>CM057457.1:499047500-500270000 GCA_016271365.2 Neoceratodus forsteri
CTCACAGTGTGGTAGTGCTGATGCATGTACTGTGGGTCACTCACAGTGTGGTAGCACTGATGCATGTACTGTGGGTCACTCACAGTGTGGTAGTGCTGATATAGGTACTGTGTGTCACTCACAGTGTGGTGGTGCTGATGCATGTACTGTGGGTCACTCACAGTGTGGTAGTGCTGATGCATAGACTGTGGTCACTCACAGTGTGGTGGTGCTGATGCATGTACTGTGGGTCACTCACAGTGTGGGAGATTTGATGCATGTACTGTGGGTCACTCACAGGGGCGGTGCTGATGCAAGTACTGTGGGTCACTCACAGTGTGGTTGTACTGATGCAAGTACTATGGGTCACTCACAGTTTAGCGGTGCTGACGGCTTATACGTGGGTGTCTCACTGTGTGGTTGTACCGATGCATCCATGCTATTGGGTCACTCACAGTACTGCCAGTGCTGATGCATACCGTGGGTCGCTCACAGTGTGGTGGTGCTGGCAATGTTCTCGCTTGGAGTCACTCACAATCTGGTGGTGCTGATGCATGTTCTGTGGGTCACTCACAGTCTGGTGGTGCTGATGCATCTTCTGTGGGTCACCACAGTGTGGTAGCGCTGATCGTCGTAATGTGGGTCACCCACAGTGTGGTAGTTCTGATGCATGTTCTGTGGGTCACTCACAGTGTGGTAGTGCTGATGCATGTACTGCCACGTCCACTCACTGTGTGGTAGTGCTGATGCATGTACTGTAGGCCACTCAGATTGTGGTGATGCTGATACATGTACTGAGGGTCACTCACAGTGCGTTAGTGCTGATGCATGTACTGTGGGTCACTCACAGTGTAGTAGAGCTGTTGCATGTACTGTGGGTCACTCACAGTGTGGTAGTGCTGATGCATGTACTGTGCATCACTCACAGTGTGGTAGTGCTGATGCATGTACTGTGGGTCACTCACAGTGTGGTAGTGCTGATGCATGTACTGTGCGTCACTCACAGTGTGGTAGTGCTGATACATGTACTGTGGGTCACTCACAGTGTGGTAGCGCTGATGCATGTACTGTGGGCCACTCACATTGTGGTGATGCTGATGCATGTACTGTGGGTCACTCACAGTGTGGTAGTGCTGATACATGTACTGTCGTTCACTCACAGTGTGGTAGTGCTGATGCATGTACTGTGCGTCACTCACAGTGTGGGAGTGCTGATGCATGTAGTGTGGGTCACTCACATTGTGGTAGTGCTAATGCATGTACTGTGGGTCACTCACAGTGTGGTAGTGCTGATGCATGTACTGTGTGTCACTCACAGTGTGGTAATGCTGATGCATGTACTGTGGGTCACTCACAGTGTGGTAGTGCTGATGCATGTACTGTGGGTCACTCACAGTGTGGTAGTGCTGATGCATGAACTGTGGTCACTCACTTGGTGGTGGTGCTGATGCACGTGCACAGAGGTCACTCACAGTGTGGTAGATTTGATGCATGTGCCTGGGTCACTCACAGTGTGGTGGTGCTGATGCAAGAAGTACTAGCAGGTCCACTCACAGTGTGGTGCTGATGCATATACTGTGGGTGTCTCACAGTGTGGTTGTGCTGATGCATGTACTGTGGGTCACTCACAGTGCTGTAGTGCTGATGCATGTACTGTGAGTCTCTCACAGTGTGGTGGTGCTGATGCATGTTCTGTGGGTCACTCACAATCTGGTGGTGCTGATGCATGTTCTGTGGGTCACTCACAGTCTGGTGGTGCTGATGCATGTTCTGTGGGTCACTCACAGTGTGGTAGTGCTGATGCGTGTAATGTGGGTCACTCACAGTGTGGTGGTGCTGATGCGTGTAATGTGGGTCACCCACAGTGTGGTAGTTCTGATGCATGTTCTGTGGGTCACTCACAGTGTGGTAGTGCTGATGCATGTACTGCGCGTCACTCACAGTGTGGTAGTGCTGATGCATGTACTGTGGGTCACTCACATTGTGGTGATGCTGATCATGTACTGTGGGTCACTCACAGTGTGGTAGTGCTGATGCATGTACTGTGGATCACTCACAGTGTGGTAGAGCTGTTGCATGTACTGTGGGTCACTCACAGTGTGGTAGTGCTGATGCATAGACTGTGGTCACTCACAGCGTGGTGGTGCTGATGCATGTACTGTGGGTCACTCACAGTGTGGGGCCACTGCATGTACTGTGGGTCACTCACGGGGGTGGTGCTGATGCAAGTACTGTGGGTCCTCACAGTGTGGTGGTGCTGATGCAAGTACTGCTGGGTCACTCACAGTGTAGCGGTGCTGACGCATATACTGTGGGTGTCTCACAGTGTGGCTGTGCCGATGCATGTACTGTGGGTCACTCACAGTGCTGTAGTGCTGATGCATGTACTGTGGGTCACTCACAGTGTGGTGGTGCTGACGCATGTTCTGTGAGTCACTCACAATCTGGTGGTGCTGATGCATGTTCTGTGGGTCACTCACAGTCTGGTGGTGCTGATGCATGTTCTGTGGGTCACTCACAGTGTGGTAGTGCTGATGCGTGTAATGTGGGTCACCTACAGTGTGGTAGTTCTGATGCATGTTCTGTGGGTCACTCACAGTGTGGTAGTGCTGATGCATGTACTGCAGCGTCACTCACTGTGTGGTAGTGCTGATGCATGTACTGTAGGCCACTCACATTGTGGTGATGCTGATACATGTACTGTGGGTCACTCACAGTGTGGTAGTGCTGATGTATGTACTGTGGGTCACTCACATTATTGATGAGGCAGCTGTTGCATATACTGTGGGTCACCAGTGTGGTAGTGCTGATGCATGTACTGGTCGCTCACAGTGTGGTAGTGTTGATACATGTACCGTGCGCCACCACAGTGTGGTAGTGCTGATACATGTACTGTGGGTCACTCACAGTGTGGTAGCGCTGATGCATGTACTGTGGGCCACTCACATTGTGGTGATGTTGGTGCATGTACTCTGGGTCACTCACAGTGTGGTAGTGCTGATACATGTACTGTGCATCACTCACAGTGTGGTAGTGCTGATGCATGTACTGTGCGTCACTCACAGTGTGGGAATGCTGATGCATGTAGTCTGGGTCACTCACATTGTGGTTGTGTTAATGCATGTACTGTGGGTCACTCACGGTATGGTAGCGCTGATGCATGTGCTGTGGGTCACTCACAGTGTGGTAGTGCTGATGCATGTACTGTCTGTCACTCACAGTGTGGTAGCGCTGATGCATGTACTGTGGGTCACTCACAGTGTGCTAGTGCTGATATATGTACTGTGTGTCACTCACAGTGTGGTGGTGGTGATGCATGTACTGTGGGTCACTCACAGTGTGGTAGTGCTGATGCATGTACTGTGGGTCACTCACAGTGTGGTAGTGCTGATGCATAGACTGTGGTCACTCACAGTGTGATGGTGCTGATGCATGTACTGTGGGTCACTCACAGTGTGGGAGATTTGATGCATGTACTGTGGGTCACTCACAGGGGGCGGTGTTGATGCAAGTACTGTGGGTCACTCACAGTGTGGTGGTGCTGATGTAAGTACTATGGGTCACTCACAGTTTAGCGGTGCTGACTCATATACTGTGGGTGTCTCACAGTGTGGTTGTGCCGATGCATGTACTGTGGGTCACTCACAGTGCTGTAGTGCTGATGCACGTACTCTGGGTCACTCACAGTGTGGTGGTGCTGACACATGTTCTGTGGGTCACTCACAGTCTGCTGGTGCTGATGCATATTCTGTGGGTCACCCACAGTGTGGTAGTTCTGATGCATGTACTGTGGGACACTCACAGTGTGGCAGTGTTGATGCAGGTACTGTGGGTCACTCACAGTGCAGTAGTGTTGATGCATGTACTGTGTGGTCACGCACAGTGTGGCAGTGCTGATGCATGTACTGTGGGTCACTCACAGTGTGGTAATGCTGATGCATGTAGGGTGGGTCACTCACAGTGTGGGAGTGCTGATGCATGTAGTGTGGGTCATTCACATTGTGGTAGTGCTAGTGCTTGTACTGTGGGACACTCACAGTGTGGTAGCACTGATGCATGTACTGTGGGTCACTCACAGTGCGGTAGTGCTGATGCCTGTACTGTGTGTCACTCACAGTGTGGTGGTTCTGATGCATGTACAGTGTGTCACTCACAGTGTGGTATTGCTGATGCATGTACTGTGGGTCACTCACAGTGTGGTAGTGCTGATGCATAGACTGTGGTCACTCACAGTGTGGTGGTGCTGATGCATGTACTGTGGGTCACTCACAGTGTGGGAGATTTGATGCATGTACTGTGGGTCACTCACAGTGTGGTAGCACTGATGCATGTACTGTGGGTCACTCACAGTGTGGTAGTGCTGATGCATGTACTGTGGGTCACTCACAGTGTGGTAGTGCTCATATATGTACTGTGTGTCACTCACAGTGTGGTGGTGCTGATGCATGTACTGTGGGTCACTCACAGTGTGGTAGTGCTGATGCATGTACTGTGGGTCACTCACAGTGTGGTAGTGCTGATGCATAGACTGTGGTCACTCACAGCGTGGTGGTGCTGATGCATGTACTGTGGGTCACTCACAGTGTGGGAGATTTGCTGCATGTACTGTGGGTCACTCACAGGGGGTGGTGCTGATGCAAGTACTGTGGGTCACTCACAGTGTGGTGGTGCTGATGCAAGTACTATGGGTCACTCACAGTTTAGCGGTGCTGACGCATATACTGTGGGTGTCTCACAGTGTGGTTGTGCCGATGCATGTACTGTGGGTCACTCACAGTGCTGTAGTGCTGATGCATGTACTGTGGGTCACTCACAGTGTGGTGGTGCTGACGCATGTTCTGTGAGTCACTCACAATCTGGTGGTGCTGATGCATGTTCTGTGGGTCACTCACAGTCTGGTGGTGCTGATGCATGTTCTGTGGGTCACTCACAGTGTGGTAGTGCTGATGCGTGTAATGTGGGTCACCTACAGTGTGGTAGTTCTGATGCATGTTCTGTGGGTCACTCACAGTGTGGTAGTGCTGATGCATGTACTGCGCGTCACTCACTGTGTGGTAGTGCTGATGCATGTACTGAAGGCCACTCACATTGTGGTGATGCTGATACATGTACTGTGGGTCACTCACAGTGTGGTAGTGCTGATGCATGTACTGTGGGTCACTCACAGTGTGGTAGAGCTGTTGCATGTACTGTGGGTCACTCACAGTGTGGTAGTGCTGATGCATGTACTGTGCATCACTCACAGTGTGGTAGTGCTGATGCATGTACTGTGGGTCACTCACAGTGTGGTAGTGCTGATGCATGTACTGTGCGTCACTCACAGTGTGGTAGTGCTGATACAGGTACTGTGGGTCACTCACAGTCTGGTAGCGCTGATGCATGTACTGTGGGCCACTCACATTGTGGTGATGCTGATGCATGTACTCTGGGTCACTCACAGTGTGGTAGTGCTGATACATGTACTGTGCATCACTCACAGTGTGGTAGTGCTGATGCATGTACTGTGCGTCACTCACAGTGTGGGAATGCTGATGCATGTAGTGTGGGTCACTCACATTGTGGTTGTGCTAATGCATGTACTGTGGGTCACTCACAGTGTGGTAGCGCTGATGCATGTACTGTGGGTCACTCACAGTGTGGTAGTGCTGATGCATGTACTGTCTGTCACTCACAGTGTGGTAGCGCTGATGCATGTACTGTGGGTCACTCACAGTGTGGTAGTGCTGATATATGTACTGTGTGTCACTCACAGTGTGGTGGTGCTGATGCATGTACTGTGGGTCACTCACAGTGTGGTAGTGCTGATGCATGTACTGTGGGTCACTCACAGTGTGGTAGTGCTGATGCATAGACTGTGGTCACTCACAGTGTGGTGGTGCTGATGCATGTACTGTGGGTCACTCACAGTGTGGTAGATTTGATGCATGTACTGTGGGTCACTCACAGGGGGCGGTGTTGATGCAAGTACTGTGGGTCACTCACAGTGTGGTGGTGCTGATGCAAGTACTATGGGTCACTCACAGTTTAGCGGTGCTGACGCATATACTGTGGGTGTCTCACAGTGTGGTTGTGCCGATGCATGTACTGTGGGTCACTCACAGTGCTGTAGTGCTGATGCACGTACTGTGGGTCACTCACAGTGTGGTGGTGCTGATGCATGTTCTGTGGGTCACTCACAGTGTGGTTGTGCTGATGCATGTAATGTGGGTCACCCACAGTGTGGTAGTTCTGATGCATGTACTGTGGGACACTCACAGTGTGGCAGTGTTGATGCAGGTACTGTGGGTCACTCACAGTGCAGTAGTGTTGATGCATGTACTGTGTGGTCACAGACAGTGTGGCAGTGCTGATGCATGTACTGTGGGTCACTCACAGTGTGGTAATGCTGATGCTTGTAGGGTGGGTCACTCACAGTGTGGGAGTGCTGATGCATCTAGTGTGGGTCACTCACATTGTGGTAGTGCTAGTGCTTGTACTGTGGGTCACTCACAGTGTGGTAGCACTGATGCATGTACTGTGGGTCACTCACTGTGTGGTAGTGCTGATGCATGTAGTGTGGGTCACTCACATTGTGGTAGTGCTAATGCTTGTACTGTGGGTCACTCACAGTGTGGTAGCACTGATGCATGTACTGTGGGTCACTCACAGTGTGGTAGTGCTGATGCATGTACTGTGGGTCACTCACAGTGTGGTGGTGCTGATGCATGTACTGTGGGTCACTCACAGTGTGGTAGTGTTGCTGATATGTACTGTGTGTCACTCACAGTGTGGTAGCACTGATGCATGTTCTGTGTCACTCACAGTGTGGTAGTGCTTATATATGTACTTGTGTCACTCACAGTGTGGTAGCGCTGATGCATGTGCTGTGGGTCACTCACAGTGCGTTAGTGCTGATGCCTGTACTGTGTGTCACTCACAGTGTGGTGGTGCTGATGCATGTACTGTGTGTCACTCACAGTGTGGTATTGCTGATGCATGTACTGTGGGTCACTCACAGTGTGGTAGTGCTGATGCATAGACTGTGGTCACTCACAGTGTGGTGGTGCTGATTCATGCACTGTGGGTCACTCACAGTGTGGGAGATTTGATGCATCTACTGTGGGTCACTCACAGTGTAGCGGTGCTGACGCATATACTGTGGGTGTCTCACAGTGTGGTTGTGACGATGCATGTACTGTGGGTCACTCACAGTGCTGTAGTGCCGATGCATTTACTGTGGGTCACTCACAGTGTGGTGGTGCTGATGCTTGTTCTGTGGGTCACTCACAGTCTGGTGGTGCTGATGCATGTTCTGTGGGTCACTCACAGTGTGGTCGTGCTGATGCGTGTAATGTGGGTCACCTACAGTGTTGTTAGTTCTGATGCATGTTCTGTGGGTCACTCACAGTGTGGTAGTGCTGATGCATGTACTGCGCGTCACTCACTGTGTGGTAGTGCTGATGCATGTACTGTAGGCCACTCACATTGTGGTGATGCTGATACATGTACTGTGGGTCACTCACAGTGTGGTAGTGCTGATGCATGTACTGTGGGTCACTCACAGTGTGGTAGAGCTGTTGCATGTACTGTGGGTCACTCACAGTGTGGTAGTGCTGATGCATGTACTGTGCATCACTCACAGTGTGGTAGTGCTGATGCATGTACTGTGGGTCACTCACAGTGTGGTAGTGCTGATGCATGTACTGTGCGTCACTCACAGTGTGGTAGTGCTGATGCATGTACTGTGGGTCACTCACAGTGTGGTAGCACTGATGCATGTACTGTGGGTCACTCACAGTGTGGTAGTGCTGATATAGGTACTGTGTGTCACTCACAGTGTGGTGGTGCTGATGCATGTACTGTGGGTCACTCACAGTGTGGTAGTGCTGATGCATAGACTGTGGTCACTCACAGTGTGGTGGTGCTGATGCATGTACTGTGGGTCACTCACAGTGTGGGAGATTTGATGCATGTACTGTGGGTCATTCACAGGGGCGGTGCTGATGCAAGTACTGTGGGTCACTTACAGTGTGGTTGTACTGATGCAAGTACTATGGGTCACTCACAGTTTAGCGGTGCTGACGCTTATACTGTGGGTGTCTCACTGTGTGGTTGTACCGATGCATGTACTGTGGGTCACTCACAGTACTGTAGTGCTGATGCATGTACCGTGGGTCACTCACAGTGTGGTGGTGCTGACGCATGTTCTGTGAGTCACTCACAATCTGGTGGTGCTGATGCATGTTCTGTGGGTCACTCACAGTCTGGTGGTGCTGATGCATGTTCTGTGGGTCACTCACAGTGTGGTAGCGCTGATGCGTGTAATGTGGGTCACCTACAGTGTGGTAGTTCTGATGCATGTTCTGTGGGTCACTCACAGTGTGGTAGTGCTGATGCATGTACTGCACGTCACTCACTGTGTGGTAGTGCTGATGCATGTACTGTAGGCCACTCAGATTGTGGTGATGCTGATACATGTACTGAGGGTCACTCACAGTGCGTTAGTGCTGATGCATGTACTGTGGGTCACTCACAGTGTGGTAGAGCTGTTGCACGTACTGTGGGTCACTCACAGTGTGGTAGTGCTGATGCATGTACTGTGCATCACTCACAGTGTGATAGTGCTGATGCATGTACTGTGGGTCACTCACAGTGTGGTAGTGCTGATGCATGTACTGTGCGTCACTCACAGTGTGGTAGTGCTGATACATGTACTGTGGGTCACTCACAGTGTGGTAGCGCTGATGCATGTACTGTGGGCCACTCACATTGTGGTGATGCTGATGCATGTACTGTGGGTCACTCACAGTGTGGTAGTGCTGATACATGTACTGCGTCACTCACAGTGTGATAGTGCTGATGCATGTACTGTGCGTCACTCACAGTGTGGGAGTGCTGATGCATGTAGTGTGGGTCACTCACATTGTGGTAGTGCTAATGCATGTACTGTGGGTCACTCACAGTGTGGTAGTGCTGATGCATGTACTGTGTGTCACTCACAGTGTGGTGATGCTTATGCATGTACTGTGGGTCACTCACAGTGTGGTAGTGCTGATGCATGTACTGTGGGTCACTCACAGTGTGGTAGTGCTGATGCATAGACTGTGGTCACTCATAGTGTGGTGGTGCTGATGCATGTACTGAGGGTCACTCACAGTGTGGTAGATTTGATGCATGTACTGTGGGTCACTCACAGTGTGGTGGTGCTGATGCAAGTACTATGGGTCACTCACAGTGTAGCGGTGCTGATGCATATACTGTGGGTGTCTCACAGTGTGGTTGTGCTGATGCATGTACTGTGGGTCACTCACAGTGCTGTAGTGCTGATGCATGTACTGTGAGTCTCTCACAGTGTGGTGGTGCTGATGCATGTTCTGTGGGTCACTCACAATCTGGTGGTGCTGATGCATGTTCTGTGGGTCACTCACAGTCTGGTGGTGCTGATGCATGTTCTGTGGGTCACTCACAGTGTGGTAGTGCTGTTGCGTGTAATGTGGGTCACTCACAGTGTGGTGGTGCTGATGCGTGTAATGTGGGTCACCCACAGTGTGGTAGTTCTGATGCATGTTCTGTGGGTCACTCACAGTGTGGTAGTGCTGATGCATGTACTGCGCGTCACTCACAGTGTGGTAGTGCTGATGCATGTACTGTGGGTCACTCACATTGTGGTGATGCTGATACATGTACTGTGGGTCACTCACAGTGTGGTAGTGCTGATGCATGTACTGTGGATCACTCACAGTGTGGTAGAGCTGATGCATGTACTGTGGGTCACTCACAGTGTGGTAGTGCTGATGCATGTACTGTGCAGTCACTCACAGTGTGGTAGTGCTGATGCATGTAGTGTGGGTCACTCACAGTGTGGTGGTGCTGATGCATGTACTGTGGGTCACTCACAGTGTGGTAGTGCTGATGCATGTACTGTGGGTCACTCACAGTGTGGTGGTGATGATGCATGTACTGTGGGTCACTCACAGTGTGGTAGTGCTGATGCATGTACTGTGGGTCACTCACTGTGTGGTAGTGCTGATGCATAGACTGTGGTCACTCACAGTGTGGTGGTGCTGATGCATGTACTGTGGGTCACTCAGAGTGTGGTAGTGTTGATGCATGTACTGTGGGTCACTCACAGTGTGGTAGTGCTGATGCATGTACTGTGGGTCACTCACAGTGTGGTGGTGCTGATGCATGTACTGTGGGTCACTCACAGTATGGTAGTGCTGATGCATGTACTGTGGGTCACTCACAGTGCGGTGGTGCTGATGCATGTACTGTGGGTCACTCACAGTGCGGTAGTGCTGATGCACATACTGTGGGTCACTCACAGTGTGGTGGTGCTGATGCATGTACTGTGGGTCACTCACAGTGTGGTGGTGCTGATGCATGTACTGTGGCTCACTCACAGTGTGGTGGTGCTGATGCATGTGCTGTGGGTCACTCACAGTGTGGTGGTGCTGATGCATGTACTGTGGGTCACTCACAGTGTGGTAGTGCTGATGCATGTACTGTGGGTCACTCACAGTGTGTAGTGCTGATGCATGTACTGTGGGTCACTCACAGTGTGGTAGTGCTGATGCATGTACTGTGGGTCACTCACAGTGTGGTGGTGCTGATGCATGTACTGTGGGTCACTCACAGTGTGGTAGTGCTGATGCATGTACTGTGGGTCACTCACAGTGTGGTGGTGCTGATGCATGTACTGTGGGTCACTCACAGTGTGGTGGTGCTGATGCATGTACTGTGGGTCACTCACAGTGTGGTGTTGCTGATGCATGTACTGTGGGTCACTCACAGTGTGGTAGTGCTGATGCATGTACTGTGGGTCACTCACAGTGTGGTAGTGCTGATGCATGTACTGTGGGTCACTCACAGTGTGGTAGTGCTGATGCATGTACTGTGGGTCACTCACAGTGTGGTAGTGCTGATGCATGTACTGTGGCTCACTCACAGTGTGGTAGTGCTGATGCATGTACTGTGGGTCACTCACAGTGTGGTAGTGCTGATGCATGTACTGTGGGTCACTCACAGTGTGGTAGTGCTGATGCATGTACTGTGGGTCACTCACAGTGTGGTAGTGCTGATGCATGTACTGTGGGTCACTTACAGTGTGGTGGTACTGATGCATGTACTGTGGGTCACTCACAGTGTGGTGGTGCTGATGCATGTGCTGTGGGTCACCGCAGTGTGGTAGTACTGATGCATGTACCTGTGGGTCACTCATAGTGTGGTGGTGCTGATGCATGTACTGTGGGTCACTCACAGTGTGGTAGTATTGTTGCATGTACTGTGGGATGCTAACAGTGTGGTAGTGCTGATGCATGTATTTTGGGTAGTTTCAAATGTGATGAGCATTGTGGGCGAGCCTCCTGCATAAAAGGCTTCTTTTCGGCCTGAGGAAATGTTATTTTTGTGGTTCAGAAGATGGAACAAAAATATATGTTGCAGATGATATTTTTTATTGAATTAACACAATTATTCCAGAAACTTCTTCACGTCAGGTCAGTGACCTGAAAAATAGAATATTATATCTCAAAAGTAAGTCTCAGAAATACATTTGTATAGTTCACTAAAAGGTATCACCTACATCAGATTTTTGTTTTTCTTTTGCTTTGTCGACTGAACTAACACAGTTAGTGCATTTCTTTTTCTGGGAAAACTCAATATATGACTGCAAACCAAGCTGCACTGATGAGGGAAAGTATTAGATCCATATTTACTGATGCACATGTTGTGAACTGTGGTGAATTAAAAAACATTGCCATCTTGCCAGTTTAAGGCTGACTGTGTGTCTTTAAATATTAAGCAGTCCATGTTGTTTCTCCTCCCATGCTGTTGCACACTGTGAATATTAATAAGTTGTTTAGAATGATGTAGGGTCAGGCAGGAAGTGGGAGAGCTACTAGGGACTGGAGCATACAGTTGACTGCAAGGGCAGCTACAGAGGGACCTCTTATTCTGTGGATATATATCCTTTGTTCTTTTAATCCCAAACTCTGAAGACCAGTATCTGCCTGTATTTCTGAACAGTGCAGTTTGTGGTGTTGGAGACTGAAACAGCGAACCATGAAGCTGGAGGTAAGGCACCTTGAGCTGCTGTGTGTAAACAAACCCAAGAGAAATATAAACAAGACAAAAATGAAGTCAGTTTGAACATGTCAGTGTATACTGCATCTCCTACAGATAACATGTTCAAATGTTTGCTGTGTCTTTTAATGCATGCATTAGCTGCTTTGGACAACAGAAATAGAATATTCCACCTCTGTCTGATCTTGGGAGACGAGATAGGGTTGTATCAGGATGTGAGTGGAGGTCAATGGACTGTGGAGCTAAGGACGGAGCATTAAGCCTAGATGTGTTCATGTTACTGTTGGATCTGAGTTTTATCACCACCATTCAGGTGAAGATATTTCACTATTATAATCAAATGTATTTATAGGTGCAGAAAAGCAATTGCAAGAAGGTTTCATACAGAAAACTGGAAGTTAAACACTGTGACTGATTTATTTGTTTCTTGTTAAATGTGTAGGACCAGAAATGGGCTTCCTTTTCAGAAGTGACCTGCACGTGTGCATAAAGCATTTACTGTAGTACAGATGGATAAATAAACTTGTGGGGGGGGGGGGTACTCTGTTAATGCTGCCTTACACTGGCCATGCCCACTTTTAGTCCATCTTTACAGCCCCATTATCCAGCTTCTCACAGGTCTGCCCATCCAACCCTCAAGGCATGCCCCATGGGGGGGGTAGTGGAGCCCCCCCGATCCCACCACAATTCGGGATCCAGCTTAGAGGAGATCCGTGTCGCTACCACAGAGCCTTTGGAAGGCTGGGTTATCATCCTGCTGCTGACTGGGGTTTCCAGTTTACTTCATTCCTTTCCTTCAGGATACAAGAATGTGTAGCCTGGCACCAGCTGATGCCCCCCCCCCCGGGGTCATCATCCTGCTACTGACTGGGGTTTCCACTTTACTTTATTCCTTTCCTTTCCTTCAGGATACAAGAACGTGTAGCCTGGCACCAGCTGATGTCCCTCCCCCGGGTCATCATCCTGCTACTGACTGGGGTTTCCACTTTACTTTATTCCTTTCCTTCAGGACACAAGAATGTGTAGCCTGGCACCAGCTGATGCCCCAGGGTCATCATCCTGCTACTGACTGGGGGTTTCCACTTTACTTTATTCCTTTCCTTCAGGATACAAGAATGTGTAGCCTGGCACCAGCTGATGTCCCCCCCCCCGGGTCATCATCCTGCTACTGACTGGGGTTCCACTTTACTTTATTCCTTTCCTTCAGGATACAAGAATGTGTAGCCTGGCACCAGCTGATGCCCCCCGGTCATCATCCTGCTACTGACTGGTGTTTCCACTTTACTTTATTCCTTTCCTTCAGGACACAAGAGTGTAGCCTGGCACCAGCTGATGTCCCCCCAGGTCATTATCCTGCTACTGACTGGGGTTTCCACTTTACTTTATTCCTTTCCTTCAGGACACAAGAATGTGTAGCCTGGCACCAGATGATGTCCCCCCCCTCAGGTCATCATCCTGCTACTGACAGGGGTTTCCACTTTACTTTATTCCTTTCCTTCAGGACACAAGGAATGTGTAGCCTGGCACCAGCTGATGCCCCCCCCAGGTCATCATCCTGCTACTGACTGGGGTTTCCACTTTACTTTATTCCTTTCCTTCAGGACAAGAATGTGTAGCCTGGCACCAGCTGATCCCCCGGGTCATCATCCTGCTACTGACTGGGGTTTCCACTTTACTTTATTCCTTTCCTTCAGGACACAAGAATGTGTAGCCTGGCACCATCTGATGTCCCCCCCAGGTCATCATCCTGCTACTGACAGGGGTTTCCACTTTACTTTATTCCTTTCCTTCAGGATACAAGAATGTGTAGCCTGGCACCAGCTGATGTCCCCACCCCCCCGGGTCATCATCCTGCTACTGACTGGTGTTTCCACTTTACTTTATTCCTTTCCTTCAGGACACAAGAATGTGTAGCCTGGCACCAGCTGATGTCCCCCCCCCCAGGTCATCATCCTGCTACTGACTGGGGTTTCCACTTTACTTTATTCCTTTCCTTCAGGACACAGAATGTGTAGCCTGGCACCAGTGATGCCCCCCAGGTCATCATCCTGCTACTGACTGGGGTTTCCACTTTACTTTATTCCTTTCCTTCAGGACACAAGAATGTGTAGCCTGGCACCAGCTGATGTCCCCGGTCATCATCCTGCTACTGACTGGGGTTTCCACTTTACTTTATTCCTTTCCTTCAGGACACAAGAATGTGTAGCCTGGCACCAGATGATGTCCCCCGGTCATCATCCTGCTACTGACTGGGGTTTCCACTTTACTTTATTCCTTTCCTTCAGGACACAAGAATGTAGCCTGGCACCCAGATGATGTCCCCCAGGTCATCATCCTGCTACTGACAGGGGTTTCCACTTTACTTTATTCCTTTCCTTCAGGACACAAGAATGTGTAGCCTGGCACCAGATGATGTCCCCCGAATGGGGTTTCCACTGTACTTTATTCCTTTCCTTCAGGACACAAGAATGAAATGTATAGCCTGGCACCAGCTGATGTCCCCCGGTCATCATCCTGCTACTGACTGGGGGTTTCCACTTTACTTTATTCCTTTCCTTCAGGACACAAGAATGTGTAGCCTGGCACCAGCTGATGTCCACCCCCCCGGGTCATCATCCTGCTACTGACTGGGGTTCCGCTTTACTTTATTCCTTTCCTTCAGGACACAAGAATGTGTAGCCTGGCACCACCTGATGTCCACCCTCCTGGGTCATCATCCTGCTACTGACTGGGGTTCCGCTTTACTTTATTTCTTTCCTTTAGAACAGAAGAATGTGTAGCCTGGCACCAGCTGATGCCACTCCCAAAGCTGCTACAGATTCACTGCCACCTGGCGGTCACCCAGAGCTGGTAGTCTACCAATGTAGGAAGGTGCCCTGAAAGTATCCTCTGTGAAGCGTGATTTTCTCCTCATGGCTGGCCCTGCCTGTCCAGGCATGTTCCTAAACCTGGAGTCACTGTTGTGAGTGGTAACACTCCCATTTCATTGACAAGCTGGCATATTTACGCTATTTTTTCAACTTTTAACATTATATGTTCCCTCACCCGGGACACTGGTGTATCAGGTGATAGTACTCCCACTGCACTGACAGCCTAGCATATTTACCCTAGGTTTTAATGTTTAACATTGTATGTTCCCTATCCTAGGACACTGGCATTGTGAGTGGCAGGGCTCCTACCATACTGACAGGTCGGCATATTTATTCTAGTTTTAATGTTTAACATTGCATGTTCCCTATCCTGGGACACTGGCATTGTGAGTGGTAGGGCTCCCACTGCACTGATAGCCTGGAATGTTTACCCTCGGTTTTAATGTTTAACATTGTATGTTCCCTATCACAGGACACTGGTGTTGTGAATGGTAGCTCTCCCACTGCACTGACAGGCTGGCATATTTACCCTAGTGTTTAATGTTTAACACTGTATGTTGCTAGCGGTAGCTCTCCCGCTGCACTGACAGGCTGGCATATTTACCCTAGTATTTAATGTTTAACACTGTATGTTGCTAGCGGTAGCGCTCCCGCTGCACTGACAGTCTGGCATATTTACCCTAGTATTTAATGTTTAACACTGTATGTTGCTAGCGGTAGCACTCCCGCTGCGCTGACAGGCTGGCATAGTTACCCTAGTATTTAATGTTTAACACTGTATGTTGCTAGCGGCAGCGCTCCCGCTGCACTGACGGGCTGGCATATTTACCCTAGTATTTAATGTTTAACGCGTGGTGTGTTAGCGAAGCGGTAGCGCTCCCGCTGCACTGACGGGCTGGCATATTTACCCTAGTATTTAATGTTTAACACTGTGTGTTGCTAGCGGTGGCGCTCCCGCTGCACTGACAGGCTGGCATATTTACCCTAGTATTTAATGTTAACACTGTATGTTGCTAGTGGCAGCACTCCCACTGCACTGACAGGCTGGCATATTTACCCTAGGTTTAGTATTTAACATTGTGTGTTCTCCTATCCCGGGACACCGGTGTTGTGGGAGGCTGGGATATTTAGTCTAGTTTTTTAATGGTTAACCCTATATGTTCCCTATCCTGGGATGCTGGTGTTGTGCTCACTTTACTAACAGGCTGGCATATTTTACCTAGGTTTTAATGTTTAACATTGTATATTCCCTATCCTGGGACACTAGCATATAGAGCAGTAGCACTCCTGCTACTCTGACACGCTGGCATATTTACCCTAGTTTTTAACCTTTAACATTGTATGTTACTTCTCCTAGGACACCGGCATTGTGAGCTGTAGCACTCCTGTTAAAATGACAGGACGACATATTTACCTTAGCTTTCATGTATGACATTGTATGTTCCTTATTCTGGGACACTGGCATTGTGAGTGGTAGCACTCCCACTGCACTGATAGGCTGGTGTGATGTTTAATAATGCTCTGCCCTTCTTAAAACTTTGTGAAGAATGTAAATGAACCCCCACCCATTCAGAAAGCAGCACAGCCAACCTGCATCACTGCCCTGGATGAGGATGGGCATGGCCCAGTGAATGCCTGAATCTAGAGTGCTGTGGTTGGATTTAACCCTCATTTAATGAGCATCATGGCCACCCTGCATCACTGCACTGGATGAGATTGGACATGGCCTAGTGAATGCCTGATTCTAGAGTTATATGATGGATTTATCCCCCCTTCAGGGAGCATCATGATCCACCTGCATCACTGCCCTGGATGAGGATGGGCATGGCCCAGTGAATGTCTGAATCTAGAGTCCTGTGGTGGATTTAACCCCCTTTCAGGGAGCATCATGACCAACCTGCATCACTGCCCTGGATGAGGATGGGCATGGCCCAGTGAATGTCTGAATCTAGAGTTATATGGTGGATTTAACCCCCCTTCAGGGAGCATCATGACCTACCTGCATCACTGTCCTGGATGAGGGTGGACATGGCCCAGTGAACATCTGAATCTAGAGCTCTACATTGGATTTGCTTGCAGGACAGCTCTTGCACTCAGCAGTATAGGTTGCTTGACTGTCTACTGGAGCTGGTGGATGTGGGCCCCTTAGACAGTGTCAGCCTATTGATATAAACCAGAATGTCCAGGGCTTAGCTTAGCCTAAAAAGGGTAGGATTGGAGGAACTCTTCCAAGCAGTTATTAGTCACAAAAAAATACAAAAAGAAGGCTTATCCCCTGGGTAAGTCCAGAACTTTTTGTTTTATGCTCCACCATAAGTATTAATGTTTCATGGCTAGAAACATAGACTTTGATGGCAGATAAGGACTGCTTGGCCCACCTAAGTCTGCCCATTTCCCTACCAACTGGGTAAGCTGCAGATTCTAGTTAACCAACAGCCTACTTCTTCCTACCCCTCCACCAGAATTGCCCTATGTCCGTCCCATGCAATCTTGAATTCCTCCACTGTTTTTGACCCCACAACCTCCTCAGGAAAGCCATTCCATGTGTCCACCACCCTCTCTGTGAAAAAATACTTCCTCACATTGCCCCTCAGCCATCCCCCTTTATCTTCAGATTGTGTCCTCTTGTTCTTGCACATGTCTTTTTCTGAAAGGTGCTACCCTCTTGGACTTTGTTGATTCCCTTGAGGTACTTGAAAGTTTCTGTCATGTCCCCCTTCCCCCTCCTTTCCTCAAGGGTATACATATTAAGCTCCTTTAGTCTTCTTCATATGGCTTCTGTTGCAGACCCTGCACCATTTTACTTGCCCTTCTCTGGGCTGCCTCCATCCTGTCTATGTCCTTGCAGAGATGGGGTCTCTAGAACTGCATGCTGTACTCCAGATTGGGTCACGCCAACTGTTAGTACAGAGGGATAACAACTTTCTGTTTTCTACTGGTGATGCCTTTCCCTATACTTCCCAGTATACTCCCAGCCATCTTTACTGCCTTCTCACATTGCTTGTTTACCTTTAGGTCATCTGATATGACTACCCCAGGTCCTTTTCCATTTTTGTTGTTGTTAATACCTTCCCCCCATTGTGTACTCTTCCCCTGGGTTTTTGTTTCCAAGGTGCATTACTTTGCACTTCTTTGCATTGAATCTAAAGCCGTGTTTATACGGCTGAATACTGTTCTTCTTTGGAGTGTTGCAGAGCTGCCCTGACCTAAAGACGCTTGGCAAACGTGTCTACACAACCCCCCATAGCGCCGATGTAAGATGCGCTGGAGACGGGGCTCAGAGTCGGGGCAGTCAGTAGATAGAAGCACCGGCAAATGGGTATGAGTGGTGCAGCCTGTCCACATGGCCCCTTAAACCATTCATTTCTGAATGCATCTCCAGAATTTCTGGGACTGCCGAGTGGCACAAAAAGTGGCTAACCATGATTTGGTAAGTGTCTTGGGTTGCTGTGGTGCAAATGCCACAGTGTAAGCACGGCTTAAGCTGCCATACTTTTGGCCATTCCTCCAACCTTGCCAAGTCACTTCTCATCCTTTCCACCCCCTTTCCATTATCGGCTATGTCACTTTGTCAGGATTGGTGGTGTTTCTGCTTTGACCCAGCACGAGCCTCCTTGGAAATTGAGTGATTTCTGAATCATGAAACCAAGAAATAAAGAAGGAAAATGTTTTTGGATTATAACTTATAAGGTTAATCAGCTTTCCTGACTTCCCAGGCATCTACTTGGTTTATTTACTGCCATTAAGTTTGCTTTTTATTAAAAGTATTCTGCTGCCAGGACCAGCCAACTCCCCACTGATGGAAGCCAGTAATAAAACTTTGATACTTACGGTGAAGGATAAAACAGAGAAGTTTGGGAATTACCCAGGAGCTGAACCTTCTTTTTGTAATTTTACACCTCAAGATAGTGGAACGTAATACTCCAGACCAATGGATTTCAAGAACTTGACTTTAGTGGAGGGCTTTAGGCCATAGTTCATTTGCACAATAAGTAGTCATGGACCAATAGACCCCAGTTCTTTAGCTCCTACACAGTTTGTTATGGTAATTCAGTTTTCCTGGGTAGCCATTTCAAGCATTGTCTGACTATATGGTGTGCTAGCTGAAGAACAATAGCCTACAGTGGCACATTCTATCCATTCCTTGCCCCCCCCCGTGATTCTTCCTCAGGGCATGGTGTCTGACACTCTCCATTCTTTTTGGATCAATATTCAAGGTGCCTATGTTAGCCTCTCTCTACTTTTTGAGTAACAGGGTGCCCAGAGATTCCCCACCCGCTTTCAGTGCTAAAACCAGGCTTCTTCTCTTTCTTTTACTTGTGTTACCTGCACACATGGCCCTTACATGTTACAGAATGTGGCATGGAGTCAGAGGGTTCCCAAGGACTTCCCATCCCCTTTCAGTGCTAAAACCAGGCTTCTCTGCTCTTTCTTTTACTTGTGTTATCTGCACACATGTTCCATTACATGTTGCAGAATGTGGCATGGAGTCAGAGGGTTCCCAGGGATTCCCCACCCCTTTTCAGTGCTAAAACCTGGCTTCTCTGCTCTTTCTTTTACTTGCGTTACCTGCACACATGGCCGATTACATGTTACAGAACATGACACAATGGCAAGGCACCCGGTAATATCAGGATGAACTCTCAGTCTAAGGAATCTTGGGCTGGCACTTCTCTTACCAGGTCTCCAGACCTCCTGGCCATCACCCATATCACTCTTTAAATGCATACTCTGGTGACCCTGTGACCCACTCTACCAGGATGGCATTCCGGTGACATGGGCCTTAGGATCCCCTGATGTTGTTTAAGGAGTTTGTCCTCTCCACATAAGTTATGGAGATGAGTCTTTTACCTGACGTTTGCTGTCTGTATGCAGTACATGCTTCATCTGTTTCTTGGATTCTCGATGGTATAGGGGCACAGGTCTTTGGGGGGTTCACCCATTAGGATGGCCACTGTGAACTTCAGGGGAACCTACCTCAGGCCTGAAACCCTTCAGTAGATGTCCCCTGAGGAGGTAGTCCTTGGGATCCTGCACCCTTTTGATGATTCCTCTAAACTGCCAAACTGTGGCAAACCCAGATCCTCAACCACCAGTCCCAGTAATATAGGACACATCCCATGATCTCAGGTCTCTCACTGTCAGCCTCCAGGGTCTTACTCAATGTTACACCAATGCCATTACCACAGTGAGTGTCCAGAACCTCCTGTCTCTCTCAGGATCTGACTTCTAGATAAGATCATACATTTGAGATTCTCATGTACCCCTGCTCAAGTCATTCAGCAGAGGCTCTTGATAGGCATGGCATGTGCCTCTCAGTCTGGCACACTGGAGTATCCATGACTCCCAGTACCATGATGGCAGTTCCTGGTTACCCCTTTCAGCTGGCACAAATAACAGGTGTCTCAGCTGTCCTCCTAGTGTTCATGCCCAGTAAGGACATTTAAGGTCTCCACTCTCTACCAGCTTTCTGGCATTTAGCTGATTCTCACCTCCCCTAAAAAAAAAAGAGCACCAACTGCTAGCTCCTGGAACAGAAAGCCTCAAGAATGCTCATACCTTGAAGGCACACATCTATATACAACTTCTAGCTCTTACCGTATCAGCTTCAACCACAGAGGATGATGTCAGGGCAACATTCTCCTGTTAGCCACATATGGTAGCAACCTCCTCCTCCTACTTTTAAGAGGGGTTTGTTACATAAATAAGCTGTACGTCATGTATAACCACTTAGTTAGCATACTCACCCCTACCTCTTGTACAGAAAGTTGAACTGGTTGCATTTAGACTTGAGAAGACAGCTTCATATTACTGGACTGATCTTCAAATGTCCCAAAAAGAAAGTTTCTGATTATATATGTAATAATGTTTCCATAAGGATTTCGAAGCCTGGGCTGAGATCAGCAAGCTGTATTGAATTTGAAGTGTCCCAAAGAAAATCTAATTTAGGTTGATAATCTGTTTATTACTTGGGTCCTCAAAAATTGAAACAGGATTCTTCAAAATCTGAGGCTGTATAGTAACATATCATCTTAGGAAAAAACAACTGGGCCCCCATATTCAAAAGAAATGCGTGGCACAACCTGGTGGTGCCGGTTGATGCGCCGCACGACCCCAACAATGTGCAGCAGCACAATATTCAGAGGGACGGGATGTGCTGGCCACAAGGGAATGAGCAATCGTGCAGCAGTAATGTATGTCATGTGAGTGGAGAGTGCATTCCCAATAATATGACACACAGCGGCATATTCAGAGGGAATGCTCTCCTCACTGTCCAGAGATGTGCAGCACAAAGATCTGCAGTGAAAAGCAGGCTGTAATCTACCAGACACCCACAGGTGGGCCATGGCAGTGCAGGCAGGTGCACAGCAGCCTGCCAGGGCCAGCAGTCATGTTGGCAACCCCCCCATCCCCTAGTGTGAATGGAATATAGCATCCCTATAGTTCCCTGGTAGTGTAGTGGCCCCTCTCCCATCCCCTAGTGTGAATGGAATATAGTATCCCCATAGTTCCCTGGTAGTGTAGTGGCCCCTCTCCTATCCCCTAGTGTGAATGGGATATAGCATCCCCATAGTTCCCTGGTAGTCTAGTGCCCCCTCCCACCCCCTAGTGTGAATGGAATATAGCATCCCTATAGTTCCCTGGTAGTCTAGTGCCCCCTCCATCCCCTAGTGTAAATGGAATATAGCATCCCCAGTAGTTCCCTGGTAGTCTAGTGCCCCTCCCATCCCCTAGTGTGTGAAGTGGAATATAGCATCCCCATAGTTCCCTGGTGTAGTGTGGCCCCTCTCCCATCCCCTAGTGTGAATGGGATATAGCATCCCCATAGTTCCCTGGTAGTCTAGTGCCCCCTCCCATCCCCTAGTGTGAATGGAATATAGCATCCCCATAGTTCCCTGGTAGTCTAGTGCCCCTCCCATCCCCTAGTGTGAATGGAATATAGCATCCCATAGGTTCCCTGGTAGTGTAGTGGCCCCTCTCCCATCCCCTAGTGTGAATGGGATATAGCATCCCCATAGTTCCCTGGTAGTCTAGTGCCCCCCTCCCATCCCCTAGTGTGAATGGAATATAGCATCCCCATAGTTCCCTGGTAGTGTAGTGGCCCCTCTCCCTCCCCTAGTGTGAATGGGATATAGCATCCCCATAGTTCCTGGTAGTCTGAGTGCCCCTCCCATGCCCTAGTGTGAATGGATATGGCATCCCCATAGTTCCCTGGTAGTCTAGTGGCCCCTCCTATCCCCTAGTGTGAATGGAATATAGCATCCCCATAGTTCCCTGGTAGTCTAGTGGCCCCCTCCCATCCCCTAGTGTGAATGGAATATAGCATCCCCATAGTTCCCTGGTAGTCTAGTGCCCCTCCATCCCCTAGTGTGAATGGATATAGCATCCCCATAGTTCCCTGGTAGTCTGGTGCCCCTCCCACCCCTAGTGTGAATGGAATATAGCATCCCCATAGTTCCCTGGTAGTCTAGTGGCCCATCCCATCCCCTAGTGTGAATGGAATATAGCATCCCCATAGTTCCCCGGTAGTTTAGTGGTCCCCTCCCATCCCCTAGTGTGAATGGAATATAGCATCCCCATAGTTCCCTGGTAGTCTAGTGGCCCTCCCATCCCCTAGTGTGAATGGGATATAGCAGCCCCATAGTTCCCTGGTAGTCTAGTACCCTCCCATCCCCTAGTGTGAATGGAATATAGCATCCCCATAGTTCCCTGGTAGTCTAGTGTCCCTCTCATCCCCTAGTGTGAATGGAATATAGCATCCCCATAGTTCCCTGGTAGTCTAGTCCCCCTCCCATCCCCTAGTGTGAATGGAATATAGCATCCCTATAGTTCCCTGGTAGTCTAGTGGTCCCTCTCATCCCCTAGTGTGAATGGAATATAGCATCCCTATAGTTCCCTGGTAGTCTAGTGCCCCTCCCATCCCCTAGTGTGAATGGGATATAGCATCCCCATAGTTCCCTGGTAGTCTAGTGGTCCCTCTCATCCCCTAGTGTGAATGGAATATAGCATCCCCATAGTTCCCTGGTAGTCTAGTGGTCCCTCTCATCCCCTAGTGTGAATGGAATATAGCATCCCCATGGTTCCCTGGTGGTCTAGTGCCCCTCCATCCCCTAGTGTGAATGGGATATAGCATCCCCATAGTTCCCTGGTAGTCTAGTGCCCCCTCCCATCCCCTAGTGTGAATGGAATATAGCATCCCCATAGTTCCCTGGTAGTCTAGGCCCCCTCCCATCCCCTAGTGTGAATGGAATATAGCATCCCCATAGTTCCCTGGTAGTCTAGTGCCCCCTCCCATCCCCTAGTGTGAATGGAATATAGCATCCCTATAGTTCTCTGGTAGTTTAGTGGTCCCTCTCATCCCCTAGTGTGAATGGAATATAGCATCCCTATAGTTCCCTGGTAGTCTAGTGGTCCCCCCTCCCATCCCCTAGTGTGAATGGGATATAGCATCCCCATAGTTCCCTGGTAGTCTAGTGCCTCCTCCCATCCCCTAGTGTGAATGGAATATAGCATCCCCATAGTTCCCTGGTAGTCTAGTGCCCCCTCCCATCCCCTAGTGTGAATGGAATATAGCATCCCCATAGTTCCCTGGTAGTCTAGTGGTCCCTCTCATCCCCTAGTGTGAATGGAATATAGCATCCCCATAGTTCCCTGGTAGTCTAGTGGCCCCTCCCAGCCCCTAGTGTGAATGGAATATAGCATCCCCATAGTTCCCTGGTAGTCTAGTGCCCCCTCCCATCCCCTAGTGTGAATGGAATATAGCATCCCCATAGTTCCCTGGTAGTCTAATGCCCCCCATCCCCTAGTGTGAATGGAATATAGCATCCCCATAGTTCCCTGGTAGTCTAGTGGTCCCCTCCATCCCCTAGTGTGAATGGGATATAGCATCCCCATAGTTCCCTGGTAGTCTAGTGCCCCCTCCCATCCCCTAGTGTGAATGGAATATAGCATCCCCATAGTTCCCTGGTAGTCTAATGCCCCTCCCATCCCCTAGTGTGAATGGAATATAGCATCCCTATAGTTCCCTGGTAGTCTAGTGGTCCCCCTCCCATCCCCTAGTGTGAATGGGATATAGCATCCCCATAGTTCCCTGGTAGTCTAGTGCCCCTCCCATCCCCTAGTGTGAATGGAATATAGCATCCCATGTTCCTGGTAGTCTAGTGCCCCTCCATCCCCTAGTGTGAATGGAATATAGCATCCCCATAGTTCCCTGGTAGTCAGTGCCTCCCATCCCTAGTGTGAATGGAATATAGCATCCCTATAGTTCCCTGGTAGTCTAGTGGTCCCCTCCATCCCTAGTGGAGAATGGAATATAGCATCCCTATAGTTCCTGGTAGTCTAGTGCCCCATCCCATCCCCTAGTGTGAATGGGATATAGCATCCCATAGTTCCTGGTAGTCTAGTGGTCCCCTCCCATCCCCTAGTGTGAATGGAATATAGCATCCCCATGGTTTCCCTGGTAGTCTAGTGCCCCTCCCATCCCCTCAGTGTGAGATGGAATATAGCATCCCCATAGTTCCCTGATAGTCTAGTGCCCCTCCCATCCCCTAGTGTGAATGGAATATGGCATCCCCATGGTTCCCTGGTAGTCTGGTGCCCCCTCCCATCCCTAGTGTGAATGGATATAGCATCCCCATGGTTCCCTGGTAGTCTAGTGCCCCCTCCCATCCCTAATGTGAATGGAATATAGCATCCCCATAGTTCCCTGGTAGTCTAGTCCCCCTCCCATCCCTAGTGTGAATGGAGTATAGCATCCCGTAGTTCCCCGGTAGTCTGTGCCCCTCCCATCCCCTAGTGTGAATGGAATATAGCATCCCTGTAGTTCCCTGGTAGTCTAATGCCCCCTCCCATCCCCTAGTGTGAATGGAATATAGCATCCCCATAGTTCCCTGGTAGTCTAGTGCCCCCTCCCATCCCCTAGTGTGAATGGAATATAGCATCGCCATAGTTCCCTGGTAGTCTAGTGCCCCCTCCCATCCCCTAGTGTGAATGGAATATAGCATCCCCGTAGTTCCCTGGTAGTATAGTGCCCCCTCCCATCCCCTAGTGTGAATGGAATATAGCATCGCCATAGTTCCCTGGTAGTCTAGTGCCCCCCTCCCATCCCCTAGTGTGAATGGAATATAGCATCGCCATAGTTCCCTGGTAGTCTAGTGCCCCTCCCATCCCCTAGTGTGAATGGAATATAGCATCCCCGTAGTTCCCTGGTAGTCTAGTGCCCCCTCCCATCCCCTAGTGTGAATGGAATATAGCATCCCCATAGTTCCCTGGTAGTCTAGTGCCCCCTCCCATCCCCTAGTGTGAATGGGATATAGCATTCCCATAGTTCCCTGGTAGTCTAGTGCCCCTCCCATCCCTAGTGTGAATGGGATACATAGCATTCCCATAGTTCCCTGGAAGTCTAGTGCCCCTCCCATCCCCTAGTGTGAATGGGATATAGCATTCCCCATAGTTCCCTGGTAGTCTAGTGCCTCCTCCCATCCCCTAGTGTGAATGGAATATAGCATCCCCATAGTTCCCTGGTAGTCTAGTGCCCCTCCCATCCCTAGTGTGAATGGAATATAGCATCCCCATAGTTCCCTGGTAGTCTAGTGCCCTCCCATCCCCTAGTGTGAATGGAATATAGCATCCCTATAGTTCCCTGGTAGTCTAGTGGCCCCTCCCATCCCCTAGTGTGAATGGAATATAGCATCCCTATAGTTCCCTGGTAGTCTAGTGGCCCCTCCCATCCCCTAGTGTGAATGGAATATAGCATCCCTATAGTTCCCTGGTAGTCTAGTGGCCCCTCCCATCCCCTAGTGTGAATGGAATATAGCATCCCCATAGTTCCCTGGTAGTCTAGTGCCCCTCCCATCCCCTAGTGTGAATGGAATATAGCATCCCCATAGTTCCCTGGTAGTCTAGTGCCCCTCCCATTCCCTAGTGTGAATGGAATATAGCATCCCCATAGTTCCCTGGTAGTCTAGTGCCCCCTCCCATCCCCTAGTGTGAATGGAATATAGCATCCCGTAGTTCCCTGGTAGTCTAGTGCCCCCTCCCATCCCCTAGTGTGAATGGAATATAGCATCCCCGTAGTTCCCTGGTAGTCTAGTGCCCCCTCCCATCCCCTAGTGTGAATGGAATATAGCATCCCCGTAGTTCCCTGGTAGTCTAGTGCCCCTCCCATCCCCCAGTGTGAATGGAATATAGCATCCCTGTAGTTCCCTGGTAGTCTAGTGCCCCCTCCCATTCCCTAGTGTGAATGGAATATAGCATCCCTGTAGTTCCCTGGTAGTCTAGTGCCCCTCCCATCCCCTAGTGTGAATGGAATATAGCATCCCTATAGTTCCCTGGTAGTCTAGTGCCCTCCCATCCCCTAGTGTGAATGGAATATAGCATCCCCATAGTTCCCTGGTAGTCTAGCCCCCTCCCATCCCCAAGTGTGAATGGAATATAGCATCCCCATAGTTCCCTGGTAGTCTAGCGCCTCCATCCCCTAGTGTGAATGGAATATAGCATCCCCATAGTTCCCTGGTAGTCTAGCGCCCCTCCCATCCCCTAGTGTGAATGGAATATAGCATCCCCATAGTTCCCTGGTAGTCTAGTCCCCTCCCATCCCCTAGTGTGAATGGAATATAGCATCCCATAGTTCCCGGTAGTCTAGGCCCCTCCCATCCCCTAGTGTAATGGAATATAGCATCCCCATAGTTCCCTGGTAGTCTAGTGCCCCCTCCCATCCCCTAGTGTGAATGGAATATAGCATCCCTATAGTTCCCCGGTAGTCTAGTCCCCCTCCCATCCCCTAGTGTGAATGGAATATAGCATCCCCATAGTTCCCCGGTAGTCTAGTGCCCCCTCCCATCCCCTAGTGTGAATGGAATATAGCATCCCCATAGTTCCCCGGTAGTCTAGTGCCCCCCCCCGTCCCCTAGTGTGAATGGAATATAGCATCCCCATAGTTCCCAGTAGTCTAGTGCCCCCTCCCGTCCCCTAGTGTGAATGGAATATAGCATCCCTATAGTTCCCTGTAGTCAGTGCCCCTCCCATCCCTAGTGTGAATGGAATATAGCATCCCCATAGTTCCCTGGTAGTCTAGTGCCCCCTCCCATCCCCTAGTGTGAATGGAATATAGCATCCCCATAGTTCCCTGATAGTCTAGTGTCCCCTCCCATCCCCTAGTGTGAATGGAATATAGCATCCCCATAGTTCCCTGGTAGTCTAGTGTCCCCTCCCATCCCCTAGTGTGAATGGAATGTAGCATCCCCATAGTTCCCTGGTAGTCTAGTGCCCCCTCCCATCCCTAGTGTGAATGGAATATAGCATCCCTGTAGTTCCCTGGTAGTCTAGTGCCCCCCCATCCCCTAGTGTGAATGGAATATAGCATCCCCATAGTTCCCTGGTAGTCTAGTGCCCCTCCATCCCCTAGTGTGAATGGGATATAGCATCCCCATAGTTCCCTGGTGAGTCTGTGCCCCTCCCATCCCCTAGTGTGAATGGGATATAGCATCCCCATAGTTCCCTGGTAGTCTAGTGCCCCCTCCCATCCCCTAGTGTGAATGGAATATAGCATCCCCATAGTTCCCTGGTAGTCTAGTGCCCCCTCCCATCCCCTAGTGTGAATGGAATATAGCATCCCCATAGTTCCCTGGTAGTCTAGTGGCCCCCCATCCCCTAGTGTGAATGGAATATAGCATCCCCATAGTTCCCTGGTAGTCTAGTGCCCCCTCCCATCCCCTAGTGTGAATGGAATATAGCATCCCCATAGTTCCCTGGTAGTCTAGTGCCCCCCTCCCATCCCCTAGTGTGAATGGAATATAGCATCCCCATAGTTCCCTGGTAGTCTAGTGCCCCCTCCCATCCCCTAGTGTGAATGGAATATAGCATCCCCATAGTTCCCTGGTAGTCTAGTGGTCCCTCCCATCCCCTAGTGTGAATGGAATATAGCATCCCCATAGTTCCCTGGTAGTCTAGTGGTCCCTCCCATCCCCTAGTGTGAATGGAATATAGCATCCCCATAGTTCCCTGGTAGTCTAGTGCCCTCCCATCCCCTAGTGTGAATGGAATATAGCATCCCTATAGTTCCCTGGTAGTCTAGTGCCCCCTCCCATCCCCCAGTGTGAATGGGATATAGCATCCCCATAGTTCCCTGGTAGTCTAGTGCCCCCTCCCATCCCCCAGTGTGAATGGAATGTAGCATCCCCATAGTTTGCTGGTAGTCTAGTGGCCCCTCCCATCCCCTAGTGTGAATGGAATATAGCATCCCCATAGTTCCCTGGTAGTCTAGTACCCCCTCCCATCCCCTAGTGTGAATGGAATATAGCATCCCCATAGTTCCCTGGTAGTCTAGTGCCCCCTCCCATCCCCTAGTGTGAATGGAATATAGCTAGGGTTTCGGTTTTAGGTGTTTATGAATCAGGATAAAAGGTGTTTATTTTTCAGCTTTTCGCTTCCTTTATAGTACCAAAATTCTGTGTATTTGGTGCAAATAAAAAAGCAATAGACAATTTCAGTATATTTCAGTGTTTATTATTTTTTTAAAAGGCACTGTGTGCACTGATGTTTATGTTGAATAAATATCCAAAGTAATTAAAATTCACATAACCACATTATTAGCACATACTGTCATACAGCAACATCTTTAAATGCTGAATTTGTTATAGTAAATCATGCAATGCATTTTTAGTGCTTGTTTAGACATTTTCCTCTCTCTTTCCTGGCAGTAAATGCCCTTATCTCTAGAAAAGGCCCTCTCTACATTGGCACTTGAGATAGGCAGTGCAAGAATTGACAGAACACATTCACTCAGTTCTGGCCACAGCTTCATTTTACCCCTCCAAAATGTGTGCACTTCTAATTCACTGTTAGCGGGCAATGGTTCTGCAAAGTACTCATCATACTGTGCACATAATAATTCAGCATCATGTTTGTTAAAAGTATCAAAAATAAATACATAATTTTCAAAGTTAGAAGAGAATTCATTTTTTCTAAATGGGTCAAACACTTGAACAGAGTACCAGAGAGAGGATTCATTTAATTCAAATCCCATTGTTGGATTTGGGATATTTCTAGCCATTACAGCCTGCCATTTGTCATACATAGCTGTGTAAAAAAAATTTAAAGCTCTCTTCCAGTACGTGCTGGCTTTCCAGTGGCAGACACCCAAGAAGTGCACTTGCAGCGGGTCCATACTCAGAGCTGCCTCCATCAACTTTGCTCTCTAACAGAATTTTAATGCTTACTCCAACTATGTTGAATACTTGATGGACTTGTGTGTGTTCAGACTCAAGTTTTTCATTACATCAATCAGTGGTCTCATATTCTCTGTAAGAAAGTTTAAAGCATAATACACAGTGTTCTTTTTAATGTCCGTGTCTACATGCTTTCTAATTTCATCACATTTCTTCCTTCTGCATCTGCACTTAATAAAAGATTGTAAATGGTCTCCACATTGCAAGCAAGCTTTCCACAGCCTCTATCACAGAATACCAGCGGCTATGTGTAACGCTGGGTATCACCTTTTGTTTCACCCCTAGGCGTGAGCACACTGCAAAGTACTTTCTCTTAAGCTCTCGTGCATATTTAAATAGTGCTCCAGAATGCAAAATAAAGTCCACTACCTTTTTCATGACGTTGGATGATGATATTGCAGCCTTCAGTACACCATCCAGCAGGTGACATGGATCTCGAACAGGGAATGCCTTGAACTGCGGGTGAGCTCTCTGTGAATCATCACACAATTTTTTCATATAGCTAGCACTGTCACTGCATATGCATACAACATCCTCCCAGGCCTTCCCATATATATCCTGCACCTTTTGTGTTAGTGTAGCAATTGACACTGCATTGCAACACTCAATTACCTCTAGGTCTGCCATAATGGTACGCCGACTCCAACCCTTTAATCTGTCAGCAAAAGTAAACATAACAGCAACAGCTGGGTCGCCATGCATCTCCGGGGTTTCATCAATTGTTACGGAAATCTGTGTGCCATTTAGCATATCAAGAATGTGCTCCATGTCGGCATCGAATACCTCGGGTAGATACTTATCGTACATTTGGCCAGATTTAGGCATAGTTTGTGCAGCAGGTGCCCGCTTACGAAAAAGATCACCAAGAGGACCGTCCGTTTGATGCAGGCTGACACCCGACTGTATCATTGCTCTGGCAAACTCATGAGCGATGTCCCACTCATCATCTCTTTTTCGTTTAAAACGAGTAATGGTTTCACTAAGAGAAATCTGTCTTAGGCAGTGCTCCTCATTCTGTAGTGGCTGCTTCTGCTTGATGTGAGTTTTAGACAGGACATGCTCAGCGAGCCGACTCGCAGTTTTACCGGGCACCAGCGGCACTGTAACGCTGCAGGACTTGCATATTAGTGTTCTCTTGCCACGGAGAAGCTCAACAATAAAATCTTTGTGTTCTGCTGCATACTGCTCAGCCGTTTTTCGATCTTCATGGCATTTTGAATCAGAAAACGCTCTCAAGCACCAGGGGCGAGTGAAGGGTAATGCTAAATGCCAAACTAAAAACTGTGCTAAATAATGGTACTGACAACGTGCACTTTGATTAATTCAATAAGATCTAATTGATCGCATTAAGATTTTATTAATTTGTGCTTGATGGCAGCTAGAGTTAAACAGAGATGATGATTGTAAATGGTAATTGAGAGGCGTTAAGTTAAGCGACTTAAGATAAAATGAAATAAAGCGTCTAACAATTACCATTTACAATCAATCATCATCTCTTTGTTTAACTCGGGCAAGCCATCAACACAAATTAATTAATCTGAACACGATCAACACACCAGCATTGCTGAGATCCTCTGGTGCTTCACTTTTAATTTAAAAGGTTCGATCGAGAGAACCGGGGGCCACACAAAGTCGCAATACACAAATAACCTGCCCAACTCGATAACTTTCCCAGACATGTTTCACTTTTAACTTTAAACAAGCTGCCCAACTCATGTTCACATATGCTGTCAATGGGGGACACACAAAGTCACTGCACCTCGAACTACTCATTCTACCTCACTAAGCACTAAACCATTACATAGAAGAAGTACCAGAATCATGTTTAGATAGGGGAAGAATCATTACGGGGGCACACAAAGTTGCTGATCGTTTTAAATTAACACAAAATATTCAGAGGGACGGGATGTGCTGGCCACAAGGGAATGAGCAATCGTGCAGCAGTAATGTATGTCATGTGAGTGGAGAGTGCATTCCACAATATGACACACAGCCGCATATTCAGAGGGAATGTCCTCACTGTCCAGAGATGTGCAGCACAAAGATCTGCAGTGAAAAGCAGGCTGTAATCTACCAGACACCACAGGTGGGCCATGGCAGTGCAGGCAGGTGCACAGCAGCCTGCCAGGCCAGCAGTCATGTTGGCAACCCCCATCCCCTAGTGTGAATGGAATATAGCATCCCTATAGTTCCCTGGTAGTGTAGTGGCCCTCTCCCATCCCCTAGTGTGAATGGAATATAGACCCCATAGTTCCCTGGTAGTGTAGTGGCCCCTCTCCTATCCCTAGTGTGAATGGAATATAGCATCCCCATAGTTCCCTGGTAGTCTAGTGCCCCCTCCCACCCCCTAGTGTGAATGGAATATAGCATCCCTATAGTTCCCTGGTAGTCTAGTGCCCCCTCCCATCCCCTAGTGTGAATGGAATATAGCATCCCCGTGAGTTCCCTGGTAGTCTAGGTGCCCCTCCATCCCCTATGTGTGAATGGAATATAGCATCCCCATAGTTCCCTGTGGTGTAGTGGGCCCCTCTCCCATCCCCTAGTGTGAATGGGATATAGCATCCCCATAGTTCCCTGGTAGTCTAGTGCCCCCTCCCATCCCCTAGTGTGAATGGAATATAGCATCCCCATAGTTCCCTGGTAGTCTAGTGCCCCCTCCCATCCCCTAGTGTGAATGGAATATAGCATCCCCATAGTTCCCTGGTAGTCTAGTGGCCCCTCTCCCATCCCCTAGTGTGAATGGAATATAGCATCCCCATAGTTCCCTGGTAGTCTAGTGCCCCCTCCCATCCCCTAGTGTGAATGGAATATAGCATCCCCATAGTTCCCTGGTAGTGTAGTGGCCCCTCTCCTCCCCTAGTGTGAATGGGATATAGCATCCCCATAGTTCCCTGGTAGTCTAGTGCCCCCTCCCATGCCCTAGTGTGAATGGAATATAGCATCCCCATAGTTCCCTGGTAGTCTAGTGGCCCCTCCTCATCCCCTAGTGTGAATGGAATATAGCATTCCCATAGTTCCCTGGTAGTCTAGTGGCCCCTCCCATCCCCTAGTGTGAATGGAATATAGCATCCCCATAGTTCCCTGGTAGTCTAGTGCCCCCCCATCCCCTAGTGTGAATGGAATATAGCATCCCCATAGTTCCCTGGTAGTCTAGTGCCCCCTCCCACCCCCTAGTGTGAATGGAATATAGCATCCCCATAGTTCCCTGGTAGTCTAGTGGCCCATCCCATCCCCTAGTGTGAATGGAATATAGCATCCCCATAGTTCCCCGGTAGTTGAGTGGTCCCCTCCCATCCCCTAGTGTGAATGGAATATAGCATCCCCATAGTTCCCTGGTAGTCTAGTGGCCCCTCCCATCCCCTAGTGTGAATGGGATATAGCAGCCCCATAGTTCCCTGGTAGTCTAGTACCCCCTCCCATCCCCTAGTGTGAATGGAATATAGCATCCCCATAGTTCCCTGGTAGTCTAGTGGTCCCTCTCATCCCCTAGTGTGAATGGAATATAGCATCCCCATAGTTCCCTGGTAGTCTAGTCCCCCCTCCCATCCCCTAGTGTGAATGGAATATAGCATCCCTATAGTTCCCTGGTAGTCTAGTGGTCCCTCTCATCCCCTAGTGTGAATGGAATATAGCATCCCTATAGTTCCCTGGTAGTCTAGTGCCCCCTCCCATCCCCTAGTGTGAATGGGATATAGCATCCCCATAGTTCCCTGGTAGTCTAGTGTCCCCTCTCATCCCTAGTGTGTGAATGGAATATAGCATCCCCATAGTTCCCTGGTAGTCTAGTGGTCCCTCTCATCCCCTAGTGTGAATGGAATATAGCATCCCCATAGTTCCCTGGTAGTCTAGTGCCCCTCCCATCCCCTAGTGTGAATGGGATATAGCATCCCCATAGTTCCCTGGTAGTCTAGTGCCCCTCCCATCCCCTAGTGTGAATGGAATATAGCATCCCCATAGTTCCCTGGTAGTCTAGTGCCCCTCCCATCCCCTAGTGTGAATGGAATATAGCATCCCATAGTTCCCTGGAGTCTAGTGCCCCTCCATCCCTAGTGTGAATGGAATATAGCATCCCTATAGTTCTCTGGTAGTTTAGTGGTCCCTCTCATCCCCTAGTGTGAATGGAATATAGCATCCCTATAGTTCCCTGGTAGTCTAGTGGTCCCCCCTCCCATCCCCTAGTGTGAATGGGATATAGCATCCCCATAGTTCCCTGGTAGTCTAGTGCCTCCTCCCATCCCCTAGTGTGAATGGAATATAGCATCCCCATAGTTCCCTGGTAGTCTAGTGCCCCCTCCCATCCCCTAGTGTGAATGGAATATAGCATCCCCATAGTTCCCTGGTAGTCTAGTGGTCCCTCTCATCCCCTAGTGTGAATGGAATATAGCATCCCCATAGTTCCCTGGTAGTCTAGTGGCCCCTCCCAGCCCCTAGTGTGAATGGAATATAGCATCCCCATAGTTCCCTGGTAGTCTAGTGCCCCCTCCCATCCCCTAGTGTGAATGGAATATAGCATCCCCATAGTTCCCTGGTAGTCTAATGCCCCTCCCATCCCCTAGTGTGAATGGAATATAGCATCCCCATAGTTCCCTGGTAGTCTAGTGGTCCCCTCCCATCCCCTAGTGTGAATGGGATATAGCATCCCCATAGTTCCCTGGTAGTCTAGTGCCCCCTCCCATCCCCTAGTGTGAATGGAATATAGCATCCCCATAGTTCCCTGGTAGTCTAGTGCCCCTCCCATCCCCTAGTGTGAATGGGAATATAGCATCCCCATAGTTCCCTGGTAGTCTAGTGGTCCCCCTCCATCCCCTAGTGTGAATGGGAATAGCATCCCTATAGTTCCCTGGTAGTCTAGTGCCCCTCCCATCCCTAGTGTGAATGGAATATAGCATCCCCATAGTTCCCTGGTAGTCTAGTGCCCCTCCCATCCCCTAGTGTGAATGAATATAGCATCCCATGGTTCCCTGGTAGTCTAGTGCCCTCCCATCCCCTAGTGTGAATGGAATATAGCATCCCTATAGTTCCCTGGTAGTCAGTGGTCCCCTCCCATCCCTAGTGTGAATGGAATATAGCATCCCTATAGTTCCCTGGTAGTCTAGTGCCCCCTCCCATCCCTAGTGTGAATGGAATATAGCATCCCCATAGTTCCCTGGTAGTCTAGTGGTCCCCCTCCCATCCCCTAGTGTGAATGGAATATAGCATCCCCATAGTTCCCTGGTAGTCTAGTGCCCCCTCCCATCCCCCAGTGTGAATGGAATATAGCATCCCCATAGTTCCCTGGTAGTCTAGTGCCCTCCCATCCCCTAGTGTGAATGGAATATAGCATCCCCATAGTTCCCTGGTAGTCTAGTGCCCCTCCCATCCCCAGTGTGAATGGAATATAGCATCCCCATAGTTCCCTGGTAGTCTAGTGCCCCTCCCATCCCTAATGTGAATGGAATATAGCATCCCCATAGTTCCCTGGTAGTCTAGTCCCCCTCCCATCCCTCAGTGTGAATGAGTATAGCATCCCCGTAGTTCCCCGGTAGTCTAGTGCCCCCTCCCATCCCCTAGTGTGAATGGAATATAGCATCCCTGTAGTTCCCTGGTAGTCTAATGCCCCCTCCCATCCCCTAGTGTGAATGGAATATAGCATCCCCATAGTTCCCTGGTAGTCTAGTGCCCCCCTCCCATCCCCTAGTGTGAATGGAATATAGCATCGCCATAGTTCCCTGGTAGTCTAGTGCCCCCTCCCATCCCCTTGTGTGAATGGAATATAGCATCCCTGTAGTTCCCTGGTAGTATAGTGCCCCCTCCCATCCCCTAGTGTGAATGGAATATAGCATCGCCATAGTTCCCTGGTAGTCTAGTGCCCCTCCCATCCCCTAGTGTGAATGGAATATAGCATCGCCATAGTTCCCTGGTAGTCTAGTGCCCCCTCCCATCCCCTAGTGTGAATGGAATATAGCATCCCCGTAGTTCCCTGGTAGTCTAGTGCCCCCTCCCATCCCCTAGTGTGAATGGAATATAGCATCCCCATAGTTCCCTGGTAGTCTAGTGCCCCCTCCCATCCCCTAGTGTGAATGGGATATAGCATTCCCATAGTTCCCTGGTAGTCTAGTGCCCCCTCCCATCCCCTAGTGTGAATGGGATATAGCATTCCCATAGTTCCCTGGAAGTCTAGTGCCCCCTCCCATCCCCTAGTGTGAATGGGATATAGCATTCCCATAGTTCCCTGGTAGTCTAGTGCCTCCTCCCATCCCCTAGTGTGAATGGAATATAGCATCCCCATAGTTCCCTGGTAGTCTAGTGCCCCCTCCCATCCCCTAGTGTGAATGGAATATAGCATCCCCATAGTTCCCTGGTAGTCTAGTGCCCCTCCCATCCCCTAGTGTGAATGGAATATAGCATCCCTATAGTTCCCTGGTAGTCTAGTGGCCCCTCCCATCCCCTAGTGTGAATGGAATATAGCATCCCTATAGTTCCCTGGTAGTCTAGTGGCCCCTCCCATCCCCTAGTGTGAATGGAATATAGCATCCCTATAGTTCCCTGGTAGTCTAGTGGCCCCTCCCATCCCCTAGTGTGAATGGAATATAGCATCCCCATAGTTCCCTGGTAGTCTAGTGCCCCTCCCATCCCTAGTGTGAATGGAATATAGCATCCCCATAGTTCCCTGGTAGTTAGTGCCCCTCCCATTCCCTAGTGTGAATGGAATATAGCATCCCCATAGTTCCCTGGTAGTCTAGTGGCCCCTCCCATCCCCTAGTGTGAATGGAATATAGCATCCCGTAGTTCCCTGGTAGTCTAGTGCCCCCTCCCATCCCCTAGTGTGAATGGAATATAGCATCCCCGTAGTTCCCTGGTAGTCTAGTGCCCCCCCATCCCCTAGTGTGAATGGAATATAGCATCCCCGTAGTTCCCTGGTAGTCTAGTGCCCCCTCCCATCCCCTAGTGTGAATGGAATATAGCATCCCTGTAGTTCCCTGGTAGTCTAGTGCCCCTCCCATTCCCTAGTGTGAATGGAATATAGCATCCCTGTAGTTCCCTGGTAGTCTAGTGCCCCCTCCCATTCCCTAGTGTGAATGGAATATAGCATCCCTGTAGTTCCCTGGTAGTCTAGCGCCCCCTCCCATCCCCTAGTGTGAATGGAATATAGCATCCCCATAGTTCCCTGGTAGTCTAGCCCCCTCCCATCCCCTAGTGTGAATGGAATATAGCATCCCCATAGTTCCCCGGTAGTCTAGCGCCCCCCATCCCCTAGTGTGAATGGAATATAGCATCCCCATAGTTCCCTGGTAGTCTAGGCCCCTCCCATCCCCTAGTGTGAATGGAATATAGCATCCCCATAGTTCCCTGGTAGTCAGTCCATCCTCCCATCCCCTAGTGTGAATGGAATATAGCATCCCTATAGTTCCCGGTGGTCTAGTCCCCTCCCATCCCCTAGTGTGAATGGAATATAGCATCCCCATAGTTCCCTGGTAGTCTAGTGCCCCTCCCATCCCCTAGTGTGAATGGATATAGCATCCTATAGTTCCCCGGTAGTCTAGTCCCCCTCCCATCCCCTAGTGTGAATGGAATATAGCATCCCCATAGTTCCCCGTAGTCTAGTGCCCCTCCCATCCCCTAGTGTGAATGGAATATAGCATCCCCATAGTTCCCAGTAGTCTAGTGCCCCTCCCCGCCCCCTAGTGTGAATGGAATATAGCATCCCTATAGTTCCCAGTAGTCAGTGCCCCTCCCGTCCCCTAGTGTGAATGGAATATAGCATCCCCATAGTTCCCTGGTAGTCAGTGCCCCTCCCACCCCTAGTGTGAATGGAATATAGCATCCCCATAGTTCCCTGGTAGTCTAGTGCCCCTCCCATCCCTAGTGTGAATGGAATATAGCATCCCCATAGTTCCCTGATAGTCTAGTGCCCCTCCCATCCCCTAGTGTGAATGGAATATAGCATCCCCATAGTTCCCTGATAGTCTAGTGTCCCCTCCCATCCCCTAGTGTGAATGGAATGTAGCATCCCCATAGTTCCCTGGTAGTCTAGTGCCCCCCTCCCATCCCCTAGTGTGAATGGAATATAGCATCCCTGTAGTTCCCTGGTAGTCTAGTGCCCCCTCCCATCCCCTAGTGTGAATGGAATATAGCATCCCCATAGTTCCCTGGTAGTCTAGTGCCCCCTCCCATCCCCTAGTGTGAATGGGATATAGCATCCCCATAGTTCCCTGGTAGTCTAGTGCCCCCCTCCCATCCCCTAGTGTGAATGGGATATAGCATCCCATAGTTCCTGGTAGTCTAGGTGCCCCTCCCATCCCCTAGTGTGAATGGAATATAGCATCCCCATAGTTCCCTGGTAGTCTAGTGGCCCCTCCCATCCCCTAGTGTGAATGGAATATAGCATCCCCATAGTTCCCTGGTAGTCTAGTGGCCCCCCATCCCTAGTGTGAATGGAATATAGCATCCCATAGTTCCCTGGTAGTCTAGTGCCCCCTCCCATCCCCTAGTGTGAATGGAATATAGCATCCCCATAGTTCCCTGGTAGTCTAGTGCCCCCTCCCATCCCCTAGTGTGAATGGAATATAGCATCCCCATAGTTCCCTGGTAGTCTAGTGCCCCCTCCCATCCCCTAGTGTGAATGGGATATAGCATCCCCATAGTTCCCTGGTGGTCTAGTGGTCCCTCTCATCCCCTAGTGTGAATGGAATATAGCATCCCCATAGTTCCCTGGTAGTCTAGTGGTCCCTCCCATCCCCTAGTGTGAATGGAATATAGCATTCCCATAGTTCCCTGGTAGTCTAGTGCCCCCTCCCATCCCCTAGTGTGAATGGAATATAGCATCCCTATAGTTCCCTGGTAGTCTAGTGCCCCCTCCCATCCCCCAGTGTGAATGGGATATAGCATCCCCATAGTTCCCTGGTAGTCTAGTGCCCCTCCCATCCCCCAGTGTGAATGGAATGTAGCATCCCCATAGTTGCTGGTAGTCTAGTGGCCTCCATCCCTAGTGTGAATGGAATATAGCATCCCCATAGTTCCCTGGTAGTCTAGTACCCCCTCCCATCCCCTAGTGTGAATGGAATATAGCATCCCCATAGTTCCCTGGTAGTCTAGTGCCCCCTCCCATCCCCTAGTGTGAATGGAATATAGCTAGGGTTTCCGGTTTTAGGTGTTTATGAATCAGGATAAAAGGTGTTTATTTTTCAGCTTTTCTCGCTTCCTTTTATAGTACCAAAATTCTGTGTATTTCGGTGCAAATAAAAAAAGCAATAGACAATTTCAGTATATTTCAGTGTTTATTATTTTTTTTAAAAGGCACTGTGTGCACTGATGTTTATGTTGAATAAATATCCAAAGTAATTAAAAATTCACATAACCACATTATTAGCACATACTGTCATACAGCAACATCTTTAAATGCTGAATTTGTTATAGTAAATCATGCAATGCATTTTTAGTGCTTGTTTAGACATTTTCCCTCTCTCTTTCCTGGCAGTAAATGCCCTTATCTCTGAAAAGGCCCTCTCTACATTGGCACTTGAGATAGGCAGTGCAAGAATTGACAGAACACATTCACTCAGTTCTGGCCACAGCTTCATTTTACCCCTCCAAAATGTGTGCACTTCTAATTCACTGTTAGCGGGCAATGGTTCTGCAAAGTACTCATCATACTGTGCACATAATAATTCAGCATCATGTTTGTTAAAAGTATCAAAAATAAATACATAATTTTCAAAGTTAGAAGAGAATTCATTTTTTCTAAATGGGTCAAACACTTGAACAGAGTACCAGAGAGAGGATTCATTTAATTCAAATCCCATTGTTGGATTTGGGATATTTCTAGCCATTACAGCCTGCCATTTGTCATACATAGCTGTGTAAAAAAAATTTAAAGCTCTCTTCCAGTACGTGCTGGCTTTCCAGTGGCAGACACCCAAGAAGTGCACTTGCAGCGGGTCCATACTCAGAGCTGCCTCCATCAACTTTGCTCTCTAACAGAATTTTAATGCTTACTCCAACTATGTTGAATACTTGATGGACTTGTGTGTGTTCAGACTCAAGTTTTTTCATTACATCAATCAGTGGTCTCATATTCTCTGTAAGAAAGTTTAAAACACAATACACAGTGTTCTTTTTAATGTCCGTGTCTACATGCTTTCTAATTTCATCACATTTCTTCCCTTCTGCATCTGCACTTAATAAAAAGATTGTAAATGGTCTCCACATTGCAAGCAAGCTTTCCACAGCCTCTATCACAGAATACCAACGGCTATGTGTAACGCTGGGTATCACCTTTTGTTTCACCCCTAGGCGTGAGCACACTGCAAAGTACTTTCTCTTAAGCTCTCGTGCATATTTAAATAGTGCTCCAGAATGCAAAATAAAGTCCACTACCTTTTTCATGACGTTGGATGATGATATTGCAGCCTTCAGTACACCATCCAGCAGGTGACATGGATCTCGAACAGGGAATGCCTTGAACTGCGGGTGAGCTCTCTGTGAATCATCACACAATTTTTTCATATAGCTAGCACTGTCACTGCATATGCATACAACATCCTCCCAGGCCTTCCATATATATCCTGCACCTTTTGTGTTAGTGTAGCAATTGACACTGCATTGCAACACTCAATTACCTCTAGGTCTGCCATAATGGTACATCGACTCCAACCCTTTAATCTGTCAGCAAAGTAAACATAACAGCAACAGCTGGGTCGCCATGCATCTCCGGGGTTTCATCAATTGTTACGGAAATCTGTGTGCCATTTAGCATATCAAGAATGTGCTCCATGTCGGCATCGAATACCTCGGGTAGATACTTATCGTACATTTGGCCAGATTTAGGCATAGTTTGTGCAGCAGGTGCCCGCTTACGAAAAAGATCACCAAGAGGACCGTCCGTTTGATGCAGGCTGACACCCGACTGTATCATTGCTCTGGCAAACTCATGGCGATGTCCACTCATCATCTCTTTTTAGTTTAAAGCGAGTAATGGTTTCACTAAGAGAAATCTGTCTTAGGCAGTGCTCCTCATTCTGTAGTGGCTGCTTCTGCTTGATGTGAGTTTTAGACAGGACATGCTCAGCGAGCCGACTCGCAGTTTTACCGGGCACCAGCGGCACTGTAACGCTGCAGGACTTGCATATTAGTGTTCTCTTGCCACGGAGAAGCTCAACAATAAAATCTTTGTGTTCTGCTGCATACTGCTCAGCCGTTTTTCGATCTTCATGGCATTTTGAATCAGAAAACGCTCTCAAGCACCAGGGGCGAGTGAAGGGTAATGCTAAATGCCAAACTAAAAAACTGTGCTAAATAATGGTACTGACAACGTGCACTTTGATTAATTCAATAAGATCTAATTGATCGCATTAAGATTTTATTAATTTGTGCTTGATGGCAGCTAGAGTTAAACAGAGAGATGATGATTGTAAATGGTAATTGAGAGACGTTAAGTTAAGCGACTTAAGATAAAATGAAATAAAGCGTCTAACAATTACCATTTACAATCAATCATCATCTCTTTGTTTAACTCGGCAAGCCATCAAGCACAAATTAATTAATCTGAACACGATCAACACACCAGCATTGCTGAGATCCCTCTGGTGCTTCACTTTTTAATTTAAAAGGTTCGATCAGAGAGAACGGGGAGCCACACAAAGTCGCAAATACACAAATAACCTGCCCAACTCCGATAACTTTCCCAGACATGTTTCACTTTTAACTTTAAACAAGCTGCCCAACTCATGTTCACATATGCTGTCAATGGGGGGACACACAAAGTCACTGCACCTCGAACTACTCATTCTACCTCACTAAGCACTGAAACCATTACATAGAAGAAGTACCAGAATCATGTTTAGATGGGGGAAGAATCATTACGGGGGCACACAAAGTTGCTGATCGTTTTAAATTAACACAAATGCACAAATAACCTGCTTAACTCGATAACTTCCCAGCGTGTACACACACACACACGCGCTCACTCGTACTCATAAATGCCTATTATTTGCCAGCTCTTTGCCAGCATTTGCCACCACAGAGGATCAGGAGAAAACTTTGAGTGAGTAGTTTGCTGCAGAGTAGACACCGTTTTTTACATACAGTAGTTGATCCAGAATCATCAGCTGCCCAACTCATGTTCACATATGCTGTCATCCTTCTACCTCACTAAGCACTGAAAGGTTCGTAGCTGATCGAGAGAACCGGGGGGGGGGCACACAAAGTCACTGATCGTTTTAAATTAACACAAATGCACAACTCCCTTTAACTTCCCAGACTTGTTTCACTTTTAACTTTTTTGGAGTTTTTTGGTTGTAACCGAACTGATAAAAAAGACATCGGTGGGGTTTTACCGGGTTTTATCGGTTTAAACCGAAAACCGGAAACCCTAAATATAGCATGCCCATAGTTCCCTGGTAGTGTAGTGCCCCCTACTATCCCCTAGTGTGAATGGAATATAGCATTCCCATAGTTCCCTGGTAGTCTAGTGGTCCCTCCCATCCCCTAGTGTGAATGGAATATAGCATCCCTATAGTTCCCTGGTGGTCTAGTGCCCCTCCATCCCTAGTGTGAATGGAATAGCATCCCCATGGTTCCCTGGTAGTCTAGTGTCCCTCCCATCCCTAGTGTGAATGGAATATAGCATCCCTATAGTTCCCTGGTAGTCTAGTGGCCCCTCCCATCCCCTAGTGTGAATGGAATATAGCATCCCCATAGTTCCCTGGTAGGCTAGTGGCCTCCTCCCATCCCCTAGTGTGAATGGAATATAGCATCCCCATAGTTCCCTGGTAGTCTAGTGCCCCTCCCATCCCCTAGTGTGAATGGAATATAGCATCCCCATAGTTCCCTGGTGGTCTAGTGCCCCCTCCCATCCCCTAGTGTGAATGGAATATAGCATCCCTATAGTTCCCTGGTAGTCTAGTGCCCCCTCCCATCCCCTAGTGTGAATGGAATATAGCATCCCCATAGTTCCCTGGTAGTCTAGTGCCCCTCCATCCCTAGTGTGAATGGAATATAGCATTCCCATAGTTCCTGGTAGTCTAGTGCCCCTCCCATCCCCTAGTGTGAATGGAATATAGCATCCCTATAGTTCCCTGGTAGTCTAGTGCCCCCTCCCATCCCCTAGTGTGAATGGAATATAGCATCCCCATAGTTCCCTGGTAGTCTAGTGCCCCCTCCCATCCCCTAGTGTGAATGGAATATAGCATCCCCATAGTTCCCTGGTAGTCTAGTGCCCCTCCCATCCCTAGTGTGAATGGAATATAGCATCCCCATAGTTCCCTGGTAGTCTAGTGGCCCCCTCCCATCCCCCAGTGTGAATGGAATATAGCATCCCCATAGTTCCCTGGTAGTCTAGTGCCCCTCCCATCCCCTAGTGTGAATGGAATACAGCATCCCCATAGTTCCCTGGTAGTCTAGTGGCCCCTCCCATCCCCTAGTGTGAATGGAATATAGCATCCCCATAGTTCCCTGGTAGTCTAGTGCCCCCTCCCATCCCCTAGTGTGAATGGAATATAGCATCCCCATAGTTCCCTGGTAGTCTAGTGCCCCTCCCATCCCCTAGTGTGAATGGAATATAGCATCCCCATAGTTCCTGGTAGTCTAGTGCCCCTCCCATCCCTAGTGTGAATGGAATATAGCATCCCCATAGTTCCCTGGTAGTCTAGTGGTCCCCTCCCATCCCTAGTGTGAATGGAATATAGCATCCCCATAGTTCCCTGGTAGTCTAGTGCCCCCTCCCATCCCCTAGTGTGAATGGAATATAGCATCCCCATAGTTCCCTGGTAGTCTAGTGCCCCTCCCATCCCCTAGTGTGAATGGAATATAGCATCCCTATAGTTCCCTGGTAGTCTAGTGCCCCTCCCATCCCTAGTGTGAATGGAATATAGCATTCCCATAGTTCCTGGTAGTCTAGTGCCCCCTCCCATCCCCTAGTGTGAATGGAATATAGCATTCCCATAGTTCCCTGGTAGTCTAGTGCCCCTCCCATCCCCTAGTGTGAATGGAATATAGCATCCCTATAGTTCCCTGGTAGTCTAGTGGTCCCCTCCCATCCCCTAGTGTGAATGGAATATAGCATCCCTATAGTTCCCTGGTAGTCTAGTGCCCCATCCCATCCCCTAGTGTGAATGGGATATAGCATCCCCATAGTTCCCTGGTAGTCTAGTGGTCCCCTCCCATCCCCTAGTGTGAATGGAATATAGCATCCCCATAGTTCCCTGGTAGTCTAGTGCCCCCTCCCATCCCCTAGTGTGAATGGAATATAGCATCCCCATAGTTCCCTGGTAGTCTAGTGCCCCTCCCATCCCCTAGTGTGAATGGAATATAGCATCCCCATAGTTCCCTGGTAGTATAGTGCCCCCTCCCATCCCCTAGTGTGAATGGAATATAGCATCCCCATAGTTCCCTGGTAGTCTAGTGCCCCCTCCCATCCCCTAATGTGAATGGAATATAGCATCCCCATAGTTCCCTGGTAGTCTAGTCCCCCCTCCCATCCCCTAGTGTGAATGGAGTATAGCATTCCCGTAGTTCCCCGGTAGTCTAGTGCCCCCTCCCATCCCCTAGTGTGAATGGAATATAGCATCCCTGTAGTTCCCTGGTAGTCTAGTGCCCCCTCCCATCCCCTAGTGTGAATGGAATATAGCATCCCCATAGTTCCCTGGTAGTCTAGTGCCCCCCTCCCATCCCCTAGTGTGAATGGAATATAGCATCGCCATAGTTCCCTGGTAGTCTAGTGCCCCCTCCCATCCCTAGTGTGAATGGAATATAGCATCCTGTAGTTCCCTGGTAGTATAGTGCCCCTCCCATCCCCTAGTGTGAATGGAATATAGCATCGCCATAGTCCCTGGTAGTCTAGTGCCCCTCCATCCCCTAGTGTGAATGGAATATAGCATCGCCATAGTTCCCTGGTAGTCTAGTGCCCCCTCCCATCCCCTAGTGTGAATGGAATATAGCATCCCCGTAGTTCCCTGGTAGTCTAGTGCCCTCCCATCCCCTAGTGTGAATGGAATATAGCATCCCCATAGTTCCCTGGTAGTCTAGTGCCCCCTCCCATCCCCTAGTGTGAATGGAATATAGCATCCCCATAGTTCCCTGGTAGTCTAGTGCCCTCCCATCCCTAGTGTGAATGGGATACATAGCATCCCCATAGTTCCCTGGTAGTCTAGTGCCACCCTCCCATCCCTAGTGTGAATGGAATATAGCATCCCATAGTTCCCTGGTAGTCTAGTGCCCTCCCATCCCTAGTGTGAATGGAATATAGCATCCCATAGTTCCCTGGTAGTCTAGTGCCCTCCCATCCCCTAGTGTGAATGGAATATAGCATCCCCATAGTTCCCTGGTAGTCTAGTGCCCCCTCCCATCCCCTAGTGTGAATGGAATATAGCATCCCTATAGTTCCCTGGTAGTCTAGTGGCCCCTCCCATCCCCTAGTGTGAATGGAATATAGCATCCCTATAGTTCCCTGGTAGTCTAGTGGCCCTCCCATCCCCTAGTGTGAATGGAATATAGCATCCCTATAGTTCCCTGGTAGTCTAGTGGCCCCTCCCATCCCCTAGTGTGAATGGAATATAGCATCCCCATAGTTCCCTGGTAGTCTAGTGCCCCTCCCATCCCTAGTGTGAATGGAATATAGCATCCCCATAGTTCCCTGGTAGTCTAGTGCCCCTCCCATCCCCTAGTGTGAATGGAATATAGCATCCCCATAGTTCCCTGGTAGTCTAGTGGCCCTCCCATCCCTAGTGTGAATGGAATATAGCATCCCGTAGTTCCCTGGTAGTCTAGTGCCCCTCCCATCCCCTAGTGTGAATGGAATATAGCATCCCCGTAGTTCCCTGGTAGTCTAGTGCCCTCCATCCCCTAGTGTGAATGGAATATAGCATCCCCGTAGTTCCTGGTAGTCTGGTGCCCCTCCCATCCCCTAGTGTGAATGGAATATAGCATCCCTGTAGTTCCCTGGGTAGTCTAGTGCCTCTCCCATTCCCTAGTGTGAATGGAATATAGCATCCCTGTAGTTCCCTGGTAGTCTAGTGCCCCTCCCATCCCTAGTGTGAATGGAATATAGCATCCCATAGTTCCCTGGTAGTCTAGCGCCCTCCCATCCCTAGTGTGAATGGAATATAGCATCCCCATAGTTCCCTGGTAGTCTAGCGCCCCTCCCATCCCCAGTGTGAATGGAATATAGCATCCCCATAGTTCCCTGGTAGTCTGGCCCCTCCCATCCCTAGTGTGAATGGAATATAGCATCCCCATAGTTCCCTGGTAGTCTAGCCCCCTCCCATCCCCTAGTGTGAATGGAATATAGCATCCCATAGTTCCCGGGTAGTCTAGTCCCTCCCATCCCTCAGTGTGAATGGAATATAGCATCCTATAGTTCCCCGGTAGTCTAGTCCCCTCCCATCCCCTAGTGTGAATGGAATATAGCATCCCCATAGTTCCCTGGTAGTCTAGTGCCCCTCCCATCCCCCAGTGTGAATGGGAATATAGCATCCCTATAGTTCCCCGGTAGTCTAGTGCCCCTCCCATCCCCTAGTGTGAATGGAATATAGCATCCCCATAGTTCCCTGTAGTCTAGTGCCCCTCCCATCCCCTAGTGTGAATGGAATATAGCATCCCCATAGTTCCCCGGTAGTCTAGTGCCCCCCTCCCATCCCCTAGTGTGAATGGAATATAGCATCCCCATAGTTCCCTAGTAGTCTAGTGCCCCCCCGTCCCCTAGTGTGAATGGAATATAGCATCCCCATAGTTCCCTGGTAGTCTAGTGCCCCCTCCCATCCCCTAGTGTGAATGGAATATAGCATCCCCATAGTTCCCTGGTAGTCTAGTGCCCCCTCCCATCCCCTAGTGTGAATGGAATATAGCATCCCCATAGTTCCCTGATAGTCTAGTGTCCCCTCCCATCCCTAGTGTGAATGGAATATAGCATCCCCATAGTTCCCTGGTAGTCTAGTGTCCCTCCCATCCCCTAGTGTGAATGGAATTAGCATCCCCATAGTTCCCTGGTAGTCTAGTGCCCCCTCCCATCCCCTAGTGTGAATGGAATATAGCATCCCTGTAGTTCCCTGGTAGTCTAGTGCCCCTCCCATCCCCTAGTGTGAATGGAATATAGCATCCCCATAGTTCCCTGGTAGTCTAGTGCCCCCTCCCATCCCCTAGTGTGAATGGGATATAGCATCCCCATAGTTCCCTGGTAGTCTAGTGCCCCTCCCATCCCCTAGTGTGAATGGGATATAGCATCCCATAGTTCCCTGGTAGTCTAGTGCCCCTCCCATCCCCTAGTGTGAATGGAATATAGCATCCCCATAGTTCCCTGGTAGTCTAGTGCCCCCTCCCATCCCCTAGTGTGAATGGAATATAGCATCCCCATAGTTCCCTGGTAGTCTAGTGCCCCCCCATCCCCAGTGTGAATGTGGAATAGCATCCCATAGTTCCCTGGTAGTCTAGTGCCCCTCCCATCCCCTAGTGTGAATGGAATATAGCATCCCCATAGTTCCCTGTTAGTCTAGTGCCCCTCCCATCCCCTAGTGTGAATGGAATATAGCATCCCCATAGTTCCCTGGTAGTCTAGTGCCCCTCCCATCCCTAGTGTGAATGGGATATAGCATCCCATAGTTCCCTGGTGGTCTAGTGGTCCTCTCATCCCCTAGTGTGAATGGAATATAGCATCCCCATAGTTCCCTGGTAGTCTAGTGGTCCCTCCCATCCCTAGTGTGAATGGAATATAGCATTCCCATAGTTCCCTGGTAGTCTAGTGCCCCCTCCCATCCCCTAGTGTGAATGGAATATAGCATCCCTATAGTTCCCTGGTAGTCTAGTGCCCCCTCCCATCCCCCAGTGTGAATGGGATATAGCATCCCCATAGTTCCCTGGTAGTCTAGTGCCCCCTCCCATCCCCCAGTGTGAATGGAATGTAGCATCCCCATAGTTTGCTGGTAGTCTAGTGGCCCTTCCCATCCCCTAGTGTGAATGGAATATAGCATCCCCATAGTTCCCTGGTAGTCTAGTACCCCTCCCATCCCTAGTGTGAATGGAATATAGCATCCCCATAGTTCCCTGGTAGTCTAGTGCCCTCTCCATCCCCTAGTGTGAATGGAATATAGCTAGGGTTTCGGTTTTAGGTGTTTATGAATCAGGATAAAAGGTGTTTATTTTTCAGCTTTTCGCTTCCTTTATAGTACCAAAATTCTGTGTATTTGGTTGCAAATAAAAAAACAATAGACAATTTCAGTATATTTCAGTGTTTATTATTTTTTTAAAAGGCACTGTGTGCACTGATGTTTATGTTGAATAAATATCCAAAGTAATTAAAATTCACATAACCACATTATTAGCACATACTGTCATACAGCAACATCTTTAAATGCTGAATTTGTTATAGTAAATCATGCAATGCATTTTTAGTGCTTGTTTAGACATTTTCCTCTCTCTTTCCTGGCAGTAAATGCCCTTATCTCTGAAAAGGCCCTCTCTACATTGGCACTTGAGATAGGCAGTGCAAAATTGACAGAACATTCACTCAGTTCTGGCCAAGCTTCATTTTACCCCTCCAAAATGTGTGCACTTCTAATTCACTGTTAGCAGGCAATGGTTCTGCAAAGTACTCATCATACTGTGCACATAATAATTCAGCATCATGTTTGTTAAAAGTATCAAAATAAATACATAATTTTCAAAGTTAGAAGAGAATTCATTTTTTCTAAATGGGTCAAACACTTGAACAGAGTACCAGAGAGGATTCATTTAATTCAAACCCATTGTTGGATTTGGGATATTTCTAGCCATTACAGCCTGCCATTTGTCATACATAGCTGTGTAAAAAATTAAAGCTCTCTTCCAGTCGTGCTGGCTTTCCAGTGGCAGACACCCAAAGTGCACTTGCAGCGGGTCCATACTCAGAGCTGCCTCCATCAACTTTGCTCTCTAACAGAATTTTAATGCTTACTCCAACTATGTTGAATACTTGATGGACTTGTGTGTGTTCAGACTCAAGTTTTTCATTACATCAATCAGTGGTCTCATATTCTCTGTAAGAAAGTTTAAAGCATAATACACAGTGTTCTTTTTAATGTCCGTGTCTACATGCTTTCTAATTTCATCACATTTCTTCCTTCTGCATCTGCACTTAATAAAAGATTGTAAATGGTCTCCACATTGCAAGCAAGCTTTCCACAGCCTCTATCACAGAATACCAACGGCTATGTGTAACGCTGGGTATCACCTTTGTTTCACCCCAGGCGTGAGCACACTGCAAATACTTTCTCTTAAGCTCTCGTGCATATTTAAATAGTGCTCCAGAATGCAAAATAAAGTCCACTACCTTTTCATGGCGTTGGATGATGATATTGCAGCCTTCAGTACACCATCCAGCAGGTGACATGGATCTCGAACAGGAATGCCTTGAACTGCGGTGAGCTCTGTAAATCATCACACAATTTTTTCATATAGCTAGCACTGTCACTGCATATGCATACAACATCCTCCCAGGCCTTCCCATATATATCCTGCACCTTTTGTGTTAGTGTAGCAATTGACACTGCATTGCAACACTCAATTACCTCTAGGTCTGCCATAATGGTACGCCCGACTCCAACCCTTTAATCTGTCAGCAAAGTAAACATAACAGCAACAGCTGGGTCGCCATGCATCTCGGGTTTCATCAATTGTTACGAAATCTGTGTGCCATTTAGCATATCAAGAATGTGCTCCATGTCGGCATCGAATACCTCGGTAGATACTTATCATACATTTGGCCAGATTTAGGCATAGTTTGTGCAGCAGGTGCCCGCTTACGAAAAAGATCACCAAGAGGACCGTCCGTTTGATGCAGGCTGACACCGACTGTATCATTGCTCTGGCAAACTCATGGCGATGTCCACTCATCATCTCTTTTTCGTTTAAAGCGAGTAATGGTTTCACTAAGAGAAATCTGTCTTAGGCAGTGCTCCTCATTCTGTAGTGGCTGCTTCTGCTTGATGTGAGTTTTAGACAGGACATGCTCAGCGAGCCGACTTCGCAGTTTACGGGCACCAGCGGCACTGTAACGCTGCAGGACTTGCATATTAGTGTTCTCTTGCCACGGAGAAGCTCAACAATAAAATCTTTGTGTTCTGCTGCATACTGCTCAGCGTTTTGATCTTCATGGCATTTTGAATCAGAAGACGCTCTCAAGCACCAGGGGCGAGTGAAGGGTAATGCTAAATGCCAAACTAAAAAACTGTGCTAAATAATGGTACTGACAACGTGCACTTTGATTAATTCAATAAGATCTAATTGATCGCATTAAGATTTTATTAATTTGTGCTTGATGGCAGCTAGAGTTAAACAGAGAGATGATGATTGTAAATGGTAATTGAGAGACGTTAAGTTAAGCGACTTAAGATAAAATGAAATAAAACGTCTAACAATTACCATTTACAATCAATCATCATCTCTTTGTTTAACTCGGGCAAGCCATCAAGCACAAATTAATTTAATCTGAACACGATCAACACACCAGCATTGCTGAGATCCCTCTGGTGCTTCACTTTTAATTTAAAAGGTTCGATCGAGAGAACCGGGGGGGGGGGCCACACAAAGTCGCAAATACACAAATAACCTGCCCAACTCCGATAACTTTCCCAGACATGTTTCACTTTTAACTTTAAACAAGCTGCCCAACTCATGTTCACATATGCTGTCAATGGGGGACACACAAAGTCACTGCACCTCGAACTACTCATTCTACCTCACTAAGCACTGAAACCATTACATAGAAGAAGTACCAGAATCATGTTTAGATAGGGGGGGAAGAATCATTACGGGGGGGGCACACAAAGTTGCTGATCGTTTTAAATTAACACAAATGCACAAATAACCTGCCCAACTCCCGATAACTTCCCAGACGTACACACACACACACACGCACTCACTCGCTTACTCATAGAAATGCCTATTATTTGCCAGCTCTTTGCCAGCATTTGCCACCACAGAGGATCAGGAGAAAAACTTTGAGTGAGTAGTTTGCTGCAGAGTAGACACCGTTTTTTACATACAGTAGTTGATCCAGAATCATCAGCTGCCCAACTCATGTTCACATATGCTGTCATCCTTCTACCTCACTAAGCACTGAAAGGTTAGTAGTCTGATCGAGAGAACGGGGGCACACAAAAGTCACTGATCGTTTTAAATTAACACAAATGCACAACTCCTTTTAACTTCCAGACTTGTTTCACTTTTAACTTTTTGGAGTTTTTGGTTGTAACGAACTGATAAAAAGACATCGGTGGGGTTTTACCGGGTTTTATCGGTTTAAACCGAAAACCGGAAACCCTAAATATAGCATGCCCATAGTTCCCTGGTAGTGTAGTGCCCCCTACTATCCCCTAGTGTGAATGGAATATAGCATTCCCATAGTTCCCTGGTAGTCTAGTGGTCCCTCCCATCCCCTAGTGTGAATGGAATATAGCATCCCTATAGTTCCCTGGTAGTCTAGTGCCCCCTCCCATCCCCTAGTGTGAATGGAATATAGCATCCCCATAGTTCCCTGGTAGTCTAGTGTCCCTCCCATCCCTAGTGTGAATGGAATATAGCATCCCTATGGTTCCTGGTAGTCTAGTGGCCCCTCCCATCCCTAGTGTGAATGGAATATAGCATCCCCATAGTTCCCTGGTAGTCTAGTGGCCTCCTCCCATCCCCTAGTGTGAATGGAATATAGCATTCCCATAGTTCCCTGGTAGTCTAGTGCCCCCTCCCATCCCCTAGTGTGAATGGAATATAGCATCCCTATAGTTCCCTGGTAGTCTAGTGCCCCCTCCCATCCCCCTAGTGGAATGGAATATAGCATCCCTATAGTTCCCTGGTAGTCTAGTGCCCTCCCATCCCCTAGTGTGAATGGAATATAGCATTCCCATAGTTCCCTGGTAGTCTAGTGCCCCTCCATCCCTAGTGTGAATGGAATATAGCATTCCCATAGTTCCCTGTAGTCTAGTGCCCCTCCCATCCCTAGTGTGAATGGAATATAGCATCCCTATAGTTCCCTGGTAGTCTAGTGCCCCCTCCCATCCCCTAGTGTGAATGGAATATAGCATCCCCATTGTTCCCTGGTAGTCTAGTGCCCCCTCCCATCCCCTAGTGTGAATGGAATATAGCATCCCATAGTTCCCTGGTAGTCTAGTGCCCCTCCCATCCCCTAGTGTGAATGGAATATAACATCCCCATAGTTCCCTGGTAGTCTAGTGGCCCCCTCCCATCCCCTAGTGTGAATGGAATATAGCATCCCCATAGTTCCCTGGTAGTCTAGTGCCCCTCCCATCCCTAGTGTGAATGGAATACAGCATCCCCATAGTTCCCTGGTAGTCTAGTGGCCCCTCCCATCCCCTAGTGTGAATGGAATATAGCATCCCATAGTTCCCTGGTAGTCTAGTGCCCCTCCCATCCCCTAGTGTGAATGGAATATAGCATCCCCATAGTTCCCTGGTAGTCTAGTGCCCCTCACATCCCTAGTGTGAATGGAATATAGCATCCCCATAGTTCCTGGTAGTCTAGTGCCCCTCCCATCCCCCTAGTGTGAATGGAATATAGCATCCCCATAGTTCCCTGGTAGTCTAGTGGTCCCCTCCCATCCCCTAGTGTGAATGGAATATAGCATCCCCATAGTTCCCTGGTAGTCTAGTGCCCCCTCCCATCCCCTAGTGTGAATGGAATATAGCATCCCCATAGTTCCCTGGTAGTCTAGTGCCCCCTCCCATCCCCTAGTGTGAATGGAATATAGCATCCCTATAGTTCCCTGGTAGTCTAGTGCCCCCTCCCATCCCCTAGTGTGAATGGAATATAGCATTCCCATAGTTCCCTGGTAGTCTAGTGCCCCCCCATCCCCTAGTGTGAATGGAATATAGCATTCCCATAGTTCCCTGGTAGTCTAGTGCCCCTCCCATCCCCTAGTGTGAATGGAATATAGCATCCCTATAGTTCCCTGGTAGTCTAGTGCCCCTCCATCCCTAGTGTGAATGGAATATAGCATCCCCATAGTTCCCTGGTAGTCTAGTGCCCCATCCCATCCCCTAGTGTGAATGGAATATAGCATCCCCATAGTTCCCTGGTAGTCTAGTGGTCCCCTCCCATCCCCTAGTGTGAATGGAATATAGCATCCCCATAGTTCCCTGGTAGTCTAGTGCCCCCTCCCATCCCCTAGTGTGAATGGAATATAGCATCCCCATAGTTCCCTGGTAGTCTAGTGCCCCTCCCATCCCCTAGTGTGAATGGAATATAGCATCCCCATAGTTCCCTGGTAGTATAGTGCCCCTCCCATCCCCTAGTGTGAATGGAATATAGCATCCCCATAGTTCCCTGGTAGTCTAGTGCCCCTCCCATCCCCTAGTGTGAATGGAATATAGCATCCCCATAGTTCCCTGGTAGTCTAGTGCCCCCTCACATCCCCTAGTGTGAATGGAATATAGCATCCCCATAGTTCCCTGGTAGTCTAGTGCCCCTCCCATCCCCTAGTGTGAATGGAATATAGCATCCCCATAGTTCCCTGGTAGTCTAGTGGTCCCCTCCCATCCCCTAGTGTGAATGGAATATAGCATCCCCATAGTTCCCTGGTAGTCTAGTGCCCCCTCCCATCCCCTAGTGTGAATGGAATATAGCATCCCCATAGTTCCCTGGTAGTCTAGTGCCCCCTCCCATCCCCTAGTGTGAATGGAATATAGCATCCCCATAGTTCCCTGGTAGTCTAGTGCCCCTCCCATCCCCTAGTGTGAATGGAATATAGCATCCCCATAGTTCCCTGGTAGTCTAGTGCCCCTCCCATCCCCTAGTGTGAATGGAATATAGCATCCCCATAGTTCCCTGGTAGTCTAGTGCCCCCTCCCATCCCCTAGTGTGAATGGAATATAGCATCCCCATAGTTCCCTGGTAGTCTAGTGCCCTCCCATCCCCTAGTGTGAATGGAATATAGCATCCCCATAGTTCCCTGGTAGTCTAGTGCCCCTCCCATCCCCTAGTGTGAATGGAATATAGCATCCCCATAGTTCCCTGGTAGTCTAGTGGTCCCTCCCATCCCCTAGTGTGAATGGAATATAGCATCCCCATAGTTCCCTGGTAGTCTAGTGGCACCCTCCCATCCCCTAGTGTGAATGGAATATAGCATCCCCATAGTTCCCTGGTAGTCTAGTGCCCCTCCCATCCCCTAGTATGAATGGAAAATAGCATCCCCATAGTTCCCTGGTAGTCTAGTGCCCTCCCATCCCCTAGTGTGAATGGAATATAGCATCCCCATAGTTCCCCTGGAGTCTAGTGCCCCTCCCATCCCCAGTGTGAATGGAATATAGCATCCCTATAGTTCCCTGGTAGTCTAGTGCCCCCTCCCATCCCCTAGTGTGAATGGAAAATAGCATCCCATAGTTCCCTGGTAGTCTAGTGCCCCCCCCATCCCTAGTGTGAATGGAATATAGCATCCCCATAGTTCCTGGTAGTCTAGTGCCCCTCCCATCCCCTAGTGTGAATGGAATACAGCATCCCATAGTTACCTGGTAGTCTAGTGGCCCCTCCATCCCTAGTGTGAATGGAATATAGCATCCCTGTAGTTCCCTGGTAGTCTAGTACCCCTCCCATCCCCTAGTGTGAATGGAATATAGCATCCCCATAGTTCCCTGGTAGTCTAGTGCCCCTCCCATCCCCTAGTGTGAATGGAATATAGCATCCCCATAGTTCCCTGGTAGTCTAGTGTCCCCTCCCATCCCCTAGTGTGAATGGAATATAACATCCCCATAGTTCCCTGGTAGTCTAGTGCCCCTCCGTCCCCTAGTGTGAATGGAATATAGCATCCCCATAGTTCCCTGGTAGTCTGTGCCCCTCCCATCCCTAGTGTGAATGGAATATAGCATCCCTATAGTTCCTTGGTAGTCTAGTGCCCCTCCCATTCCTAGTGTGAATGGAATATAGCATCCCTGTAGTTCCCTGGTAGTCTAGTGCCCTCCCATCCCCTAGTGTGAATGGAATATAGCATCCCCATAGTTCCCTGGTAGTCTAGTGGTCCCTCCCATCCCCTAGTGTGAAAGGAAAATAGCATCCCCATAGTTCCCTGGTAGTCTAGTGCCCCTCCCATCCCCTAGTGTGAATGGAATATAGCATCCCCATAGTTCCCTGGTAGTCTAGTGCCCCTCCCATCCCCTAGTGTGAATGGAATATAGCATCTCCATAGTTCCCTGGTAGTCTAGTGCCCCCTCCCATCCCCTAGTGTGAATGGAATATAGCATCCCCATAGTTCCCTGGTAGTCTAGTCCCCTCCCATCCCCTAGTGTGAATGGAATATAGCATCCCTATAGTTCCCGGTAGTCTAGTCCCCTCCCATCCCCTAGTGTGAATGGAATATAGCATCCCCATAGTTCCCTGGTAGTCTAGTGCCCCTCCCATCCCTAGTGTGAATGGAATATAGCATCCCTATAGTTCCCTGTAGTCTAGTGCCCTCCCATCCCCTAGTGTGAATGGAATATAGCATCCCTATAGTTCCTTGTAGTCTAGTGCCCCTCCCATCCCCTAGTGTGAATGGAATATAGCATCCCCATAGTTCCCTGGTAGTCTAGTGGTCCCCCTCCCATCCCCGAGTGTGAATGGAATATAGCATCCCCATAGTTCCCTGGTAGTGTAGTGCCCCCCTCCATCCCCTAGTGTGAACGGAATATAGCATCCCCATAGTTCCCTGGTAGTCTAGTGGTCCCCCTCCATCCCCGAGTGTGAATGGAATATAGCATCCCCATAGTTCCCTGGTAGTCTAGTGCCCCTTCCCATCCCCCAGTGTGAATGGAATATAGCATCCCTATAGTTCCCTGGTAGTCTAGTGGCCCCACTCCCATTCCCTAGTGTGAATGGAATATAGCATCCCCATAGTTCCCCTGTAGTCTAGTCCCCTCCCATCCCTAGTGTGAATGGAATATAGCATCCCCATAGTTCCCTGATAGTCTAGTGCCCTCCCATCCCTAGTGTGAATGGAAAATAGCATCCCCTATAGTTCCTGGTAGTCTAGTGCCCCCTCCCATCCCCTAGTGTGAATGGAATATAGCATCCCCATAGTTCCCTGGTAGTCTAGTGCCCCCTCCCATCCCCTAGTGTGAATGGAATACAGCATCACCATAGTTACCTGGTAGTCTAGTGGCCCCTCCCATCCCCTAGTGTGAATGGAATATAGCATCCCTATAGTTCCCTGGTAGTCTAGTACCCCTCCCATCCCCTAGTGTGAATGGAATATAGCATCCCCATAGTTCCCTGGTAGTCTAGTGCCCCTCCCATCCCCTAGTGTGAATGGAATATAGCATCCCCATAGTTCCCTGGTAGTCTAGTGCCCCTCCCATCCCCTAGTGTGAATGGAATATAGCATCCCCATAGTTCCCTGGTAGTCTAGTGCCCCTCCCATCCCCCTAGTGTGAATGGAACATAGCATCCCCATAGTTCCCTGTAGTCTAGTGCCCCTCCCATCCCCTAGTGTGAATGGAATATAGCATCCCCATAGTTCCCTGGTAGTCTAGTGCCCCTCCCATCCCTAGTGTGAATGGAATATAGCATCCCATAGTTCCCTGGTAGGTCTAGTGCCCCTCCCATCCCCAGTGTGAATGGAATATAGCATCCCCATAGTTCCTGGTAGTCTAGTGCCCCTCCCATCCCCTAGTGTGAATGGAATATAGCATTCCCATAGTTCCCTGGTAGTCTAGTGCCCTCCCATCCCTAGTGTAATGGAATATAGCATCCCTATAGTTCCTGGTAGTCTAGTGCCCTCCCCATCCCCCAGTGTGAATGGGATATAGCATCCCCATAGTTCCCTGGTAGTCTAGTGCCCTCCCATCCCCCAGTGTGAATGGAATATAGCATCCCATAGTTCGCTGGTAGTCTAGTGCCCTCCCATCCCTAGTGTGAATGGGATATAGCATCCCCATAGTTCCCTGGTAGTCCAGTGCCCCTCCCATCCCTAGTGTGAAATGGAACATAGCATCCCCATAGTTTCCTAGTAGTCTAGTGCCCTCCCATCCCCTAGTGGGAATGGGATAGCATCCCATAGTTCCCTGGTAGTCTAGTGCCCCTCCCATCCCCAGTGTGAAATGGGATATAGCATCCCCATAGTTCCCTAGTAGTCTAGGTGCCCCTCCATCCCCTAGTGTGAATGGAATAGTAGCATCCCCATAGTTCCCTGGAAGTCTAGTGCCCCCTCCCATCCCCTAGTGTGAATGGGATATAGCATCCCATAGTTCCCCGGTAGTCTAGTGCCCCTCCATCCCCAGTGTGAATGGAATATAGCATCCCCATAGTTCCCTGGTAGTTCTAGAGCCCCTCCCATCCCCTAGTGTGAATGGAATATAGCATCCCATAGTTCCCTGGTAGTCTAGTGCCCCTCCCATCCCCTAGTGTGAATGGAATACAGCATCACCATAGTTACCTGGTAGTCTAGTGGCCCCCTCCCATCCCTAGTGTGAATGGAATATAGCATCCCTGTAGTTCCCTGGTAGTCTAGTGCCCTCCCATCCCCTAGTGTGAATGGAATAGCATCCCCATAGTTCCCTGGTAGTCTAGTGCCCTCCCATCCCCTAGTGTGAATGGAATATAGCATCCCCATAGTTCCCTGGTAGTCTAGTGCCCTCCCATCCCCCAGTGTGAATGGAATATAGCATCCCCATAGTTCCCTGGTAGTCTAGTGCCCCTCCCATCCCCAGTGTGAATGGAATATGCATCCCATAGTTCCCCGGGTAGTCTAGTGCCCTCCCATCCCTAGTGTGAATGGAATATAGCATCCCATAGTTCCTGGTAGTCTAGTGCCCTCCCATCCCCCAGTGTGAATGGGAATATAGCATCCCTGTAGTTCCCTGGAAGTCTAGTGCCCCCCATCCCCTAGCGTGAATGGAATATAGCATCCCCATAGTTCCCTGGTAGTCTAGTGCCCCCTCCCATCCCCCAGTGTGAATGGAATATAGCATCCCCGTAGTTCCCTGGTAGTCTAGTGCCCCCTCCCATCCCCTAGTGTGAATGGAATATAGCATCCCAGTAGTTCCCTGGTAGTATAGTGCCCCCAATCCCAGTGTGAATGGAATATAGCATCCCCGTAGTTCCTGGTACTCTAGTGCCCCTCCCATCCCTAGTGTGAATGGGATATAGCATCCCCATAGTTCCCTGGTAGTCTAGTGCCCTCCCATCCTCTAGTGTGAATGGGATATAGCATCCCCATAGTTCCTGGTAGTCTAGTGCCCCTCCCATCCCCAGTGTGAATGGAATATAGCATCCCCATAGTTTCCTGGTAGTCTAGTGCCCCCTCCCATCCCTAGTGTGAATGGGCTATAGCATCCCATAGTTCCCTGGTGAGTCTAGTGCCTCCCATCCCCTAGTGTGAATGGGATGCAGCATCCCCATAGTTCCCTGGTAGTCTAGTGACCCCTCACATCCCCTAGTGTGAATGGGATATAGCATCCCCATAGTTCCCTGGTAGTCTAGTGCCCCTCCCATCCCCTAGTGTGAATGGAGATGATAGCATTCCTATAGTTCCCTGGTAGTCTAGTGGCCCTCTCCCATCCCCTAGTGTGAATGGAATATAGCATCCCCATAGTTCCTGGTAGTCTAGTGCCCCTCCCATCCCTCAATGTGAATGGGATATAGCATCCCCATAGTTCCCTGGTGATCTAGGTGCCCCTCCCATCCCCAGTGTGAATGGAATACAGCATTCCCATAGTTCCTGGTAGTCTAGTGGCCCCTCCCATCCCTAATGTGAATGGAATATAGCATCCCATAGTTTCCTTATAGTCTAGTGCCCCTCCCATCCCTAGTGTGAATGGAATATAGCATCCCTGTAGTTCCCTGGTAGTCTATTGCCCCCCATCCCCAGTGTGATGGAATATAGCATCCCCATAGTTCCCTGGTAGTCTAGTGACCTCCCATCCCCAGTGTGAATGGAATACAGCATCCCCATAGTTCCCTAGTAGTCAGTGGCCCCTCCCATCCCCTAGTGTGAATGGAATATAGCATCCCCATAGTTTCCTGGTAGTCTAGTGCCCCATCCCTAGTAGTGAATGGAATATAGCATCCCATAGTTCCCTGGTAGTCTAGTGCCCCTCCCATCCCCTAGTGTGAATGGAATATAGCATCCCATAGTTCCCTGGTAGTCTAGTGCCCCTCCCATCCCCTAGTGTGAATGGGACATAGCATCCCCATAGTTCCCTGGTAGTTCAGAGTGCCCCTCCCATCCCCTAGTGTGAATGGGATATAGCATCCCCATAGTTCCCTGGTAGTCTAGTGCCCCTCCCATCCCCTAGTGTGAATGGGATATAGCATCCCTGTAGTTCCCTGGTAGTCTAGTGACCCTCCATCCCCCTAGTGTGAATGGAATATAGCATCCCATAGTTCCCTGGTAGTCTAGTGACCCCTCCCATCCCCAGTGTGAATGGATATAGCATCACCATAGTTCCCTGGTAGTCTAGTGCCCCTCCCATCCCCAGTGTGAATGTGGAATACAGCATCCCATAGTTCCCTGGTAGTCTAGTGCCCTCCATCCCCTAGTGTGAATGGAATATAGCATCCATAGTTCCCTGGTAGTCTAGTGGCCCCTCCCATCCCTAGTGTGAATGGAATATAGCATCCCCATAGTTCCCTGGTAGTCTAGTGCCCTCCATCCCCTAGTGTGAATGGAATATAGCATCCCCATAGTTCCCTGGTAGTCTAGTGCCCCTCCATCCCCAGTGTGAATGGAATATAGCATCACCATAGTTCCCTGGTAGTCTAGTGCCCCTCCATCCCTAGTGTGAATGGAATATAGGTCACCATAGTTCCCTGGTAGTCTAGTGCCCCTCCCATCCCTAGTGTGAATGGAATATAGCACCCCATAGTTCCCTGGTAGTCTAGTGGCCCCTCCCATCCCTAGTGTGAATGGAATATAGCATCCCCATAGTTCTCCTGGTAGTCTAGTGTGGCCCCTCCCATCCCCTAGTGTGAATGGAATACAGCATCCCCATAGTTCCCTGGTAGTCTAGTGCCCCCTCCCATCCCCTAGTGTGAATGGAATATAGCATCCCCATAGTTCCCTGGTAGTCTAGTGCCCCGTCCCATCCCCTAGTGTGAATGGAATATAGCATCCCTGTAGTTCCCTGGTAGTCTAGTGCCCCCTCCCATCCCCTAGTGTAAATGGAATATAGCATCCCCATAGTTCCCTGGTAGTCTAGTGCCCTCCCATCCCCAGTGTGAATGGAATATAGCATCCCATAGTTCCCTGGTAGTCTAGTGCCCCTCCATCCCTCAGTGTGAATGGAATATAGCATCCCTGTAGTTCCTGGTAGTCTAGTGCCCTCCATCCCCCTGTGTGAATGGAATATAGCATCCCTATAGTTTCCTGTAGTCTAGTGCCCCTCCCATCCCCTAGTGTAAATGGAATATAGCATCCCCATAGTTCCCTGGTAGTCTAGTGCCCCCTCCCATCCCCTAGTGTGAATGGAATATAGCATCCCCATAGTTCCCTGGTAGTCTAGTGCCCCTCCCATCCCCTAGTGTGAATGGAATATAGCATCCCCATAGTTCCCTGGTAGTCTAGTGCCTCCTCCCATCCCCTAGTGTGAATGGAATATAGCATCCCATAGTTCCCTGGTGAGTCTAGTGCCTCCTCCCATCCCTAGTGTGAATGGAATATAGCATCCCCGTGGTCCCTGGTAGTCTAGTGCCCCTCCCATCCCCTAGTGTGAATGGGATATAGCATCCCGTAGTTCCCTGGTAGTCTAGTGCCCCTCCCATCCCCAGTGTGAATGGAATATAGCATCCCATAGTTCCCTGGTAGTCTAGTGCCCCTCCCATCCCCTAGTGTGAATGGGATAAGCATCCCATAGTTCCCTGGTAGTCTAGTGCCCCTCCCATCCCCTAGTGTGAATGGATATAGCATCCCCATAGTTCCTGGTAGTCTAGTGCCCCTCCCATCCCTCAGTGTGAATGGAATATAGCATCCCCATAGTTCACTGGTAGTCTAGTGCCCCTCATCCCCTAGTGTAGATGGAATATAGCATCCCCATAGTTCCCTGGTAGTCTAGTGCCCCTCCCATCCCCTAGTGTGAATGGAATATAGCATCCCCATAGTTCCCTGGTAGTCTAGTGCCCTCCCATCCCTAGTGTGAGTGGAATATAGCATCCCCATAGTTCCCTGGTAGTCTAGTGCCCCTCCCATCCCCTAGTGTGAGTGGAATATAGCATCCCCATAGTTCCCTGGTAGTCTAGTGCCCCTCCCATCCCCTAGTGTGAGTGGAATACAGCATCCCTATAGTTCCCTGGTAGTCTAGTGCCCTCCCATCCCTAGTGTGAATGGAATATAGCATCCCATAGTTCCCTGGTAGTCTAGTGCCCCTCCCATCCCCTAGTGTGAATGGAATACTAGCATCCCCATAGTTCCTGGTAGTCTAGTGCCCTCCCATCCCTCAGTGTGAATGGAATACAGCATCCCTATAGTTCCCTTGGTAGTCTAGTGCCCCTCCCATCCCTAGTGTGAATGGAATATAGCAGCCCCATAGTTCCTGGTAGTCTCAGGCCCCTCCCATCCCTAGTGTGAATGGAATATAGCAGCCCCATAGTTCCCTGGTAGTCTAGGCGCCCTCCCATCCCTAGTGTGAATGGAATATGCAGCCCATAGTTCCCTGAAAGTCTAGTGCCCCTCCCATCCCTAGTGTGAATGGAATATAGCAGCCCCATAGTTCCCTGGTAGTCTAGTGGCCCCTCCCATCCCCAGTGTGAATGGAATATAGCATCCCCATAGTTCCCTGGTAGTCTAGTGCCCCTCCCATCCCCAGTGTGAATGGAATATAGCATCCCATAGTTCCCTGGTAGTCTAGTGCCCCTCCCATCCCCAGTGTGAATGGAATATAGCATCCCATAGTTCCCTGGTAGTCTAGTGGCCCCTCCCATCCCCTAGTGTGAATGGAATATAGCATCCCCATAGTTCCCTGGTAGTCTAGTGCCCCTCCCATCCCCTAGTGTGAATGGAATATAGCATCCCCATAGTTCCCTGGTAGTCTAGTGCCCTCCCATCCCCAGTGTGAATGGAATATAGCATCCCCATAGTTCCCTGGTAGTCTAGTGCCCTCCCATCCCCCAGTGTGAATGGAATATAGCATCCCCATAGTTCCCTGGTAGTCTAGTGCCCCTCCCATCCCCAGTGTGAATGGAATATAGCATCCCATAGTTCCCTGGTAGTCTAGTGCCCCCCCATCCCCAGTGTGAATGGAATATAGCATCCCCATAGTTCTCTGGTAGTCTAGTGCCCTCCCATCCCCAGTGTGAATGGAATATAGCATCCCATAGTTCCCTGGTAATCTAGTGGCCCCTCCCATCCCTAGTGTGAATGGAATATAGCATCCCCATAGTTCCCTGGTAGTCTAGTGGCCCCTCCCATCCCCTAGTGTGAATGGATATAGCATCCCGTAGTTCCTGGTAGTCTAGTGCCCCTCCCATCCCCTAGTGTGAATGGAATATAGCATCCCGTAGTTCCCTGGTAGTCTAGTGCCCCTCCCATCCCCTAGTGTGAATGGAATATAGCATCCCCAGTAGTTCCCTGGTAGTCTAGTGCCCTCCCATCCCTAGTGTGAATGGATATAGCATCCCCATAGTTCCCTGGTAGTCTAGTGCCCCCTCCCATCCCCTAGTGTGAATGGAATATAGCATCCCCATAGTTCCCTGGTAGTCTAGTGCCCCCTCCCATCCCCTAGTGTGAATGGAATATAGCATCCCCATAGTTCCCTGGTAGACTAGTGCCCCTCCCATCCCCAGTGTGAATGGAATATAGCATCCCCATAGTTCCCTGGTAGTCTAGTGGCCCCTCCATCCCCAGTGTGATGGAATATAGCATCCCCATAGTTCCTGGTAGTCTAGTGGCCTCCCATCCCCAGTGTGAATGGAATATAGCATCCCCATAGTTCCCTGGTAGTCTAGTTGCCCCTCCCATCCCCTAGTGTGATGGAATATAGCATCCCATAGTTCCCTGGTAGTCTAGTGCCCCTCCCATCCCCAGTGTGAATGGAATATAGCATCCCATAGTTCCCTGGTAGTCTAGTGCCCCTCCCATCCCCAGTGTGAATGGAATATAGCATCCCCATAGTTCCCTGGTAGTCTAGTGGCCCTCCCATCCCCCTAGTGTGAATGGAATATAGCATCCCTGTAGTTCCTGGTAGTCTAGTGCCCCTCCCATCCCCTAGTGTGAATGGAATATAGCACCCCGTAGTTCCCTGGTAGTCTAGTGCCCCTCCCATCCCCTCAGTGTGAATGGAATATAGCATCCCCGTAGTTCCTGGTAGTCTAGTGCCCTCCCATCCCCAGTGTGAATGGAATATAGCATCCCCGTAGTCTCCTGGTAGTCTAGTGCCCCTCCCATCCCCAGTGTGAATGGGATATAGCATCCCATAGTTTCCTTGGTAGTCTAGTGGCCCCCTCCCATCCCCAGTGTGAATGGAATATAGCATCCCTATAGTTTCCTGGTAGTCTAGTGGCCCCTCCCATCCCCCAGTGTGAATGGGATATAGCATCCCTATAGTTTCCTGGTAGTCTAGTGGCCCCCCTCCCATCCCCCAGTGTGAATGGGATATAGCATCCCTATAGTTTCCCTGGTAGTCTAGTGGCCCTCCTCCCATCCCCTAGTGTGAATGGGATATAGCATCCCATAGTTCCCTGGTAGTCTAGTGCCCCTCCCATCCCTAGTGTGAATGGATATAGCATCCCATAGTTCCTGGTAGTCTAGTGCCCCCTCCCATCCCCTAGTGTGAATGGAATATAGCATCCCCATAGTTCCCTGGTAGTCTAGTGCCCCCTCCCATCCCCTAGTGTGAATGGAATATAGCATCCCCATAGTTCCCTGGTAGTCTAGTGCCCCTCCCATCCCTAGTGTGAATGGAATATAGCATCCCCATAGTTCCCTGGTAGTCTAGTGCCCTCCCATCCCTAGTGTGAATGGAATATAGCATCCCATAGTTCCTGGTAGTCTAGTGCCCCTCCCATCCCCTAGTGTGAATGGAATATAGCATCCCCATAGTTCCCTGGTAGTCTAGTGCCCCTCCATCCCTAGTGTGAATGGAATATAGCATCCCATAGTTCCCTGGTAGTCTAGTGCCCCTCCATCCCCTAGTGTGAATGGAATACAGCATCCTTATAGTTCCTGGTAGTCTAGTGCCCCTCCATCCCTAGTGTGAATGGAATACAGCATCCCATAGTTCCTGGTAGTGCTCGCCCTCCCATCCCCTAGTGTGAATGGAATACAGCATCCTTATAGTTCCCTGGTAGTCTAGTGCCCCTCCCATCCCCTAGTGTGAATGGAATATAGCAGCCCCTATAGTTCCCTGGTAGTCTAGTGCCCCTCCCATCCCCTAGTGTGAGATGGAATATAGCAGCCCCATAGTTCCCTGGTAGTCTAGTGCCCCTCCCATCCCTAGTGTGAATGGAATATAGCATCCCATAGTTCCTGGTAGTCTAGTGGCCCTCCCATCCCTAGTGTGAATGGAATATAGCAGCCCTATAGTTCCCTGGTAGTCTAGTGCCCCCTCCCATCCCCTAGTGTGAATGGAATATAGCATCCCCATAGTTCCCTGGTAGTCTAGTGGCCCCTCCCATCCCCCAGTGTGAATGGAATATAGCATCCCCATAGTTCCCTAGTAGTCTAGTGCCTCCCATCCCCAGTGTGAATGGAATATAGCATCCCATAGTTCCCTGGTAGTCTAGTGGCCCTCCCATCCCAGTGTGAATGGAATATAGCATCCCCATAGTTCCCTGGTAGTCTAGTGCCCTCCCATCCCCAGTGTGAATGGAATATAGCATCCCATAGTTCCCTGGTAGTCTAGTGGCCCCTCCCATCCCTAGTGTGAATGGAATATAGCATCCCCATAGTTCCCTGGTAGTCTAGTCCCCCTCCATCCCCAGTGTGAATGGAATATAGCATCCCGTAGTTCCCTGGTAGTCTAGTGGCCCCCTCCCATCCCTAGTGTGAATGGAATATAGCATCCCTGTGAGTTCCCTGGTAGTCTAGTGGCCCCTCCCATCCCCTAGTGTGAATGGATATAGCATCCCGTAGTTCCCTGGTAGTCTAGTGGCCCCTCCCATCCCCTAGTGTGAATGGAATATAGCATCCCTGTAGTTCCTTGGTAGTCTAGTGGCCCTCCCATCCCCTAGTGTGAATGGAATATAGCATCCCCGTGGTTCCCTGGTAGTCTAGTGGCCCCTCCCATCCCTAGTGTGAATGGATATAGCATCCCGTAGTTCCCTGGTAGTCTAGTGCCCCTCCATCCCTAGTGTGAATGGAATATAGCATCCCCGTAGTTCCTGGTAGTCTAGTGCCCTCCATCCCTAGTGTGAATGGAATATAGCATCCCGTGGTTCCCTGGTAGTCTAGTGCCCCTCCCATCCCCTAGTGTGAATGGAATATAGCATCCCGTGGTTCCCTGGTAGTCTAGTGCCCCCTCCCATCCCCTAGTGTGAATGGAATATAGCATCCCATTAGTTCCCTGGTAGTCTAGTGCCCCCTCCCATCCCCTAGTGTGAATGGAATATAGCATCCCCATAGTTCCCTGGTAGTCTAGTGCCCCTCCCACCCCTAGTGTGAATGGAATATAGCATCCCATAGTTCCCTGGTAGTCTAGTGCCCCCTCCCATCCCCTAGTGTGAATGGAATATAGCATCCCCATAGTTCCCTGGTAGTCTAGTGCCCCCTCCCATCCCCTAGTGTGAATGGAATATAGCATCCCCATAGTTCCCTGGTAGTCTAGTGCCCTCCCATCCCCTAGTGTGAATGGAATACAGCATCCCATAGTTCCCTGGTAGTCTAGTGCCCTCCCATCCCCTAGTGTGAATGGAATATAGCATCCCCATAGTTCCCTGGTAGTCTAGTGGCCCCTCCCATCCCTAGTGTGAATGGAATATAGCATCCCATAGTTCCCTGGTAGTCTAGTGGCCCTCCCATCCCCTAGTGTGAATGGAATATAGCATCCCCATAGTTCCCTGGTAGTCTAGTGGCCTCCATCCCCTAGTGTGAATGGAATATAGCATCCCCATAGTTCCCTGGTAGTCTAGTGGCCCTCCCATCCCCTAGTGTGAATGGAATATAGCATCCCCATAGTTCCCTGGTAGTCTAGTGGCCCTCCATCCCCTAGTGTGAATGGAATATAGCATCCCCATAGTTCCCTGGTAGTCTAGTGGCCCTCCCATCCCCTAGTGTGAATGGAATATAGCATCCCCATAGTTCCCTGGTAGTCTAGTGGCCCTCCATCCCCTAGTGTGAATGGAATATAGCATCCCCATAGTTCCCTGGTAGTCTAGTGGCCCCTCCCATCCCCCAGTGTGAATGGAATATAGCATCCCCATAGTTCCCTGGTAGTCTAGTGGCCCCTCCCATCCCCCAGTGTGAATGGAATATAGCATCCCCATAGTTCCCTGGTAGTCTAGTGGCCCCTCCCATCCCTAGTGTGGATGGAATATAGCATCCCGTGGTTCCCTGGTGGTCTAGTGCCCCTCCCATCCCTAGTGTGAATGGAATATAGCATCCCGTAGTTCCCTGGTAGTCTAGTGGCCCCTCCCATCCCCTAGTGTGAATGGAATATAGCATCCCGTAGTTCCCTGGTAGTCTAGTGGCCCCTCCCATCCCCTAGTGTGAATGGAATATAGCATCCCGTAGTTCCCTGGTAGTCTAGTGCCCCCTCCCATCCCCTAGTGTGAATGGAATATAGCATCCCGTAGTTCCCTGGTAGTCTAGTGCCCCCTCCCATCCCCTAGTGTGAATGGAATATAGCATCCCCGTAGTTCCCTGGTAGTCTAGTGCCCTCCCATCCCCTAGTGTGAATGGAATATAGCATTCCCATAGTTCCCTGGTAGTCTAGTGTCCCTCCCACCCCTAGTGTGAATGGAATATAGCATTCCCATAGTTCCCTGGTAGTCTAGTGTCCCTCCCACCCCCTAGTGTGAATGGAATATAGCATTCCCATAGTTCCCTGGTAGTCTAGTGCCCCCTCCCATCCCCTAGTGTGAATGGAATATAGCATCCCCATAGTTCCCTGGTAGTCTAGTGCCCCTCCCATCCCCTTGTGTGAATGGAATATAGCATCCCCATAGTTCCCTGGTAGTCTAGTGCCCCTCCCATCCCTAGTGTGAATGGAATATAGCATCCCCATAGTTCCCTGGTAGTCTAGTGCCCCCTCCCATCCCTAGTGTGAATGGAATATAGCATCCCCATAGTTCCCTGGTAGTCTAGTGGCCCCTCCCATCCCCTGGTGTGAATGGAATATAGCATCCCCATAGTTCCCTGGTAGTCTAGTGGCCCCTCCCATCCCCTGGTGTGAATGGAATATAGCATTCCCATAGTTCCCTGGTAGTCTAGTGGCCCCTCCCATCCCCTAGTGTGAATGGAATATAGCATCCCCATAGTTCCCTGGTAGTCTAGTGGTCCCCCTCCCATCCCCTAGTGTGAATGGAATATAGCATCCCCATAGTTCCCTGGTAGTCTAGTGCCCCCTCCCATCTCCTAGTGTGAGTGGAATATAGCATCCCCATAGTTCCCTGGTAGTCTAGTGGCCCCTCCCATCCCCTAGTGTGAATAGAATATAGCATCCCCATAGTTCCCTGGTAGTCTAGTGCCCCCTCCCATCCCCTAGTGTGAATGGAATATAGCATCCCCATAGTTCCCTGGTAGTCTAGTGCCCCTCCCATCTCCTAGTGTGAATGGGATATAGCATTCCCATAGTTCCCTGGTAGTCTAGTGGCCCCATCCCTAATGTGAATGGAATACAGCATCCCCATAGTTCCCTGGTAGTCTAGTGCCCCCTCCCATCCCCTAGTGTGAATGGAATATAGCATCCCCATAGTTCCCTGGTAGTCTAGTGCCCCCTCCCATCCCCTAGTGTGAATGGAATATAGCATCCCCATAGTTCCCTGGTAGTCTAGTGCCCCCTCCCATCCCCTAGTGTGAATGGAATATGCATCCCATAGTTCCTGGTAGTCTAGTGCCCCTCCCATCCCTAGTGTGAATGGAATATAGCATCCCCATAGTTCCCTGGTAGTCTAGTGGCCCCTCCCATCCCCTAGTGTGAATGGAATATAGCATCCCCATAGTTCCCTGGTAGTCTAGTGGCCCCCCTCCCATCCCCAACTCCAAAATATAAAACCATCCACAACTCTCCCTGGTAGTCTAGTGACCTACACCCTCCTATCCCTGATTGTAAATGAATATTATAATAATAATAATTATAAACTTTATTTATATTACGCCTTTCCAAAACCATATAGCATAGCTCTTTGGTAGTTTAGTGACCCCCTTCCCACCCCCGATCATAATGGAAAACTTAATCCCAATATATCCCTGGTGATCCAGTGGACCCCCACCCACTGAGACACCCACACCCCACCCCATGCCCCCTGTCCCAGCATGGCCATAGTTGTCCTTAGGAATGAAAGACTACAGGATACACTGCAAGCCCATTGGTTGACAGTGTCTACGACTGGTATTGCAGTGCATACTGTAAGTTGTCATTCTGTGACAGCTCAATCAGCTGGCAGCTGTGGACGGGTGCGGCTGGATTTTGCTGCCCCCGGCTTCATTGGCCATGCTGGGACTGGGGAAGCGGGGTGGGGTGTGGGTGCCTCAGTGGGTGGGGAAGTGGGGGCAGGCCACTGGAGTACCAGGGATATATTGGGATTAAGTTTTCCATTACAGTTGAGGCTGGGGGGGACACTAGACAACAAAGGAACTATGGAAATGATATATTCATTTACAATCGGAGATGGGAGGAAGGCCCCTACACTACCAAGGAGAGTTGGGGAGGGTTTTATAGTTTACAATTGGGGATGGGTAGGGGGCCACAACTACCAGGGAGAGTTGGGAAGGGTTTTATATTTTACAATTGGGGATAGGGGCCACTAGACTACCAGGGAACTATGGGGATGATGTATTAATTTACAATCCAGGATGGTAGGGGGGCCACTAGACTACCAAGGAGAGTTGGGGAGGGTTTTATATTTTACAATCAGAGATGGGAGGGAGGCCACTAGACTACCAAGGAGAGTTGGGGTTATATTGTACAATCGAGTATGTAGGGGGCACTAGACTACCAGGGTGCAGTGGAGTTTTTTTTTGTTTCACATGGTGATTGCAGGGCACCAGGAACATTCAGCCAGGCACAGCCATGCTAATGTGCTCATAATGAGCATGTATGGTGCCCCTCTGTGCCATTCATGCCCAATGAGCTCATTAGGATTTCCCAGCTGAATACTGCATATGAGGTCATGGTGCATCCAGGTATGCGCCATGCATAGCCGCCTGGCGGTATACGGCACTGTCCCTGGTTGTGCTGTGCAGGACTCGGTGGCCACCCACTATCAGCTGTGCGTCCAAGGCAGATATTCAGACAGTGTGCATGATCAGTCCCGATCACTCATACTGTTTTGAATATACCCTCAGAGCTGGCAGAGCATCTATTCTGCATGGTGCATCTTTACACCCATGTAACCAGACGGTTCTCAATCTGTCCCCCCCCTGGTTTGTAAGACAAGCCAAATTACCACAAGTTCGCTGTCCCATCACTGGAATTGATTCACCTTATATGCTACTCTGCATACTATTTCTGCTGCCCCTGTTAGATGGTGCGAACCTACCATGTAACCATAAATCTTATGATGTGCACAGTTTATACAGTGCTGAATTTAAATGATATAAGATTGTTTATTTTGTATTATTTTAGTTTCATAAGTATAAAATGCACACTGTTTTTCCTATCTCTGTACCCAGGAATATGCCAATGGGTATCCTTCATAAATGAGCAATCGCTCTACCAGAATTTCTTTATTCAATGTTGCTGGATAAAATTACTACTTCTACTCCAGAAATAAAAAAAAATAAAAAAAAAAAAAAAGAGTCCTGTACTACCAAGCCACTGTTCCTTTTATATTGGTGCAAAAAAAAAAAATCTAGAGCTTTTACCTTGCCTGCTAACTCACTCCTGAGATCATTGAACTGCCATCAATCCATCACCCACTAGGTTGAAATGGAGAATAGATTCATTCTTGGGGAATGGGTGACTGATTCGTTGTGATGCTTAACATTGCCTGTTCCCTTCTTGTAGAAAAGTTGCAGATTTCTCAATGTGTGCAGTGACATCAAGATCAGTTAACACGTCTCGTGTCCTTTCAGGTACCGGAAACCTTTGAAGATGTTGCTGTCACTTTTTCTGAAGAGGAGTGGAAGATATTAAGCAAACAAGAGAAGGAGCTTCACCGGGAAGTGATGGTGCAGAACTATGAAACCATGGTTTCAGTAGGTAAGAATAGACACAATCTCTGGTCTGACTTCAGGGGCCAGATAATCAAACCTTTGCACCCGGTGAAAATCCATAGCGTTGAATTTGTGCCGGACTCCAATATTAAAAAGCCCTTTTAGCACCAGTGCTGTGTGATAGTGCTAACACTAAAAGTTGATATATGTAGGGGAGTGCGGGAGGGGAATGGCCATGAATGTTGGCGCAACAGTATATTCAAAATAGTAGGACCGTGCTACAGGCTATTGCACCGCGGTTAGCGTGGTACTAAATACCTCCTGCAAAAAGCAGGTGGCAAGTCATGATGGAACCTGAAGTAATTCGAAGTGACAGTTCGAATTACTACCATAGTAATTTGAAGCATAATTTCTAATTACCACCAGGTCCAATCCTGGTAGTCTAGTGCCCCCCTCCAGCCCACTTGCATTGCTGATCGGGGTGCCCAGTCCCCCTTGTCGGCAACATGATTCCTCCCCAACTCATGTGGCACAGTGGGAGCCCATCCCAGTGTACCCAAACATTATTTACATTTTTATTCATTGCCTTGCCGATGGGGGTGCCAAATCCCCCTGTTGGCATAATGTTTCCCCACCCTCCCAATTCATGTGGCACACTGGGAGCCCACCCCAGTGTGTCCAAAAGGTGTTTTATTTTTTATATAATGCCTTGCTGATGGGGGTGCCCAAGCCCACTTTCGGCAGCATGTATCCCCCCAAACTCATGTGGTAAACTGGGAGTTCACCCCAGTGTGCCCACATTTAATTATTCATTGTTCATTCCTCTAAATAAAGAAAACTGTCCTCTAATGTGTTATTTGTTTTGTTAACCTGGAAAAAGGAAACCATCCCTCGTCATCTTCCCAGTCCCCTCTCCCTCATCTCCGCCCTCCCATTGAGCACTCCCCCTTACCCCATGGAGGTTGACACTGTCATCTTCTGAGGACCAGGACATGTCTGCACTCTTCAAAGCTGAATTGCAAAATAAATTGGTATACCACACTGTCAGCGACATTTTGACAGTGCGGTCCCCTACAGCGACAACAGCACCGCGTCTCTGTAGGGAACCTGCTGGAACCCGGCACTGTCTGTCGGGGGTCCTATACCCCCCCCAAATCAGATCTGACTCGGAGTTGACAATCCTAAGTTGGTGGGTGCGTGGTTCGGGGAGTGAAGTCCTCCCCCCGTAGAAAACACTATTTTTAATACGAAACCAGCAGCCAACTGCAAAATGCAGTCGACCTGCCGGCTTCGCTGTCTGGTCGTTTGACAAAAATTTTGTCGACGACCAGTGGTAGATCCAAATAAATCAAAGGTAAGCACCGTATAATGGCTGTCAATGGGGGGTTCAACTTATGATGGTATCTCGGCCATATTTGGGAATTTTGACCTCACATTTTCAACATGGGATTCATTGGAGAGGGGGATCTTTCCAGATCCTGTAAAGGAGGCAGTTATGTGATTACTCCCAAATAAAACCTCCCTTGACACAGACTGTCCGTATAACTACAGACCTGTCTCTAACCTGCCTTTTGTGAGCAAGGTTACTGAGAAGATGGTTGTGCTGCAGTTGGATGATCATCTTTCCACTTGCAATGCCTATAATTCTCTCCAGTCCAGATTTTGGAGGAGGCATAACACCGAGATGGCCCTTCAGGTGCCTAATGATCTCCTAATAGCGAGAGATTGCAGGAGTTATTCCATCTTGGTCCTCCCTTATCTCTTTGCGTTTGACACCGTGGACCATGGTGTGCTATTAGAGCACCTGTAGCACATCTGTGGACTGTCAGGTATGGTCCTCGGATGGTTTTGATAATTTCTTAAGGGTAGGACTTAAAATAGTCACTGGGATATTTTCCTCTGACGCTTTCCCCCTATCCTGCGTGGTTCTGTAGGGCTCCATTTTGGCATCCATGTTGTTTGTGGTGTATATGATGCCATTGGAAGACATTATTAGGCAGTACAGTTTTTAGGTATCACTGTTATGCAGATGATACTTAGCTGTATATGTCCTTTGTACCCGAGCAGGATGATGTTATCTCGGTGTTTAACAACTGCCTCGCTGAGATCCAAGACTGGATGAGTGTCAGCTGGCTTAGGTTAAACCCAGCTAAAACCGAGGTGTTGATGATGCACCCGGATCATTGGGAGGCAGGTTTGTCAGTTGGAAAGCCTTCTGGGCTTTGGCTTGGGGGCATTCGGCAGGTTACCTCAGACTGGGTGTGAAACCTGGGCGTTATTCTTGACTATGGTTTGACCTTGAAATTTCAGTTGTTAAGACCTCATTTTACCATCTGGGGAACATCACCCAGGTAAAACACCTGGTTCCTCCTGATGATCTTTCAACCCCAGCTCCACACCTTTGTGACCTCCCGTCTTGACTACTGCAATGCCCTTTACCTGGGGATACCAGAGATTGATATCCACCACTTGCAGCTGGTGTAGAATGTGGCGGCTAGGCTTATGACTGGTACTTCTAGAGCCAGTCACATTACGCCTATGCTCCGTGGACTGCAGTGGCTGCCTGTACAGTGGCGGATCACCTTCAAGGTCTATTTGCTGACCTACAAAGCTCTACATGATCAGGGACCCTGCTACTTACAAGATCTCCTTTCTCCGTACTGCCCTTACTATCCCCTCCAATCCACTGATGAGGGATTGCTGGAGATTCCCAGGGTGTGATTATAGACATCTGGGGCTAGATCTTTCATGTTTGCAGCTGCTACCCTGTGGAATTCTCTACCTCATTAGGTAAGACAGTGCCTGGCTGTCCAGCATTTTAAATCAGCCCTCAAAACTCATTTATTTAGCTTAGCATTCCCGGATGAGTCCAATCGATGGGATTTTAGTATTTAATATTGTTGTAATTAATACGTTTTATGTACGATTTTATTGTCTTCTATTTTAGTTGCTTTGTGTTTAGTAATGTGTATGTAAAGTCCTTGATCTTTGGAAAGGTGCTTTAAAAATAAAGCTAATTTGATTTGATTCAGTGATGCAACAGTGTCTTCGTAGGGGGCAAAGGAGGCCGCTAGCCACTTGACATTGTAATAACCCAGGGCAATGATTTCACAGGAGGTGGGCAGGTGGGCTAGGCAGCTCATTACTGAGTCAAATGCTGGCCTTTGGTGCCATGGGAGATATAAACTGTGACTGTGTAGGGCTTTGACAGACATGTCAGGTTGCAGTTTCAGAGTGAGAACCCATGCACCATGGGATGGGGTAGGAGCACCTGGGACTAGCATGGCCTGAAGGGAATCTCTATAATAAAGAGCACAACCCCAACCCCTCTTAGCTAGCCAGTCAGTTTTGAGGATGGAGTACTCCAAAATATGGATATATAGGGTATGAGGATCAAGTTAAGTCTCTGTAACCACAAGGATAGTTGGGGGGGTCTGTGCCATTCAGTCCTGAAGGGCATCAAGCTTTTCTTGAAGGCTACAGATGTTGATGATGGCTGGAAGGAGTCCATTTGATGGCCCACAGAAGGTGCTGGGGGGGCTGGGTTTGGGCGCACATTGCCTGATAGGAGGAGTAGGAGAGCGAGTTTAATTACCTTATAGATATACAATAATACATGATGGGTAGGAGTGGGATATGGAGAATTCTCTCACTTCTGCAGAGATAGCTCTGTATTCTCATGAGTGCTGAGGGCACGAGTGAGAATGCACAGCTCACTCTGCAGGACTAAGAATATTTTCCATATCCCACTATCTGAACATATTGTGTGCTATTTACCATGGGGTGAAAGCTTTGGAACAATTTTTTTATGTTTCTGTTTTTTGCTCATTCTGTGTGGTGATTTTGTGTGTGTGTGTGTGTCTGTTCTTCTGAACAGACTGGGAGTCAGATACACAAAGGGAGACAGATGACTGCATTTTGCAAAGCTAAGTGAATAAGTTGGAGCTTCTGTGAGAAAGAGAAACTTTTGCAGGTAGCACTGAAAAAGAGAAACTGCTTTGCGAAAGAGTTTCATTTAGAATTCAGGTTGTTTTAAAGCTGAGATCAGCATAGTAATGGGCTAGGAGTGTTAGAAGCACAATGGGACACAGGTGAGTGTTTTGCAAAGCAAATTGAGTAAGTTCCAACTTCAGTGAGGAACAGAAACTATTTTCTGAAGCAGTTTCATTTAGAATGCAAGCTGCAGTGAAGATAGTCTCACTCTGGTGACATCAGCAGAGTGTGGATAAATGGCATTTATCCTCACTTTGCTGAATTCATCAGGATTTATCCTCACTGCAGTGGAAATAACACAGGATATTCTACTGAGAAAGCTCTCACCCCCATGTTATATGTGTGTGTGTGATATGGGATATGCGGGGGGCGCCTGTGGGATAACAAAGTTTTGTACAGTTGCCTGTCACTGCAAGTAACTTCACGAGTGTCGGAACCACGAATGAGGGTTACGAGTGGTCACTGGCAACTGTACAGATAACTTTTGTTATCCCACATGCACCCCACGCATATTTGATTTATGCAACAGGATTTCTGGGGTTCAGTTTTGTTACATTGTATTTTTTTCTTACGTTCCTTTCCGTGTTTTTTCTCTGTGCCTGGTTTCTGTGTTTGGTTTGCAGGGTTGCTGTGCTGAGAAAGAGGAAAATTGTGCTTTTTTTTTTTCTTAAGAGTGATTTCATTTAAAATGTGATTCCAGTTTGAGGGGGGTGGTTAAGGTGAGTGTTTGGGACTGTGATAGCTTGGGTCGTAAAGAGCACTGTGAGAAGGTGAATGTCAGACTGGGAGGCAGTACTGCTGAGCAGGCAGCACAGGTGGTGGTGGTTAGTTATGCAGTCACTGCGTGGATAAATGGGTGATGATGTAATCACTACATGGATAAATAAATTTATCCACACAGTGACTCGGATAAATGGATTTATCATTCTCTGTTTATCCAGACACCCGTTGCATAAAAAATATATATATCAATAATATGTGTGTGCAAGGCATAAAATAAGTGGGTTTGTATCGCAATTTGTGGATCAAAAACTGGCAGTTGCGAATCAATTTCGGTTTTGATTCATGGTCGATGCTAATCGAATTTCTCCAGGACCGCAGGACTTGAAATGTGAGAATGGCACTATTTGTTTCCATCTCCCCCACATTCTGCCCCCCCCCACTGCTAATCAACTTTAACCAGTTGCTAATCATTTTTCATTTTGATTAGTAAAGACCGCTAATGAAGTCTCCGACACTAATTTATGCCTTGGAGGGTGTGTGTAGATACATACACACAGGTATGCAGCAGTCCTCTACAGTTGTACATTCTTCTACAGTCATCCCTCTGTACTGCTCTCACTATAACCCTGACCTGTATTTGTCCCTCCTGGAAACAGTGGTGCACACACAGAGACTGTACTGTATATCCAGACTTTGAAGTAGGGAGTTATATTATTCTTTGGTGCTTCATAACTCTTACCCTCTGTACATACGAAGGTTTCCATTGTGTCCTGAGTTTGTGCCTCCATGTTTGAGGATGTGCCTCTCAGTATGGGGATCAGTATCCCTCTTTGTTCCACATTCAGAATGTTTGTCTCCCCTATTCTAGTGCCGACTGGGTGGGAGGTATGCACTGCATAAGCCTGCCAACACCAATGGCCTGCAGCCAACACACTATTTCTCAAGGCTGGCATACAGGTGGAGCTGTGTGCACACCCTAGGGCAGGGACATTAGCTCAAGCTGTGGACCCTGCAATATGAGCAGATGTGATGGACCAAATGGCCTTCTTCTGCTGACTTCTTTGTAAGAAGGCTCATTTGCATAGGAGCTTTGAACATAGCAAACTTGTGCCCCTAGCTAATGTGTTTGCACTGTGCAGGCAGGTTAACCCTGGCAATCCTCTCAAAAGCATAGCACAGTTCTGCAGTGTGTGGCCTGCATTGCTGTTTACAGTTGTGCAACACTTCATTGATATCACATACATTGTCCACTAACTTCAACTCTGCCTTACTCCATCTCTGTGTCCACTGAGCTGTCGTTGCATTTCGCAGTTCCCTGTGGCTATATTCAGAGCTGTTTTATTTCCTGGGCTAGTTTAGCACTGCACTCCCAGCCCTGTTTGCACTGCTTAATTTGAACTCTATATTCAGCAGGTTTAGTCCTGGGGCTATTCCTTTGAATATAGCTTTCTACTGGTTCAGGGCTAATTTAGCAAGCTGTGCAGTGCTAATTTAGCCCCAGGGCTAGGTTATGAATCTCTGGCCCCGGGTCTTAAAGGAGGAGTCCACCCAAAATTTACAAAAACATTATGTTGTGCAGAGTTTTTGGATTTGTATGTGAAGTTCTAGTGTGTCCTTCCCTCTTTCTGCTATTAGGAGTTTCTCCTAAATTAGCCTGCTAACCTTATGGTAGTTTTATCACCCCGGAAATCTCCATCTGAAATGACTTAATTTCATTCCTTGTTCCTACAATGCACCATCTTGTGTGACAGTAATGTAGCAGAGACCATAAATTCAGCTGAAAGCACTGCTTTACAATCATTTCATAACAGTAGAGATGGCTATATTTTAAAATCTAGAGTTCAGTTTCGTGATTATCCTCATTATAAAAGTCTTACTGTTCTTAACAACTTTGCTGCTGGTCATTTTTGTGCAGCTTGTAAGGTTTCCAAGGTATGCAGTTTGTTTGGCATGTGTGTGCTGAATGTTTGGTCTCTGCTACATCACTGTCACATGAGACAGGATGTATTGTGGGAACACGGAATGCAATTAACATACTACTATAATGCTAGCATGTTAATTTAGGAAAACTCTTAATAATAGAGAGAAGGACACACTAGAACTTCACACACACACACACAGCAAAACACTCTGAATGGCATATGCTTTTGCAAATTTTGGGTGGACTATTCCTTTAAAGCATGTTGACAGTAGAGAGATGGGAGGAATGGACTGACTTAGGGGGTCTGCTATAACATTCTTGTAACTTTTTCGAAAACTGCAGCAGTATCTAAAGTTTATACAGCTTACCCCTCCACCTCCATTGTGTGATGCTCTAAATTTTTACTGAAGATGACTTCACAGGAAATAGAAACATCAAAACTAACAGCAGAAGGCTGATTGATCTCTGCATTCTGCCCTTTTCACAGCTTACCCTATAAATCACTCTTTCACTTTTTCTCTCCCTCCTCTTTTATCCCGAACCACTGTTGCTTCCAGCTAAACCCTTGTATCTATCCCACCTATGCTTGAACCCTACCACTGAGTATGCACACACCACCTCATTGGGCAGCAATCTATCCCACCTATGCTGGAACCTTACCACTGAGTGTGCACACACTACCTCATCGGGCAGCAATCTACCCCACCCGTGCCTGAACCCTACCACTGAGTGTGCACACCACACCTCATTGGGCAGCAATCTACCCCACCCATGCCTGAACCCTACCACTGAGTGTGCACACACCAACTCATTGGGCAGTAATCTATTCCACCTATGCCTGAACCCTACTACTGAGTGTGCACACACCACCTCATTCGGCAGCAATCTACCCCATGTATGCCTGAACCCTACCACTGAGTGTGCACACACCACCTCATTTGGCAGCAATCTACCCCACGTATGCCTGACCCCTACCACCGAGTGTGCAGACACCACCTCATAGGGCAGCAATATATCCCACCTATGCTGGAACCTTACCACTGAGTGTGCACACACACCACCTCCTTGGGCAGCAATCTATCCCAGCTTTGCTGGAACCCTACCACTGAGTGTGCACCCACCACCTCACTGGGCAGCAATCTATCCCACCTGTGCCTGAACCCTACCATTGAGTGTGCACACACCACCTCACTGGGCAGCAATCTATCCCACCCATGCCTGAACCCTACCACTGAGTGTGCACACACCACCTCACTGGGCAGCAATCTATCCCCCCCATGCCTGAACCCTTCTACTGAGTGTGCACACACCACCTCATTGGGCAGCAATCTATCCCACCCGTGCCTGAACCCTACCACTGAGTGTGCACCCACCACCTCATTGTGCAGCAGTCTATCCCACCTATGGCTGAACCATAACACTGAGTTTGCACAGACCACCTCATTTGGCAGCAATCTATCTATCCCACCTGTGCCTGAACCCTACTACTGAGTGTGCACACACCACCTCATTGGGCAATCTATTCTACCTGTCCTCCACCCTTTCCATAAAAAAGAGTTTCCTATCTTCCTTCTTAAATGTGTCCCATACCGGCTTCTTCATGTTATAGCTGGTGTTTGTGTTTACAGTGAAGGTGAGGAATGCAGTGCTATCCACTTTGGTTATGTAACCCGGGCACCATGTACCAGCTTCTTCACATTACCTCCAGTGTTTGTGTTTACACTGAAGGTGAGCAATGCACTGCTATCCACTTTGGTTATGTAACCCGGGCACCATGTACCAGCTTCTTCACATTACCTCCAGTGTTTGTGTTTACACTGAAGGTGAGCAATGCACTGCTATCCACTTTGGTCATGTAACCCGGGCACCATGTACCAGCTTCTTCACATTACCTCCAGTGTTTGTGTTTACACTGAAGGTGAGCAATGCACTGCTATCCACTTTGGTTATGTAACCCGGCACCATGTACCAGCTTCTTCACATTACCTCCAGTGTTTGTGTTTACACTGAAGGTGAGCAATGCACTGCTATCCACTTTGGTTATGTAACCCGGGCATCGTGTACCAGCTTCTTCACATTGCCTCCAGTGTGTGTGTTTATATTGAAGGTGAGCAATGCACTGCTATCCACTTTGGTTATGTAACCCAGGCACCATGTATCAGCTTTTTCACATTACCTCCGGTGTTTGTGTTTACACTGAAGGTGAGCAGTGCACTGCTATCCACTGTGGTTATGCCTGGTAGAGATGTGAATGTTTCTGTTATATCTCTCTCTTCTCTCTCTCTCTCTTTCTGGTTTCTAGCAGTACATCTTAGGGCGTTCCCTGGTGTTTCAGCAACCCCATATCACATTCGTATGTTTTTGACAAGTACATGATGGTCATCTAAGAATTTAAATCCACATCAAAAAACATAGGTTGCCATAGGTGTTCTTGTGTGGTGAGACTCAATATCTTTCAAGGAAAAATCCATAAGATATAAGATTACTTTTTTTTGTTATGGCATCATTGGTTTAGATGTTAACATGAGTGTGAAAGGAAAAGTGATACAAGGTGAGATGCCAGTGCAGCCTGATTTCTCTCTTTTTTTTTAATATATATATTTCTTTGTAAAATAAGTTGGCAGGTTAGGGAGAATTGAAAAGTGCATTCTCCTATTGCCATCCCAGGCCTGAGGGCATTCAGCTAGAGGGCTTTTGATTGAGTATTTCTGTGTTCTCACAGAGGGGAAGCAGGCTTGGTGTGGACAGATGAGCTCTTTTGATCTAAAGGACTATGTTTTGGGGATTAACAAAAGACTGAGCCCATTTAATCTAAAGAGGCTATTTCTGTAATGCTCTGTATTATCAATGGGTATTCATTCTAACTGGGTATTAAGCACCCCTACTTGGGGAAATACTAAGGCTCATATTAAGATTTTAGGATTCAAGAAGGTGGTATGCCAATGTGGATTCATTCCAATTACCCATAACAGCACAATCTGTTTCTGGCAAGTATATAGTTGTCTAGGTTTCTCTGGTTTTAACTCTACTGATTATGATATTTAGAGGTAAACTATTCCAAGGATTAACCACTCTCTGTGTGAAATTGGATTTTCTTGTATTTGTCAAAAATCTTTTCAGTCTCTGTTGCAGTGGGTGATCTCTTGTCCCCATTTTATCACTTTTGAATTCTAAGTTCAGTGTGTGTGTGTGTGTGTTTGTGTTAGGTAACTATCTTGCACGATGTCCTAACATAACAGCATATCACTTCTGATCCTTCTTGTCTCTAGTGACATAAGGCTAAGTTTCTGGAGACATTCCTTATATAAGTTCTTTAAGTGATATATCATTTTGGTTGCATGTCTCTGAACTCTTTCTAACCAATTTTCAGTCCCCTTGCTAATGGCATCCCATGCCTGGCTTCCATAGTCCAGTAGTGGTCTCACATATGCCCTGTATAGTGGCATCACCACCTCTTCAACCCTGCTTTTAAAATGTCTTGTGATAGTCCATAGCAGCCTTTTTGCCTTACTTATTTGTTTGTCACAATGATCATCATAAGCTAATTGTTCTGTGATTGTTATTCCTAGATGTTTTTCTTTGGTTGTTTCTCTTAAAGTTGTCTATTTAGAGAAAAAGTGTTCTTTTTGTTGTGTTGGCCTAGATGCATCACACAACATTTATCTGCATTAAAGCTCCTACCCCTTGTAGTCACCCATCTACCTATGTTGTTCGGTTCTGTTAGCAGTGCATCACTGTCTTCCTGTGAATACATGACTCTTGCTATTTTTGTGTCATCTGCATATTTACTTATCCAGCTAGTTAATAGTCTGTTCATGTCCAATATGAAAATTGGAAACAATACTGGTCCCAGAACAGAGCCCTGCAAGTGGGGTACTTGTTACATAAACCAGATCAGTGAGGTATCCCTTTATAGTAACTCCCCGGCTTCTTCCACTGAGTCAGTTTCTAATCCATGCCGTAATGTTATGATTAACACCTATTTCAGTTGGTTGTTGTATTACGGCTTTGTGTGGTACTTTATCAAAGGCTTCTGCAAAATCCAGAAAAAATGCAATCCACTGATGATCCCCCATCCAATTTTACTGATATGTTTTCATAAAAACAAAGTTAGTCAGTTTTGCAGGATCTCCCTGCAGAAAACAACATGCTGCTGCCTGTCTCTGCTGTCACTCTTTTCTGCATGCTGATTTATCATCTGTATGAATTTGGTCCATAAACTTTCCTGGCACCAGAGTCAGACTTATAGGCTGGTAATTTTCATGATTTATTTTACTTCCCTTGTTGTGGATTGGTACTACGATGGCTGATAGTCACCTGGGATTTCGTTGTTTTTTTAGTACTTGCTCATGCAATAGTTTTAGTGGAGTAACTATTTGTGGGGATAATAATTTCAGCATTTTAGAAGCTATGGGGCCCTATATTCAAAACATTGTGCTGCACGCAAACAGCACGGGTTTTTCGCGGGACCTCTATATTCAAAAGGTCAAATAGCATGGGCAAACTGCATTAGCACTGGGCAAAGGTATAATATATGCAAGGGGCGAACAGAGGGGGCATGTTCATGTATACAGGCGCAATGCGATATTCACCATAACAGCACCGCACAAAGTGTGTTTGCGTGACTTAATGTGACACATTGTGCATTGCAAATTACTGCCCAGAAAAAGGTAGTCAAATCTGAGCAAACCAGTTTTGCACGACATTGTGGCTTTGCACAGCATTGCACAATGTTTGTGCAGCTTTATGCAGCCCTACTCAATACATTGTAATCATAGTAAGAAACCAGACCATGAAGACACATGCTGCACATGGCTGGTACCTCCTATGCTGCCATCATCCACCTCCAGCCCCAGCTATGGCAGACTGTGAGTGGCGGTCTGGGACCCAGTGGACACCAAGGCAATGTGTCCATACAGCACGCACCTGCAGACCACCCTTCGGGGAATACCGATTGAAGCCAGCACACACATGCAGCACTGGGGGTATGGAGGGTGTACAGTTGACCAGTCTGCACCACATACCGGGTGCTGACATGTGGCTGAGACAAGTCACATAGTGCACATGGTCCAGAGCAGGGTATACCCCAATACCTGTGTGTCTATCCTATGGTAAGTGCCCCACCAGCCACGTACCACACAGCTGTATAGACACCACAGCACACACACCCAGCGATGCATATGTCACTGTGAGCATCCCATGCTAGTAGTGCAGCATCTGTGAGTGGCACAACAGCAAAACAGTAATGTCCACTGTCAGTACACACCTACAAGATGGGTCTGTCACTGTGTACAATGCAGTAGTCATTGCTGCCCAACATACCATAGGCAGTGCTGTGTCCCACACACCACTGGCCCTGTGTCACTGTACTGTCTGCTGTGCACTGTACAGGAACTATTGTGTGACTATTGCATCCAGCACCACCACCAGTGTCTGTGCTGTGTAGGCCCCGGAGCACAGTATACTATGCTGTCCTGTACATATGTAGCCTGCAGCTATCACCATGTACCTCCCGACTGACCTGCAGGTGGAGCTGTGGGCAGACCCAGCCAGCCCCTGTACTTCCAGACTGACCTACAGGTGGAGATGTGGGACCTTGCAATAGTGCTGGGCAAACTACATGCAAATCGGGACATAATGAGATGCTAATCTGGATGTTTGCCCACTGACAGCCTAGGTAGGCTCATTTGCATGTCACTTTTGAATATAGCACAGTTTTGCCCCAGTCAAACTTGATAGCACTGGGCAAATGGCTTAGCGCTGCACACGACCTGCGCAAATGTGTCTGCTCCGTGCAAACATTTTAGACACATTATACATTGTTGCACAATGTAATATCACATATGCTGATACTTGCAGCTTTCACTCCTCTCCTTTGCTAGCACACACTTTGGCCACATAGTTCACCTCTACAGTTCTTCAGGTTGCTGTGCACTGGGATGTGGTTTGCACTTCCTGGTGGCTATATTCAGAGCTGTCTTATTCCCGGCTTATTTTTACACTGCACTCCCAGTCCAGTTTGCCCAGCTTCCATAGCATGGTATATTCAGCAGGTTTAACACTGGGGCTATCCTGTTTGAATATAGTAGGCTATTGGTTCCGGGCTAATTAAATACGCCAGGCAGTGCTAATTTAGTGCTGGGGGGAGGTTTTGAATATAGAGCCTATGATATCTGGTCCTGATGAGCGTAAACATTTTAGGGCATCAATTGTGTTACTGTATTTATAATGTCTAGTGTAATCTGCTCCATTATACTAGTCTGTTCTGGTATATCTCCTACATGTGGCTCATTTTGGTGAATACGGATCTAAAGTTTGTATTAAAAATGTCAGCCATTTCTTTGGGGTCTTCTATTTGCTGATTATTAGAAATTATAGAAAACATACCATTCTTTGAGTTTTGTAGGGAATTTTTGTATCCATAGAACTTATTATTATTATTCTTTGTTGCATCAGTTGCTAGTTTTTTCCATTTTTTTAATTTTTGTTTAATAATCTTGCATTGCTTAAGCGTAATTTTATATTTTCCCAATTATGTGCCAGTTTGTTCTTGAGATATTCATTGTAAAGGTTCTTCTTTTTCCTTAATTGGATTTTTTAAGCTCTTTGTTTGTCATCGTGGCTTTACACCTCTATTATTATATTTTCTAATTTATTTATATTTAGTTATTTAATTTATTTTAGTCTTAGGTAATCATGTAAGGTCCACTTGGCACAAGTGGCTGTTTTCAGGGGTGACCTGGGAGCACTGGGCGGTTAAGTGACTTGCTCAGAGTCACCTAGTATGCAAGTGAAGATTGTGAGAATCAAGCTCAGGTCTGGTCTGTTTGATGTATCAAGCCCGTTCCCTTATATGTTGGTCACATACTGCAAAAATCTGCTTCTTGATCATCTCCCACTTTTCACCTGCTGTTTTATTACGTAATGCTTGTTACCAGTTTATTTTGTCTAAACCTTCCTGTATTTTTTGTTGGTTAGTTGTGTTAAAATTGTAAATCTCCCTGCAGTTATTTCTTATTGTGATGTATTCCTCTATTTGGAAAAATACGTTAGTGTGGTCATTATTTCCTAGCGGTGCCTGGATCTCACATTTTGTAATATTTATCTTATCTTTGGCAAGTTCTATGTAATGCCTGGATCTCACAATTTGTAATATTTATCTCATCGTTGGCTAGTACTATGCGGTGCCTAGATCTCACAATTTGTAATATTTATCTCATCTTTGGTGAGTACTCACTAGTGTCTGGATCTCGCAATTTGTAATATTTATCTCATCTATGGCTTGTACTATGCGATGCCTTGATCTCACAATTTGTAATATTTATCTAATCTTTGGCTAGTACTATGCGGTGCCTGGATCTCACAATTTGTAATATTTATCTCTTCTTTGGCTGGTACTATACGATGCCTGGCTCTCACAATTTGTAATGTTTATCTCATCTATGGCTAGTATTATGCGATGCCTGGATCTCACAGTTTGTAATCTTTATCTCATCTTTGGTGAGTACTATGCGATGTCTGGATCTCACAATTTGCAATATTTATCTCATCTTTGGTGAGAACTATGTGGTGTCTGGACCTCACAATTTGTAATATGTATCTCATCTTTGGCTGGTACTATATGATGCCTGGCTCTCACAATTTGTCATATTTATCTCATCTTTGGTGAGAACTATGTGATGCCTGGATCTCACAATTTGTAATATTTATCTCATCTTTGTCGAGTACTGTGTCTGTGCAAAATGGCACAGCCCAAAGTCTTAGAATGTTGGGCACATTAGGATTCCAGATTACAGCAACTCTCCCATCTAAGCTTTGCCATGGAGGGAAACATCTCTTAAGCTTCTCTGAAGAAACATTTTAAAATGCTGTAGTGTTCGACTGCAATTCTGCATAGCAAGCTAGGGCTATCTGATAACAGGGAGCATGCCTAAACTAAAAACGCATCTGTTAATCTATGGGTTTCAGATTGACTAACCTGCTCTTCCCATTGCCACTGCTTGTGCTTGAATCAGGGGCCACGCCTGCCATTTAAAGTCGGGGTGTTTTTCTCCTATAGTGGGTCTCTTTCTTTTACAAGAAAAAGTCTCACAGGTAAGTACCTGTCTTCTATTCTGGGGACTTTCAGTTTAGGGAGTTCTTGGGGGTATCCCCCATCTCTAATGTCAGTGCCCCTTCCCCTTCCACAGCATTTAGGTCCATTTTTGTCTTTTTATAATTTTCCTTAGCAGGTATTGTGTGCCTTTTGGGGGGAGATTTTCCCTTTAACCACATTAGTATATACAAGGGCATTTCCCTTTTAATTCTCTTAGCAGTTCAAAACAAAAAGTAGCTGCAGGAGAGAGGGATCCTATTTTCAGGGGAGCAGAGTTCTTTTTATCTGATTCTTCAGAATTTCTCTCTGCCTTTCATCATTTTAGCAGCCTCGTTTTGGCTTCATCAAGCCGCTCTATTCCCATCATTTTCCACGTGATTATGTCAGCTGGGCATGCACCCTTGTGAATGCTGGAGGCTCTTTTGCCTCAGTGTGCCATGTGTGTTCTTCTGGTGTACGCCAACATTATACACAGTCCCATACCCATGTGAGAGCACACACACGCGGCTATACTTTTCAGTGTGAAACGTGGTGACTGTCTGTTTTATAGCCCTCCTTATTGCCTTTCTACCATTTAATTCCTGGCGACTATCTGATTGGAAAAGCTCCCTTTTTGTATTTTTTTCTTCCCCACAGCTGGATGTGAGAATCTTGGCAGTAATCCTTCCATTTGACATTAGCGATTTGATTTAAACAAGAAGGAAACAAGAAAGGGGCATACTGTCTCCTTGTATCCCAGATATGTGCAGGGCTATTTTACCTGAACTGTGGGTCCAGCTTGCAACCAGTAACTGCATGCCTACAAAGTTTGCCACCCCTACATCCCATGGTATGCCTCAACTTGCGCCAGATTTTATAACTTTGGATGCATGTTGTGACAGTGCCCTCATTTTATTGCAGCTCGTGCCAAGGCTGTAGCTCAAGCCCCATAAAGTGGCTCCCCCGTAGATGCAAAGTTACATCAGGGGGGCGCTGGTGCAACTTTGCTACATTGCTGCAAGGGACTTGAGGCAGGGGGGTTGTGGCAAGCTTCTTAAGATTGTACTTGTGGCACAGTTTGATGCAAGTCTCCACTTTCATCAAACTCTGTGCTGCAAGTCTCTTGCTGTGAACGCAACTCATTTAAAAATCAGGCTCCCTGTCTTATTAGACACTCCTAACACTTGAAAGAGATGTAAGTCCTGAAGGAAGGTAATGTGGCCCTCTCCAATGGGTTTCTTTTGGCCTCCTTGTGTTTCTCAAGCTACTGTAATATGTCTCTTATGATCTCTCCCTCAGTCATGCCTCTGAGCTGGAGAGGAATCTTGTGTACTAGTTAGCAGCAGCAAAGCAGATTTGCATAAATCTTTTTTGCTCTTGGGAGAGCTTTTGGGCCCTGATGTTCCACAGGACATCCCAGCCGATGCATCCAACCCCCAAACTGGGCCCAGGGGGGCACATGCATGTCCAGGTATATTGTAGCAGGACAGAGCTGCAATTTTTGATATGTAAGCAGACCACTACCCTGACCATAGAGAGGGTTAGGATGAAAATAACTGAGGTCTTCGGGAAATTCCTGACCAAAAGAAGCTACTGGATGATGATGTGGAGGAGGGCACCCCCTCTGAGGAAGAGGAGGAGGAAGAAGAATGTGGAGTGAAGTGGATGGAGCTCAAGAGAAAGGTTCCTATCCCTCCCCTGTTTGATACTAAGCTTTTGTCCTACCTGTTGACTGAGGTGTGTAGGTCATTACAGTCCAAGGAGGTACAATCCATGGAGGCAGTGGATGTCAGTCATATCTTTTCTGTGTCTTCTAGTCCAAAATGTTTTTCTGAGTTTTATTCACTGTGGCCAAATTATTGAACATGAATGGCCAGGTAAAGTCCCAAGTACATATCTGCCAAAATCTAAGGCGCAGTGTTTCCCTTTATGGAAGAAAATACTCACAAGTGGAAATCCCTCCTTTCACAGTTACAAAGGTTCACAATTCCATCTGACACACCGCTGTTCCTATTGAAGGGTCCTTGACTTTTAACAGATTCACACAACAAGTGAGTACATGCTATGTGTAGAACAGTCTTTGCTCCCAAGGGTGAAAATCTGCACACTTCTATGCTGCCTGTATTTCTGCCAGAGCCTTCAGATCCTTTTCTCATCTATGCTTCAGATTGCTTTGGGCACATGAAGACTGCATGTCCTTCCCTCTCTCATGCTTCAGGCAGAATGAAAAAAACGGGCTGCTTGAAACTGTTTTCAAAGCTGTTTGCAACTGGCTGCAGGTTGTCTGCAAAACCAAGGCTGTTTTATATCAGGTACCATTATGAACTGAAAATGCAACAAACAGATTATCCAACCTTTTCTTATTGAGAGAAACTTTTCATTTATGCTAAATCTGGCTTTCTCAGACACCAAACCATGTAAGCAATAAGACACGATGGGGTGTGCATGACGGGATGATAAACGCACTCCTAGGGGCGTAGTTAGGCATGAGGCCAGTGGCCAAGTGCCGATCATCCCTAGGAGTGCGGTTATCACACCATAATGCACAACCTCGGAGTGTCTTATTACGCTTATAAAATAGCTGAACTAAGAAATACAGGAGTTAACAGTTTACAATGTTAAAACCTTTAGTTTATTTAAAGCGTGGAAGAAAAATAGTCCCAAAAATTGGGTTTTGGTTGGACAAAACAACACTAAACTGAATGTTGCATTTGTATTGTGCATTAACTAATATGTAGAATATAGTGTCATACTAGCTGTTTAATCTACACAGAATAAACAGCTCAACACTAGCTAATAACTTTAAAAACACAAGTGACTTGACTAATTATTTTCTAAAATAATAAAAAAAAAACAATTTTTGGCTGGTAAGAAGTCCACTGAATTCAGATACTTGACATGGAGATGTCTGATGTTACATTCTGATGTTATTTCGTGGTGGAGACATAAAGCGGAAACAGGGAAGGAGAAATTACATTTGTTTTTTTCTTACTTATGATGAACAGTCTAACTGGGCATCTCAAATACAGAACTACACTAATTGTGACCTCTGATCATGTTAACTCCCACACTCTGTCCCATTTTGGATATTAACGTACATAAAATTCTGTCAAAAATAATGTCTTACCGTTCACTCGGAGTTACTTGCTGTACTATATGAAATTTCCGGGTGCATTAAATATACAGTTGGGCAGGTTGAAGGGTCCTAGTTGACTCAGATTGTGCACAGCATTTGTGGCTTGTGGAGCTGCATTGGCATCTTTATGCTGCATTGGTGATCTGGACTTGGACTGTTCTCCACCAGACAAGACATCACTCCATTTTTTATGATCATCCATGATTGCTGACCAATAGCTCTGTAAGCTGGCTGTGTTATGATGCTCTGTTACTGTCATTATCCCACGACTGTCCAAATCAGCATCTGAAAATAGCTGCATTGCAGTGGCCCTGAGCGAATGGTTGGTCTGTTGTTGGGACAGTCCAGCCTCTTTGTTGAGTCTTGTCATCATTGTAGACAAGTAGTTTACTCCAAGTGGCTCCTTTGTGTACCATGTTGGCACAGTATCGAGGAAGTGCTGTGGCATGTGTCTTGGGTGCATGTAAAGAGCTAGGGACTCAGGATGACGCTTGCTCACATACTTTTTGAAACTTGCCACAGGGCATAGTGGGTCCCCAGGTCGGACCCATATGAAGCCCCTTTAATTGCCTTTACCCTGCTCAGTGGGGTCCCTGTGATTGTTTGTGTGCTCATTGAATGCAAGTGACACATATTCCTCTCCATTTTCATCTTGCAGGATTTTAAAACTGGTTGGTTTTACCTGACGTAGCCCCTCTCTGCCACCCCTGGCCATAATAAGCTGTATGTCTGTCCATACTTTGGGCAACTGTCCTGGAGCTGTGTTGGGGCTCAAGGCTGGGGAATTTCTAAGCTTAATTAAATCTGCTTTGCATAGAGCTGGAAGGTGTCTTGCTGTGTCCTTTTGCTGCTTTCTGTATGTTTTTTAAACAGAAATGAATAGATTTCTAGAACTCTTATATGCAGGGTCTGTGATAATATTGACTTTTCTGCTAATTGGGGCTGACGTTAAAAAAATTGCTTATACCTACTCTTATGCTGCAGAGGCTGTTGACTATATTCTGCACCTGAACTGTTCCTCACACTTGCATATAATTCTGTCTAAAAGACTATTTAGCTCAGTATCTGGTATAGATTTAAAATCGGGCTGTGCCCCTTTAAATCTGCACCAGTCAGTCAGCACATTGACAGCCAAGGAGGAGGTGGTCTTTAGTGTGTGATATTCTCAAGATGCTCTTCTGTTTGTGCTACTTCCTCAGTTAGTACAGCGTGTCTGCTCTTTACAGTTACTATGCTGCTTGTGCTGGGTTCCTCTGGCTCATTAATTTGAACACTGGCTCCTGTTTCACGTTCTGGATTTTCAGCTGCCATCTGAGGAGGCTCATCTATAATGGTGGGTGATACTTGTTCAGGCATACCTTCATTTGAAACTTTGATCCCCGTTGCCTCAACCACATTAGTGTACTCATTTTGCTGGTTAATGAAATCTACAATTTCTTGAGTTAGGGGTATGTTAAAGTTAATTTCCATTTTAAGCTTTTATTTTTCATTATCTGTGGTAATGATGGTGCTATAAAATGGCTGCTGCTGAAAAAGGTAAGATTCCAGCTTGTTAACTTATGTTTAACATTCCAATCCCAGGGTTCTACTGCCTATGGAAGCTGCGCTGAGATAAAAAAAAAAGTATGCATACAACAAAATGCAATGTGAGTGTGCGCTGAACTGCATTTATTTATATTCACTGAGGTTGTTATTATTTTTATTTTGACTACCTTGAATACACCAATAATTTGATACCTCCCGAGTTGTTGGTAAAGTACTGGTATGGATGCGCTTTGCTTTTTAATGGGGCTCACTTCTTTTTACTTTTACTTTTCTTTTTTACGACTGTCTCATTTATGTTTTGCCTGGGGGGGGGGTTGCATTGCTTGTGATGTGCGCTACAGTCTCATTTTGTTAATTTCATTAAATATTCTATTTCCATTTGTGACAGACGCGATCCCCGAACTACATGGATACTGGGCTAGCAATACACTTTTCCTACGCGGTTTGAAGTATGTGGATGCTTTTCTTTTTTTTTCTTTACAAATTTTCAATTACAGCACATTTCTCGGGTTATGCATGTGGTAGGCCCGGGTTGTGCACGGAGGTGGTGGTGACCAGTGTCTGGTGGCAGGCTTGCATTTGTAGTATGAACATGTACTTAACTACTGCTCCTACGCATGCTGACTGCCGACTTTTCAGGGGAGGGGGACAACACAGAAACATAGAATTTAATGGCAGATAAGGACCGCTTGGCCCACCTCGTCTGCCCATTTCCCTACCTAACGGATAAGCTGGAGATCCTAGTTAACCAACAACCTACTTTCTCCTACCCCCCACTAGAATTGCCTTATGTCTGTTCCATGCATTCTTGAATTCCCCCACTGTTTGTGACTCTACGACCTCCTGAGGAAGGCTGTTCCACGTATCCTCTACCCTTTGTGAAGAAATACTTCCTCACATTGCCACTGAGCTGTCCACCCTCTATCTTCAAATTGTGCCCCCTTGTTCTTGCACATTTCTTTTTCTGAAAGATGCTAGCCTCTTGGACTTTGTTGATTCCCTTGAGGTATTTGAAAGTTTCTATCATGTCCCCCCTCTCTCTTCTTTCCTCGAGGCTATACATATTAAGCTTCTTTAGTCTTTCTTCATATGTCTTCTGGTGCAGACCCTGCACCATTTTTGTTGCCCTCCTCTGGACAGCCTCCACCCTGTCTATGTCTTTGTGGAGATGGGGTCTCCAGAACTGTACACAGTATTCCAGATGTGGTCTTACCAACTATCTGTACAGAGGGCCAAACACTTCCTGTTTTCTATTGGTGATGCCTCTCCCTATACATCCCAGTATCCCCCCTGCCATCCTTACTGCCTTCTCACATTGCTGGCCCACCTTTAGGTCATCTGATATGACTACCCCCAGGTCCCTTTCCATTTTTGTTGTTGTCAGTATCTCACCACCCATTGTGTTCTCTTCCCCTGGATTTTTGTTTCCCAGGTGCATTACTTTGTATGTCTTTGCATTGAATCTAAGCTGCCATACATTTGACCATTCCTCCAACCTTGCCAAGTCCCTTTTCATCCTTTCCACCCCACGTTGTGCATCAACCCTGTTGCAGATCTTTGTGTCATCAGCAAAGAGGCATGCTTTCCCTTCCAGTCCCTCTGCAATGTCACTTATAAAGACATTAAAAAGGACTGGCCCTGGTACTGAACCCTGCAGTACCCCACTAGTAACCCCCCTTTCTTCACTGTGGACTCCATTTACCATTACCCACTATGTCCTGTTGTTTAGCCAGTGTTTAACCCAGGCTACCACCCTGGGACACACTCTCAGGCTGGCTAATGCGTTTATTAATCTTTTGTGTTGGACTGTGTCAAATGCAGGGTTTTATTTAACTCTAAAAATTGATTAGCGTTTTGCTCATAAAAATGCTAAAACATTGTAAAAATGCATAGCACTTGCCTCATTGTGTTTAACAAACATAACACTTCTAGAAAACCTATATAAATACTTTCTGTACAGTTAGTATTGTCCCAGAAAAAAATGCTAATCAATTATTTAAAACCCTGCAAATGCCTTGCTAAAGTCTAGGTAGTCCATGTCCACAGCCCCTCCCTGGTCTACTACTTTTTGGTTACCCAGTCAAAGAAATCAATTAGATTTGTCTGACATGACCTTCCTGCTGTGAATCCATGCTGCATTGAGTCCTGTGCCCCACTGGCCTCTAGGTACTCAAAAATTCTTTCCTTCAGAAGTGATTCCATCATTTTCCCTACCACAGAGGTCAAACTGACAGGTCTGTGGTTTCCTGCCTCTGTCTGGTTCCCACATGTGTGAAGAGGAATCGCATCCACCCTCCTCCAGTCCTCAGGTACCACACCATCCTCCCATGATTTATTAAAAAGGGTAGTCAATGTTGTTACTAGTTCTTCCCATAGTTCTTTAAGAATTCTGGGGTGAATCCCACCAGGCCCCATTGCTTTATCCACCTTCAGTTTTAAGAGTTCTTTCAGAACACTTTCTTCTGTGAAAGGATTACTACCAACCTCCCTGTCCAGAGTGCTTCTATCGACTGGATTTGGTATCTCCCCCTGCTATTCCGTTGTGAACACTGAGCAGAAGTATTCATTCAGTATCCCTGCTTTTTCACTGTTGGTCTATGTCCAACCACATTCCTCTTTGTTCAGCCTCAGTATCCCTGCCTTAGTCTTGCTTTGCTCCCTAATGTACCTATAAAAGGTTTTTATCCCTCTTCTTAACCAAGTTGGCTATCTTTTCCTTGGTTTGTGCCTTTACTATTCTGACTGCCTTCCCCGCTTCCTTCTGCTTTAACTGGTACCATTCTCTGTCCTGCTTCTTCTATGTTTCTTTATACTTCCTGAATGCTGTCTTTTTCTCCCTAACCATTCCCGCCACTTCTTTTAAGAACCATAGTGTTGTTTTCTTTCATTTTGATTTGCTTATTTGCTTCACACAAAGGCTTGTTGCCTCTGTGATAGCTTTTTTGATGTTTCCCCATTGTTGCTCCACCCCCCCTTGCCTGTTTGCTAGTGCTTTTCTGATGCACTCTCTCATTTTGACATCAGCCCTCCTGAAGTCCAGTACCTTCATTTTTTGTATGGCTTACCTCTACAGCTAAATTTATCATGAACCACACTGTTTGGTGGTCGCTTGTTCCCAGATGGCTACCCACCTCAAGATCAGAGATCCTCTCTCCATCCCCATTTGAGAGTACTAGATCTATGATTGCTCCCTCCCGAGTGGGTTCCAAAACTAGCTGTCTGAGTCATGCCCCCTGTAGGGCATTGAGAATAGCCCTGCTCTTAGATGTGGCTGCAGCAAAGGAACTCCAGTTAACATCTGGCATATTCAGGTCCCCATCAGCAATATTTCCCTTTTCGCTGCCATCCTAAGGATGCCTTCTATCATTTCATAGAAACATAACATAGAAACATAGAATTTTGATGGCAGATAAGGACCGCTTGGCCCACCCAGTCTGCCCATTTCCATACCTGATGGATAAGCTGCAGGTCCTAGTTAACCAGCAGCCTTCTTCTTCCTACCCCCCCCCTAGAATTGCCTTATGACTGTCCCATGCATGCTTGAATTCCACCACTGTTTTTGACTCCACAACCTCCTCTGGAAGGCCGTTCCATACATCCACAACCCTCTCTGTGAAAAAATACTTCCTTAAATTACCTCTGAGCCGCCCCCCTTCTATCTTCAAATTGTGCCCCCTTGTTCTTGCACACCTCTTTTTTTGAAAGATGCTACCCTCTTGGATGTTGTTGATTCCCTTGAGGCACTTGAAAATTTCTATCATGTCTCCCCTCTCCCTCCTTTCCTCGAGGCTATACATATTAAGCTCCTTAAGTCTCTCTTCATATGTCCTCCGGTGCAGACCCTGCACCATTTTAGTTGCCCTCCTCTGGACAGCTTCCATCCTGTCTATATCTTTGTGGAGATTGGGTCTCCAGAACTGCACGCAGTACTCCACATGGAGTCTCACCAGCTGTCTGTACAGAGGGATAATAACTTCCTGTTTTCTACTGGTGATGCCTCTCCCTATGCATCCCAGTGTAACCCCCTTACAAATGAGGGTTCCTCCTGATATGCCTTATGCCTGGTTGGTGATCGGCATGAAACCGCTTAAATGGGGAACCGATGGAGTGCTCCTAAAAGCCTCTGTAAGCTGTCCCTTTAAGGGCTGCCTGTTGCTACCCCTTGTTCTTGCACACCTCTTTTTTTGAAAGATGCTACCCTCTTGGACTTTGTTGATTCCCTTGAGGTACTTGAACGTTTCTATCATGTCCCCCCCTCCTTTCCTCAAGACTATACATATTAAGCTCCTTAAGTCTCTCTTCATATGTCCTCCGGTGCAGACCCTGCACCATTTTAGTTGCCCTCCTCTGGACAGCTTCCATCCTGTCTATGTCTTTGCGGAGATTGGGTCTCCAGAACTGCACACAGTACTCAGATGGGGTCTCACTAGCTGTCTGTACAGAGGAATAATAACTTCCTGTTTTCTACTGGTGATGCCTCTTCCTTGCATCCAAGTATCCCCCAGCCCTCCTTGCTGCCCTCTCACATTGCTTTCCACCTTTAGGTCATCTGATATGACTACCCCAGGTCCCTTCCATTTTTGTTGTTGTTAGTATCTCACCCCCATTGTACTCTTCCCTGGGTTTTGTTTTCCAGGTGCATTACCTTGCACTTCTTAGCATTGAATCTAAGCTGCCATGCATTTGACCATTCCTCTAACCTTGTCAAGTCCCTTCTCATCCTTTCCACTCCACCTTGTGCATCAACTCTGTTGCAGATCTTTGTGTCATCTGCAAAGAGACATACTTTTTCCTTCCAGTCCCTCTGCAATGTCGCTTATAAAGACATTGAAGAGGACCGGTCCTAATACTGAACCCTGCTGTACCCCACTACTAACCCCCTTTTTCAGAGTGGACTCCATTTACTATTACTCTCTGTGTCCTATTCTCCAGCCAATTCTTTACCCAGGCTGTCATCTTGGGACCCACTCCCAGGCTGGCTAACTTGTATATTAATCTTTTGTGTGGGACTGTGTCAAATGCCTTGCTAAAGTCTAGGTAGGCCATGTCCACAGCCCCTCCCTGATCAACTACTTTGGTCACCCAGTCAAAGAAATCTATCAGATTTGTCTGGCATGACCTTCCTGCTGTGAATCCATGCTGCCTTGGGTCCTGTGCCCCTCTGGCCTCTAGATGCCTAACAATTCTTTCCTTCAGAAGTGATTCCATCATTTTCCCTATCACTGAGGTTAAACTAACAGGTCTGTAGTTTCCTGCTTCTGCCTTGCTCCCACTTTTGTGAAGGGGAATTACATCTGCCCTCCTCCAGTCCTCGGGTACCACCCCATCCTCCCATGATTTGTTAAAGAGGGTAGTCAGTGGTGTCACTAGTTCTACCCTTAGTTCTTTTAGAATTCTGGGATGAATCCCATCAGGCCCCATTGTTTTGTCCACCTTCAGTTTTAAGAGTTCTTTCAGAACCCTTTCTTCTGTAAATGGGCTGGTATCAACTTCTGTATCCAGAGTGTTTCTACTGTTTGTTTTAGGTACTTCTCTTCCTTTGTAAATACTGAGCAAAAGTATTTGTTTAGTATCTCTGCCTTTTCACAGTCACCCTCTGCCCACCCTCCCTTTACTAAGCCTCACTATCCTCCCTTGGTCTTACTTGCTCCTGATGTACCTATAAAGGTTTTATCCCCTTCTTAACTGAGTTGGCTATCTTTTCCTCGGTTTGGGCCTTTGCTGTTCTGACTACCTTCCAGCTTCCTTTTGCTTTAACTGATACAGTTCTCTGTCCTGCTCCTTCTGTGATTCTTTGTACTTCCTGAATGCTTTCTTTTCTCTTGAACCTTCACTGCCACTTCCTTTGAGAACCATAGTGGTTTCTTACCTCGTTTCATTTTGTTTATTTGCTTTACACAAAGGCTTGTTACCGCTGTGATGGCAGTTTTATTATTCCCATTGTTCTTCCACCCTCCTTCCTGCCCATTTGCTAGTGCATTCCTTAGGCACTCACCCATTTTGACAAAGTCAGCCCTCCTAAAATCCAGTACCTTTGTCTTTGTATGGCTTGACTCTATTGCTGTGTTTATTAGAACCATACTGTTCGATGGTCGCTAGTTCCCAGATGGCTACCCACTTCACATCTGTGATCCTCTCCTCATCTCCATTTGAGAGAACCAGGTCTAAGATTGTTCCTCTCGAGTGGGCTCCAATACTAGTTGTCTAAGGCCTGCCCCTGTAGGGCATCTAGAATAACCCCACTCTTGAAGTGGCTGCTGCAACTGCACTCCAGTTAACATCTGGCATATTCAGATCACCCATCAGCAATATCTCCCTTTTCTGCCATACTAAGTATACTCTATCATTTCTTGTCCATTTCCTCCCCTGAGAAGGGGGTCTGTATACAACCCCATGCGGATTGTGGTGCCATTGCCGGTCTCCAAATTTACCCACAATGCTTCTTCTCCTCCCTGTTTACCCTTTTGTTCTGTTGCTTTGATTCCTTCCCTTATGTAAAGAGCTACTCTTCCTCCTCTTTTACCCTCCCTGTCCCTCCTGTAGATAGTGTATCCTGGTATGTTTACATCCCAGTCATGGTTTTGTGTGTACCGTGTTTCTGTGACTGCCACGATATCCAGATGTTCCTCCTCCATCAAGGCCACTAATTCAGGAAGCTTGTTATTCAGACTATGGGCATTGGTACTCATTGCTCTCCATTTTTGATGGCTTTACTTTCTGTTGCAGCATCCCCACTGACCTTTCTACCTCGGTCTTTTCCCATTTAGTACCCTGTTTTGTAGGAGAGGCTGGATTTTTCGCTGCTTATCGGTGCCTCCCTTGACTAGTTTAAAAGCTTGCCAGTGAAGCATTTAAACCCGATTGCTCAAAGACTTGTTCCCTTCCTGGACAGATGCAGACCATCCTGCCAGTATAGGCTGGTGTCCTCCAGGTGGAACCCCAGTCCCCAATGAAGCCAAACCCTGTGCTCCACACCATTTTTTCAACCACTCATTAAACTGCATGGTGCAAAGTACCCTTGCCTCACTCATGCCATTTGCAGGCAGCACCTCTGAGAAGGATACTGTGTGTGCTACTTGTCTTAGGCCTCTCCCCAGTTCTATAAAGTCCTTCTGCACTGCTGTAAGCTCATGTTGAGCCAAGTCATTTGTCCCTAGTTGGACAATGACATCCAGCTCAGACTCCCGTGCAGCTGTTCTCGTGATCCTGAGGATGTGCTTCCTGTCCCTACAAGCCATGGCACCAGGCAGGAACTTTACTTCAGTTTTCCCTGCCCCCCAGTTCTATCCACCTAATAATTGAGTCCCCCACCAGGAGCTGCTTCCTTTCCTTGTGGCATCCTCTGCCTCCTTCCTGTGGGCCTCCCTTGTGACAGGTGTCCTCAGCCTCCCTAATCTCCTCCGTGGGTGCATCCATAGGGGAGCTGTGCTCCCCCAGAATGGTGTATGGATTGTGGAGTGGAACAACTGACTGGGTGTGCCTCTGTTCCACCCTCCTCACCCTCCCTGAGCCCACAGTGGTCCAACTGCTGTGCTTTCTTTGCAACCTCTGAGGTAGTGGTGGTGGCTCTGGTGCTGCCTGGATGGGGGGTTCCTTCCTACCATCCAGTCTGGCCTGGGGAAGGTTTTCTTACTGCTGTCCAGTGTGGCCTGAAGACGGCAACTTCCTCCCTCAGGGCAGAGAGTTGTCTGCAAATAGGGCAGCATCTCAGCCTCAGAAAGACTCGGAAGACTGCTGCCCCACAGCCATTACATTCACTACCCACATGACTATGTACTTTTGTTTTTGTTTTGTTTTTTGTTTTTTTTGTGTGTGTGTGTGTGCTTGTGTGAGTGATTGGTTTGTTATATAGAAATATATATATATTATACAATGTGTATGTGTATATTTTCAGTGCTGTGTGCTAGAGAGGATATGACATTGATATGCGCCTTGCACTCTTGAGGAAATGATGTCAGAACCCCAGGCATAAGGAACTATTTCAGGGGGTGGGGTGAGGGGTGGGAAGGGTTGGGCCTAAACTGTGCCCTCACAAAACAATCAGCTAAGAGCTCTGACCCACCACTGCGATGAGTGCCTTCCTGTCTGCAAGATACTATACACAACAATTTGACATAGAAAATCCCCTGCTACTCAAACAGAGAAAAATCCAGACATTCAAGTCAGACATAGGTAAACCTCCCCAGCCCCAAAACAGCCTGGTGGTTTGTGCTCTGAAAGCAGTCAGTCCCAAAATAAGTGAGCTGTGCTTTGAACTCTTCCTGCACTGAAAATCTTAAGAATTGTAACAAGACTGTCTTTTCCTGATAATTGTAAATACCTTATTTCACCTTTCAGTTAGAAGCAGCCTCCACCTGCAGTATATCTGCTACAAAGCAAAGACAATTGAAAGGTTCCCTTCCCTCTGTTGTGAGCACAACTCGCTTTCTTGCAAATCCTATGTTCAATATTGCATTTCCCAACAAGAGATAGTTTGACTAGGAAAATTAAGTCCAGTGTTGCAGCTTGCAGCCAGCGGTAGCTTCACCTGAAGACTATGAGGTTATCTGATGAGTCTGCTAAAATTAGTACTTTTATCAAGGTCTGTAAGATTCTTCCAGAGCTATTGGCTGTTAAGTAGCTATGATTTAAGCACTTCCTGACAGTCTGTCTTGGCCTTATAAGGCACTGAGGTTAACAAAGAAAAAACAGTTTTCACCCCCTAGGGACTGTCTGGGTCCAATACACAGCCTGTAACCTGCTCTCAATTCAGGGCTTATGACAAATTCTTAGCCCAGTGAATACTCACAGTATTACAAATATTGCAATGCAAACAGTCAATCACTAACTCCAATCAAGTCAGAAGGGCAGAAACACAGAAAACAGTAAAATCTTAACAATTGTAACAAGTAAAGCAAACTCCACCTCCCTCTGTTGATTGAAAGACTGCCTTTTTCTGATAATTCTAAGTTGCTTTATTTCACCCTTCAGTTAGAAGTATCCTCCACCTGAAGAATATTAAGTTTCCTAAGGAATCTGCTTCAAACTAAAGACAATTGTAAATTGTAAAGTTCACCTCCCTCTGTTGTGAGCACTACTCACTTTCTTGCAAATCTTAAGTCCAGTGTTGCAGCTTGCAGCCAGAGGTAGCTTCACCTGAAGACTATGAGGTTTGTTCATTTCCTCCCCTTGAGATGAGGGTCGGTATACAACCTCTGTGCAGATTGCAGTGCCATTTCCAGTCTCCAAGGTGACCCACAGTGCCTCCTCCCTGTTTACCCTTTAGTTCTATTGCTTTACTCCCTTCCCTTACATAGAGAGCTTCTCCTCCTCCTCCTCCTCCTCTTCTTCCCTCCCTGTCCCTCCTGTAGATTGTGTACCCTGGTATGTTGACATCCCAGTCATGGTTCCCTGCATACCATGTTTCTGTGACTGCCTCAATATCCAGGCATCCCTCTTCCATCAAGGCCACCATTTCGAGGAGCTTTTTACCTAGATTATGGGCATTGGTACTCCACTACCCTCCATTTTTTATAGCTTTATTTCTTGTTGCCCCATCCCTATCTTTGCTGCCTTTGTCTTTTGCTCCATTTACCCCTGCCCTTCTCCCTGTCAACTTCTCTGTCTTGGTGTTTACCTCACTAACTACCCTGATTTTTTTTTTTTTGGGGGGGGTGCTAGAATTTCCCTTCTCCTTTTCAGTGCCTCCCCCCTTGGCTAGTTTAAATGCTTGCCAATGAAGCATTTAAACCTATTGCCTAGGATCCTGGTTCCCCTCCTGGATAGATGCAGGCCTTCATGCCTGTATATGCCTGCATCCCTCCAGATGGAGCCCCAGTTCCCTATGAAGCCAAATCCCTGAGCTCTGCACCAGTTTTTTCAACCAGTCATTGAATCCCATGGTGCGGAGTACCCTAGCTTCATCCATGCCATTGACAGGTAGCACTTCTTAGAAAGTTACCATATGTGCTACTTGTCTAAGGCCCCTCCTCAACTCCACAAACTCCTGTTGCACTGCTCTGATCCCATTATCAATGAGGTCATTTGTCCCTAGGTGGATAATGACATCTGGCTCATGCACCCTTGCAGCTGCTCCTATGATTCTGAAGATTCATTTAATGTCCCTACAAGCCATGACGCCGGGTGGGAACATTACCTCCCTTTCCCCTCCCTCCCCCAGTTCTACACCCTAACAATTGAGTCCCCCACCAGGAGTTGTCTTCTTCCCCTGTAGGGTCCTTTGCCACCCTTCTGTGGGTTTCCATTGTGGAGGTTCCCAGCATTCTTCTTGGTCTCCTCTGCAGGTGTCTCCATAAAGGAACCATGCTCCACCAGAGTGGTGAATGAATTGTGGAGAGGCACAGCTGGAGGGATGTACCTCTGTTCCACCATCCTCACCCTCCCTGAGCCCACTGTGGTCCAACCACTCCTCTTTCTTGGCTACCTCTGAGGTAGTGGCAGTGGCCTGAGTGGTCCCTGGATAGGGGAGCAGGTTTCCTGAATTCTTGCCAGGTCAGCATGGAGATGAACAACCTCCTCCCTCAGACCAGAGAGGTGTCTGCAAATAGGGCAGCAACACAGTCTCCAGAATGTCTCCCTGAAGACTGCTGCTCCACAGCCAGTGCATTGCACCACTCCCCACATGTCTGTGTTCCTTCCTGTTACAGATACTTTTTTTTTGTTCTTGTTTTAATGTATGCAAGCTTGTGAGTGTCTCTACCCCCTAGTCAGTGTGCTGTGCTTTTAAGGCTATAAACAAGTGTATGTTGTTAGCAGCTTTGGGGAAGTGATGTCAGAACCCTGCTATAAAGAAAGTTATGGGCTTGGGGCAGGTGGGGTGAGGGGCAGGGTGGGTGGGAGTAAACCTATGCCCTCCAGAAACAATCAACTACAACTCTGACCCTCCACCCCTGAGAGTGCCTTCCTTCCTTTCAGATACCTATTTCACAGTGGTTAAGTAACAGGTCTAGTCACAAATGCCTGCAAATATCTCCCAGCTACAGTTCCTCCCTTGTAAATTAAAGTTAAACAAAGAAAAGTCAAGCCCAAAGACAGAATCGATACTAGTACTTACACAGGTCCAAAAAATAATAATTCAACTCAGTGTAGTCTAGAAAATAACCTCCTTGATTTAAGGAAGCTTTGGCTGCTTTGTCTCTCGCTCTCGCTCTTTCTGTCTCTCTCTCTCTTTCTGTCTCGATGGAAGTAAACAGTATGTTAACAAAATGTATGCAAAGCTTTTCTACAGTATTTACTTCTTTGGGTTTGTCTGGCTTACAGGGACAAGTATACATTTACTTTAATGCTGACTCTGTATACAGTACTGAAATTAACGGTGGCACATAATGGGGAAAGAAAAAATGGCTGCTGTACACTTTTTGGAAGTTCTACTGAGAATGCCACTAATTGTGAATCTTTAAGCCACTTGGCTCTGTTGTGAGGCTTTTTTTGCTGGCTCTAGTTATTTATAGTGCAACATTTTTCCATGTTGCACTATAAATAACCAATCAGCTTACTGTCTAACTTACAGCTATTTTATAAGATGCAGTATATAACATTTTTCAGTATATTTCAGGCAGTCACACATAGTTTGTACTATATGCTCTGCATAACAACAGTGTAGCAAAAATGGCTCATATTTTAAATGTGCAAATATTTAACAACAGGTATCTGTTTTTATGTCGGCAAATGAAACTGTGCTAGCTTACTGTTACATTGGTCATGCTGAATCCTGCAGGATACATTGTATAGGTACCTAAAAGGGAAACATTGTGTAAAGAAGAAAAGGAGGGGTTTGTAGATGGCCATCCTGATATAACAGGGAGAGGACAGTATAGTACAGAATAGTTAGAATGCTGTTGCAACAGGCCTTAGAAAAAATAATTAGAATAGAGTCCCTTTAATATTTAGGGAGGGCAACCAGCTGTACCTAGAGATGTGTGAAACTGACTAATTTTATTTCAGAAAATATTTTGCAGAATTTGGCCATTTCATGAACTCTTTTGCAGACGCAAAATGCAGAATTTTGCCTGAGAAGTGCAAAATGTCCCCCAGCAGAGCATGCGATTTCACTCGCCATTTTGGGTGAAATTTCACAACTTAGTATCCTGAGAAATAGTTTGAGGAATGGTCAAATTCTGAAAAATATTTAGCACAATAAAATTGCCTATTTCACAGGGATTTCACCCATGAAATTGAATTTCACAACATCTCTAGCTCTACCATATAGGGGTTAATTCTGGGACGTGTCCTATTTAATATGATCATCAGTGATATGGGGGAGGAAATCTGGGCATGTTGCCTCTCTGCTGATGACTCTGAACTCTGGGACTGGGTAGATCATGAGGAAGTGGCATAGGAGCTCCAGATGACCTAGAGATGCAAGAGAGATAGTCAAAGGTCTGGCAGTTTAGATTCATTGTTAAGACATGCATCATAATATACTTAGGGAGGTGGAAGCCACACATTGAGTAATGTGTGAGAGGATTTCACCTGGACCATTCAACAGAAGAGAGATATCTAGGTGTCTTCATCAGTGATTCCTTCAAGCAAGTTAGTCACTGTAACAATACATACAGCTAGGTGTCAAGGATGTTGGGGTTGTACCTATTTATGGAGCATGGCTTTTTTAGATAATTAGTTATTTATTAATGCTTTGGATTTTATTATTATATATTTTATCTTGTGGCATGTTGATTTTATGTATATGTTCGTGTATGTTGTGTTTGAATTGTTAAATTTGTTCAGCACCTTGATATGTTGAAAGGTGCTATATAAATAAATTATTATTATTATTATTATAGGGAGGGGTTCTGATAATGGAAGAAGTGAGCAATACTGCCCCACACAGATCCTTGGTGAGGCCTCATCTGGAATAATGTGCTCAGTTCCAGAGTCTTCACCTGAGGAAGTATGTAGACAGTCTAAAGTTGGTGTATAGGAGAGTCACCAACATGTTCCAGGGCCAGCAAGGCAGATACTGTTAGGAATAGCTGGTAGCCCTACATATATACTCAGTAGAGGCCAGGCATAAGAGGGGAGAATGATAGCAACAAATACATTTCTGAAGGGTATGCAGGGGGTGAATAGTAAGGCCCTGTCTGTAAAGAATAGAGAACCAGTCACTAGGGGCATGATTGGAGGATGGTGGGCACACGTTCAAGAGACATGAGGGAGTTTTACTTCATGGAAAGAGTGGTAAAACCATGGTTGAAGTAATGGGAAGCTACCCTAAATGTGTTTAAACATGGCTGGAAAAGGGCATGGGGATTCATAATCCCTATGGGGACAACACTGGATTGAAGGTTGAGGGAGCAGGGGAAGAGGGAGACAGCCCACCAGTGCAGTAGGTTGGTAGGGTGAGGTGGTACAGTATGGGCAGACTTGACGGACCTTCAGTTTCCTGCCATCAGATTCTATATTTCTTTGCTGTGGCTAATCATCCATAAATTTACAATTACAAGCAGCAATAGGGACACTGCTCTTTTTCATGGAAGAGTGTTTTGTGACATTTATCTAACTCTGATTGAAAATAACATTTGTATTGTTTATTTTGTTTTTGATGTACAGGCTACAACATCCCAACAGAGCACTTGTTCTTGCTGTTTCGGAGGGATGATGAACTCCTATTTGGTGATGTGAAGGTGGAAGAGACTGCACAGCAGAAGGATCATCTTGAAGACACTCCCACAAGTAAGTGTAGTAGATGACTAGATAATATGCTTAGTTGAAAACACAGAAACATAGAATTTGTCAGTGGAAGAGGATTAATTCGCCCATCTATTTTGCCCAGATATATGCAGTATTGGAATTTTTCCAGATATGGTTGAGAAGGAATGGTAAGAAAATTAAAGGCTAGAACTGGAAGAGCAAGGGATTTGGGATTATGAGTAGGCAGTGATGATGTCAGAAAACCTGGAAGCAATAAAACCAATGAGTATCTTAAAAAGAAACCTTTCTGTGTTTGTAGATATGGGATTGGATTAGGAGCAGGTGGACCTGACCGAGTATTGAGTCATGCAGTCATAGTTCCAGCAGCGGGTGAGCAGGCAAATATCTGCTTTATAAAACATTTTGTAATTCTGATATCAGGGGCTTGGGAAGTGCACAGAGGAGGAAATTACTGCAGTCAAGAAGGGAGATTTCAGCAGAAGAGGGTTCTAGCAAGGGACAATACAAGCAGGTTTACAAAGATGATAATTCCACAATTAGGGTCTTGCAAAGATGATAGTACCTTGAGCAGGATCTACGATGGCACTGTAGAAAAGGAAAATAGGGAAGACTAGAAGGGCCAAGAGGTCCTTATCTGCCATCAGCATCTATGTTTCTGTTAGATTCATCTGACAAGACCTTCCCCTGGTAAACCCAGGCTGCCTTTTTTCCTGGAATACATCTGCCTCCAGAAACTCCACTGATCTTTCTCTATAATGGCCTGCAGCATCTTGAAAACAATGGACGTCAGGCTTACTGATCTATAGTTGTCTGGTTTATGCCTTTTCCCACTCCTATGCTGGGGCACCATATTTGTTGATCTCTAATCCTGTGGCATCACCCATAATTCCAGTGACCTGTTATATAGACTGTTCAAGGGTGCTGCCAGCTCTTGCCCCACTTCTTTTAGCACTGTAGGGTGCAGCCCATCTGTACCTATTTATTTTTCCCATTACTTAGAGCTTGGAGACCCTGCAGTACCCCTTCCTCATTTGCAAGCTCCCCACCCCCAACTGTCTCAAAGTTGACATTCTGATTGTGGACTTTTGTATTGTAAATGCAGAGCAGACATACTAATTATACAGTGGACTTTAAAAAGAAGGCACCAAATTGGTTAGCTACCACCTTTGCAGCATTGTAAAATTTAGCATTACCAACACAAAAAGTGCCAATCAGCCTCTTCTCTGTAATCCGCCTGACCACCGGCTATGAACGTTGACAACCACTGTGCTGAACCACCAGTAAACCATGGTCTCATTAAAAAACAGAGGGCAGAAACACACCATGCTGACTCGCTGCTAAACTGACACTAAGGCCTACAACAGCTATTATAAATTGTATTAAAAAATGAACAGCAACTTCATTAAAGAGACCAGAAATCCACACTGAAAAACTCAGAAATACTTTACTTGCACCCGCCTTGTCTGTCTGTATTTCTTTTCTCTGCTGGCTCGGCTCCATTCCCATGTTCAGCGCAAGCTATTCAGCTACTGAGTAAAATGCATTGCCCGTTATTAAAGTCTTCTGAACAGCACAAAGTGAACTCTTTTTCAAAACGAGCACTATATTGTGCAATTTACTGTTTGAAAATGCAAGTTGATAACTGCGGAATCTGCTGACGACATCCGCACTACTGCGCAAGCCTATGGCTGTGTGACAAAACCACGCCAGGCATGGGGTAAACCCAGCATCACCCTCACCCTGTTGTGGTTTATTGCTTAAATAAACTATGGCTACAATTGGCCTTTCCACCCCTTCAATCCAACTATCTCCTCCTTGGACTTACATTTTTCCCTTATGTAGTGGAAAAGCCCCATGTCCCCATATTTCTTTTTTCAGACCCCATAGCAAGGCATGCCCAGACTGCTCACATGGTGCTGCTATCACCTTTGATAAACTAGTGCAGTCTGGCAAATTGTGGTTCAGGGGGGAGTGCTGGAGATACTCCAGTTGAACAAGCCACAAGGTTTCAGCTATGGGGCTTGGTAAGGTAGCCACCAATTTCTGTGCCACATGGGGAGTCAATAACCCATCCAAGATTAGTAGAACAACACAGCTTTATTTTTGTTATATTTGTATAAAGTCTAGGAATTACAACCCTTTGAGTCCGGGACTCATTTACAAAGGCTCTGCCTCATACATTGAGTGAGGACATATACAGAGTAATATACAGTACAGTAACAAGTACAGAGACAGCAATAATGGGATAATACATGTACAGAGCATCACCAAAGGTGCATAATTCCACTGCATAATTATATACAGAGTTTATTTAGCAACAAGAAAAGCCTAAGCCCTATAGAGGAGTTAATGAGCAATCACAGTGACTGTTTAACGTAACATGGGTGCACAGCACTGGTTTAAATGGCCCTAGCCTTGGGATTGAGAGGGCAGTATCAGGGAGGGAGTTCATCCAGTGTGGTGCCCTCTAGCAAAAGGACCTCTGGCTGGCAGTGGTCCTTGCAAAAGGGATGCGAAAGGTAGTAACATTAGAGTGTCTTGTGGCCCTCGTCGGCAAGCACGTTTGTAGGAGTGATAGACAGCTGGGGGGGCTGACCCTAGTTGTATCTTTTTGGCCAATAGGCAGGTCTGATAGAGAAGTCGCCCCTGGAAATTTAGCCATGATGATCGTTGGTAGAGGTCACAGATATGTGTGAGGCGATCACAGCCTGTGGCCAGCCAGCATGCTTTGTTAAGAGAGTGTTTTATGCTGGACAGGGCAGTGTCAGAGGGGGCGCCATATATGATTATGCCATAGTCTACCAGGGAAATGATGGAGCTAGAGATGGCTAAGCGGAGGGCCAGGAGGGAGATGGGGCCTATATTTGTACAGGAGGCTGATTCTAATGTTTATAGCAGAGCAAGTCAATGCTATATGTTCATGGAAAGTAAGGGCTGAGTCTAGTGTGATCTCTAGATATTTAAAATTAGAACCTGTGTCCAACATTGCACCCTGTGAATTTAGTATGGATAATTTGGTCATGCTGTGCTTATGTTTGGGGTGGGCAAATAACATAACCTTATTTTTTTTGTAGTTGAGGACAAGTTTGTGGGAGGTGAACCATGATTCTATTTCTGTGAAGGAGCCCTGCAGGGATTTTTGGAGCAGGGTAGGGTCTAGGTGCCAGCTGAAAATCGTAGTATCATCTGTGTAGAGGAGCAGGCACTCAGTGGAGGCCAGAGGGAGGGAGTTTAAGTATAGGGAGAAAAGAAGAGGACCAAGGATGGGCCCTTGTGGGACACCCGATCGGACAGGGAGGCTAGCAGAATGGGTGCTATTTATTTTTACTCGCTGGGTATGGCCATAAAGATAGTTGGAGAACCAATCTGCAGTTTCTTGAGAGACACCAACAGAGAGGAGGGAGTTAATCAGCATACTGTGGTTGACGGTATCGAAGGCCTTGGAAAGATCAATGTAGACAGATCCAGCCAGGGCTCCCTGGTCAAGGGCTTCATGGATATAGGAGGTAAACTCGAGCAGGGCAGTAGTAGTATTGTACCCTTTCCTGAAGCCATGCTCAGGACCCCATGTTTACTGTGGCAAATTGGACCTACATTCTGCGGCAGGACCTCATACTTTCTGCGGCAGAGCAACTGCTGATTCTGCGGCCATTCTGCAGCAGATAAATTGTGGCTAAATAGCATACCTTCAAAGGGATTAAGTCTTAGTTAACCCTTTGGCTACCTTCATGCAACCACTCTGCTACGCTGAAAGTGGAACAGCAGGCCGTTTAACAGTATGTAGTCTTCTTATAACAAATATTAAACAGCAATAACCCAAACCTGGTAAAGCCATCGGCATCAATGTTCTCTTTTAATGAATTTTCCCTCCCACCCTGAATTTGAAGGCTCCTCTGTTCTTCTTCTGGAAACTGATGGCCTTTGCTGTTCTGCTAGGTTATAATCAGAGGAGGACATAGACACTTAACTAAAACTATCCAGAAGGCAAAACCTGCTTGGATTTCTTTTGGTTTATATTTACAGTTAGCAGAGATAAAGAGAGGCTCCAACTTGAAAGCCATTATTTTTCTGATTTTGATCAATGTTCTTTTACATTATTATTTTTTTTAAACTAGGAATACCCCAACTGCCTTGCAACAAACATGTTGAGTGCAGTGTACAAATCTGTGTGTTGGGGGTGGGTGGGATTTGTCTTCCTATAACAGTGAAGGAGGGTGTAACTTGCAGAGTCTGTAGGATTTATTGATTCCTGATTTTTCTTTTGGGGGACAAGCTAAAAAAATGCAAGCAAGTCTTTCTTATTAAGCTTGAGTAACCTTGGTTCTCATGTTCTCTTCTCGCAACTTGGGGGCTGTGGTGTTCTTCAGGCAGTGACCCTCATTTCACTTGTGTACAGCAGCAATCAAACTTTCCATTCCAATTTTTTTCCATACCTGCTTGCTCCAGTTCTAGTATACCCTGGTCCCCAGCTCTGCTGCAGCTGGGCAGCTTGACCCTCCTTAAGAATTGAACTTGATGCCACCACTTAGGCTGCAGGTTCAGATCTGCCAAGAAATTACTCTCACATTTGCAGGTACAGAACTAATCAACACTGTGATTAATGTCAACCAGTGGGGACGGAGTCCTTTGCTCAGTCTGCTGCCAGCCCTATGTTTCTGCAATCAGCTCCTCCTCCAATACCTGTCACCACTCTGAGATCGATTCCACCTCCACGGGCACCACTGCATCTTCTCACTTCTTGACTACAGCTTGCCTTTCAGTTCTTCTTTCCAAATTCATCTCCCAAGGATTCAGCATGTGCCATGAACAGCCTCACAATCAAAAATGAACATGGCTGAGATACGCACACCTACACAGCAGCAAATCATAACTGCCGTGGACCTAATCAAGCTCTGCTACTCTTGCATCAGCCCCCCCCAACAATACTGGCTGGATGGAGTTATGTAACGAGAGCCAGCACAAGTCAAGATGCCATGCGGCCACTAGCTTTTTTGGCTTTGTAGCAGATGGCATCAGTTTGCTGCCCCTTCTAATGAGCATGTATGCCATGGCATACTTAACACATCAATAGCTATGCCCATGCCTTGTGTGATTGCATAGCATAGCTAGCATTTCTGTGACTGTGTGGCTGGTTTTCCTGATTTCTGCAGCAAGCACTGATTTCTGCAGTCAGCCCTGATTTCTATGGCCACTGCTGCAACCGCAGAATCACAGAAAACATGGGGCCCTGGGCTGGCCATGCTGCTGCTGGCACAGTAGATGGTATGTGTTCAAATAGTCAGTTAGTTGATCAGCAGCTATTTTTTCCAGTGCTTTGGAGAGGGGAGGAAATATAGAAATGGGCCTATAGTTACGACTAGAGGTACGGTCACCATTTTTGTGAACAGGAGTATTGACTGCTCTTTTCCATAGAGTAGGGAACTGCTCAAGGCATAGGGACATGTTTAATATTTTTGTTAGGGGGTAAGGACTGCGTCAAGGGTTAAGGAGAGCAGCTTTGCATCAAGTGGGTCTCCACTATGTCTTGTCTTTCTTAGGAACTTGACGAGATATGTGCGAGCGACACTACGGGAAATTGTTTTGAAGTAAAAAGGTGGAGCACTGGGGGACAGCAGAAAATGTCCAGTAGCTGTAGTAAAGAAGTCAGGAGGGAGGATAGATCTGAGGTCTGAGAAAGACTAATTTAAGGCATTTGCTATCTTGCCGGCGTCTTGGGTGGAGACACCATCGACGATAATCATGGATGGGGGAGGGGAGGGGAACTTGCCACTAAACTCCTTCATATTGTCCCAGAATCTCTTCCCATTGCCCCAGGTGGCAGTAAGGTTGGACTGATAGAAAGCTGCCTTAGCCTTGCGGATTGCCCAGGTGCATGAGTTTCAGGCAGCGCGATACAATTGATGCTCAGAAGAGCGACCAGACTCAAGGGCATGGTACCAGAGGTTATCTCAGGCCTTCATTTGATCGAGCAAGGACCGATTTACCCAAGGGGAGGAATTCGTTTTTTCTAGTCGCTTAACAAAGGGGGCAAAGATGTCACAGGTGGCTTGGTAGAAGCTAATGAAGAAGGACAGGGTGGTATCCACTGATGTCTGGTGGTCAAGTGGGGACCAGTCAAGGTTGAGAAGATGATTTCAGAGATGTGTCAGGGACCCCTTCTTTAGTTGGTGATGCAGGGAGATCTTTGGGGGTGGGGGCTTCCAGCTATTTGACCAACGGCAGGTAACAGGGAAGTGAATGCTGAGTGAGTCTGGAAGGACGTGGACATCCTGAAGTCACTTAGGGTGGTTTGTGAGGATGAGATCAATAAGGGAACTAGTGCCCCTTTGGTGGTCTAATGTAGTGGGGCTAAGGACCATTTGAAAGAGATTTTGGGCTGTGGCTGCATCCCTGATGGGGCTGTATGGGGGCAAGTCAGTTTGTGTTGAAATCTCCTAGGGCAATGATCTACGACTTTTGTTTTTTTGGAAACTGTGCAATGAGATTTAGAATGGATGAGAAAAACTCCTTTTGATTGAGAGGGGATATGTAGACTGACATTAGGTAGAGAGATTTACCTGATTTTCCAACTGCTACCCTTTATTAAGATTTGACTATGTGCAAGAAGGAGGGTTAGTGCAAATGTCAACTTTAAACACAGCCTGCATAGGTGCTCTGCTAGGCAGGCCAGATCTGTCCCTTCCTACCTGGTACAGGATGTGAAACAGCTCTGAATGGGACCTCCCTTAACTCAGTCCCTGGATATTGCAGGTGTAGAATAACTGCAACCTGTAGATTTTGCTGCAGGTTGTAGACATTGGGAGTTCCCTTAACTCAGTCCCTGGGTACTGCAGGTGTAGAATCACTGCAACCTGTAGATTTTGCTGCAGGCTGTAGACATTGGGAGTTCCCTTAACTCAGTCCCTGGATACTGTGGGTTTAGAATAACTGCAATCTGTAGATTTTGCTGCAGGTTGTAGACATTGGGAGTTCTTTTAACTCAGTCCCTGGGTACTGCAGGTGTAGAATCACCACAACCTGTAGATTTTGCTGCAGGCTGTAGACATTGTGAGTTCCATTAACTCAGTCCCTGGATACTGTGGGTTTAGAATAACTGCAACCTGTAGATTTTGCTGCAGGTTGTAGACATTGGGAGTTACCTTAACTCAGTCCCTGGGTAGTGCAGGTGTAGAATCACCACAACCTGTAGATTTTGCTGCAGGCTGTAGACATTGGAACCTCCCTTAACTCAGTCCCTGGGTACTGCAGGTGTAGAATCACTGCAACCTGTACATTTTGCTACAGGCTGCAGACATTGGGACCTCCCTTGACTCAGTCCCTGATTATTGCAGGTGTAGAATCACTGCAACCTGTAGATTTTGCTGCAGGCTGTCGACATTGGGACCTCTCTTAACTCAATCCCTGGGTACTGCAGGTGTAGAATCACTGCAACCTGTAGATTTTGCTGCAGGCTATAGACATTGAAGCACTTTAAATAGAGCAATGTGCTCAGTTCCACAATCCATTCATGCCAAGCAATTTCTGAAATGACAGAAAACTGCTAAACACAGGGTATTTACACGGGTGGATAAGGTGAAAGACTCGGATGCTGTATAACCCTGTTTATTAAAGGAATTGGCAGTGGTTCTGGCAGAGCCATTAGCGGACTTGTCCAATACTTTAGATCTCTGAGAACAGGGTGCATACCCCAGGACTGGAGGATGGCTCATGTGGTGACCCTCCACAAAAGTGGGCCCAAGGATGAACCATGCAGCTATAGACCAGTCAGCATTATATCCAATGGGTAAAGCTAAAGGAGACAATCCTTAAGGAGAGATTGGTAACCGTTCTAGAAGGTATTTTGTCTCCAGGATGAAAAACAGCATGGGCTTATCTGTGGCAGATCCTGCCAGACAACCTGGTTGACTATTATAACTGGGTCACTAGGGCACTTAACAAGGTCCATGTGGTGGATGTCCTGTATCTGGATTTCAGCAAGACATTCTATTTGGTGCCACATGGAAGGCTGGTTAGCAAGTTGGGACACCAGGGAGTAAGGACAAAGATAGAGAATTTGATCAAGAATTGGCTGCAAGGGAGACAACTGAGTATAGCGGTTGGGGGGCTTTCATCTCCAAGGGCAGTAACTAGTGGGGTACCACAGGGCTTGGCACTGGGCCCGGTGTTGTTCAGTATTTTCATTGCTGACATCTCGCATGATATTGAGAACAAGATTAGTCTCTTTTGTGGATGACACAAAGATAGGTGTGGTGGTGGCTGACACAGTATGATGGCAGTGGCTGCAGGGTGATATGGCTAGACTTGAGTACTGGTCAAACATTTAACAGCTGGGGTTCAATGCTAAGAAGTGCAAAGTCATGTACTTGGGAGCAAGGAATCCAAGGAGGTGTTATCAGTTGGGAGTGGTACAGGTAGCCACTACAGAAAAGGATAAAAATCTTGGGGTGATAACAGGTCAAATGAACCACTCAGCACAGTGCAGGAAAGCAGTAGCTAAAGCCAATAAGATGCTTGATTGTATTGCTAGAGGAATTGCCTCCAGGAGAGGGGAGGTGATCCTGCTACTGTACAGGTCTTTAGTGAGACTGCACCTGCAGTACTGCATGCAGTACTGGTGCCCATACTTAAAGAAGGACATTAAGTTACTGGAGGGGGTCCAGCATAGAGCAACATGGTTGATCCTGGGATTGGAGAACAGACCCTATGAGAAAGGCAGAGGGAGCTTAACATGTATTCCCTGTAGGAGAGGAAGGATTGGGGATATGATAGAGACCTTTAAATGTATAAAGGGTATAAACAAGACTGGTACAGAGGGGACTTTTAAATTTAGAGGAGGGAGGGACACAAGAGGACATGGTCTGAGACTGGAGGGTTGAAAGTTCAGAAGGGAAATGAGGAGGCACTTCTCTACAGAAAGGGTGGTGACTATGTGGAATGCGCTATCGGAAGAGGTGGTATCCTGCAAGTCAGCGGGCAGTTTTAAAAGTGGATGGGACTGTGACGCTTGGCCAGTTGGTTATGATTGTTCTATGATATTTGTAATAAAAAAAAATAGTGTGTGATTGTCACAGTGCTTCCATGAGTGCCCCCTAGGTTACAATGACAAGTGACCTGAAACCAGGAGGTAATTAAGACTACAGAGACTTAATTAAGGGTCTCCTGTTTTCCTATCTTAATTAGAACTGACCCAGCTGCCAGGATGTAGGGCTTATAAACTTTTATGACATCTTAGAGGAAAAACATGTCATACCACCATGGTGTGAAAAGTTGTAATATCTTGACCTGCCTCTGGAACAGGAAACCACACAAGGTCAAAGGAAAGGCTTGATTAAAGACTATCATAATTTGGGAAAATTAGTTTTTGCTGAAGTCACAGTATTTAAAATACCTCCTGACAGGAAGATCATTTTTGTATATTTTTTATATTCTAAAAGGAGGAGCTAGATGACATCATAGAAGGGGTGCATGAGAGAGACACAGTTAAATCAGGACTTGTGCCTGATCTTTGATATATCTCTTTGGACTCCTACGAAACAAGATCCCTGATCTAACTTAAGCACTGTAAAGAGGTAATATATTAGATTTTTTTTTTTCAGTTGTTTAACCAGGAGTAGCACACTAAGCTGAAAGCTTTTTTACAGGAGCAACGAGAAGTTAAGTGACTTGCTCAGGGTCACACAGTATGCAAGTGGAAGCTGTGGGATTCAAACCCAGATCTGGTCTGCTGGATGTCACCAGATTTGCAGCTCAGAGCCTTAAACCACTGCGCTATATAGATAGAAAAAGTCTAATTGTATTGTGGTAGGAGTTTATGTTTGGTATGTTAACCTTGTTCTTTTAAGTGATTGTATGCTTTTTGATATAGTGTTCTGTGTTTACATTTTACATATTTTTATCCATTTCAGTAAATATATTATTTTGAAAGACTGCCTGGGTGTATCTTTGAAGTTCTTTTTGCATGTGACGTATAGAGGGTTAAGACTGACAAAAACTGTTCAAAGCTTGATGGTGTTACTAAACTGGGAAGCTGTAAGAATATACCCAAGGTCTTTTATAGAGTTTTTTTAAAAGGTTCATTTTGGATACCTGGTTAGTTGCCCTTGGGCAAAAGATATCTTGCATCCCCCTGGAGAGAAGACTATCTGAGCCTGTACATTTGGGTATGCTAGCATGAAGTTAACAGTTTGAATCCCCTCAGAACTTGAGACTATAGGTGATTCAGACATACAAGCAGACAGAAGAGTTACCCTGTCTGTTACCTGTTCACAATATTGCGGTCGGAGGTTGGCACTGTGGGAGCAGAGGGCCTGACCTGCAGAGTGCGGTTGTGGCAGGGACAAAGTGAGAAAGGGTCATTGTTCTGGGAGTATAGGAGGAAGGGGCAACTGCAGTGTAATAACTGCTATTATACAATGGCAAGAAAGAATCTACTGTAGGACTGTGATTGGTCAGTGGGGGACTGGAGCCGTACTGTTATCCTGGCATAACATCACAGATCTAGTCCCAGCACACCTAGTGACCGAATAAAATGAAAAAACAAAGCACAAAATAAAATCACTACATAACTTTTCCTGCAATCCCTTTCACCATACTGCATAAAACCACAACTCAATACGATCCTGCCTCCCTAGCACAGAAACACCCCAAACTCAGCCCACAACCATGACATATGTAAAAAAAATCCCCAGAAGTTTATTTTTTCATTTTTTTAATCATGTCTGTGAAACCCATCTGGTTTCCATAAGTACTTCATGCACCCGCTTCCTAATCCATCCCGATCCTGCTAGAAAACCCACTAGCTTCCCTCTGGACAACACTTTTACCACCAAAAGATATCAATAATTGTCACACATTCCCCCAGAATGGTGCAACTTTTTTTTTTGTTATATAAAACAATAAAGTAATTGAAACTCCTTATCTTGAGGAGTAAAACAGTTTCACAAAAATGACAGTATGACCTATTCTATGGAATTTTATCAGTATGTAATATAAATTATGCATAATGTTGAATTGGAGCAGACGTAATCTATCTTGCTTAATGTATCTGTAATCTACACTCCACACCTTTTTCCAGAATTCTGCCTCTGCTGGGAGTGAAAGTTCCTGAACCCAGTAGTAGGAAATCCCAGTTGGAAGGTGCAGGTCAGCAGCCTGGAGCTGCTTATATATTCTAGATACTGCTTGGGACTGGTCTGCCTCTTGGAAGGCCTGTGAAAGTCCTGCCAAGGGTTACTAACTCCAGGGCTTCTTGCCCAAATATTTAAAAGTGTCCTTGGAGTTGAGCTGAAAATGGTGCTGGAGAATCTGAAAGGAAGCTAGCTCATTTCCTTGAAGGAAATCAGCTAGAGTACACTTTCTTAGCTTAGGCCAGAATGAGGGAGAGATAGGATGATGACCAATCTGGGAATGAAAGTTGTTGAAGAGGGGCTGGGTAGGAGAGCAGTGCCAGTTCTCAGAAAGATGCCTTTGTATTTGCTGTAAGGCTTTCAGAGACCAGTCGATCGGGGAGGTCTTGAGTGAGGTTGGGAGGTGAGAGATGTTCATGTAGGCCAACGCCAAAAGTGAGCTGGCAAATCTGTGTGCCAAGTCACCTTCTATGTCTAACCAGATGGGAATGTAGGCATCCCCGCTCTTGGGGTGTCCTCCTTAAACCAGAGTGCAATCCTGCTTATGTGTTGCATGCCATAATAGGTAAAGAAGGAGGGAAGAGTGAGACCTCGCTGTAACTTTGGAGCTGTTAACTTGAAATAGGCTCTCCTCACCATTTTGCTTTTCCATAAGAAGGCATTGAACATTTTCTGCAGCCTCGTAAACCAAGATTTGGGTAGAAAAAGGGCAAGCATGCCAAGCAGATATAACAACCTTGGTAGGACATTCATTTCAAGAATGTTTATACAGCCCCAAAGCGACAAGGGGAGGGCTCCCCATCAGTCCTGATCCGATTGCAATATTTGCACCAGTTTAGTGAAGTTTTCTTTGATCAGAGAGGAAATATTTCTAGTGACCTTAATCCCCAGATATGTTAGAGCCTTGGATTCCCAGGAAAGATCAAATAAACTACAGCTTGATCTCCTGATATGGTAGTTGAGGGGAAAGATTTGTCTTGGAAAGATTCCATTTGTAAAACTAGACTGTAGAGAACCGAACCAACTCTTACAAGAGAGTGGGTATAGAGACCTCTGGCTCCTCTATGTGCAGGAGGAGGTCATTAGCATAAGCTGAGAGGACATACTGTATCTTTTCCCCTCTATCTGTATGTCCTTGAGGATAGGAGAAGCTACTATTTTGTGGATTAAGGGCTCCAGATAGAAGTTTAAAAGAAGAGGAGAGAGTGGGCAGCCCTGATGGGTGCCCCTTTCTAGGGGAAAGGAGTCCAACAGGCACCCATTGCATCACACCCAAGCTGTTGGGAGAGTATAAAGGACCCTGACCCATTTAAAAAAATTATCTGATATTCTAAATTGTCGAAGAGAAGTGAACAAAAATCACCAGGACACATGATCAAAGGCTTTCTCGGCATCAAGAGAGACCAGGGCCACAGAGACCCAGGTCTCCCCTAACACTGATAATAGGTGCATGAGCTTTCTCATGTGATCCCTTGACACACACCCTGTCATGAATCCCAACTGCTCCTTACCAATGACCTCACCCATTATCAGGGCAAGACAATTGGCCATGATTTTGGTGAGAATCTTAACATCTGAATTCAAAAGAGAGATCGGATGATAATTACTGGGACATAGTGGGTCCTTATCTGGCTTTAGGAATCAGGGTGATCAAAGCTGCAAGGAAATCTGAGTCTTTTATTCCATGATGAAACCACAGGTTGAAGACTTTTGTCAAGAGTGGGGAAAGCTGTGGGAGACAAGCTTTATATAGGTCCTGAGGCAGCTGCCTAATAGCTTGCTCAACCTCAGAGAGAGATAGCGGAGCACCAAGGTGTCCTACTAAGTGAGGAGGCTAAACAGGGAGAGTAGCAGAACGCAACTATTCCATGATCTCCTGATCAGTCATGGTGGGTGAATCATCTAAGGAATAAAGCTTCCAATAAAATTCCCCAAATACTGTGGCAATATCTTTGGGATGGGGGATTATGTTACCATTAGGGAAGGTACTCGATCCCGGATGACTTTTGCTGTTTCAGCCTGTCTCAATCTAAGGGCTAAGAGTTTTCCATCTCTCTCTCCTGACTCTAAATACATCAGCTTAGTGTGGTGAAGGACCAGTTCCGCTTTCTGTGCCATCAGGTCTGAAAACTGCAATTGGAGACAAAGGAGTTTGGCCCAGTCCACCGTAGGTGACATCTGCTGCAGGGAAAACGCAAGCTGATGAATTTCTCCTAGTAAGGAATCTAGAATAAGTTTATTTTTCTGGGCCTGGGTGCCAGAAATATGGATGAAGTCTCCCCGTAGGGTGCATTTAAGGGCTGCCCACACTGTGTCAACCCTCTTTACTGAGCCCATGTTGGTTTCAAAGAAAGTGGGTATAAACTCTTGGATGTGGTTCAATGTCTCAGGGCTCTGCAGTAATTGCATATTGAGGCACCAAAGGGAATCTCTTCGAACCCCAGGGCCTAATACATAGGAGATACCTACTGGGGAATGATCGGACAAAAATCTGGGACAAATGGTGGCCTCTATGATACTCAGGAGGCAAAAGGAACTCACCATTCAGTAATCTATATGGGAAAGAATACCATGGGGTGAGGAGTGATAGGTGTATTGCCTTTCCAAAGGGTTTAAGGTCCACCAGACATCAACCATGCCTGTGCCAGACAAAAGATCTTGCAAGGCCCACTGTGCTGGGGACAGTCCCACTCTCTTACTATCCGAGTGGTCCATATCTTTCTGGGGAGCCATTCCAATCCTCACCCAAAAAAAGTCAATATAGGGTGTAGCAGTAGAGTTGCACAGACCTTCCACTCCCGACCACATATCTGGCATGCAATATTTGTCACGAAAAAAGTACAAGAAAAAACCCACACGTATCCCTCAAAAACCCTCCTCCCCCTTGCCCTATCCCCAGAATCATAGCACACAACAATTTAACAAACGATTAACTATTTAAAACTAATACTACCCCAGTTCTGGCAAACTCCTAACGAGTATTGCTGCATGCAATTTAGCATTCACTGCTCAAGTAGAGAGATCAAAAAATCCCCCCTCTGCTCCCCACCATCCCACAGCTACTGGGGTGTGGTGCTGAGTGAGAGGGACAGGGGGAAATTCACAGAGAAGGGTCACAACTAATGTTACAGGCCCAACCTATGCAATCCTGTGGGAAAAGAAAAAAGTTAAGGATCATTTAACTAGTAACCCCATCAGAACATCTACCTAAAGAATTCAGTAACCCTTTATGTTAAAAGAAAAGAAACCTCAATGAAATCCAGAGACTGTAAACACAAAGAAAAGGAGGGTGCAGAAATATCTGCTAAGGCGGCACTTCCATCAGCATCCAAGGCATCAACATATGGAGCTGCATCTGCTGTGCAGGCCAATTTGCAGGGTTTCAGGGGTTTAAAATCCTCCGCTTGTAAGACAAGGCAGTGTCTTTAGCAGCGTCTCTCTGTGGCAAAGTGTGGCAAAGTATGGAGTCTGAGGGAGTCCGAGGCAGCTGTGGGAGTGTGGGCCAGAATATATAGCTGGTAACAGTGAGCTCATATTTTTATTTGAAAATGTTGTGCAATTTGTTAATAAAGTGGAATTGTGTAGCGTTAGTGTGCTTATTGATATTAAATAAAATTTCCTTGGGGTGTGTAGTTAGTGGGGATGGATGGAGACATGTAGAAAATGACTATAGCATGTCAAATTCAATAGTGCAAAAACATTGGGCTTTAGACCCTAAAGATCTGTTACTGTAACATAATATTGAATTGTGGAGTTGTAGTCTGTACTTTGTGACTTGTGTACCACATGTTTGTTAAGGGGGCTTTATTAGTGTTCGCAGTTGTTAGAAGGGCTTAGTGTTGCTTTGATTACTGCTGATATTATCAGGAGATATTGAATTAAATCCTGCCCCTCGTGAACAATGTATTTATTGTTAAGGAGTCTAAGTGGTGGATGGACCATGGGTTTATAATAATACATTTAAATGTAAGAAGTCACCTCCCAAATAAATCTGAGGTGGAGGTAATTATTTTGAGTAACAACCCTGATGTTTTGTTTTTTCCTGAATCTTGGCTAAAGCAAACTATTCCTGATGGTATTTCTCTGGGTATAGGAGTATTCATTCTGATAGGAAATGGAGTAAGAAAGGGGGAGGAGTTTTGGTATTGGTAAAAGACAATTTACAAGTATTGGTACTGGATAGGAGCAGTTATCCTGATGTTCAGAATGAATGGTTATTGTTTATTTTGAGTGGCAAGAATATGTTACATTGGGGTGTATTTATAATCCCCCTACATGTAGGTTGGATGGGTTGAGGGACTTTTTGGATAATGCTTCAGATTACTTGGGATCTTCTGATTTTCTCTTGGTGGGAGATTTAAATTTAAATTAGTTACAATTGGATAAATTGGGTTTGGAAACTTTTTTACAGTCTTATAATTTGTCTCAGGTAATTTCCAAACCTACTAGGTTCAATTATTTAACAGGAAATAACTCTATTTTACATTGGATTATTACAAAATGCATTGATGTTGTTTCTGCCTTTGGGGTACTTGCTGAATCCACTAATGACCATTAGGCTACTTATTGTATTTTGAATTTCAAGAAGGGGAAAAACTCCTTTTAAGACCATTCTTTCGTATAATTTTTAAGAATTGCGATGCTCGAAATTTGGAGCACAGTCTTTCTTTAATTAATTGGTCTTTATTGGATCTTATCCCGAATCCTGATCGTGCGGTAGATTATTTCTATAAACGGATATTACCTGTGCAGGTGTTGTATTTTCCTTTGCCTAGTTCAGGGGTCCATGAATAGGTGGTTTAATGGCAGAATTAAGGAGTGTATTAAAGCAAGAAATTTGGCCTGGCAAAATTATAAATTGGCTCCTCCAAGGTTTCTCCTGGATTGCTATTGCTATTTGAGAAATAGGGTTGGCAATCTAGTGAGGGCAGCTAAAAAAATCTTTCTACAAACAACAACGCAATGAAAACTGGTCGCATCATAAAACGTTTTGGTCTTCTGTGAAAAATCTGCTGGCCCCTTTTGTATTCTCAGTTATTAGTATTTCTTCACCAGATGGCTCCCTAACAGATCCTTTGACTTTAGCTGTGGAGTTTAACTGTAAATTTTCTGATTTTTATGTTTGCTTGCGCGTATGCAGAAGGAATGTCTTGGGAGAATGGGACACTTTGGAGGTGTGCCTCTCCTGAACAATCCCCTGCTCCCTTGAGCAGGCGTGGCTGTCCTGTACCAATCCGCACCGGTGCTGTGTATGACAGCGGTGGTCTTCTCTTCAAAGAAAACCACTGCTGTGTGCTTGCACGCGTCACCCACCAAATCTTTGCTGCCACCTGGGGCCCACCCAGCGTGGCAGGCGATCCCGTGATGTCTGCGGCGGGGTGCCCAATCCCACGTCATCGGCCCCCAGCCATTCTTCTGCCACGCTGGGAGCCCACCTCAGCGTGGCAAACACCCAGCGTCATCAAAGTATGAAAAAAACAACTTAAAATTAAAAGCGGTCCCATACAGTCTCCCCGCCCCCCATCCCAAAACCGCACCCACTGCGCACTTGCCTCCCCCACACCCTTCACCCCATACTTACTCCGGAGCTCGCGCCGACGATCATCATGACCAGGAACATGTCTGCACTTTCAAAGCCGCACCGCGAACTGAGGAAATGCCGTAAGCTGTTAATGGGCCAGATGGGTTTTTTCAACTTTGTTGCATATCTCAGGCATTTTGGGAATTTTGCACCAAATTTTCAACATGGGGTTTTGGGCCCTTCTCATGAATTCTGTCACTGTAATGGCGTTATTCAGGCCCGAAGGTGATTTCGCAGTCACTGCGCAAAATCCTTTGCCGATTAATGAAATGACAGTGCCAGCGTTCATAAGGTGAGCTCTCAAAAATCCTATTTTGAAAATTTGGTGGAAAAATTCTTAAAAATGACGGTTTTACGAGCGTGCATTGCGCAGTTCCTACACAGGCTTGTAAGTTTGCAGATTTTCAATATTTTCACTCCAGAATTTCAACATTGCCATTTTACCATACCTTATTATGAGTAGTATAACTGTCATTTTTCACATCTCACCCAAAACGTGTTTTCACCCATGTATCGCACAATGGCACAGTCGGTGTGCGAAATCAATGTATGGGACACATTAAGAAAATCACAGTGACACTGTTCATGAGCAGAGGTCTTAAAATGGCTATGTTGAAAATTTGGTGAAAAAATTCCTAAAAATGACTTTTACGCGTCGTATGCGCAGTTCCTACGCATGCTCATAGGTTTGCGAATTTTCAATATTTTCACTCCAGATTTTCAACATTGCCATTTTACCACACCTCCTTATGAGCAGTACAGCTGTCATTTTTCACATCCTGCCCAAAATGTGTTTCCGCCCATGTAGCGCACAATGGCGCAGTCGGTGTGCGAACTCAATGTATGGGACACATTAAGAAAATCACAGTGACACTGTTCATGAGCAGAGGTCTTAAAATGGCTATGTTGAAAATTTGGTGAAAAAATTCCGAAAAATGACTGTTTTACGAGCGTGCGTTTCGCAGTTCCTACTCACGCTCGTAAGTTTGCGAATTTTCAATATTTGCATTCCAATGAGTTCCAAATACCTAAACAGCACATAGAAGCTAGCAACATTCGGCATTGACAAATGCTTGTACTTCTTCGTCACTGATTTTTTTAAGCCATGTTCAAGTGCCAAATACCACTGCAAATACCTGCAAGCAAACGTTCGGCATTGACAAATGCTTGTTCTAGTTACATTAGTAATTGTTCTAGTTCTCTGTCATATCCTAGTATTCCCAATGTTTACTGTGAAATATATAAATTTTGTTTCAAAGTGGTTACAACATCAGTAATGGAAAAACTAATTTCAAGTTTGCCTAACAAGACTGTAGACTGTGGGGAAGGACTGGATAGTCGTTTTCTTAAATTGATTTCATCTCATATAGCCTCTTCTTTATGCACTATTTTTTTATCTGTGCCTCATTTCTGGTCAATTTCCATCTAGTTGGAAATAAGCTAGGGTGGTCCCTGTTCCTAAAAAACCCGGTGCAGATTCCCTTAGCAACTTTAGGTCAGTATCAATACTTAATCCCTTAAGCAAATTATTAGAGAAAGTTGTGGCAATTGAAATTACTGAATATTTAGAAAGGTATCATGGGTCCGATTCTAGAAAGGTGGCGCAAGTTGCCGCTGAACGCAACCTGCGCCACCCACAATTGTGACAACCCTGCGCCCTATTCTAGAAGGGGCAAGGTCTCCACAGCAAAGTCCTGTGACTTGTGACATGCGGCAAGGTACGCCGCACAGAGGGTGTACCTAGCTATCATGTTGCAACCCACTGCCAGGTCACAAGTGCACCCCCCACCCATGCCCTGACCCCCAGGTCACCCACCGCATGTGCGGCACTACAAAACTGTACAGTACTACTGGTGAAATCGATCCCATGTCCCTGGTAGTCTAGTGCTGCCCCCAAACTGTACATTTGTAAAAGCAAACATAACCCCGTTTCCCTGGTAGTCTAGTGTCCTCCCCCGAACTGTACAGTTGTAAAAGAACACATGATCCCCATTTCCCTGGTAGTCTAGTGGCCTCCCACACCCTCACCCAGCCATGCCAGTCCACCCAGCACCCCCCCACCCGTCCTCAGCCAGCATCTTGCACAGCCTACCTCTTACCTCCATGGCAAGCTGCCGACTGAGTGCAGTAGTAACGCTACTGCACAGACGCGCTCAGGCCGTGGAGGTGAGACGTGGTCTGTGCCAGTCGCTGGCTGGGGATGGATGGGGGGTGCTGGGTGGGCTGGCACGGCTGGGTGGGGGGGGCCACTAGACTACTGGAGAAATGGGGATTATGTGTTCTTTTACAAATGTACAGTTTGGGGGAGCACTAGACTTCCAGGGAAATGGGGTTATGTTTGCTTTTGCAAATGTACAGTTCGGGGTGGGGCAGTAGACTACCAGGGACATGGGATCAATTTCACCAGTAGTACTGTACAGTTATGTAGTGCTGCATATGAGGCAGGCAACTTGTAGTTTGGGGCATGGGTGGGGGATGGCAGCGCTGCCCTGTGGGGCTTCTACCAACTGCTGTTTCAGGGGTCTAGGGGTATGGGTAGCCCTGTGGAGCCCTGCTGGGGTGTGCTGGGCATGGGGTGGTGGAGAAACTGTGCACTGTCCACAGGATAGAATATGCGGGTCTACAGGACCCTGGGGAGCATCCGTAGTTATACCAGCTAAATGCTGGTATAATTTACATTGCTGTATCTCCTCCAAGGGTTCTTGTAGAATCCCAATGTGGGCACTTTGTGGCTGCCCTTCTAGAATGGGGCACAACTGCTGCCGTAACCCCCCCTACTGCCATGTCACAGGGGGGTTTATGTGGCGTAACAGCTGTTTGGCACAAGTGGATTGCAATATGGCACAGGTCACTTTGTAGAATCGCACATGTCGCAACTGCTGGCGTAAGTTGCTACATGCGCCATTCTACTTGGCACAACTGCTGTTACGCCTGACATAACCCTTCTAGAATCGAGCCCCATGTTCTCTGCCTCAGAGCAACATGGCTTTCGGCAAAACCGTGGAATAGAGACTGCCTTGGTCAGGCTCACTGACTCCATCCTACAGGGTTTTGATAAGGGTGAATTAATGGGGGCCGTGTTCATGGACCTGACCAAGGCATTCAGCCTCATTAATCACTCTTTATTGTGCTCTAATCTTGGAGACCTTTTTTTTTTTTTTCTGAGGGGCCTGAGCTCTGGTGTAAGGGTTATCTATTGAATAGGTCTCAGGTTCTAGGTATAGGTTCCGTTACTTCTTCAATTAAACCCATGTGCTTATGCGTCCCTCAGGGGTCCATTTTGGGCCCCTTGTTGTTTTCTTTGATTGTAAATTCTCTTCAGTCTATTTTCCAGGCTAGAAAATGCCTGCCTTATGCAAATGATTTGATATTTTTTTCTCATTCCAGTGTTGGTTCTCATCTTGACTCTTCTTTACAATCTGATTTCAATGCAGTTTCCTCCTGGCTTGATAATAACCACATGGTTCTTAATGTTGCCAAAACAAAAGTAATGATGTTTGGCACTCCTTTCATGATGAGGGAGTATCCCTCCTTGTTTATCTATAACACTGGGGGATTGTTGTTGAATTTAACAAGTTTAGATATTTGGAAGTTCTTCTAGATACAGGTTTAATCTACTCTTCACAGGTAAAAGTTACACGTAAAAATATTAATCAAACAATGGGCTTGTTATTTAGAATGAAGCAATATTTTTCGGAAGACACAAGAAAGTCTATTGCAATGGGAATTCTCTTACCTCGTTTTGACTATGTTGCTAGTCTTTATCGTCGACTCTCCATAGGAGAGCTAAATAAGCTCTCTGTGTCTTCTAATAATGTTTCTAGATTTGTTTTAGATTGTTCTCCCCAATTTCATCATTGTTCAATGTATTCCAAACTTGGTTGGCTATCATTACAAAAAAGATTTGTATCCTATTTTGGCAGTTAAGTTTTTAAATCAATATTTTTAAATACTAAATATCCGTTATTTGATTTGATAAAAATTAGGTCTCCCATATATAACCTGCGTTCTTGTGATGATATAACTTTAACCAATAACTCTTTTCGTACTAAGATGGGAGCCAGATCTTTTTCTGTGGCAAACCCCCAATTCTGGAACACATTGCCTCTTGTTGTTTGTTCATCTACCCCTTTATTGCACTTTAAGAATAATTTAAGGACGTACTTGAATTCACTTGAATTTTGTACTTGTTTTGTTTAATTTGCTATTTGTATAGTTACTGTATATTGTATGTTTTTGTCAGGTCGGGAATGGGCTAGTCCCAGTATCCTTAGCCAGTTAACAAATGAATAATGAAATGAAAATGAAAAAAAAAACACCCTCCCCCTCCCTCTGTTTTTAACCCAATATTAGTGGTTTTAAACAACAAAATAACTAGAAGGGGGGAATAACTGTTATGCATTTGGGCAACATATCTTGTGTGCCTGAAGCATCAACATTTTTGGGTTAAATAGGTTATCAGCTTTCTGAAGTAGGCCCCTCCATATGCTGTAAGCAACTTCAGGGCCTTGGTGAAAGTTAGAGGACCGAGTCCCAGTTCCATATAGCATCTGATATACGGCCATACAAACTGAGGCATAAGTCCTTATACACTCTAATACGAGAAGATATTCTGTGCATAGTTGTTAAAATCAGTCCAGTGACCCTTCCATGGACATTGAAATATCATGGGGCCCAGCCTTTGAACTGAACAGGAGGTCTGTGGCACCTAACCCAGAGCACTCAAATAACTATGTGGTTTCTACTATCTCAATCAAGACTGCATGTACAGGGCTATTGCTGATGCAGCAGCAGAAACTGCTCTTCATGGAGCCCTGGACCGTGATGAACTCCCCTGCACCTATGCACACTTTTAACCCCCTACAAGTCACTCACTCTGTCCAGCAAATTGCCCAAAGCATTGGACAAATGGGCCAAACTGACAATTTTAGTTGCCACTTGGAAAAAGTGTGCTCCCTCTGTAAGAAGCTTTCTCTCCAACCCGAGTACCAGGTTCAAGTCTTGTGACAGACAATCAAACCTACCCTCTGGGCTAGAGAAACATAGAAACATAGAATTTGACGGCAGATAAGGACCGCTTGGCCCACCCAGTCTGCCCATTTCCCTACCTAATGGATAAGCTGCAGATCCTAGTTAACCAGCAGCCTACTTCTTTCTGCCCCAACCCCCTAGAATTCCCTTATGACTGTCCCATGCATGCTTGAATTCCACCACTATTTTTGACTCCACAACCTCCTCCGGAAGGCCGTTCCATGCATCCACAACCCTCTCTGTGAAAAAATACTTCCTTAAATTACCTCTGAGCTGACCCCCCTCTATCTTCAAATTGTGCCCACTTGTTCTTGCACACCTCTTGTTTTGAAAGATGCTACCCTCTTGGACTTTAATTCCCTTGAGGTACTTGAAAGTTTCTATCATGTCCCCCCTCTCCCTCCTTTCCTCTAGGCTATACATATTAAGCTCCTTAAGTCTCTCTTAGAAACATACATAGAAACATAGACTTTGATGGCAGATAAGGACCGCTAGGCCCATCTAGTCTGCCCATTTCCCTACCTACAGGATAGGCCGCAGATCCTAGTTAACCAACAGCCTATATCTTCCTGCCCCCCACAAGAATTGCCTTATGTCTGTCCCATGCATTCTTGAATTCTCCCACAGTTTTAGATCCCACAACTTCCTCAGGAAGGCTTTTACATGCATCCACTACCCTCTCTGTGAAATAATACTTCTCACATTGCCCCTGAACCGCCCTCCTTCTATCTTTAAATTGTGTCCTCTTGTTCTTGCAAGTCTCTTGTTCTGAAAGATGCTACCCTCTTGGACTTTGTTGATTCCCTTGAGGTACTTGAAAGTTTCTATCATGTCCCCCCTCTCCCTTCTTTCCTCAAGGGTATACATATTAAGCTCCTTTAGTCTCTCCTCATCGGCTTCTCTTGCAGACCCTGCACCATTTTAGTTGCCCTCCTCTGGACTGCCTCTATCCTGTCTATGTCCTTGCAGAGATGGGGTCTCCAGAACTGGACACAGTATTCCAGATGGGGTCTCACCAACTGTCTGTACAGAGGATAACAACTTCCTGTTTCTGCTGCTGATGCCTCTCCTATACATCCCAGTATACCCCAGCCCTCCCTACTGCCTTCTCGTTGCTTGCTAACCTTAAGGTCATCTGATATGATTACCCCCAGGTCCCTTTCCTGTTTTGTTGTTGTTACTACCTCCCACCCATTGTGTATTCTTCCCCTGGGTTCTTGTTTCCCAGGTGCATTATTTTGCACTTCTTTGCATTGAATCCTAGCTGCCATACGTCTGACCATTCCTCCAACCTTGCCAAGTCCCTTTTCATCCTTTCCACGCCTCCTTGTGTATCAACCCTGTTGCAGATCTTTGTGTCATCTGCAAAAAGGCATACTTTTCCTTCCAGTCCCTCTGCAATGTCACTGGTGAAGACATTAAAAAGGACTGGACCCAGTACTGAACCCTGCGGTACCCCACTAGTAACCCCCCTTTCTTCAGAGTGGACTCCATTTACAATTACCTTCTGTGTCCTGTTGTCCAGCCAATGTTTTGCCAAGGCTACCACCCTGGGACCCACTCCCAGGCTGGTTAATTTGACTATCAATCTTTTGTGTGGGACTGTGTCAAATGCCTTGCTAAAGTCTAGGTAGGCCATGTCCACAGCCCCTCCCTGGTCTACTACTTTGGTCACCCAGTCAAAGAAATCTATTAGATTCGTCTGACATGACCTTCCTGCTGTGAACCCATGCTGCCTTGGATCCTTTGCTCCACTGACCTCTGGGTACTCAACTATTCTTTCCTTCAAGTGACTCCATCACTTTCCCTACCACAGAGGTCAGACTGACAGGTCTGTAGTTTCCTGCCTCTGTCTTGGTCCCACTTTTGTGAAGGGAATCACATCTGCCTTCCTCCAGTCCTCGGGTACCACACCATCCTCCCATGATTTATTAAAAGAGTAGCCAGTGGTTTCACTAGTTCCTTCCTTAATTCTTTTAGAATTCTGGGGTGAATTCCATCAGGACCCATTGCTTTGTTCACCTTCAGTTTTAGGAGTTCTTGCAGAACCCTTTCTTCTGTGAAAGGACTGGGATCGACCCCCTATCAAGAGTGCTTCTGTTAATTGGATTAGGCACTTCCCCTCCTCTTTTGGAATACTGAGCAGAAATATTCATTCAGTATTCCTGCTTTTCACTGTCCCCTCTGCCCACCCACCGTTCATTCTATTCAGCCTCACTATCCTCCCTTTGTCTTTCTACGCCGCTGATGTACCTATAAAGGTTTTATCCCCTTCTTAACTGAGTTGGCTGTCTTTTCCTCAGTTTGGGCCTTTGCTATTCTGACTTCCTCCTGCTTCTTTCTGCCTTAACTGGTACAGCTCTCTGTCCTGCTCCTTCTGTATTTCCTTATACTTCCGGAATGCTATCTTTTCTTCCTGACTTTCACAGCCACCTCTCTTGAGAACCATAGTGGCTTTTCTTTCATTTGATTTGTTTATTTGCTTCACACAAAGGCTTGTTGCCTCTGTGATGGCAGTTTTGATAATTCCCCATTGTCGCTCCTACCTCCTTCTAGCCTGTTTGCTAGTGCTTTTCTGAGGCACTCTCCCATCTTGCCAAAGTCAGCCCTCCTAAAGTCCAGTACCCTCACTTTTGTATGGCTTGACTCTGTAGCTGAGTTTAACGTGAACCACACTGTTTGATGGTCACTTGTCCCCAGATGGCAACCTACTTCTAGATCTGAGATCCTCTCACTGCCCCCCTTTGAGAGTATGAGGTCTAAGATTGCTCCCTCACGAGTGGGTTCTGAAACTAGCTGTCTAATGCCTGCCACCTGTAGCACGTCAAGAATGGCCCTGCTCTTAGATGTGGCTGCAGCAAATGTGCTCCAGTTAACATCTGACATATTCAGGTCTTCCATCAACAGTATCTCCCCTTTCTCTGCCATTCTAAGAATGCCTTCCATCATATCCTTGTCCATTCCATCCCCCTGACATGGGGGTCTGTACACAACCCCTGTGCAGATTGTGGTGCCCTTTCCAGTCTCCAAGGTGACCCACAGTGCCTCCTCTCCTCCCTGTTTACTCTTTTGTTCAGTTGCCTTTATCCTTTCCTTTACATAGAGAGCTACTCCTCCCCTCTTCTCCCTGCTTGTCTCCTCTGTAAGTTATGTACCCTGATATGTTAACATCCCAGTCATGGTTCTCTGTGTACCATGTTTCTGTGACTGCTTACGATATCCAGGCATCCCTCTTCCATTAAGGCCACCAGCTCAGGAGCTTGTTGCCCAGACTACGGGCATTGGTACTCATTACCCTCCATTTCTGATGGCCTTACCCCTTTGCCCCATCCCTGTCCTTCTTGCTTTTGTCACTTTCTCCATTTACCCCTGCCCTTCTCCCTATCGACACCTCCATGTTGGTGTTTGCCACACTTACTACCGTGATTGTTTGGGGGCTAGGATTTTCCTGCTCCTTTCCAGTGCCTCCCCCCTTGGCTAGTTTAAAAGCTTGCCAATGAAGCATTTAAACCTATCACCTAGGATCCTGGTTCCCCTCCCGGACAGATGCAGCCCATCATGCCAGTATAGGCTTGCATCACTCCAGGCGGACCTCCAGTCCCCAATGAAGCCAAATCCCTGAGCTCCACACTGGTTTTTCAACCACTGATTGAATCCCATGGTACGGAACACCCTAGCCTCTCCTATGCCATAGATGGGTAGCACCTCCGAGAAGGTTACCATGCGTGCTACTTGACTAAGGCCCCTCCCCAATTCCACAAACTCTTCCTGCACTTCTCTAATCCCTTTCTTAGCCAGGTCATTTGTCCCTAGGTGGACAATGACATCCAGCTCCCTACCCTGTGCAGCTGCTCCGGCAATCCTGAGGATTCGCTCCCTGTCCCTCCAAGCCATGGCACCAGGCAGGCACCTTACCTTCCTCTCCCCTTCCTTGCCCAGTTCTACCTTCCTAACAATGGAGTCCCCCACCAGGAGTTGTTTCCTTCCCCTGCAGGGTCCCCTGACACCCTCCTGTGGGTCTCCTTTGTGGAGTTCCCAACATCCTCCTTGGTCTCCACTGTAGGTGCCTCCATAGAGGAACCACACTTTGCCAGAATGGCATAGGAATTGTGGAGAGGTACAACTGGAGGATGTGCCTCTGTTCCTCACCCTCACCCTCCCTGGGCCCACTGTGGTCCAACCGCTCCTCTTTCTTGGCGACCTCTGAGGCAACGGCAGTGGCACTGGTGGTCCCTGGATGGAAGAGGAGGTCCCAAAATCCTGGCCAACTCAGCCTGGAGATGAGCAACCTCCCCTCAGCCCAGAGGTGCCTGCAGATGGGACAACACCGCATCCTCCAGAATATCTCCCGGAAGACTGCTGCTCCACAGCCACTGCACTGCACCACTCAATCATGTCTTATTTCTGACTCCTTAACTGTTTGCAATCCTTACTCTTTCGTCTGTTTTCTCTCTCTCCTTACTTTCTGCCTGTGTGCCCTATAAGCTCCTGATTGTCCTGTTCTGAGACAACAATATCCTATATTTTTCAGTAGACCACTTACTTGTTCAGAGGCAGACCTCCAGCAGCTAGAGGGGCAGAAATTTCTCTTGCCCTTCTATGCTGGTGGGTCCTTGGTGGTTCTGTGATCACTCACTTCCTGCCCCTAAACAGGAAGTTCCTGTTGTCAGTCAAATCCTGTGCCTATAAAAATAGAACTAGCTTTGGGTGGGGGGGTGGAGGGGAGGAAAGGAGGGCAATATAGTCCCAGTAGAGAAGTTCAGTCACACGGCAGTCCTTCCTCTTGGTGTCTTCTGCCAAGCTATTAGCAGAATCTTTCTAAGACAGTCTTTAAATGTAGCTTCCTTCTAGCTAAGCCACTCCCCCTACTTACCAGATCTTTCTACAAGTAATTTAAACCTCACAGCAGTTAAGTCCTTTCAGTCACCTGAGATTTACACCTAGATGACTTTTCAGTTACCCATTCAGTTCAGTTAACCCAAACACACACTTTTTTTTTTGTTTTGTATGTTAGTTTTTTTACCCTAAATTAAAGGTCCAAATACAAAAGTTCTTCTAGTTTAGTCCCAGCAGAGAAGTTCAGTCACACAGCAGTCCTTCCTCTTGGTGTCTTCTGTCAAGCTCTTCATATGTCTTCCGGTGCAGACCCTGCACCATTTTAGTTGCCCTCCTCTGGACAGCTTCCATTCTGTCTATGTCTTTGCGGAGATTGGGTCTCCAGAACTGCACGCAATACTCCAGATGGGGTCTGACCAGCTGTCTGTACAGAGGGATAATAACTTCCTGTTTTCTACTGGTGATGCCTCTCCCTATGCATGTACAACTCTGACACCCTTGTCTATGATGACATCACTGTTGCCCTCATAGCCGCCAACTCCCTGGGCATTGTGGGAGCCTGCTTGGCCTGTAAGGTTAAGCAGAATGCAAAAGAAAGCCCTGCGACCTACCACCAATGGTTATGGTTTGCATACAACACTGGCAAAAGCCTAGCAAATCAACTTGCAGACAGAGACCAAATTGAGTACAAGAATGTGTACATCTGTAATATAATTCTGGGTTTGCGGGAAAACATTGAACTTAATGTTTACCCAAGTACTGACACCTTTGCAAATATTCTCACCAAGAGTGTGTCTACCAGGTTTACCTTCATAACCTCGCTTCTGGTAAATCCAACAAAGTGGCTGTGATACAGCCTACCCCTGAGACCCTGACTCACTACACCATGGAGGGTAACAACCAGAAAAATTACACCCCTTCTGAAGACAAGCAGTCACATGAGTGGGAGATCCAGAACTATAAAAACAGGAACAGAGACAAAAGCAATTGGAAAAATCCAAATGCTCAGCAATATAGTCCGAACCAATCAATCAATCAAAATCTTTATTTATCCAGGCGGGCACCTTTGAGCACGGCTCATTTGCAAGATGGACCTGGTCATACAAAAATCATAGTGCAGTAACATGGTAAAACATAATGCAATATTATACAAAGAAAAACAATATACATATGTACATCAACATTTGACTGAGAGGGAATTTACAACCGATAGGCTCCTAACTGGGTACAGCTGGAATGTTCACTTCAAAGGAGTGAGAAAGGCAAGAAGAGGGATACCAACTTAAGAAGAAATGACTGGGTTGGAATAGTTAACTGGCATACTTCAGGGAAGGGGTGGAACTTGGCCATGGCTAAAGAGAGGCAGAGAAGCTGATATTTTGGTAGGGAGAGAGAGGCAGGGTGGGAGGCAGGATGGGCAGAAGGGAAACTGGAAAATAGGCGAGCTAGCGATGTGGGAAACATTTGCAGGATTCCTTCACAGAGCGGTCATAGAGTGACTAGAAAATATTCAGGCTAACAGGACAGCTCAGCTTCAAGATTTTTTTGCATATTGTTCCACAAGGAAGGCAACGAGAAACTTATGGCAGCTCTGCCGAAATGAGATTTGGCCTTGGGTAATTGCAAGGCAATTAGGGAATAGCTTCTTAGAGCATAGGCACCTATCACACACAGGGCAATACAATCAGAGAAATATAGGGGGAGCTTGTTGGTAACCACTCTGAAAGCTCATAGAGTGGCATTTCGATTTCTCCTATAATGAAGGGAAGTCCAGCCCACCACAATGTATAAGGAGCAATGGTGTGTGGAAAGTGGAAGGCCCATTATGAACCTGATTGCTCTGTGGTATAGGGTCTCCAACTGAGCCAGGGCAGAGGCATTACAATGGCTATAGAGAAGGTCCACTCAATCTATTAATGAAAGGAACATGGCTTGAACCAACCGCTGCTTGGCATCCCTAGTAAGGAAGTGGTTAATTCTGTAGAATAGTCCTAGTCTTTGTCTTAGTTTCTTTTGTAGTTCTTCGAGATGTTTCAAGAAGGAGAGTTTGTGATCGAGCCATGCACCCAGATATTTGAATTTTGGCATATACTCTAGATTTTCTCCAAGTACTGTGGTAATCTGAGGGATAGCCCCAATGCAAGCGGGGTTCGCCGCATAGAAGGAAAGGAAAAAGAGCATCACTTTTGTTTTTTTCACATTAAGCAGAAGCTTTTTGCTTATGAGCTGGCATTACAATAGGTTAAATTCAGCTTGGAGGTCTTCCCGGGCTGCTTCTGGCATAGGACGACTCAAATAAAGTACTGTGTTGTCACCGAACAAGTGGATATTGGCCTTATTGATGTTGTCATCAATGTTGTTAATGTAAACCGCAAACAGGGAACCAAGGATAGACCCCTGAGGCACACCCCTCTGTAGGGGTTTAAGTAGTGAAAGATCACCTTCAGCCTTAACCTGTTGTTTTCATTCCGCAAGGTAGTCGGCAAACCAGCACATAGAGTTAGGGTCCAGACCTAAGAAGCTTTGAGTTCTGGTGAAAACTAGTGGCAAGTGTTGCTCCTTACACATACCTTTACCATGGGAGCATGCCTGTTTAAGGCCACAGTTAGTATTTCGTGAAAGATAGTATATGCCTCATTAACCATTTCGGCTAAGTAGAAATCCTGCCATCGCAGGGAATGTTTCAATTTGTCGAGGTAGGCAAACAAGTCAAAGTTGCGTTTACACCTCTTGATTGAGAACTTTGCTACAAACAGTGGATTATGCACAGATTTGATGCTGGCGATCAAACAGTGATCACTGACATCAGAGAAAAATGTTCTGACACAGGAGAACAGATGTGGTTTGTTAACCAAAATTACATCTAAAAGGGTGCTGTTACTAGGGTTCTTTTTATTTGGGTGAGTGGGTTCACCAATGAATTGCAGCAGCCCCAAGGTGTCACAAAAGGATTTCAAGGGACCGAGGTTTTTGATAACCAGTCGTAGTTCAGATCACTGAGCATAATAGTTTCCAGCGTACTAAGCCCCAGGGCAGAGCTTAGATGTGACAAGAGATGTGACCCTGCAGATGGGGGCCTGTAACAGCCTATTACACAGAGTGCAGAAGAATGTGATAGTTCAACCTTTAGGGACAAGCATTCAAATTCATTAGGGGTGGAGGATGATTCTAGAAATGATGCAGAGAATTTGTCCCTGACATAAATCGAAACCCCTCTGCCTCTCAATTGCCTATCACCTTTGAAGAGCAAATAACCTGGGATGTTGATTTCCCTGTCAGGAGTGGCTGGTCTAAGCCAGGTCTCAGTGATCACCAGAACATCAATTAGGGTGTGGCTAACCCAAGCCTGGATCATGGTGATCTTTTTCAAACGGCTGCAGACATTGACATGCAGGAAGGAGATTCCTTTAATTCCAGCAAGGTCAGAGGGAGAAGCAAGGGTATCTAGAGGTCCTGGGTTGAGCTTGACATTGCCTGAGCACAATAGCAATAGCAGCAAAATCCTTTTTAAGGCAGCAAAGGTTGATTTGTAGTCTTTGTTCTTTGAGCATCTGGGAGGGCGGTGAAGTTGAACATAGTTATCTCCACTCCTGGTGCTATACTGACCTAGCGTTGCAGCCACTAGAATCCTGACAGAAACATGCCAGGAGAAGAAAGTATCGAGATGGGAGGGAGGAGTACCCTGCAATGGCAATTCGGGAGATGTCCCACTTCCAGGCAAATACAGCTGTATGATCCAGTCATCATGTAGAAATTAATGACAGGAGTTGTTGAGCACATAACAGGGAGAGGCGCAAACCCCATCCCCACCCTGGGAGGAATGTGAGGTCTGATAGAGAGAGCAGGGTGCTAGCAAGACAAGGGGCATACAGAGGAGCCAGCACTGCAGACCTTCAATTTCAGGATCAGAATGACAATGCTGATTCTGAGAATACTGATTGACAATTACAGGCCCCAGTCTGGATTGTGAGTGATTTGAACATTGACACAAATGGATGACCTTGTGTAAAGGCAATGATCGAGGGCCGCCAACTTATCATGCTTTTGGATATTGGAGGAACTATATCAGTCCTCCATGATGAGGACCCGATCTCATCTGACTGGTCTACTGGCTGGAAGACCAGTGCCCAGGGTTTAGATGGTACCCAGCTACACACCTACCAATCTGTTCCTCTACCTGTGGTGGTAGGCCACCTCAGCACTAATTTTGCCTTTGACCTTATGGTCTTATGTCATCACCCCAGTATATTGGGACTTGACTTCCTAGCTCTACAAGGCTGTGTAGTGGACTTAGCTAACAGGCTACTTTTTCAGATCAATTGGCAGTGTCATGCTGTCATCATTCCAGACTCACATGTGGTGGCAGCCATCTCCGATAACAACAAGGACTATGATAGCATGGCTTTGTTCAGAAGTCATGACCTGTTTTCTGAGCTTGTATCCTTGCTGCAAAAACACCTTGATGTGTTTGCCACCAACAAGCATGACTGATGTAGGGTGCACTCTACCATTGAAATTACAGGGCCTGACCCTGTGAGACAGAAGCAGTACCCATTCCCTGCTGAAGCCTTGCCATCACTGAGGGAGACCATCCAATCGCTGCTACAGCAAGGAGTGATTAGGACTTATATCTCCACATTTAACTCACCTATTTGGCCTGTAAAAAAGCCAACTGGAGCTTAGACACTCACAATTGACTACAGATAACTTAATCAGGTTACCCCTAGCTGTACCCCAACAGTAGCATCAGCATCTGATGTGCTCAAGTTGTTGACACCTGACAAAAAAGTTGTTCCGAGCTCTTGACATCTCTAATGGGTTCTGGTTACTCCCATTAGCACAGGAAAGCCAATATAAATGTGCTTTTTCCTTTGATGGATGCCAGTACACTTGAACCTGCCTTCCCCAGGGCTTTCTCAACAGCCCTTCCTTCTTCCATCTACACATGATGGATCCCCTGCAGGGATTCTCCACATTCCATTGTCTTCTGTAGTATGTGGATTATTTGCTTCTAGCAACCATCATGAAAGAAGAACATTTGGCCCTTCTAGATGAACTTCTGTCTATCCTCGAGAGAGCAGGCCTCAAGTGCAACCCTTCTAAGGCACAACCGTGTGAAAAAGAGGTAATCTTCTCTGGCCTATGTGTCTCAGACCAAGGCAGAAGTCCAGCTGTCAAGAAGATCCAGGGCTTACAAGATCTGTCACTTCCTGCTAGCATTGCAGCACTCAGACGCTTCTTAGGAATGGTAAACTACTCCAGGGATTTTTATCCCTGACTTTGCCTTGAAGGCTGCTCCCTTGTATGATCTTCTGAAAAAGGACATCCCATGGACATGGGGCCCACTCATACTGAAGCTGTCACACAGCTCAAGCAGGCCTTAGCCTCAGCCCCAGCACTGATGAATCCTAACCAAACTGTCTATTCCATTTGGAAACTGCCACTTATGATGTGGCCATGTCTGCAGTGCTGGCACAAAAGTACAATGGGTACTTCAGGCCCATTACCTGTGCTTCTCAGATGCTATCCCCAGTATAGGGAAAGTATAGTCTCTGTAAAAGAACACTTCTGGCAACCTTCTGGGCTGTCAAACATTTCATGTACATCATTGGGTATGCACCTATCACCTTGCATACCTGTCACACTCCAACCAACTTTCTGCTTTCAGACAGAGTAAAAGCTGGTTCAGTCTCCAGCACCAGACTTACCCACTGGTCTTTGCTTTTGCAGGACAGGGACATCAAAGTGCTGCCAGCAAAAATGCCATCTAGCTTGGCCCATGGTCTACTCTACACGGGTAAGCCCCATGACTATGCACTTCAGCCTCCTGACCTACTTGAGCCAGGACCATTCTTACTGGCTACACAAGATGTTCTAGAAGATACCGGCATGTGTCATGTCTTTACAGATGGCTCCATCTCCTATGGGAATGGAGAGTAGGTAGCAGGATTTAGGGTGCTCATATTGGATCAGGATGGTGATTTCAGCCACATTTTCAGGAAATGCACTGTCATCTCCTCACAGTGTGACAAATTGGCAGCTGTAGCCTGTGCTTTAGAGGTCACACCCCCATGGTACCAAGGATGCCATCATCTTTGCAGACTCCAGTTGGGTCTGCTCATCCCTTGCTGAGTTTCTACCATTTGGGGAGAAACATAACTTTACATCCTCTGATGGCACACCTGTCAAATAAAGGGAACTGTTAGTGTATATACATACCCTGACATAACAGTTTACTTCAAAATGTTCATCCACAAGGTAAAGGCTCACTGTAAATCTGATGCTTACCATGAATTCAACGGTCAAGCAGATTTGATTGCTAAAGCAGGCACCTTAAGGGGGGAGACCTGGACAATGATTCACCCAATAGCAGTGGCAGCTATTTTCTTAACCACTAACACCAGGCAGAAACCAGTACCAGAACCTCCACTGGACCTTTCTGCTGCACAGAAATCAGACCCAGAACTAAAAGATGAGTTCAAATTCCCAGACGAGGGAATTGAACAGGAACTACCAACTAGAAGTCCATAGAAAAGATACTCCAACAACATACACTTGTCTAGTGATCAGAAGCTTATCTGGTATTGAAAAGAAGATACAGGTGACAAACTGTGGGTTGCACTACAATTTTTGTAAACCAAATTCATCCATATGGTTCATGATACCCCCTTTGGTGGACACCAGGGGGCAGACAACACCTTTCAGAGACTCACAAGTGTTGTTTGGTGGCCTGGCATGGCCAAAGATGTAGAACATTATGTGGACAACTGCATAGTGTGTGCCCGGAACTACCCAACTGCAGTGAAAATAAATGCCAGATTGTTATCACAAAGGCAAACTAGACCATGGAATACGATATACATCTATTTCATTGGCCCCTTGACCAACTCCTGCAAGAACAACAAGTATGCACTTGTTGCAGATTTGTTTTCTAATTGGGTGGAAGCATTCCCCACTAAGAATAGCATGGCAAAGACAACTGCCAAGATCCTGGTGGATCAACTGTTCATCAGGTCAGGCCTACCCCTTAAGGTAGACTCAGACCTGGGAACTAATTTTGCAGCTGAGCTGATGAAACAGACACTCTCACTATGTGGAGTAGATCAGAAATTCCAGATCCCTTACCATCCTCAATCCTCAGGCAAGGCTGAAAGAGCAAACGGAAGAACCGAATAGATGTGCAAACTCATTAATGACAATCCCAAGGATTGGGATTCCTTCTTGCCAGTACTACTGATGACAATCAGGGACATTCCTGCAGCAACCACCCAGTGCACACCCTATGAGTTTATGACTGGAAGAGCCATGAAATAACCTGAGCACCTGTTGATTGACCTCCACACCCCTACTGTAGATATAGTATCCATGGACAGAGATGTTGAAATGCTTCATGACAACATCATGGAGACACATCTGCTTCTTGCCAATCATATGGGTAAAGCCCAATAACAAGCTAAAGCTCATTTTAATAAGCATGCCAAAGAAGTAGACTGGCAAGTTGGAGATCAGGTTATGCTTTACAGACCACTGGCTCATTCATTTGCCAGCAAATGGGAAGGCCCATAACCCATTGTCAATAAACTCAGTCCTGCTGTTTATCAGGTAAGAGTTCAACAGCAAAAACAGACCACCAGCAAGTGGTTCCATGCTAATCAGCTCAAGCTGTACAAAGGTGACTTTTCCTAATCCACTTAGGGTGGAATAGTACCCCTCACTTAACAATCCTTTTCTGTTTCTTTTGGGTACACTGGCAAGATGGCTATCTTGCACCTCCTTATCCTGGTGGGACTACTCTCTCTGACGGACTCTCAGAAAAAGCTTATATTGACTGCACACAAACAACATATAGAACACTTTCTTAGTAAACTTGAGCATTCAGCCCCAGCAGGAGTCCTTATTAATGTTCCCAACAAAATGATTGCTGTTAAGGAAGGCTCAGATACCTACCTTAATGCCATGGTAGTAACTCCAGATAAATCCACATTGCAAATACAATAGAGAACTGATCTTAATGGTTACATACTTCCTGTAGCTTGTTTATTCAAAGGTACATTTCATGGATGGCCAAACACAGGCATCTCACCAAATGGTACACTTTTTATCCAACAAGCCTCTCCTTGACATACCAGTTGTTATAATCTTACTGCTCTAATAGATCCTGCTTTTTGTGATCACCTCACCTCTGAGGAGACAGGAGGACGGAGGAGATACAAAGTGATGGGAGACACTAACTATACTTTGTGAGGATGGTGTCAAGTGCACCAAGGGAGTCAACTGCAGACAGGTAATACCAGGCCACAATCAGGGAAAGCATTTACATGTTTCATTGATAGATTGTGAATAAAGTGTCTTGAATAACAAGTCCTATGAAGACAGGTTGAAGGAACTGAACATGTACTCCCTGGAGGAGAGGAGGGAGAGAGGGGATATGATAGAGACATACAAGTATCTTACAGGGAGGAACAGGGTGCAGGAAAACACTATTTTTAAGTGAAAAAGATGTTCCAGGACTAGAGGGCATGGGATGAAGTTGGAGGGAGGACGATTCAGAGGAAACGTGAGAAAGAATTTCTTCTCACAGAGCGGGTGGTGGACAAGTGGAACACCCTGCCAGAGGAAGTGGTGGGGGCTGAAACAATCACGGGATTTAAGAATGCATGGGATAGACATAAAGGAATTCTAGAGGTCAGGGGTAAGGGGAAACAGACTTCTAGGAAAACAAACTGAACTTACAAGCTTAAATGGGCAGACTGGGTGAGCCATAGGCCCTTATCTGCCGACACTGTCTATGTATCTATGTATCTATGAATGAGGCCAGGGAGATAGGGAGGGCCACCTTAAGAGTATTTTTGCTATTTATTCCACAGTTGGGGTACAGTGAAACTTATTGAGGACCTACCGAATCTTGAATTGATGTTGGGTATGGATAAGGTGATCAATCAAATCGAAATTTATTTATAAAAGCGCCGTTCTATATTCAAGGCACTTGTACATCAGATAAGAACAAAAAAAACACATTAAAAAAATTAATTAATAAAATCCAACAATACATTTCAGATCCAATGGTGGCCTAAAAACCAGGAGAGGCATGACTAAACAGATGGGCCTTAAGTGCTGTTTTAAAGTTTTGGGCAGTCAGGCAGTCTTGTATCTGATGAGGTAAAGAATTCCACAGGGTCAGGGCCACAAAACCAAAAGACTGGGCCCCAGATGTCTTTAAATGGACCTTGGGAATCTCTAGCAATCCATCAGTAGTGGATCAGAGAGGGTGGAGGTGACAGTAGGGGTGATGGAGATCTTGCAAGTAACTTGGTCCCTGATCATGTAGGGCTTTATAGGTTAGCAAACCAACCTTGAAGGTGATCTGCCTCTGAACTGGCAGCCAGTGCAATCCACGGAGCACAGGCGTTATATGACCAGTCCTAGAAGTATCAGTCAAAATTGGCTGCTGCATTCTGTACTAGCTGCAGGCAGAGGATATCAATCCCTGGTAGCCCTAGGTAAAGGGCATTGCAGTAGTCGAGGCAGAAGATAATAAAGGCATGGACCAAAGTTGGGACATCCTCGGGAGGGAAAAGATGTTTCACCCGGCTGATATTCCTCAGATGGTAAATATAGGTTTTGATTACTGCCACCACCTGAGATTTCTGGGTTAGGCTCTTGTCAAAATAATGCCCAAGTTCTGCACCTGGTCTGAGGTAGTCAGCTGCACATCCTCAAGCCATAGCCCAGAGGGTAGTCCAGTCAACAGGCCTGCCTCTCGATGATCTGGCTCCATGAGCAGCATCCTTGGCTTTAGCTGGGTTCAACCTCAGCCATCTTGCACTCATCCAGTCTTGGAGCGCGGCTAGATAGTTATTAAACACTGACTGGGTATGAAGGACATGTACAACTGAGTATCATCTGCACAGCAGTGAAAACTCAGAGTGTACCACCTAATAATCTCTCCCAACAGCAGCATATACACTGCAAACAACATTAGGGATAAGATGGAACCTTGTGGCACCCCACAGGATAGGGACTGAAGGGCTGAGGAATATTTTTTTTTTCCAATTGTTTAACCAGGTGAGACACACTAAGCTGAAAGCTTGTTTACAGGTGCAACCTGGGAGCACAGAGAAGTTAAGTGACTTGCTCCGGGTCACACAGTACGCAAGTGGGGGCTGTGGGATTCAAACCCAGGTCACCAGATTTGCAGCTCAGAGCCTTAAACCACTGCACTATACTGCCTCCCAAATCCCAGGCATCACTCTCTGAGTCCTACCCTGGGGAAAAGATCAAACCCAACTGAGGACCATACCAGATAGTCCACAGATGAGCTGCAGGTGATCCAGCAGTACCCCATGGTCTACTGTGCCAAACAGTGCAGAGAAATCAAGCAAGACCAAGATAGAATGGGTCTTATGATCTTGCGCTGTCAGGAGGTCATTTAGTACTTGGACAAGGGCCATCTCAGTGCTATGTCTCTTCATAAATTCTGACTGGAGAGAATCATAGACATTGTGGCTGGTCAAATGATCATCCAACTGCACCACAACCATCTTCTCAATAACCTTATCCACAAAGGGTAGGTTAGAAGTAGATCTGTAGTTTGCCAGACAGTCAGGATCCAGGGAGGATTTTTTAGGAAGGGTCTGCTCAACCGTCTCCTTCAGGGGATCCAGAAAGATCCTTCTCGCCAAGGACCTCCAGACTGTCTCAGCTAGGACCGGGCCAGATTTCTGTACGCAGCCTACTAGGAGGCGAGTAGGACCAGGGTCCAAACTACAGCCAGTTGGTCACAACAGTGGATAATCATCACAATATCAGTGATTGCAGGTTGGCTTAATTCAGACAAAGCAAACTGAGGGCCCGACATCTGCAGACCACCACAGCTCCCATTGGAGGGGGCCAGATAGTTGCCGGAGCTGATTGTGGCAACTTTATCTGCAAAGAATCGAGCAAACTCATCACACCATTCTTGTAAAAAAAGCTCTTCTGGTTGGAGACAGACTGGCCTGCACAATCTGTCCACAGTCTAGAAGAGCTGAGCTGGTCAATTCTGCACAGCAGCAATCTCCCTGGACAGGAATTCTGCCTTCTTATGAGTGATTGCTGATTGATAGGCCACATAATGGTCTATCAATCTAAGTTTGTCACACTCCAAACCCTACTTCTGCCAGCTCCTTTCTAGCCTTCATCCCTCTCTCTTCAACTCCTTCAAGGTCTTGTCAAACCAGGGAGACCTTGAATGAAGGGTAAGGGGACGAACACAAATGGGCAGTATGGAATCCAGGGCCACGACCACTGCGTTATTATAGGTGAGTGCTAGATTCCCTAGATCTATACTATTGCCATGTATATCTGGTAAATCTAGTAAAGTCATAAGGTCATCTGGGGTAACTCCCCTCAAAGGGCAGTAGAAAACCATTTCCATAGGGGCAGACCTATTGGGGGGAGCCACAAAACTGAACCAAGTGGTATGATGGTCAAACCACCCAACTGGCTCCACCACCAAACAGGATATCTCCATCCTCAGGAGGAATACCAAGTCAAATAAATGACCACCAGTATGGGTCGAGGAGGTAACAACCTGTGTAAGGTCCAGCAAACTCAACAGATAGAGGAAGTCTTTTTTTTTCATAGTTTGTTTTTATTAGCTTATCAATGTTACAGCATTGTAATATACATATAGTGAACTATCCAGTTACAAAATACAATATAGGACCAGAGTCCCTCATTCACAAGGATGGGTGCACTCGCCATATAGAAACACCACAGCAGGGGTAATCATGTCACAAACTATAAAGGAACAACCTTAATTGTGCTGTGTTTATGAGTGCAAGAACGGCATAGTTTTCCTCTGAAAATGAATGACTCTCCAGCATTAGTCCTTCAAAACAAATGTGGTCTCAACTAAGACCTACAGAATGACTCCATGCATTACATCTTAAAGCAGCAGTGCAACGAAAATGGGCTAAAATGTAACCCCATTTTTTTTCTTCCTAATAGATAGTAGATATATTCCAGTTTATCTTGGTGGTGACATTTTCAGTTTTGGTTATCATTTAAGAATTTTATAAAGTTTTTACATAATTATTTCTCAAGAAAAAAAGATGGCCACCTCAATTTTGCATTGAAATAATATTGAGGACATGAGGAGGGTAAAAATCAAGACAGAAATGCAGATGTACAGTACACAGCATAGGAAGCATCCAGAAAACCCAAACCAACAGTTATGCCAATATTTTTCATAACCATAGCAGAAAATAGCCTTTTGGAAAACAAATTTTCATTGCACTGCTGCTTTAAGAGAAATCTGAAATTTAAACTGAGACCAGGTTATTTTAAGTAACTAATATTATTTAATGTCGCTCCATACCTCCAACCCATCACTTTCCATGTAAATAATGATATATCTTTTGAAACAGCTACATTTTAAGCACAAAACAGCGATCAGAAGTATTGATGCATGGAAACACAACAGGAGAAGGTTATATAAACTAGAAAAGGTTATATAAACTATTCTCTGAATCCAACAGCAGAGAACTTTAACAAGTTCCAGAAGGCCTTACTCAGATTCTGAAAGGCTTTCTCAGGGTATCACCTTCTTCGTCGTGCAGACCCTCAGCTGATGATTTCCTGGAGACAGCAGCAAAGGCAGTAGCCAATTTACTAGTATCGATGAGGTTGGTAAAAGGGTATACTTACCCCTCCCATACAATTCTGAGATGTGCAGGATAAATCATTGTGTGGGTATTTCAGCATCCTTTAACAAACATCTCACCCAGTCGAATTTTTAGCGACGTTGACTTGTCACAAAGCTAATGTCTGGAAATGGGTATACTCGATGGTTATCCAACACAATATGACCTGTATGGTGTGCCATTTGTCTGATCTGATCTCTCTTTCCCACACCTGACATTACTGTCATCCAAATTCGAGACTCTGTATAATCCTGTTGTCTACCACAGGGATGATTTGATAAACATTCTGTATTTCCATGATCGGTTGTGCTCTGGTAGGTAAGAGACTTTCTGTTAGAAAGTCCCACACAAACATCATTGGACAATCCCCATCGCTTTCCTCGGGGCTACCTAGGCATCTAATGTCAACACTACATGCATGATTCTCCATTGATTCCATTCTAGCCCGCAGATGTTGCAGTTCCTTCACCATAAGAAAGGTAGCTCCCATAGCTGAATCAGCCTGTTTGCCCAGTCCTGTGGATTTCTGTTTTCAGGCCTTCCATCAAAGTTTCCAATGTATTTATTCTAGAGTTAAACCCCTCTACTTTCTGGGACAATCCAGCGACCGATTGAATCAAGGTCTATATTTTTAAACCCAGGGTAGAAAAGGTTTCTCCCCCATTGGAGTCTGCCAACTGGGCCTCAAATCCCAATCGTGAGGGTGGCCCACCACCAGTTCCTTTCCCACTGTCGGATTCACCTGCTGCTTTATTGCGCTCCGGAGTCCTCATCCTGATGTATTTGCAGTACAGGAATCAAACGAAACCATCAAAAGTCAACCAAAATAACTAGAAATAGCTAATTTTGCTAATTTATAGGTACTAGATGACAGTGCTGTTAATTCCTGTGTCTACACAGCTCGGACTCCACAGCGCCCCCTCAGCTAGAGGAAGTTTTGACCAAATTGTGAGAGTTAGTTTACCCAAGCATTTAAATTCCCCAGTATCAGTCATCTGGGGGATCGCAATGCTAGGTCGACAATGAAATATGTGACTTCCTGCAGGAAAACTTTCCTATCTCCTGGTGGACGATAGATGAGAAGGATCCTGCACCCTACATCCTCACCCATGATACATTCAAAGGAGTTGCTAGTCCCCACCAGTATAAGTGGAGCTTCTCAATGCATACTTGCTTATTGTGCTTAGGGGTAGACAGTCAGCTATGTACATAGGCAGCTTCTTTGTGATTACTCTATAAATCCAGAAGGTGATATTTCATTGCCTTCTGAAAGTGAGAGATGACCAGCCAATTAAGGTGTAGCGTGAGCAGTGATGTGTAGAATATGGCACACCAGAGAGAGAGAGATCTTATGGCTCTATGTCACAGCACATTAAGTTTGGCTAATGCATATGCAAGAGCTTGGCCATAAAGGAAGTCACCATAGTCCAGAATCAATAGGAAGATGGACTGGGCCAACCTTTTTTTTTGGCATCCTGAGGCAGCAGGTGTTGGATCCTATAAAATAGGCCAAATCTCTGCTTAAGCGTTTTTATTATTTCCTTGATGTGAAGAAGGAAGGAGAGATTATGGTCAATTCAGACCCGCAGATGCTTGAAATTGGTTCCAAAGTCAAATGATTCACCTAGGAGAGTACTAAGCTTTGGTACAAATCCTAGGGTAGCAGGATTAGGGGTATAGGTTAGGAGAGAGAGAGACACAGCAGCATCGCCTTAGTTTTTTTTAACATTCAAAAGAAGCTTCCTGTTCAGTAGATTTAATTGGAGCTGCTTGAATTCCTGCTGCTTCCAGTGTAGGTCTGCTAATGTAAAGGACTGTATTGTCTGTGAAAAGATGAATATTTACAGATTTTATTCCCAAATTGATACCAATACTGTAAAGTGCGAAGAGCATTGGTCCCAATATGGAGCCTTGTAGGACACCTCTGACAGAGGGTTTCAGCAGTGAGAATTCTTCTTCTGCTTTTACCTGCTGAAGATGACCTATGAGGTAGTTTGAGAACCACCTCATGGAAGGGGGGACAAGGCCAGTTGTATGGAGAGTATGTAAAAGCAGGTCATGGTCAACTGTGTTGAATACCTTGCTTAAGTCCTTCTGTACATACAAAGTCTTTGTTATCAAGGGCACCCCGCCAGTCATTAATCACTTTTGCAAGGGCCAAAACTGTACTGTGTTGTAAGCTAAATCCTGATTGCAGAGGATTAAGCAGATTTGAGAAGCCTAGTACTTCCTAAGCTGTGAACTATTTTCTCCAGCATTTTAGAAAGGATAGGGAGTAGGGAAATGGTTCTGCAGTTATTCAGATGATGTGGATTACCACATTTTACCAATGTATATTATGCTACATTATCTTTTACCAGTATATCTTAGCCATTAGAGATGCTTTTCACTCTATTTTTACTGTACTCCTATAAGTAAGGCAACAGTGCCATCGTTAGTGCTTGTGCATCACTGTAATTACAACTGACCTTGGGAATCACAGAGATTCCATTGTTTCTTTTATATGCAAGCTGAGCAACTTCTCATGTTAGTTAGGATAGTTAATCAGGCCACCTGTTTTTAGCCAATTGTACACTTTTTATGTATCTTCCGTAGTAGTAACCATAGTGATTATCGGGGTATAAGACCCTATGTAGCACGTAGCTTCTCTGAGATGAGAGATTGCATTTATCTAGGTAAGGAAAACAGGCTAGTTCTCCCAGTGATTTCACTGCTGATTATAAGTCTGTATTACTGATTTGTAATAAATTTGATTTGTTACATGTGCGCCACTTGTCTGTTGTCTCTTCCTTTGTGCCGTTTCACCAAGAGCCTGAGAAAGGTAATTTATTACCAACTTAAAATTCATTGTTTTGGTTTAGAAATATGTGGAGCTATAATGAAGCTAACTGTGATCTGTGTGTGCATTGTTTGGGTCTAGCAGCGTGTGGAGATATAATGAAGCTAACTGTGATCTGTGTGTGCAGTGTTTGAGTCCAGCAGCATGTGGAGATATAATGAAGCTAACTGTGATCTGTGTATACATTGTTTGGGTCTAGCAGCGTGTGGAGATATAATGAAGCTAACTGTGACCAATGTATGCATTGTTTGGGTCTAGCAGCATGTGGAGATATAATGAAGCTAACTGTGATCTGTGTATACATTGTTTGGGTCTAGCAGCATGTGGAGATATAGTGGCTGAGGCCTTTAAAGGGCTTGTACCTGGTGCAACTGAATTGTGCCCGCACAACCTCAAATGTGCCCCAGACAATATTCAAAGGGGGATAGTGCAGCATAAGAACCAATGCAACATGGTGCAAAGATAATGTATGCCACACATCTCCAGGGGGCGTGCCCAAGCACGTGCGACACGTCACGATATTCGGCCCAGGATGAATTCACAGAGTTGTGAATGACTGTTGCAGTATGCACTACAAGCCCACAATGGGCTTGCAGCTGATACTGTAAGCTGTCATTTGGCGGGAAGCTGCAGAGGTATGTGGGTGGGTTTGTTGCCAGACAATGATGGGGAGAGGTGGGTGGGCAGGTGTCCTCTGTGTGTGTGTGTGTGTGTGTGTGTGTGTGTGTGTGTGTGCCACTGGATCACCAGGGTAAACAAATGTATTACCTTATGGTGATCAGGGTGAGCAGGAAGGTGGTACCACTGGACAGACAGGGAAAATTAAATTATTACATCATGGCAATCGGAGAAACAGGAGGGAAGGGGGTACCAGTAGACTACCAGGGAGATATGAATTATTAAATTATGGTGATCAGAGCTATGAGAGGGGAGGGGGTACTACTAGACTATCAGTGAGAATTAAATCATTGCAATTCAGCCATCATTGGTATGGGATGGGGGTATTAGTGCGGTCCCTGGTACTGGGACCGCATGCTTTGCAGGGTGCCAGGTGCATTTCGCAGGCCAACCCTGCACAACACAAGCAGATGGCGCCATTTACACCTTGCATGCAGAATGGCTCCATTTGCATATCCAGGTCTAAATATCTGGATATTGCACCCGGCGCAGCTCCAGTTGTGCTGGAACATTCCTAGTCCTTGCATTCAGACCATTCTGGGGGACGTGCCTGTGCACTGTATTTGTGCTGTGCACATTATTTGCTATATTCAGAAGAGATGCACCAAGGTACATCTCTTTTGAATATATCCCTTAGTTGCTCTAGAACAACTCAGTTGCACTGCACCACCACTTGCAGCAATGCCAGGTGCAATTCTGAATATTGAGCCCAATGAAGCTTACTGTGATCTATGTATGCATTGCTTGGGCCTAGCAGCATGTGGAGATAAAATGAAGCTAACTGTGATCTGTGTATGCATTGTTTGGGTCTAGCAGCGTGTGGGCATATAATGAAGCTAACTGTGATCTGTGTATGCATTGTTTGGGTCTAGCAGCGTGTGGGCATATAATGAAGCTAACTGTGATCTGTGTATACATTGTTTGGGTCTAGCAGCATGTGGAGATATAATGAAGCTAACTGTGTTCTGTGTATGCATTGTTTGGGTCTAGCAGCGTGTGGAGATATAATGAAGCTAACTGTGATCTGTGTATGTATTGTTTGGGTCTAGCAGCGTGTGGAGATATGATGAAGCTAACTGTGATCTGTGTGTGCATTGTTTGGGTCCAACAGCGTGTGGGCATATAATGAAGCTAACTGTGTTCTGTGTATGCATTGTTTGGGTCTAACAGCGTGTGGGCATATAATGAAGCTAACTGTGTTCTGTGTATGCATTGTTTGGGTCTAGCAGCGTGTGGAGATATAATGAATCTAACTGTGTTCTGTGCATGCATTGTTTGGGTCTAGCAGCATGTGGAGATATAATGAAGCTAACTGTGTTCTGTGTATGCATTGTTTGGGTCTAGCAGCGTGTGGAGATATAATGAAGCTAACTGCGATCTGTGTGTGCATTGTTTGGGTCTAGCAGCGTGTGGAGATATGATGAAGCTAACTGTGTTCTGTGTATGCATTGTTTGGGTCTAGCAGCGTGTGGAGATATAACGAAGCTAACTGTGATCTGTGTCTGCATTGTTTGGGCCTAGCAGCATGTGGAGATATAGTGCAGCTAACTGTGTTCTGTGTATGCATTGTTTGGGTCTAGCAGCGTGTGGAGATATAATGAAGCTAACTGGATCTGTGTATTCATTGTTGGAGTCTACCCGCATGTGGAGATATAATGAAGCTAACTGTTTTCTCCGTGTGCACTGTTTAGGTCTAGCAATGTGGAGATTTAATGAAGCTAACTGTGATCTGTGTCTGCATTGTTTGGGGGTAGCAGAATATGGAGATATAAATAAGCTAATTGTGATCTGTGTCTGCATTGTTTGGGGTAGCAGAATATGGAGATATAAATAAGCTAATTGTGATATGGGTATGCATTGTTTAGGTCTAGCTCAAGTAAAAAACTGTGACATTTGCCACAGTGCTGACCAGGCTGCATCAAAATGCAGGCATATGGCTTTGGATAGCACTCTTGAATAAATGGAGAGAGATACTGCAGTGCTCTCCAAGTCACTATATCTTCCAGCAGCGTCAAATCTGAAACTACCAATGATGGATAAAGAACAAAACACACCATATAACCTGATCGTATGGTTGAAATCCAAAAGGCTGCCCGGTCAGAATTTTCCTCATGTTGACAGAGAGTAACCAGGACTATAACTGTTAAGGTGACATCTGGAACTGCCCGGTGGCAGTATACCGAGGGTTATGTTTGTGTCATTGGTAACACTGGGGGAGACCACAGTCCATTCTCAAACTTGGATCACCCCGGTTGCAGTTCAGTGGGTTACGTCTGTATCACAGGGCTAATTCCAGTAGCTGTGCCCTTATCTCTGATTTACCTTTCTTCTCTTAACAGTAGCAGCATTTCCAGCACTAGATAACTACATGACATTGATTGTGAAAGATGAAGATCCTTCAGTACTGGAGTTAGGGAACAAGAATGAGATCATACACCAGCATGCCGACTTTGATAATATGGCCAACAGAGTTAAGCTAGCCCTGGCAAAAAGAGTTACAGGGGAGGGGGGATCAGGCAAAGTGGGCAAGTATTAAAGATGCAGTGCTTGAAGGAACGTCCTATTGTGTTATAGAGAAAAGGAAGTGCAAAAGAAGAAGGAAACCACTTTGGTACTGAAAAACAGTAGCAGAAAAAGTCGGAGTCAAAAGGCTGGCCTTCAGGAAATATAAGGGAATGCAGCGGGATGGAGATAGGGAGGCATACCAAACTTCCTTTAGAGAAACAGGGAAGGCAGTAAGGCAGACAAAGGCTCAAACCGAGGAAACGCTAGCACAAACAGTAAAAGAAGGTGACAAGACTTTCTATAGATACATTAGTGAAATGTGAAAGTCTAGAGGAGCTATTGTAAGATCAAAGGAGATAAGTGGGCATGTGAGGAGGAGGACCATGTAAAAGCATCTATCCTAAATAGATAATTCTGCTCTGTATTTACTGATGAGAAGGTAGGACATGGTCCACAGCTTAGCACCATGGACACAGGGGGGAGGAAGGTGTGCACTAATCCCTTCACAAAAGAAAGGGTCCTACAAGAGCTCAATAAGCTCAGGGTGGATAAGGTAATGGGACCTGATGGCATACATCCCAGGGTACTGAAGGAGCTAAGGGTGGAACTAGCAGAGCCATTATCAGAACTGTTTAGTGAGTCTCTGAGCACAGGAGAGGTCCTGGAAGACTGGAGAATGGCTCATGTGATCTCACTCCACAAGAGTGGTAGAAGGGAGGAGGCAGGGAACTACAGACCAGTCAATCTTACCTCAATAGTGGGCAAGATTATGGAGGCACTCCTTAAGGAAAGGATAGTGAAACACCTGGATTCCATAGGAGCGTAGGATCCAAGACAGCATGGGTTTACAAAAGGAAGGTCCTGTCAAACTAATCTCATAGAAATCAGTGTTTGTTTCCTCTTTACTGGGGGACTTTAATTTGCTAACCTCAGTTGAGCTATGTAACGTTCACCCTTGGGGGTTACCTTAAGTTAATTTTGGAGTTTCGTCTGTATAAAAGCACCACAGATACTCGAGCTTCTGCCAAACTCACTGGGGCTTCTTAATTCAATTTAGCCATTGCATGCTACAGGGCTCTTTCCCCAAGAGGAGATCCTAACTCCTGGGATCCTGCCTACAGGATATAAACTGCTGGTGAAAGAACATGTTTAAGCAAGTCAAAGTGAATCAGCTCCAGTAATTGTTTGTACCTTGTGTGATTTCTACAGTAGTGATCAACTAGGTATTTCTATATAGCAAGAATCTCAGTAGTCATTCTGTTACTAAATAGCGTAGCAGTGCTTGTTACCACCCAATGTGTGTTAGCGATATTGTGGAAGCCAGAAAGACTTGTTTCATTTCAGAAGCCAATTTTTAGGAAGTAGCCAAACACTGTTACCCGATTTAGCCTAAGCCTGCCCCCTTCCCATGACCCAGTAGCATTTAGCAAATACCAAATCAGCAATCTGTGTAAGCTGCGCCAGTCCCTCCTTCTCCTACTTGATATAATCTGTTCCGATTTGTCTCCTTTCACAGCCGGTGGTCGAGAGGGCCATCGAGCATCCTGTCCTCCCCCGAAATGGACCCACATTGAGGCCGGCGACTGCTGTAGGTACACTACCAATTATTAAGACCGAGCAGCCGTTTTCAGAAAATTCCAGCCATGTGTGTGGGACCCTGCTGGCACTATGCGCCGGCTGCCCCACCACCCCCACCACTACTCTTGGTGTGCTCCAGCTTTTATAGGCTGTCACTGTGGAAAATAGCCAATCAGCTCACTTCATTATATGCAGGCTATACAATCTAGACACTAGTGGCCTCCCCATTCACTTCCCAGCTACCTTAACCCAGCATCTTGTCATTCTGCCACTGCAAATTACACTACCGAGTCTTCTCATCCCCCTAACATCCCTCCCACCTTCTACCTACCCTGAAGCACTTTATCTCCCCACTACAGGCCTCACCTGGGCAACTTCTGCCCCCTCCCACACTACCCACATCCCTGGCCCATTCCCTTATGCCACATTAATAAACTGGGACCTAGGCGCTACCATCCTGCCACCTTCATTCCATGCTGGGCTGTCAGTTTTACACTCATCGACCTCAAAATTTTTTTCGCTAACCCTGCCACAGCTATCAACCTCCTACAAGGCAAGTTGGACATCGTTGGTAGCAAAACAGTTAATTTCACTACTGCTGCTCCTAGCAGAGGACATTGAATCAAATCCTGGACCACCTGCCCCCCACATTAACAACAACTCCTCCCCCTCCCCATCCCTCCAGCTACCACGTGGGCTAAACATTATGCATCTTAACATATGCAGTATCCTAAATAAAATCGCCCCCCTTTAACCGTAGATCCTCTCCCTATGCCCTGATATTATTGTTATTTCTGAAACATGGTTGAAACCCCATAACCTGGATGCTGAATTATCCATCCCTGGCTACTCCCTCACTAAACATGACCACCCTGGCAGAAGGAAGGGTGGGGGCATTGCCATGTTCATCTCCTCCAAACTACAATTTGCACCAGTCCAACTCCCCAAACAAAACTCATTCCATTAACTCCCTCCTAATCAATGTATCACTTCCCCACTCTGTCCCAATATATGTAGCAGGGTCCTACTGTACCCCAGACACCCTCCTGCATGTCATCCTAGAACACCTAGGCACCTTAAAATCACTCACTTCAGAGAGCGAACTATATATACTTGGGGATTTCAACAATAACTGGCTCTCCAATCCCAACTCTAAGCTCAAAAACCAAGTATCTGCCCTCAACCTGTCCCAACAAATCATGGAACCCACTCGCTTGAATCATAAGTCTCTTTACCACTATCTCTCTGACTGGGCCCTCACCACACACCCCCATCGGGTCCTAATAGCTGGCATCCTACCCAATTCCCTAAGCGACCATCACATGATTTATATAGTAAGGAAAATATTCAAGCCCCAGGTGCCGTCCCCACACATACTTCTCACCAGGTCCTACAAATCACTAGACCTTGCTGCACTCCTACATGATCTATCTAACACTGATTGGTCATTCATCCAACACGCTGCCTCCATTGACTCGGCACTGGAATTTTTTCAATCAAAATTTCTCACAACCTGGGACTTCTATGCTCCTCTCAGACGAGCCCGAGTAAGGGGCGCCCACCTACACTGGATAAACGCAACCATCATCAAACAACTCCATGATAGGGGCAAGGCCTGGAAATCTTACAAGGCAACGGGATGGTCGCTTAGGGAATTGGGTAGGATGCCAGCTGTTAGGACCCGAGGTTGAGAGACTTAAGGAGCTTAATATGTATAGCCTCGAGGAAAGGAGGGAGAAGGGGGACATGATAGAAACTTTCAAGTACCTCAAGGGAATCAACAAAGTCCAAGAGGGTAGCATCTTTCAAAAAAAGAGGTGTGCAAGAACAAGGGGGCACAATTTGAAGATAGAAGGGGGGCGGCTCAGAGGTAATTTAAGGAAGTATTTTTTCACAGAGGGTTGTGGATGTATGGAATGGCCTTCAGAGGAGGTTGTGGAGTCAAAATAGTGGTGGAATTCAAGCATGCATGGGACAGTCATAAGGCAATTCTAGGGGGTGGGGTAGGAAGAAGTAGGCTGCTGGTTAACTAGGCTCTGCAGCTTATCCTTCAGGTAGGGAAATGGGCAGACTGGGTGGGCCAAACGGTCCTTATCTGCTGTCAGATTCTATGTTTCTATGAACACAGGCAGCACTCCATCACTACCGCACACTCAGAAATGTATGTACTAGGCTAATTCGTCAGGCCAAAGCAAACTACTTTAAGGTTTCTTTCCACTCTAACCTCAACCATCCAGCTAAATTCTGGAAGACAATGAAATTGCAGCTCTCTCCCCCTTCCCAGCCACCCACCCCTGCCCTTAATGTCACTGGTCCCATGATCACTGACTCTGGTGATGTGGCCTCTGTTTTCAACTCATTTTTCAGAAACTGTGCCTTCTCCCTTCTATCCACAAACCCGCACCCCCCCATGGCCCCACAAAGCCCCATGCCACCCCCCCCGGTCCTCCTGTTTCTCATTTCGCCTAGTCTCCACTGCCGAAGTACTAACAACCCTGTGGTCACTCAACCCTTCTAAAGGCAAATGCCCCTCTGGCCTCAACTCCAAAAGGCTATACTTATCTGCCCCAGTCATCGCCTCCCCACTGGCCTCCCTCTACAGTCTCTCTTTCTCTCTCACCAAAATACCAGCTGAATGGAAGCATGCCACAGTCATTCCTCTCCCTAAAGGTGGTGACCCCTCCTTGCCAGGCAATTATTGCCCTATCTCTCTTCTCTCTAGTCTAGCCAAAGTTCAGGAACAGCTTGTTCTCTCCCAAATATCTGCCTTCTTTGACTCCTCCTCCTCCTTCCTCTCACACTACTGGTCTGGCTTCCAGAAATTGCACTCCACAATCACCTCCCTTCTAAGGTTAACAAACGACATCCTCACTGGCATGGACAAAGGAGATGTCACCTCAGCTATCTTCATCAACCTAGTTGAGACTTTTGACACAGCCTCCCTCTCTCTTGTGTTATCCAAACTCACCCTCGCCAGCCTCTCAGGTGAGGCCACCAGCTGGTTCTACTCTTACCTGGCAGGGAGGCAACAAGTAGTTACAATTGGATCACACACTTTTGCCCCCTCCCTGTCACAGTAGGTGTTCCCCAAGGCTCAGTCCTTGGTCCGCTACTCTTCTCTATATTTCTAAATGACCTGCCCTCAGTGTTTCCTCTCTCATCTGTACACATGTATGCCAACGACACTGTGCTATATGTCACAGGTCCCTCCCCTGCACAGTGTCATCCAGACTCCAGGAGGATGTTAATGCAATCCAGCTCTGGTTCCACTCTAACCAGCTATTTCTCAACCCGAGAAAACTGTCTCACTCACCTTCGGGACTAGGCAAAGGCTCTCTCTGGCCCTCCCTCCCACCTTCTACACTTTAGATGGGACCCACTTGGAGTCCTGCACCTTGTTCAGATACCTCAGAGTCTGGCTCAATCAGCACTTTGACTTCTCAGTCCATATTGAAGCAATCCTCAAAAAACTTCACCCAAAACTGCGAACCCTTTATCAGAACAGAAGCTGCATTCCCCTGCCCACCCGCAAAAAAATTGTACAGAAAATGATACTCCCATTGTTTGACTATGGGGACGTAGTTTATAGCTAAGCCCCCAAGTCCTCCCTCACCAGGCTTGACCCCCTTTTCCACTCTTTCTGCTGCTTTGCCCTGGACCGTCTGCCCATGACTCATCACTGTAACCTCTACAGATCTCTAAATCTACCTTCCTTACAGGATTGGAGAATGGCACATTGTGCTAGGATAACAGCAAAATACTGGACCCAGTCACTACCCCCCTTCCTTTCCAACTACCTTGGAGGCCCAAACTCCTTCTGCTTACTCTCTTCATAATACCAACTCCAGGCTCTTCTCCCTTACAGATATGTCCTCCACCAAAGGCCAACAAGCTTTCAGGCATCATATGCCTTACATTTGGAACTCCTAGCTGAGATCAGACACTCCACCCCTACTCAGCAACTCAACCGTCTTCTCAGCATTTCACCACCGCCTGTTTGTGCAGCTAGCTCTATAAGGTAGACGTTTGCCATATGCCTGTTGTTAGCCTGTCCGTTGCTTCTTAAAGTTGTGGCACTTGACCTCAGTGTTACTTTAGTTGTGCTATTAAGTATTCCCATGCCAAGACGCATGTGTAACTGTACAGTGTGTTTCTCGTTACTGCAATGTGCTTCATTTTAATAATGTGTGTACTTTGTTTACTGGCTATCCTAATCCCCCTCCCCCATGATGCATCTGGGATCGAGCATTGCACTGCTTAGTATACCTTCCTGGTGAAACTCTTAAATAAATAAATAAATAAATAAATTTCTTTGACTGGGTAACCAGAGTGGTGGACCAAGGGGAAGCAGTTGATGTTGCCTACCTTGACTTCATCAAAGCTTTCGATACTGTTCCACATAGAAGATTGATTAATAAACTGGGTAGGCTCAGGGTGGCTCACAAGTTGGTCAACTGGGTGGCAAACTGGTTGACTGGCAGAAAACAGAGAGTGGTGGTAAATGGTATACAGTCAGAAGAGAGGCAAGTCACAAGTGGGGTACCTCAGAGATCAGTCCTGGGGCCAGTCCTCATCAGTATCTTCATCAATGACATTGCAGATGGATTGGAGGGTAAGGTTTGTCTGTTTGCAGATGACACCAAGATCAGCAACAGAGTAGATGATCCAGATGGGGTGGGCAGAATGAGAAGAGATCTGGATAAACTAGCAAGTGGTTGGAAGAGTGGCAGCTGGGATTTAATGCAAAGAAGTGCAAGATCATGCACATAGGGAAGAGAAACCCTGAAGCCACCTATAGGCTGGGAGGGGAGTTGCTGGCAGTCACAAGGGAAGAAAGAGACTTGGGCATCATCATCACTGATGACCTGAAATCATCCAAGCAGACCACTAAAACAGTAGGTAAGGCTAGGGGGATGTTGGGGTGTATTAGTAGGGGTATCACAAGTCATAAGAGGGAGGTAATAATCCCTCTTTACAAGAAACTGATTAAGCTCCATCTGGAGTACTGCATGCAGTACTGCAGGCCACACCTTCACAAGGACATTAACCAAATTGAGGCAGTCCAGAGAAGGTCAACCAAAATGGTGCAGGGACTGCATCAGAAAACATATGAGGACAGATTAATAGAGCCCAATATGTATACCCTACAGCAAAGGAGGGAGAGAGGTGATATGATCGAAACATTCAAACACCTTAAGGGCATTAATTTAATTTAATTAATTTTAATTTTAGTTGTTTAACCAAGTATAGCACACTAAGCTGAAAGCTTTTTTACAGGAGCGACCTGGGAGCACAAGGAGGTTAAGTGACTTGCTCAGGGTCACACAGTATGCAGGTGGAAGCTATGGGATTCAAACCCAGGTCTGGTCTGCTGGATGTCACCAGATTTGCAGCTCAGAGCCTTGGACCACTGCGCTATACTGCCTCCATTAACAAGGTGAAAGAGTCTAACATGTTTCAGTATAAGAAAAATAGCAGGACAAGAGGACACAGCATGAGATTAGAGGGAGGCCGATTAAGGGGTATTGTGAGGAAGTTATTTTTCACAGAAAGGGTGGTGGATGCATGGAATGGCCTACCTGAGAAAGTGGTGGATATGAATACAGTGCAGGGCTTCAAACAGGCATAGGATAGGCATAAGGGAGCAATACAGATGAATATGAATAGATAGGCCATTGACAGAGCAAAGGCCAATGGCACATTTATAAGGTAGAGAAAGAAATGGGCAGACTGGATGGGCCTTGCAGTCCTTATTTGCCGTCAACTTCTATGTTTCTATGTTATGTATCTATTGTCCTGAAGAAAGCACAACCAGCAGTAAGTAGATGGCCTGGTAAATGTTACATATAGGATAGATGCTGTGAAGCCCTGATGATCTCAGTTAGAAACTTGACCATGTTATCAGACTTGCATCTCCCAGGTGGCAGTGCAGAATGTATCTTTGGTATAATATGCGTTTGGTAAACCTGATTCTGTTCTCAAACCCAGGAATCCCAGGTGACAATGCAGAAGGCTATGTGTGTATCATTGGTATAATACCAGGGAAGGAAACCTGAGTCCATTTTAAAACCTGGAACTCCCAGCCAGCCAGTGATGTGGAGGGTTGTGGCATCTATCTTACCACCTGCTACACTGGTGACCTATATTCACAGTGCAAGGGGGTCATTAGGGGTCAGCCACTGAGAGAGAGGATTGAGCATCCAGAGGACAGCTCCCAGAAGAGGGTGGAGTGGCAAATGGCACTTGCCTGGCCCCCTAGCAGTGACTGGGGGCTGGCATGTCATGTCCTGAAAACAGCCGGCAGAGCAGATTCCTGGCAGGCTGCATACAGAAGCATGTGAAGCTTGGCCATTGTCATCCTTGCATGCTTTTGCAGCTGCACTCAGGTGATGGGTTGAAGTTGAAGGAAAAGCATGGTGGCCAACCGGCAGGATGACACTGGTGCCTTGTAGGTTCCACATTCAGCCAGCTGGATACCTCAGTGAACCATATCCTGTTCCTGGTTGGAGGACGTTCAGGGGGCTCCTGCTGAACCTGCCAGTGGGGGATGAGAAGCCCATGGGGAAGAACTGAAGATAAGTCTAGTGGAAGCTGTAATGATGGGGCTGGGAGGGGACTGGTGGGTGGGGGCCGGTCGACTAAGGAGCAGAAACAAATTGATGTAAAAAAATAAAACCTTGGACTACCTGGCAGCAGTGCAGGAGGTTATGTGTGTAACCTTGGTATAATACCAGAGTGGGACACTTCAGTCTATTTTCAAACCAGAATTCCAGGTGGCAGTGTAGGGGTTAGGTGTATATCAGTGGTATAATATTATGGTGGGAAACTTGAGTAAATTCTCAAACCTGGAACTCCAAGGGGGAAGTACAGGGGTTATGTGTGAATCATTGGTGTAATACCAGTTCCAAAGTCCATTCTTGAATGTGGGACTCCAAGGTGGCAGTACTGTAGGTTATGTTTATATCACTGGGGGAAACCAGAGTCTCTTCTCAAATTCTGATCACCCCAATTGCAGTTATGTCTGGATCACAGGGCTAATTCCACTGGTTGTGCCTTACCTGATTTGCTTTGGCTCCCTTAACAGTAGCAGAATTTCCTGTCCCAGAAAACTATGTAACATTGATTGTGAATGATGAAACACCCTCAGTATTGAAGTCAGGGAACAGAAATGAGATCATACACTAGCATTCTCCTACAGAAAGTACCATCAACAGTAAGTAGATAGTCTGCTAAATGTTATATGTAGGATAGATGCTAAGAAGCACCGATGAGTTCAGACAGTGAATGTTGAGCCTGTTCGTTGACTTGCATCTCCCTGGTGGCAGTGAAGGGGACTATGTTTGCATCATTGGTATGATACCAGTTTGGGAAACCTGAGCCCATTCTCAAACCTGGGACTTTCAAGTAGCAGCACAAGGGGTTATGTATGTAGTCTTGGCATAATACCAGGGTGGGAGACCAAAGTCCATTTTCAAACCCAGGACTTCTTGGTGGCAGTGTGAGGGGTTAGGTGTGTATTATTGGTATAATACCAGGGTGGGAAACCTGAGTCTGTTCTCAAACCCGGGACCCACGGGGGCAGTGCTGGGGGTTGTGTGTATCATTGTTATAGTACCAGTGTGGGAAACCTGAGTCTGTTCTAAAACCCAGGTCTTCCTGATGGTAGTTTAGAGGATTAGGTGTGTATCATTGGTATAAAACAAGGGTGAGAAATCTGACTCAGTAGTCAAACCCAGGACTCCCATGTGGCAGTGCCGGGGGTTATGTGTGTATCATTAATAGAGGGCAACAAAAGTGGTAAGCAGCTAAAAAGAAGAAGCCAAGTCTAGAACAAGGAATGCAAGTAAGTGATGGGTTTATTGGCGCTAAAAGAACTGTAAACAGAAACTCCAGCACTTTGAGTCTCACAGATTCTTCCTCAGGAAATACAGGTAACTAGGTGGCCATTTGCAGGGACATCTTGAAATCCTTGACAGTTACAAGACCCCCAACGTTCCAATTTTTAGAGCTGTCAAACACAGTTTACAAAAAAAGGAAATAAGTAAATAACATAAGACATCAGTAAAAAAACTATATAAATACACCTAATGCAACCAACCCACTTCAGTAATGAGAATAAAAAAAGATTATAATAAATTGAATAAGTTAGAAAAAGTAAAAATTGCTGCTAAAGGATACGTTCAAGCCTTAAATTTGTGTCACAACATATTATTGCATACATACTGTAAAAAGGTCAGTAACAAGGTCCGGTGACAATCAAATATATGAGGATCAAACACACAAATCTCAGAAGAAGCTGATACAAAAGAGTAAAGAGTTAATGCCAAAAATATCCCATAAGTCAAAAATACAAACAGGACAGCTGAAAAACTAACAAAAAGCGAAGACTGAGCCAAAGAATATGAAATGGAAAAGACCTGAAAAACGGTGAATGGGAAATAAAAGAGAAGGAGAGGGAAGGAAATTAAATAATATACAGTATTAGCAAGGGATGTAATAAATTAGGGAAAAGGGAGATAAAAAAGGTAAAAGGGTGAAGAGGAAGGGAGAAGAAATAGAGAAACCTCTCAAAGATAGGGAAGAATGTCCAGTCTTCATTAAGGCCATTGGGTATAAAAACTCCCAATTTAAAAATGTCTACTCTCTAGTTGCAATAATTTTCGAGTTATGTCACCACCCAAGGGGAAACTGGGACATGGTCTAGCCCCATAAAATGATGCAAGTTGTGATTCTTGCCACAGGAGTGCCACTTTGGGCATTTGCAATGGAACAATTGTGCTCTTGAATATGTTCCTGAAGAGGGTGTGTAGTTCTGCTCACTTGCAGCCTGGGACAGGGACAGCAAAGAGAATAAACTGCACAAGGGATGAGGCAAGTAATAAAATGTTTCTTGATGAGGTATGTTTAATTGATTGGGCTGGTAAATCTAATGTCCTGGAAGGTGCATCTAAAACATTACAACTCCTACAACAATGAACACCATAGGGATAGGAAACTGTTAAAGATTGCTGTTCGACAGATTCCAAATGGCTGTGAAACACCCTGTCTTGGTGTTCCTCCTCCTTCTATAAACTATCTGTAAACAAAATCAAGGTCCTTCTATTTGACCAGAACAGGTCAGAACGACTTTAGTGCTCCAGAAACATACAGTGCCAAGTCCCTTCTCATCCTTTTCATGACTCCTTTTGTATCAACCCTGTTGCAGTACTGCACTACTGAGTTATAAGTGGTAATAAAATTAACCTAGAAATGTAGCCTAGCTGGAAGCTGACAAGGAGTGAGCAAATCCCTCCTATCCTTAGTTCTTGTTCTCATGTAAGTTTGATCGAAAAGAGAGGAATCATAACCTGTCTCATAACTCATTGGCCTGCTGCTGGAAAACCTCATTTTTAGGACAGTTGTGCCAAATATGAAAGAACTGACCAAATGGTATTCCTCACAACAGGTGGTTCTAGATGGCAGCTATCAGCCCTTAAGAGTGTTTTCCCTGATGTGGATATTCTGTAACCTGCAGTAGATATGCAACCATCCTAATGGATAAATAATGCAAGATCTAAAAAGGAGATACTAGTTTAATTGATGGTACACATAAACATTGTGTTAAAATTATTGTTCTTCAAGAAATAAACATTTGTACCTTTTCTACTGTACCTCCCTGGAAATGTAAGATGTAATTTATATATCTGCACCAGTACCCAATTTTTATGAGAAAAGGGGTTAGTCCTGGGATCACATATGATCTTACTTCGAGATGGCTCTTGCAGTAGGTACTAACCAGTAGGACTAGGCCAGCAGGCATTAGGACCCCATGGAAAATCTTCTAGCTAGCCATTCCTGGTAGGGACTGCCCTGGACATCAGGTGGCTGATGTCAGATAAAAGGGACGGTCCCACACCCACCTTCCAGTTCTTTTCCGCCATTGGCTACTGTTCAGTCGCCTCATGGAAGAGCTCTACTACAGTGGTTCGGCTAAGTATTTTTTTAACGCTTTTTCTAAATGTTTCTCCCAAATTCAGATATCGACTCCAGCATTGCATATCGTCCCCTATTCCATCTGAGTTGCTTAAGAACAAGTGCGATTCCTGCAGGTCTCAACTCCCACATAAAGACACCCATTCCCTGTGCCTCTTTTGCCTTGGCTCAGACCACAACGTGGATGAGTGCAATCACTTCTGAAAATTTAACTCCACTACTTGGAAGAGAAGGCAGCAAGTCCTTGAAGCCCACACCTTGAAGCAGAAGTTTGTCTCCATGGAGAAGAAGTTAAAGCAGCTCGGGCAGACATTGGACTCTTCTGAAGGGCATCTCTGTAAAAAAACGGGACAAAGAGAGGCACAGGGACAGGGCTGTTCCTTCCACAGTCCTGCAGGCCCTGGCCAGGGTCGTGGTCTTAACTGTTGCCTCCTCTCCAAGGGATTCCAATCTGACTGCCACCTTGGAGGTGTCCAGGTGAACGTTGACTCCCCCGTTGGACTCGTGTGGGTCTGATGGGTACCTCCAGGGCAAAGGAGACTATCACCCTCACTACGGTTACCTCACAGCCTGGAGGCGTTGGCGTGTCCGACAGGTCGGGCTCTGACTCTGCCATTTCCCACCTGGATGAGGCTGGTAAGATGCACATTGTGCCCGATGTGTGTCCAGCCAGTGTTCCCCCATCAGGTCCTGACACCTCGCCTGACATCCGGGGTGTGTTATGAGAACCTACCAGGCCCCTGCCATTGGAGGCTTCTCTGTCTCCCCCACTGTGGGATTGGGCATCAACTTGGGGTCTCCCCCACCATTGGAGGTTCCCCTTCCATCGCCTGAGCCTCCATTGCAGGATCTGATGCCCGTACCCCACGGCGTCACCTTCCAGCAGTCCGCCCAGTGACTGGCCTTCGGGCCCTCCGCATGGGCCATCGGGGGCTGCGGATATGGTCCCTTCTCTGGGGCCATCATTTCCCACCTTTCCACCCCTGAAGCCGATGTCTGGCCCATCTGTTCCCCTGTCAGGGCCTCCTGTGGTGCCATTGGCACCTCTGACACTGGGTCACCTGATGCCAGGGTACCCGATACCACATTTTCCGGCACCTCAGTACCTGATGCCATATTACCTGATGCTGGCCTACCCCAGCCCGGGTTTTCCACTGTCGGGCTATGGGTATCTCTTTTATGGGTTTCCGGGCTACCCTCCTCTGCCCTTGCCGCCCCCCCAGGTGGATCTCAAAGAGGTCCTTTCTTCCTGGTGGGCTGAAGCAGGTCACAGCTGATGTCAGAATCACCCGGCGCTGGTACTGATGCCAGTCTTGATGCTGGACTGAGGTCACCCTCCCCAAGGACTCCCTATGTCAGTCCTTATCCCTGTTCCAGTTGAAGCCGGTGGGAGGGTTCCAAGGGAATACATCCATCCGGTGGATAAATCCCAATGGAACAATATCCCTTTGCCCAGTGGGGATTCCTCCAGCATCTCAGACTTGGAGGATGGGTACCCTTCGGGACCCGATGAGGAGCCGCACACTCCAGAGACTCCCAAGCTGAAGAGAAGTGCTGAAATCTCCCCCAGAGGACCCTTCATTTCTAGACTTGCTCCAGAAGATCCAAGCTTCTTACGGCTGGAAACCTGTTGATCAGGATGTGCAGCACTAGCATCTGGCAGAGTACTTGGACCTTGAGGAGGCCCTTCCCACACTTATCCCACTGTGGCTGGAGCCACACGAGGACTTGGTGACCATGATTTGGAAGTAGCCGGTATCTTTGGCCACTGTGGCATGCAAGGCTGACAGGCTTTATCAGTCCCCTGAGGGCGAAGAATTCTTGGGTATTCAACCTAAGGCTGATTAGTGGTCATCAGAGCCACCTTTGATTGAACTGCCAGCCTGAAACACTTCAGTTCTATTCCCCCCAACAAAGACTCCAAAGTCTTGGACCAGTTTGACAGGAAGATATTTTCATCTTCCACTCTAGGTCTACATGCCCTGAATTACGTGGGCCACTTGGGAGACTATCAAAAGTCTGTCTTAGGGGAGCTTGCCTCCAAGCTTGATTTTATACTAGACTCATCACTTAAGCGGGAGTTAGGTGAGCTGGTTAGGTCGGCTTGGTCAGCCTGTTGACATATGCTGAGAGCCACATATGATGTGATGGATTCAGCTGATTGCTCTTCCGCCTTTGCTGTGGGCTTGCACAGACATTCTTGGCTCCAGATCTCCGGCTTAGCTCAAGAGGTCCAAACAGCCATTATGGATGCCCCTTCAGAGGATCAGTATTGTTCGGGGGCAATACAAAAGATATTATCACCAAACTGTAGGACAAGGGTCAAGTCCTGAGATCAGTGAGGGGCATATATCACAAGCCCCAAAGCCAGAAATGGCCCTTTTTGTGTCAAGTCTGCAGGCAATGTAGGCAGTGGCAACCCCATTGCCAGAGTAATCAAGGAGCTGCTGCAGCTACCGGTGCTCCCCCAGCCAAATCCCATAAGACTGTGAGAGCCCACTTGGCCACTCAGCCTGCCACCTCCTGGCTCATTGTCCTTCTCCCTCCATCTGGATTTTCTGGCAGATCCGTTGGGTAGTCATTTTTCTTGCCACCTGCTGGAGTGGGAAAGGATAACGTCAGACTCCTGGGTGTTCCAGCTGATCGCCCGGGGTACTCAATAGAATTTGTTCAGCTCCCTCTTCACAGACCACCCCCAGCTCTTTCTATCTTCCCAGCCATCTTCTGCTGGTTCAGGAGGATATCAGTTCCCCTCTTCAGAAAGAAGCGCTGGAACCTGTCCCTCCCCAGTTTCATGGGGTGGGATACTACTCTCACTTCTTCTTCGTCCCCAAGAAGATGGGTGATCAGAGGCCCATCTTGGACCTGTTTAACCTATTTGTGGCCTATGGGGTTCAGGATGCTCTTCCTTCAGAGCCTCTTGCCTCTTCTCAGAGACAGTCTGTGGCTTTGCACCCTGGACACGCAGGATGCTTATCTACACATCCTCGTCCATCTTGCCCATTGCAGGTTCTTCTAGTTCTGCTTTCAGGGAGAGCCTTTTCAATTTTGGACCCTGTCTTTCTGCCTGACCTCCACTCCCCAGGTGTTCACCAAGTGTCTGGCAGTGGTGGTAGACTACCTGCGCACCCTGGGAGTCCAGGTCTTCCCGTACTTGGACAACTGGCTGATTGCAGCTCCCTTTCAGGAGAACCTATGGCATTCTCCAGCCCTTACCCTAGAGATCTTCTCCAGGCTAGGCATAACGGTCAATGTGGTCAAGTTTCATTTGGTTCCCATGCAAAGTTTAACATTTATTGTGGCAGTGTTGGATACCTTTCTGGGCAGAGCATTCCTTCCCCTGGACTGAGTTGAAACTTTGTGCTCACAAGCCTGGTCTTTGACTGCCCAGTGGTGCGTCCCTGCCTGCTAAGTCCTCAGACTTCTTGAGGTTATGGTGGCAGCCATACCCACGGTCCCACTAGCTAGGCTGCACATGAGAACCCACCAGTGAACCCTCGGGGCACAGTGGGATCAGGCAGTGGATGACCTGGACCAGGAAATCCTCATCTCGGACCCGATGATGAGGGATCTCCAGTGGTGGATATCCTCGGAGAGTCTCACAGGGAACCACCTTTTGCCCAGAGCTCCCCTCTTGCTTTTTGACAACCGATGCATTGAGATCTGGATGGGGAGCCCACTTCAGGGCATTTGGTCTCTGGAGGAATGTCAGCTCCACATCAATGTGCTCAAGATGAGGGCAGTGCTGTATGCCATTTATGCCTTTTAGCCCCTCCTCCCTCCGGGCCCCCTGATGGTACACTCAGACAACATGTGTGAGGTCTGATACCTAAACAAACAGAGGGAGATCTGGTCCTACCCGCTGTGTTGGGAGGCTGAGCTGATCTAGGAACAGGTGATTCTTCTCGTCCTACAGTTGATCACGCTCCATGTTCCAGGAAGTCATAATTCCTTGGTGGATGCTCTGAACCAATCTCTGGTGAGTGCACACTAGTGGGAATTAAAGCAAGATGTCATAAATGAGCTCTTCTTCCACTGGAGAGTGCCCCAGGTAGATCTGTTTGCATCTCCATCCAACGACAAGCTTCCTGTCTTCTGTTCGCTCATTCCAGAGCATGACGTTATTTTGTCTGGATGCACTGTCCTAGAAAAGCAGATTCATCTATGCATTTCCTCTGATTCTGCTGATCCCCAGAGTTCTCTTCAGACTCAGGGGAGAGGGCACGAGGATGACCCTCATCACTCCTCTGTGGCCGAGGTGGGCCAGGTTCAGTACCCTGCACCAGCTTTTGGTTCTTCTGCCTTTCCCTCTTCCCTTGTCTCAGGATCTGCTAACCCAGGACCATGGTACCCTGGTCCATCCAGGCCTCAAGTCCCTCCACCTGCATGCATGGCTCCTGCAGACTTAGTGACATCCCGCTTTGACATGTGTCCCAAGGTGGCCTGTATCTCAGTGGAAGCCCAAAAGCCTTCCACTTGGTCCACCTATGCCATTAAGTGGAAGCACTTCTCCATCTGGGTAGAAGCTCAGTCTTTGGAGCCGGTAGCCCAGCTACAAATTTCCAAGACCTCTCTGAAGGGAGTTCTACACCTTAGACCTCTCATCCACAATTCTGCGCCTCCTTGGGATCTGAATTTCATCTTAGATAAGCTCATGCTGTCCCCCTTTGAGCCAGCAGTGAAGGTGGATTTGCGCTTTCTGTCTTGGAAGGCCTTGTTTTTGGTGGCTATCTATTTATTTGGTTTTGTTTAACAGGTAAGTACACTAGACAAGAGTATTGCATATATTCAGGCACAACCCGGGAGAGTACAGGCAGGAAAGAACAAAGTCAAATAATGTACAACAAGCTGACAGTAGTTCATGATGTAGCATTAAGTGTGAACAAAACATTACAGTTTACTGACAAGAGCAAACCATATCTGTGGAAACTAAGTGAAAACAAATAACATTACATTAATTAATTGCACTAGATGGTACAACAGTGACTAACTGAACTACATACTTCAACAACTAATAAATAAGTAGCAGTTATAACAATAGGATTCATGATGGAAGTAGGACCATGCCGATTTCAGAACATGAAGGGAAACAGTAAGTGCCATGTAGGGAAAAAAAGCTGCTAGGAGTGAGTTTCAAGTTACAGCACAGGAGCAGCCATCAGATTCTATCAGGTGGGTATGAAGACCCAATTTAAAGGCTTTGTTGTGTAACCCCTAGATGGCGCTATCCCAGGGGCTACTACCCCTGCCTGATTTGCCACTAACAGGTTGAGGGGCCTGGATCCAATGGCGGGTGCCTCCACCCAGAGGTCAGGGTTTGCAATAGTTAAACTTACTTGGTCACAGCCCTCTGGGACACTGCAACCCCCCTTTCTTCCCACTAGTGGCCCACACAGTATATCAGAATTACCTTCACAGTATACACTTACCCCAGAACTGGTTCAGGCACTGGGACCCCTGTAAAACAAGATACAGTGCAACAATCACAGTACAATATTTTAACATAGACAAATACCTCAGGCAGTATATTTGCTGAAACAAGCAGCTCTGATTTATTTAGGGGATATAACAAGGACAGGAAATCAGGTTAATTAGCTTATCACTCTACTCATCTACCTATGGCTCTGTGCACAGGCCTATCCCTATCAGTTACTGTCCCAGGGTACCAAGCCCTAGTGGCTAATCCAAACCGTGGCAGCTGGTAGGGGCCCTTTCACACAGAGAAAAGGAAAATTAAACAGTCAGCAGTACAGTAATTCCATTTGGATTTAATGTAGCAATTCAACAGGGAGCGACCCTGAATTAGTACTCACGACCTCCAAACAAGATAGGGTCCTTCAATGTCAGCAGGGCTACTCTTGAGCTCCAAGAGACTCCTTACACATTTATATGGTAAACAGTCACAGGCAAAAGTCACGTAATGGCAGCAGGATTCACTTGAGGTACACAAACCTCTTATGGTAAAAGAAAGCACTATACCAGGCAGGCTGCATCTGTATCCCGATCACAATTACTGCACAATACCTGGGAGAACACACAGCAGATTCAGTTCCTGACAGACCGAGTGCAATTCCGCAATTCCTCCAGTCTTCTACAGGGTGAGCCTGGTTTCTACTCTTCAGATATCCTTTGATTCTCTTCACAGGACTGATTCAGTCTAACAAGCAGTTACACAAGCTGCAGACCGGAACTCTGGACCTTACACATGTTTTTGACTGAAACTGTGCACTGAAGGAGCACAGGTTTCTTTCCCTTCACTCCAGAGCTAAACTGAAACTCCAACAGACAAACCGGGCACTTCCTTTGAGTTCCTCCCAGTTCTTGACTGGATTGGCTGTCACTCACAATAGACTGCTGCTGTTGGTCCAAAAGGCGCGAAGTCTAAACTACATCTCCCAGAGTCACTGCCCATACAATCCTCTTGTGGCTGGCTCAGATTATGAGTCCAAGTTCTGATTCGTCCAAGGCACCATTTAGAGCTAGCTTACCCCACACTGATTGGTCCAGTTCAGCAGTTCAAAACTAGAATGGGGAACTAGGCAAACACAGTTCTGACTGCAAAGAAAGCAGGTTAGACAAACTGTATTTTCATTATTACTCTAAATTATTTCTGGCAAACAGTTACATCTTCAGATAGGTTCCTTTGCACTCCTAGTGACTGCAAAATGGAGTGAATTGGCAGCAGCTCGAGTGGTACTCAAACAGAGAAGACACACAGTCCCCCCATACAAACTAATTATGTCTGCAAGCAGACAGCTCTTAAAGAGACAGTACCAGAGGTTCTAAAAACACTCACTGATAAATGGCTTAAACGCCAAACACCATTCAGGCTTGGAGTATTCAAGCAAGCTCCTGGAAGTCTTTTGGGAACCCCCATTTGCAGGGGGGTTACAGTTGGATTTGGAGAGCTTGCTGTGAGGGGGGGATGGAGTTCCAGGTGCAGGGGGCAGATTTAGCATAGGACAGTGCCCCCTTTTTTGTGAGATATCTGGGAATTTCAAGTAGGGTTTGAATGGATGACCCGATGAGATATGCTTGGGAAGGATGAGATAGCAGTCTAGAGAGGTGCTCAGTGGTCCCTGTTCTGATATTATCAATCACACAGCCAGCAGAATAGAGTCTATACAAAGCAAGGGGAGAGCCAGTTCAATTTAGAGTAGAGTTGACAACGATGAGTAAGTCTCTGTGCAGAGAAGGCAAATCTGCATATGCTGTTATAGCAGGTGCTCCATTTGTGGAGGGCTCCTTTGCTAGCATTAAGGTATACCTGTGAGCAATATGTAGGAGAGGGAAGGAGGAAATCCTGTGCAATAGCAAGCCGGGCAGCATCATTGAGAGTGGACCTAATTTTATAGCAAGACCAAGTTTGGAGTTTACCATCTTACAGGTAGCCGTAATGTGGAGGTTAAAGTCCAGAGATGGGTCAAGAGTGACTCCTAGGTACCTGAATGAGTTAACGGCTTCCAAAGGTGAGCCATCTAGACCTCATACTGAAAAATCCGGGGCTAGGGATTTGATTCTAGAGGGGGAGCCAAAAAGCATAGTCACGGTTTCCTTAGCATTATTTATTTTATTTATTTAGTTAAACATCAGTTTAGAAACCTTAAGTACATTAAGTAAAATTAAGTATGAGCCTGTTTTGTAGAAGCCAATCCTGTAAGCAGTCAAAGTCAGCTTGAAGATCTGCCTTTACTGATGAGGGGTCTTTACCACTAGCAAGAAGCACCATGTTATCAGTGTAAAGGATCAATGAGGAGGAACAGGAAAGAGAGGGCAGGTTGGTAATAAAAAGAGAAAAAGGGAGAGGGCTAAGTATAGATCCCTGTGGAACTCCAACAGAAGTAGGGGAAAGATCAGAGACAGCATTTTCAATTTGAACAAATTGCATCCTCCCAGTGAGGTAGCTATCAATCCAGGAGATGGCAGACTGGGCAAAATCCAGGAAGGACAGTTTGGAGAGTAGTAGAGAGTGATTCACAAGATCAAAAGCCTCCATGAGATCGATAGATATGGCCCTCATGAGCAGGCCCTTATCCATCACTGTTAGGACTTCCTTAGCTACCTGAAGTAGTGCAGTTGTAGTGCTATGCCCTGTTCAAAATCCAGAGGGCTGTGGGTTCAGTTCTCACATCTGGCATTTGGGTTAATATCCCAGTACTGACACTGTAGTGCAGCATGAGAGGGGTGCTGCACTCCTGAGGTGCCGTCTTTCCGATGAGATGTTTAGCCAAGATCCCATCTGCCTGGATTGGTAGTAGTTCAGGTGGATGTTAAAGATCCCATGGCACTTATCGAAAACAGTAGGGGAAGTTTATTAAACAAGAAAAGCATAACATCACAAAATCAATCATAGTGCAAGAGACAATAAATCATGTAAACAAAATTAATATACAATATTGAAAAAGAAACAGGAAATGTATTTGTTATTTAAGCAAAAAAAGTTTCCATAGTTTATCAAATTTATCCCGTGAACATCTATGTTCATCATTCTTTTTAACACATAATAATCCTGCTTTGATTTGTGAAATAATAGCAGTATTCAATACTATCTGTTGCTGTAAAACATGTTGACAGCGAGCCTGCCATAAAAAAATATTGAATAAAGGCAAAGAATACATTCAGAGTACTTTTATGATATTTTTACCACATTCCCATGTAATCTCCCAGAATCTAAGTATTATAAGAAATAAGCATTAAAAAAGGCATATTCCAATGAACTGCTGCATCCTGCCAAAATTGTTTACTGTGAGGACAATCAATAAAAAATGTAACATACTTTCCTCTATATTAAAGCATGTAGGTCTAAGACAATATCTATCTGTCTGTGGCTTATATTTTAAATTTCTCCGAACCCCTAATCTCCCTTGGGCTGAAATCCAGGCAATAGCCCAAATATGAACAGGAAGCCTAAAATTCGAAAGTTTGTGTAAAGCTAATATAATTTTAGTAGGAACACAATTAGGGAAAAGAAGATAAATCTGCTGTACCTCATAAACTATACAGGAATAAAATGATTTCCTGTCCAGAGACAGTGATGTTTGAAATGGAGCTTTCCATTGTTACATTTTTTTTATTGTGGCCCTCCCATAAGAAGGTATAGAATCAGAAATCAATATTTTTGGAGGTAAAAGAATCCATTTTACAAAAACCTTTTTCCAATGAGAATGAGACCACACTTGCCAAATCATAGTGGCAGAAGTCCACAAATAATTAAAGGAATTAAAGAAATAAAAAGAATGATAAAAAAAATTAGGATTTATCATATGCAAGCCACCTTTCTTAACTAGTAAATAAGTAATCTCCCTTTTTACTGGATTTAATCGATTACCCCATACCATTTGAAAGAATAAACTAAGAAGTCTGGTTTCTAAATTAATCGAGGGTGAGTATATATAACCTAAAAAAAGAAATACAGGTAGCACAAATTTCTTAATAATCATGATAAGTTTTCTTCTTTCCAAACTTCCACGGCTTCCACATATTTATCTTGGTTTCTTCAACCCGTAATTGTTTTCCCATTTATAGGAAGCCAAATCCCCATGTCCAAACCAAATATCCAGAATTTTTTTAGGCATGGTGACAAGAGGAATATCTAAACTGTCTCCTGTCTCAGTGTTTGTTTGATCTAGAGTGAATATAAAACTTTTTTCTAGGAGCGTGGATATGTTGTTCATCCACACTGTCTGGCATTGTCCCTTTCCCCTTTAAATCTTGCCGGAAGTCTTCAAGCTGGCTCCTCCCACCCACCCGGGTGGTAAATACCTCAGCTCCGCCCCATGACACCAGATCTTCCTTTCTGCTGGAAGATTCAGGTTCCCTCGTGCTTTCTGCAGTGTTGAGGCCCTGGATTCGTTTGACGGTTTCACCGCATCTTCTCGCTCTGAAACTTCCGTTGGGTTTGACTCTGATTGGACATGGATGACCAAGTCATCCCCGGGTTTCATGGTGTCCTTGGACAGAAAATGTAGCGCACCGATCCCCACCTCTCGTCGTTTACTGCCTCGGTTCTATTCACGATACCTCGCGGTGCTCCATTTGCGCTTCCTTCCACCCCAACCTCCTGGAAGATGCGTCAAGCGCCTGAAGCTGGGTGAACCGGAGCTCCGCAGCCACGGTAAAATCAAAGGAGGCCAGGTGGGAGGTTTCCAGCGGCTGCAGGATCCACCGAGCAGCTCGAGCATACTGGCGACTGGGAAGAAGCCGCTCAAGCCTCGGCTAGCAGAGGTTTCTTCGTGCCGCTCAACCCTAGGCTCTTCCTTCTCAGGATCCTTTGGAGAGTTGTGCCAGTCTCTCCCCTACCAAGGGTGAGGCGCCCCTCGTTTCTCGACTCTTCCGTTCAAAAAAAAAAAGGATCCTAAATCTTGAGTTGAAGAAGATGCTCCTGGGTTCGAGGCGGTCAGTTTCAACAGGTCGAAGTACCTCCTCGGCCACTGGGTTTTCAGACCTTCCGTCTGTACGGGCGTTGAAATCAGTCGGCTGATCCGGCCGAGATTTTCTCGACCTGATGGAGCCCGTTATCACCGACTCCTGTCGGTGATTCTTTGGAAAACGCCCGATTCTCTCCTTCCCCGATGAGAGACCCGCAGCAGGCCTCCCGATCGAGGGAAAAGAACCGGAGCCTCGGTTTTCACCGAGCCCAGTCTCTCCCGATCGACAAAGCCGACACCGTCGGTCTTGATCAGGGAGTAAGTCCTCTTCGGTCAGTCAACCTAAAAAAGGACACAAGCACTCCCGCAAGAGGCGCCGCCACCGTTCCCCTTCCTCCTCGGATGAGGAGAGGCTTCGATGAAAAATTCGTTGACGCTGCGAGGATCTCATGTGGCAGCAATTCCTGCTAGCAGGTCAGAAGCCGGCTCCCTCGGGGTTCCCGGCTATCTCCTGGCCTCAGCCTCTTCGGCCGCCTCAGACACCGATTGCTCCGGTGCGGTCTCTTGAGGGCTCGGTGCGTCTTCCGCGCAACCGGTTTCAGGTTCCCACCAATTTTGGTGGAACCTCCACCTAAGCTGCCCCTCTGAGGATTCCTCCAGGAGGCCACGACAGTCTTGGTCTCCCCACAGACTGTCAATTCACGGTCACCCCTGATTGCCCTAGGCGTGTCGAGGGGACTTAGGTGGGCAGCCTTTATATCGGGACTCCTCCGATTCCAATAACACTGGCCTTCACTCTCTCAATGAGCTTTTGGCATCAGGCTTGGAAGAAGGGCCTTCCTCCTTCCAGGGCATCCTCCAGCTCATTTCTGAATCGACGGGGATGGCCCTACAGCCTATCCATAAAAAGGCAGAATATCCCCTTACGGATATCCTTAAGAGGGGGATACCCCTACGGAGGCATTTCCAGTAGCCGAAGCCATTATGGGTCCGGCCTTGGAACTCTGGCAGCATCCAGCCTCCTGCCCAGCTCCATCTGCCCGCATGGCACGCAAGTATGCGGTGCCACAGGGTCTTTGGTGGGGTTTACTGAGCACCCCTCGGTGGAACGCTTTGTGACTGCCTCAGTATTCAGGTGGATGGGCAGCTCAGTTGATACTGACCGCCCTTCAGACAAAGAGTCCAAGTTCATGGACCACTCGGCCCGGAAGGTCTATGCTGCATCATCTTTGGGCCTTCGTCAGGCAAGCTCAGCGGTGATTATGGCACACTTCTCTCACACCCTCTTGGGGTCGCTGGACGAAGTTCTCCCCCACCTCCCAGCTGACATGCAGACCACGGTCAAGCAGGTCAGGGACCAGGGCAGAGCTGTTGCTAAACAACAACTCCAGACTGCTCTGGACGTGGGTGATTCATGTGCCCGTTCACTAGCTGTAGCGGTATCCACTCGCCGCAGAGCTTGGCTGAGGTTATCCTCCTTTCCCGTGGATGCTCAGCACAAGCTGGCTGATGTGCCCTTCCTTGGCACCGATCTTTTTGGGCCAGGAGTGGCAGGTCACCTGCAGCATATCGAGCAATCTAACACCACCTTAGATGCTACATCTGCTAAGGGTTCTTCAAGTAAGAACCAGCAGAAGGCCAGGAAGAAGCCTTTTCGTCAGTCTTCCCCTGCGGTCAGACAACCACCCTTCCAAGGGGGTCAACAACAGCAGCAGGCTCAGACTTGGTGCCCTAGGCCCAAGCAAGGTCCCCAGCAGCCACGCAAAGGAGGCCGAGGCACTGGTCCAGGTGCCTCCTCTTCCTCTAAGCCTACCCAGTGACGGGCCGGGGGTGTCCTCCCCATACCCGTCACTTCAGCTCTGGGTCCTCCCGTGGGGGGCCGGCTCCGCCACTTCATTTCCACCTGGTCTGGTATCACCATGGACAGATGGGTCCTAGAAGTGGTCGGGCAGGGTCTGCCCTTAGAATTCGAGCAGTACCCTCCCAGCCGAGCCCGTGCCCCACAAGGCGGATCTCAATCGCCCAGTCTGTCCTCCGAGACGACATTGCGCTACTCCTCCTAAAAGAGGTGGTGGCCCGAGTGACGGATCCTCCTTCAGACCCAGGCTTTGTCTCCAGGTATTTCCTGGTGCCAAAACGGACGGGGGGTTGGTGCCCCATTCTAGATCTGCACGACCTGAATCGGTATCTCAGGTCTCGCATCTTTCGGATGGTAACTCTAACTCAGATCATACCATCCCTGGAGCGAAACATGTGGTTCTGCACACTGGATCTTCAGGACGCTTTTTTCCACGTCCCTATCCGTCCATCTCATCAGCGGTTCCTCCGCTTCAGGGTCGAAGGGACCCTGTACGAGTTCAGAGCCATGCCGTTCGGCCTGTCATCGGCCCCAAGGGTTTTCACCAAATGCATTGCAGTGGTGGCAGCCCATCTTCGGCGTCAGGGGGTTCGTATTTACCCCTACCTGGACGATTGGCTCCTAGCGGGATCCTCCCTTCAGGAGGTGGAGAGGTCCAGGGACCTGACCCTCCGAACCTGCTCACACTTGGGCCTTCTGATCAACGAGGCCAAATCGGAACTCGTACCTTCTCAGGTGATGGGCTTCATCGGGGCAGAGCTCGACTCTCGTCAAGCCAGAGCTCGGCTCCCGGCGGACAGGGCGGAGGTTCTTTCCTCCTTTGCCCAATCATTTTTGGTTGGGCACTCGCGCCCTGCCCGGGACTTCCTGCGCCTCCTGGGCTACATGGCGGTGTGCACGTTGGTGGTCCACTGGGCCAGACTGCACATGCGGCCCCTCCAGTGGGAGCTCGCCGCCCAGTGGTCTCAGCGTCAGAGTCTTTTCGACCAGCTGGTCACGGTCACCCAGAGGATGTGGGACGCTCTCCAATGGTGGACCATCCCGAGTCATCTTCAGGAAAGGATCCCGTTTGTCCGCCCCGAGCCGACGGTCGTCCTTACGACCGATGCCTCTCTCATGGGCTGGGGAGCCCATATGGGGGACCACAGAGCTCATGGGCTCTGGACCCCAGAGGAGTCCCGATGCCACATCAACCTGTTGGAGCTCAGGGCAGTCAGACTGGCTCTGTCAGCTTTCGCTCCTCAGCTCCGGGTTCAAATGGTTCAAGTCCAGACGGACAATACCATGACCATGTACTACTTCAACAAACAGGCGGCACGCACTCCGTCTGCTATGCAGGAGGCGCTCCAGATCTGGACCTTCGTCAGCCGAATGGGGCGGATCTCCTAGCCATCCATGTGGCAGGAGTCGCGAACCAACTGGCGGATGCTCTCAGCCGCTTAGGCCAGACATCCAGAGTGGTCTCTCCAGAGGTAGCTTACTACCTGTTCTCTCATTAGGGCAAACCGTTGGTGGACCTGTTTGCCTCCAGGGAGAACACCAGCTGAGACTGTTCCATGCCGGCCCCCCCTCAGCAGGGCTCGCTGCAGGGGGATGCCTTCTCAAGGCCTTGGACCCCAGGCCTCTTTTACGCCTTTCCTCCATTTCCCTTGATCCACAAGGTGTTACTCAAGGTGAGGAAGGACAAGGCGAAGGTGATCCTGGTAGCCCCAGATTGGCCACGCCAGTTCTGGTATCCAGATCTCCTCAGCCTCACCTGCAGGAACCTGGAGCGGCTCAGTACACGCCCGGACCTGATTTTTCTGAACCAGGGGAAGGTCCTTCATCCAGACCTTCAATCCCTGCACCTCACAGCCTGGTTCCTGAGTGGCTAGAGTTCCAGGCTTTGGGTCTTTCTGAGGATGTCTACACCGTGGTGGAGGCATCTCGAAAAGAATCGACCAGGAAATATTATGCCTTCAAATGGAAGAGATTTTCCATTTGGTGTCAGGGTAAAGGTCTGGACCCCTTATCCTTCTCGGTGGCTAACATTCTAGACTACCTTTGGTCTCTCTCCAAAGGGGGTCTTCGGTCATCGACCCTTAGGGTGCACCTTGCAGCCATCTCTGCCTACCGGGCGCGGGCCGGTCAGCCAACGTTGGCTCAGGAGACTGTGATCAGGTGCTTTTTCAAAGGCCTGGATCACATATCCCCTCCGGTGCGTGAACCTCCACCTCCGTGGGATCTTTTGCTGGTTTTGGCAAAGCTCATGGGCAAGCCATTCAAACCCATGCACAAGTGTGAGGTTCGCCAACTGTTTGTCACCTACGCTGAAGCCGCTTCTGGCAGACCTGCAGCCAAGCAGACTATTGCAAGATGGATCACATCATGCATAGGTCTGTGCTATGAATTGGCGGGTAAAGAGCCTCCCAAAGGGCTAAGGGCTCATTCTACCCATCGTACGGCTGCTTCGGTGGCTGCTTCCAGGGACATCCCTATCCAGGAAATCTGTCGGGCCGTTACCTGGAAGTCAGCAAGCACCTTTATTACCCATTACCACATTGACCTAGAGTCACGCCGGGATGCTGGTTTTGGGGCCTCGGTTCTCCAATCTCTATTCCTAAGTAGGGGTGTGCTTGCCTCCCTCCTCCTGGAGAACTGCTAGGAGTCTGCCAGACAGTGTGGATGAACAACATATCCATGCTCCTAGAAGAACAGGTTACTCACCTGTAACAGTAGTTCTAGGAGTGGTATATGTTGTTCATCCTCACACACCCACCCGACCTCCCCGGCTTTAGGCGCACAACCTTGCTTCCAGCGGGCTAGATCTGGTGTCATGGGGTGGAGCTGAGGTGTTTACCACCCGGGTGGGTGGGAGGAGCCAGCTTGAAGACTTCCGGCAAGATTTAAAGGGGAAAGGGACAATGCCAGACAGTGTGGATGAACAACATATACCACTCCTAGAACTATTGTTACAGGTGAGTAACCTGTTCATCTTTATTAAGGCAAGTCCCAGAGGTTTGCCCACAACAATAAAATGTTTCTAGTGCCAATTGTAAAGAAACATAGTAACATAGAAACATAGAATTTGACTGCAGGTAAGGACCGCTTGGCCCACCCAGTCTGCCCATTTCCATACCTACTGGATAAGCTGCAGATCCTAGTTAACCAGTAGCCTACTTCTTCCTACCCCAACCCCCTAGAATGGCCTTATGACTGTCCCATGCATGCTTGAATTCCACAACAGTTTTTGACTCCACAACCTCCTCTGGAAGGCCGTTCCATGCATCCACAACCCTCTCTGTGAAAAAATGCTTCCTTAAATTACCTCTGAGCTGCCCCCGCTCTATCTTCAAATTGTGCCCTCTTGTTCTTGCACACCTCTTTTTTTGAAAGATGCTACCCTCTTGGACTTTGTTGATTCCCTTGAGGTACTTGAACGTTTCTATCATGTCCCCCCCTCCTTTCCTCGAGACTATACATATTAAGCTCCTTAAGTCTCTCTTCATATGTCCTCCGGTGCAGACCCTGCACCATTTTAGTTGCCCTCCTCTGGACAGCTTCCATCCTGTCTATATCTTTGTGGAGATTGGGTCTCCAGAACTGCATGAGTACTCCACATGAGTCTCACCAGCTGTCTGTACAGAGGGATAATAACTTCCTGTTTTCTACTGGTGATGCCTCTCCCTATGCATCCCAGTGTAACCCCCTTACAAATGAGGGTTCCTCCTGATATGCCTTATGCCTGGTTGGTGATCGGCATGAAACCGCTTAAATGGGGAACCGATGGAGTGCTCCTAAAAGCCTCTGTAAGCTGTCCCTTTAAGGGCTGCCTGTTGCAGCTGTAAATAACTAAAATGGGGGGGATTGTGCGTTGTATGCCCGAGTCCTGCCTGGGACACTGGAAAAACAACTCCCTGCTGCCATCGCCAGTGGTGCACAGGGAGTTCTGGTAGAGGATGTGAATGTTTGCTTAAAATACTGTAACATAATAATGATAATGTAGTTGTTCTAACCTGCTTTGCATTGCAGCACAGATGGTTTTGATTGCCTCCTCCATTTTGGTCCAGAACTATTGAGTTGGACCAATCAGTACCTTGGGACTCTACAGAGCTGGCTGACCAATAGAGGAGCTGTTTGTACCTGAGAGAGGGATTATGGGCTATGGTGCTTTTTCTGCACCACTGAGAGCTGGAGGAAGTGACTGGCATGTCAACCAGCCAATGAAAGCGGGTAGCGCCCGACCTGAAAGGAGTGCTTAGTGCTGCCAAGAGGCAGATGCGTTGTGGCTGGTGAAGGGAGAGGAGCTGTGTGCTTCTGCGCTGTGGAAGTGTTCACGTGGGAAGCGTGTGAAGGCCTGAAGTGGCTGTTTTGCCTGAGAAAAGATTCAGAAAAACCCGTCGGTGGGCGGTCGGAGGAGGCTGTTTCCAGCACAGCTACCCACCAGGCTCCACCTGTTGGAGGACTGGAGAAAATTGCTGAATCGCACTCAGTCTGAGGGAGGATTGGAAGATGCTGTTGCAGTATCTCAGTGACTGTGAGTTCGTGGGGGTCTTGGAAGCAGCTGCCTGGGGTGGTACCCCTCTGTTGCTGTTTGCCATATAAATGCGTGAGAAGGCTGGCGAATTTCAGGCTCAATCCTGGTAGCGTTGAAGAAATCGTTATTTGCTGGGGTTGTGAGTACTGATTCAGGGTAGCTCCCTGCAGAGTGTTTACACAATGGTTTCAGTGCATTATTATATTGCTGACTGCCTAATTAAACCTTCCTCCTATTCTGACCTGCTCAAGACTGTAATGTTTATCTGTGTTAAGGGTCCCAGCCAGCTGCCATGTTTGGACTAACCGTTAGGGCTTGGGTACCCAGGAACAGTAAATCATAGGGTTAGGCCTGTGCACAGAGCCCTAGGTATATAGGAATAGTGTAAGCCAATCGACCTGATTTTCCCCCTTTCCCTTGTTATCTGCCCTTCTAATAAATCAGATTGCTATGTTATAACTACACCCTGCCTGGTGTGTACTCTTCTGACAAGCTGCTGCATGGTGACTGTGATATAAATGTACCTTGCTTTACAAGGGGTCCCTGGAGTGAGCTGGAATATATTATCCATGGGGTAAGTGTACTGGTGGAAAGAATTGTTGGCACCCAGTGTGAGTCACTAGTGGGATGAAAGGGGGGTTGCAGTAGCCCAGAGGGCTGTAACCGAGGTAGTCTTAACTGTACTAACCCCGACCTCTGGGTGGAGGCACCCGTCAACGGATCTGGGCCCCTCACCCTGCCTCCGTGGGGGCAGACAGGTGTAGTAGCCTTAAGGGTAGCGCCCTCTGGGGGTTACACCAGTATTCCCCCAGCCCTCCTTACTGCCCTCTCACATTGCTTGCCCACCTTTAGGTCATCTGATATGACTACCCCCAGGTCCCTTTCCATTTTTGTTGTTGTTAGTATCTCACCCCCCACTGTGTACTCTTCCTCTCCGTTTTTGTTTCCCAGGTGCATTACCTTGCATGTCTTAGCATTGAATCTAAGCTGCCATACATTTGACCATTCCTCTAACCTTGCCAAGTCCCTTCTCATCCTTTACACACCACCCTGTGCATCAACTCTGTTGCAGATCTTTGTGTCATCTGCAAAGAGACATACTTTTCCTTCCAGTCCCTCTGCAATGTCAACATAAAGACATTGAGGAGGTTAGTCCTAATCTGAACCCTGCTGTACCCACTAGTAACCCCTTTCTTCTGAGTGGACTCCATTTACTATTACTCTCTGTGTCCTATTCTCAAACCAATTCTTTACCCAGGCTGTCATCTTGGGACCCACTCCCAGGCTGGCTAACTTGCATATTAATCTTTTGTGTGGGACTGTGTCAAATGCCTTGCTAAAGTCTAGGTAGGCCATGTCCACAGCCCCTCCCTGATCTACTACTTTGGTCACCCAGCCAAAGAAATCTATCAGATTCATCTGGCATGACCTTCCTGCTGTGAATCCATGCTGCCTAAGGTCCTGTGCCCCCTGGCCTCTAGATACTCGACAGTTCTTTCCTTCAGAAGTGATTCCATCATTTTCCCTATCACTGAGGTTAAACTAACAGGTCTGTAGTTTCCTGCTTCTGCCTTGCTCCCACTTTTGTGACGGGGAATCACATCTGCCCTCCTCCAGTCCTCGGGTACCACCCCATCCTCCCATGAGTTGTTAAAAGGGTAGTCAGTGGTGTCACTAGTTCTACCCTTAATTCTTTTAGAATTCTGGGATGAATCCATCGAGTCCCATTGCTTTGTCCACCTTCAGTTTTAAGAGTTCTTTCTGAACCCTTTCTTCTGTAAATGGGCTGGTATCAACTTCCGTATCCAGAGTGTTTTTACTGTTTGTTTTAGGTAACTCCCCCTCTTCATTTGTAAATACTGAGTAAAAATATTTGTTTAGTATCTCTGCCTTTTCACAGTCTCCCTCTGTCCACCCTCCCTCCCCTTTATTAAGCCTCATTATCCCTCCCTTGGTCTTCCTTTGCTCTAATTAATACCTATAAGGTTTTATCCCCTTCTTAACTGAATTGGCTATCTTTTCCTCGGTTTGGGCCTTTGCTGTTCTGACTGCCTTTCCAGCTTCCTTTTGCTTTAACTGATACAGTTCTCTGTCCTGTTCCTTCTGTGATTCCTTGTACTTCCTGAATGCTTTCTTTTCTCTTGAACCTTCCTGCCACTTCCTTGAGAGCCATAGTGGTTTCTTACATCGTTTTGTTTTGTTTATTTGCTTCACACAAAGGCTTGTACCTCTGTGATGGCAGTTTTATTATTCCCCATTGTTCTTCCACCCCTCCTTCCTGCTTATTTGCTAGTGCATTCCTTAGGCACTCACCCATTTTGGCAAAGTCAGCCCTCCTAAAGTCCAGTACTTTTGCCTTTGTATGGCTTGACTCTATTGCTGTGTTTATTGTGAACCATACTGTTCGATGGTCGCTAGTTCCCAGATGGCTACCCACTTCTACATCTGTGATCCATTCTCCGTCTCCATTTGAGAGAACCAGGTCTAAGATTGCTCCCTCTCGAGTGCGCTCCAGTACTAGTTGTCTGAGGCATGCCCCCTGTAGGGCATCTAGAATAACCCCACTCTTGGAAGTGGCTGCTGCAACTGCACTCCAGTTGACATCTGCATATTCAGATCACCCATCAACAATATCTCCTTTTTCTGCCATTCTAAGTATATTTTTCCTATCATTTCCTTGTCCATTTCCTCCCTCTGAGAAGGGGGTCTGTATACAACCCCTGTGCAGATTGTGGTGCCATTGCCTGTCTCCAAATTTACCCACAGTTCTTCTTCTCCTCCCTGTTTACCCTTTTGTTCTGTTGCTTTTATTCCTTCCCTTATGTGAAGAGCTACTCCTCCTCCTCCTCTTTTACCCTCCCTGTCCCTCCTGTAGATAGTGTATCCTGGTATGTTATCATCCCAGTCATGGCTTTGTGTGTACCATGTTTCTGTGACTGCCACAATATCCAGATGTTCCTCCTCCATCAAGGCCACTAATTCAGGAAGCTTGTTACCCAGACTATGGGCATTGGTACTCATTGCTCTCCATTTTTTGATGGCTTTACCTTCTGTTGCAGCATCCCCCACTGACCTTTCTACGTCGGTCTTTTTCTCATTTAGTACCCTGTTCTGTAGGGGGAGGCTGGGATTTTCCTGCTGCTTATCAGTTCCTCCCCTTTGACTAGTTTAAAAGCTTGCCAATGAAGCATTTAAACCGATTGCTCAAAAGACTTGTTCCCTTCCTGGACAGATGCAGACCATCCTGCCAGTATAGGCTGGTGTCCCTCCAGGTGGAACCCCAGTCCCCAATGAAGCCAATCCCCTGTGCTCCACACCATTTTTTCAACCATTCATTAAACTGCATGGTGCAAATAACCCTCGCCTCCCCCATGCCATTGACAGGCAGCACCTCTGAGAAGGATACTGTGTGTGCTACTTGTCTTAGGCCCCTCCCAACTCTACAAAGTCCTCCTGCACTGCTCTAATCTCATGATGAGCCAAGTCATTTGTCCCTAGGTGGACAATGATGTCCAGCTCAGACTCCTTGCAGCTGTTCTCGTGATCCTGAGGATGCGCTTCCTGTCCCTCCAAGCCATGGCACCAGGCAGGCACCTTACTTCAGTTTTCCCTGCTCCTCCCAGTTCTATCCCCCTAATAATTGAGTCCCCCACCAGGAGCTGCTTCCTTTCCCTGTGGTGTCCTCTGCCTCCTTCCTGTGGGCCTCGCTTGTGACAGTTGTCATCAGTCTTCTCTGTGGGTGCATCCATAGGGGAGCTATGCTCCCCCAGAATGGTGTATGGATTGTGGAGTGGAACAATTGACTCTGTGTGCCTCTGTTCCACCATCCTCACCCTCCCTGAGCCCTTTGTGGTTCAACTGCTGTGCTTTCTTCGCAACCTCTGAGGTAGCGGTGGTGGCTCTGGTGCTCCCTGGATGGGGGAGGTTCCCTTCCTACTGTCCATTGTGGCCTGGGGGAAGGTTCCCTTACTACTGTCCAGTGTGGCCTGAAGATGGGCAACTTCCTCCCTCAGGGCAGAGAGTTGTCTGCAAATAGGGCAGCATCTCAGCCTCCAGAAAGACTCCCGGAAGACTGCTGCCCCACAGCCATTACATTACACCACTCCCACATGTTTATCTACTTTTTGTTTGTCTGTTTTTGTGTGTGTGTGTGTGTGTGTGTGTGTGTGTGTGTGTGTTTGCTGTGTGTGTGATTGGTTTGTTATATGAAATATATATATTATACAATGTGTCATATATGTGCTGCTAGAGAGGATATGACAGTGATATACCTTGCATCTTGAGGAAATGATGTCAGAACCTCAGGTATAAAGGAACTATTTCAGGGGTGAGGGTGGGAAGGGTTGGGCCTAAACTGTGCCCTCACAAAACAATCAGCTAAAAGCTCTCACCCACCACTGCGATGAGTGTCTTCCTGTTAGCAAGATGCCCTACACAACAATTTGACAGAGAAAATACCCTGCTAATCAAACAGAGAAAAATTCAGACATCCAAGTCAGACACAGGTAAACCTCCCCAGCCCCAAAACAGCCTGGTGGTTTGTTAGCCACAAAGGAAAATCAAATATGCAGTTATTTCAGCCCTTCTAAAGATGTTGACAAGATAAGCAGTTTTGGAAAACCCCTTCCTGAATTAAAAACTAAAATAATTAAACACAAAGCAATACCAATGTAAAAGTAAGGAAAACTTCCCTCAGATGTAAGCAAGAGAGAGAGAGAGATTCATTGCAGATATCTAGTCCAATATAGTATATCCCATGCAGCTTCTCAGTTGTTTCAAAGCTCAGCATTTGCTGTGATTTTCTCAGGTGGTAATGAAGAAGAGGGAGCTACACCCCTAATAAGTTGATCCCATTGTCTATGGTGAATTATTGGATCAAGAGCAAAAATGTACAAAAGAGGACTTAAAGGGCAGCCCTGCCTAACACCTTTTTCAAGGGAGACCTCAGAACCAAAAACAGCATTAACAGTGGGAATTATAGTAGCCTCAGTGTATAGAAAAGTGATCCATTCTACAAATTTCAAAGGAATACCATATTTCAATAATAAGGGAAAAGTTAGCCATGTCTGACCTGATCAAAAGCTTTAGCCAGATCTAAAGCTACTATATAACCCGAAACAGTCACCAATTCACCTGCCTCAAGAAGTTCTCTTAATATGTATAAGTTATGTTGAATTTTCCAGTTAGGAATTGCACAGCTCTGGGCTGGATGTATAAGGAAATCAGCAACTTGCAATAATCTGTTGTTAATAATTTTTGCCAAAATCTTATAATCACTATTCAAAAAACTTAGGGGTCACCAGTTAGAAAGCATTATTTTATCTCCTTTTTTGTATAAAAAGTGAAGAAGAGAAGTACTAAATCCAGAAATATGTGAGTTTGAAGTCAACATAAAATTAAAAACTGAAGGCAGAAAATAACTCGTATAAAAATAAAGATTTTATAAAAATCATTAGGGATCCCATCAATCCCAGGAGAAGTTGCTGAAGTAAGTTGTTTAATCAGTACTTCAACTTCTGTCAAAGAAATAGGTTCTATCAGGCATTGTTGCATGGAGTTTTCTACCTGAGGAAAAGGTGAAAAAAATCATCTAAAGGGGCCAAAATAGGTTCTCCAGTATCACTAAAAGTGGAAATAACAAATTGTTGCACAGCTGAGACATTCCCAGATCAGTGGTAACCAAAGTACCATCACTTCTAAGAAGACTTGACATTGAAGTTTTATCCAATCTTTGTTTACATGCCTGGTATGGATCTGATGCAGGTTGTTTTTTTGTGCCATATCTAAATTTCATTTCTAATGATTTGGCCCCATCATACTGATTATGTTTCATTTGTTTTTTTTTTATTTCAAAAATCTGAGATTTAAATTCCGCACTATCACGTGGAGGAAAGGACATTAATGTATACAACTGATTCCTAAGTTGTAAATAATCAAAGTTAACTTTTTTCAACCAAAACTATGTAGTAACTGTCTCAATTCTAATTTCGTATCTACCCACCAATCATAAATATTATCATGGAGACATAGAGTAGAATTCCTAGCTTCAGAAAAAACCTCTATACAAAGGGTGCAGTCTGGCAAACTCAAAAGTGATCAATTCAACTGCCATTGTTGTATAATGGAAAAAATTTTAGTAGGAACATCAGTCAGACTAAAAGTCCATAATAAAAGCCGATGATCTGAAAATTCAGTAGGTCTGGCAACACAAAAAAGTGGCTTAATATGTTTTTAAGTAAAAAAAAGTATCTATTCGTGTAGCATAAATGTGCCTAAGATATGTGGCTCCACTATCAGTTTTATGCAGATATCTATAAGAATCTGGTAAGCCAGCATCTGAAACAATGTGTTGCAAAGTATGAGCACACAGTACATTTTGTTGTGTACTTCTCCCTTAAATTTAAGATCTATATCTCAATTAAAATCCCCTTCCCCATATAATATGTCTCTTGGGATATAAAAAAGGTTTAATGCTGTCAAATAATTCAATTCTAGCTGTCTTTACTTGAGGGGCATATAAGTTAATCAGACGAAAAGAGAAATCTCCAAAAGAGCAAACAATAATTAGGACATGACCCGGTTGTATATCTATAAGTCTGGAGACACGAAACTGTGTAGATTTAAATAATATTCCAATTCCATTGGCAGAATCCAAGCCAAAGGACCAAAAAGAAGGTCCCCACTGCCATCTCTTCTTTATTAGGTCAATATCATATAAGGAAGATAATCTAGTTTCCTGAATACAAAGAATGTCTACCTTAAGGGAGTCAAAAAAGGAAAATATAGATACCTGTTTCTTATAATTCTTCAGGCTGCATACATTAAATGACCCAGTCCATAAGGTAGCCATATAAATCATTAGAAAAGGGAATTAAGGTCCCCCTTTTTGACTAAGACTAGTTTTTCTCTTTTTTCCTTTTTTGTCTTTAGATAAATCACTGGATTTACTGTCCTCATCCTCAGTCACAAATTCAGATTTATGTGAAGTGTCAGACTCAAGATCTGAGTCCCCTAAATCCTCTTGTAGTGGTGAAAAAATGTTTTCTGTAGGTATAGGGACTGGGGTTGGTTGCTTAAGAGAGGCCCTGGTAAATCTTCGATTTTTAACAGTCTCAAACATGGGAGGACTAACAGATGTTTCCTTCACAGAAGGAGGAACTACAGGAGAGGCAGTGATAGAAATGTCAGGACTATCCTCTTGCTGAGTAGGTAGGGTGGGCTCAGTCTCCAAAGGAGAGGCTCCAGTAGCCACAGTATCATGTGGAAGTAAAGAATCTGTATGAGATATCTCTTCCTCTTGTGGATCAGGGGAAGCTGCGATGGTAGAGTCCCTCCTTTTCTCCTGTGCTGTATTAACTAGAGCATCCTGGTCCCACCCTTCTGTCCTATTACGTTTAGCCCAAGGGCATTGATGAAAAGTTTGTCCCTTTTCATCACATAGGTTACACTGAAAAATATTTTCACATAGATCCACAGAGTGCCCATACCCCCCACATAAAGAGCATTTGAGCATGTCACAAGAGCTGCTAATATGAGTTTTAGCCCCACATTTATAGCAAGCTCTTGGTTGTCCCCCATAAAAACAAACCCCTCTGTCCTTACCCAAGAAAAACTATTGGGCAAATGAATAATATCAGAGTTAACTTGAAACAACTTCACTTTAAATTTTCACCCTCCAGTCCAGATTCCTTCCAAATCAAGAATGGCTTCTGGAGGGCCTAGGATATCACAGTGGTTCTGTAGCCACTGGTAAATATCACTGACATTGACCTCTCCATTACGAAACATGATAGTGTTATGTCTAATTTGTGGCTTTATAAGAGGGATTGCATAAAAGGGGTTCCAGAGAGGAGTAGATTTGAGGGTAGAATATTTATCCCAAAATTTTTCTAAGCTATTATTGTGCTTAAAACTGATATCAAAGGAATCCTCACCTGAAATATGGATGAGAGCATAAATATCTGCAGGAAAAAAATGCATAGAGTCCCTTAAACGCTGTTTGGCCACACAATATCTGTCTGGATGTTTAACAAGACCCCCCCATATCGTAATCTCACTGCATCGCATCTAGGCACTTGATCCAATTTATTTTTAAATAATTCAGACATTGGTACTCTATTAGATTTTTGTGAGTTTGATTTGTCAGAGTTGAAATTCGCAGAGTCTGCCTTTCCCTTTCCCTTTCCATACCCCCCCGAGGTCGTGTTCGGCACAAACAAGGCCGCAGCTCAGTCCCTAGCTGGATGCACATCCACAGGAAAGGTTGTAATATCAGTAAGCAGTTCAGTACCTGAGCTCAGGGAGGAATCCATGGTGGCATGCATCTTAGAGGTAGTCAGTGGAGGGAGCAGAACCCCAGTCTGGAACCGGTATTAATTGCCCCGAAGCCGCGTACTTCCAACCAAATGTTTGAAGAGCTTCATCTGCTGGTCAGTCAGTAAGAAAATCCCCAGAATCCGAAGAGAGTCCGAATTGCCGTTGCACCACTTTCGATGCTGAACAAGTTGCCTGAGGAGGAGAAGTAGAAATTCTAGCATGTTGCTGCATCAGCGTAGAACCTGGAAGTCCCATTCGTGCATTAGGAACAAACTCGTCCGAAGATGCTTTATCTGGAGAAAAATGTTGCACTCCCGAAGATTCAACAAACAGTTTGCCCATAGTAGTAGATGAGTTAGACTCTGGCACTTTCTCCAAAACTGGTAAGCCACCAGTAGTCCCCTGCACATCCTGCTGTGACATCGAAGTAGAATATAAAGAGACATTTTCCTCCTGTATGGAAAGCGTAGAATTCTCAAGAACAACAGCTGTCTCCATAGTTATAGTAGAACCATCCAACAATATGTCCTGCTGCATGAGACGTTGAGCATCGTCTGCCATCTCGTAGATCAGCTCCAACACCTCCCCCTACTGACAACAAAGCAGTAGGGGAATTTCCCCAGTGTCCTGGCCAAATTTCCATCATTCACTAAAAATATCAACAGCTTAATCTGGTTCAGGGTCAGTTGGCATTCATCTGTATCCCCTTCCCCCTGGTCATGCCTGAAAATAGGCAGGATTTGTCTAGTGCTCTTACCCGGTCTACAAAAACTAAATAAATAAATAAATGTTGAGGAGGAGATAGAATGTTATGAAGGTGCAGATATTTTGAGACCTGGGAGACAATGGCCTTCTCGAGCAGTTTATTTAGCAGTGTATTTAGAGTAGAGAGAATGGCAATCGGTCTGTAATTTGCCATGTTTTTGGTATCTCCCTTTTTGTGTACAGGGACAACATGAGCGGTTTTCCACAGCATAGACACTGTCTGGGTTAGTATGGAAAGATTGAAAATTCTCTCAATAGGGACAGCAAGAGCCAGAGCTGCCAGTTTGATGAAGTTTGGCAGTAACCCATCTGCACCCACAGATCCATGTGGGGAGACAGATTTAAGGAGATGCAGCACCTGAGTAGAGGAGACTGATCTGAGCCAAAAGGAGGATTCGTACAGAATGCACATGTCAAGGGGAGGAGCAGGGGACTGGTTAAATTGCTCCAGGTATTCAGAGAGATCCGAGAATTGAGCATTTGCAGTAGTAGGTAATTTATTACAATTGGCATCATTTAGCGTCATATCGGTTATAGCCATCATGGGCTTTTGACCAATTAAATTTTTGATGTGGTTCCAAAAACACCAGGTATTACCAGCTGAGGATTGAAGAATCTTATGGCAATAGTTCCTTTTAGCTCTCCGAATATCTTTTTTGCAGACATTTCTTATTGGTCTATAGTTAGCTCAGTCAACTGTCCATAGAGACTTCTTAGCCAAGGCCCAGGCCTTGTCTCTTCTTCTCATAGTTTGAAGGAGGTCTTTGTGTAACCATCTGTTGACAGACCCCCTAAGAAGCCTTTTTTAATGGAACGTGCAGATCCTGTAGGATGATTAGCTGAGAAATCAGGTAGTTGAGTGCTGTATTTACATTGTCAGTGAAATTGATACGAGACCAGTCAATGTTGTTAATATCATCAAGAAGCGCGTTTGGGTTAAGTTTGGCAAAATCACGAAACTGTATAATTCTAGATGGGAGGTTAGGGCAGTGACCATTCCAAATGCAAAAAGTAAGCAGGTGATCACTAATAGAATCTGAAAAGGTACCTGTAGCAATAATTTTATTTACTCTGTTTGTAGCAATCCAGTCCAAGAGAGATTGATGCTCACCATTTGCTGGGATTCGAGTAGGACTAGAAATCAGTTGATATAGGTGAAGTCGAGCAAGAGCTTCAGTGTACGAACCAGCATGGTCATCCAATAGGTCTAGGTTGAAACTGCCCATTAAAATGACTTCAGATCTACCCTTTAGAGTAGAGAGATAGTCTAAGAGCCCATTTTAGCCTGGGAGAGCCCTCTTTGGGGGATTGTAAGCACATATCAAGTTTAACCTTTTTTCACCACCTAAGAGCAGAACAGTATGCAGATTTGCACAGCAACCGGATAACCCCGAATGTTGGACAGAGATATTGAGATGTTCTATATAACAGAGAGCAACCCCTCCACCCCTTTGTTTGGAAGGGCAATTGGATCTCATCAGGTTGTAGCCAGTAATTTTGTACATTGAATCAAGGGTGTCTGGCCTAAGCCATGATTCAGTCCCTCCTAGAATGTCCGGATGATAGTGAGCAACCCAGGCTTCTAGGTCAGGGACATTTGCAGAATACTTCTGATATTCATGTGAGCAATTTTCATGCCTTTTGAGGAGAACCAGGAGGAGTCATCAGTAGACCTAGCATTGCAGAGGGGACCAGGTTAGGTTCAATATCTCCAGATAAGGATAAACACAGAAGCATCACCCTAACTTCTGTGGTGAATCGATAAATGCACTTGAGGCATTTGGGCAAGACAGCGGGGTGAGAGATTCGGAAATGTCCTAATTTGTCAGGGCATGTTAAATAGAAGGACAGGTTAAGAAATGGATGTGATTTTCTAGTTGGAAGCAGGTTAGAAAAGACAAAAGAGAATCCTTCTTGTGAATGGGACCCAGGATCACCAGCAGGTATTTTAAGCGAGAGGTAGGAGAGGGTAATAAGGGAGGGTAGCAATCCTGCTATAACCGTAAATGTCCCTGGGTGAGTAAGAGAAAACATTATGCACCTAATAAAAGAAACTTCTGGTATTGAGAAAGGGAGGAGGAAATTAGAGGGCGAGGGTAGAGATGTTAGGACAGGTGGTCCCAGACTAGGAGGAGCTAAGGGGGGGTAACCCCTTAATCAAGCGAGTTTGAATCCAGAGGCAAGACGGTGCCTATTGAGGCAAGATAGCACCTATTATAAAGTCTAGCAGTTGAGTGAATGAATGGACAAGTAAGCAGGTATATCATTAAAATGGCTATGGGTGAGGAAAAATCCTGGTTCAAGGTGAACCAGAGAGAAGAAGGGAAAAATGAGACACACTTCATCTGAGTTGTTCAGGCATAAGCTGTGTGCTGGACAGAGAATCCGGGTGAGTAGGCAAGAGTGGAGGGTGGAGTAGAAGGACCGCCTTTCTAGTTTAATATTCAGGCAGAAGGCAAGAAGCAGGCAAAGTCAGAGGCGTATTTAATAGAGTGAAGGGGTGGGGGGATCAAGCCTACAAGCAGCTGCTCAAGTACGCTGCAGCGAGAGTTTGAGCTGTAATTATTTAAAATAGCATGCAGGGCTGGCCCGGCGGTGTGGAGGGCTGAGGTATCATTGCCTTACCTCCTACCATGCTGGCGTCCCGTGTTCGCAGTGCAAGCGGGTCGCTGGGGGTTGGCGGGGGAGGGAGAGGGTTGAACATCCAGAGGACAGCTCTCCTTTCCCAGAGGAGGGTGGGGGACACGGACAGACATTTGCCTGACCCCTAGCAGTGGCTGGGGGCCAACATGCCAGGTTCCATAACATAGGGATGGAGTGCAAGCAGCTGCCCGATGTACAGCTTGTGGATCGCACTGGGCATTATTAGCGGCATTGCATGCTCACACTCCACAAAAGGAAAAAGGAAAAAATTGGCTCCCACTGCAGCAGGACGAGGATGGTTCCCCTCCGTGCACTGCCCCGAGAAGACACCTCCTACAGCTGGATTCATGCTGGTGGGTTGAGTCACTCCCAACCCCCCTACCACGAAGAGTCAGTTGTGGGGACAAGAAAGGAGGGGGTCTGATGCTTGGGTGTGGCAGGAGCGGGATGTCAGAGATAGGCGGTGGGAGCCTGGGGAGAAACAAACACACACACACAAAAGAAAATAGCAGGCAGGATTCAGATTAAATTTAACAGGCTTCAGCGAATGCTGGTTTAAATAAAATTAACAGGCTGGAATTATTTTGAATTAGCAGACTGCAGCGAGTAAAAGAATGCTTTAAATACACTCAGAGCCTTAACAATACAGCACCAGGGAGGTGAAGAAAAAAGGTGCCAAGGTTTAAACTGAGTGCTGTCCTGTTTGCGTACCGTCTTATGGCCAGCCAGGGAGCTTTGGGCAGGGAAAGCAGCAAGGGAACCTGGGGAGGGCTTTTCACAAGTGTTGCCCTCACAACCCTGGGAAAAGAGGAAGAAATCAAGGCTTAAATACTGTAGGAACAGGATTGGGTCAGTGAGAGGTAGGCACAAGGAATTATTGAAGGGGACAGAGGAGGAGGGAGTTGCAGGGAGAGGAAGTAGGCAGAAATCAGCACAGAGAGATCCAGTAAAGCAGACAGAAACAAGAAATTAGCAAGGATCAAGAACATTTGCAAATAAACTGTAATATTGCACAATTAAGCCTAAAGAATAAAAATCAAGCCTATAAGCAGCCGCTCATGTATGCTGCAGTGAGAGTTTGAGCTGGAATTAATTAAAATAGCAGGCAGAATTCCGATTCAATTTAACAGGCTGCAGTGAGTGCTGGTTTAAGTAAAATTAACAGGCTGGAATTATTTAGAATTAGCAGACTGCAGCGAGTAAAAGAATGCTTTAAATACACTCAGAGCCTTAACAATACAGCACCAGGGAAGTGAAAAAAAAGGCACCAAGGTTTAAACTGAGCGCAGTCCTGTTCGCGTACCTTCCTATGGCCAGCCAGGGAGCTTTGGGCAGCGAGAGCAGTGAGGGACCCTGGGAGGGCTTTTCTGGCGCTGCCTCATTGAACCTTCTATGGCCAGTCAGGGAGGCAGTGGGGAACCTGGGAGGGCGCTTCACAAGCACTGCCTCCACGAACCTCTATGGCCAGCCAGGAGCTTCGGGCAGCGAGCAGTGGAGGAACCTGGGGAGGGTTTCACAAGCACTGCCCTCACGAACCTTCCTATGGCCAGTCAGGGAGCTTCGGGCAGCGAGAGCAGTGAGGGAACCTGGGAAGGGCTTTTCACAAGCACTGCCCTCACGAACCTTCCTATGGCCAGCCAGGGAGCTTCGGGCAGCGAGAGCAGTGAGGGAACCTGGGGAGGGCTTTTCACAAGCACTGCCCTCACGAACCTTCCTATGGCCAGTCAGGGAGCTTCGGGCAGCGAGAGCAGTAAGGGAACCTGGGGAGGGCTTTTCACAAGCACTGCCCTCACGAACCTTCCTATGGCCAGTCAGGGAGCTTCGGGCAGTGAGAGCAGTGAGGGAACCTGGGGAGGGCTTTTCACAAGCACTGCCCTCACGAACCTCCCTATGGCCAGCCAGGGAGCTTTGGGCAGGGAGAGCAGTGAGGGATCCTGAGGAGGGCTTTTCACAAGTGTTGCCCTCACGATCTTTCCTATGGCCAACCAGGGAGCGTCGGGCAGGGAGAGCAGTGAGGGAACCTGGGGAGAGTTTTTCACAAGCTTTGCCCTCACGAACCTTTCTATGGCCAGTCAGGGAGCTTCAGGCAGGGAGAGCAGCGAGGAACCCTGGGGAGTGCTTTTCAGAAGCGCTGCCCTCACAAACCTTCCTATGGCCAGCCAGGGAGCTTCGGGCAGCGCGAGCAGTGAGGGAATCTGGAGAGAGTTTTTCACAAGCATTGCCCTCACGACCCACTACTGCCAAGTGGCAGTATCGATGGTTATGTGTACATGATAGGTGTCACTGGGGGAGACCAGAGTCTATTCTCAAACTCGGATCTCCCTAGTTGCAGTGCAGGGGTTTGTGTCTCTATCATAGGGCTAATGCCAGTGGTTGTGCCCTTATCTCTGATTTACCTTTGTTCTTTTAACAGTAGCAGAATTTCCAATCTCAGAAAATGATGTGATATTGGTTGTGAAAGAAGAAGACGACGACTCAGTGTTGGAGTCCATGAGCAAGAAAGAGACCTTACGCCAGCAGTCTTCTGAAGAAAGCCCCAGCAACAGTAAGTACAGTAGGTAGCCTGGCTAATGTTACATGTAGGATAGATGCAGAGAAGCCCTGATGATCTCAGAGTGGGAAGCTGAACCTGTTCTCTGACTCTCATCTCCTAGGTGGTAGTGCAGAGGGGTAATATCTGTATCTTTAGTGTAACCCCTTGCAAATGGGAGTTCCTAAAATGCCAGTCTGGGTTTATCTTAGCCTGTTTTGTTCTGTCCTTCTCCCACTATCTCTCGGGCTTCTCCTGACTTGTCCTCTAATTTTTCTGGCTTCCCAGGTCCTGTTTGCCCTCGTGTGTGCCCCAGCTTGCAGTCAAATGAAAATCCAGCCTCTCAGGGCTTAAACTACTGACCACGAGCTCCTGCTGCAAAAGTGCTGCCTCCAGGGCAGCGGGAGTCGCGTTGGCACACAAAGCGCCTTTGATGTGGAGCCACTTGTTTTGCAGTTGCCTCAGGGACTGTGCTGTGGGTCCCAGGATCCCTTCCACCTATTTGGGACCCGGTGACCATGGACAGCCTGCTGAGGGACCGCTCAGATGGGAATTAAAGGAGTTCTGACCGGGGCTCATTTGAGTATGCCTGTGCAGGGCCCCGGTCATCTGAATAATGCATAACAGTGTATCTGGCTTCCTCCAAGGTAGCCATGTTCAGCTCTAGCCAAAAGTAAGAATTAAAATATTTTAAATAATGGAACTGTTGCTGCTTGTGGGAATATACTGTGCACTTGGGGAAAAGTGCTTAAAGTTAAAATGAGTACTGTTTCCCTGGCAATTCCAGTATCTGGGACTCTGTGTATCAGCCTGTCAGCTGCTACAAGGGGAGCTTGCATAAGTGCAGTAGCAACAGGAAAAGTAAAAGAGCCATGTTTTTCATCTGTGCAGTGACTGCAAGTACAGCCTTTAAGCTATAGAACTGTGGGGCATTTGGGGCAAATAATTATTTCTTTCTGGCTGCACCAGAACATTATTCAGGACTGTATCTAATCTGCTATAAGGGACAGTGGGTTAGGCAGCCATTGCCAGCAGTACAGCCAATTGGAATTGCAGCACTAGAAAGCCAGGACTTGTGGGACATTCACTGCATCTTATGGGTAAGCACCAAAGTGCTTATGGGGGCTTACAGGGACATTATTTTAGGCACAAATTCCACAACCCAATTGTGCCTCGAGTGTTCTGATTGACAGGTCCTTCAGCAACTTGGAGACATGTCACCCCATCCCTGCTACCGATCAGGAGTCGAGCTAGGAGCTCTATAAAGGGACAATGTTGCCAGTTTGTCTGGAGATTCAGGGGGAGATTTAGAGATAGATTTGGAGAGAGAGCAGCAGAGCAGGCTCCAGCCTGCTGGGAGTCCCCCATGGGGGAGGGGCTCAGGCTCTAGCCATGCCCTCAGGCCTGGGCCACTTAACTCAAGCCCTTTCAGTCTTCAGAGGGCATTTGTTATTTTCTTCAGTTAACTAGTTACAGTAATTGTGCTTTCTGCAACAGCTAGTCTGGACGTTGCCAATACTGTCCTCCAGAGGCTAGCCTTCCCTCCCAAGTCAGGGAAAGATGTGGACCAAAGAATCAGACATCCAGCAGCGGTGAGAGCGCTGACCAGACCAGATGACATCATGCAGTCGTGAGAGTGCTGACCAAGTGCCTCAGCAGTGAGAGAGCTGTAGAAGTCTTCAGCATGCTTTTGATTGTGGATGAGACCCATGGAGGACCTGAGTGAGTACCCTCATACTCCCCGGTATGAGGGAGAAGCTAAGCAAGTAATCTTGAGGGCTCCATGCCCAATTAAGAAATGTGTGTTGTTAAGTGTGAAGTATTGAAGTCATCAGTCTGGGCTGCTAACCCCATAACAGACTGCCTAGTTCAAGTAATGGATACATCTTGTCTGTGGTCCAAATGGCTAAGTTGCAGGTGCAGCAAGATGCTGGGCTTAGTGAATCATATAAATGTGTATCTATGGGTTAGAGTCCTGCCATTGTGGAGCTGTCTGCCAAGACACACTTGCCACTTCATGAGACAGGAGGCCCTAGAGCATATTAATGTCTAAGATACCTTAAAGAGAATGTACCTGTGTCTGCACAGAATTTTGTCTAAGAGCGCTTGGTATAAGTGTTAAATGGCTAGACGTGCTGGATAGGACTCTGCTTGTCGATAATGTTCTTGGTATATAGAATGTACTGGATGTGACTGCCTGTGACTAAAGTATGGGATGCTTGATAAAAGTATCATTGCCAACTTACTCTGGATGGATGCCTTTTGGTATATAAAGTACTGGATATGATCGTGTTTGAACTGTGTTTAGGATGCTTGACAGAAGCATCACTCTCATTGCATTGGATGGGACTTTCAAATGTTTTGCTGAATGTTCTGGATGTAAGATCCACATAATTTTTTCTGGAATGTTCAGAAGTCTGCGAGTACAGGGCAATCCCTGCTTTGTCTGCTAAAGTGCAGGGCAATTCCTGCTGTGGTTGTAAATAGTAATTTGCTGCTTTACAAAAAATCTGTTTCCAAGTTGCTCCCACCCTCAAATTAATAGCCGGCCACCTTGACCAGCTGCAACTCCATCAGGCCTGCAACATCTTGGACTGTGGTATCTGTTTAACCAGTATGGTATGGGATTGCAGGGTTTCTGCTGTATCTGGGACTGGTACCAGATTGGGTATTATTAATAATCATGTTTAACATCTGATTTATCAGCAGCTAGATAGCCAGGGCTCTGGATGTCTTAAGTCGAATGGTAGAATGTGGTTTATGTCTGCCTGTTAATATGTAGCCACCCAGCTAGAGGGTTCACCAGAAAAATCCAAAATGATCTCTGTACATGTGTAAATATGGTAAGATAACCTCTACTTCTCCTGTTTCCCTTTCCTAGCTCCTTTATTCCCCCCAAAATAAATATCTTGTTGTTGCTGTTCAAAATCTTGTATGAGCATATTATGAGAGAGAGCCTTTAATTCAAAATGTGGAAATGTGGGGAACTGTGTATTGGGGCATGTCTGGGGAAGGTAACTGGTCATCGTGGGTGGTGCAGCAGCTCAGGGGGCTACACCCAGCACCATGTCACCCATGTAAAGCACCCTGAGTGGAGCTACTGCGCAAAGACTTTAAAAAATATTATTAGCTAGTGAACCCAAACCCCTTAGCCTATGTCCAGGGTAGGAGGCAGGGGTGTAACACTGGGGGGTGGTGCTGCCCAGGGGTTACATTAGTATAATACAAGTGTGGTAAATCTGAATCCATTCTCAGATCCAGGATCCCTAGGTGGGAGAACTGGGGTTATATCTGTCATTTGTATAAAACCAGAGTGGGAAACCTGAGTCCATTCTCAAACCTGGGACTCCCAGCTGGCCCAATGGTGTGGAGAGCTGAGGCATCTGTGCCTTACCTCCTGCCATGCTGGCAGCCCGCATTCACAGTGCAAGCGAGTCATTGGGGGGGGCAGCAAGTGTCCAGAGAACAGCTTTCCTCTGTCAAGGGAGAGTATGAGTGGCAACCAGCACTTGAAATAATATCCATTAATTGAGTAAAAAAAGCCAGGGTATCTACATTTGAACCATAAATACATCTCAGTAGCATTTCCTTAGTCTCTACCGTTGCATACAGAAAGAGAAAACGACTTCCTGGGTCTCCATGTTCCTTAAGGGCTTGAAAGGGCAGATGCTTTCACACCAAAATTGAAACCCCCACTCTTATGATAGCTCATACCAGCACCAGAAGGATTGACCAGCCCATCCTTAGCTGAAACCGGTGTCTCCTGAAGTATCACTATATCGGACTTGTATATAGCAAGATGCTTAAGGGTTTGGGTGTGCTTAAATGGAGCAGAACCCCCTTTAATATTCCAAGTCAGGCACTTTAATTGTGTAACAGCCATATAGGGCCAAGGATTAGTGAACTAAAATGTAGTCTGCTTATCCAGATGAGAGACGGTAAAAAGCCACTCACTCCGTCATTCAGTAACTAGCTCTCCGGTAAAAACCCTCTGTGATCCCCAATAGCAAAACACTACCTTGAATATATGTAAATTACAAATCATCCACATAAAACACCACCCTGGATATATGTAAATTACAAATCATCTGCTTAAAACACCACCCTGAATATATGTAAATTACAAATCATCTGCTTAAAACACCACCCTGAATATATGTAAATTACAAATCATCTGCTTAAAAACACCACCCTGAATATATGTAAATTACAAATCATCCGCTTAAAAACACCACCCTGAATATATGTAAATTACAAATCATCCACTTAAATTAATAAAAAAAAAACAGTAACAGCAATCTAATACTAAGACAATCAAACAAACAACTTGAACAGCATCCCCAATGTACCCTTCCTGCAAGAGGAGAGGGGGGATTGGGGAAATCCCAGACAGTAATCCAAGGCCACCTAATTGTAATAAAGGTGTGGTGGTTCAGGACATGGGCATATGTTCTAGCTACCATGCCCCAGCCAATTTACATATACCTTACAGGGGCAGAAAGCAACAACTCAAGAGCTCGGATCCGAAAGAATAGAGGTAAGACCCTAAGGGAAGTGGGGTGGGGTGGGAAAAGGAAGGGAAGTGAGGGGAGAAGGAATGATGTCACCCTGCACCCATCAAAAAGTCACTTCTGTGGTCCCCCATCATTCTATACTGGGTTCTTTCAAGACCTGCAAACCCTCCTATGCAAGGGAAACTGAAATATGGGTCCACAGCTAAATCCAGTACTCCAATCAAGGATTTGATCCAAATACTCGAAAAAGTCATCCTCATCTAACAGCTTAAATTAGTTCATGGACCCCATCAAGCACAGAACTAGCCCAGAATTACACAAACTTAGCAGAAAATCACTGGGCATGAAGAAAGGGGCTAACCACTGAGATGTAAAACAATCCAAAGAGCCCAAAAAGAAATGAAGTCCACAAATCAAGCAGAGCATTTTCCAGTCACTGGCAAGCCATCTTTCTGTTGATAAGGATCGCCTAGGCCCTAAGAAAGGCGGAGGCATAGCCATGTATATGGCTACCAGTCTTAATTTCACCCCTGTCCAAATCAGCAGCCCATCTCCCCAGACTGAATCTACGATGATTAAACTTCTGCTGCCACACTCCTCCCCGGTATACGTTGCGGGCATCTACTCCGCCCCGGCCACTCCGGCCGATACCATCATCAGTCATCTAGCCGCCCTAAAAAATCTGGCTGCCACAGGCGAACTCCACATCCTAGGTGACACAAATCATAACTGGCTTGCACCTGCATGTACGAAAATACGCAACAGTGTCAAAGCCCTTAACCTCTCCCAATTAATTGAACAGCCCACGTGCCTCAATCCCGCAACAAGCAACCACTCCCTCCTGGACTGGGCTCTCACCTCCCATCCACACAGAATAATCAGGGCTGGCATCCTCCCGGACTCCTTGAGTGATCACCACATGATCTATATGTCAAGGAAAGTGCACAGACCAACTAACCACTTCCCTCCTAGGCTGATCCATATCAGAGCCTACAAATCCCTTCGTCTCCAGTCACTCCTAGATGATCTCGCACTTGCCGACTGGTCCTTTATCAATCTAGCATCCTCAATTGACCATGCTTATGATAGGTTTAGAAAGCAGTTCCTCAACATATGGGACTATCATGCCCCCCTAAGGAAGAAAAGAGTCAGGGATTTCCACCTCCCCTGGATATCAGCAGACATAATTGGCAAATGCCTAGCTAGGGATTAGGCCTGGAAAAATCATAGGAGACTTCAATCCCCTACATCTCTGCAACACTACCGCACCCTCTGAAACAATTGCACTAAAGCCATAAGGCAGGCAAAAAACTACTATTTCAGCGACACCCTCACCAAAAATCTTAGCCATCCCTCCAAATTCTGGAAAACCGTCAAAGCCCTGTTCTCTCCCGGCCCAGTCCCTCCCCACCCTAAACCTTCAGGACAACATCTTATCAACCCCCAGTGAAGTTGCATCCACTTTCAACTCCTTCTTCGCTACAAGTGCCGAATCTCTACTTGACAATTCGCAGCCTTGCGCAGCCGCCAACTACCACCCTGCTATACCCCAGCCGCCCCCAAGCACGCCCACCTTCTCCTTCCGGCCGGTCTCCACCGCAGAAGTTTTAGTTGCTCTACGCTCCCTCGACCCAAACAAAGGCAAGTGCCCACAAGGCCTGGATGCCAAACTCCTCTTCCTATCTGCCCCTGCCATTGCCTCACCCCTTGCAGACCTACTAAACCTCTCCTTCGCCACGGCAAAAATTCCAGGTGTCTGGAAGGAAGCAGTAATCATCCCTTCCGAAGGCACCCATCAGAACCGGGAAACTACTGCCCTATCTCCTCTTACTGCTCTGGCCAAGCTGCAAGAGCAGCTCAGACTCACCCAACTAACAAGTTCCTCGACTCCACCTCTTTCTTCACTCCATTCCAGTTGGGTTTCCCAAAATCACTCCACCATCACAGCCTTGCTAAGGCTCACTAATGATATCTCCTTGGGCATGGACAAAGGCCTTGTCACCTCTGCTATTTTTATTGACCTGGCCAAAGCTTTTGATACGTGTCTCACACTAAACTCCTCTCAAAATTGCAACAAGCAGGCTCTCCCAACCTGCCTCTAACTGGTTCCAAGCCTACCTGTCAGGCAGAGTGCAGGCCGTAAAATTGGCCCTCACATCTCCTCCCAACTACCAGTGAACATGGGGTTCCCCCAGGGTTCAGTTCTGGGTCCCCTACTTTTCTCTATATTCTTAAACGATCTGCCTCAAGTTTGCTCTAACTCAGCGCTGCAAATGTACGCAGATGATACAGTACTGTACACCTCTGGCCCCTCTACTGATGACACAATTGTATCTCTACAACGGGATTTTGATGCTGTACAAACATGGCTCAGGTCCAACCAGCTTATCCTAAATGCCAAGAAAACCATCTCCATGACCTTCGGCACCCATCCCAAATTATCCCGCCCCGCAGCCCCTCTGTCTTCCACACCCTGGATGGCTCAAACCTAGATTCCTGCACCTCCTTCAGGTACCTAGGAGTTTGGCTAGATCAACATCTCGATTTTCATGCCCACATCGAATCACTGCAGAGAAAACTCCACCCTAGGTTAGGAGCACTGTACCATCACAAAGGCTCCCTTCCTACCTATGTTAGGCGGGAGCTAGTCCTCAAAATGATCCTTCCCATTTTCGACTACGGGAACGTGGTCTACAGCGGTGCCCCCCCATCCACATTGGCAGGACTGGACCCCCTCTATCACTCATTCTGCCATTACGCCCTTGACTGCCCTCCTACCACCCATCACTGCGACCTGTACAGCGCCCTGGCCTTCCCATCCTTAGAGTCTCGCCGCAAACAACATTGCACTAACCTTGTCTACAAGTACTGGTCAAATACCCTCCCCCCCACCTCAGCAGTGCTCTATCAGCCCAAGCTTCCCCTGCCTGCCCGCTCAGAGCTTACGATCCGAAAAAGCTCCATGTACCTTTCATGCGCACCTCTAAGGGCCAAATGGCCTTTATGCATCGTCTACCAAAACTGTGGAATGAGCTACCTGCATACATCAGGCATTCAGACTCCCACTGGGCTCTCAAACCACTCCTGAGGTCCTACTACTCTGCTGCTTGTAATTGCTACTCATAGATCTAACTGCCAAATAATTTTTGCCTCTGAACCGCTGTCTATTGTCTTCCCACGCTGTGCACTTTAACTATGACTATGACTACTGTTAGCTACTCTAGACCTATGTAACACCGATGTACTGTGTTTTACTGTTTTATTGTATCTGATGTCTGACCTATGTAACCCCCAGGTTGCATCTGCTTTACTGTTTACTGTATCTATTGCCTGACCTATGTAACCCCCAGGTCGCATCTGGAAACGAGCGGTCCTGCTCAGAATGCTTATCTGGTAAATCTCTTAAATAAATAAATAAATAAAATAAATAATCTGTAATCCAGGACTGGTCCAGTGATGGTTGAACAACCATACAGAGAGATGACAAGTCCCATAAATGATAGGCACCTAGCTCACCATAGAATATAGTATCCATAAACCAAAAGTAGCAATCCAGTTAACTTAACTGGGGAAGCTCTCCCAGCACTAGTTGCAGTCTAAAAGCAAGGCAGGTGTTAAAGAAAAAAAATCTAGAACCCACACTACATTGTACCACTCTGAGCACCAAAAGAGTTAAGAACCATCTGCATCTTCCTCCACAAATCAATGGGGAAAGCCCCTCAAATATTGTTCTCCTGGACAGATGTCGAGAACACCTGCCATTAATGGTTAAGAAGCTCAGACCTCACTTGATTCATTGAGGAGTACTCCATGGTGCCGAACGTCATTTGCACAAATAAACGTGCAGGGAACCTCATATCAAATTTGATTACCAGTGCAATACGGGGCTTGCTTAATATTCTTGTATGCTGACTGACATTCCCTAACCATCACTATAAATGAAGAATGACTTGTCCTTCCACATCAAACATCTGTTGGCCCATACCATATGTTGAATCCAGATTTTATCCAAGTAATTCAAACATCACCAAAATATTAGCCCTCTATTTTCCATCAGGTGGAGGCTGGAGACACAGTGATTGGTGGGCTCATTTGATGAATTTTTCTCCTGAGGTGGGGGGTCCAGCTATTTTATGCAATAAAGGTAGCTACAGAGATAGAGCTAGATAGATAGAGTGATAGAGATAGAGAGAGACAGAGAGAGAGAGATAGCGAGAGAAAGATAGAGAGCTAGATAGAGACAGAGAGCAAGAGAGTGATAGAGAGAGAGACAGAGAGAGCAAGAGATAGATAGAAATAGAGAGTGAGAGAGAGAGAGAAACAGACAGACAGAGAGAAAGAGAGATAGAGAGAGAGAGAGAGAGAGACAGATGGATGGATGGATAGAAAGATAGAAACTTTATTTGTATGGTGCCCCTTCCCTGGGGCTCGGAGCGCATAACAAAAATATAAACCAACCTCACATCAAATAAACTCTATACAGTACATAACAAGCAAACATGCAGCAAAGTGTGTGCAATATACACTTCTATCATTCCTTAAAATAATGCAATATAATAGTAGTTCATTTGTATATTAAAAGCCTGGTTGAACAGAAAAATGTTTAAACCTTTTTAAAAGGTTTCCACAGACCTGGTGGTTCTGAGGGCTGAGGCGCTGGTGCCTTACCTCATACTATGCCGGCGACCTGTGTTCGGGAATGAGCACGGGCCATCAGGGGTTGACATGGGAGGAGAAGGATTGAGCATCTGATGGACTGCTCTCCTTCTCCGGGGAGGGGGGGTTCTTGGTGGTTGGTGCTTGTTCGCCCCTGGTGGAGGCTGGAGGACAGGGCGTTGCACCACAAGTAGGGGAGGAGTTGGACCAGACATCTGGAGGGAGCGTGTGTGGATGCGTGCATGCTCCCCTCCGCTGACAACATTGCACGGTCCCGACTCCTAGAAGAACAGGAGAAAAGAACACTGCTGTGCAGGATAGCAGAGGGTACCTCACAGACTCTGCCCCCGGCTAGCCACAGTGCTGGCCAACTAAATACAGTCCTCGGTGGGGGAGTCCGGGACCCCCGCTGACCCCGCCAGGGGGAGTAAGCCCTGGGGTCAGGTCAGCATCGGCTGGTGGATGCCGGGGGACGGGGCTGGGGAAGCCCTCCTGAAGATACAAGCCAGCAGTAGGAGAGAAAAATAATAACTAATATAAGGTTTCCACCGAGGGTGCCTCCATAGATGTCTAATCAGAGTTCCACAGGGCTGGTGCTGCCACTGAAAAGGCACAGTCTCCAGAATGCTGCAGCCTTGCCCTCAGGACCACTAGGAGGCAACCCACAGTGGAACAGGGAGTTTGGGATGGGCAGTGAGGAACAAGAAGATCTTGGAGGTAATCTGATCCCCCCCTTCTTGCAGGGCTTTATAGGCCAGTAATCTAACCTTGAAGTCAATCCTGCACCATACTGGCAGCCAGTACAGTTCGTGGAGGACAGGTGCAATATGTTCTAACCTTGAAACCCTCAACAATCTAGTTGCTGAGTTCTGCACTAGATGCAGTCAGTGGAGTCTGCCTCCAGAAAGCACCAAGGTATAGGGCATTGCAGTAATCCTTTCTGGACATGACAAACTCACCAAGGCGGTCAGGTCCTCTACTGGTATCAGGTCCAGGATCTGAGTAATGTTCCTCAGATGGTAAAAGCCACGTTTGACAACTGCTGACACCTGCGCATCAAGTGTCATCATTGAGGATCACGCCCAGCTCTTTAACACAAATGGAGGGCATCAAGGAAGCATCCCCAAATACCAGTTCAGGGGGATCTCCAAGAGTCCCCCCCATCACAGCGCCAACCAGGATCCACCATCACTACTTCCATCTTGTCTGGGCTGAATCATAGCCAATTGTGAGTCATTCAGTTGTGGATTTCTTCCAGACAAGTGTTAAAAGCAGTCCACCATCTGGTTTCCAGGTGCACAGGATAGGTACAGCTAGGTATTATTAGCATTGCAATGAAAATGTAGACCATATCACCTGATAATGTTTCCCAATGGCAGTATGTACACTGTGAACAAGGCTAACAAGACTGACCCATGCGGCACTTCACAGTGCAGAGGCATCGGGTTAGAAGAGGCTAACCCCATCATCACCCTTTTTTGCACTCTGTCCATGATGTAGGACCTAAACTAGTTGATGACATTACTGGTTTGGCTGCAACAGTACCGCAGGTGGTCTAGCAGCTCCTCATGGTCCACAGTGTCAAATGCCGCTGAGAGATCCAGGAGGACCAAGATAGTACATTCTCTCCTCTCTCTTGCATTAGGGAATCATTCAGCACCTTCACCAGGGCAGTCTCTGCACTGTGCCTGACTCTGAACCCAGACTGGAAGTGCTCATAAATGATGGAGGAGGCAAGACATGTCTCGAACTGGATGGCCACCACTTTCTCTGAAAGCTTCCTTAAAAATGGGAGGTTTGATACCAGTCTGTAGTTGCTGAGACACTCCAGCTCCATTGAGGACTTTTGAATAGAGGTCTAACCAAGGCTGCTTTCAGTACCATAGGAAAGGCCCCACTCCCCAAGGAACTACGGACAATCTCAGCAACAACAAATCCTATCAGGTCCATACATCCAACTAAAAGTTGGGTTGGACCTGGGTCAAGCTCACAAAATATTGGTTGCAGCCTCGAGACTATCTCAGCCACCTCCTCCACTCCAACTGGATCTAACTCAGACAGTCCATACAAGAAGGGTGCTCAACATGTCTCAGGCTGAACTCCACAAGCCCTTTGAATGACACTGGAAGATATCTTCATCTTGACAGAGGACACTTTGTTAACAAAGAACAGAGCAAACTCCTAGCACCTTGTGCTTGAACCTGCTCCTCCCATCCAGAGACAGAACGGATGTAGTAACCCATCTAACGTATGGAAGAACTGAACTGGTCTCTTCCATGCCCAGCACTCTCCAAACACAAAAAAATATGCCTTCTTTTGGAGCATTACCCCTTATAGTCATTATGATGTGATCTCTGGGCCAATTTGCGTCTTTGGGCCAAATCATTGCCATCCTCCAGTAGGCACGTCCACAGTCACATTATTCACTCCTCATCTCATTTCACTAGTTGTGCTGTTTAGTACTACTAAACGGGGGCTTAATTGATTTTTTTCTATAGATAGGTTGAATAAAAGCTGTTTAAAATGATTTTTTTCACAGTTACCATAAAGGTTATAAAAGGTTTGGATAAGCATCCAAACCTTTTTTTGCTTATCAGAACCTTTGGAACCTCAGAACCTTTAGAGGGTCTCCCATCTCTATTTGAAATCTGACCTACTGAAACCGAGGATGTACATTTCTGTGTAGTTTGCCTCAGTTCCTTTCTTTATGTTTAAACACTCAGTACAGGAATCACTGGTAGTACCAGCTGTGATGTTTGAAATGATGTCCTGTAGGGAGTCAATGATGGTCCTGCTCTTGCTGAAGTGGAAGCTGCTAAGTTCCACTCCACATCTGATGATTGACATCTCTGACTATCAACACTTTTCGCTTTGTTGCCATCCTGATGATGGCCTCCCCAAGGGAGTTGTCCATCTTCTTGTGTTGGTGGCCTACAATTTACTCCCATTTGTGGAACCTTTGTAAATGAGAACTTTGCTCAAAGGTAGTTTTCCGGAGAACAAAATAAAATAAAAAATATGTTTGACAAGCATTCTCACAGCCTGTCTCTCAGTTGACCCACAGTGACTCTAGACCTTTCTTACCTTGATGTACTCACACTTCAGTGGCCTTTATTCAGCCCATTACATACAGGGCTACCAGTTCTCTTTTTATCACAGCCATGTCACTCCTAAAATGTGAATAGCTTGTTCTGTTATGGCCTTCTCCCAGTCATGGTGTACGGTGCATGTCTCTGTAATGGTCTGCAGATCCAGGTGACCTATGTCATGATAGCCACCAACTCACAGATCTTGTTTCCATGGCTCTTGCCACTAGCACACATTGCTCCTTCTCCCTCCCACATTGTGCCCTGAGCTTTCCTACTCTGCTTGCTCATACTACTACCTACTGTTCCTGCTGACCTGCCCATTTTACTTGCCATGTCCCCTTTACCCTTTCTTTCTGCTTTGATCTTTTATTCAGTTTTTATTCCTTACTTTGTTGTCTCTGTCAGTGACACCCTGTGATGCTGCCCTTAGTGTAGTATCACCCTTGGGATTTCCTCCCTCAGTCTCTGTCTCCATCACAGACACCCTATGATGCTGCCCTCAGTGTAGTATCACCCTTGGGATTTCCTCCCTCAGTCTTTTTCTCTGTCAGCGACTCCCTGTGTTGCTGCCCTCAGTGAGGTATCACCCTTGGGATTTCCTCCTTCAGTCTGTTTCTGTCACTGACTTCCTGTGATGCTGCCCTCAGTGTGTCACCCCTTGGGATTTCCTCCCTCAGTCTTTGTGTCTGTCACTGACACCCTGTGATGTTGCGCTCAGTGTAGTATCACCCTTGGGATTTCCTCTCTCAGTCTTTGTCTCTGTCACTGACTCCCTGTGATGCTGCCTTTAGTGTAGTGTTACCTCTTAGGATTTCCTCTGTCAGTCTTTGTCTCTGTCACTGTCACCCTGTGATATTGTGCTCAGTGTGGTATCACCCCTTGGGATTTCCTCCCTCAGTCTTTGTCTCTGTCACTGACTCCCTGTGATGCTGCCCTCAGTGTAGTATCACCCCTTAGGATTTCCTCCTTCAGTCTGTTTCTGTCACTGACTCCCTGTGGTGCTGCCCCCAGTGCAGTATCACCCCTTGGGATTTCCTCCCTCAGTCTTTGTCTCTGTCACTGACTCCCTGTGATGCTGCCCTCAGCGTAGTATCACCCTTGGGATTTCCTCCCTCAGTCTTTGTCTCTGTCACTGACACCCTGTGATGTTGCGCTCAGTGTAGTATCACCCTTGGGATTTCCTCCCTCAGTCTTTGTCTCTGTCCCTGACTTCCTGTGATGCTGCCTTTAGTGTAGTGTTAGCTCTTAGGATTTCCTCTGTCAGTCTTTGTCTCTGTCACTGTCACCCTGTGATATTGTGCTCAGTGTGGTATCACCCTTTGGGATTTTCTCTCTCAGTCTTTGTCTCTGTCACTGACACCCTGTTATGTTGTACTCAGTGTAGTATCACCCTTGGGATTTCCTCCCTCAGTCTTTGTCTCTGTTATTGTCACCTCTTGGGATTTCCTCCCTCAGTCTTTGTGTTTGTCACTGATTCCCTGTGATGCTTCCCTCAGTGTAGTATCACCCTTGGGATTTGCTCCCTAGATCTTCTTACTCTTCACATTGATGTGCTCTACAGACTTCCAACACAGGGGGAAAGTCTATATAAAGTACTAATGGAAACCATTGACCTAATGCTAAAAGAGGGCGAGGTGATGCTGGTGGGGGACTTCGAACAGCGTGATGTAGATTGGAGGTTAAGCTCTCCATCAAAGTATAACTTGAAATAAGGCACGGTAATGGCAGACATAAATCCAAAAGTTTTTTTTTGCTACAAAGTGCAAAATTTACAAAGGAGCCCCCATCACTCTTGACCAAAGGGGCTTTACGAAAAGCAGGCAACTCACAATGAAGGCATGCAAACTCATCTCTGCCTCCCTTCCCTTGGTGGAAGACTGCAGACCTTTTACAGAAGATGGGCCTAAATGATGTCAGACACCTAGGTACCCAGCTGAACAACTCTTATGTTGGAGCGTAGGTACTCCATCTTGAAGGTTGTGTGGCAGACAAATTTGTTTAGATTTTTCAGATCCAGAACTGGTTTGAAGTCCCCCTGATTTCTCAGGGACCACAAGGTAAATTGAGTGGAACCACCAGACTTCCTCATGGTTAGGGGACTTATACAGTTTCTCCACTCTGTCTAAGGTGATCTGAGATTTGATATATGGCCTGCCTGTTCACTGAGTCTTTAGCCACATGGAATGGTGACAAATGCCCCTTCATTGGTACTATAGCAAATTCTATTATGTAATCTAGCACCAGGATTTCTAGAACCCAGGTATCTGATGTCCCCAAAAGGGGACAAAAAAAACTCACCTCGAGACTACCTCTGATGCTGTCTTGTTGACCCTTAAGCATCAAACTAGATTTCTCCTGCTGTTGTGATATCAGAAGATGTCACTTCTAATCTTGGGTGTCCATTAAGATGTCATACATCACAGCCAACCCAGGTATCCCCATTGTATCCCATCATCAGGTGGGTCCCTTACCTATGTAAGGGATGAGCCTTCCCACCATACTTTCATGACCCTGGGTGCTGCAGAGGTGGCAGATGGAGGTCTGGGAGACCAGCGATGAGGATCTGGGGAGACCATCACCCAGTCGGCAAGAGCATCATTTTTTCTCAAGGGCAGTGACATGCCACTGATGTCCAGGTAAGTGCTGATGTCCACCACTCCCCAGTCATCTAGGCTCTGATGTCCTCCTGTGCCAAGCTGCATCCTCTCCTTCCCGCTGGAGAAGGGATGCTGGTGCTGAATGCTCCATCCTTCTCCCCCCCAGCCAGCCCTCCAGTGACCCGAGTCTGTTCCCAAACCTGGGTTGTCAGCATTGCAGGTGGAAATCCAACTGCTGCACCAAAAGACCGGCATACAAATTTTAAATAAATGAGTATTCATTTTTTACAAATGTGTCTGCACAGCTGGCAATTTTTGTTAAAAAATAACAGCAATGGGAGTAATTCATAGAAACATAGAAAGTGACAGCAGAAGGGCCATCTAGTCTTCCCATGAGTATACCCCCCCACATCCATTAGTTGCTATTCAGTGTTATGATGCCCCTGAACTGATCCCATGCATTTGTAAAGGATTCCACTGTCTCTACCTCCACCACTTCTCTTGTAAGTGAGTTCCAGAAATCCACCACCCTCTCAGTAAAGAAGAATCCATGTTTGTTGTCTCTGAATTCCCCCCCCCCCACTTCACGTTGTGCCCCTTGTTCTTAAGTTTTTCTTTGTTTGGAACAGGTCCTGTACCTGTACCTGTACTTTGTTTATACCCTTCAGGAACTTTACCATCTGTATCATGTCACCTCTTTCTTGCCAGTGCTCCAGGGTGTACATGTTTAAGTCATGCATGCATTCTTCATAAGATTTGTTGTGCAGGCCTTGTATCATTTTTTTTGCTCTCCTGTGCTATAAATTTCCAGCCTGCTAATATCTTTTTTTTAAGGCATGGCCTCCAGAACTGGATGCTGTACTCCAGGTGAGGCCATACCAGTGTTCTTTAGAATGGCATAATGACATCTCTTTCTTGGCTGGTAATCCCCCTGCTTATGCACCCCACCATCCCGTTTGCTCTTTGCACTGCCTTCTCACACTGGTTTGATGTTTTTAGAATGTATATGATGATCCCCAGATCTGTCTCCTGTGTGGAGGAGTCCAGTTTTTCCCCTCCTGGGTTTGTCATTCCACCTAACACAGAATTTAAGTGAGAGGAATGAAGTTAATAAAAATAAACTTAAGTGGAATGGAAGAGAAGTAGGTATAAAATGAAAGGGGGAGGGACAGATACAGAGCTATTCCAGCAGCAGTAGGTGGTATGTTCAATTACTCTGCATCTCAGGTGGGCACACTGGCAAAAATAACATGACATATATGGTAATAAAGAAAAATAAATAAAATACAGCTCACTGCAGAGCAGATTCGCAGTCGTATATGAGAAAAAACAAGTTAAAGGATCAATTGCCCTGCCTTACAGAGAGCAGCACTTCCAACACTTTTCAGCAAATACCACATGCAACAAGAAAGGAAAATTAAGTTGCAGTTAGTGGCAAAAAATTCCAAGTGGAGTTAACACTTGAGCTGCAGAATAAGAAAAAACAGTAAGACCACATCAGTTACAATATTAGACACCAATACAGAAAACTGAGAAAGGGGGAGTAGCAAGTATGTAGCAAAATGCCACAATGTATTGAGGATAATTAAGACATAGAGGCTGTGAAGTAAACATTAATCACTGAGACAGGAGGCATTTCCCAGGAATTAATACATGGTTGGGGGGTGGGTGCCTGAGGCTGAAGGTTCAGGGTATAAAAAACAATAGGGTGCTCGGACAGCCTTTCCTTCGGTCAGTTAATTCACCTGTCTAGCCTTGACTGAGGACATTTTTTTCATATCTCACAATCCACCTCTAGGTGGTCAAATCCAAGACAGAACACACATAGCAAATGGGGTGAGCTTTGGCAAACAGATCCCCACACTCAGTACAGTGCTGAAAACCTGTAGGCCCATTTCTTTTATTAGGAGTTTGAGATATAGTCACAAAATACTAATCCTATTTTACATTCTCTTACTTTTTTTTATGTCAGTTTAGTGACCTTGGGAACAAATCAAAGATTAGCCCAGTTACACTCCTAAAACAAAGTGTAACAGTAAATAAAGAGAATATAAAGATTTACCTTAAGGAAAAGGCTCGCTTTCTGACTGGTTGGGGAAACCAGACAGGAATCAAGACACTTACCGATAATTTGCAAATCTAAACTAGTCTACCTGTAAACCAGAGATGTTGGTTAAAAAATGGAAGAAAATACAGTAAATGGTACTGAACTGAGAAAGAAATCAACAATCTTGAGTAAAGATGCAGGGGACTCTCTGAGGTGTCTGACTAGGCAAGCGGAGTGAAGAATCTGATGGTTGGAAGGTTGTTTACTCAAGACAGTGGTTTGAAAACCAAGCTCAGTCCTAGCATTCTATCATTTGCATAGGTTCCTGTAACCATTTTAGCACCAGGGCAGTACCATGGTGGGACCACACTGCATATAGATACATAGACAGTCAGCAGATAAGGGTCTATGGCCCACCCATTCTGCCCATTTGAGCTTGTTAGGTCCCTTTATGTTTTCTTGAAGTCTGTTGCCCCTTAACCCTGACTTCCGGGATTTCCTTATGTGTATCCCATGCATTCTTAAATCCCATGATTTTTTCAGCCCCCACCACTTCTTCTGGCAGGGTGTTCCACTTGTCCACTACCCTTTCTGTGAAGAAAGTCTTCCTTGCATTTCCTCTGAATTGCCCTCCCTCCAACTTCATCCCATGTGCTCTTGTCCTGAAACATCTTTTGCATCAGAAATTAATGAATTCCTGCACCCTGTTCCTCCCTGTAAGGTACTTGTACAGTATGTCTCTATCATACTCCTTCAGAGAATACATATCCAAGTGCTTCAGCCTGTATTCATAGGACTTGTGATACAATCCTTGTACCATCTTTGTTGCCCTTCTCTGAACCCTCTCTGCCGTGTATATGTCAGAATACAGTAACATTTCCTGGAGTTAGAAATGAGCATTCCATGCCTGTACTGAAGTAATCACAGCTCCACTTGGGACCTCTGTGCGGAGGTATAACATCTCGGACTGCACATTAGAGTTTTAGTGAAGTTTATTATAGTTCCTTAAAAAAAAACTAGCCACATGATAATGGCAGCACTGTCAGCACACCTGTGTCAGTTTCTCTTTCCGTCCCCCCCACATGTCTCACAACATTCACCAAGATGATCAGAAGTAGAAATAAAAAATAGTATTTACAGTGCAGAATTGCGCCACTCCAAATGCATTGATCATCAGATTGAAAGGCACAGTCACATATCTGTCATCTGTAATTATGAAATGGGCATCATAAATTAGGAGCTCTGATTGACTGTTAGGGGATGCAATATTCATTCTGATGCACAGGAAAAAGGTCCAACACTGGCCAGTGGGCATTGATTTAGGTGATGCTACCCACTTCAGAACGTTAGCAAAACAAAACACAGCCATCTTGTTTGTGCCAGAAGTGGTGCCAGCCAAACTGTAAAAAATAAAATAAATACCTGTGGTGACCTCTTCACTTTACCTCAGTTTTTGAATATTTAGATTATTTAAAATCCATCTGCCTGTTTCCTCGTGGATGCAGCATGAAACGAACAGCTGTGATCTCTCCACCAGCCCGGCCACTCATTCTTTAAGCTCTGTTTTTTAAATTTCAACAAAAAAAGAAATGAACCGCCATGATGTGTCTCCTAACCTGCCCGCTCGTTCATGTATTAAAAAAAATGGAACAACCGCAATCTCTCTACCAGCCCACTCACTCACTGCTGAGGTTTTGTCTTTTAATTAAAAAAAAAAAAAGAAACAAACAGCCACAATCTCTCTTATTTGTCTCCACACAGCATTTTTTTTTTGGGAGGGGGAGGTGAATACTGATGTGCCAACCAGACCTAAAGTACAGAAGCCTTTATAGGACAAAATTCCTTCAGTCCAAACGAAAAAACACACAGGACACTTGGGCGGAGGAACTATTTTATTAAAAGTGACACAAACATACATGTTTTTCCTATTTAAAATTGGAAATTTAACCTACCAAATGCAGTTGCACTAAAGATAGCCATTTCATAAGCACAATAAGCCACTCCAGGGTGTGCATTAGACACTTTAACACATGGCTAGGAGGCTAGATGCACTTGGCCAGTGGCCTCGTGCCTCACTACACCTCCTAGCTGTGTGTTAGTGTCTAACGCACACCCTGTTGTGGCTTATTGCTTGCATATCATGCAGTTTTATGTCTTTTTACAATTGATTTCTATGCAGAAATTCACAAACAGCTATACTGTCACGCCAAAATATATACACAAATCTATATTTTTTAAAGCTCCTGACATTCATGGTGTTTATTGTGAGAGCTGTGGAGTGGCAGACAGACAGAGGGCAAGGGTGATGGAGAGGGAAATATATAGAGCTGCTTGTGTTTTTTTTTTTAAGCAACAATAATAAAGTTCACCAAAAGTGTAATGTGCAGTTATAGCTATCACACATTGCACAGAGGTCCCAGTGAAGCTACGACTCACTGATGCTACCTTAGTAAATGTTTCAGTACAGATTGTGTTACATGGGATGATAATTCCTTTGGCAGTCTGTTTTCAAGCAGTTCACATTTATTCAGCTAGTGAGTCATTGCGTGACTGTTTATCTGGCATAGCTGGCGGTATTGTTAAATGCATTGTTGGACTGTATTGCAGAATTTTATTTTCTGCCTCTGAATATGTATGTATTGAGGTTTATTTTTCTGTATCCAGCTGAGGTGTGTAATATTTTAACTATGCTAAATTATAAAGGCAATTCCAAAGAAATAAAAAAGTTATTTCTCTTTTGGTGGGGTGGGAGTGGGGGGATTCACCTATGAAACAATGTCTAGCTTGCTAGATGTGGAAGAAAAAAGAAAGTCAGTTAGTTTTAGCTGTTCTGTGCACATCTGTTTATGGGGCTAAATGAACAGTGGGATGTTTTGTATTTGGTGTAGACTTTGCTCCCTATGTAGCAGGAGCAAACCACTCAATTGTCATTATCATATATCATTTGTACAGCACAATACACACCTACAAAATGATCCTGTGTATTTTGGTTGGGGGGGTGCACAGGTGCTGGTTAAAGGAGTGGCCTGTGTCACAACCCCACTCAGCAGGTCAGGCCCTCTGCTCCCACAGTGCCAACCTCCGAGCGCAGTATTGTGGACAGTTAACAGAACAGGGTAACCCTCCTGTCTGTTTTGTGGGTCCGAATCAACTTTCTTCTCACGTTCTAGAGGGATTCAAACTGTGAACCTTGTGCTAGCGTACCCAAATGTACAGACTCAGATAATTCTGCTCTTCGGGGAAATGTTAGATATCTTACTCCTACAGGCACCTAACCAGGCATAGAAAATGAACCCTAAAATCTCTGTGAAAGACCTTCAGAAAATTCTTACCTTTTCCCAGTTTGATATTACTAGGAAGCTTATGAACAGTGTCAGCTTTAACCCTCTGTACTTCATTTGTAAAAGACAAAATTTCAAAGACACACCAGGTAGTCTCTTTTTAAAATAAGAGGTTTACTAAGAAAATGGATAAAAAATATGTAAAATGCAAATACAGAACAATATATCACAAAGTATATACAATCACTTAAAAGAACAAGGTTTAAAGTGCAGTTTTCCACCAACATGCAGTTAGACTTTTCTATTTAATGTATGCCTTCTTACAGTGCTTTGGGTAACTGTTGTTTCAAGAGAGTCCAAACAGGAATGTCAGTAAGTGGAAATACAGAATACAGTTTAAACCCTGTGTTTCCATCCCTTCTATGATGCCACCTAGCTCCTCCTTTTAAAATATTAAAAATTATACAACCAGGATGTCTTATCACTCAGGAGGTAAATTAAATAGGGTGACATCAGCAAAAACTCATTTCTCAAATGACTTCTTTGATCTTGAGTGGTTTCCTGCTTTTTCAAAGATATCAGAGAACTTTTACAACTCTGCAGTTTTCTCATTTAGCTGTCATATACCTTTCTAACACCAGCTGAAATTAACTGTTCTTCCTCTAAACATCATAAAAGTTTATGATCTATATCCTGGCAGCTGGTCAGCTACAATGAAGTCAGATAAACAGGAGACCCTTAATTATGTCTCTCTAGTCTTTAATTATCTCATGACTTTCAAGTTAACATCTTGCTGCAGAAACCTTGGTGGGGGGGTCATCCCACAGGCTGTCTCATGAGAGACACTCAGTAGCACATTTTTATATTACAAAACTCCTAGAGCGATCAAAGCCAGCTGGTCAAGCGTCACCGCCTGCACTATCCAAGGTGAGAGGGAATAATAGCTTAGAACAATAAACTCACAGTAATAAAGTATGTTCAAAACACAGGAATAAATAGGAATCAGGACCTCAGCTGAACACTGCCTTGCAACTTTGTAACAGTAAAGTGCCAATACATACAAGACTTATGAGAAACTGAGATGCTGACATTAAAAGTGATAATTCAAACATTATAGAAATACAGTACAAGTTATTGTTCTTTACATGAAAGCGTCTTCGACACTCACTTATGTAAATGTTCCTGACCGGACCGTGTCACTTTTACTGTTACCCACTATGCATTGCATTATAGTCTCAGTCACCATCCCATTTACTCTCAAGTCCTCAGGTGAATGGCATCTCAAATTACCAGTCCTCCTAAATACATACTGTTCAGCAGTAGCCTTTATTGGTAACATCTGAATAATCATTTGTAGTACAAAATGAACTGTATAATGTATTGCAATACAATTAGCAAAGTTTGAGGAGGAAAATGAACATAACGAGTGTGGGAGAGATGTCTATGTAAAGACCTGTAATTTTACTTCCATATCTATCTTCCCCTTTCTTTGCTTTCCCCTTATGTGCTGCTCGGCTCTTACCACTATTGGTTGTCATGTAGAATATTTCCCTAGCTCCTCACCTTAGCCTATTTTGGGTAACCAACTATTTTTTGGCCTCTGTGCTTGTATTGATATTTGACTTTATTTAGATGGCACTGTGCACATTTTATGTCATTATTGTATCACCCAGCTGTTTATGTTCCTGAACTGTACCTCCAACTGTTTTCTGAATTGTACCTCCGTTTCTGAATTGTACCTCCAACTATATCCCCACACTGTCAATTTGTCACTGTTATTTAGTTAAAAAAATGTGGGCAGGTGAATGATAGAGAGGTGTTAACAAAGGTATATAGGGAGGTGACCAGGGCAGCCAGTGTAGCAAAGGAGCTGTAGTTGGCTCAGGGGATCAGAGACAGGGAAAAGGAGTTCTTTAAATACATAACAGAGAAGAGAAGTTGTAGAGATGACATTGTTAGAATTAAGAGTGAGGAGGATGGACAGAACAAGGGGAAGAACAGGCAGAGAAACTCGATGACTACAGTACTTCTGCTCAATGTTCACAAATGAAAGGGATGGCCAACTACCGAAGGGGAGAGGGACAAGGTTGGGGGGGCAGAGATAACAGATAGGGTCATCCAAGAGGATAGAGTTCTGAAGGGCCTTATAACCTTGCAGCTGGACAAAGCACCAGGACTGAATGGTATACACCCAAGGGTATGAAAGGAATTGGCAGAGGTATTGGCAGTACTTCTGACAGACCTGTTCAACACCTCCTTGGAGATGAGGAATGTATCCTGGGACTGGAGGATAGCTCACATGGTGCCCCTTTACAAGACTGGACCCAAGGACAACTAGGCAGCTGCAGACCGGTGAGCTTGACTTCCATAGTGGAGCAGTTGATGGAGACCATTCTGAAGGAGAGGTTAATAACCTTTCCTGATAGTAATGGTCCACAGGATAAGAGACAGCATGGGTTTGTCTTGGGAAGATCATGCCAAGTTAATCTGGTCGACTTCTTCGACTGGGTCCTTAGGGTGGCTGACGAAGGCCACGCTGTGGATGTTCTGTATCTGGACTTCAGCAAGGCTTTCAACTCTGTGCCAAATGGGAGGTTAATGAGCAATCTGAGGGACATTGGGGTGAGGGAGAAACCTGTGGGGTAAGTTGAAAGCCAGTTGCAGGGCAGACAACGGAAGGTAGTTGTAAGCAGGGGACATCCAAGCCAAAGACAGTAATGAGTGGGGTAACACAGGGCTTACTGCTGGGCCCTGTTTTGTTCAATGCCTTCATTGGAGACATTGCAGAGGGGGTCAAGATGGAGTAAAATCAGCCTGTTCACAGACAACACTAATATTTGTACAAAAGTGGATAATGAGGAAGGGAGGAAGGTGCTCGGGGAGGATCCCGCTAAACTTGAATACTGGTCTAGGGATTGGCAGTTGGGGTTTAATGCTAAGAAGTGCAAGGTCATGCACCTCGTAGACAGAAATCCAAGGACTAGCTACTGGCTGGGGGGGGTACAGGTAACCAATTCAGAGGTGGAAAGGAATGTGGGGGTAATAGTCACAGGGGACATGAAGGTTTCAGCACAGTGTAGGAGGGCAGCGGCAAGAACAAATAGGATGTTGGGGTGCATTGCCTGAGGGATCACCTCTAGAAAGGAGAAGGTCATCATACCCTTGTATAGGAAAAATACAAAATCAAGCACCCATAATGCAAAGCATAATGGGCTGCATATGCAGATCACCACAAAATATTATGCTGGTTCAACTTTGAGCAGAACCGTATGGTGCTGAAAGGCCTCTCATACGGTATGCAAAGGGTGCCAACAGAAGATGCACACATGTTTTTCATCCTACCAGGACTCATCAGTGTGCCTCATCTGTATGACACCCCAGTGGAATGAACCAGTTACCCTAAATTGGTCTATCTGGGTTAGGTTGTGGAGAGCCCAATAAAAACAAAAATAGATCACTAGTGAGGCTACACTTGGAGTACTGTGTACAATACTGGTGCCCATACCTCAAAAAGGATGTAAGATTACTGGAGGGGGTGCAGCGCAGGGCTATGAAAATGATCATGGGACTGGGGAGTTGCCATATGAGTAAAGACTGAGGGAGCTCAACATGCATTTGCTGGAAGAGAGCAGGGAAAGCGGGGACATGATAGAGATCTTAAAGTACTTGAAAGGCATAAACAAAGTCAGAGAGGGAGGATTGTTCTGCTTAAAGGGGGGAAGGGTCATTAGGTGGCAGAGTATAAAACTGAAAGGGGGAAGGTTCAAGAGCGAGATGATGAGGCATTACTTTACAGAGAGAGTGCTGGCAGGATGAAACACACTGCCAGAGGAGTTAATCAAACAGTGGATAGCTTTAAGCAGGTTTGGAATAGAGTCAAGGACAGGGTTAGTACAGACAAGTACACAAAGGGGTGAAAGACCTGGAAAGGGGAAGAAGGAGGGGAGGGGTTTGGGTGGGGGTAGGGTAGCTGTAGTGAGATGAAACTAAGAGTTGCACAGTCATGCAGATATGACAGACCTGTGGGCCTTTTTCTGCTGGTAATTTTGTATGTTTGTATTTGCTTCCCCTTTCTTCTTTATATCCCTCTAGATCTCTGCATTAGGCCTGTTTATGTTAGACCTGTTTATACTGTGTTTTACTATGCAATTGTTTGACCCGGTGTTATGTTCTCTTTTTATGCTTAGCTGGACATTTGTGTAAATGGGTATTTTTGCTCACGTACCTTTTGGTATAAAATAGAGATTGACTGATTTAAAAACTGGACTGAGAGACTTGAACCACAGTAGTCATGTAAAAATCCAAACTGTCCAGACTAGGTGCACCTCACACAAATACTGCTGGTCCAGTCACTCTGGCTGCGCTGTTCAGTCTGACTTTTACATATCTGGTCTGCGCCTGGAAGTCTGTTTTTCAATTTTTCCTTGGCATGGTTGAAAACTGAACCATCAGGACCAGACCAGATAGGAACAAGCCAGACCAGATCAACTGAAGTGAGTGGCTCAGCAATATTTCTACAAGCTGTGCCCAGTCCAGATTTTACAGCTCCAGTCTGGGTCTGGTGATCTGGTTTTTACCCATACTCCACTGCATGTGGCTTAGTGACATACCGTACAGATGGATGCAGAGTCTAGCCCATTGATGGTTGACATTTCAGAAAACCATTATGCTAAAAATATCAAGATTTTCTCAATTCCTTATGCTCCCCCACCCCCAAATCACACTTAGTTCTCTACCAAAGTAATTTGATATTAGTGCCTCTATAGCCACATCATTAAGCTTTTAATGCATTCATGCCTCTTCTGCTGCCATGAGCTTCCCTTCCTTGAAGTCCCATTCTGCTTGTGGCTGCTCCCCTCTCTCAAACCAAATAATTTTTTCAGGGAGCAGCTCTTTACACCATATCAACTAATCTACTACTCAACTCCTTATTTAAACATTTTGTTGAGACATTTTTGTTTTAGTATATCCATGGACAGGAAAAATGAATGTGTAAAAGAAACCAAAGCCCCCATTTATCGGTTCATTTAATTACAATACAGCATGTTATGAATTGATCAGATTCTATGTGTCATTTTATAACTCAAGTCAAACAAAATTAGACACACACATGCCTATCTACTTGCAAGTGAAGCAAGTATGGTTACTATCATTCAGTTGTAAACACCTATGGTCACAAATTGCAGGTTAAGAACACAGTGCTGTATAAAATAATAACTAAAACACAACTGTCTGTTTTGGTGTAATGGATATATTATTAAAAACAAATATTTGAAAAGATAAATGCATATATCTGCGAGATTTTGTACAGTAAATGTTTGTTCTACAAAAAGAAAAAGAAAACAGCAGGCACCAATATCCTGCACTGTTTTTCCAGAGTACACAGAATGTTCAACAGCTTGCTTCTTTCCCCACAGAGAAACATAGATGAAATTTTAATAATATACCAGACAAGTAATTACTAAATATCAGGTACTAGTGTCTCCCCAGAACTGCCTGCCTCAGTTGGCATTTAGCACTTTAAATGTGTTTATTATTTGGGAACAGGCATCACTGGAACTCTTTGCTATGGAATGTCTTAAAAAGTAGCAGGATGATTGCTGTTAGGATGGATGTGTCCAATGACAATGAGGTGTTCATAGGGGCTGAAGGCACACTACGCTTATTTGTTTTGTATAAAGCTCCAGGAAGTATTTTAACCTATTCTACTTCCAAAATCTTTGTATGATGTCAACTATCCATTGGTAACCTGACACAAAATGACTGCCAAAAGATAATGAACTAACTTTCTTTGTTTGCTGACTGTGGTGTAGAATGTCTGAGACGTTGCTGATGAAGGGCTCAATTAACTCGTCATGTCAGAGGAAAAATAGTACTTTCCAGCTCCTATGCACTCACAGGCAGCATCATAATGTGGTTCCAATGGATTACTCTATTTTTAAAACTTATCATGTTGTTTGATAGCAAAAATGACAGTCCTTTTTTGAATGCAAAACGTGTGCAGGGCTACACCCACTGTAGCCATAAAAAGACTTCATACATACATACATAACATAAGTAAACACACATGCAACAGTTACAATTTCATGATTTAATGTACATTATAGGCACAGTGAGACAGTTTACTATAGTAAGAAAACAGCATTTTTTTTAAATGCTTCATATTGTTGGCTTTTTGAATTATAGCTGATAGATTGTTTAACAGTATCAGACCATACCAAGTAAATGAGCACTTAGTTAAGGACAGTTTTAACAGATTCAAATAGAAGAGAGTGTCCAATCTGTTTGTTGTTAGATATGGGCCACTGTGTTGTATGAATTTCCCAAATAAATATCTAGGAGATTAAAAAAACACAGTGTATGCAAAAACAGCAGTATCATGTTCTATTCTGTTTGGGGAACAGAATGTTCATGTTTTCATATATAAGGCAATGGCATGTTCTTATCAGGGCCCTAAACCCAAATCTACAAATGTTATTTAGAATCAGTTGGTATTTTAATGAAAAGAAACTACCCTGATTGATGAACAGGGGTGCCCCATAATCCAAAACTGGCAACAATATTTGCTTAGCTATAAGCATCCTTGCCTCATCAGTCAGGGCATTCATATCTCTGTGCAAAAAGCCAACTTCTGGTGTATTTTATTTGGATCTACTAAGAAATCCCGACAGTCAGTCTCCTGAACTCCATAAGACCGAATTTGGGAGACCAACTGTCAGAAGACCGCACCTCCCACATGGAGGACTCCTCCTCCACATCCCGTAACTAAAATAACCAACTCCAAAGTGGAGTGGACCTTGGAGTAGGTTAAAATGATTTACAGGGGGCAAAAGAGCAACACACACAAAAGTTGCTTTCCCAGAATACAACCCTGGTCTGAGTGCAGTGGTGGCCAAGTTGCTAGTGGCTAAGCCCTCCACACCACAGGAGCAGCTCGGCCAACCATTGGATTTTCCCCTCTCTTGTGCACCACAAGGCAGGGTAGCAGTTCATCACATCTGCTACCTTACCCCTGTCAGCACCAGCCTCCGTCTGTCAGGGAGGTGTGTGTTGAGCAACCGAGTTTGGGATCCTGAATATCAGGATTCTGAGTTTTGGCACTTAGTCATACTTCTATTTTATTTACCAATAATATGTAGATGTCCTGTAGAACACAGGGTTGGATCTAAATGGATACCTAAATACTTAAAGAAAAGTACCCTTGATATCTCTACACAATTTTTACCTCTGATGTAAAGGTTCTCCCCACCTTGGGTCAATCTCTTGACCATCCCAAACAGCATTACTTTTGTTTGCTTTTTTTTCATTTAGTTTTAACTTATTCTATGACAGCCAAATTATTAGTTTTAAATAATCCTCCTGTAAAGCATCTTGTATTTCATAAACTGAGGGACCTGAGATGAGGAAGACTGTGTCCTCAGCATATAATATGCTTTCCATTCTACCAAACTCTCTGGGCATGTCATTCACAAAAAACAGAAAACAATAAAAGCCCTAGTACTGATCCCTGAGGCACCCCTGACCTGACTCTCTTTGATTCGGATAAAGTGCCTCCTATCCTAACTTTTTTTACAGCATTGTGGTACCATCCCAAACTTAATCCAGTAACTCCACAAGATTTAAATCTCAAAAGCATTATGTCATGATTTACCATGTCAAAGGCTTTGGTCAGGTTGATGAACACCACACACATCAGACCCTTGTCACAGGCATCAAGTACGTTGCTCGCCAACTTGACCAGGGCCATAGTTATACTGATGTCAACCTGCCGATAATGGACTGGGGCACTCCCACAACATCCTGTACCATTAGTCAGGAAATCCTTAACACAATCCAGGATGGCTTCATGACACAGTGTACAGTGTGTCCCACCATGGGAGAAACAGTTGAGGATCCCTGCCTGAAGCCCTCATTCGAGCACCGGGGCCATGCTCCACCAGCGGGTGGTTGGCAACAGCCTAGCCACCTCCAGGGACCATCAGACTAGGAGGGACAGTAAGGGAAGTTGAGGATCCCTGCCTGAAGCCCTCATTCGAGCGCCGTGGCCACACTTCACCAGCAGGCGGTCAGCTACAGCCTAGCTGCTGCCAGAGACCATCAGACCAGGAGGGACAGCGAGGGAAGTTGAGGATCCCTGCCTGAAGCCCTCATTCAAGTGCCAGGGCCACGCTTCACCAGCGGATGGTTGGCAACAGCCTAGCCATCTCTAGGGACCATCAGACTGGGCGGAACAGCGAGGGAAGTTGAGGATCCCTGCCTGAAGCCCTCATTCGAGCGCTGGGGCCACACTCTGCCAGCGGGCGGTCGGCAACAGCCTAGCTGCCTCCAGGGACCATCAGACTGGGAGGGACAGCGAGGGAAGTTGAGTATCCCTGCCTGAAGCCCTCATTCAAGTGCCAGGGCCATGCTCCACCAGCAGGTGGTCGGCAACAGCCTAGCTGCCTCCAGGGACCATCAGGCCGGGAGGGACAGCGAGGGAAGTTGAGGATCCCTGCCTGAAGCCCTCATTCGAGTGCTGGGGCCACGCTCCACCAGCGGGTGGTCGGCAACAGCCTAGCCACCTCCAGGGACCATCAGACCGGGAGGGACAGTGAGGGAAGGTACGGGAAAGCCTCGGCCAATCAGGAGGCGAGCGCACTCCGTGGTCTCACATCCGATTAGTCCCCCTGCTACATTCTGTATCATTGCTTGATTCTCTTGCAAAAACTATTTTGGGAAGTGTCCAAACTGGTTAAATTGGCTAGAAAGAGCTGCTTTCATGAGTCTGTAACTTATTTTGGGGAAACTGTGATTCTCATTCTGCGTAAAGTGATTACAGCCATTTTCCTGATTGCTTAGACTGGGTCAGACGCCACGGCGCCCCAGCCCCCCCACAGCCATTTGTTGTGTTAATTTTTAAGTCTCTGCCCAGCAGAAACCTTTTTGGTCCTGCAAAGCTTTTAGCCCTAGTGCCTCCTCTGTCTCTTCCAAGTTGATGATCCGTGCCTGAAGCCCTCATTCGAGCGCCGAGGCCACGCTCCACCAGCGGGCAGTCGGCAACAGCCTAGCTGCCTCCAGGGACCATCAGACCGGGAGGGACAGCGAGGGAAGGTATGGGAAAACAGCAAAATTTTTGCCCGCCCATCCCACCCTCTTCTGTTGTTATCTTATAGTCATCTTCCCACCGATCCACAATTCCTGCTTCTAGAGTCGAGCTGACCAGTAAGCTGCCCCGTATACCCTGTTGTGCCAACAAATCATCAGCCCCCTCCCTTACTGTTCTCTCCCTGACTACATTGCCGTATTGTAGCTTGTATTAACTAGCAGTATTGTCTTTATAATGGGGGGACCCCTCTGGACATATCTTGCTCTATTACTCAGGGCGAATAGGGTGGAAGATATCCTTCCTGTTACTGTCATCTTGGAAGATGCTACCCACTTTCCAATTCTCACTGTCGCTCTGAAAAACGTAACTCACTTTCCTACTCTCTCTACTACACCAAATTTTGACCAGATCCTCCTTTATGACCTACCTATGTTGTAACACAATCAGTGGGGAAACCTCCACGTAGGGACCCAAGCAGATCTACTCTCATATGAGCTGGTGCTCCACTATTGGGCATACAGTTCCCCATTACACCTGACCACCAGACTGTTATTTAGTGAGCAGGCAAGAACCTATAACCCCCTCATTCAACTGGCTTAAACTAATAAGGAGGCCCCTGAAAGGTAAAAGGAGGGCCAAAGATAGACTCCTCCTTTTATCTCTTGAAGCTCTTGTGAAACTCTTAATATTCATACTGACTTGCACTGGAAATATAGAAATTAAGCCAGGCCCTCTAGAGTGTATTACCTCACAAGCAGACTTCGCCACAACCAAAGGCCTAACTTTTCTCCACATCAATGCATGCAGCCTGCTAAAAAAGCTCATGATACTGCAAGCCTGGGTTATTCACATGTTACCAGACATTCTGGTGGTGTCAGAGACATGGCTCAGACCTGCCACAGCTGACAGAGACATAAACTTGCCCAATTACCAAGTTTTCAGAGCGGATCGTCACACAAGGGGTGGAGGAATAGCGATATATGTAAAAGCCAATCTATCTGTAACTTGCCTAGATGCAACTTCTATGCCCAAAGAATTCGAGTGCTTATCCCTCAAAGTGGTCCTCTCCAACTCCACAGCATTACAGCTAGTTGGCTGTTATAGGCCCCCCTCAGCTGATCTTAAGCTTCTAGCCCACCTGGGAAACCTAATCAAGAAGGGTATGGATGAAACCATAATCCTAGGTGACCTAAACCTAAACTGGCTATCCAAGACAGCAACACCCTTAATATCTTTCTGCGATACGTATGGGTTCACACAACTTATAAATGAACCAACCAGAATCAACAAAAAGAACCTGAGCAACAGCACATTACTAGACATCACGCTGGCGAGCAAGTCTCGCCTCTTCGCACACGCTGGTGAGCAAGCCTCACCTCTTCACACACGCTGGTGAGCAAGCCTCGCCTCTTCACACACGCTGGTGAGCAAGCCTCACCTCTTCACACACGCTGGTGAGCAAGCCTCACCTCTTCACACACGCTGGTGAGCAAGCTTCGCCTCTTCAGACACGCCAGGAGCAAGTTCTCGCTTCTTCGCACACTGTGAGTGCCTCGCTTCTTCGCACACACTGGTGAGCAAGCCTCGCCTCTTCACACACGCTGGAGAGCAAGCCTCACCTCTTCACACACGCTGGTGAGCAAGCCTCGCCTCTTCACACACGCTGGTTAGCAAGCCTCACCTCTTCACACACGCTGGAGTGCTTTTCAGTGATATAAGCGACCTCTGCCTAATTGCTGGAATAAGATCATCCGGCAAACTAGCACCCCCGGCTAAATTCATACTGAGGAGATCAAAAAAGAAGTTCAACATTGAGGCATATCTACATGACCTAAATCACTCTACAAGATGGCAAGAGTTCTATCTAGCAGACACAGTGGAAAAAGCACACAAGGTGTTAAATGGCATAGTCTTAGGTGCCCTCAACATTCATGCACCTATTACTAGGGTACGAGTAAAAAACAGAACTTGCCGCTGGTTTACAACTAACCTTAAATCTGCCCTCTTTGAGAGGGATAAGCTTTGGAAGAAGGCAAGGAAGTCTAAGGACCCAAATGACTGGCTGATGTTCAAAAAATCTAGAAATAGCTGTACCAGGAAAGTGCGGGATGCAAAGGCTGCCTACTATATGACAGAACTCAACTCCTCCTATCACAACCCTGCCAAATTCTGGAGCACCATAAAGGACATAACAGGACAAGAACCTAGTACTACACTTCCAGCCCAGATACACCACAACAAGGGAACAACCTCAGATAAAATGGTAATACTGGACTCATTCAACACTCAGTTTTCAACTGCTGGTCTCGCATTTGACACCTCCCCAGCTAATCTTCTGCGCTCTCAGCTAAGTTCCTAGAGTACTGGATCTCGGATATCTGAATCCTCCTTCTCCTTCAAACCGGTTTTGCTGAAACAAGTGGAGGACCTTCATTCTCAGATGGATGTCAAAAAAAGTGCAGGTGCAGACGCCCTTGATCCCTATTTTCTAAAGATTGCAACACATGTACTCGCAGTTCCATTAACACACCTCTTTAATCTCTCTTTAACTTCTGGTTCTATTCCTGCAACATGGAAAACAGCCCAAGTTATCCCATTACTGAAATCAGGGGATCCAATGGACCTTAACAATTATAGACCAATCTCTATCCTTCCTGTGCTATCCAAACTACTAGAAAAATTAGTGTGCACCCAACTTAGGGAATATCTTGAAGAGACTAACCTTCTAAATCCAGCACAATCTGGATTTAGAACTAGGCATAGTACTATCTCTGCTTTGGCCAAAGTAACAAATGATTGGTAACAGAACTGGATAAAAAATAGTGTTTGTGCAGTATTCCTTGACTTAAGCAAGGCGTTGATACGGTGGACCATGAACTGTTCCTCTCTTCCTTGCATTCCATAGGCCTAGATCCACCTCCCTTAGATGGTTCAGATGTTACTCACGGGAAGGACACAGCAAGTGAAAGCTGATGGAGACCTCTCTCCACTCAATCCATTGCTAAGAGGTGTTCCACAAGGATCCATCCTGGGTCCCATCCTCTTTGCTATTTATATTAATAACATTGACTCAAACCTTACCAAGGCGTCTGTACACCTGTTTGCAGATGACACTATTTTATATGTCAGTAACCCTTCGCCTATTACAGCCTGTGAAGTCCTGCAAGCGGAATTCCACATCCTGCAACATCAACTATTGGAGAAAAAGCTCCTTCTAAATGCAAAAAAAAACAAAAGCTATGTTTTTCTCGACCCTAATTCAGACAAGGCCCACCTCACTAAACAATCTCCCCCAGCTCTACACTATACTTAGTGAAAACCTTGAATATGTGGAAAAATTCAAGTATCTGGGGGTATGGATAGACTGCAGACTTAACTACATCGTTCATATTGAAGAGCTTCTAAAAAAACTTCAACAGAGGCTTGGTCTCTTTTACAGAATAAGGCACTTCCTAACCAGAGACTCTAAGAAGAGGTTGGTCCAGGCTTCTTTTCTCTCAGTACTTGACTATGCAGATTTCCTCTACAGTCGCTGCCCTGTTTTCTATCTAAACAAATTGGACACTCTATACCACAGAGTATTGAGGTTTATAACAGACCTACCCTTCAATACTCACCACTGCTCTCTATATGCGGCAGTTGGATGGACATCTCTCCAGTTCAGAAGAAACAGAAATGCTGCAGTATGGACCTACAGAGCACTGACCAGAATGCTCACAAATTATATCATCGACTGCTTCACACAGGCCAAAGCTAGTACCTATGCCCTAAGAAGCCATGATCTCATCATGCTTAATGTGCCTAAATTCAACACCCAGCTCAGGAGATCTGCTATCAGCTATGTACTAGCCTCAACATGGAATATGATTCAGAAGACCCTGAGGCTGAACAACTTTATATCATTAGCATCCTTTAAGTATCTATACCTATGTCTCTTCCAAGAAAAATGCAACTGCTACCACTAGTACTAGTATACTCAAACTCCTAACCTTCCCCTCCTTAGGCAGCCAACAACAGATGACATTACACCTTCTAATCATTCAATTCCATAGTCCCCATACATCCTGTCTATAGTCCTCTCCCATTACTTCTTGGCTGTTACCGTAGTCCTCATCCCTACTATACATTGCCTGGGGCTAGCCCCTGCCCCTGCCCAGGCCACCCCTACATCTTATCACTGTGTCTTCTTGTCCCTTATGGTCCCTAACCCCTTAGTATTGAAATATTGGATGCTTTACTTAAGAGACTTACTAATGAACATCCCTTGTTGATATGTATATATATTATGTTAGATAGTGTACATCCATGTGTCCCTACTTGTCTTTATGTTTAGGCAACAATGTTTTGGTGTATTGTATATAAGTGTTCTTAACATACCTGTATGTGTAATTACTATTGAACCTTGACCTTATCAGGTCCATCTTGCAAATGAACTGTGCTCAATGATGTTCACCTGAATAAATAAAGATTTGATTGAAACAATCCTGAACCTAGTGCTCACTAATGGGGAGCATGTAAAGAAGACTGACAATAGGGAGTCCCTGGCTGGAAATGAGCACAGCACAGCATCGTCCGGTTCAACCTAGACATGGGTAAGAAGGACATCCCAACAAATATCAGGGCATTAGATTTCAAAAAAAGTGAACTTCAAAAAGATGACAGAAATTATTAGGGAAGACCTGGGGAACATAATTGAAGATGTGGAGGTGGAAAAAATATGGAAAATCAGTAGGGGGCCATTCAGAAAGTAATAAGCAGTTGCATAAAAATGAGGACCTATAAAGTAGGGGCCAGATCACCAAGCTGGTTCAATGGGGAGGTTGCTAAAATAGTGTGGGATAAGAGAAAGCAAAAAAAAACAGCTAAGGTGGGGGATGAAGAGGACTTTCAGAGGTTGGCCAAGCTAGCAAGAAGGGAGGTACAGTAGACCAAAACACAGAAGGAGCTCCTAACAGCTGAGGAGTTTAAGAAGGAGGAAGAGGTCTCTTCTGACTACATAAAGGAAAAGAGAGACAAGAAGGACGTTGTAGTCAGGCTTAATAAAGAGGATTAATAGATTATAGAAAATGGATGAAAAGCAGAGGTATTAAATTAATATGTCTGCTCTTTCTTTACAAAGGAGAAGGGGGACCACTATCACATGTGGAAATAGGGAAAGGAGGAGCTGGGGAAGACCCAAGAGATGTTATTGGTATCAAAGAGTGTGGGAGGGGCTGTTGGCACTGAGGGTGGATAAGTCCCAGAGCCAGATGGAGTACAACCCAGAGTATCAAAAAGAGCAGAGGAGATGGCAAGCCTACTGACAATTCTCAATAGATCTCTAGATGTGGGAATAGTACCAATGGAATGCAGAACAGTGCATGTAGTGCCACTCCTCAAGAGTGGACCCAAGGAGGACCCAGGCAAGTTTTGGCCAGTCAGCCTGACCTCAATAGTATGTAAGCTTATGGAGACCATACTGAAGGAGGGGCTGGTGAGTTACTTGGAAGAAAATGGTATGGAGGACATCAAACAACATGGGTTTGTGGTAGGTAGATCATGTCAGGCAAACTTGACTGAGTCATTTGATATGGTCACCAAGGCAGTGGACAAGGGCCAGGCAATGGATATCATCTACATGGACTTCAGCGCCACACAGGAGGCCGATAACAAAACTGAGGGGACTGGGGTAGGGGAGAAATTAGTAAAATGGGTTGAAAACTGGTTAAGTGGCAGAACACAGAAGGCAGTGGTAGGGGGGAAATCCTCCAATACCAAGGAGGTCACCAGCAGGGTTCCATAGGAGTCGGTGTTGGGCCTGGTATTGTTTAATGCCTTCAAAAGTGACATTGGGGAAGGCATTCAGGGCAAAATGTGCCAGTTTGTTGATGACACCAATCTTTGTGGGAGGGTGGACACGCAGGAAGGGTTACAAGAATTGAGGGAGGAGCTAGCCAAACTAGAGGGATGGTCAGAGATATGGTAGCTTGGGTTCAATGCCAAAAAGTGCAAAGTAGTGCACATTGGGGCCAAGAACCCAAGAGCAGAGTACTACAAAGGAAAGGCTCCGGTAGCTGCTTCAGAAGAGGAAAATGACTTAGTGGTGGTAATTACTAGTGATCTGAAATAGTCCACTCAATGCGAAAAGGCTGTGGTGAAAGCAAACAGGATGCTGGGATGTATTGAAATGGGATTTAGAAGTAGGCTGTGTTTCTATGGACAGGCATAAGTCAATTCTAGTTGGGGGTAGGAGGAAGTAAGCTGTTGATTAACTAGAATCTGCAGCTTATCCATCGGGTAGAGAAATGGGCAGACTATGTGGGCCAAGTGGCCCTTATCTGCCGTCAAATTCTATGTTTCTGTGTTTAGGCACAGAGAGGTTATTTTACCATTGTATATGTCACTGGTAAATCCACATTTGGAATGTGGAGTAAGGTACTGGCACCCATACCTTAAAAAAGATATTAAAATGCTAGAGTGGGTCCAGAGGAAAGCAAATAAACTGATCAGGGAACAGCAGGTTAGAATGTACAAGGAGAGGCTTGGAGCCCTAAGGATGTACTCTGTGGAAGAGAGGAGGCAGCGGGGGATATGATAGAGACCTTCAAATACCTGAAGGGAATAAATGGAGTGGATTGTGGGATTCTCTTCAGTAAAAGAGAACACGACCACCGGAGAACACAGAAACATAGAATTTCATGGCAGATAAGGACCACTTGGCCCACCTAATCTGCCAATTTCCCTACTGAATGGATAAGCTGCAGATCCTAGTTAGCCAACAGCCTACTTCTTCCCACTAGAATTGCCTTATGTCTGTCCCATGCATTGTTGAATTTCCCCACTGTTTTTGACTCCACTACATCCTCAGGGAGGTTGCTTCATGTATCCACAACCCTCTCCATGAAAAATTACTTCCTCTCATTACCTCTGAGATGTCCCCCCATACCTTCAAATTGTGCCCCCTTGTTCTTGTACATCTCTTTTTCTGAAAGATGCTAACCTCTTGGACTTTGTTGAGTCCCTTGAGGTGCTTGAACGTTTCTATCAAAGTCCCCCCTCTCCCTCCTTTACTTGGGGTATACATATTAGGCTCCTTTTATCTCTCTTCATATGTCTTCTGGTGCAGACCCAGCATGATTTTAGTTGCCTTCCTCTGGACAGTCTCAGTCCTGTTTACATCCTTGAGGAGATGGGGTCTCTAGAACTGCACGCAGTTCTCCAGATGGGGTCTCACCAACTGTCTGTACAGAGGGATAAAAACTTCCTGTTTTCTACTGGTGATGCCTCTCCCTGTGCATCCCAGTATACTGCCAGACCGCCTTACTGCCTTCTCAAATGCTTGCCGACCTTTAGGTCATCTGATATGACTACCTCCAGGTCCCATTCCATTTTTGTTGTTATTAGTATCTCACCCCCACTGTGTGCACTTCCCCTAGGTTTTTGTTTCCCAGGTGCATTACTTTACAGTTTTTTGAGTTGAATATAAGCTACCATATATTTGACCATTCCTCCAACCTTGCCAAGTTCTTTCTCATCCTACCCCACCTTCTGTATGGATCCTGTTGCATATCTTTGTGTCGTCTGCAAAGAGACATACTTTTCCTTCCAGGCTGACCACAATGTCACTTATAAAGACATTAAAGAGGACCAGTCCCACTATTGGACCCTGCAGTACTCCGCTAGTAACCCCCATTTCTTCAGCGTAGACTCCGTTTACTTTTACCCTCTGCGTCCTGTTGTCCAGCCAATTTTTTGCTCTGGCTACCACCTTGGGACCCACTCTAAGGGTGGCTAACTTGTAAATCAATCTTTTGTGTGGGACTATGTCAAATGCCTTGCTAAAAGTCTAGGTAGGTCATGTCCTCAGCCCCTCCCTGGTCTACTACTTTGGTCACCCAGTCAAAGAAATCTTTTGGATTTGTCTGACATCATCTTCCCTCTGTGAATCCATGCTGCCTCTAGGTGCTCAACAATTATTTCTTTCAGAAGTGATTCTATCATTTTTCCTACCACTGAGGTCAAACTAACAGATCTGTAGTTTACTGCTTCTGACTTTCTCCCACTTTTGTGAAATGGAATCGCATCCACCCTTCTCCACACCTCAGGTATCACCCCATCCTCCCATGACTTGTTAAAGAGGCTAGTCAGTTGTGTCATTAGTTCAACCCTTAATTCTTTCAGAACTCTGGAGTGAATCCCATCAGGACCCATTGCTTTATCCACCTTTGGTTTTAAGAGTTCTTTCAGAACCCTTTCTTCTGTAAATAGACTGGTATCAACCCCCTATCCAGAGTGATTCTGTTGGTTGATTTAGGTACCCCCTTCTTTTTGTGCATACTGAGCAGAGGTATTGATTCAGTAGCCCTGCTTTTTCACTGTCACCCTCTGCCCACATTCCATCCCCTTTATTAGTCCTCAGTATCCCTCCCTTAGTCCTGCTTAGTTTTCTAATGTGCCTATAAAAGGTTTTCTCCCCCTTCTTAACAGAGTTAGCTATCTTTTCCCATTTGGGCTTTGCTATTTTGACTGTCTTCTCTGCCTCCTTCTGCTTTATCTGATATAGTTCTCTGTCCTGCTTCTTCTGTGTTTACTTATATTTCCTGAATGCTGTCCTTTTCTCCTTAACCTTCCCTGCCACCTCTTTTGAGAAAATTGCCTTTTTCCTTCATTTTGTTTTGCTGATTTGCTTAACACAAAGGCTTGTTGCCTCCGTGATAGCAGTTTTGATTTTTGCCCATTGTTCTTCCACCCCTCCATCTTGCCTGTTTGCTAGTGCTTTTCTGAGGCACTCTCCCGTTTTGCCAAAGTCAGCCCTCCTAAAGTCCAACACCCTTGCTTTTGTATGACTTGACTCTACAGTTGTGTTTATTGTGACCCATACTGTTTGGTGGTCACTTGTTCCCAGATGGCTACCCACTCCTAAAGCTGAGATCCTCTCTCCTTCTCCATTTGAAAATACCAGATCTAAGATTGCTCCCTCAAGTGGGTTCCAACACTAGCTGTCTGGGGCATGCCCCCTGTAGGGCATCGAGAATGACCCAGCTCATGGATGTGGTTGCAGCAGAGGTGCTTAAGTTAACATAAAGCATATTCAGGTCCCCCATTAATAATAGCTCTCCTTTTTCTGCCATTCTAAGGACTCCTGCTATCATTTCCTTGTCCATTGACTCCCCTGAGATGGGGGTCTGTAAGCAATCTCTGTGCTGATTGTGGTGCCATTTCCTATCTCCAGGGTGATCCATGGTGCCTCCTCCCTGTTTACCCTTTAATTCTGTTGCTTTAATTCCATCCCTTATGTAGAGAGCTACCCCTCCTCCTTCTCTTCCCCTTTTATCCTCCCCATCCCGCCTATAGGTTGTGTACCCTGGTATGTTGAGATCCCAGTCATTGTTCTCTGTGTGTCATGTTTCTGTGACTGTCACAATATCCAGGTGTCCCTCTTCCATCAAGGCCACTAGCTCAGGGAGCTTGTTACCCAGACTACAGGCATTGGTACTCATCGCTGTCTATTTTTTGATGGCCTTACCTCTTTTAGACCCATTCCTGTCCTTACTGCCTTTGCATTTTTCTGGATTTACCCCTGTTCTGCTCTCTATTGACTTCTTTCTCTTTGTGTCTACTTCATGAACTACCCTGTTGTGTGAATATGTGTGTGTGTGTGTGTGTGTGTGTGTGTGTGTGTGTGTGTGTGTGTTTGTGTATTTCCCTGCTTCTTTTCAGTGCCCCCCCCTTTGCTAGTTTAAATACTTACCAATGAAGCATTTAAACCTATCATCTAGGATCATGGTTCCCTTCCTGGACAGATGCAGACCATCATGCCAGTATAGGCCTATATCCCTCTAGGTGGACCCCAGTCCCAGTAAAGCCAAATCCCTGAGCTCCACACCTATTTTTCAACCAGTCATTGAATCCCATGATGTGCAGTACCCTAGCCTCATCCAAGCCATAGACAGGTAGCTCTTCCAAAAAAGTTACCATATGTGCCACTTGTCTAAGGCCTCTCCCCAACTCCACAAACTCCTGCTGCACTGCTCTGATCCCATTCCCAGCCAGATCATTTGTCCCTAGGTGGACAGTGACATCCAGCTCCCTCCACTGTGCAACTGCTCTTATGATCCTGAGGATTTGCTTTCTGTCCCTCTAAGCCACGGCACCAGGCAGGCACCTTACCCCCCTCTTCCTTCCCACCCCCTGTTCTACCCCTCTAAAAAGTTAAATGACTTGCTCAGGAACACACCATACACAAGTGGGGGTAGATGCGATTCAAACCTACGTCTCCATGCCTCCAAGTCTCCTGGCTTGCAGTTCAGTGTATTTAGCCACTAAACTATACTATCTGCACAGCCTAAAGCTGGTGGGGGGTAGATTCAAGAGGGATGTGAAGAAGAATTTCCTTGCAGAAAGGGGGCTGGTGGTGGCCTAGAATGAGCTACTAGAGGAAGTGGTGACTGCTAAAACAGTTGGCTCTTTCACAAGATCCTGGGACCAACATAGTGGGGAAGCAGTGGGAACAAGGAAGGAGAAGGGGGTTGTGAGAGGAAAGTGGGGGCTAGTGTCACTGGTGTAAGGGTAAAGCTAGGACCCTGCATCAGTTCAAGCAGACAAGATAGACTATGTGGTCTCCTTCTGCTGGCTACTTTTGTATGTTCATACGTTTGTTTGTAAGTCTGTTTGCCAGGGATGAGTTTCCAGTTCTAGAAATTCTCCTCAATAAAAGGGATAACATTGCATCTGTAGTCTGAATAGATGATTTCTCTGGTTTGTGCTTGCCCATTGCTTTTTAATAATCTAGTCACAGTTCACAAAGTTTGAAAAGCACTGGTGTAATAGAGGAGCAGATGGTATCAGATTCATGTTAAGAGCACCTATTGTCTGTACCTCCTTTAATTGTGATGTCCTATAAGACTCCATTATGAGGTAGGATAGACATTTTGAATCAAACAGGAAGAATCAGAATTCTTCTCTTAGGCTCCATCAACTCACCTTCCTCCTCCACTTTGGGAGGGTCCTTCTCCTCATCAAAAAGTAAATTTTGGTAAGAATTTTCTTCAACGGCCCCAATGTCATCATCTTGACTCTCCAATATGGTCAAGATCATAGTTTTCTTGCAGATGTGGGTGAGCAGTCTTGTCCTGCTCTGGTGCACCTGGACATGGCTGAATGTCCCCCAGACCTGAGGGACCCATTTTGGGTTCAGGTGTGTTGGTGGGCATGCCCTGCCGTACATCAGTACTCCATAACTAAGAGCAATTAAAAGTATTTGATCAACTCAGCCTTGCCACTATCAGTTGGTATAGCAGGTGCACCCCCCCCAGCTCAGGGGTTTGACTGGGAGGACTGAAACTGATATGTTAGATAGCATTGCACAGTTGGGGTTATATGAGTTTAAGGGTGAGGGTCTCATCACCTCCTGCAGGTCTTACAGTGATTGAAACTTACAGGTCTCTGATTAGCCATGGTGCCAATGGTTTGAGTAATAACCCCCTCTCCCAAATTCAGAATTTCCCAAAGATATGCCAATGAAGGTAGGGTCTATAAAATCCCTTGCCAACAAGGATTGGTATTTTGATCATCCTTAGCCCCCCCTCCCCAATGGAATAAATCACTCAAGGCATGGGAAAAAGGTTTTCATTCCCGCAGACAATGTTGGAGCTAATAGAAAAAGAAATTAAAGTTAGCATGAAGGACTTACTTTGGATCCCATCTCTAGACTGCTCACTTTTTTTATCAGTCTCCTGTATGGCACAGTGTAAAACGCCTTGCTGAAGTTCAACTAGACCATGTCCACTGCCTTCCCCTAATCTAGTTCCCTGGCCACCAAGTCAAAGAAATCAATCAGATTCATCCTCCATGAGCTCCCCACCTCCATGGTTCCATGTTGCCTTTAGTCCTGTAGCCCATTAGATTTAAGATACTCTAATCTCTACTTTAACAGGATTTCTGTTAGTTTCCCCACAAACAGATGTCAGACTGACTGGCCTATAGTTGTTTCCCTCCTCCCTGTTGTCACTGTTAAGAAGTGGTACCATATTTGCTCCCCTCCAGTCCTCTGAAGCCAAGCCTGATTCCAGTGACCTGTTGAATAAGATCATTAGTGGTGCAGCAAGCAGCTCCCTGAGTTTCTTAAGTACCCATGGGCGTGTCCTGTCTGGTCCATTGACTTTGTTTACTTTCAGATCTACATATCACTTAAAGACTCATACCATTGAAAATGGACATACGTCCACCTCACCCCCTCCCAATTTTTCTTGCTGCTCCCTGGTCATTCATGTCCCATGAGCTGATGGAATAAAATGTCTTCATACAAGAGAAGAATCTTATAAAAGTAAGTCCCAAATTTTATTTGTATTTCCCTAACCCTATTTCATATCTCCTATTCTTCTTTTATATTACCAAGAGAAAGAAAATCATCTCACGGAAGAAGAATTTTTATACGCTTTAGAAACACATTTATGGGTTGTGTTTTGAAACACTAATTACGGAATGGAGCAAAGCAGGTTCTGTTTAGCAAGATACCATACATGTGTTGGTATTAGATGGGTATCATTTGTATAGATTTTCAAAAAGCAGAAATGAGATGGCCACAATATGAAAGAATATTTTTTTCTCACAAAAGAGCATCCCCCTCATCATGAAAGAGAATCCTCATTCGTATGGCCAAATTCTTCTTTTGTAGTAAACATCTGTCCAACAGACCATCTAGAGCATACTCAGGACTGAAATTTTAAATCCTTATAACTCTAGAATGGATTAATATTTCTTTGGTGTCTTGACACTATCCTGTGATAGCGTCATTCCTCAGTGAAAACTTTAGACCACAATTCCAAACCATCTGATCTGTAGGTGGCAACAAAAAAACAGCAAGAGAAAATAGATTTTTCTCCTTTTTTGGATCTTGGAATGTGTTCTTCTGAGTGAAACAACATTTGGCAGTTCAAGAGACCTTGCCCACCAGACCATGCATGTAAACTTTTGTACAATTCCATTGAACAGTAGTGATGATATTAAAGTGAAAAACTAGGGACTTAACATGAAACAGCCTACTCAACCTAGCTCCCCCAGTGAAAGCCATGCTAGTGGTCATGAGGGCTCTCAGAGCAACCCTCCCCCCAAGCAAAGCAAGCCAAAATGGAAACCGTACACTGGTGGTCAAGAAGGCATATGGAGCCACCCCCCCAAGCTGACAACAAAGCTCCTTCGGTGATAGCCATGCTGGTGGTTGTGAGAGCTCCCGGAGCCGCCCTCCCTCTGAGGAAAGCGAGCCAAAATGAAAACTGTACACTGGTGGTCAAGAGGGCATATGGAGCCACCCCCCAAGCCAACAACGAAGCACCTCCGGTGATAGGTGGTCATGAGGGCTCCCAGAGCCACCCTCCCCCCGAGCAAAGCAAGCCAAAATGGAAACCATACACTGGTGGTCAAGAGGGCATACAGAGCCACCCCCCAAGCCGACAATGAAGGTACAAAAGAGGCACTTGAGGCACGTCATTTTATTTTGACTGTGTCTCTGAAGACTGTGTTTCTCCCCGCTGACGCTTTGCATTAGCTGCCCCACCACCCCCACTACCACCCGTGGTGAACAACTCATTATATAGACAGTATCAGGTGACATTTTCAACCAACCACCCTACTTTCCCATTTGCAGCTTATCAGCTCTCACCACTAGCGACCACTACAGAAAATTATTTGCACTCAATCCCCCTTTCTAGAAATGCCATGCTGCACATAGCCTATAAATCTATTCTAGGGATAGTCCTTCTTGCCACATTAACATCCCTCCCACCCTCGCTGTTCCTTAAATCACAGCTTAGTCCCCCAGAAATCACTATGCAAAACTCCCACCCGGGTCCCTACTCTTTCTCCATGATTGGACAGTACCACCTTGGGCCTCACTGTTACTGGATTCCTGGTCTGTCCATCCTCCCCCCATCCTTTCACGCTGGGCTGACAGCGCTGAAACTCCCCACATTTAGTTATTTCGCTCAGCTTCCCCACATTCCCTCTGCCCATTGTAAGCCAAAAAAATACCCAGACAAACTCAAAACTGGTACTAATCTTACTACTCCTCGCAGGAGACATCGAGCCGAACCCAGGACCAGCCACCCGCACTAGCCACAACCCTTCCCTCACTGGCCAACTACCCAGAGGCCTAAAAGTAGCCCACCTAAATATATGCAGCCTCCTACAAAAACTGTCCTTGCTACAGCCACTAGTATTATCAGCATGTCCTGACATCCTGATTATCACTGAGACCTGGCTGAAACCACGCAACCTGGATGCAGAAGTAGCTATTCCTGGCTACACCATCACTCGTCATGACTGCCCGGGCACCAAGCGAGGAGGCGGTAGAGCCATTTATTTATTAAATTCACATTTACATAAATTTACATATCATCCATGGTAAAGTTCTCACCGGTCTCACTATCTGCACTCCCGGAAACCATCGACGCCTTACTAATAAAAATCTCCTTACCCCACTCAATCCCCATTTTTATAGCAGGCTCCTGTTGATCCCCAGACTCCCAATTAAACTCAGTCACTGTGCACCTGGACACCCTAAAAACCATTACTTTAGGAGGTGAGCTCCATATCCTTGGTGACTTTAACCGGAACTGGCTCTCTAGTACTAGCTCCAAGCTCCGAAACCATGTGGCAACATTAAATCTGTCTCAACTGATCACTGAGCCTACGCGACTAAAGCACAAAACTCTGAACCACTCCCTGCTGGACTGGGCCCTCACTTCTCACTCTCACAGGATTCTAGCCTCTGGCCTCCTACCAGACTCACTGAGTGATCACCATATGATATAGGTAGTAAGAAAAATATTTAAAGGAAAGTCACCCCCTCTAAAAACTCTCCACATCAGATCATACAAATCCTTTAACCTTGAAGGTCTACTAAATGGCTTAGTGAACTTGGACTGGTCTTACATCCCCAGTGCCACCTCCATGGACTCCGTCCTAGGCTTTTTCAAATCAAAATATTTTGCCATCTGGGACCACTATGCCCCACTCAAAAAGGTTTGTGTAAGGGGAGTCCATCTGCCATGGATCATTGCTGACCTCATGGACCATCTCCATGCCAGGGACAAGGCATGGAAAGCCTACAAGTCATCGGGGACACATGCCAACCACCTACGCTATTGAATGCTTAGAAATGCCTGCACCAGGCTTATCCATCAGGCAAAAGCCCACTACTTCTCATCATCCTTACAAAAAAATGTAAATCATCCAGCCAAGTTTTGGAGGTCAATCAAATCACTTTTCTCCTCTCCCACCCAGTCCCCCACCCCTACCCTAGTTGCAGGCAGCTCCACCATATCAGAACCACATGCAGTTGCCATGGTTTTAAACTCTGTGTTCACTAGCAGTGCATCCCTTCACTACTCTAACCCAGGGGTTCTCAAATGGTGAGGCCAGCCTCCTTGGGGAGGCCCCAACCTGTTCCAGGGGAGGCTCAAGCAAGTCTGAAAAAGTACTGTATTTAAATTTTGAGTTTTATGTATTTTGTGTGAAGAGATGAAGCAAACTGAAAGAGGTTAATAGTAGGTGAATTTTATGTATTTATTTACTAAAAGGTGATGAGGGAAGGTGAATGAGCCAAGGTTCATTTCAGGTGTAGCCGGAAGGGTAGAGGTGAATACATTTCAAAAGGTAACTGCAAAACAATCAAAAATACACAATGAACAATAGTGCAAACAAATATGAACAATAAATTAATAATGAGTTGTGGTAATTGATCACTTTGTAGACTGATGGTTGAACAGCCCAAATACAAGGGTTGAGCACAGAAGTGCCAAGAGCAATAGCAGGAAGGAACAAAGTAATCCCAGAGAAGTTGCTTAGGAGCAGGAAGGATGGGGAGAGGCAGAGTATTTAGGAAGGTTATTTCATGTAGCGAGAAACAGAGAAAGTAGTCTGACCCATGAAGGTAATGCAACAAGGGGTAACAATGGTTCAAGAATGAAAATAGTGGAGCAAGTAGGCTGGCTTGGGGGGGGCACAATAAGCTGAACAATAATATTTGTTTATTTTATTTATTATTCAGATAACACCTTTGAGCACAGGAGCTCTTTTTCAAAGGTTCCACGTCAGTATAAGACAAATAACTGAAAGTGAGCCAAGTACTCAAAGGGGTTTCAATTTATTCATGGTGTACTGCACAAAGTACAGCATGTTATTTTTCTTTGGGGAAGCCCATGATTATTTCAGCTTTTGGGGGAGGCTCAAAATCTTTTCCAATGATTTGGGGAGGCTCACTGTGACAAAGTCTAAGAACTATTGCTCTAACCCACCACCCGCTACACACCACCCAACATCCACATCCCTACCCACTCAAACCCCTTTCCCAGCTTTCTCCTTCTCCCTCTCCCTGGTTACTGCATCCGAAGTACTGAAAGCCCTGCTTGCCCTCAATCCCTCAAAGGGTAAATGTCCCTCAGGTTTGAATGTCAAAATGTTCTACCTTTCTGCCTCAGCACTCGCCATACCTCTAGCATCCCTTTTCAACCTCTCCTTCACTACATCCTCTTTACCCTCAGATTGGAAGCATGCCACAGTCATCCCCCTCCCAAAAGGCAGCGACCCATCCTCCCCCGGAAACTACTGCCCCACCTCCCTCCTACCCACTCTAGCCAAAATCCAGGAACATCTAGTCCTCATGCAACTTACTGCCTTCCTTGACTCCTCCTTCTCCTTTACTCCAAACCAGTCTGGTTTTAGGAAATCACACTCCAATGTCACTTCCCTCCTCTGACTCACTGACTCCATCCTAACAAGAATGGACAAAAGTCACATCACATCTGCCATTTTCATTGATCTAGTTAAGGCTTTTGACACAGTCTCACATGCCCTTCTCCTGTCAAAACTCTCCAATGCAGGTCTCTCCAGTGCAGCCATTAGCTAGTTCAAATCATACCTGGCAGATGGGTCCCAATCAGTCAGAATTGGTGCCTCCACCTCCAACCCCCTTCCTGTCACCATTGGTGTTCCCTAAGGATCTGTCCTTGGCCCAATCCTGTTCTCCATTTTCCTCAATGACCTGCCATCATCCTGCCCACATACATCCATTCACATGTACACAGATGATACAGTTCCGTATACCTCAGGCCACTCCCCACTGGAAGTAGTGGCCAGTCTCCAGCAAGATTTCACCAATGTTCAGCTCTGGTTTCACACAAATTGACTTATTCTCAATGCCAAGAAAATGGTCTCTTTAACCTCCGGCATGAGACAGAGACTCTCCCGACTCCCTGCCTCCCTCACCTTCAAAACTCTTGGTGTGACCCCCTTAGAAGTCTGTACCTCCTTCAGATACTTAGGAGTCTGGCTGGACCAACACCTCAACTTTTCTACTGCACAAAAAACTGCCCCCCAGGCTGAGTGCACTTTACCGTAACCGTAGCTGCATTTCTCTGCCAGCCCGCAAAGAAATACTGCAGAAAATGATCCTCCCTATTTTTGACTATGGTGACATAGTATACAGTGCTGCTCCCAAATCCAGCCTGACTAGACTGGATTCTCTTTTCAACTCCTTCTGTCGCTTCGCACTGGACTGCCCATCCTCCACCGTGACCTCTACCTGTCTCTTAACCTCCCCTCACTTTTCAACGGGCACCAGTACCACTGTAATGGACTCACAGCAAAATTCTGGGCCCAGTTATTGCCCTCCTACCTCACCTCCAACCTAACTGCTCAAACAGCATCTACATACGCACGCAGGAATTCTGACTCTTGGCTCTTTCAAATCCCGTACATGGCAGCCTCTGCTGGCCAGTCAGCGTTTAGAGCCCGACTACCAAAACTATGGAACTCCCTGTCTGCAGACATCCAGCATGCACCCTCCTCTCGGCAATAAATTTCCCTCCTAAAAGGGCAAGTCTCCATCAAGTGCCCAGGCTGCTTAGACTCACACTAGAATGAACTATGGTTCCCTCAAAATGTTTTAAACTCTGTCCCAGTTAGTTGTCACTGCACCATCTACTGATTACTGCAGGGGCTGTTTGCTGTGTACATGCAGTTTATATTCCTGTATATATCTTTTGTATATAATCTGTGTGAATTTTCGATATTCTGTATTTTGTATCTCTGTATTTCATATGTATGTAACACCCCGTCCACAACAACCCCCAGGACGTATCTGGAATCGAGTGGTAGTCTGCTCAGCATGCCTGTCCTGGTAAAACTTTTAAATAAATAAACTATAGTGGTGCTACTGTGCCAGTATAATTCAAGACAGCTAGAGAACTGATGCATGGGGGAGATGTGCGTACATGGTATTGAGCCTATAACTGGCATGCAAATGGCTCTTAGGTCCTTGTATTTTCCAAATGTCCCATTAGCATATTAGGGCTGAATATGACTCGCTGGAACCCATACACTATCCTGTGAGGGCTATGCTATCCTCATCTGGCTCCTGTGGGCCATATTCTGTCTGGGGCTGTGTCAGTGCAATGCATTGTGCCAACCTGGCCCCATATTCAGACACTTAGCATGCTCGTGTTGGAGTGTACTAATTGATTAAATATTTACCCAAAGCTGTCTGAATACTAATTGCCACACAGGACTCCTGTCAGCACAGCACACACAGCTAACTCTGAATATGGGGACCTACATTTTTTAGCTTGGTGAAACCCGAAGTCCACAAGACAGTGGCTACTGAACTACTGTAGTAACATCATGTAAGCTAACTGTTCAGCACTGAAACATAGAAACATAGACTATGACAGTGGATAAGGACCGCTTGGCCACCTAGTCTGCCCATTTTACTACCTACTGGATGAGCTGAAGATCCTCAATAACCAACAGCCTATTTCTTCCTAACCCCCCCCACAAGAATTGCCTTTTGTCTGTCCCATGCATTCTTTAATTCCACCACTGGTTTGACCCCACTACCACCTCAGGAAGGCCATTCTATGCATCTACCACCTTCTCTGTGAAAAAATACTTCCTCACATTGCCTCTGAGCTGTCCCCCCATCTTCAAATTGTGTCCCCTTGTTCTTGCACATCAATTTTTCTGAAATATGCTACCCCCTTGGACTTTGTTGAGTCCTTTGGGATCTTAAAAGTTTCTATCATGTCCCCCCTCTCTCTCCTTTCCTCAAGGGTATACATATTAAGTGCCTTTAGTTTTTCTTCGTGTGGCTTCTATTGCAGACCCTGCACAATTTTAGTATTATGCTCTTTTTAAAATTTGTACGGTGCCCAGAGCCTCCGGGATTGGGCGTCTTTTAAATAAATTTGACTTGACTTGACTAGTTGCCCTCCTCTGAACTGCCTCCATCCTGTCTATGTTCTTGCAGAGATGGGGTCTCAAGAACTAGATGCAGTGCTCCAGATAGTGTCTCACCAACTGTCTGTACAGAGGGATAACAACTTCCTGTTTTCTACTGGTTATGCCTCTCCCTATACATCCCAGTATCTCCCCAGCCCTCCCTACTGCCTTTTCACATTGTTTGCTAACCTTTAGTTCATCTGATATTACTACCCCAAGGACCCTTTCCATTTTTTTTGTTGTTACTACTCCCCCCCCCCACATTGTGTACTCTTCACCTGGGTTTCTGTTTCCCAGGAGCATTAATTTGCACTTGTTTGCATTGAATCTAAGCTGACATACATCTGACCATTCCTTAGGGTTGCCACCTGTCAGGTTTTTTACCTGGTGGTCAGGTTTTCATGGTTCCTATCAGGTAATCCGGTTTTGCTCTGTGCTGGTCAGGTTTTTGAGCCATTTTGAGTGCTCACATACTTTTCAAACACATTTTGTCATATAATTCATTGTTTCAGCTACATGTCCAGGTTACAAACAAGTTATGTTGTCAATGTAGCCTCCTTGTGAATACAGTCACCCTGGGAGGTGTAAAGTATAGCCATTAACTAACACCATTAGCACTTACTTAACCTAATCTTTCCACTGCATCTTAAAGTGGCATAGCAGCACAGCTGCCCCCACCTTTTGTAACAGTAACAGAGCCAGTTATCCTCCTCTTTCATTTGCTGGAAAACATTTTCATCTCTAACAGAATTTAGGCATTTTTAAATGTTTTTTTAATTATTTTATTTCCTCAAAAAAAGAAGTATAGTCACTTCTTTGGCTTTGAAATAGTACTGTGGACAAGAACAGGAAATGGAGGCAGCCCCTTGTCTCCCCAGATCATATCTGTAAATGAGATTTATTTTATCTCTGTATGTTTATTTATTTGCTTTTGTTAACCGGGTAAGCACACTAGACAGCCATGTGCCTATTTTCAGGTGCGACCCGGGAGGGTTACAGGCATCATACGGTGTACATCACAGTTACAGAAAGGTCACCCGGAGAGTTACTGAGTCGGACATCATACAATTAACAGATTACAGGGTAGGGAAAACTGTAGGAGAGCTAGGCATTACAATAAAATATATGGGAGGGATACAGGTAGTAACATAGGAAATAACTCATAGGCATGGGTAGGTGGAATACATAACAAGTCAGAGTGAGGAGACAGAAGGTAACCTGGCAGAGCAGGCGTTACAAGGCTAGCTCTAGGACAAGGTAAACATTATGCGTAGAATAGTAGCAGTGACAATGGTGAGTGCAGGCAGGGGGTGCCAAAGGCAGGGGGGATGGGCCAGGTTGCTGGGCTGGAGCTAGGGAGAAGTGCAAGTAGGGCAGAGGTGGGGAAGAGGAGGAGAGCCCCCACCCGAGCCTGGGTGAGGGAGGGAGGCGACTGAGTGGGATTATGAGGTGCAGGGGCAGGAGCAGTTTCAGAAATTCAGAGGGAGGTTTAAAGCTTGGATGGGAGGAGCCCTGACAGGTTCTGGGAGTGAGTTCCAAAGTTTGGGGCAAAGATGTGGAAGGATTGATCACCAGTGCGGGTCCTAGGCAGGCGTTCTTGGGTTGTCCCAGGCCTGAGGTGGTAGGATGGGGCTCTAGGGTTAAGGGAAGGGCAAGAGCAGGGGGCCAGAGCGGACAATGTTGTCGATGAAGTTACCTATAACGAAGGACCGGTGTTTCTCCGGGGAAGCCACTCTAGGCGGTTGTAGAGATCACACTGGTGGGTGAGGGGAGGGGCGGACAGCGCTAAGCGGCAGACATTATTGTAGGCTGAGTCCCATTTTGATAGGCTGGTTTTGGGGACTGGGGCAAAAGTGACGAGGCCATAGCAGAGAGAGGGGAGGAGGACCCCTCGGTGAGGGCTAGGCAGCCGGGTGAGGCAGCTATTGGCACGATAAGATAGGGCAAGCTTGCAATTGAAGCATTGCAGATGTTACGGATGTGCAGGGAGGTCAAGCTGCTGGTCAAGGGTGACACCTAGGTACTTGGTGGAGGTAACCGTCTGAGGGGCCGTCGGCCCCAGGATCACATGGGAGCAGGGCAGGACTTTAATTTGTTCGAGGACCCAAATAACATAGCTTGAGTTTTTGATTGAGGGTGAGCCTGTGGTCACCCAGCCAAGTATATATCGTTCAAAGTCGGAGTTAAGCTGGGAGTTAATAGTTGAGATGTCCCTTGAGCTGGCCAGGAGGACGAGATCATCACGTGAGGGGTAGAGGGGCATGGGTAGGGATGGAAGATAGGTAATTGATAAATAGTGAGAATAGGGTCGACTAAGGACGGACCCTGAGGGACACCACAGGGGACAGGGAAAGGTTGGAGGATGTCCGGTTGAAGTAGGTGTATTGCTGTCGGTTGGAAAGGTAATTTTGGAACCAGGCGTGGGCAGAGGGAGAACCCGAGGTGAAGCGAGGAACCAAGGAGGGTGGTTAACTCTGTGAAGGCTTTGGACAGGTCGCGAAAATGGCCCCATGAGATTGCCTAGATCAGTGCCTGCCCTGATCAGGGAGGTGACAGTGGCTAGGGCGGTGGACGTGCTGTACCCTTTCCTGAAGCAGTGCTGGGCAGGAGAGAGTATATTGAAGTCCAGGATGTATTGGGAGAGCTGGGAGGCAACGGCTTTTTCAAGCAGTTTACTGGGTGTGGACAGAATGGCGACGGGGCGGTAGTTCTGAGGGTCCTTGGGATTCCCCTGTTTTAGGATAGGAACAACTTTGGCCACTTTCCACAGGTTGGGAATGATCCCTGAGTTAATGGAGGAGTTGAGTAGGTGCGAGATGGGTCTGGCAAGGAGGTGGGCACCCAGCCTGAGGAGTTCTGGCTCGAGAGTGTCATGACCTGCACCGCTATGGGGGGAGAGGCCGGAGAGCAGCTTATGGGTCTCATTGGGAGTTACTGACCTCAGTTGGAAGGGGTCGGGGTGAAGACCGGGAGAAGGGCGCCTGGGAGCGGACGAGGGGGCGGGAGGGAGAGGGGCAGTTCGGAAAACTGAGAGTTGAAGGCATTGGCGATGGTTTGGGGGTTATTACAGCTGATCCCACCGGGATAAGTAGGTCAGTGACCTGTGCTTTGCCGATCCCCAATGGCATTTTTATATATTGCCAGAAGCTCCTCAGGTTACTGCTGGAGGAGAGTAATTCCATCTTGCAGAAGTCGCTTTTAGCTGAGTGGATGGCTCTTTACAGGTGTTTCTGAGGTGTCTATAGGCCATCAGGTCGTGGATGTTAAGGAGGCCTTGTAGGATGCCCAGCATTTATCCCTGGCTTTCATAAGGGAGTAGGTCTCCGTTTAGCCATTTTGTGATGGTACCCTCACCCTTCTCCTAGTAAGGGGGCATGTTTGTTCTGAAAAGGGACTAGCTTGGCTAAAAATAGGTCCAAAGCTCATGAGGGGTCGGTGGAGCTGGTGACACCAGTCCAGTCAACAGCTAGGAGGTCGTCCAGGAAGTCGTGGGGATTAAACTTGGAATAGTCCCTCAGTTCGATGATTTTGCTAGGGATCTTAGGTGGAGAGATGTCCCAAACACAGTAGATAGGAGAATGATCAGAGATGGCATCAGGGAGAGTGCCTGAGGATAGGATATTTGCAGGCCTGTTCGACAGGAGCCAATCGATAAGGGTTCCTGAGCACCCTCTAGAGGAGAGCCGGGTGGGTTCATTAATGACTTGGCTAAGTGTAAGGCCCGAGAGCAGGGGTTCGTACAACTTGCGATGAGCCCCCATCCAATTGAGGTTGAAGTCACCTAGCACGAGAGTTTCGTTGGGACCCACTGTATTGCTGATACAGTCGAGCAGGGAGGAGAGTCCCGGCAGGTCATTCTTAGGTGGGTTGTAGGCACATATCAAGTGGATCTTCTTAGAATGACCCAGCAGGAGGAGCATGGAGGAACTCACATGCAGGCAAGTCAGTAGGAGGGTGGTCGATGAGGGACAGGTTGAGTGTGCCAGATAACAGAAGCACCCACCACCCTTCTTCTTACCCAGCCTGTCACGTCGGGTGGCTGTACTCGGTAGGGAGCACTGGGCATCAGGTATATGGGGTTTGAGCCAGGTTTCAGAAAGGGCCAGAATGTCAGGTTTGTGGAGGGCAGCCAGGCGGTGAGCTCATTTTGGTTGTGTAGAAGGCTCCACCGCGTTCAGGTGGGCAATCTTGAGCCCTTTCCTGGAGAGCCAGGGAGAGGGATGGGAGGCGGAGGGGGGCAGATGCGGAGGGAGGCCATGGCCCCAGGGAGGACCAGGAGCAGCAGGGGAGTTTAGGCAGGGGAGTAGGACAGTTCCTGTGGACTAGGTTAACCAATGTCAATAAATAAATAAAAATGTAAGTAAATACATAATTAGGAAGAACATAGGAAAGTAACTTTAACAGGCACATTACAGTATCAGCATTTGTATTTAACTGCTGCTTTAAGTGTTGTTTTTTATTGATATAACAAATGTACTTCTAGGAGGAACAATACACGAGTCATGAAAAGGGGTGGGGCTAGGGGCGGAGCTAAGGATCTGGTTTTGGCCTCCTCCAAAGGTGGCAACCCTGCCATTCCTCCAACCTTGCCAATTCTCTTCTTATCCTTTCCACCCCTCTTGTGTATCAACCCAGTTGCAGATCTTTGTGTCATCTGCAAAGCAGCATACTTTACGCTCTAGTTCCTCTGCAGTGTCACTTATAAAGACATTAAAAAGGACCGGACCCTGTACTGAACCCCACTAGTAACCCCCCATTCTTCATAGTGGATTCCGTTTACTGCTACCTCCTTTGTCCTGTTGTCTAGCCAATGTGTTACCTATGCTACCACCCTGGGACCCACTCTCAGGCTGGCTAATTTGTTTATTAATCTTTTGTGTGGGACTGTGTCAAATACCTTGCTAAAGTCTAGGTAGGCCATGTCCACAGACCCTCCCTGGTCTACTATTTTGGTCACCCAGTCAAAGAAATCAATTAGATTCATCTGACGTGACCTTCCCACTGTAAATCCATGCTGCCTCGGGTCCTGTGGCCTGATGGCATCTAGGAACTCAACAGTTCTTTTGTTCAGAGGTGATTCCAAAATTTTCCCTACCACTGAGGTCAAACTGACAGGTCTGTAGTTTCCTGCCTCTGTCTAGCTCCCACTTTTGTGAAGGGGAATCGTATCTGCCCTCCTCCAGTCCTCAGGTATCATACTATCCTCCCATGATTTGTTAAAAAGGGTAGCCAGTGTTGTCACTAGTCCTATTGTTAGTTCTTTTAGAATTCTGGGGTGAATCCTGTCAGGCCCCATTGCTTTGTCCACCTTCAGTTTTATGAGTTCTTTCAGAAGTCTTTCTTCTATGAAAGGACTGGTACTTACTCCCCTATCCAGAGTTCTTCTATTGATTGGATTAGGTACCTCCCATCCTCTTCTTTTGTGAATACTGAACAGACATATTCATTCAGTATCCCTGCTTTTTCACTCTGTCTCTGTCCACCCGCCCTCCCCTTTATTCAGCTTCACTATCCCTCCCTTTGTCTTTCTTCACTCCCTAATGTACCTATAAAATGGTTTTATCCCCCTTCTGAACTGAGTTGACTATCTTTTCCTTGGTTTGGGCCTTTGCTATTCCGACTACCTTCCCTGCTTTCTTCTGCTTTAACTTATACAGTTCTCTGTCCTGCTCCTTCTGTGTTTCCTTATACTTCCTGAATGCTATCTTTTTCTCCATAACCTTCTCTGCTACCTCCTTTGAGAAAAGGTGTTTTTTTTTTCATTTTGATTTATTTGCTTCACATAAAGACTTGTTGACTCTGATGGCAGTTTTGATGTTTCCCTATTGTTGCTCCACCCCTCGTTCTTGCCTGTTTGCTAGTGCTTTTCTGAGGCACACTCCAATTTTGACAAAGTCAGTCGTCCTGAAGTCCAGTACCCTCACTTTTGTATAGCTTGACTCTGCAGTTGAGTTTATCAGGAACTACACTGTTCTGTGGTCACTTGTTCCCAGATGGTTACCCTACTTCTAGATCTGAGATCCTTTCTTCATCCCCATTTTGGAGCAAAAGGTCTAAAATTGCCCCCTCCCAAGTGGGTTCCAGCACTAGCTGTCTGAGGCATGCCCCTGTAGGGCATCAAGAATGGCCCTGCTCTTGGATGTGGCTGCAGCAAAGGTGTTCCAGTTAACATCTGGCATATTCAGGTCTTCCATCATCAATATCTCCCCTTTCCCTGCCATCCTAAGGATGCCTTCTATCATGTCCTTGACCATTTCCTCCCCCTGAGATGGGGATCTTTATACAATCCCTGTGCCTATTGTGGTGCCATTTCCTGTCTCCAGGGTGACTCACAGTGCCTCCTCTCCTCCCTGTTTACCCTTTTGTTCCATTTCTTTGATCATGTCCCTTACATAGAGAGTTACACCTCCTCCTCTTCTACCCTCCCTGTCCCTCCTGTAGAGTGTGAACCCTGGTATGTTGACATCCCAGTCATGGTTCTCTGTGTACCATGTTTCTGTGACTGCCATGATATGCAGGCATCCCCCTTCCATCAAGGCCACCAGTTCAGGGAGTGTGTTACCTAGACTATGGGCATTGGTACTCATTACCCTCCATTTTTTGATGGCCTTACCCCTTTCTGTGCCATCCCTGTCCTTACTGCCTTAGCCTTTTTCCTCCATTTACCCCTGCCCTTCTCCCTATTGACTTCTCTGTCTTGGTGTTTACCTCACTAACTACCCTGATTTTTGGGGGGGGTTGGATTTCCCTTCTCCTTTTCAGTGCCTGCCCCTTGGCTAGTTTAAATGTTTGCCAGTAAAGCATTTAATCCTATCACCTAGGATCCTGGTTCCCCTCCTGGATAGATGCAGACCATTGTGCCAGTATAGACCTGCATCCCTCCAGGTGCACTCCCAGTACCCAATGAAGCCAAAACCCTGTGTTCTGCACCATTTTTTCAACCATTGATTGAATGTTATGGTACAGAGCACCCTCCCCAACTCCACAAACTCCTCCTGCACTGCTCTGATTCCTTTCCCAGCCAGGTCCCTAGGTGGATGATGTCCATTTCCCTCCTCCATGAAGCTGCTCCTTAGGATTCATTCCCTGTCCCTCCAAGCCATGGCACCATGCAGGCACAGGGGTGGATCCAGGAGTCCTAGTGGTGGGGGAGCTCAAGTCAGCTAAAAATATGTATATATATATTAGGCCAGGGGTCTGGTGGGCCACCTAGGCCCCCAGACATTTTTTTATATATTGGTGCATTTTGGAGGGTATTTCTAATGCAATTTCTACCCATTTTCTCCCTCCCCATGCTTTGTGAGTTGTACCCTAGCACCATCCCCAGAGTTCCCACAGTCCACATGATAGTATGTTGCCCAAAATACCCTCCCATCCTAAAAATAAAACAAAATACCAAATGACTGTAGCTGGGCAGCAGGACATCCCAAACACATAAAAATGAGACAGTTTGAAAAAGACTTGGTGATAGAGACAAACTGCAGACAAATTAAATGACAATCCAAGTAAACAAGTTCATGAATGTCACTTACTCAAGCACGTTATGACATTACCATAAAGCCAACCCACCCCAGTTTGCCCTGCAGTACGGATGAACCTATCCCCCAACCTTACCTCAGTAAAAAAAAAATACAATAACTATAGAAATATGGGAACAAAGTCACTTTGCTACCTAGTTTCTGAAAATATAATTTGAAGTTTGCTTGCTATTTTTGCAAAATAGATTGTATTGTATTGTATAGAGCAACTTATTCCAAACAAAATACATTTTTAAACAAATATAATATTTTTTATTGTTTTAAAATTTCCTTTCCTGGGATAACCCCATGATAAGAGGCATCTCATTTGTATGATAGGCCCAAGAAGTCAGTGAGCAGACAGCAGAACACAGTTTTTAAACAAATATAAAAATGATTTTTTTTTATTAGCCACAGCACTTGCTTGGGTACACCACAACTTGCACCCCCTCCCCACTCAACACATATAACTACATAAACTAAATATTTGATTCTATCACTTTTTTCCGGTTTTGTAACTGCCTGTGTCAATGTGCCAAACAAGGTTGTATGACTACTGTTGCCAATTTTACTCTCCAAGCATGCAGAAACTCCTGTTCATGCCATAATATACAGCAGAACACCTTCAAAATCCCGTATGTCTATTAATTCCCTCTGTGCTCATTCACACTGTACAATCACAACTGAAAAGACCACACAGATTAGATATATAGTACATGCTGAAGTTTTTACCTCAGTTCAAAGGTCTCGGGTACCAATTTCTGCCTGTCCTGGTTCATGCTGTTGCTGAGACCAGACCTGCCCCAGCATTAGTTTTGTACCATTCCTAGCACAGTACAAGAGGGCACTACTCTCCAACTCCCTCTCCTGTGAATCCACATCAAAATCAATTTGCAATGTAGGACAAAACTAGCAGTGACCTTAAACAATTTTTATGTTATGAATTTAAGCTCCCCCTACTGGAAATGAATAACACTAGTACTACATTTATTACACACCCAGTTTGATGGAACACTAATGTCCTGTCCTATCCCAACAGCCACCTCCAACCCACCATAGTTTGAAACTATAAAAGTCTTTCTTTTTAAAGCAAGAAGTACCTGATTAAATGAAGACTTGATCCATTTTCAGCAGGCTGAAGTTTATGTGCCCCTAGTTGAGTATTGTCTCTGGTCACCTGGCCGCCAAACTCTTTCTCTCTAGACAGCACACAATGACCCCATGACTCCTAATGAGCAGAGCTCTCAGCTACAGATTGCTTCAGCTACCAGAAGATGACCTGAACCTCGTTCCAACTCCTTGTCCTGATTTATCAAGGCCACACTGACCCCGCATTACTGTACGGGCTCCGCTGTCTCTCAGTCTGCTCCTCAGTAGTACACTTGCTTCTTTCTTGCTCCAACTTTAATCTTCTGAGTGAATGAATTACAGCTCACTCATGTTTCAACAACCCAGATATTTAAAGAAGGCACCCCTTGCTAGCCACATCCACTACTGGACGCAACAACAAATCAGGAGCAGTAAGCACCAGGCAACCTGGTTGAGATCTGTATTGTTAAGGTCCACTCTGCTTGGCTGCAGCTGTACCCCCACCATGCGTGAACCCCCCCAAGCATGAACAAAGGAGCTGCACCAAGCCTACAAAAGTAGAGAATGAATACTCAGGCTCACCAAAGCAAGACCAGCTGCTGCCACAGTGCTGGGACTGGACCACATGGCGCAAGATGAAAGTCAGTAAGAGATTCATGCTGGAGTCCAGCTTTTCCATGGGGGGGATCAACTATGTAATGCAGGTGGGGTGGTTGTTTACTGCACTACCAGGACACTGGAGGACAGATGAGACCCATGTGACTTAAGCGGCTTTCATGGAGGCATTAGTGCATACCAATTAAGAATGCAGCACAGTGTGTTACTAATAGATGAGCTCTAGCACCCTTAGCCCCCCTCTAAATCTGCCTATGCAGGTGCCTTACCTCCCTCACCCCTCTCTTCCCCACTGCTACCCTCCTAACAATGGAGTCCCCCACCAGGAGTTGTTTCTATCCCCTGTGGGATCCCATGCCACCCTCCTGTGGGTTTTCTTTGTGGAGGTTCTCAGCATCCTCCTTGGCCTCTACTGTGGGTGCCTCCATAGAGAAACCACACTCTGCCAGAATGTCATATAAAATATGGAGAGATACATCTGGAGGGATGCACCTCTATTCTGCCACCTTCACCCTTCCTGAGCCCACTGTTACCCAACCACTCCTCTTTCTTGGCAACCTCTGAGGAAGCAGCAGTGGCCCTACTGGTCCCTGGGTGGTAGAGGAAGTCCTCCAAATCCTGGCCATCTCAGCCTGGAGATGAGCAGCCTCCTCCTTCACCCCAGAGAGGTGTCTGCAGATGGGGAAACACCACAGCCTCCATAACATCTCCTAGAAGACTGCTGCTCCACAACCACTGCACTGTACCACTTCCATCATATCTTATTTGTGGCCCCTTAACTGGTATTTTGTATACCTACTGTTTCATAGAAACATAGATATTTCTGGCAGATAAGGACCACTAGGTCCATCCAGTCTGCCCGTAGACCCTATACATTGTATGTGGTCACTGACCCTATGTGACCAATGGCTTTTCATCACTCCCTCCCCTCTCAGACTTCATTTGTGCCTGTCCCAAGCATGCTTACCCCTCCACTGTGCTCGCCCCACTACCTCCTTTGATAGACTATTTCATGTGTCAGCTACCCTTTCTGTGTAGAAACACTTCCTCACATTACCTCTTAATCTACCCCCTTCCAATTTCATATCGTGGCCTCTTGTTCTAGTACTTCTTTTACATTGGAAAAGCTCCCCCACCTACACCTTGTTTATGCCCTTCCTACTGCCTCTGTGCCCTTAAAGCTCCTAATATTTCTGTTCTGGGACAGGACGTTCCTATATTCCTCAGTAGTCTCCTTGTTGCTTGCTCAGAGTCAGACCTCTAGCAGCTAGAAGGGATGGCGATCTCCTCTTTTCCTTCTAAGATGATGAGTCTTTTGTGCCTCTGTGATCACTTCATTCCTTCACCCAAGCAGGAAGTTCCTGCTGTCAGTCAAATCTGTGCCTATAAAGTAGAATTGGCTAAGGGTGGGTGGGGAGGTGTTGGGGAGGGAGGGTAGTATAGTCCCAGAAGAGTAGTAAAGTTCTAACAGCAGCTTCTTCCTCTTGCTGTTCTCTGCCAAAAGCTATCTAGGGCAGTTTTTAAAACCAAACACCTGGCTTCATTTGCCTAAGCCACTCCCCCAATTCACAGTTTACTTCTTTACCTAGCTAACTTCACAGATAATTCCCTTCACCAAACTGAGACAAATACACTCTTTTGTTTTACCCTAAATTGAAGATCCCAGTAGCAGAGTTCTAGTTCTTTATGTCCCAGAGAGTAGTAAAGTTCTAACTGCAGCTCCTTCCTCTTGCTTAGATAAGTACTTATTTAGTTAGGTGAATTGTTTTCAGATGTACTCTTTGGCTTTAGTGACTTTTTAACTGTATTATAAAAAAGCACTGAACCCACTTTGTGTATTTGTTTTGATTACTACTTTGATATACTTACATTCAGAGCTTGTTAGTGTTTCCTATACATACTTTAACCTCTAGGTAACTATTCCTGCTGGACTATGTTAACCTGCTGATTGCTACTATTGTCCCTGGGACTCCCATGGACATGAGTTACTGGATCTCATGGGGTTATCCCACTGTGAGTCATTTCAGATATAAAAAAAATGTGATTTTGCTTTTTACTCTGTTGGTAAATGTCTGTACTTTAAAAATGTGATTTTTTTTATTTTACTCATGGGAACCACATTTTTATAATGTTGATGGTCAACAAAGCCAGTCAGAATGCAGTTGTCTCGTACTGTTACTATCTCTGGTGACTATTTGCGTTATAAAAATATGATTTTGTATTTTACTTTGGAGAATCATAGCTGTATAGTGTAGACAGTCACCTGAGCTGATCAGAATACATTTGCATTGTATTGTGACTGGCTTTGGTGACTATATTATAAAAATGTGATTCTAGCTTTTTAGTTCAAGTTCAAGTTTATTACAGAAAAGCTGCATTGAGCAAGCTCATCCACAAGGAAGTCCTAGGTGCATGGTTACAACAAATATACAATGCAGGCAATAACATAACAATGCATAAATGGCAGACCAGGTCCTACAAGGTACATGGGTAAACAGTAATAGGTGAAAAACCAAAACCACAAAATATGTAGTACAAGTTATTTAAGTAAGGTGGTGTAGTGAGAACAAACTAAGGAAGTAAGGAGAAAGCTAGGAAGGGAGTTTAGAAATAGTTACAGGTGCCCTTTATTTTTGAAGCCACCAGTTTTTTGAAGAAATTTACTGAGACTGCACTGGATAGTTTCAGAGTGGATTGCAGCTGGTTCTAAATAGTTGGTATGGCACTTGAGAAGGCTTGTCTGCCAAAGGAGGTACGAGTCCTAGGTGCATTGAGTAGGATACATTCTGATTTCTTAAGGAAATAAGAGCTGTGGGCAGTATGTATAAGTGCTACTAAATAGCTTGGCAATTTATTCAGAAGTTTTAGGGTCCAATACAACTAGTAGGTGGAAGTAGTTTTAGTTGCATTGTAATTTGACTGGCTGTGGTGACAGTCTACGTTACAAAAATGTGATTTTTGTACTCTGTGGAGAGAGTAGATGCAGTTGTATTGTACTCTGTATGACTTTAACAACTGTTACCATTTAAAAAATGTGATTCTGTTTTTTTTTTTACTTGGGGTTAGCTGCAGTTGCTTTGTATTCTGACTGACTCTGATGACTACCTGCATTAAAAAAATAATTTTTGTGTTTTGATCAGTAGAGGGGTTAGCTGCAGTTGTATTGTGCTCTGCCTGATGGTGACTTCCTGCATTTAAAATGTATTTTTTTTAAGTTAAAGAGGGGGTAGCTGCAGATTGATATTTTGCTTGGTCCTACTCTGACTATGGTTACTGTCAGCATTTTGAAAATGCTATTTTTTTTCTGCACTGGAAAGTTTCCATGTGGTTCAGTATTACTGTAGTTGCTAAATAGTCTTTTGTCCTGTATCATTACTTATTTGGTTAACATACCCCTCCTGCCATGTTTTATTGCCTGTCCTTGTGACCAGCTGTCAACCAACGAGAAGCCAGAATTGGTCAGACGCATTCTATGAATATTATCAATAAAAGCAATAAATTGAAAATGTTGCAGAAATGAGAATGTACAGTATCTTAAAATGGGAATATCGGAAAAACATATTTCTAAGGTTAAATCTCAGAAAAGTTGATGGAGCTTTTCAAAAGATTAAGATAAAAACAACTGACACATTTGTTTCCTTACTGTAAGAAAATATTAATTAAATATCTATTTTCAGTCAGCAGGAAGTTTGAGTGCAGTGAGAGTTGGAGCCAGCAACAATTGCATGAGAATTGCCAGCTGAGTCACACAACAGAGAAACCTCATCAGAATCCTCAATGTAGAAAGAATTTCCATGATCTACAATTCATCACTGTTGAACAACAGATTCATGAAGGGAAGGGGCAATTTAAATGTACCAAATGGAAGCGGAGTTTAAACAAGCTAAATGCGGTTAAATGTACTGACAAGAGTTTTACTGCATGGCATAAAACTATAACACATGGAATTCACAAGAAACCATATAAATGTGCTCAATGTGACAAGTGTTTTACTGCACAGAGTATCTTCATGAGGCATCAGCGAATTCACTCTGGAGACAAATCATATAAATGTGGTGAATGCAGGAAGAGTTTTGTTGAGAAGGGTACCCAGAGAAAACATCCACAAATCCAGTCTGGAAAGCGATCATACAAATGTGCTGAGTGCGATATGAGTTTTGTTGAGAAGGGCAACCTCCAAAAACATCAGCAAATTCACACTGGAGTGAAACCATATAAATCTAACAAGAGTTTTGTCGAGAAGGGTACCCTGAGAAAACATCACAAAATTAGTTCTGGAGAGAAACTATATAGATGTGCTGAATGCAACAATAGTTTTAGCCAGAAATGTCACCTGAAAAGGCATCAACAATTACATTCTGGAGAGAGACCATATAAATGTGGTGAATGCAATAAGAGTTTTGCCAGTAAGGGTGAACTTATAATACATCAGCGAATTCACTCTGGAGAGAGACCTTATAAATGTGCAGAATGCACCAAGAGTTTTTGCCAGAGTAGTGACCTAAGAAAACACCAGCGAGTTCACTCTGGAGAGAAACCATATAAATGTGATGAATGCAGCAAGAGTTTTAGTCAGAAGGTTACCCTGACAAAACATCAGCAAATTCACTCTGGAGAGAAACCATATAAATGTGGTGAATGCAACAAGAGTTATGTTAAGAAGGGTACCCTGACAAAACATCAGCAAATTCACTCTGGAGAACGGCCATACAAATGTGCTGAATGCAACAAGAGTTTTTTTGAGAAAGGCACCCTGACAAAACATCAGAAAATTCACTCTGGAGAGAAACCATATAAATGTGCTGAATGTGACAGAAGATTTAATCACAAGGGTAGCCTGAAAAGACATCAGCAAATACACTCAGGAGAGAGACCATATAAATGTACTGAATGCAACAAGAGTTGTATCACTAAGAGTGAACTTATAATACATCAGCGAACTCACTCTGGAGAGAAACCTTATAAATGTGCAGAATGCAGCAAGAGTTTCCACCATAATAGTGAGCTGATAAAGCATCAGAGAATTCACTCTGGAGAGAGGCCATATAAATGTGATAAATGTGACAAGGGTTTTGGATGGAAGAGTAACCTGATAACGCATCAACGAATTCACTCTGGAGAGACACCTTATAAATGTGTAGAATGTAGCAAGAGTTTTTACCAGAAGAGTAACCTGGTAATACATCATCGAATTCACTCTGGAGAGAGTTGAGTGTGCTGAGAAAAGCTCTCTCAGCAAGCATCAAGGACTAATACAGTACTAATTTCTTAAGTTTTGAATATGCCCTGGCTAAAGAATGAGGTCCCTTCTTGCCACGGTATTAGAAATCCCTAAACATTTGGAGACATTAACCCCGAGAGAGACTATATAAATGTGATGAATGCAACAAGAGTTTGGGCCGAAAGGGTACCATGATAACGCATCATCAGTGAATTCACTCTGGAAAGACAGTTCACTCTGGTACATTTAAATATGCTACCAATACTTGACACCTTATAAACGTCAAAAGGAAACCATTTTTGGGATGTTGCATGGAGATGTGACAGGCATTGAAGGGAGCTGGGATCTGTAGTGGAAAAGGGGATCTGTGTTGGGTTGCTGAGGGCTCACTTGAGGTGAGAGGGACTGAAGTAGTGAGATGCAGAAGGTCCCCTTGGATGAAAGGTCATGTCAGACTAATCTAATAGATTTCTTTGACTGGGTGACCAAAGTAGTAGGCCAGTGAGGGACTGTGGACATGGCCTACCAAGATTTTAGCAATGCATATGACACCATCCCACAGAAAAGATTAATAAACAAATTAGCCAGCCTGGGAGTGGATCCCAGGATGGTAGCCTAGGTAAAGAATTGGCTGGACAACCGGACACAGAGGGTAATAGTAAATGGAGTCCACTCTGAAGAAAGAGGGATACTAGCAGGGTATCACATGGTACAGTACAGGGTCTGATCCTTTTTAATGTCTTTATAAATGACATTGCAGAGGGACTAGAAAGAAAAATATGCCTCTTTGTAGACAACACAAAGATCTGCAATAGGGTTGATACACAAGTGAGGGTGGAAAGAATGAGAATGGACTTGGCAAGGTTGGAAAAATGGTCAAAAGTATGGCAGCTTAGATTCAATGCAAAGAAATGCAAAGTAATGCACCTTGGAAACAAAAACCCAGGGGAAGAGTACACAATGGGTGTGAGGGGTAGGTATTAACAACAACAAAAATGGAAAGGGACCTGGGGGTAGTCATATCAGATGACCAAAATGTAAGTAAGCAGTGTGAGAGGGCAGTAAGGATGACTGGGAGTATCCTGGGGTGTATAGGGAGAGGCATCACCAGTAGAAAATGGGAAGCTGTTATCCTTCTGTACAGACAGTTGGTGAGACTTCATCTGGAGTACTGTGTGCAGTTCTGGAGACCCCATCTCTGCAAGAACATAGACAGGATTGAAGCAGTCCAGAGGAGGGCAACTAAAATGGTGCAGGGTCTGCAACAGAAGCCATGTGAAGAGAGACTAAAGGAGCTTAATATGTATACCCTTGAGGAAAGGAGGGAGAGGGGGGACATGATAGAAACTTTCAAGTACCTCAAGGGAATCAGCAAAGTCCAAGAGGGTAGCATCTTTCAGAAAAAGAACTGTGCAAGAACAAGGGGACACAATTTGAAGATACATAGATACATAGACAGTGTCAGCAGATAAGGGCCTATGGCCCACCCAGTCTGCCCATTTGAGCTTGTAAGTTCAGTTTGTTTTCCTAGAAGTCTGTTTCCCCTTACCCCTGACCTCTAGAATTCCTTTATGTCAATCCCATGCATTCTTAAATCCCGTGATTGTTTCAGCCCCCACCACTTCCTCTGGCAGGGTGTTCCACTTGTCCACCACCCATTCTGTGAAGAAATTCTTTCTCATGTTTCCTCTGATACGCCCTCCCTCCAACTTCATCCCATGCCCTCTAGTCCTGGAACATCTTTTCGCTTAAAATAGTGTTTTCCTGCACCCTGTTTCTCCCTGTAAGATACTTGTATGTCTCTATCATATCCCTCTCTACCTCCTCTCCTCCAGGGAGTACATGTTCAGTTCCTTCAACCTGTCTTCATAGGACTTGTGATGCAATCCATGCACCATCTTTGTTGCCTTCCTCTGAACCTTCTCTACCCTATGTCCTTACACGTAGGTATGGTCTCCAGAACTGTACACTGTATTCCAGGTGGGGCCTCACTAGTGTCTTGTATAGCGAGATTATGACCTCCTTTTTCCTGCTGGTGATGCCCTGCCTATACATCCCAGCATCCTATTTGCTTTACCTGATGCCTTGTCACACTGTTTCCCTACCTTGAGGTCATCAGAGATGACAACCTCAAGATCCCTTTCCTGCTTGGTGCATGCTATATCCTCACCCCTCAGCTGATATATTGTGCCAGGGTTTTTGTGCCCCATATGCATTATCTTGCACTTATTTGCATTGAATTTCAACTGCCAAACCCTTGACCATTCTTCAAGTTTCTGCAGGTCCCTTCTCATTCTGTCTACACCCTCTGGTGTATCTACTCTGTTACAGAGCTTTGTGTCATCAGCGAACAGTGAAATTCTGCCTTCTAGATCCTGCGCAATGTCACTGATGAAGATGTTGAATAGGACCGGTCCCAGCACTGATCCCTGTGGTACCCCACTGGTCACTCTTCCCTCTGTGGAGTGACAGCCATTTACCACCACCCTCTGTGTCCTGCCACCCAGCCAGTTACCTACCCACCACACTACTGTCCTGCTACACCCATATTCCCCAGTTTGTGTAATAGTCTTCTATGTGGCACAGTGTCAAAGGCCTTGCTGAAGTCCAGATAGGCCATGTCCACTGCCCTCCCCTGATCCACCTCCCTAGTCACCCAGTCAAAAAATTCAATGAGGTTGGTCTGACATGACCTCCCCCTGGTGAAACCATGCTGCCTTGGGTCCTGTAGTCCATTGACAACCAGATGTTCCACCAATCTCTCATTCAGTAGTGCTTCCATGATCTTTCCCACTACCGAGGTGAGGCTGACTGGTCTGTAGTTCCCTGCTTCCTCTTTGTTCCCACTTTTGTATAAGGGGACTACATCTGCTGTCCTCCAGTCTTTGGGTACCTCCCTATTTCCAGTGATTGGCTAAACAGGATAGCCAGAGGTTCAGCCACCACCTCTCTTAGTTCTTTAAGGACCCTGGGGTGCACCCATCTGGCCCCATTGCTTTGTCAACTCTTATTACTTCCAGTTCCTTCAGGACCCTTTCTCGTGTAAAGGGACTTGTGTCCATTTCTGCACCATTCTCACCCCTTGTACTCCCTTCAGACCCATTACCCCCCTCTTCCTCAGTAAAGACTGAGCAGAAATACCTGTTCAATATGTCAGCTTTACTGTTGTCATCCTTCACGCGACTCCCATCCTCCCCCTTCAGTCTCACTATCCCTCCCTTTGTCTTTCTTTTTCCTTACATACCTGTAAAGGTTTGTCCCTTTAACCACTGATTTTGCAATGAGTTCTTCTGTCTGAGCTTTGGCTTCCTTACTGACTTCCCTGCCTCCTTTGTTTCTCCTGGTACTTCTCCTATCCCTTCTGCCTGTGTCTTTTTGTATTGCCTGAATGCAATCTTTTAGCGTTCACTTTCTTTGCTACCTCTTTGGAAAACCATAATGGTCTCCTCTTCCTTTTCCTCTTGCTAACCTGCTTAATGCATAATTCTGTTGTTCTTATAATCCCCATTTTAAATACTGCCACTGTTCCTCAACCCCTGATTCCTGTCCCATTCCCTTAATGCCTCTTTCAAGTATCTCCCCATTTTCCCAAAGTCTGCCCCTAAAATCCAGGATACATGTTTTTGTGTGGTTTGGTTCTGCTCTTTCTGTGATTTCAAACCTAATGACTGGTGGTCACTGTTACCCAGGTGCTCCCCACTGTTACCCCATCACACTGTCCCTGTTTGTGAGCAGAAGGTCCAGTATTGCCTTCTGCCGAGTTGGTTCCATGACCAGTTGCTTGAGGAAGGCACCCTGAAGGGAGTCAGGATAAATCTGCTCCTAGTTGATGCTGCTGATGGGATGCTCCAGTCCACGTCTGGAATACTGAAGTCTCAACCAGTACTACCTCACCCTTGTCTGCCATCCTTTGGATGGCTAGCATCAACCTCTATCTGTTTCTTCCTCCTGGGCTGGTGGTCTATAGACCACACCTGTGCAGATGGCTGGCCCATTTTCCTTCCAGCTTAACCCACAGTATCTCTCCCCATTTTGTTCCTCCTGGATCTCTGTGGCCCTTATGTCATTTTTCACATACAGTGCCTCCTCCTCCTTCCTGCCTCCTCTGTCTCTTCTGAATATGTTGTAGCCAGGGATGGCCATCTCCCAGTCATGGTTATCATTACACCAGGTTTCAGTGATGGCCACAATGTCCAGGTCTGACTGTACCATGACAGCCTCCAGATCTTCCATCTTGTTGCTAAGGCTCCTGGCATTTTGCACACATGGCTTTCCATGATTTGACCTCCTAGCCTGCTTCACTGTTCTACTCCAGCCCCTTCCTTGGTTGTCATTTATCCCTGGTTCTCCTTGCTGTCTGCCCTTCTGCTGAATTTTGCCCCTTTTCTGCTTATCCACCTTTTGTACACTAATCTCCATCTTTTGCACACTGTTTGCAGAGATAGCCACTCCTCTGGTTCACTGGTTCCACTGCTAGCTGTGGGGGGTGAGCAAGTAGGTACCCTCCTTGCTGGCCTGCCACCCCCCTTTGCTAGTTTAAATGCTTGTCAATGTAGCATTTAAACTTATCATTGAGTGCTTGGATTCCCCTCCAGGATGGATGCAGGCCGTCAGACTTGAACAAACCTCCATCCCTCCAGGTGGGTCCCCAGTCACCAATGAATGCAAACCCTTCCTCACAGCACCAGTTCTTCAACCATGAGTTAAAGTTCCTGGTGCATGCACTCCTATGCTCTCCCTTGCCTCTCACAGGTAGTACTTCTGAGAAAGTGACAGAAGTAGCTACTTGCTTGAGACCCCTCCCCAGTTTCCTAAACTCTTCCTGAACTTCCTTTGGCTCCCCATTTGCCAAGTCATTAGTACCTAGGTGGATAATGACATCCAGCTCACCCTCCCATCTTGCCTTCCCAGTGATCCCCAGTATCTTCCTTCCATCCCTCCATGCCGTGGCACCTGGTGAGCACCTCACCTCCTGTCCTCCCCTCCTGTGTTCCTAGCTGGATCCCTCTTACGATGGAGTCCCCCACCAGGATTCGCTTCCTCCTCCTCTGGGGTCCACTGCTTTCCCACTGAGGTCACCTCCTTGGCTAACCTCCACATCCTTTCCTTCCACTTCTCTGGGTACCTCTATTTGGTTGTCCTCATTTGTCAGTGTGGCATATGAGTTCTTGAGAGGAATAGGATCTGGGATGTGCCTCTGCCTGACTGCTCTAACCCTCCCTGAGCCCACTGTCATCCAAGTGCTCCTCGTTCTCGGCATCCTTTGAGGCAGCTGCATTGGACTGGGTGGTCCCTGGATGGGGTGATGGTACTCCTGACCCAGTTTACTTCCGCTCTGAGTCTGGTTACCTCATCCCGTAGTCCAGAGAGATGCATGCAGATAGGGCAGCACCTCAGTGTCCAGAAGGTCTGCCTGAATATGGCTGCCCCACAGCCACTGCATTGCACCACTCCCCACATTATACTGCATACATAAGATGGAGGAGGGATGGCTCAGGGCCAATGTGAGAAAGTATTTTTTTCACAGACAGGGTGGTGGATACATGGACCAGCCTTATTGAGGAGGTTGTTGGGTCAAATCCAGTGGGGGAATTCAAGAATGTATGGGGCAGACATAAGGAAATTCTGGTAGGGAGTAGGAAGAAGTAGGCTGTTGGTTAACTAGGATCTGCAGCTTATCTAATAGGTAGGAAAATGGGCAGACTAGGTGGGCCAAGCGGTCCTTATCTGCTGTCAGTCTATGTTTCTATTGTCACACTGCACTGCCCTTTTCAGGTTATTAGATATGAAAACTCCAAGGTCCAGAGGGATGGGAAGCAGATCCTGCAGATCGCTAGGACATAGAAACATAGCATTTGATGGCAGATAAGGTCAGCAGGACAGAAGGGAGATCTATATGTCATTGTCTACCTGGGGACCAGAGATGGAGCTGGGATACTGCAGGGTGGAGTTTACAGAATGGGAAGGGGACTTTGACAGGTAACTCATTCAGTGACTTTCACTGATGTTCTTCCTGTCTATGATGGGACAGGTGAAGGATCTCCACACTAGGAGCTTCAACTCATGGCTGAAGAAATGATGCAGAGAGGAAGGGTTCATCTACATTGTGGACTGGAGATCCATCTGGGAGGATAAGAGCCCATACAGTGGTGATGGCCTATATCCATTGGGGAGGGGAATGACCATCCTCAGTGGATGGTTTAAATATTACATTGATTAACATTTAAACTAGCAAAGGGTGGTGGTGAAAGAAATCAGGAAGTCAGAAATGCCCCCACCACAAAGACTGAAGTAGAGACTAAGAAGAACCTGAGGGGAGTGGAATCACCCAGGGTGCAACTCAATAAAGGAAGCAGGGTGATAGAGATAGATTGGTAAAGGAACAGGAGCATTAAGAGAGGGAGGAGAGAAAGAGAGAGAGAAAAATTGGAAAAATGGGGGCAACAAGCAGAGTGGAAACAAAATCTGGAAGACCATGTGTGTGTGAATGCTAGAAGTTTAGGAAATATGATTCTGGACCTAGAGGCCGACCTGGATATTGTGGTCATTACAGAGTCAGAGTGCATTGAAAACCATGACTGGAACATGGCCATACTGGGCTATACTCTGTTCAGGAAGGAATGAGTGGGAAGGAAGGGGGGTGGTGCTTTGTGTGAGGGAAAGCATAAAAGCCATGGAGACACAGGGAATACAAGGGGAGGCTGATGTACTGTGGGTCACCCTGGAGATGTGGAATGGAGCTACTATTAACACTGGAGTGATCTACAGACCAGCAGCACAGAGTGAGGAATTAGATAAGGTACTTGTGGAAACTATTGGCAAGATGGCAGAAAAGGGGAGGTGCTGCAGGTGGGGAACTTCAACCAGCCAGATGTGGATTGGAGCCTCACAGCAGCAGCTTCAGTTGGAAGCAGGGATATCATGGACTGTTTGCAGGGGGCATTCCTCAGGCAAATAGTTACCGAACCCAATTGTGATGGGGAAATACCGCACCTGATAACTAACAGGGTCAGTGTTGTAGATGTCAAGGTAGGAGGCCAGTTGTGGACCAGTGATCACTGTAGATGGATGGCTGCAGAATCAAACCACACAAGTGTGAGGGTCCTGGACTTCAGGAAGACAGATTTTACAAAGGTGAGCAAATGCCTCAGGGATGACCTAGAGGGGGAATGAACTAGGTGGGGTGGAGGAATAGTAGATGAAGATAAAATGGAACATAGTAAAGGCAACAAACCTCTACATCAAACAAGTAAGCAAAATCAAGAAGAAAGAGACCACTGTGGTTCTCAAAAGAGGTGGCTGAAAAGGTAAAAGCTAAAAGCGTAGCATTTGGAACATATAAGGAGATGCAGAGGGAGAAAGATAGAGAGGTGTATTGGGGAAATAGAGGGATGCAGGGAAAGCAGTAAGGAGTGCAAAGGTGCAAACTGCAGTGATGATAGCTCAGGATGTAAGATATTTTTTAGGCATGTAAGGAAAAAGAGGAAGACCGGGGTGGAACTGTAAGGTTAAAAAGGGAAGGGGGGGACTGTGCAAAGGGGGACCAGGAAAAGGAAGAAATCCTAAAGAAATACTTTTGTTTAGTGTTCACAGAGGAATGAGGAGAAGCGGACAAGGGAGACAGACCACAAAATAAGTAACAAAACTTTGGAGGGAGAGAGAGGTGGACGCTTGTCCTTTTTTTGAAGGCAGGAGTCCTGAAGGTACTTGCTAATCTGAAGGTGGACAGATCAATGGGGCCAGATGGGGTGTATCTAAAGATACTGAGGAAGCTCAGAGAAATACTGGCTGCACCTTTGACTGTTCTGTTTAACAGGAAAACAGCAGTGGCTCCTGAGGATTGGAGGAGGGCAGATGTAATTCCACTTCATAAAAGTGGTAGCAGGGAGGAAGCTGGCAATTACAGGTCAGTTAGCCTGACATCGGTGGTGGGAAAGTTAACTTGAATCATTACTGAAGGAAAAGATTGTGGAATATCTCAAATCTAGTGGGTTACGAGACTAGGGGCAGCATGGTTTCAAAAGAGGAGGTCTTGTCTTATGAACCTAATAGATGTCTTCTACTGGGTGACCAAGGAAGTAGAGCAGGGTGGAGCAGTGGATGTGGCTTACCTAGATTTCAGTAAGGCTTTCAACATCATTCCACATAAGAGACTAGTAGGCAAGCTGGGTAACATAGGAATGGGTCCTAAGGTGATAAACTGATAATAAATTGGTTAGGGGGATAGATGACAGAGAGCGGTGGTTAACTGAGTTCACTCCAAGGAAGGCAACATGACCAGCAGGGTGCTTCAGGGTTCAGTGTTGGGACTTGTCCTCTTTAATGTCTTCACAATTGACATTTAGGAGGAGCTGGAATGGATGATCATCCTCTTTGTGGATGACACCTAAATCTATAATAGGGTAGACATTCCACAAAGGTGGAAAGGATGAGCTGAGACTGAAAAAACTAGAGGAGTGGTTAATAGCATGACAGCTGGGTTCCAGTGCGAAAAAGTGCACTATAATGCACTTTGAACACATCAACCCAACGGCGAAGTACAACATGGGGGAAACATAAAAACAACATTTGAAGGTGGATAAGGACTGCTTGGCCCATCCAGTCTACCCATTTCTCCCCACCTACACTATTACCACAAACCATGCCCAGTCTACAGCTCCTTCTTCCTCCCTTCTTATTTTCCACTGTGATTCACTTGTGCTCATCCCATGCATTCTGGAGCCCTCACCACTGTTTCTGTCCCCATCACCTCCCTTGGACTGCTGTTGTGGAGTGGTGGTTTCCTGAAATAACCCTTCAGTGGAAGTGGTGGGGCAAAAACAGTGGTACGGTTCAAGAATGCATGGGATAAACATAAGGGTATCACAGTGGAGAGGATGAGGGGATGGAGGAGGACCCATTGACTGTGCATGGTCTGTGATAATAGTGTAAGCAGGGAGAAATGGGGAGACTGGATGAGTCAAGCAGTCTTTATCTGCCATCAAATTCTACATTTCTGGTGCTGATGACCACCAAGCAGCAAAGAGACCTGGGGGTTATCATATTGGATGACCTAAAGGTGGCCAGGCAATGAGATAAGGCAGTAGGGTGAGTGAGCAAGATTCCGGGGTGCATAGGGTGGGGTGTCACCAGCAAAAAGAGGGTGGTGGTTTTGCCTCTGTATAGATTGCTGGTAAGACCCCACCTAGAGTATTGTGTCCAGTTCTGGAGACAACATCTCCGGAAGGACATAGACAGAGTGGTGGCAGTTCAGAGGACTGCAATTAAAATGGTGTAAGGTCAGCATCAAAAGTCCAATGAGGAGAGGCTAAAGGACCTCAATATGTACACCTTGGAACAGAGGAGGAAGAATGGGTATGATACAGACCTTTAAATACCTCATGTGGGTAAATAAGGCACAGGAAGGCAGTAATTATCATAAGAGAATGTGCTCAAGAACAAGGGGACATGCTATGAAGCTGGAGGGGTTAAATTCAGGAGAGATGTGAGGAAGTACTTCTTCATTGAAAGAAGGTGGGGGGGTTCTGGAACAGCCTGCCAACACCAGTGGGGGCAAGAACAGTGGAGGTGTTCAAAAATGTCTGGGATAAGCACAAGGGAATCTTCGAGGAAAGGACTGGGGGATGGAGAAAGCTGTAGATTAGGCATGGTCTGCAGTAATAGCGTAGTTAGAGAGAAATGAGCAGACTGGATAGGCCAAGCAGTCATTAGCTGCCATCAGATTTTATGTTTTTTGTATGCTTTTTGAAAACTGCAGCAGTATGTGACGTACATTGAACTTACCCCTGCACTTCCATCTTATAACATTGTGTTGTTGAAGAACAGTAAGACTTTGCAAGAGATGGGAGATGTTAAAGCACATTTATGTTTGTAAAACTGTACAAATACAGTGACTAATTTAATTAAAAGAGAAGGTAAATGTGCTGGGTCCTTTGTATTCTGAAGCCAATGAAGACATATTCCACAAGAGGTAATGAGTGTACCTTTTAGTGTTAAAAGTCCAACGATATCAATATGCGAAGTACAATGCTGGGCAACTAGGGTGATTACCAAGATGAAAGATCTTAGTTATAAAAATAGATTGAAAGAGCTACGGGGAGATCTGTGTTTAGTTTTTGGGGCACTAGAAAACCTTGATCTGTGAGACTGTTTAGGCTGAGGATGATGGACTCCAACTTTGATACTAGATCCCATACTCTACAGTTAAGGGGCAATAATTTTCCTAGCAAGAAGAGAGCCACATGGTTCAACCAGAGGGCGGTATCCTTCTGGAACTTCCTGACACTCGATATTGTAGGAAGCAAGAATATGATCAGAGGGTAGCATCGTTTTGGAACTCCCTGACAGACACTCGATATTGTGGGAAACAAGAATATGACCAGAGAGTGGCATCATTCTGGAACTCTCTGACACTCGATATTGAGGGAAGCAAGAATACGATCAGAGGGTGGCATCATTCTGGAACTCCGTGATACTCGATATTGTGGGAACAAGAATATGACCAGAGGGTGGTATCATTCTGGAACTCCCGGACACTCAATATTGTGAGAAGCAAGAATATGACCAGAGGGAGGTATTAATCTGGAACTCCCTGGCACTCAATATTATGGGAACAAGAACATGACCAGAGGGTGGCATCATTCTGGAACTCCCTGACACTCGATATTGTGGGAACAAGAACATGACCAGAGGGTGGCATCATTCTGGAACTCCCTGACACTCGATATTGTGGGAACAAGAACATGACCAGAGGGTGGCATCATTCTGGAACTCCCTGACACTCGATATTGTGGGAACAAGAATAAGACCAGAGGGTGGCATCATTCTAGAACTCCATGACACTCAATATTGTGGGAATAAGAATATGACCAGAGGGTGGCATCATTCTGGAACTCTCTGACACTCGATATTGTGGGAAGAAGAATATGACCAGAGGGCGGCATCATTCTGGAACTCCCTGGCACTCGATATTGATTGTGGGAACAAGAACATGACCAGAGGGTGGCATCATTCTGCAATCCTTGACACTCGGTATTGTGGGAAGCAAGAATATGGCTAATTTCAAAAATAAATATGACAGATTTTGATCATCCTGTGGTATTAAGGGATATCAGACATATAATTTTTGGGCAAGCTGTAATGGGCAAATAGCCTTATTAAGCTTGTAACCGCCTTTATCTATGACACTTTGCAGGAGATGGGAAATGTTAAAGCACATTTAGGTTTGTGAAACTGTACATATGTAGTGGTTAATTTAATTGAAAGAGAAGATAAATGTGCTGGGTCCCTTGCATTCAGAAGCCAATGAACAGATCTTGCATACGAAGTCCACAAGTTTCAGTATGCATGCTATCCATCAGCTAATCAAGGCTGCAACCATTTCATGGAATCTTGAAATAGAAATGGGTGTCACTGACTGGCAAGCTTGCATAACATCATACAACTTGCCCATCCCATCCATGTCATCAGTTTTCTACTTGGGAGTCCTTGAAATGGTTATGGTTTTAAAATATCTACACTACTGGCCCGGTGGAGCTGAGGCACTGGAGGCCACACCTCATACCATGCTGGTGATCAGGGTTCGGACGCGAGCCCGGGCTGCCGGGGGTCAGCAGGGGAGGTATAGGATGGAGCATCTGGAGGACTGCTGTCCTGTCCTGGGGAGGGATTCAGGGCTCCATCGCTCTGTAGCAACCCCTGGTGATGACTGGGAAGCGCTACCAGAGTGGTGTAGAGAGGGGGCGGAGTACGGCAGACGTTGGCTACGTGCCTGGACATCATTGCATGCTGTTACCTGCAAGGAGGAAAATAGAAAAATCGGGCTCCGGTCGGGCAGCGTGAGTTTCTGACCCTGCTGCCCAACCCGAATGGCACCTCCTCATCTAGATCCTGTTCCGCTGAGTTGAGCTGGGGTTGCTCCTCACCACCACCCCGCCACGGGGGGTAGTCCATGGGCGGCATGAGAAGGATGGCATGATGTCAGTGTCAGGGCTGGGGGGGTCAATCAGGATGTAACGCCGACTGGAGCTCCAGGGAAGAAAAATGTCAATCAAGAAAAATATATATCTACACCACCTTATGGGGTCTTGTCATGTGACCCTGGTGTTGCGGTACTTGCACTGGCTGCCAGTGAAGTGTAGAATCTCCTTCAAGGTTGGTCTTCTCACCTATAGAGCCCTATACAGTCTGGGTCCTATTTATCTGAGCAATCTCCTGAATCCATACTACTCTCATAATCCTCTGCTCACCTCTTAGAAAGGCCTCCTAGCAATTCCTAGTGCCTGACTAAAATGATCTGGGGCTAGCTTAAAAAAATTAAAAAGCACAGTGAAAAAGTTTGTGCTGCATTTTGTGATTGCGCTGGTGTGAATCATGCTATTCATAGTCAGAGGGCCCGAGTTTCAAAGCCACCTGTGTTGGACACAGCTTGCAGCACAGTAAGTAACATTGTATCTTTATGAGGTGCCCTTCCAAAGCTCAGAGCGCCTTTACAATATACAATACAATAACATAACAGTATTATATTTAAAAAAACAGTAACACAATAGCAATCAATCAGTGAGAGGGCTGCATCAGATACAGCTGTGGCAAGGGCAAAATGAGCAATTTTAGAAGACTCTCTGCAGTGTGCTCCTCGAGGCACACTTTCCGCATGAGCCACAATATGCAGCCCTGCACCTGTAAGAGTGGCGCATTAGGAGGCTTGGACACACGTCCACCTGAGCTGTGGACAACAGCACGGGGGCAACCAGGTGCCCCAAGGAGCACTAAGCTGGCAACTGGGCAGGAAATGGAAGCCCCCACAAGGCAGTGTCACCCTGCTGCAGGAACCCATTGGTATCAGGATGGGGTGGCACCACAAGACTCCCTGCTATGGCAGGCAACATGCAGCCCCCATCACTACTAGACAGAGGTAGAGTGCAATGATAGTATAGTGGGCCCTCCTGCTCTAGATCTCCCCCCACGTATGAGTAAGACACTTCCCTAATCCCATCCCACTTACCGCAAATCACCAGTTGCACCTGTTAATTCTGCCTAATATGCCCAGGTGTTCTAGGGAAGCCCTCCTCCCCACCCCCTCTGGCATCACTGAACCTCCCCACCACTCTCTTATTTACAGCAGCAGGATTACTTTGTCTGGCACAGCCCTCCACATACATAATGGCTAATCAAGAGAATGCGCCTACAAATACCATACTGTACTGTCTGCGGTACTTGTGAATGCATGCTGTGACTGGCTGTGGTGGTGTGCAGAGGGCTGTGCCAGTCATGGAATTAATCCTGCTACTATAAGTGGTGGGGGAGTGGGGAGGTTCGGTGATGCCAGAGTGAGTGGGGAGGGGGGCTTCACTAGAACACCAGGGCATTTTAGCCAGAATTAATGGGTGGGATTAGAGATCTGGAGTGGGCTTGATGGGACTGGTGCAGTGTTTTACTCATACTGGGGCTAGATGGGTGGGGCTACTATACCACCTGGGATTCTATGACACTGGAGGGTTGAGGGGACACTAGACTACCAGGGAAGCAATTTAATTATGGGGGCTGCCATCTACATTTCTGTTGCTATGCCCACACAGGTCAGGGGCACCCAGCCTGGTGCCATACCACTACAGCTATGGACAACTGTGTCCCAACACCTTCCCAGGGCTCCTCATTCAACCCTAGAAGTTTTAAGGTGTAACTCTGAAAGAATGGTTGGGTATGGATGTGGAAGCGAAAGGTGGGCAACCCCCTACTTGGAGTAACCAGTTCAGCACTACAGGGTCTGGAGGTGCCTGGTTATTCAGGACATGGTGGCTAATGCCTGAAGAGAAAGTTTACCCCCTGGTGTGGGTTGTGCTAGAATTGTGGCTAGTGCCACGAGACGAAATGTGTGCTCTGTTGTGGCCAGTTGTCACTTACGGAGTTTTTAAAGTCCTATGCCATATGGGAAATGTGTGTTCAACTTGTGGCCAGTGCCACTAGAAGAAATGTATGTTCAGTTAAGGCCATTGCCGCTGAAGAGTTTTTAAAGTCCTATGACATATGGGATGCATAGAGGTTCTGTCAGATACCATTTTCTGTTGTTCTGCAAATTCCTTGTGCCACATTGTGCAAACCTTGGGGGTCCACCCTTGCTTTAGAGACCATCTTTTGGAATAAAGTCACACTCTAGAATCCCAGCCTGGTTTGGACATAGATGTTACTCCTTTCTGTGCAGAGTTACTGGATTCCCTCCAGAAGTATGGATCTAGCATAGCCCTAGCAAAACATTCTCTCCTCAGGACCTGGGTTATTTGGTCAAATTGTATCTGCTTTTGTACTCTCCAACCCCTTTCTGACCTCTAGAATTAATGAGCCTGGTATACATTCCCAAAGCTAGGGATGGTACTGATTGTCAAAAGCAGTTTGTGTGCCAAGTCGGGTAGCAAGGGGTAGCTAACTGTGTAAAGTAGCGAGGGGGTGGTTACAAAAGATGGGGGCTCATCTGAAGATGTTGTTTAGTTTGGGATGAGAACTAGATATTTTTTTGCTGAGGTCATGGCTAGTATCTGTCTGTCTGTTAGTATGGTAGCCCAAACAGAAAGGGAAGCTTTGGACAAAAGGATTTTGGCCAGGAAAGTGCCATCCAAATGTGCTGCTTGCATGCTTACTAGAACAGTGAAGAACAGAGTGCCGCTTGTATGTTGTCAGTTTGTAATGGACAGTAAAGCCTTGAAGTATGTGTCCTCATCTCTGCATCAAAAGTGTTTACAGAACTTTTTAACTTGCAATTTTCAAATGCCAAAAGTAGTATGGACTTTAGGAAACAGACTGAGAAATGTGCCTGAAAGTTTCATGTGCTTTATGTATAAATTGGGGGAATCGCTAGAGAAATCGCCAACATCTGTGGAGAAAATGGTCAGGACGGCACTCCTGCCATTGCAGTTGCAGCTGAGAAAAAAAAGTCACAGTTTGCAGTTTGAATTTGCTCCTGCTCAACGATCTCAGTGAAGGAAGAGTGAGCGAGGAGAGAGAGGCTCATTTGCACAGCGTCAAGTGATTGGTGTGACTGCAATCAGTCCTGCCCCTGGACAGCTTCTGTGTGCAGCTGAGTGTTCAAGGAGGAGAGAGAGAGAGAGAGAGAGAGTGGCGTGTGAGCTCGTCAGACCAGGATCAACCATTGAGGGGCTTGTGAATGTTTTAATCTGTAGTAAACAAGCTTTTACTGTGTAATATCGGTCTCAACCCATTGTCCAACTGACTGGAAAGTGAGCGTGGTGTTTGTGGCTACGATCAATGAGACCACCAGCCTGATTCACCCCAGAGGCCTTACCAGGATCAGCACCAGGAGAAAATTTCCATCGGAGCAAGCCAGCAACTGAATTCAGTGAGTAAAACCAGTCAACTGTGCAACAAACTGTGTGATTTTTGGGCGCAGTTTGAATATCTGGGCCCTGGTGTACATTTTCCAAAATGAAATTTGAGAATACGTTGGTTGTAATGAAACTGATGTACATTCTCCAAAATGAAATTTGACTTTAAAGTCATTCCAATACATTGGTTTCCCATTCTGATATAGATCACCCCATTTCTTTTTTAACCAATTATTTTACCAGGTGAGACACACTAAGCTGAAAGCTTGTTTGCAGGTGCAACCTGGGAGCACAGGAAGTTAAGTGACTTACTCAGAGTCACACAGTATGCACCTGGGGGCTGTGGGATTCAAACCCAGGTCTCCAGATTTGCAGCTCAGAGCCTTAACCCACTGCGCCATACTGCCTCCCATTTCTTAATACCTGTTTTAATCCAGGACTTTTTGTGAAGGATTTTCCCTTGAAGTGTAAAGTTTGGATTGTCCCATATATCATTTAACGGGGATTTAGCTATTTGCCATTTGGTTTTAAGGAAAGTCTGGAGAATTTTACTTAATTTTTAATAATAAGGCTCTTAGATTGCTTTCCCCTTTGGTGCCTGAAAAAGTAAATTATTTATATTAATCTGTTCTTCAAAAAGATTTTTAACAATTTATTTTTCTATTTGTAAATTTATTTCTGGTTCTTTTAAAGCCCAATTAATAATAAATTTGATAAGATATGCATAGTGGCAGTACTGAATATTGAAGCAAGCCATACCTCCATGTTCTTTTGCTAAGCGTAATTTATCCCCCCCAAAAAAATTCTAGGGGCCAGATATTCAAAACTTTGTGCCAGGCAAAAAACATTTGCACAGGTTTAGCACGGGATTAGCGTCGGTTTGCTATATTCAAAAGCCCAAATATCGCATGAAAAACTGCATTAGTGCCAGGCAAAATCATAATGTATGCAAGGGCCAAACTGAGGGTGTGTGTACATGAATACATGTGCAATGCTATATTCAGCGACTAGCACCATGCAAAGTGGTTTTGCGTGACTTAGCGTGACACGTAGTGTGGTGCACATTACTGGCCAGGAAAAGCTAGTCTTAACCCTGGGCAATTAGCTTTGTGTGATATTTTGGCTTTGTGTGGTGTTTGCGCAGCTTTGTGTGGCTTTTGCATGGCTTTGCACGACCCTAACAAATAAATATGACACATAGACAAAGCCAGACATAGAGGAAACATGCTGCTCACTGATGGCATCACAATGATGCCATCATCTGCCACGGTCCCAGCCATGCCAGGCAGTAAGTGGTGACCCTGCTGCCAGTGGACAGCATGGCAGTGTGGTCATATAGCACACACATGTGGACCACTCTTCTGTGGACACCAACAGATGCCAGCATACACATGCAGCACTGTGGGCATGGAGGATGTTGAGGGGAAAGTGTATGGGTGGCCAGGCTGTGCCACAGATCAGGTGTGGCCACAAGGCTGGGACACATCATGCAGTACACATGGGACAGTATTGGGAATACCCCAACACCAGTGTGCCTTTCTGATAATATATGCCCCCCTGGCCACATACCATACAGCTGTACAACTGCCACAGCATACAAAGCTGGACATGTATAGGTCACTGTGAGCATCCCATGCCAGAGGTGCAGCATCTGTGGGTCACACAACAGCATAACAGTAATGTCCACTGTCAGTAAACACCTGCATGTTGGGCCTGTCACTGTGTATAGTGCAATCATCAGCACTGCCCTACACACCATAGGCAGTGCTGTGTCCACACACTACTGGCCCCCTTGCTACTGTAGTGTCTGCTGTGTACTCTACCATGACCTACAGTATGACAGTTACATGCAGCACCACCACCATCTGTGCCTATGCTGTGTTGTCCCAGTACATCTGCAGGCAGCAGCTTATGTGAAAGAACAGTGTTCAAAACTGTATAATATTCCCCTGAATTGTTTGCGTAGCACTAACATGTTTGCGCAGGTTTAGCAGGGGTCACACGATGCCGAGAACGGGGGGTGGAAATAGCACTCTGCGGGGTGTGCAGCGGCTTGGCACCAATCCGGTTGGCCAGTTTAGCTATGACAGTTGCCATTGCAGTGGTCTGCCTGTCAATGGCAGCAGTCACATCTGCCTGCTGCTGAGTCAACTCTGCCAGGAGCAGGGCATGGTCCCCGCTTTGCTGCTCCTCTGCCTGGTGCAGCGCCGCGCAGAGTGCATCCATCACCGCCATGAGCTGCATCTGCTAATCCACTGAGGCCTGGAGAAGATGGCTGTGGTCGTCCAAGGGGTCATCTGCATGTCCAGCATGCTGTCCCCCGTGGTGCTCCTGGCCCTGTTGCACTGCACCCCTCGATGGTGGGCACCACACAGCGCTGCCATCCTAGGGTATGTCCAAATGCGGTGCACTGCCACTGCCCTCCGCTCTGTCCCCACGTTGACACTGGCCAGCTGCTGCCGCTGCCCCTCTGGCTGCCGATCGCCAGGCACCACTGGCGCGGCAACAGCGGCAACAACAGCCCCACCACCCTGGCCACATGCCAGTGCTGCCCCACTGGAGCCTGCAGACACAGCCTGAACATGGGCTATGGTGCAGGCAGCCATGCCAACACCACCCACGGAACCGCCTGGGCGGATGCCATCCGTGGGACCATCCCGTGTCCCACATACATCACTGTCTGGGACATGCGTCACATCATCATCAGTGCTGGAGCTGGCCCTGATCCATGTCTCAGCACACTGGACACTGAGGGCGGTGTCACACTAGGACACAGCCAGGGCCATGTTCGCACCCGCACCACTGGCATCAGTCCGGACAGACGTGCAGGGCTGCTGACGGTCAGTCCCTCGGACACCTGTGGAGGTGGATGGGCACTCCACTGTGTCCAGGGCCTCCCCCTCAGTGGACACACCCACCACCACTGCCCCATGCAGACACTCAGGAGCTGTAAAGGAACACAGTACCATTAGTGGTTCCGCCTGGCCCTGGGGCCTGCCCCCACTTCCACCCACACACTGCCATCGCCTGACCTACCATGTAGTGATGGGCTGCCACCCATCTGGAAGCCACCACCAGGAACACCCTCAACGGCAGTACACCGCATGATGCTGGTCACCTACTCCTCCCGTGCCATCAGGTGGGGTACGTCCTGCTGGCCCCCACCGGTGGCATCACATGCCACCCTGATGGCAGCCACCTTATCTTTTATCCACCTCCTGTCCATGCCAACCTTTTTCTTACACTCCTGTATGGACCACTGGTGGCTGCCCAGCTGGTTGACGGCACATGCCACCTTGGCCCATGCCACCGCATGGGCCTGTGGTGTTCCCTGAGCAGCAGCTCCCTGTCAAGGTAGGCCTCAAACAGGACATTGGATTCTGCCCTGGTAAAGTTGGGCCTCCTCTTTCACACCCTTCTCTGCTCCTCTTCATCCTCTCACTCAGTCATGCTCGTGCCTGGGGGATGGACAGGTGTTACCTTGGACTGTGCAGTTTCATACAGCCCTCCCAGACCACTGTCCCCACGTCCCAACAGCATCCCACCTTCCTCAAAGGACTGCAATACCGATCCATGGCCCATGCATTCTCGGGTTGCATTTTTATAGCGCAATGCATGAAAATGAGGGTAGACGCAACTGTAATGGGATGCAAATGCAGTGGATGTGCCATGGAATGGCTCATGAGCTGGTTTGCATAACCTGACTGAATATCATACTGTTGCACCTTGCGCACTGGTGTTGAGCATGCTCAGGCTGTAGTGCACCACTGTGACATGCGCAGTCAGCACCGCACCATGCATGCCTGTGGTGCTGATGCCAACCCTAGCGGTGCTGCTGATGCACTGTGCATGGAAGGCAGTACAGGGCACGGCCACTACAGTGCCTGTGGCACTCGTGTGCTATATGCCCAGAGGGGTGCTTGTGCCATGGTGCACCGTGGGTGCCAGGGTGCCACAGTGCAGTAGGCCACTGCATGGTGACACACACATGCACCCTACTGTGCTACACACAGGGCTTCCCAATAGTGCTGTGGTGCTCCATTCGCGGACAGACCCTTAACCCTCCAGCTGACCTTTGCCCTCTAGGCGCCACGCATCCGCATGGCTACCCCCCATTGCACAGTCCGGTGCCAGCACGATTGCAACTGGCAGCGTAGTACCATGCTGCCTCCGCATGTGGGGCACGTGCGCTACAGGGTGCCATTTTGTGCTCACCAGTGACAGCACCATGCCGTGCACCAGAGCACCAGTGTGGACAGCAGTGGAACTGGATAACCTGGTGGCACTTGTGGAGCCCCATGCAGATGCCCTTTTTGGCCAGGTACCCCTCCTGAGGCCACAGACAATGGTGTGGCAGGAGGTAGCAGAGGACCTTGAGGAGGCCACAGGGAGCAGCAGGACTGATGGGCAGTGTCACCACCATTATGGGGACCTCCAGTGGTGTGACCCCAACCACCTAGGGTGACTGCAGGTGCGTGCCTGGTGGGGCGCCATGCCATGGCCAGGTAGGTGATCCTTCACCACACTAGTAATATCCATCTGTCCTGGTTTCATGGTGGTCGGCAGGCCATTCTGCTGGGGGGGCCGTACCTGTGTTGCCGGTGTTAGGGGTGCTTTGTGTACACCCTGCACCACCGCATCACAGCTGGGCTGTACGGACATGCACTCAGCAAGGGGGGGGGCCATGGTTCTGACGTGTACTGATGGGACTCTCTCCATGTTTGCACTCTAGGCCCGGAGGATCACTGTAGGGCCCATTTGGCCCGGGAGCAAGGACGGCAGGTTGACAATGAAGGTGTGGCCATGCAGACAGGGCACAGTGGTGGTGCCGGAGGTCAGCAGCGCCCTGCTGACTGGGACGCAGATGAGTGCTGTGTTTCCCCTTTCATCTGTGCATGGTGGGTTGCAGGAGTGGTGGTGGGGCATGGCCCCCTACACATGGCCCCTACTGCCATGCATGTCCCACAGTGCCCTCTGCACCATCCTGTTGGTCTGCACATGTGGGTGGGTGTCGCGGGTGGACTGTGCATGCACTGGGTGCCTGGCTGTGCCACTGTCATCACACTGCATAACCATGATACTGGATGGCCATGATGGTGCTGTGCAGTGCATAGGCAGTGGGGGTGTGCAGCGGTTTGCATGGCTTCAGGTGCCTGGGTAGGTGGGTCATGTGGGTGCACCCACTGTGGGTGGTTGCATGCCATCCCAGGGGTGCAGACCACAGCTGTACACCATGCACATTGGATGGGCTGCGGTGGTCTGACCAGTCACACGTACTGATTCTGCTCCCTAGTCCTAGGTGGACAAGGCTGGAAGACCCTGGAGCGTAACATACAGGAGATCCTGTAGGTCACCTGGGCCATGCTGGAGCTGCTACAGGGGATGGAGAGGGTTGAATGGCAGTGGCACAGAAGGCACCACTGGGAGCACAGGGACGAGAGAGGCCGCCAGTAGGGCCTGCAGCACCTGCACTGTTCCTTTCCCTCCCTGGACTGTACCTCGCACCCCTTTGCCCCCCTCCTTGCTATTCCCTTTGCCCCTGCCCTTCACCCCCAAGTTGTAGCCTTGCCCTTCCCCTCCCCCACTGTGTATATAGCATTGTAAATAGTTCCTGTTGTTTATGTTACCTGTTACAATATACATGCTTTTCATACTATGACTGTGTTGGACTTTGATTTGCAGTGAGCATATGGTGCCTTGCTGCAGTGGTGTGCATGGTGACTGAGGGGTGGTGCTGGCCTGGCTGTGGGTGTGTCCACCAGGGATCATCTACTGGTGTGGGTGGGGGCCATAGGCACTGTCTGGTGTATGTGTGGTGTGCCCTGTGCACTGTTTGCCTGTGTGCAATGGGCTTCGGTGCATGTGCTATGTCCCAGCTGCCCCTGGCAGTGTGTGCTGAGCCCCTGCGGCTGTGCCCCTTGTGTGTCTGTGGTACGCACGGTCGTGCTGACCCCACCACCACATGCATGGCTGCTGATGTGACATTGGTGGCAGTCCATGCCAGCCACCCTCCAGGCACGGTGCCCTGGCAGCTGGCATCCCAACTCCTGGTCTATTGCACGTCTGCCTCCGGTGACACTGTGGGCGGTGCTGTTGTTGTCCCCCTCCATGCAGTCTTTGGTGTCTGGGGCGGTGCCTGTTATCTGGTGACTGTCACATGGGGTTCTGTTGCATGCAGGTGGCGGCCTGGTTCACGGTGCACACACCACATGGCTGGCTCACCAGCACCATGGTAGTGTGCAGGCCATGGGTACATGGCACCATTGGACTCACAATGGCAGCATCTGCTGCTCCGCTATGTGTGGCTGTTTGACAGGGTACCCTTGGGATGGGGGGGTTTGTATGTGCCCTGTGTTGCCTCCTGTGTGGTGCATGCCTCCATGCACCACAGTAGGCTGCTGTGCTGTCTGGTGGGGCTGTGCTGGGACAGGGTGTGTGCATGGGTGGGTGTGCAGGGTGCCATCCTGCTGGTGGTGGCATCTGGGGCTGGCCTTGTCACATGCGGGGTCCCTCGAGTAACGATGCCAGGTCAACCTCCTTGCTGTGCCACTGTGGGTGCCATGCAGGGGGGCCTTGTGTATGCTGTAGTGCCGTCAGTGGCTGGTGTCACCTGATGTGGGGAGGGTCATAGAAACGTAGAATTTGATGGCAGATAAGGATCGCTTGGCCCACCCAGTCTGCCCATTTCCCTACCTGATGGATAAGCTGCAGATTCTAGTTAATCAACAGCTTACTTCCTCCTGCCCCCTACTAGAATTGCCTTATGCCTGTCCCATGCATTCTTGAATTCTCCCACTGTTTCTGACCCCACAACCTCCTCAGGAAGGCTGTTCCATGCATACACAACTCTCTCTGTGAAAAAATACTTTCTAACATTACCTCTGAGCCATCCCCCCTCAATCTTCAAATTGTGCCCCCTTGTTCTTGCACATCTCTTCTTCTGAAAGATACTATCCTCTTGTACCTTGTTAATTCCCTTGAGATACTTGAAAGTTTCTATCATGTCCCCTTTCTCCCTCCTTTCCTCAAGGGTATACATATTAAGCTGCTTTAGTCTCTCCTCATATGTCTTCTGGTGCAGACCTTGCACAATTTTGGTTGCCCTCATCTGAACAGCCTCCACTCTGTCTATGTCTTTGCAGAGATGGGGTCTCCAGAATTGCACGCAGTACTCCAGATGGGGTCTCACTAACTGTCTGTAGAGAGGGATAACAACTTCCTGTTTCCTACTGTTGATGCCTCTCCCTGTGCATCCCAGTATCCCCCAGCCCTCCTTACTGCCTTCTCACATTGCTTGCCCATCTTTAGGTCATCTGATATAATTACTCCTAGGTCTCCTTCGATTTTTGTTGTTATTAACTCACCCCCCATTGTGTACTCTTCCCCTTGGTTTTTGTTTCCCAGATGCATTATCTTGCACTTCTTTGCATTGAATCTGAGCTGCCACATATTTGCCCATTCCTCCAACCTTGCCATGTCCCTTTTCATTCTTTCCACCCCACCTTGTGTATCAACCCTGTTGCAGATCTTTGTGTCATCTGTAAAGAGGCATACTTTTCCTTCCAGGTGCTCTCCAATGTCACTTATAAAGATATTAAAGAGGACCAGTCCCAGTACCAAACCCTGCGGTACCCCGCTAGTTACCCACCTTTCTTCACTGTGGACTCCGTTTACTATTACCCTTTACGTCTTGTTATCCAGTTAGTTTTTTTATCCAGGCTACCACCTTGGGACCCACTCCAAGGCTAGCTAACTTTGTATACAGTGTCAGTGGCTCAGTCGGTAGCACACTCACCTCTGAGGCTGGGAGATCAGAAGTCTGTGGGTTCAGTTCCCACATCTGGCACTTGGGTTAATATCCCAGTACTGACACTGTAGTGCAGCATGAGAGGGGTGCTGCACTTCTGAGGTGCCGTCTGTCGGATGAGACGTTAAATTGAGGTCCCATCTGCCTGGATTGGTGGTAGTTCAGGTGGATGTTAAAGATCCCATGGCACTTATCGAAAAGAGTAGGGGAAGTTTATTGAAAAGAAATCATAACATCACAAGAGAAATAATAATGCATCAGAAATACTCAAGTGTACAAAATAAAAAAAACTATAAAAAACAGAAAAATACAATATAAACTTAATTTAGAAGAAAAAATGTTTCCATAAAGTATCTACTTTAGCTTTAGAAAATCTACGAACGTCATTTTCTTTAACAGATAGCAAACCATCTTCAATTTGTGAAAAAATGTTACTGTTCAAAACTTGCTGTTGCTGTAATACAAAGTGACAATGAGCCTGCCATAAAAAATATTGGACAAAGGAAAAGAAAACATTCAAAGTACTTTTATGATAAGACTTCCATACCCCAGTATAATCCCCTAAAACAATGGTGTGATAAGAAATACGGTTTAGAAAAGGCAAATGCCAATGTGTAGCAGCGCCTTCCAAAAAAGCTGACTATGGGGGCAATTAATAAAAATATGAAGCATATTTTCCTCAATATTAAGACAAGTAGGTCTCAGACAGAATCTCTCAGTCTGGGGTTTATATTTTAAATTACCCCAAACACCCAGTCTCCCCTGAATTGAGATCCACACAATATCCCAAATGTGAGGAGAAATCCTAAAATCCATCAATTTATGTAAAGAAAATGACATTTTAGTGGGCACACATTCAGGAAACAATAAAACAATTTTCTGAACATCATAAACAATAAAGGTATAAAAAGATTTTCTATGTAAAGTCATCAGAGTAGGATAAGAAACTTTCCATTGTTGCATTTTCTTAATAGTAGACAAACCATAAGTAGGTAAAAAAATCTGAGGACAGAATCTTAGTGGGTAATAATGTCAATTTAATAAATAACGTGACCAAAGGAATTGTGACCACAACTGCCAGGAAAGGGTAGCAGGAGTCCATAAATAAGTAAAGGAACCAAAAAAGAACAGGGAATGATAAAAAACAATAGGATTAATCATAGCTAATCCTCCTTTATTAATAGGCAAATAGGTAATATCCCTTTTAACTAGGTTCAATCTATTGCCCCAGAGCATCTGAAAAAAGAGACTAAGAATTCTAGTTTCAAAATGCACTGGAGGAGGGAAAACATAACATAATAATAAGAATACAGGGAGCAGGAACTGTTTAATAATCAAAACCCATTTCTTCTTCCCAAATTTCCAACCTTTCCATCTATGAACATTGTTTTCTCCTATATGTAACTGCTTATCCCAATTGTAAGTAGCCAAATTACCCAGACCAAACCAAATACCCAAACTCTTGTGAGGAGAAGAAACCACCGGAATCCCTAAGGTGTCTAAAGATGCTGGGTTTACAAAGTTCAAAGAAAAAATGAAACTTTTATCCATATTAAGCATAGCTCCAGATAAAGAACCAAAATGGGAAAAAATCTGCAAAGCCTTAGTTAAGGAAGAAAAATCCTGAACTAATAAAGTAATATCATCAGCATAGGCTGTAATTTTTTAATGTGGCAAGAAGGGGGAGGGAGCCAAACCTATAATGCTAGTGTCACAAAGTATTTGTCGGATCACATGATCCAAAACAAAGGAATATAAAAGAGGGCTTAAGGGACAACCTTGTCTAACATCAATAGTGAGAGGAACATCGGTGCCAAAAAGCCCATTAACTGTAGAGATAATAGTTGCAGCAGCATATAGCAAAGATATCCAGTACACAAAGGGTTTAGGAATACCATACTGCAATAAAAGGGGAAAAAGATAATCAAGACATACTTTATCAAAAGCTTTAGCTTGGTCTAAGGCCACCACAAACCCAAAGAGATGGTGTCTAGTACTAGCTTCAAACACATCTTGCAAAAGATCTAAATTATGTTACATACACAGGCAAAGGTACTGGACTTTAGGAGGGCTGACTTTGCCAAAATGGGTGAGTGCCTAAGAAATGCACTAGCAAATGGGCAGGAAGGAGGGGAGGAAGAACAATGGGGAATAATAAAACTGCCATCACAGAGGTAACAAGCCTTTGTGTGAAGCAAATAAACAAAACTAAACAATGTAAGAAACCACTATGGTTCTCAAAGGAAGTGGCAGTGAAGGTTCAAGAGAAAGAAAGCTTTCAGGTACAAGGAATCACAGAAGCAGCAGGACAGAGAACTGCATCAGTTAAAGCAAAAGGAAGTTGGGAAGGCAGTCAGAACAGCAAAGGCCCAAACTGAGAAAAAGATAGCCAACTCAGTTAAGAAAGGGGATAAAACCTTTTATAGGTACATCAGGGAGTGAGGGAAGACCAAGGGAGGGATAATGAGGCTTAATAAAGGGGGGGTGGGCAGAGGGTGACTGTGAAAAGGCAGAGATACTAAACAAACATTTTTGCTCAGTATTTACAAAGGAAGAGGGGGAGGTACCTAAAACAAACAGTAGAAACACTCTGGATACAGAAGTTGATACCAGCCCATTTACAGAAGAAAGGGTTCTGAAAGAACTCTTAAAACTGAAGGTGGACAAAGCAATGGGGCCTGATGGGATTCATCCCAGAATTCTAAAAGAACTAAGGGTGAAATTAGTAATATCACTGACTACCCTGTTTAACAAATCATGGGAGGATGGGGTGGTACCCGAGGACTGGAGGAGGGCAGATGTGATTCCCCTTCACAAAAGTGGGAGCAAGGCAGAAGCAGGAAACTACAGACCTGTTAGTTTAACCTCAGTGGTAGGGAAAATGTTGGAATCACTTCTGAAGGAAAGAATTGTTGAGTATCTAGAGGCCAGAGGAGCACAGGACCCAAGGCAGCATGGATTCACAGTGGGAAGGTCATGCCAGACAAATCTGATAGATTTCTTTGACTGGGTGACTGGGTGACCAAAGTAGTAGATCAGGGAGGGGCTGTGGACATGGTCTACCTAAACTTTAACAAGGCATTTGACACAGTCCCACAGAAAAGATTAATATACAAGTTAGCTAGCCTGGGAGTGGGTCCCAAGATGACAGCCTGGGTAAAAAATTGGCTGGAGAATAGGACACAGAGAGTAATAGTAAATGGAGTCCACTCTGAAGAAAGGGGGTTACTAGTGGGGTACCACAGGGTTCAGTATTAGGACCAGTCCTCTTCAATGTCTTTATAAGTGACATTGCAGAGGGACTGGAAGGAAAAGTATGTCTCTTTGCAGATGACACAAAGATCTGCAACAGAGTTGATGCACAAGGTGGGGTGGAAAGGATGAAAAGGGACTTGGCAAGGTTAGAGGAATGGTCAAATGCATGGCAGCTTAGATTCAATGCTAAGAAGTGCAAGGTAATGCACCTGGGAAACAAAAACCCAGGGGAAGAGTACACAATGGGGGGTGAGATACTAACAACAACAAAAATGGAAAGGGACCTGGGGTAGTCATATCAGATGACCTAAAGATGGGCAATCAATGTGAGAGGGCAGCAAGGAGGGCTGGGGGGATACTGGGATGCATAGGGAGAGGCATCACCAGTAGAAAACAGGAAGTTATTATCCCTCTGTACAGACAGTTGGTCAGACTCCATCTGGAGTACTGTGTGCAGTTCTGGAGACCCAGTCTTCGCAAAGACATAGACAGGATGGAAGCTGTCCAGAGGAGGGCAACTAAAATGGTGCAGGATCTGCACCGGAAGACATATGAAGAGAGACTTAAGGAGCTTAATATGTATAGCCTCGAGGAAAGGGAGGGGGGCATGATAGAAACTTTCAAGTACCTCAAGGGAATCAACAAAATCCAAGAGGGTAGCATCTTTCAAAAAGAGAGGTGTGCAAGAACAAGGGGGCACAATTTGAAGATAGAGGGAAGGGGGCAGCTCAGAGGTAATTTAAGGAAGTATTTTTTTCACAGAGAGGGTTGTGGATGCATGGAACGGCCTTCCGGAGGAGGTCGTGGAGTCAGAAACAGTGGTGGAATGCATGGGACAGTCATAAGGCAATTCTAGGGGATGGGGGTAGAAAGAAGTAGGCTGCTGGTTAACTAGGATCTGCAGCTTATCCAGTAGGCAGGAAAATGGGCAGACAGGGTGGGCCAAGCGGTCCTTATCTGCCGTCAAATTCTATGTTTCTATGTTGTATACATCTGTTAGGAATAGTGCAGGTCTGAGCTGGATGAATAAGGAAGTCAGCAACCATCAATAGTGTATTAAGAATTTTTGCTAGAATCTTATAATCACTATTTAGAAGACTTAAAGGCCTCCAATTAGACAAAAGGGTCTTATCTCCTGATTTGTATAAAAAATGTAACAGAGAAGTATTGAAACCAAAACAGGGAGAAGAGGAAGTCAACATAGAAATGAAAACCAGGGGTAAAAAATGGGACATATAGAACAAAAAGCATTTATAAAAGTCATTGGGGATACCATCCATTCCAGGAGAGGTACCAATACTTAATTGGGAAATAGCGGCCTCAACCTCTTGAGGCAGTATAGGCCATACTGGACATTGTACCATGGATGTGGGTATCTGGGAAATGGTTTAGCAAATCCAGAAAATAAGGGAGAAGAAGCAGCAGGAATGGGATGAAATGTAGAACTAACAAACTGCTGTACTATTGCTAAGATTTCTAAATCAGTGGATACCACATTACCATTTATAGTGGCAAGGTGAGTCATCAGGGTTTTATCCAGCCGTTGTTCACATGCCGCATATGGATCTGATGCTGGTGTTTTCTGTGTGCCAAATCTAAATTCCATCTGCAAAGATTTAGCCCTATCGTACTGATAGTTTTTCATTTGTTTCTTAATTTCAAAAATTTGAGAAGTAAATCCTATCTTATCACGTGGTGGAAAAGACATCAACTTATACAACTGATTTCTCAAAAGAAGGTAGTGTAAATAATTAGAGTTAGCTCGGTGTCTACTAAAGGAAAGCATAAGTTGTTTAAGCTCCATTTTGGTATCCAGCCACCAATTCAACGAAGAGTCTTAGGAGCACATAATAGAGTCCTGAACTGCAAAGAAAACCTCAATACGAGAAAAAAAGGGGGGGGGATCTAAAAGGGACATATTGAACCGCCAGCAATGATGAGGGGAAAACATTTTTGGAGGGACAGTAGATAAACTTAAAGTACAAAATAAAACATTATGGTCTGAAAATTCCTAGGGTTGAGATATACAAAAAATAGGGATAAGATACTTTGATACAAAAAACATGTCAATACGGGTAGCATAAATATGCCTATGATAAGTAGCCCCTGTGCCTGTTTTATGTAAGGTCTGGAAAGCATCCCGTATACTGGCTCCAGAGGTAACATGTAGCAGGGCATGGGAATCGCAATACATCTTCTTCTGTGTGGCACCCATAAGGTTAGTGTCCAAGGGACAATTAAAGTCACCTCCCCAAACAGTATGTTTCCTAGTATATACGAAGGGCTTAATTTCATCAAATAGCTCAATTCTAGCTGTTTTAAGCTGGGGAGCATAAAGATTAATGAAATGGAAGGAAAAATCCCTAAGGGAGCAATCAAGCGCCAAAGCCCATCCAGGCCGAACATCAATAAGCCTGGTAACATGGAATTTAGTAGATTTAAATAAAATACCAATCCCATCCACCATTTCTAAACCAAAAGTCCAAAAAAGAAGGACTCCAATGCCATTGTCTTTTTATTTGTTCTACCTCAGCAAGAGAGGAGAGGCATGTTTCTTGAACAAAAAGGACATCAACATCAAGGGAGTCAAAAAAGGAAAACAGAGATACAGTATCTGTTTTTTATAGGCCTTTAAGCTACAGACATTAAAAGACCCCAGTTTCAAAGTAGCCATCTAATTCATAGAAAAGTTAAGGCCCTCCCTTTAAACTGCTACTAGCCTTTCTTTTTTCCCTTTTTTCTTTAGAAAGTTCAGTAGATCTGATTTCTTCATCCTCAGTAACCAGCTCAGACCTGTGCAAGGTGTCTGACTCCAAATCAGAATCCCCCAAGTCATCTTGAAGGGGGGAAAGAATATGCTCCGTATAAATGGGACAAGGAGACGGGATTTTAAGAGAGGACCTGGTGAATCTATGACTCTTAATAGTTTCAAATAAGGAGGGGCATGGCAGTCTCACTCCCAACAGGTAAATCAGTCACAGTGATGGAAGTATCAGGTCCTAAACTAGGAGAAGGAGCAGGGACCTGTATGGATGGTAAAGAAGGCTGAGCTACAGGGGAAAAAACATCAGAAGGGGGGACTAAAGGAGAGTCCTCAGAAGGGGCAGACTCAGGTCGTGAGGCAGAAGGAGAAGAAGTAGTTAAATCCTGGTGTTTTTCTTGGGCCCTATAAACTAAGTCATCGTATTCCCAACGTTCATCCCTATTCCATTTGGCCAAAGTGCACTGATGAAAAGCATGCCCCTTCTCATTGCACAGATTACATTGAAAAATGTTTTCACATAAATCAATGGAATGGCCATAGCCCCCACATAAAGAACATTTTAGCATGTCACAAGAACTGCTAATATGTGTCCAAGAGCCACATTTATAGCAGGCCCTGGGTTACTCACTGTAAAAGCAAACACCTCTGTCTTTACCTAAAAAAAAAAAAAACTATTAGGTAAATGAATAATATCTGAATTAACCTGAAAAACTTAACTTTAAATGTCCAACCCCCAGTCCAAATACCTTCTAAATCTAAAAGAGCCTCAGGAGGGCCAAGAATGTCACAACGATTTTGTAGCCAGTGATAAATATCATTGACATTCACCCCTTCATTATGGAACATGACAGTTACATGCCTAATCTGTGGTCTAGAAAGGGGGATAGCAAAAAAGGGGGTCCATAAGGGGGTATTCTTAAGGATAGAATATTTCTCCCAAAACTTTTCCAGACTGCTATTAAGTTGAAAACTGATATCAAAGGAATCCTCCCCAGAGACATGAATCAGAGCATATGGGTCAGAAGGAAGAAAATGCATAGAACTTCTAAGCAATTGATTAGCGATATAGTATCGGTCAGGATGAGTAGAAAGCCCACCCTTGTAATGCAACCTCACAGTGTTTCTCCTAGGAGCCTGCTCTAATTTATTTTTAAATAGGTCAGCCATAGGGATATGTTTATTGCTGTCTGAAAATCCTGTTTTTGAAGATTTTTGACCAAACCCCCCGAGGATGCACTAGGGCCAGAAATGGCCTCAGTATCTTCCTGAACATGGTGCGCACCTTTTTTATCATGAGTTGAAGACAGATTATGTCCAGAAGGTATACCTGAGCTCAGTTTGATGGCATGCATAGAGGTAGAAGATCTAGGCCCACTGTCCACCCAGTCAGGGTCCGGAATCCAGGTCCCCGAAGTCGTATGAGTCCACCCAGATCTGGAAAGTGAAGCATCAGCTGACCAGTCTACCAAAAAATCCAAAGAAGCCGCCTGAAGCCCAAACTGTTCGTGAACCACTTGAGAGGTAGAAGGAGCTACACTCGTCGCTGAAACTCTGACAGGCTGTTCAGTGCGACCAGACTCCACGCCCGGAAGTTCCGTCGAGAAAAAAGGGTCCGTACTGATAACAAGACCTGAAGAAGAAGAAGTACTGAAATCCTTAGGTGCAGAAACAGGCAAAACAGGGCAATCAAAAGAAGAGGCAATTTCAGTCGCAATCTCCCTAACTGGTGATATACCAGTATCCTCCACAACCATACCTTCAACAGCAGAACCGAGCATCCCACTCATAGGGACAACGTCCAGAACATCCATCGATAGAGCTGCAGGATTCACAACAGGAGCCACCAACAACACGTCCTGCTCCATACGAGGCTGCACATCATCTGCCATTCTGCAGACACAGCACAACCCCCTACTGGCCACAAAGCAGCAGCAGAGTAGGGGAAGTTTTATTGAAAATAAATATAACATCACAAAAGAATACAAAAACAATCAAAGTATGATATTATACAGGATGAATAAAAATCAACATTAAACAAAAAAGAAAAAACAGTATTACCAGAATTTATACACAAATGAAATTTTGCCAAAAAGAATCAACTTTAGATTTTGAAAATTTAACAGCATCTCTAGATTTAACAGAAGCCAACTCATTCTCAATTTGTAAAAACATGGTGTTAAATAATACTGTTTGTTGCTGCAGAACAAATTGGCAGCGAGCTTGCCATAAATAATATTGTGCGAAGGAAAAAAAAACATTCAAGGCACTTTTATGATATAAACACCAGATCCCTGTATAATCTCCCAAAACTATGGTTTGATATGAAATATGAGCCAAAAAGGGTAAGTTCCAATGTATAGCAGCGTTCTGCCAAAATTTTTGACTGAAGGGACAAGTAACAAACAAATGAACCATAGTTTCTTCACAATTTATACAGGTAGGCCGTAAACAGAATCTTTCAAGTCACCTCTAACCTCTAATCTTCCTTGCATAGAGAGCCACACAATATCCCAAATATGTGTGGGAATCCTAAAATCTGTTAACTTCCTGAGAGAAAAAAGCATTTTAGAGGGCACACATTCTGGAAAGAGAAGAACATTTTTCTGAACATCAAAACAATGAAATTGTAAAAGGGTTTTCTGGAGAAAGTAAGTAAGTGCGGAAAATAAATTTTCCACTGCTGTAGTTTTTTTTCAAAGTAGCAATACCATAGGATGGCAAAGAGTCAGACAACAGGATTTTTGGAGGTAAAAGAGACCATTTATCCAAATACCTAGACCATAAAGACTGTGACCAGAACTGCCAGGACATAGTGGCAGGAGATCAGAGATAAGAAAAGGATTCAAACAAAAACAAGGAGTGGTAGAAAACAATGGGATTGATCATGGCCTCCCTTATTAATAGGTAGATAAGTAATGTCCCGACATATAGGGTTCAATCTGTTACCTCATAGCATCTGAAAAAAGAGGCTGAAGATTCTGGTTTCCAGATGAAGAGCACATAACTTAAATATAAAAAAATAGGTAACAAAAATCTTTTAATAATTGCAACCCTTTTTTTCTTCCCAAATTTCCAACATTTCCAGCGATGAATCTTAAACTCTCCTATATATAGTTGTTTCCCCCAATTATAGGAAACCAAATCTCCTGCCCCAAACCAAATACCTAGAATTTTGTGGGGAGAAGAAACAACCGGAATGCCCCTAATGTCAGAAGGAACTGAAAATGCAGGGTGTAAGAAAAAAATAAAACTTTTTTCCATATTAAGCTGGGCTCCTGTTGATGCACCAAAATGAGAAAAAAATTGTAGTGCAGTGGTTAAAGAAGGGATATCTTTAAGTAATAACGTAACATCATCCGCATATGCGGTGATTTTCTCAAGAGGTAAAGTAGAGGAGGGGGCTAAACCAATAATACTAGCGTCCCATAAAATTTGTCTAATCACAGGGTCCAGAACAAAAGAGTAAAGAAGCGGACTTAACAGGCAGCCCTGTCTCACTCCAACAGAAATAGGGATATCTGTACCAAAAAGACCATTAACCATGGGGACAATAGTAGCGCTCTCATATAAGGTAGAAATCCACATTACAAAAGGTTTGGGGATACCATACTGCAAAAGTAAGGAGAATAAATAAATATGTTGAACCTTATCAAAGGCTTTAGCCTGATCTAAGGCAATAATATATCCTGAAATTTTACCTGCACGACTAAGCTCAAATAAGTCCCGTAAAAGATATAAATTGTGTTGAATGCGCCTGTTAGGAATAGCGCAAGTTTGAGCCGGGTGTATAAGATAATCTGCTACCAATAATAATCTATTGGTGAGGATTTTAGCCAAAATGTTGTAATCACTATTCAACAAACTCAAAGGTCTCCAATTAGATAATAAAGTTTTGTTTCCTGATTTATATAAAAAATAAAGTAATGAGGTACTAAACCCTGATTGGGAAGTAGAAGAGAACAACAAATAATTAAATACCTTTGGCAAAAAATAAATCATGTAAAAAAGAAAAAGTTTATAAAAATCATTAGGAATACCATCCAACCCCGGTGAAGTACCCTTACTTAATTGCTAGATGGCCTTTTCAACTTCCTGGGAAGAAATAGGTTGAATTAACGAGGTTACTTGAGAGGTAGGGACTTGAGGAAGCGAAGCGATGAAACTAGAAAAATCAGGCAAAGGTTGGTCAGACCTATCCTGAAAAGAATTGCCAACATATTGTTGAACTAGTGCTAACATTTCCAAATCCTTGTTAACCAAAAGTCCAGTGGGAGAAACAAGCTGAGTCATAAGGGTGTTCTCCAGCCGCTGCTTACAGGCCTCAAAGGGATCTGAAGCTGGTGTGTTCCTGGTTCCAAATTTAAATTCCAATTCTAAGGACTTAGCTCTATCATATTGAAAAGATTTCATCTGTTCTTTCAGTACTCGAATTTGATAAGTCAAATCATGCCTATTGTCAGGAGGAAAGGACATCAACTTATATAACTGGTTTTGTAAAAGAAGGTATTGCAAATAATTAGAGTTAGCCTTAGCTTTACCAAAAGAGAGCAAAAGCTGCTTTAGTTCCCTTTTGGTATCCATCCACCAACTCAATGAAGAGGTGTAAGCACAAAAAACAGATTCTCTATTAGCAAAAAAAGACTTCAATCTGTGAAAAAAGGGAAGGATTATCAAGAAGTGACATATTTAATCTCCAACGATTATATTTTGAAAAAATCTTGGGTGGAAGAGAATGCAAACTGAAGGCACAAAAAAGAATATTATGATCAGAGAATTCTGAAGGCTGAGATCTACAAGAAATGGGATGTAAATGTTGAGAAAAGAAAAACATATCAATTCTTGTGGCATAAATAAATCTGTGATAGGTAGCACCATTACCCTTGGGGTGCAGTGTACGATAAGCATCTTTCATACTGGTTCCAGAAAGCATTTGTGACAAAACATTAGAGTCACAATATATTTTTTTTTTTGGGTGACTCCAGACAAGGAGGTATCCAAAGTACAATTAAAATCCCCTACCCAAATAGTATGCATTCTAGTAAAGAGGAATGGCTTAATTTCCCCAAATAATGCAACCCTAGCTGATTTAGTTTGCCGGGCATAAATATTAATGAGACGAAAGGAGAAATCTCCAAGGGAAGCATCCAGAATTAGGGCTCTACCTGGACTGATATCAAGAAGTCGAAATATATGAAAGTGGGTGGATTTAAAGAGAATGCCAACACCATCCGCAGGTTCCAGCCCAAAAGACCAAAATGAAGGCCCCCAGTGCCATCTCTTTTTGATTAAGGTCCACCTCAGCAAGTGAGGAAAGACGACTTTCCTGAACAAAGATAATGTCCACTGGAAGAGTTGCAAAAAAAAGCCAAAATAGAAATTTGTTTTTTGTATGACTTTAAACTGCAAACATTAAAGGACAATAGTTTTAAAGTGGCCATGAAAAACTAATGTTCAGCAAAGTCCTCCTTTCAGGCTGTTACTGGCCCTCCTTTTTTTTTCCTTTCATTCCCTTTTTGTCCTTAGATAGTTCTGTGGATTTACTGTCTTCATCTTCAGTAACTATTTCTGCTCTATGTGAAGCATCAGATTCTAAATCCGAGTCCCCAAGATCATCTTGTAAGGGAGAAAAAATATTAATGGTAGGGATAGGACAAGGAGTAGGAATTTTCAGTGAAGACCTAGTAAATCTTTGCCCCATAACAGTTTCAAAAATGGGGGAGGGGTGCATAGTGGGCCTGTCAGAAACACCATCCTTTTCAAAATCCTGATCTGGGATTTGAGAAGGTCCAGAGTCAACCACAAGGGATATTGAGTCCATTACTACCGGAAGGGTAGTATCAGGAACTGGTGCAGATTCACTAGGGACAGGGTTTTGTAGTTTAACTTGAGCTTGTATTACTAACTCATCATGATCCCACCCTTCAGCTCTATTTGTTTTAGCCCAGGGGCATTGATGAAAGCCATGCCCTTTATCCTCACATAAGTTGCATTGAAAAATATTCTCACATAGGTCCATCGAATGCCCATACCCCCCGCATAGTGAACATTTCATCATGTCACATGAACTACTGATACGTGTTCGTGAGCCACATTTATAACAGGCCCTGGGCTGACCACTATAAAAGCACACTCCTCTATCTTTCCCTTAAAAAAAACTGTTTGGGAGATGAATGATATCAGAATTCACCTGAAATAACTTCACTTTGAATTTCCAGCCCCCAGTCCAGATACCTTCTAAGTCTAATAAAGCCTCAGGGGGACCAAGTATATCACAGCGTTTTTGCAACCAATGGTAAATGTCACTTACATTTACCCCTACATTCCTGAACATGATAGTAACAGACCGGATTTGGGGCCTAGTCAGAGGAATGGCCAAAAATGGAAGCCATAAAGGTGTATTTTTTAAAAGAGAATATTTCTCCCAAAATTTTTCTAGGCTTTGATTAATTCAAAGACTAACATCGAAAGAATCCTCCCCAGAAACATGTATTAGAGCAAACAAATCAGAAGGAATAAATGACACAGCCATTAAGCAAAGTGTTAGCTACATAGTATCTATCAGGATGAGTATTAAGACCACCTCTATACCTTAGTCTGACTGCATTCCTCCTGGGAGCCTGTTCAAGTTTATTTTTGAATAAGTCAGCCATAGGAACACGATTAAAGGGTTCAGTGCCCTTATCTTTAATAATCCTATTATGTGCTGTAACATTATCCCTTGACCCCCCCCTCCCCCTGAGGATGTACTGGGGCCAGAAAATGCCTCAGGATCCATCAACAATGGGTGCGCACCATCAATATTACAGTTAGCAGAAGAACCAGTGTCAATACCTGAGCTCAGGGAGGTGGCATGCTTAGACGAGAGCAAAGTAACAGGTGTCCAGGCAGGGTCAGGAACCCAAGTCCCCATGGCATTTTGAATCCATCCAGCTTTGGATAAAGAGTCCTCCATTGACCAGTCCTTAAAGCTATCAGAATCCTTTGATGCCAAGCCAAATAGGTGTCTCAAAACCTGAGACGTAGAAGGGTGTTGAGCTGTAACAGTGCGAACCTCCGAAGCCACCGAACCATCCGACGCCATAACCGGAAGCACGTCTTGCAAAAAGCCGTCTGTAGTAACAACAGCAGCTACTGAATCAGAAGTTCCCACAGCAGGTAGAAGACAAACAGGACCTATAGAGAAAGCAGAGGATACCTCCAGAATCGGCGGTTCACCGATCAGCTCCAGAACGACAGTCAGCATCTCCAGATCAGAAGCCCCAGTATTAGAGGCAGGAACAGTAGTTTCCAAAACAGTTTGCAAAGCCATGCTAGCAGGAGCCTCTGTGCCAGCGTCCATCCTCACACGATACTGCAAAGCCTCTGCCATGCAGCAGCGCTATCATAGCCCTCTATTGGCCACAGAGCGCCAGCAGAGTTGGGGAATTTCCCCTGGCCAAATTTCCCTCATTCACTAAAAATACCACCAACAGCTTAATCTGGTTTAAGGTCAGTTGGCATTCATTTGTATCCCCTCCCCCGGGTCGTGCCTGAAAATAGACAGGATTTGTCTAGTGCACTTACCCGGTCAACAAAAACTAAATAAATAAATAAATATTAATCTTTTGTGTGAGACTGTGTCGAACATCTTGCTAAAATCTAGGTAGGCCATATCCACAGCCCCTCCCTGGTCTACTACTTTGGTCACCCAGTCAAAGAAATCTATTAGGTTCATCTGACATGACCTTCCTGCTGTGAAACCATGCTGCCTTGGGCCCTGTGCCCCACTGGCCTCTAGGTACTCAACAATTCTTTTCTTCAGAAGTGATTCCATCATTTTCCCTACCACTGAAGTCAAACTAACTGGTCTGTAGTTTCCTGCCTTTGCCCTGCTCCCACTTTTGTGAAGTGGAATCACATTTGCCCTCCTCCAGTCCTCAGGTGCCACTCCATCCTCCCATGATTTGTTAAAGAGAGTAGTCAGTGGTATTACTAGTTCTACACTCAGTTCTTTTAGTATTCTTGGGTGAATCCCATGAGGCCCCATTGCTTTGTCCACCCTCAGTTTCAAGAGTTCTTTCAAAACCCTTTCTTCTGTGAATGGACTGGTATCGACCCCCCTATTCAGAGTTTCTCCCTTGTTTGGTTTAGGCACCTCCTCCTCCTCATCTATTGTGAATACTGAGCAGAAATATTGGTTCAGTATCCCTGATTTTTCACTGTCATCCTCTGCCCACATCCCCCCCCCTTATTAACTCTCTGTATCCCTCACTTGATCTTTCTTCACTCCCTATTGTACCTATAAAAGGTTTTATCCCCCTTCTTAACCAAGTTGGCTATCTTTTCCTCAGTTTGTGCCTTTGCTATTCTGACTGCCTTCCCTGCCTCCTTCTGCTTTAACTGATAAAGTTCTCTGTCCTGCTCCTTCTGTGTTTTCTTATATTTCCTGAATGCTATCCTTTTCTCCTTAACTGTCCCTGCCACCTCTTTTGAGAACCATAGTGTTTTTTTGCTTCATTTTGTTTTATTGATTTGCTTCACACAAAGGCTTGTTGATTCTGCGATGGCAGTTTTGATTATACCCCATCGTTCCTCCACCCCTCCTTCTTGACCATTTGCTAGTGCTTTTCTAAGGCACTCTCTCATGTTCTTAAAGTCAGCCTTCCTAAAGTCCAATACTCATGTTTTTGTATGGCTTGACTCTATGGCTGTGTTTATTGTGAACCATACTGTTTGGTGGTCACTTGTTCCCAAATGGCTACCTACTTATAAATCTGAGATCCTTTCTCCTTCCCCATTTGAGAGTACCAGGTCTAAGATTGCTCCCTCCTGAGTGGGTTCCAACACTAGCTGTCTGAGGCATGTCCCCTGTAGGGCATCAAGAATGACACTGCTCTTGGATGTGCCTGCAGCAAAGGTGCTCTAGTTAACATCTGGCATATTCAGGTCCCCCATCAACAATATCTCTCCCTTTTCTGCGATTTAAGGATGCCTTCTATCATTTCCTTGTCCATTTCCTCCCCCTGAGATGCGGGTCTGTACACAACCCCCATGCAGATTGTGGTGCCATTTCCTGCCTCCAGGGTGACCCATAGTGACTCATCAACTTCCTGTTTACTCTTTAGTTCTGTTGCTTTAATCCCATCCCTTATATAGAGAGCTACTCCTCCTCCTCCTCCTCCTCTTTTACCCACCCTGTCCCTCCTGTAGACTGTGTATTCTGGTATGTTGACTTCCCACTCATGGTTCTCTGTGTACCATGTTTCAGTGACTGCCACAATATCCAGGCATCCCTCTTCCATCAAGGCCACTAGTTCAAGAAGCTTGTTGCACAGACTGCGGGCATTGGCATGCATCACCTTCCATTTATTTTTATGGCCTTACCCCTTTTAGCCCCATCCGTGTCCTTAACACCTTTTTCTGCATTTATCCCTGTCCTGCTCCCTACTGACTTCTCTGCCTTGGTGTTTAACTCTCTAACTACTACGCTTTGTGGGGGGAGGCTGGGATTTCCCTGCTCCTTTTCAGTGCCTCCCCCTTTTGCTAGTTTAAATGCTTGCCAATGAAGCATTTAAACCTGTCACCTAGGATTCTGGATCCCCCCTGGACAGATGCAGACCATCACACCAGTATAAGCCTGCATCGCTCCAGGTGGCTCCCCAGTCCCCAATGAAGCCAAAACCCTGAGCTCCACACCAGCTTTTTAACCATTCATTGAATCCCATGGTGCAGAATACCCTAGCATCATCCTTGCCATAGACAGGCAGCACCTCCGAGAAGGTTACCGTTCATGCCACTTGTCTAAGGCCCCTCCCCAACTCCACAAACTCCTCTTGCACCACTATGATCCCATTTACAGCCAGGTCATTTGTCCCTAGGTGAACAATGACATCCAGGTCCCTCCATCATGCAGCTGCTCCCGCAATCCTGAGGATTTGCTTCCTGTCCCTCCAAGCCATGGCACCAGGCAGGCACCTTACCTCCCTATCCCCTTCCTCCCCCACATCTACCCCCCCCAATGATTGAGTCCCCCACCAGGAGTTGTTTTCTTCCCCTGTGGGGTCTCGTGCCACCCTCCTGTAGGTCTCTTTTGTGGTGGTTTCCAGCATCCTCCTTGGTCTCCACTGCAGGTGCCTCCATAGAGTAACCACTCTTTGCCAGAACAGCATGAACTAGTGGCCTTGATGGAAGAGGGATGCCTGGATATTGTGGCAGTCACAGAATGGTGGGGCTGTCATGCATGGTGCCATGGGGCACCGGGTTGCATTGTCGTGGTGGTGGTGGCATACCTATGGTGCCATGCACTGTTTGGCTATGCATCTGGGCCGGGTGTCTCGGGATCGCTGTACAGGGGTGGTCAGCATTGGTGTGGTGCCGTGGCATGGGAGGGTTCTGGCCCTCCTTGTGTTGCAGTCACTGTTTGCCGGGGGACAGTGCTGAGGCACCTTGCCCTGCAGGTGTGGACTGCTGCCCGTGTCTGCTGTTGAATCGGTGCTGGGGTACATGGGCTGGTGGTCTGTTCAGCTCACCTCTGGTTGTGCTGCTCAAGGGGGCCTTGCCCTGGTGGGGGGAGTTAGTCTGTCTGTCCTGCTGCATGCTCCTCCATGCATGGCGCATCCATGACTAGTGCACTGCTGCCTCCCGTCTTTGTCCCTGCGCATCCCTGGGTGTGCTACTGTGCATCAGCCCTGCTCCACTGCACATCCCTAGTTGTGCCATGGTGCATCAGGCCTGATATTTAGCTGTGTTGCGTAGGCGCACCTTGGCTTGTGCTTGGTTTGAATATCGTGCCCGTTGCACAGTGGCACACTGCTCTTGCTCCTGCTCCCGCTATTGCGCATCTTTTTGGCACAGTCTGAATATCCCAACCACTAAATTTAAGTTCCAAGGGAGGGACCTTAATACTAGCAATCGCTTTATTTAACTCAATCTCCCTCAAAATCAATTCCAGGTCTATCACAAACAGTGAGGGAGACGGAGGAAACCCTGTCTTACCCCCACGCTATATGTGAAAAGACCTGGAAATCTGTCTGTTTATCTTAATTTGTACATAGGGCCTGGATATTCAGACTGCACCACAAAGTAGTGCAATAGCAGGAGCAAGCACAAGTGCAGTGCGCCCCTGTGCAGCACGTGTGATATTCAAACACAGCGCAGGCCAAGGTGCATTTGCACAACACAACTGAATATCACACCAATAGTGCCATGGTGCAACCAGGGATGCACAGTGGTGCAGGGCTGATGCACAGTAGCACAACCAGGGATGCGCAGGGACAGAGACAGGATGCAGGGGTGCACCACCCATGGAAACCATGGATGGAGGAGCACACAGCAGAACAGACAGCACCCCTCACACCCTCATGGACTGCACAACCTGTGGTGAGCTGGATGGACCACCAGCCCATGAACACCAGCATCGAATCCACAGCTGGGGCAGGGTGCCCCAGCACACCCCCTGGCAAGCAGTGACCGCAACACAAGGAGGGCCAGCCACCAAGTGCCACCCCATCCAACCAATGCAGAGCACACCCTGCACAGCGATCCCCAGACACCCTGCCCAGGAGCAGCACCCAACAGTGCATGGCACTGAATGCATGCCACCACCCCCACTGTGACAATGCAACCCTGTGCACCATGGAGTCATGCATGGTAGCCCCACTGTGAGCACCTCACAGCAGGCAGCACCAGCCACTGATGCAACAACTGTAGACACAGTGCTGCCCTGCCCGGCCCCCCCATGACACCGCAGAAAGGTCGACCCTGCATTGGTACCCAAGGGACCCTACATGCGACAAGGCCTGCCCTGGACCCCACCACCAGCAGGACAGCACTCCGCACACCCACCCAAGCACACACCCTGTCCCAGCACTGGCCCCAACAGCCAGCACAGCCGCCCACAGTGGTGCATGGAGGCATGCGCCACACAGGATGTGACACAGGGCACGGACAAACACCCACCCAGACCCAAAGGCACCCCAACACAGGGACACAATTGCAGGGCAACAAATGCCACTGGTGTGCAATCACTGATGCTGTGTACCCACAGCCTGCACCCCACCATGGCACAGGTGTACCAGCCATCCTGCGCATGCACCATGAAGCCGTCTGCCACCAGCATGCGGCCGGAGCACAAGTGACAGACATCAGAACACAGACCCTGCAACAGACACCAGTGACAGTATGGGGGGACAACAACAGCATAGGCCACTGTGCCACCCGAGACAGACGTGCACCATACCGGTGACAGGAGGCAAGCCACCATTGCACTGTGGCCAGCATGGGCAGCCAGCAATGACATGCCAGCAGACCGTGCATACCACAGACCTGCAAGGGGGCCTGCTGCATGGCCATGGACATACTGACAGGGGCACCAAGGACACAGCGCATGCACCAGGGACCACTGCACACAGGCATCCAGTGCACAGGAAACAACACACATACCACAGACAGGGACCGAGTCCCCCACTCACACCATAGGCAGGTCCCTGCCGGACACACACACGCCCAGACCTGCACCACCCCCAATGCCATGCACACCACTGCAGTCAAGCACCATATGCCCTCTGCAAATCTGAGACCACCACAGTTGTCAGAACAAATATGTCTGTATTAGAGTAGTGAACATTATGCAAAACAGAAAAATGAACTATTTACAAAGTGGGGGGAAAGGGCCACATGCCAAATAGGGGTGGGCATGAGGCAAGGGTGTACAACTGGGAGTTGGATGAAGGGGTGTGAGGGTTTGTCCAGGGGGGGGAATGTACATCTGGGGCATAGTGGGCCTAATGTCGACCCCTCTCCCCACTACGATCTCAGTGTCTCCTCCTGTGATGCTATCCTCTGACCCATTCCATCCTTTGGAGCAGCTCCAGGGTGGCCCTCACCAGCTGCAGCAGCTCCTTAAGACTCTGTTCCAGTGCAGTCCAGCGTTGTCCACCTAAGACAAGGGAGCAGAGTCATTACGCGCAACTGTCCAGACCCCTGCAGCCCACCCAATGTACACGGGATACAGCTGTGGGCCACGCATCTGTGATTGCATGTGACCACCCACAGTGTCCACACCCACATGACCTGCCTACCCAGGCACCCACAGCCATGCGGAATGCTGCACACACCCACTGCCCATGTCCTGCACAGCCCCACTGTGGCCATACAGTGACATGGCTATGCGGTGCGAAGGCAGTAGCACAGCCATGTACCCAGTGCACACACGGACCACCTGAGATGCCCACCCACACATGCAGTGCCACTGGATAGTGCTGAGTGCACCGTGTGGCATGCACGGCAGTGGGGTCAAGTGCTGGTGGCCATGCCCCGCCACTACCCCTGCAACCCAGCATGCACAGATGTAAGGGGAAACATGGCACTCACCTGCATCCAGGCCAGCAGGCGCTGCTTGCCCATGGCCCCTCCATGTCCCGGCTGCATCAGCAACACACCCACTCGGGTCTGCTCTGCCTGGTCTTGGGCCAGCCTTGCCCTACGGCACTCCTCCAGGCCTAGGCTGCAAACGTGGAGAGGGAAACATCAGTACAAGCCAGTAGCAAAGCTCCCCACAGTGTGCGCATGCCCGCACAGCCCAGCCATGACACACCCTCACCACCAGCACCACCACCACCCCCCAGCTAGACAGCCCCAACCCCCCTGTGGGGTGGACCTATGCACACTGCAATACCTGGACAGACGGACACTACCAGTGTTTGGATGGAGCACCTACCTGGCCATGGTATGGCACCTCTCTCTGGGTGCGTGTCTGCAGACACCCCAGTCAGTCAGGGTCCCACCACTGTAGGTCACCATACCGGTGGCGACACTGCTCCGCTGTCTGGGTGATCCCAGTCACCTCCTCCAGGCCATCAGACAATTCCTGCCACACAGCACTACGTAGCCTGTCTAGGGGATCCTGACCAAATAGGGCACCAGCATGAGGCTCAACTAGGGCCACCAAGTTGGCCAGCTCAATTGTGCTCCACACCTGCGCTCTCCTATGAGGCATCCTGCTGTTGGTATCGCAATGAAAATGGTGCTCTGTAGTGCATGTGCCCCATGTGCAGAGGCAGTGTGGTACTGCGCTGCCAGTCCCTATCACGCTGTCATTGAACTGCGCTATAGGGGTGCACCCATGTGGATGCATGGTGACTAGAGGGCAAAGGTCAACCGCAGGGTCAAGGGTCTGTCCACGCACAGAGCGCCACAGCACTATTGGGATGCACTGTGTGTGTAGCGCGGTAGGGTGCTTGTGTGTGATGCCCTGCAGTGGCTTACCATGCTGTGGCTCCATGGCACCTACGGCACACCAAGGCATGAGCGCCATATGGGTGAACAGTGCACTAGCACCACTGGACCAGTGGTGGCCATGCCCTGCACTGCCTCCCATGCACAGCACATCAGCAGCGCTGCATGCATTGGCGTCAGCACCACTGGCATGCGCTGTGCGGTGCCGATTGCGCACATCACAGTGCTGCGCCATAGCCTGAGCATGCTTACCAACATTGCGCAAGGTGCAACAGCGCAATATTCAGCCAGCATATGCAAATCAGCTCATTAGCCATTCCACGGTGCAACCACTGCATTAGCATCCACTTACAGTTGCACCTCACCTCATTTGCATGCGTTGCACTATATAAATGTGATCTGGGGCTGCAGAGGACATAGTTAGGGATTGCAGTCTATTGTGGTGGGTTGCATGCTGTTGGGATGTGGGAACTGTGGTTTGTGAGGGCTGAATGGGGCTGCACAGTCCAAGGTAACACCTGTCATTCCACAGGCTCGATCATGACCGACCGTGAGGAATAGGAGAAACAGGGACGGGGGAGAAGGAGGAGGCCCAACTTCACCCAGGCTGAATCAGATGCCCTGTTCGAGGCATATCTTGACAGGAAACTGCTGCTCAGTGGACAGCGGGGAACACCACGGGTCCGTGCTGTGACGTGGGGTGAGGTGGCGCATGCCATGACCCAGCATGGCAGCCACCAGCGGTCCATGCAGGAGTGTAAGAAGAAGGTCAGCACGGACAGGAGGCAGATCAAAGATAAGGTGGCTGCCATCAGGGCTGCACGTGCTGCCACCGTTGGGGGACAGCCGGATGTACCACCCCTGATGCCACAGGAGGAGTGGGTGACCAGCAGCATGCAGCATTGTGTCATCAAGGGTGTTCCTGGTGGTGGCTTCCAGATGGGTGGCAGCCCATCACTGCATGGTAGGTCCTGTGCTGTCACTGTGTGGGTGGTGGAGGGAATGCCACAGGGCAGGGCAGAGCCACTAACGCTAATGCATTCCCTTACAGCTCCTGAGCATCTACATGGGTCAGCAGTGGTGGGTGTGTCCACTGAGGGGGATGCCCTGGACATGGAGGAACACCCATCCACCTCCACAGGTGTCAGAGGGACCGGACAAGTGCATACCTGCACATATGTCTGGACTGGTGAGGGTGGTGCAGGTGCAGACGAGGCCCTGCCTGAGTCCCAGCGTGACAGTGCCCAAGGTCTCCAGTGTGCTGGGACACAGTTTGGTGCCAGATCCAGCACTGATGATGATGGACCACATGTCCCAGACAGTGATATGTGTGGGACACAGGATGGCCCCACAGCAGGCAACGGCACGGGTGTTGCTGTGGGTGGTGCGGCCGTGGCGGCCTGCATAACAACACAGTCCCAGCCTATGCCTGTATGCCCCAGTGGGGCAGCACTGATGTGCGTCCAGGGTGGTGGGGCTGTTGAGGCTACTGCGGCAGCGCTGGTGAGCCCTGGCGATTGGCAGCCAGAGGGGCAGTGCCAGCAGTCGGCCAATGGCAACGGGGGGACAGTGTTGGGGGGCCGTGGCAGTGCACCGCATGTGGACGTGCCCCAGCTTGGCTCTGGTGTGCAGCACCCATCGTCAAGGGGTGCTGGCCAGCAGGGCCAGGAACACCACAAGGGAAAGCATGCTGGACCGGCGGATGACCTCTTTGACGAGCACAGCCGTCTACTCCAGGCTTCAGTAGATCAGCAGATGCAGCTCGTGACGGCGGTGGATGCACTCAGTGCGGTTCTGCGCCAGGCAGAGGAGCGGTGCAGCAGGGACCACAGTCTGCTCCTGGCAGAGATGGCCCGGCAGCGGGCAGATGTGACCGCTGCCATTGACAGGCAGACCAATTTATTGACAGCTGTCATGGCCACATTGGGCACCCAGTTCGGTGCCCAGCCACTGCAGACACCACGCAGTGTCATGTCCACCCCCCATTCCAGGCACTGTGCGACACCTGCTATGTCAACACCAGGTTTGGCTGTGGGCATACCGAGCACGCCTGGCATGGGCATGTTCGATGGGCTGCAGACCCCTGCATGAACATGGTCATGTTCATGCAACGTCACCCCTCGGGGAACATCGGTGCCACCCCATGAGGCCAATGGTCAGCCTGGCATGGCTGGCAGGTCTCGGCAGGGCCACCCATGCATCCCTGGTGGCCGTGGTACTGTGCCACGTGACTGACCTGTCTCCCACCATGGCCACTGTCCGCCACTGCCCTATGTGCAGTGTGGTGTGCATTGTGCAATGCACGGGGGGGTACCTAGCCCTGTACACACACGGTCCCTGTGCAAACCCTCCTGGCTGCTGGCCACTGTGGTGTGTGCATGATGATACCTATGTTGCACTGTCCGCCAGTGTGCAATGGTGCCTGGCATCTGAGGCATACACAGTGATGGCCACTGGGTATGGTCATGTGTGGATCTGTGTGGAAGTGGGGGTGGCTGTTGGGGTTGGTGTGCCGTCTACTCCTTGTGCATGTCTTGCGGTGTGTGTGCATGTGTGTGCACATGTTGTATTCAGCCCTGCCCATCCCTGACGCCATATGCGGTGCCACATTCAGACCCATTCCCTTACCGCTGTCTGCCCCTGGTGTCCTGCCCTGGCTGTCTGTGGGCTGTGCCCTTGCCCTTGGTGGTTGCACATGGCCCCGTGACCTACCTGTGTTGTCCAAAGTGTTCTTCTGTAATGGTGTCCCAGTGCAGCTGTGACATCCAGATCAGGCGGGGGTCTCTTTGCCCAGGGGGTGGCTGCCCATCACCAGCTGGACTGGCATCCCCACTGCTGTCCCCCTCTTCAATCTCTACGGCTATCCCACAGTCAGTGGCCATGTTGTGCAGGATACAGCAGGCCAGGAATAGCCCACAGGCCTTCAAGTGGCTGTACTGTAGGGCACCGCCAGATGTGTCCAGGCACTGGAACCATGCCTTCAGCATCCCGAACACCCACTTGATGACATTCCATGTTGTGGTGTGTGCCTCATTGTACCATAGCTGCGATGGGGTCATGGGGCACCGGTATGGTAAGAGCTGTCAGGGACATAGTGGGTAACCACTGTCACCTGTGTGTAGAGGGTGGACATTAGAATGGTGGTCTGCATCGCTATGCCATGGGCCAACAAGGCCGGTACCCATGGCACCTCTGACTATGCACCTCCCCACGTCTGCTCATGTCGTCCTGTGTGATATGCATACTCACCCACTAGATGGCCAGTGGGGATGTCTCCACTCTCAAACCTGTGGCACAGTGTAGACAGGTGCCAGATGAAGGCATTGTGTGCTCCCCAAGGGTGCGTGGCACAGACATTGGTAATGTGCCCCCTGGCATCGCACACCACCTGGCAGTTTATGCTTGCGTAACCCTTGCGATTGATGTATGCCACATCCTCCAGGCCAGGTGGCGTGCAGATGGCCACATGGGTGCAGTCAATGGCCCCGAGCATGCCAGGCAACCGTGCTGCTCTGTGGAACTCTTGTATGTGTGCTGTGTGCTCTGCCTGTGTGCTGGGGAAACAGATGTAATCCACCGCATGTGGCAGCAGTGCACTGAGGAATTGTGTGAGTAGGCTTGACGTGGCTGACTGGGTTATGCCTGTCATGTCCACTGTTGGTCTCTGGAAGGTGTCTGTGGCGAGCAGGCACATGACGGCTGTCACCTTCATCTCCACTGACAGTGCATGGCTCCGTCGTGTGGGTGTCTGCATCTCATCACTGCACAGCTCACAGAGCTGCCTCAGGGTCACCCGGTTGAGGTGGTTTCAGCCCACAATCTCTGTGTCAAAGTAGTGTTTGAAACTGGTGCAGGCTCAGTACTGCCTGTTCTGGGCACACTGCCAACGGGCCCTTCCACAGCCGCGCCCCCCTGCTGCCTGTCTTCTCACACCCCACATTACCGCCTCCATCTGGAAGGTGGCGCTGGCCATGTCCCTGGCTGGTGTTCCTCCCCAGAGGGCTGTTGTCCCAATCCCCCCTCTGTCCATTCCTGATGCTCCCCCTGCACCAGGTACACCTTCGGCCTTTGGCTGTGGCTGTCCTGCCTCCTGCCACTGCCCTCAGTCCACTATGGCACTCCAGGGCCTTTGCTGCACAGTGGCACAGGGACTACAACTCCTTCCCTGTCTATGGCTCAGTTCTGGTGGGCCCTCTCCTGCTCCTGCCCAGTCCTGCGCATTGCTTCCTTCTATACCACCCTGGCTCTCTGTCACCACGCTCCCATCTGTGGCTTCCCTTTTTTGTTCTTGCGCCCCTCTCTTGCTCCCTTTTATTTTGGATCATTTCCGCTGTCGTATAACTTCTGCTTGCTCCCCTATTGTGCACTGCGCATGCTGTTGAATATCGCACTTCGCATGTTATTCATGGTTCTGCCCCCTACGGTTGCTCATGCATTCATTACTATTGTGCTCTGGCGCATTGCTTATTATGCTGCGCAGCTGCCTACTGCTGAATATTGCACAATGGCACAGTTACGTACTTGCGCTGGCGCATCCCTGTTGCGCATGGCGCATCCATTCTGATTATCCGGGCCATGGATTATTATATATAGTTTGAATAGATTTTATAAAATTATCAGGAAAATTTAATATTTTCAAGGCTTGACACAGATATTTCCACTCCTGCATGTTAAACACCTTTGTGGCATCTAGAGAAATGAAATAATACTGGGGTGCTGGTATGCTGGAGATATTCCACTATAAACTGCAACCTGTGGAGTCCAGAATTAATAAGCCTGCCAGGGATAAATTCAGTCTGATTTATGTTTATGATTTAGTGAAGTTGTGTTAAAATTCTGTTAAGTATTTTGGCATTCATTTTGTAATCCACGTTTAAAATTGTGATGGGCCTGTAATTATCTGTTATGGCTAGATGTTTCCCCTGTTTTGGAATCAAAGCTATATTGGCGTGGTTAAATGACACTGGTAGAGTACAGGAAAGATTATAAAGAGTCAATAATCAGGTACCCAATGTTTCAAGAGTTGCTTCATAAAATTCCAGTGTAAATCCATCCAGGCCTGGGCTTTTCTTTTTTTCATAGACTGTATTATAGCCTGAATTTCATCTATGGTTATTGGTTTTGTAAAAATTTCCCAGTCTTGTTCTGAGATTTCAGAAGTGCAAAACTGTTCATAGTACGATATCTCCTGAACTGTAGGATTACACTGAGAAGTATACAGTGTCATGTAGAAAGTAAAAAAATCTTGTTCAATCTCCTGTTGGCAGGTGCAGACTTGACTGCCTACTTTTTAATCATAATATCATTGTTAGTTTCTTGTTCTTGAATTCAACTTGCTAGTAATTTTCCAATCTGTTCACTATATTATTTTCACTTTTTGTTACATTTAGCCCAATTGTATTTGGTTTGAAATATTTCTGTGGAAGTGATAAATTTCCTTAAGTTCCGATAATTCTTCCATTTTGCTTTTATCCCCATTTTTGACCTTTAATTTCAATTGTTTAAGCTCTTCCTCTGTCACTTAAAATTTTTTTCTCCTGGTTTTATTTTTCCAAAAGGCAAATGAAATTAACATGCTTCTGGTGGTGGCCTTAAAATCATCCTAACAGGAGATTATATTATCATTCGTTACCTTGTTTTCTGTCATAAAGTTAAATATTGCCCCATCAATCACTTTAATACATTATTGGCCATTTAGAAGAATATTATTAAATTTCCAGATGGTATTTTTTTTATTATTGGTTGGTCCATCTAATACTAATTCACGTGTAACCATGTTATGGTCAGAAATTAGTTTAAGTTCTATATTAGTTTGCACCATTAAACATTTCACCAAAATATCTTTTGAAACAAAAATATGATTGATTCTGGAAAACATGTCAGGCAGAGAAGAATATGTAAATTTGTATTTTCCTATAAATATGTCTCCATAAATCCACTGAATTATTAAATTTCATAAAATGTGTTAGATGTTTTGACTTGTACTTATCCCATCTGGAAAAAGGTGATGATTTATCCAGTGGATCGTTTATAGGACAGTTGAAGTCGCCACCTATTATTACATTATAACACTCCTAAGTATGTAAAATCTTATTCATTTCTGATAGAAAACTGCAAAAACCAGAAAAAGGTGAGTAAATGGAACAAAAAACAATTTGATGTCCTTCCAGTTGTATGTTTACCAGTACTATTTATCCTTTTGTATCGGATATACTTCCTAATACTGTACCTCTAAAATTGTTAGAAATCAGTAGACGCGCCGCTGCACTTTTATTAGAAGGACCTAACAAATGATATATTGTCCCTGGCCACTTCTTTTTAAGTTTATATATGTCTTTATGGGTTAGAAAGGTTTCCTGTAACATTGTATTGGCTCACCTCATTTTCCTGATTTTTGACAAAACGCTATATCTCTTAATGGGAGAATTAATGCCATTGATGTTTCATGTAGCACCTTTTAATGTTAGTACCATTTTATTACTGTGCAATCTTTTGCTGATTTTCATATTTCAAGCATACAAAAACACCGGCTGGTGCCCAATTTACAAAAGAAAAAAGATAATAAATGACTGAGAAGAAAAAAATATGGAATGCCCTTCCCCATGTCACCATAACCCTCCCTCCCATTCTTGCCAAAGACAGCAGTCTGGCAAGCCCATGTTAGCACTTGAGTTCAACATGCAAGACATCCATAAGCCCCCCACATCACACACAGCGCTGATTTCATTCTTGTAAAGCAGAAAGAATAGTTAAAGATACAATCATGTTTAGTCATTTTCAAAAGAGGTAAAGTGTTCTGGAAGTCTCATTTTTATGTTTGCATGCACGCATGTGCAAGAAACAAAGTGCCATCATAAGAATTTTCGGAGGTGTGTCACCCCTTCCTCCAATTCAGTCAGTGTGTTGGCAGGTGCAGCCTCTGTCCGCCAATGCATGCTGGAGCTGTCTGTGACAAGCTCCAAAATACAGTGGCATACAGTTGAAAGGGGGAACTACACTTCAGTGAGCAGCGATAAGATATTGAGTACTCATGCGCAGCTCCCCTATACACACACTCGCACGCATACTGTGTCCCCCCCATGCACACACTCTATAGCCGCCGGGGGTGCCCAATCCCCCGTCGGCTGTGCTGCGTCCCCAAAGCCTTCCAAATCGCCACGCCAGTCCACCCCAGCGTGGCAACCAATGGTATTGCCGACGGGGTGCCCAACTTCGCCTGCTTCACTGTCTCCCCCAGTACAGGGTACACTTTGCTGGGAGCTCCAACCCAGCATGGCAACAAATGCCATGGCCAACGGGGTGCCTAATCCCCCGTCGGCTCCACGCCCCCAACAACCATCCTTCTCTGCCACCGCTGGGAGCCCATCCCAGTGTGGCAAACATCCTGCATCATCTTTTTGCTTTTAAAACCTGTAAAGAAAAATGGTCTTACGAGTCTTCCTATCCCCTCCCCACAACCCACGCCACCCACTGTGCACCCTGCCTCCCCACATCCCCCCTCACCCCATACTTACCTCCGGAGCTTGGCGTGACGATCTTCGGTGGACCGGGAACACGTCTGCACTCTTCAAAGCCGACCGCGAACTGAGAAAATGCCGGTAAGCTGTATAATGGAAACAATAGGGGTTTTTCAACTTTATTACGTATCTCAGGCATTTTTTGGAATTTTTGCACCAAATTTTCAACATGGGGTTTTTGGGACCCCTTCTCATGAATACTGTCAGTGTCATGGCATCATTCGGGCCTGAAGGGTGATTTCGCAGTCACTGCACGAAATCACCTTTCTGCACCTATCAACGAAATGACACTGCCAGTGTTCATAAGGTGGGCTCCCAAGAAGCCTATTTTGAAAATTTGGTGGAAAAATTCTAAAAATACGACTGTTTTACGAGTGTGCGTTGCGCAGTTCCTACGCACGCTAGTAAGTTCGTGAATTTTCAATATTTTCACTCCAGATTTTCAACATTGCCATTTTACCACACCTTCTTATGAGCAGTACACCTGTCATTTTTCACATCTCACCCAAAACGTGTTTCCGCCCATGTAGCGCACAATGTAGCAGTCGGTGTGCGAAATCAATGTACGGGCCAAATTAAGAAAATCACAGTGACACTGTTCATGAGCAGAGGTCTTAAAATGGCTATGTTGAAAATTTGGTGAAAAAATTCCTAAAAATGACTGTTTTACCAGTGTGCATTGCGCAGTTCCTCTGCATGCTCACAAGTTTGCGAATTTAATATTTTCACTCCAGATTTTCAACATTGCCATTTTATTACACTTCCTTATGGACAGTAAAGCTGCCATTTTTCATATGCCACCCAAAATGTGTTTTCGCACATGTAGCGCACAGTGGTGCAGTTGGTGTGCAAAAGTGATGTTTGGGACAGATTAAGAAAATCACAGTTACACTGTTCATGAGCAGAGGTCTTAAAATGGCTATGTTGAAAATTTGGTGACAGAAGTCCATAAAATGACTGTGTTACGAGTGAGCATTGCGCAGTTTCCATGCACCCTCATAAGTTCATGACTTTGTAATATTTTAAGTCCAGATTTTCACCAGTGGCATTTTTCCACACTTCCTTATTTACAGTACAGTTGTCATTTTTCACAACATGGCCGAAGTGTGTTTTCACACTTTCAGTGCAGAGATGCGTGGTTGCTGTGGGAAATCATTGTTCGGGACAGATAAAGAAAATCACAGTGACACTGTTCATGATCGGAAGCACCAAAATGCCTGAGTTGACAATCTGCTGTAAAAATATCCCCAACCTAATTATATTATGGGTGTGTGTTGCACAGTTTCTATGTACACTCGTGACTGCACCATTTTTTTGAATATTTTTACTGCAGATATGCAACATTGCCATTTTTTACACCTCCCCATAAACAGTACAGCTGTCATTTTTTACATCCTGTTCGGAATGTTTTTGCAGCTGTGGTGCTAAATGCTGTAGTCGCTGTGCATAAGCAGCTTTCAGCTAACAAACTGATATTCCCCCTGTTCATGAGGTGGGGGTCACAAAAAAAACATGTTGAACATTTGGAGTGAAAATACCAATGAATGCCTGAGGTATTAGGGTTTCCAACCATAATGCCCAACCCTGTAGAGACTGACAGGCATCAGGGGTGTGACTTGGGATTCTTGCCTATAATGCACATACCATTCCACACCCTGCAGCCAGTGAGAGGCATCGAGGTATGCCTTGGACTTTTCGGCCCCAAAGTTCACCCCATTCTCCTATATCGCACCCATCTCACTGTATTTCCTAATGGAATGGGGTGCGCATAAGGGCCAAAGACCCCAAGAAACACTGTGACACTTGTCAGTGTCTGCAAGGTGGGGTGTGGTGAAATGGCATGGCCGTTATGCCTGACGACCCAAAGGCACACCCCCAGTGCCTGTCACTCTCTGCAGGGTGGTGGGGTTGGCTTCAGTTCAATACTTCACTACCATTCCTACTACGCAGCTCTGTAACTTCTACACTACCACTGCCAATGCCAGCAAGCAAACATTCAGCATTGACAAATGCTTGTTAAGTCTGCTATTATTCATCGACAGAATCATAAAAAAATTGATGATTTCAAAGGACTTTCAGTCTTGCTGGACATGTCAAATAGGCTTTAAAGCCTAATTTCTAGAGACGCTGCTGGACCCTAGTGAACTGCTTTCTTCGTTCCCACAGAAGTTTGGAAAAATCATGACGCAGGGAAATTGGGTGATCTTTAAATTTGAAAGCTGGGGTTTTATAATAGGCTGACAAAATAATGTCTCAACCATCTGAAGTGAGTGTTTTAAGGATTACTGGCCTAGACCCATTTGTTTCCCTGTTTTGCCCCAGCCAGCAAACTCTGTCAATAACCGGAATGTCCTTTCCTTACCCAAAAAGTTGTGTGAATAACTCTGAAATTATGTTTTTAAGAAAATATCCTTTTCCCCATTCTTGCAATATTCTGAATATTCAGATATTTTTTCTCCTTGCATGATTTTGTTGGTCATACATCTTATTTTGCAAGGTGGTTTGTTGATTTTGGAGGACCTTCAGTTCTTTAGGAATTGGCATTACAGTATCTTCCAATTGAGACTTAAGGTTCTCAAGGTCAGTTATTCTTTGCAATTCTTTACAGACCCAGATGACCTAGCAAACTACAGGCCAATCTCAAACCTCCCTTTTGTGGGCAAGGTTATTGAGAAAGTTGTGTCGGCCCGACTGGATAACCATTTGACCATCCATAGTTTATACGAACCTCTCCAGTCTGGTTTTTTTAAGAGGCATAGTACAGAGACTGCTCTGGTTCGGGTGCTCAATGATCTCCTGATGGCGAGAGATCGGAGACACTGCTCTATTTTGGTTCTCCTTGATCTATCATCAGCTTTTGATACTGTGGATCATGTGGTCTTGCTCGAATGCCTGAGGTCCATTTGTGAACTGTCGAGTACGGTCCTCAGATGGTTTTCATCGTTCCTCGAAGGGAGAATGCAGAGAGTGGTCTCAGGTTTGTATTCATCTGGGGCCTTCTCTGTGCCTTGTGGGGTACCTCAGGGCTCGGTGCTTCCCCATGCTATTCGCAGTGTATATGCTACCCCTCAGAGATATTGTAAGACGGTATGAGCTGAGGTTTCACTGCTATGCTGATGATACCTAGCTCTACCTGTCTTTTGCACCTGACCAGGTTAGTGCTATCTCGGTACTGAACAACTGCCTCACTGATATCCAAGACTGGATGAACTCCAGCAGTTTAAAGTTGAACCCGGGAAAGACTGAGGTTATGGTGGTGGACCCGGGTTGCAGGGTAGAGGGTTCGAGGACTGAACTTCCCACTGGATTAATCCTGGGGGTGGACCAGATCCTCACCTCTGAACGGGTGCGTTACCTGGGAGTGAAGCTTGACTCTGGTCTTACCTTCTGTTATCAGGTGTCTGCAGTTTTCAAGCTGGCATTTTTTCATCTTAGGAACATTGCCAGGATTAGGCACCTTGTTCCACCTAGCGACCTGATGGTTTTGGTCCATGCCTTTGTGACATCTCACCTTGATTACTGTAACTCCCTTTACCTAGGACTTCCTGGGGTTGATATCCACCACTTGCAGCTAGTGCAGAATGTGGCAGCACGTTTGTTGACTGGGGCATCCAGCAGTTCCCATATTACCCCTGTGCTGCGCACTCTGCACTGGCTGCCAATACAGTGGCGGATCACCTTTAAAGTGGGTCTTTTGACCTACAAAGCCCTACACGGTGTAGGTCCCGACTACTTGAAAGAGCTCCTGGTGCCCTACACCCCTCTGAGACAGCTCCGCTCGGCTGACGAGGGGTTGCTGGAGATTCCGATGGTAAATTTGAAATCATCTGGTGCCTGTGAGTTTGGATTCGCTGCACCTACCCTCTGGAATTCTCTGCCCCATCAGGTCTGGGAGAGTAGGACTGTGGGGAGCTTTAAGCAGGCACTTAAGGCTTTTTTATGGGAGAAGGCATTTCCTTCTTTGTTTTAATTTTATATTGCAGTATTGTAATATCTGTTTATAGTTGTTTTATTGTACGTATTGAATATGTTTTTGTTTTTCTTGATGTATAGCACTTTGAAAATTTTGAAAGGCACTTAATCAAATAAATTTTATTATCATTTTTTTATTATTCTTGCTCAAGTTTATTTCCAAAACTGAAATTGATTCATTTAAAGTTGTAATAGCTTCAGGTATTGGCTGCAGTTTACGAAGAGAAGCCTGAATATTATGTACATTTGCAATTAATTCTAATGCCCAATCTGGGGATCCATCATGAACTTGCCCTTTTTCAGGAGTTTTATTTTGAGAGTCTTGAGGGTCTCCTTTTTCAGTGGGCTCTTTTGAAGGGCTAACTTCTTCATCTTGTGGATTTGGGTCATTGTTTGTTTCATTTAACATAGAAACATAGACTTTGATGGCAGATAAGGACCACTTGTCCCACTTAGTCTACCTACAGTATGTTCCTACCTATTGGATAAGCTGCAAATCCTAGTTAACCAACAGTCTACTTCTTCCTATCCCACACCAAAATTGCCTTATGTCTGTCCCATACATTCTTGAATTCTCCCATTGTTTTGTGACCCCACAACCTCCTCAGGAAGGCTGTTCCATGTGTTCACCACCCTCTCCATGAAAAATATTTCCTCATGTTGCCCTTGTGCCATCCCCTCTCTGTCTTCAGATTGTGCCCCCTTGTTCTTGCACATCTCTTTTTCTGAAAGATGCTGCCCTCCTTGACTTTATTGATTCCCTTGATGTACTTGAAAGTTTCTATCATGTCCCCTCATCTCCCTCCTTTCCTCGATGGTATACATATTAAGCTCCTTTAGTCCCTCTTCTGATGGCTTCTGGTGCAGACCCTGAACCATTTTAGTTGCCCTCCTTTGGACTGCCTCCATCCTGTCTATGTATTTGCGGAGATGGGGTCACCAGAACTGCACTCGGTACTCCAGATGGGGTCTCACCAACTGTCTGTACAGAGGGATAACAACTTCTTGTTTTCTACTGATGATGCCTCTTCCTATAAATCTTGATTTTGTTGGCCAGATTTACTTATGGATGCTGCATTATGAATATGCATCTCTTTTCTTTCCTTCTTTTTGTCCATATCAGCTTTTGGGGGCATTTTTGTCTGGGTTGATCCTGCTCCTGCAAAATTACAATAGTTGTTATAAGGTAACTGAAGCCATTTATAGCACCTTTTAGATCTTTTGACTGTAATTTTACCTGTATTGGTCTTCTTGACTGAATCAGTACTTTTATTGTATTTTATATTAGAGGACTGGAAGAGTTTACTCGGTTGTTTGGTGTCAAGAAGTTGTTCCTGACTGGTCATAAAGAAAAAAAACCTGCAGACCTTACTTGATCTCCAACTTTACCTTCTCATTCCTATCGTTAGGGTTCCCCTATGCCCGTCCCATGCTTTTTTTAATTCCCCCACTGTGTTTCCCTCACCACCTCTGTTGGGAGACTAGTCCATGCATCCACCGCCATTTCCATGAAAAAACACTTCCTCATGTTACCCCTTAGTCTACCCCCTTCCAACCTTGTGGCATGTCCCTCATTCTTAAACATCTCCTTTTCTGAAAGATGCTACCCTCTGGTACAACATGTGAGCCCTTTATATATTTGTATGTTTCTATTGTTGCCCCCATAAAATTGGGGGGCTTACCTTAAGTGTCTCCTTAGGGCTTGCTGGTGCCCACTGTCAGGCTGACATCCTGATGGGAAGGTTAAGTCCACAGAAAACTGCTGCTATGCTGTTGTCCTGATGGAGTGCACATTGTGTGCCTCCACGCTGTTTCTTTAAGATTCCAGTGTGTCATTTACTCTAGTGCAGCTTGCGCTGGGTCTGAGCACTGTGGTGCTCACAACTAGCCAGGCACTTCCCTAATTGGCTCCCCTGTGTGGATGCTAGTAGCCCAGAGGGAGCTCTTACTAACACTGTACATAGTTAAGTAGCAAAGTATACTGTGCTCTAAATAAACTAAACTATGGTAGCATTAGTAATGCAAACGGTTCTCTCTGATGGGAGCTCCCATCTATGGTCTGGAACTAAGGTAATGGACCAGTCAGCACCCAGGGATCCTCAAGTGTGGTGCTTTATGGGAGAAACTGTGAAACCTCAGTGTTGGCACCTTAAAACAGACAAATGGGAGCACCTTAACTATAACTGACAGCTCCCTTAGCCAATCCCACTCTAAGAAAACTGGACTACATTCTGACTAATGTTCTAAATTGTGTGCGTTCCAGCTCAAGACTCTGTGAAGAGAGGAGTTCATAGGCTCCATGAGTTTTCACAGGAGGGATTGAAAAGCCTCCTGTGGTTCCAGGTTTGGACCAAAGCTAGGTCAGACAGTCAAGACTGCCATCAGCAGCCAGAAAAGTGTCTCAACGTGCTGTTATGACCAGAAAAACTGGCCTTAAACCATCAGTGGAAGAAGGTTGCTGTTTCCTCAACTACGCAGTTGTGATCTACCACCTCATGAAGAAAGGTCAGACCAGAGACTTCCATACCAGGCTGGGAGCTGGTCACGAGTCTAAAGTTTATTTACCAGCTGGAGGATTCACCAGCATAGTTACCAAACTTTGCAATCACCAAGTAGCTTTACCTGGACTGAAGCTATCGTGGCCCAAACAGACTGTTTCCTGTACCAAGCAGCACATCATTGCAGTGAGACCGAATTTGGGGAGTCTGCCTCTGCACTTCTATAGCATGCTGGTTTTAGCCACCTTATGGCGAAGGCCATGAAGAGAAGGCGAGCTATGCTGGCTCTGGTACCCATCAGCTCAGCAGCTACAGGTCTCCATGTCACCCTGCCTATTTCCATTCCATCTTGGTACAGTGAGTAAACAAAACCAGGGTAACTCCCTGCAACAAATTAATCTGTTTTTAAGTGATACCAACTATTTAGTCATCAGGTAAAGTGTTTGATTATGACTGGGCCATCTGGCCGGGAATACAATGTGGCTTGTGGCTTCAACAGTGGTTTGTTCATGCTTAATCATTTCTTTCCAGCATGGACCCCATCAGCTGCAATGCCGACTGCCCACAGCACCAGTCAGGCATGCCTGCATCTTGACCTGGGTCCCCAGTGTTTGCATAGACTGAGACAGTCAACGACTAAAAGTGATTATTAATAATTCTCAGCCTTTCCTATTACAGTACAGTAAGCAGTATGCAAGATCTTTCTCCGTCCTTATTTCATACCTCAGATAAACCTGATTTACTGTTTTACTGCTAATCTAGTCTGTTATTACTGCTGTTACTTGGTTAGATGTTCCTAAGCATGTGTAAAGTGTGTTAAAGTGCAACTCTGCATTTAAAAGCTGTCTTTTACTGGGGGTTACAGGTTACCTATCAGAAGCCTAGGACCTGCTGGTAATGGACTTAGCACGAGCATATCATTTATGGTTAAATTGTTCTGTGTCCCAACTATTAAGCAGCTGCAACTGTTTTGTTAAATGCAAAATGCCACTAGGAGGGAATAGGGGGTGGGATTAGCTTCCCAGAGGGCTATACCTTTTTTTCCTACCAGGAGAGACACATTAAGCTGAAAGCTTGTTTACAGGTGTGACCTGGAAACACAAGGAAGCTAAGTGACTTGCTCAGGGTCATACAGTATGAAAGTGGGGGTTGTGGGATTCAAACCCAGGTCTCCAGGTTTGCAGTTCACAGCTTTAAACCACTGCACTATACTGCCTCCTATCATAGCATTTGCCCACTTACATATTACTCTGGGTGGAGGCAGCATAATTGTACTACTAACACTGGTAACGGCTCACTTGTACCAGGTAGTCACAAACCCAGGCCCCTCAACCTGTTGTTAGGATAGCAGGTAGGGGTAGTAGCCCTTGGTAGAATGGCGCCAGAGCTACACTATCATATTAGGTGCCCTTGGATGTATCCTGTCTGGTCCCATAGCCTTTTTCTCCTCCTTCAGAGCTGCAAGCCACTTTGGGACTCATTCCTCTGAAAATGGTCTTGAAGCCACCTCTCCCTCCATTCCTGCTGCTTCCTGATGGTTACGCCCAGCACTATTTAGGAAAAAACAATTTGGGGTAATGGACATCTTGGATGAACAACGTGGGAGAACAGGCCATGCAGGAACTCATGCTGTGCATGAAGTTGGATTGGGATGCCCAATGGGCTTCATTGCCCATGGTGGGGTCAGACACAATGCCACACTTAGTTTGGTACCATGTTCTGGGGCCTAAGGACATTGACTGGTGATGCGTTAACATGAATAAGGTCATGTGTACATTTGTACACTGTACAGGTGGCACAGGTATAGACTGGACAGGCAGCACAGGTATACACTAGACAGGTGGCACAGTTATACACTGGACAGGTGGCACAGTTATACACTTGACAGGTGGCACAGTTATATGCTGGACAGCCAGCACAGTTATACACTGGACAGGTGGCACAGGTATATGCTGGACAGGCAGCATAGTTATACACTGGACAGGCAGCACAGTTATATGCTGGACAGGTGGCACAGTTATATGCTGGACAGCCCGCACAGTTATACACTGGACAGGTGGCACAGTTACACACTGGACAGGTGGCACAGATATATGCTGGACAGGCAGCATAGTTATACACTGGACAGGCAGCACAGTTATATGCTGGACGGGTGGCACAGTTATACACTATACAGATGGCACAGTTATACACGGGACAGGTGGCGCAGTTATATGCTGGACAGCCAGCACAGTTATACACTGGACAGGTGACACAGCTATATGCTGGACAGGCAGCATAGTTATACACTGGACAGGCAGCACAGTTATACGCTGGACAGGTGGCACAGTTATACACTAGACAGGTGGCACAGTTATACACTGGACAGGTGGCACAGTTATATGCTGGACAGGTGGCACAGCTATGTGCTGGACAAGCTGCACAGCTGTAGCACAAAAGGGAAATCTCACAGCATGTCCATCGTCTTACCAGAGGAACAGAGTCCACCTGTTGTACTTTGGATGCAACATATTTAATCTCAAAATATAGAACATGCTAGAATCCATTATGGATTGGAAAGTCTGCAGTCAGTTTTGAGGGTGACAAGCAGATTTTGTTGTTGGGGCTGATAACAGACAAGAGTTTTTTGTGCTTCCCCTGTGATGGGTAGGTGTGCTTCAAGGGAGATCAGCTAAAATATGTACCTCATCCCCCTGCAGGGCTAAAACTGTGTAGCTGAGGGGTGGAAAGAAAGGGAGGGTATGGATTCCCACCCTTTCAGGGGTAGGGTGTGCATCTTGAGGGAGCATGTGTAATCTTCGCAGGAGGTGGCAGTGGGAAGGCCCCTTTAGAGCCAGTGGACTCCCCCACCCCGGTTAATTTATTTCTTTGCCTTTTTGCTTGCCCAGTAGGGTCGCTAGGCAAATAAATGCCTGTTGACAGATGTGAGCCAGGAGAGGACAGTAGTCAAAAACAAGCCACTACATGAAACAATAGGAGGGAGCAGACAAGCAATGCAATAGGGTCACACTCATATCAGTATACACAGCAAAAGCAGAGAAAAACTACAAGGTTTACAAGAGTTATATACACCACAAGAAGAAAAACTCCCAACAGAGCACAATAGTATAAATAAGGTTACCATCACAGGGAGGGAAGTTAAACAGGCTAAACACAGGAGTGCAACGATGCAGAATATGAAATGCAAGCAATTTGGGGAAGGTGGGTCGCTCAAGGGTGCATCTGCCTTTGGGGTTCCCCTGCCATTGGGCTGGATTTCCAATGAATTATGGTAAAAAAGACAGCTATGAAAATAATCTGTGGTGTATGTAACGGTGTGAGCTGATTTCTAAATACAATTGTCCTGCAGTCTTTTGAACTCAAAAGTTGGTGGGTGTCTTTCTTTCCACAAAGGATCAGACTTGGGTGGGTGGGTGGGGTGGTACTGGATGCCTCCATGACCAAAGAGACAAAACCACATTTCTGTAATGCTACACTGGCTGCAGTCCTGCCACTTTAAGGGATTACCATTATTTTGGAACCCCTTTCCTGGCCCCTCCCCTGCTGCAGCACACTATAAATATTAATGAGATGGTAAGAATGGTAGGGAGACATTCAGAGGTGGACAGGAAGTGTAGTTTAGTTTCCGAGAGCAGCCAGACACAGGAGTACAAAGAGAGCTGTAGAGGGAACTTTTTTCTGTGAATAGTAATTATTTCCAAGTCCAAAGGCTTCCAAACACTGAAGAAATACATCTGCTCACACTTCTCAACAGCGTGATTTCATACTGTCAGGAGGTGGTGCTGGAAACTGAAACAGAGGATCATGAAGCTGGAGGTAGGAAGTTACTGTGTGCGATTGTGCTTAAAAATAGCACATGGGGTTAGTTTAACATTATTTCATATCAAATTGAATTAATTTATACAGAGACAGTGGCATTTCAAGGCTGTTTGTTCTTTTTCAACTCTTTAACTATGTTTTTATTTCTGTGTCCTGACTTGTGTGACCTTGTATCTTTTTTGTCTGTATCTTTTCACGTTTCTGGGTATTCTGTGCCAAAGCATATCCAATGGTAATACAAAAAGATAAATAATCATAATTTCATGATTAAAAGTACATTAGGTTGTCAAAGTTAGTCAATAAATACTTCATATTAAACAGGTCCACTTTGAGATGGCACATACGAGTTTAGCTCTCACCTTGCAAGCAGTTGGGTGCTTACTGTTAGACTGGCTGGTCCAAGTTATCTCTCCGAGCACTAAGACGTTAAAGGGACATTGTCAACTCGTTTTGCTTTTCAGTATTTCTAGCTGAAAACCCACATCTTATGATTGCGTACCTTCTTTAAAATCAGTTGACATTGCTGTTTGTTTTCTCTGCTTTCTTTCTTAGTGGAACTGAAATGCACGGCAATGGTGTAATATAAACAACCTTGTTTTGTTTCAAATCCTTGATCACCTCTTACTGCATACTTTATAAGCATTATGAATACACCCAAACAGTGCAGCCACTCATGATGCAATAGCCTTCTCTCCTGTCACTGCATCATGAGTGGCTAGACTGAGTCGGGGTGTTCCCAAGTCCAGGAAAGATGCAGTGAAAGTTCATCAAAGAAAGTAAACAGACATGGTTTGGTGTGGTAGCACCAGCATGGTGGGTAGTCTGTTTTTCACTTTTAAAAAGTAAAAGAGGATCAGAATCAAACTACCAGCTGCATCAGTAATGTTCACAGGCTGTGAGCAATAATAAAATGTGTTTTTTAAACTAGGAGCACTTTGAGGCCTTAGGGGGTTGACAGTGTCCCTTTAATGTGTATGAGTCTAGTTTAGGTCCTTAAAAGGACACCTAAACAAAGAATTTGTAGGTCTCCTGTGTTTTATAAACTCTCCCATACAAATGCAGCCTACAGATAGCTGTAATAGAGGATTTTAGTAATTACCTTATCTTTTTGGCTGTTGGGTTAATGCCCTTTGCAGTCACCACGTCCCCTTCTATTCCATCTTCCCCAGCCTTGTCATCTAGCTTCTCACAAGCTTACCAGTACTCCGTCTGTCAATGCTTGTTCCAGTGACTGGGGTGGCAGAGCTTCCCAACACCAAGTGCAATTTGGGATCTATCTTGGAGGAGAGCCACTTTGCTGGAGTAAGACCTGCGTGTGATCAGATCATTATTCTGTTTCTGGCCAGGGCTTTCCACTCATCTGCATCCTTTTCTATTGGGACACAAGAGTGTGTAGTCTGGCTGTCACTTCCCCTTCCCCTAACCCACTCCAGATTCTCTTCCACCTGTGATCACCTGGAGGTGGCAGTATAGCAATGGAGGTAACTGCCGTGAGAGTGCCCTCTGGGAGATTGAGCTTCCTCCCCGATGCTAGCTCCTGACTGTCCTGGCACGTTCCCTAACCTGGATCTTTGGTATTACGAGCAGAAGCCCTCTCGCTACCATGACAGGTCAGCATTTATATCCTAGGTTTGATGTTTAACATAGTTTTGTCCTGTTTTAAACCATTTAAAACTTTGTGATGACTGTAAATGGGCTCCCCCCATTGCAGGCAGCACTGGGATCAAACTGCATCACTGCCCTGGATAAGGGTCGGCATGGCACAAAGAACTCCTGTGTGTAGGGGTATATGGTGGGACTGCTTACTGTGAACCTCTTGCACTCAGCAGTATGGGTTGCTTGACTGTCTACTGGAGCTGGTGGATATGGGCATCTTACATCGTGAGGCAACATAACACCGGACCCTTGGACTTCTAGAACTTGACTTTACTGGAGGGTTTCAAGCCAGAGTTCATTTGCACAATAAGTAGTCATGGGCCTAAGAACTTCACGTCCTACATCATTCATTATAGTAACTGTGTGTTACTGAGTAGCCATTTTAACGGTTGTCTGACTGTATAGCTTGCTAGTGGCTTAGCAGCCACCTGCTGGGGGGCATTCTATCCGTTCCTTACCCCCAGAAGTTCACCCTTAGAACATGATCTCTAACACTCCATCCTTTTTGGTTCGATATGCAAGGCTCCTTTGTACTGCCTTTCCATACTTTTTAAGTAACAGAGTGCCTGGGGATTTTCTATTCCCCCTTCTGTGCTAAAACCTGCTTCTCTGCTCTTTCTTCTAGTGGTGCTACCTGCACACATGGCCCATTACTTGTTACAGAACACAGCACACCGGCAAGCCATCCAAGAATATCAGGGTGAACTCTCTTTTTGCAGTTAGTTATTGCGTGCCGCAATAGTCCCTGGGATGGTCAAATGCTCCCAAACCCATAACCCTGGCTTTCCACCAAGACTTGCAGACATGTATCCTGCATTGTGGTGTGGATGCTCAGCGGGTGCAGGGCCTGTGAATGGCTGGGAAGGCCAGCCAAATTGGGAACAACCACAGCCTCATTGTTTTTCTCCACTTAGGGGAGCAGGCATGCACTACCGCCTAAGACAGCCCTGCACATGCTTCTATGTGCAGGACATCAGCAGTTGCCACCCCTCTGACCCCCTATGTAATGGTCTGTGGCTGCCTTCCCCCAGCCACTTCTAGGGGCCAGGCTTGAACTGGGCACCATTTCCCCTCCTCCCTGTGAGAGGTGGGCTGTCCCCATGGGCACTCAGTCCTCTCCCTGCCCAGCCAGCCCCCAGCAACTGAACCAGGGTTGCCAGTGGGGCACCCAGTGCCTCAACCCACTGCGCCACTGGGCTGGCTGTCAGAATGAACTCTCAGCCTAAGGAACATATTGGGCTGGCATGTCTCTCACCATTAGGTCTCTAGACCTAATGGGCATCAGTCATACTACTCTTTCAGCACATACTCAGGGGACCCTACAAACCCCTTTACCAGAATGGCATTTTAATGACACAGGCCATAGAATCCCTTAATACTGTTTGGTAACTTCACCCTCCTCACGTAAGTTATGGAGATGGATCTTCTACCTGGCTGCTGCTGTTGTGTGTATGCAGTACCTGATTCATCTGTTTCACAGGTTCAAGATGGTATCAGGACACAGGTCTTGAAGCACGCCCCCTCCCCCCCACTAGGATGACCACAATGAACTTCAGGGGAACCTGCCTCAGGCCTGAAAGCCCTCGGCAGATGTCCCTAAAAAATACACCTTCTGGCTTTCCTATACCCTCATGCTGGTCCCCTTAAACTGCCAAACTATGCGTTATAGCCACTTTCTGGGATTACTAGTATCCCATCAGTTTTACAGTAAATCAGGCAGGTGGCCTGGGCAGTTGCAGAGGGTTTAAAACTCTCTGTAAAACATTACATCACCACCTGTTTAGCACTGCTGAGGCAGGGGACGAGGTCACGGAATTTGGAATCCTTATAGTAGCATAAGCCACAGTGAACTGCTGCTGTTTGACTTCTGTGAGTCAGGTTGAAGCTTGGAGTTTAGAGCTCTACAGGCAAGTGGTACTTTGCTAAAGGCCACTTGTTAGAGGGAAGGACCCCCGCGTGTGTTATTTTCAAGCCCTAGTTCAGTAACCAGTGACCACTTTTGTGGGATGTTGTGGCTACCATATCCTGTGAAGCCCTGAGGGGGTGATGATTTTTCACAGAAGAAGAAATGGGACTGAAGGTTCAGTGAGTACTCTGGGGCAACCCACAAAAGATTGTGAGAGTTATCAGAACTGCCCAGAATTTAGACTGTGTGTTTACAACCTAAAAGCTATTACTTTTGTGTGAGAACTGTGGAGTTCAAGCATTCTTTACAAATGCCTTGGGGGGCACAAGCTGCTGAAAGTACAAGGTTCATTTGTTGTTCGAATGTGGGTTGACTGGTGCCTTGTTAGGAGCACAAAAAGGTAGGATGCAGATACTACAGACCCCGCCACAAAAATTGTTGTAGGCCCTGTGTCGCGGGAGAACCCTGTTTTTCTAAAGGTAATGGCAGAGAGTGTCTAGCTTTGGCTGGAGTGAACTGACGACTCACTCCAGGTTTCAAGGGGACCTAACTGGTTACAATGAATGGTCTAAGGTGTTAACTTAGTTCACCTGGTGGTGCTCGAATTCAGAGCTGTGGCAAGATCCACCATAAATGCACTGGTAAGTCAAGAGATCCCTAATAACGGGGGTGGACGACTGTGGGAAACATTCTTGTGAAAGTCTCAGTACTGCCTGGAAGAGTTGTGAAATGTTTCTGCCTGCTACAGATGTGCCAACTGTGTTGTACAGCTACAAGCCCAGAGGGCCCCACCTTTTTCTGTTAACACTCTGTCAGAAATAAAGTCATGCAGTAAAATCCCAATTTCTGGTTGTGGGCATTCCATCTCTGAGTACCTGTGTGAAGTTTTTGGAGCCCCACAGATAAGTGACACATCACAGCCTGGCACCTCTCCCCTGGTCCCAAGAAAAGCAGAAGTGTTGTTTTGTGCCCCTTCCCCCTGACCTCTAAGCTGCCCGAACCAGATGTTGCCCAAATACCAGGGGTAATACCTTTTCTGCCAAGTGTGGTTGTTGCCTTGTCTGAGTACAAAAAAGGGGGCCTGCCCTTACACAAAAGAGGGGGGACACGGGTGTTACATGTGGGCAAAGTCCCAGATCCTCACCCACTAGTCCCAGTGATGTTGGACACATCCAGGGCACCTGAGGTCCCTCCAATATCCCACTCAATGCTACACCGATGCCATTACAGTGGCAAGGTGTCCAGGACCTCCTGCTACTCTCAGGATCAGACTTTCAGATGGTAGCATGCACTGAGGGTCTCCTGTGCCCCTGCCCAAATCCTTCCGCCAGCCTCTAGGTGGGCATGGTGTGTGCCTACCTCAGCCAGGTACCTAGGAGTATTCCTGACTGCTCAGCAGCTTGATGACAGTGCCTGGGTACCACTTTCTCCCAGAACCCGTACCTCTAATGTCCCAGTTGGTCGCTCATACGCACTCTTAGGGCACAGGTTACCCCTTCCTCCCAGAACCCATACCTCTAATGTCCCAGCTGGTCGCTCATATGCACTCTTAGGGCACAGGTTACCCCTTCCTCCCAGAACCCATACCTCTAATGTCCCAGCTGGTCACTCATACGCACTCTTAGGGCACAGGTTACCCCTTCCTCCCAGAACCCATACCTCTAATGTCTCAGCTGGCCGCTCATATGCACTCTTAGGGCACAGGTTACCTCTTCTTCCCAGAACCCATACCTTTAATGTCCCAGCTGGTCACTCATACGCACTCTTAGGGCGCATACCCACGGAGAACACTTGGAGTGTCTGCTCTTTACCAGCACTCTGGTGCCGAGATGCTTCTTCTTTACCCCCCAAGAACACTAACTCCTAATCCCCAAAACACAAATGCTTAACAATGCAGGCACCTCAAGGGCACCCTTTCTATCTATTCACTGTAGCTCCTCCCACATCAGCTTCTCCCACAGAGGATGATGTTGGGGCACCATTCCCCTTCTGGTCACATATGCTAACAACCTTCTCCCCCAACTATAAGGAGTGGTTGGTTACATAAATAAAGTTAAAAAGTCCTGTACTGCCAAGTCACTGTTCCTTTTGTATTAGTGCTTCTAAAAATAAGGAGCTTCATTTTTCCTGTTGTCTCATCCCTCTGATCATTGAACTCTTCATCAATCCATCATCCGCTTGGGTGGAAGGGAGAATAGATTTGTTTATCCTTGATGAATAGGTAACCAGTTCATCCTTCTACACTGTGTCGCAAATTGTACCCTTGCCAGCCCCATTCTTGTTGAAATGTTGCAGATTTCTCAATGTGTTTAGTGAAATCAAGATAAGTTAAACACGTCTCATGTCCTTTCAGATACCAGAAACCTTTGAAGATGTTGCTGTCACTTTTTCAGATGAGGAGTGGAAGATCTTAAGCAAACAAGAGAAGGAGCTTCACAGGGAGGTGATGGTGCAGAATTATGAAACCATGGTTTCAGTAGGTAAGGATACTCACAGTCTGGGATGTGGGATATTTAATTTGAGTGGGGTGGACTTACTTTTAAATGTAATGCATAGAAACGCAGAATTTGTCAGCAGAAGAGGACCATTTGGCCCACAAGGTCTGCCCAGATGGTCCCTGTCTACTCTGTCTCTGCAAACCCTAACTGGTCCCAGGCAACTTTCCCTCCTCTCTTCTTATTTACTGATTTTCCCCTATGTGTATTCCATGCATGCTTGAAGTCCTCTATATTTTTCACCTCCACGACTTCTGCTACCAATCTGTTTAAGGTGTCCACCACCACTCTTTCAATGATGTAATACTTCCTCACATCCTTCTCGGACTTCTCTCCCTTCAGCTTCATTGCATTTCCTCTGGTTCTGCTGCTCTTTTTCATGTGAAAGGGACTCCCCTCCTGCACCCTGTTCCCTACTGTGAGGTACTTGTAAGTCTCTGTCATGTCCTCTTGCTCACCTCCCTTCTAGGGTGTGCAATGTTAAGATCCCTCAGTCTCTCTTCATAGGGCTTTTAATGCAACCCTTGCACCACTGCAGTTGCCATCCTCTGGACTGACGCCACTCTGTCTATGCCCTTTCTGAGGTGCAGCCTCCAGAGCTGGACACAGTAATTCAGGTAGGGTCTCACAAATGAGCCATACAGTGGCAACATCGCCTCCTTCCTCCTGCTGAAAGCATTTCTCCCTATGCATTCTGACATGCCACTGGTCCTACCCATTGCTTTGTCACTGTGCCTCACCACCTTGAGCACTTCAAATATGATAACCCAAAGATCTGTTTCCTGCATAATGCTTGTCAGTACCTCCCACCATCCTATGCCCAGCTCCTGGGTGGGTTCCTATGCCCAGCTCCTGGGTGGGTTCCTATGCCCAGCTCCTGGGTGGGTTCCTATGCCCAGCTCCTGGTTGGGTTCCTATGCCCAGCTCCTGGGTGGGTTCCTATGCCCTAGGCGCATGATTTTGTACTTTCTGTCATTGATCCCCAGCTGCCATACTTTTGACCACTTCTCATATTTCCCAAGGTCCTTGTGCACTCTCTCCATCCCCTACTGAGTGTCCACCATGTTACAGATTTTGGGGTCATTTGCAAAATGGCATACATGTCTTTTCAGTTCTTCTGCAACTTGGAAGCCTGATGCTGTGTCATGAGGAATGGATGAATGGATTGGCCAGTGGGCTCTGCTATAATATTATTGCACATTTTTTGACAACTCAAGCAGTATGTGAAGTACATTGAGCTTACCCCTCCACTTCCATCTTGTGGCACACTGTGTCATTGAAGAGCAGTAAGGCTTGACAGGAGATGGCAGCTGTCAAAGCACATTTATATTTGTAAAACTGCACTAATGCATTGGTTAATGTAGTTGAAAGGGAAGGTAAATGTGCTGGGTCCCTTACATTCAGAAGCCAATGAGGAGATCTTCCATAAGAGGTAATGGGTTTACCTTTGGGTGTTAGAAGTCCACAGGTATCACTATGTTAACTATCTATAAATTAAATCAAGGCTGAAGCCATTTAATGGAATCTTCAGATAAAAATGGGTGTCACTGAGGGGCAAATGTGCATAGCAATATAAAGCTTACCCATCCTGTTCAGGACCTCTGTTTCTTACTCAGGATTCCTTGAAATGGCTACGGTCTTAAAATATTTGTCACTTCCCATAAATTAAATTATGTGCTATTATAAATCACTAACGTGATTTCAGCCAATCAGCACATAGAGCCACTGTACCTCTTATGCTGTGTACAATGTGCTCTTGTACAGCAGTGTTGGGAGAGAGTGCTCCATGTCAGTGCTGGGGGGAAGGAGGTATATTTATCCTGCGTACAATGTGCTGTTATGCGGCAGTGTTGGGAGAGAGTGCTCCATGTCAGTGCTGGGGGAGGAAGTTATATTTATTCCGTGTACAACGTGCTCTTGTGCAGCAGTGTTGGGAGAGAGTGCTCCATGTCAGTGCTAGGGGGAGGAAGGTATATTTATCCCGTGTACAATGTGCTCTTGTACAGCAGTGTTGGGAGAGAGTGCTCCATGTCAGTGCTAGGGGGAGGAAGGTATATTTATCCCGTGTACAATGTGCTCTTGTACAGCAGTGTTGGGAGAGAGTGCTCCATGTCAGTGCTAGGGGGAGGAAGGTATATTTATCCCGTGTACAATGTGCTCTTGTACAGCAGTGTTGGGAGAGAGTGCTCCATGTCGGTGCTAGGGGGAGGAAGGTATATTTATCCCGTGTACAATGTGCTCTTGTGCAGCATTGTTGGGAGAGTGTGCTCCATGTCAGTGCTGGGGGAGGGAGGTATATTTATCCTGTGTACAGTGTGCTGTTGTGCGGCAGTGTTGGGAGAGAGTGCTCCATCTCGGTGCTAGGGGGAGGAAGGTATATTTATCCTGCGTACAATGTGCTGTTATGCGGCAGTGTTGGGAGAGAGTGCTCCATGTCAGTGCTGGGGGAGGAAGGTATATTTATCCCGTGTACAATGTGCTCTTGTGCAGCAGTGTTGGGAGAGAGTGCTCCATGTCAGTGCTGGGGAAGGAGGTATATTTATCCTGTGTACAGTGTGCTCTTGTGCGGCAGTGTTGGGAGAGAGTGCTCCATGTCAGTGCTAGGGGGAGGAAGGTATATTTATCCTGCGTACAATGTGCTGTTATGCGGCAGTGTTGGGAGAGAGTGCTCCATGTCAGTGCTAGGGGGAGGAAGGTATATTTATCCCGTGTACAATGTGCTCTTGTACAGCAGTGTTGGGAGAGAGAGCTCCATGTCAGTGCTAGGGGGAGGAAGGTATATTTATCCCGTGTACAATGTGCTCTTCTGCAGCAGTGTTGGGAGAGAGTGCTTCATGTCAGTGCTGAGGGGAGGGAGGTATATTTATCCTGTGTACAGTGTGCTGTTGTGCAGCAGTGTTGGGAGAGAGTGCTCCATGTCAGTGCTGGGGAAAGAAGGTATATTTATCCCATGTGCAAAGTGCTCTTGTGCAGCAGTGTTGGGAGAGAGTGCTCCATGTCAGTGCTGCGGGAGGAAGGTATATTTACCCTGTGTACTATGTGCTCTTGTGCGGCAGTGTTGGGAGAGAGTGCTCCATGTCAGTGCTGGGGGGAGGAAGGTATATTTATCCTGTGTACAGTGTGCTCTTGTGCGGCAGTGTTGGGAGAGAGTGCTCCATGTCCGTGCTGGGGGGAGAAAGGTATATTTATCCTGTGTACAATGTGCTCTTGTGCGGCAGTGTTGGGAGAGAGTGCTCCATGTCAGTGCTGGGGGGAGGAAGGTATATTTATCCTGTGTACAATGTGCTCTTGTACGGCAGTGTTGGGAGAGAGTGCTCCATGTCAATGCTGGGGGAGGAGGTAAATTTATCCTGTGTAAAATGTGCTCTTGTGCAGCAGTGTTGGGAGACAGTGCTCCATGTCAGTGCTGGGGAAGGAAGGTATATTTATCCTGTGTACAAAGTGCTCTTGTGCAGCAGTGTTGGTAGAGAGTGCTCCATGTCAGTGCTGGGGGAGGAAGGTATATTTATCCTGTGTACAATGTGTTCTTGTGCAGCAGTGTTGGGAGAGAGAGCTCCATGTCAGTGCTGGGGGGAGGAAGGTATATTTATCCTGTGTACAATGTGCTCTTGTGCGGCAGTGTTGGGAGAGAGTGCTCCATGTCAGTGCTGGGGGGGAGGAAGGTATATTTATCCTGTGTACAATGTGCTCTTGTACAGCAGTGTTGAGAGAGTGCTCCATGTTAGTGCTGGGGGGAGGGAGGTATATTTATCCTGTGTACAATGTGCTCTTGTGTAGCAGTGTTGGGAGAGAGTGCTCCATGTCAGTGCTGGGGAAGGGAGGTATATTTATGCTGCGTACAATGTGCTCTTGTGTGGCAGCGTTGGGTGAGAGTGCTCCATGTCAGTGCTAGGGTGAGGGAGGTATATTTATCCTGTGTATAATGTGCTCTTGTGTAGCAGCGTTGGGAGAGAGTGCTCCATGTCACTGCTGGGGAAGGGAGGTATATTTATGCTGCGTACAATGTGCTCTTGTGCAGCAGTGTTGGGAGAGAGTGCTCCATGTCAGTACTGGGGGGAGGGAGGTATATTTATCCTGTGTACAATGTGCTGTTGTGTAGCAGTGTTGGGAGAGAGTGCTCCATGTCAGTGCTAGGGGGAGGAAGGTATATTTATCCTGTGTACAATGTGCTCTTGTGCGGCAGTGTTGGGAGAGGGTGCTGCATGTCAGTGCTAGGGGGAGGAAGGTATATTTACCCTGTGTACTATGTGCTCTTGTGCGGCAGTGTTGGGAGAGAGTGCTCCATGTCAGTGCTGGGGGGAGGAAGGTATATTTATCCTGTGTACAGTGTGCTCTTGTGCGGCAGTGTTGGGAGAGAGTGCTCCATGTCCGTGCTGGGGGGAGAAAGGTATATTTATCCTGTGTACAATGTGCTCTTGTGCAGCAGTGTTGGGAGAGAATGCTCCATGTCAGTGCTAGGTGGAGGGAGATATATTTATCCCGTGTACAATGTGCTGTTGTTCAGCGGTGTTGGGAGAGAGTGCTCCATGTCAGTGCTGGGATAGGAAGGTATATTTATCCTGTTTACAATGTGCTCTTGTACAGCAGTGTTGGGAGAGAGTGCTCCATGTCAGTGCTGGGGGAGGGAGGTATATTTATCCTGTGTACAATGTGCTCTTGTGCAGCAGTGTTGGGAGAGAGTGCTCCATGTCAGTGCTGGGGGGAGGAAGGTATATTTATCCTGTGTACAATGTGCTCTTCTCCGGCAGTGTTGGGGGAGAGTGCTCCATATCAGTGCTAGGGGAGGAAGGTGTATTTATCCTGTGTACAATGTGCTCTTGTGCAGCAGCGTTGGGAGAGAGTGCTCCATGTCAGTGCTGGGGGGAGGAAGGTATATTTATCCTGTGTACAATGTGCTCTTGTGCAGCAGTGTTGGGAGAGAGTGCTCCATGTCAGTACTGGGGGGAGGGAGGTATATTTATCCTGTGTACAATGTGCTGTTGTGTAGCAGTGTTGGGAGAGAGTGCTCCATGTCAGTGCTAGGGGGAGGAAGGTATATTTATCCTGTGTACAATGTGCTCTTGTGCGGCAGTGTTGGGAGAGGGTGCTGCATGTCAGTGCTAGGGGGAGGAAGGTATATTTATCCTATGTACAATGTGCTCTTGTGCAGCATTGTTGGGAGAGTGTGCTCCATGTCAGTGCTGGGGGAGGGAGGTATATTTATCCTGTGTACAATGTGCTCTTGTGCAGCGGTGTTAGGAGAGAGTGCTCCATGTCAGTGCTGGGGGGAGGAAGGTATATTTATCCTGTGTACAATGTGCTCTTGTGCGGCAGTGTTGGGAGAGAGTGCTCCATGTCAGTGCTGGGGGGAGGAAGGTATATTTATCCTGTGTACAATGTGCTCTTGTGCAGCAGTGTTAGGAGAGAGTGCTCCATGTCAGTGCTGGGGGGTAGGGAGGGGGGCATAATACATTTTAAAAATACTCTAAACTTTTTATTAAATCACTCAAGCTAAACTACAGTGATTTATAATGAGGAAATACTGCCTCTGTATGGTATCGCTTATGGTCAAAGAATTCTCCCATGGGGTTTGAATAGACAGACAGGACCACTACATTTCATTTTATGGTTTTGTTGCCCAAGCCTCAGGATCAAAGTCTTTGATACCATAAGAGGCACCCCTCAGAGGCCCTATTAATGTCTAGCTACTGACCCCTCAGAGGCCCTATTAATGTATAACTACTGACCCCTCAGAGGCCCTGTTACTGTGTAATTGCTGACCCCTTGGAGGCCCTAGTTATGTATAACTGCTGACCCATCGGAGGCCCTATTAATGTATAACTGCTGACCCCTCAGAGGCCCTATTAATATATAACTACTGACACCTACAAGTAAGGCCCATTCCTTATCTGAATGATTTGTTTTGTATGGGCTATCAGAACTTTAGACGCATGATTACTATGGTATATAACTCACTGGTGTAGTGACTAGTGTGCTTGTTTGCATATAGTTTATTAATAGTAGCTACAGTGAGGAGGGATTTCGGTAGAACAGTGTGGATACTTGGGCATGTAGTGAAGGTGTCAGATGTGATTGTCCTTATGGGGGCCAGTGACCTGATCAGGGCCTTTTTGGAGAGATCTTGCTGAAGTGGCATATGGGGAATGAGAGGATTCTGAAGATATACAAGTTCAGCTCATCATGGCTGAGGGAGTGGTGCACAGAGGAGGGATTCACATATGTAGGGGACTGGGGACACTTATGGGGTAAAAGGAATTTTAGAAAGGATGACCTTTATCCCACGATCTTTAGAAAGGAGGACCTTCATCCCACTGAAGAGGAGGAAATGCTCTCTGACAGATGTCTGATGCCTTCTTTGCAAGATATTTAAACTCTGAGCAGACAAGGCTGGTGTTAAAGGACCAGAGCATGGTGGCAAGTGTAGGGGACCTAGTTAGCACTCCAGCAACTAAGGGAGTATGGCACAGTGGGAATAATGGTAGGCAGGAAACAAAGGGTTGGGTGGATTTAATGACCGTGATGGAAATGGGTAGCTGAGAGCTCAGGGCAGAGACAGAAGAAGTGAAGCATGGATGGTAAGTAACATCAATGCCATGAGCCCTTGGGAACAGAATGAGGGACCTGCAGGCATTGGCTATGGAGGGCCAAGTTTGTGGCTGTAACAGAATGTAAGTTACACCTGATCATGATTGGAACTTCTCAGTCCCAGGCTACACTTCTTCTTCTAGAAAGATTCAGAAACTGTGGAGGGTACATAATGGGGATAAAGGGAGGCTCCATCTGGGTCAATGGAGAGTGGAATAACTGTGGGTAATGCTGGTGGGGGGCATAGAGACATAGAATGGGACAGCAGGTAAGGGCCAATGGGACCACCAGTTTTCCCCCTTTTTTGTAGACCTCACTTCTTGATGTATGGACACATCGGGCTTGGCCCGCTGCTCTTCTCAATTTTCCTCAATGACCTGCCTACTGTCTGCACACAATCTGGTATCCATATGTATGCAGACGATACGGTGATATTTGCCTCTGGCCCATCTGGAACCACTGTAGCGTCTCTCCTTCAGAAGGACTTCGACTCCATCCAACACTGATTCATTAAGAACCAACTATTCCTAAACTCAAAAAAACCTGTCTCCCTTACCTTCGGCTCCCGTGCCAAGCTAACCCGGCTAAAGGATGCGCCCACCTTCTTTACCTTGGATAGGACTCCACTTGCGGCCTGCTCCTCATATCGTTATCTCGGCGTCTGGCTGGATCAGCACCTTGACTTCTCAGAGCATGTAGAGTTTCTGCAATAAAAAACTACATCCCATGCTGGGAGCTCTCTATCGGAACAAGTTCTGCATCCCTCTACCAACCAGGCAAGCAATGATACAAAAAGTGATCCTCCTAATTCTTGACTACGGCGATGTCATCTACAGTGCCGCCCCCCAAACATCCTTAGCCAGGCTTGACCCCATTTTCAACTCCTTCTGCCGGTTCACTTTAGATTGTCCGCCAAACACCCACCACTGCGACCTCTACAAATCCCTTGACTTCCCATCACTCCAAAATTGGCGATTGTTGCACTGCACTAGAATCACTGCTAAATTCTGGTCGCATACGCTGCCCTCCTACCTACCAACATCCCTAACTACTGTCCCCCCACCTACCTACGATCTCAGGAACTCTGACTCCAGACTTCTTCACATCCCCCACAGATCCACCCAATCAGGTCAGGTTGCTTTCAGCTTCAGACTCCCCAAATTATGGAACTCCCTAGCAGCCGACATCAGACGCACCACAAGTACCCCACATCGAAATACCCTCCTCAAAACGCATTTCGCCACCAACTGCTTATGGCTTCCCATCGCTGAACTCCCTGCTCAATTCTTATCAGCTATCCTGGGCTCCATTTCTAAATCAGTACCATCGTCATCTTTGTTTGACCCCTCTGTTACTGTTTGATATTCTCACCTACCCATCTAGTAGGTAAATCTAATCTCACTATGAAATTGCTGTTATTTGCTACTGCATCACTGCCTGTAAATACTGCTACTGTATTCACTGCCTGTAGATACTGCCTGTAACTACTACTCACTTTGTACAACTCTACATGCATCTCAGCTACTTCACCCATCCCATTGGTCCTTTGCTGGATATCTACAATTTATGTATGTTCTACTGTGCTTTATGTATTTATGTACTACACCCTTGTAACCCCCTACCCCCCAGGGTGCATCTGGAATCGAGTGGTACCCTGCTCAGTATGCCTTTCCTGGTAAATCTCTTAAATAAATAAATAAAATCCACGGAGTAGTGTGCGAGCAGGATATTTATTTATTTTTTTATTTAGCTTTTGTTGACCGGGTAAGTGCACTAGACAATTTCTGACTATTTTCAGGCACGACCCGGGGGAGGGGGATACAGATGAATGCCAACTGACCTTGAACCAGATTAAGCTGTTGGTGATATTTTTAGTGAATTTTAGTGATATGGCAGGCCATTGCTCGCAAGATGGGGTAGCCAAGCCCCAGAACTCAGTCCAACACAAAAGAGATATGGTTGCTAGAAACTTTAAATTTATTATAGCATGGAATGCTAGAAAATCAAATGGTACCGCTCCAAACACAGCAAAAAAGAAACAGTGCAACTGCAGCGCTTCAACTCCAACAATTAGTCTTCTGAGAGGGGTATGGCACGTAGGGAAGGACTACCCCTTTATACACATCATGGTTTACAATTATTTAAACAATCAGTTAATTAATTAAACACCCTTACCCATAGTGCACAGCTTTTAAATTTCAAAAATGTGTATTCAAAAAGTGTTCATCTCCTCCCCTTCCTTCCTCATCCCTACAAGCCCACCTCCCTTTCTTACCCCTACAATTCCTGTGTGTCTGTCCTCTGCATTTTTGAACACTTCCTCTGTTTTTGCCCCTACTACAGTAACTCCACTGGGAGACTGTTGCAAGGATCCACCTTCCTTTCTGTAAAGTAGTACTTCTTTATATCCTTCCTGAATTTAGCCCCTCCAGCTTCACAGCATGTCCTCTTGTTCTAGAGCACCTTTTTCTCTGAAAAATACTCCCCACCTGTCCCTTGTGAATCCCCATTAGGTATTTAAAGGTCTCTATCATATCCTCCCCTTTCCCTCCTCTTTCCAGGATGCACATGTTTAGCTCCTTTAACCTCTCCTTATAGGGCTTTTCATACAGGTCCTGCACCATTTCAGTTGCCCTCTTCTGGACTGCCTCCACTCTGTCTACGTCCTTCCTGAGGTGTGATCTCCAGAACTGGACAGAGTACTCAAGGTGTGGTCTCACCAGCAATCTATACAGGGGCAGCACCACCTCCCTCTTCCTGCTAGCGATCCCTCTTCCTGCGCACCCTGGCACCTCACTTGCGCTACCAACTGCTTTGTTGCAGTGCTTGGCCACTTTTAGATCATCTGATAAAATTACCCCTAGGTCTCTTGGCTCTACTATGAAAACCCAACGGTCAGTCTCTTGAACTCCATAAGCCTGAGTTCGGGAGACCAACTGTCAGAAGATCAACAACATTTTAGTGCAGTGTGGGTGAGTGGGGGGGGAGCAGTGCCCCCCACACCTCCAAAAACTAAAATAATCAACTCCAAGGAGGAGTGGATCTTACAGTAGGTTAAAAAAATTACCTAGGATAAAATTTCTGTCCTGGAACAAAACCCAGGTCTGAGCTTGATGCTGGCCGAGCTGCTGATGGCTTAGCCTTCCACACCACGAAAGCAGCTTTGCCAACCTTAGGATTTTCCCCTCTCTTGTGGTACACAACTAGGGGTAGGGTAATAGTTCATTACATTTGCTGTCTTACCTCTGTCAGCACCAGCTTCCATCTGTCGGGCAGGTGTGTGTGTTAGGCAGCCAAATTCAGGATTCTGAATGTTGGGATTCCAAATTTCGGCAATTAGTAGTGACACCAGTCTCTTTCCTGCTTTGTCTTTGTCAGTATAGTTCTGCCCATTTTGAGCTCCACTCCCGGATCATTATGGCCCAAATACATTATTTTGGACTTTCCTGTGCATTAAAACCCAGCTAACTTACCCTTGACCACTCCTCCAGTCTTTTCAGATCCCTACTCATCCTTTCTAGCCCCCCGAGAGTGTCCACTCTGTTGCAGGTCTTGATGTCATCTGCAGCAAGACAGAACTTTCCTACCAGTTCTTCCGCTATGTCACTTATGAAGACATTGAAGAGGAGCAGTCCCAGCATTGATCCCTGAGGTATCCCATTGGTAACCCTTCCTTCCTCAGAGTGAACTCCATTTACGACTACCCTTTGTGTCCTGGTAACTAACCAGTTTTTTTACCCAGGTTACTGCCTTAGTATCCCTCCATGAGGTTGGGTGCTGCTTACAGGCCTCACAAACCAAACTGAGGCTGAAAACAGATGGTTGAAAGGGGAAATCAGGAAGGCGAGATGGAGAATGTGGTCCAGATGGGAAACCTAAACCTGCCTGACATGGACCAGTATACTTGGAGCAAAGAGAGCTTGGCACCAGGCACTGGTAAATAACTTTCAGGACTACTTCATTGTACATCAAGTCAGGGAATGTAGTAAAGATGGGGCCACTCTTGACCTGGTACCCCTGAACCATGATTTTATTGAGGAAGCAAAGGTCAAGGCCCCCCCCGGAGGACAAGTGTTCACAGTGCCATGTGGTTTAACATAACCCTCAGGGCTCAGTGTCTCTGGACCAGTATGTTAGTGTCAGACTTTAGGAAGGTAGGTTTTGGGAGGATAGAGGGATTACTGCAGTTTATGTTTGAGGGGAATAGGGCAACTGGATGGGGTAGAAGCAAAATGGGAAGCCACCACAAATGCAGTATTGGATGTTTCCAGATGTTGCATAAAAAAGTGGTGAAAGGCAAGAGGCATACAAACCTGTATGATTCTCCAATGAAGTGAGGGAAACTGTAGGTACCTAATAGGGCAGTTTCAAAATTAAAAACTGGATCAGTCAGACAAGAGTAGGGAAGTTTGCCAGAACAGAGTATGGGAAGTGGGAGCAACAGCAGGAAAATAATGTCAAAGATGACACAGAGCTCAAGATAGTGCAGGGGATAAGGGGAATATGATTCCATCTTTAGATGTATTAGGCAGAAGAGAAAGAGCATAGTAGGAGACAGATCACAGTAAGGCTACAGAAATGAGAGGTATGTGGGGACAAAGAAGTGGCGAGGGTGAATGTACTGAATGAATACTTCATCTCATTATTCACAGCAGAGGATGGGGGCCCTCTTCCTGAGAGCGTAACATAGAAGAGAACAGACAGAAGTTTGAAGTGACACAAATTACAGGAGACAATGCACTCAAAAGGCTGATGAGGTTGAATGTGGAAGACTAGGTTTGCAGCCAAGACACCTAGCTTCACCTGAGTTATTTTCTTCTAGGTTGCTTGAAAAGACAGAGCAAATAACCTTACCACAGCAAGGAAAAGGATTAAGGCTTCTTTTGGCTAGGTGGATTTACTGTGTGTTATTTTTATTTTGTACCCACAGGGATTGTTACTGTTTGTTACTAACATTTTATTGCTTTATTTTTCTCCGATTCAAATTGTTGTTGCTGGTATGCCTTCTGCTGCATTATTACAGGGTGTACCTACAGGTTTGTGCTTACAGATTACTGCTGTAATCTTCTGATTCAAATTGTCTTTTGCAAGGTATATCTTCTGTTACTGCTTTATTTTTCTCTGTAGCTAAGTGTTCCTTACAGGGTATATCTTCTGTGAAATTATTACAGGTGATGCTCTACAGGTTTTACAGTTTTATCTATCATTAGGATAAGCTTTCAGGGCTACTGCATTTGTTGCTGGCTGATTGTTTCTGCTCTTACCTCCTTGTTTCTTTCATCCATGATTTTTTTTTTGGCAGGAGATGGGCCCAGCCACTCACCCCCATCCCCAACTACTCTACACTACACTACGCTCCTTTTATAGACTAGCACAGTCGTGATATTTCCTGTAGCAAAGCAGGAAGGGACGGATCAGAGGGGTATCCACGAAGTGACTTCATTTACAAGGGCACTAGTAATTTAAGCAATAAGGCACAACAGGGTGTGGGTTATTGGGGTTTACCCACACCTTGTGTGGTGTGTCACGAGGCGCAGCCAAGTGACTTAACCACACAAGAAGTGGGAAAACCCCCAATAACCCACACCCTGGAGTGCCTTATTGTGATTATGCAATGGACCCATGTGTAAAATGTGTTTAATTATGTTGTTTTATAAATGCATTTCCTCAGCCGTTGGTAATGCAGGATTTACCAATGGTCATGTGACATGTTTTGACCAATGAGGCTACAGGATTTTCACACACCATTGTATAATTAACTTGTTACAACAAGTTATACAAAAGCAAACAAAACTCAGAATCAAACTTTTGCTTTCATTTTCTTCCTTCTAATTACTCTGACCAGGTTATAAACCCAGCAACTTATCTGGAATGAATATCATTAACTGCAGTTAATGTAGAACACTTTTTAGAAGGGCAGTTTTACAGGATTTAGGACACTGTCCTACATGCTGGGCCATTGGAGATCTAAGGGCTCAGCTCCAGGCAGCATGAACAGAGATTGCATGCCTCAAATTTCATATTCAAGAGGAAATATAAGAATCACCCGCCATTTCCCCAAAATCCAACAGAAGCACCTCGACTGCAGAGGGTAGTTGGTCCAGGAGGTTAGCAGGTGGTTAGGCGGGGCAAATCAGGTGCCCCATCACTCAGTGCTCTCCAACATATCACCTCCACAAACCATATGAAAACTACAAACCGCTATCTGCCTCTATCTCTGAAATCAAACAAAGGGGCAGAGGACACTGCAGAGCAGAACACTGCAGCACAGGAGCTAGCACAACAAAACTCGCCCAAAACAGGAACCAAAACAAAAAAGCAAAAAGGAAATCCCAAAAACTTCTGATCATAGGAGACTCAATGATTCGGGGAGTTGATACGTATCTTCAGCCAGGGGTAATGGTCAACTGTCTCCCGGGTACATCAGCGTGGGGAGACACTGACCGCATTGCTAAAATTGTTCAGGAAGCAGGAGAAAACATTGATGTCCTGGTACACATAGGGATAAACAGTCACACCTGCTGGTCAGTTGTGGAGACCAAGGAACACCTGACCAGGCTGGGTGACAAACTATCATCCAGAATCTCCTTCTCTGAGATCCTGCCAGTCAGGGAGAGGGGGGCAGATGGACGGAAGGTCAGAGAAGGGGAGTTAAACATATGGCTCAAGGGCTGGTGCCAGGAAAAGGAACACAAATTTGTAGGGATCTGGTAACAGTTTTGGGAGCGAAAAATCTTTAAATTTGATGTACTGCATCTGACCAAGGAGGGAGTCAGTGCATTGGGGCAGAAGTTTGATGTCTTTGCAGAATATTTAAACTAGCAAATGGGGAGGTGGGTGCAGCACCCCATATGTTGAATGGGAAGAATATCCCTCCCCCCTCAGCTAGTGGTCAAACAAGAGTTCAGCATGTTTATTGTTCATTTGCATCACCAAGTAAGGAAAAAGGTCTGACTCCCCATACGACGCACAGGAGAAACGCCAGACCTCGCCCAACAACTGACACACCGAAATCTGGTCAATGGAAAATCATGTACACAAATGCTCACAATCTGGGAAACAAGATCCCAGACCTGCAGGCAATAATGACAGAGGCTAAACTGGACATAGTAGCCATTAACGAGACATGGTTTACCAGTAGCCACACTTGGGAGACTTTAGTACTTGACTATGTATTGTTCAGAAGAGACCAAGGTGCAAAAAGGGGAATAGAGTGGCCCTTTATGTCAATGAAAATATCAAAGCTACAGAAATACAGAATACACGTAAGGAGCCAGAAGAACTGTGGGTCACCCTGAAAACAGGAAATGGGACAGCGATGCAAACTGGGGTTGTACACAGGCCTCCAGACCAGGGAGAGGACATAGACACATTACTGTTAGAAGATATAACAAACATGACAGCTAAAGGGGATTTTCTGATAATGGGAGACTTCTACATGCCAGATACAGATTGGTCAATACGTGCAGGAACATCTGCGAGAACTAGACACATGGTGGATTTCCTGCAGGTGGAGGGCCTCAAACAACTGGTACAACAAGACACAAGAGACAGGGCTCTCCTAGATCTAGTACTGGCTAACAGGGAAAGGATCACAGATCTCCAGGTAGAAGGTCACCTGGGGGCCCGTGACCATCACATGGTATGGTTCAATTTGGGCACTAGAACTAAATCATCACATTCCAAGGCAAAAATATGGTTCTTCAGATGAGCTGACTTTGATAAGATGGCCAGCAGAGTTAAGCTAGCCCTGGCAAAAACAAATACAGGTGAGGGGACACAGGCAAAGTGGGCAAGCATTAAGGATGCAATACTTGAAACAACATCACACTGTGTTAGAGAGAAAATGAAGTGCAAAAGAAGAAGGAAACCACTTTGGTTAACAAAAAACAGTGGCAGAAAAAGTCGGAGCCAAAAGGCTGTCCTTCAGGAAATATAAGGGAACACAGCGGGATGAAGATAGAGAGGCATGCCAAACTGCCCTAAGGGAAGCAGAGAAGGCAGTAAGGCAGAAAAAGGCCCAAACTGAGGAAATACTAGAACAAACAGTAAAAGAAAGTGACAAGACTTTCTGTAGATACATTAGTTTATTTATTTGATTTATTTATCGATGAATATCAGATACACACCTTTGAGTCAAAGACTCCTTTACAAAGGTTCCACGTCATTTGAGTAAAGAAGCAAAAACAACAGATAGTTCAACATATACAAGGTAACTGCTAACAGAGGAACAAAAGTAGCAAGTACTACAATCAGTACAGTATCACACATAGTTACGGGTGGTTGAGACATGGCAGCTAGTAATACAATGGTATATAGTGTTACAGGAATAGGAGCAAAGGAGTAGAGTAGGAGTTAACTAGAACATACATTAGTGAAAGGAGAAAGTCCAGAGGGGGTATTGCTAAGATCAAAGGGGATAAGGGGGGATGTGAGGAGGAGGAGGACCATGTAAAAGCATCTATCCTAAATAGATACTTCTCAGCATTTACTGAAGAGAAGGTAGGTCAGGGCCCACAGCTCAGCACCATGGACACCGGGGGAAGGGAGGTGTGTACTAGTCCCTTAACAAAAGAAAGGGTCCTACAAGAGCTCGATAAGCTCAGAGTGGACAAGGCAATGGGACCTGATGGCATACATCCCAGGATACTAAAGGAGCTAAGGGTGGAACTAACGGAGCCATTATCAGAACTGTTTATTGAGTCTCTGAGCACAGGAGCAGTCCCAGAAGACTGGAGAAGGGCTCATGTGATCCCGCTCCACAAGAGTGGTAGCAGGGAGGAGGCAGGGAACTGCAGACCAGTCAGTCTTACCTGAGTAGTGGGCAAAATTATGGAGGCACTCCTTAAGGAAAGGATAGTGCAACACTTGGAATCCATAGGCGCACAGGGTCCAAGACCACATGGGTTTACAAAAGGAAGGTCCTGTCAAACTAATCTCATAGATTTCTTTGAGTGGGTAACCAGAGTGGTGGACCAAGGGGGAGCAGTTGATGTCACCTACCTTGACTTCAGCAAAGCTTTCAATACTGTTCCACATAGAAGATTGATTAATAAACTAGATAGACTTGGGGTGGGTCAGAAGTTAGTCAACTGAGTGGCAAACTGGTTGATGGTCAGAAAACAGAGAGTGCTGGTAAATGGTATACAATCAGAAGAGGTGCAAGTCACAAGTGGGGGTACCTCAGGGATCAGTCCTGGGGCCAGTCCTCTTCAATATCTTCATCAGTGACATTGGAGATGGTCTGGAGGGTAAGGTTTGTCTGTTTGCAGATGACACCAAGATCTGCAACAGAGTAGATGATCCAGATGGTGTGGGCAGAATGAGAGGAGATCTGGATAAACTAGCAAAATGGTTGGAATGGAACTAGGGTTTAACTCAGAGAAGTGCAAGATCATGCACATAGGAAAGAGAAACCCTGAAGCCACCTATAGGCTGGGAGGGGAGTTGCTGGCAATCACAAGGAAGAAAAGAGACTTGGGTATCATCATCACCAATGACCTGAAATCATCCAAACAGACCACTAAAGCAGTAGGTAAGGCTAGGGGGATGTTGGGGTGTATCAGTAGGGGTATCACAAGTCAGAAGAGGGAGGTAATAATCCCTCTTTACAAGACACTGGTTAGGCCCCATCTGGAGTACTGTGTGCTGTACTGGAGGCCACACCTTGACAAGGACATTAACCAAATTGAGGCAGTCCAGAGAAGGGCAACCAAAATGGTGCAGGGGCTGCATTAGAAAACATATGAGGGCAGATTAATGGAGCTCAGTATGAATACCCTAGAGCAAAGGAGGGAGAGAGGTGATATGACTGAAACATTCAAACACCTTAAGGGCATTAACAAGGTGAAAGAGTCTAACATGTGTCAATATAAGAAAAATAGCAGGACAAGAGGACACAGCATGAGATTAGAGGGAGACCGATTAAGGGGTAATATGAGGAAGTTTTTTTTTCACAGAAAGGGTGGTGGATGCATGGAACGGCCAACCTCAGGAAGTGGTGGATATGAATTCAGTGCAAGGCTTCCAACAGGCATGGGAGAGGCATAAGGGAGCAATACAGATGAGTATGAATAGATTGGCCATTGTCAGAGCAAAGGACAATGGCACATTCATATGGTAGAAAAAGAAATGGGCAGACTGGATGGGCCTTGCGGTCCTTATCTGCCGTCAACTTCTATGTTTCTATGAAGGTAAACAAGGCTCCAGGAGCCAGGTGGGCTTCACTGCTAGGGTACTGACAGAGGTGTGGAGGGCACTGGTGGAGGCATCGACAAACCTTTTTAACTGAGCTTTGGTGACAGATGTTCCTGGAAGACTGGAGAATGGCAGCTTATCACCCTTTATAGAGGAAGAGACTAGGGAGACCCATGGAATTACAGGCCAGTTAGTGTAACCTTTATCATGGTGAAGTTGTTTGTGCTTTTCATTAAGGAACTGAGAGTGGAATTTCTTGACGCTAATGACCTACATAATAAAGGCAGCATGGCCTTGTCAAGGGGAGGTTGTGCCACATAAGCTTTATTGACTATGTTAATGCAGTGCTGCAGGCAGTGGACACCGAGCAGGCTATGGATGTCCTCTACTAGGTCTTCACCAATGTGTTCAACTTGGTGCTGTACAGGGGATTTGTGAAGACACTGAGAGACCTGGGATTGGGGAAGAGCTTATCTGATTTGATAACAGAGTATTAAATTATCTGAAAAAATTGATTAGCACTTTCATGCTTTATCCTACTAATCAGCTGTGAAAAAGCGTAGCACTTGGCACAGATTGAATAGCACGATTAAAAAATAGTTCTATTAATGTTGTCTATTGTGCCATGGACTCATTCAATAAATGATTAGCAGTCTACACATTACTGGAATTGGTAGCATTGCCCCCTGTTTTGTGTAGCATTTTGCTGTGCTATACCAGCTATTTAATACCCTGGGATAAACAATGCACTGAGGGAGAAAACACAGAGGGTAGTGGTAAATGGAACTCATTGAGGGTTTAGGACATACGAACATACAAAACACTGGTAGAAAAAGGCCCATAGGTCTATCAAGTCTGCCGATTGTACAGCTCGCAGTATACGTTTACTGCAGCTGCTCCTTCCAGCCCCATCTCATCATCCCAACCCCCCAAGAATTGGATAGGATTAAATAGGATAGGGTAGGATTGGATAGGATAGGATAGGAAGGAGACAAGTTAGGTGCCACAAGGTTCAATAATTTCACTAATACTTTTTAGTATGTTCACCTGTCACATTGGAAAGGACGTGTACATAAAAATCAGCATATTCACAAATTAAACAAAATGATGTAGCAAGGTGGATTTGGAGGAGGGGATTAATGCATTGAGATGGGACCTGCAGATGTTAAACAATTTGGACAAATTCAGTGTGAAAAATGCAAAGTTATGCATATTTGCAAAAAGAACCCCAAAACAACAAAGTACACAGGAGGTGTCAGAGTGTGCCAGACAAGGAAAGAAAGGAACCTTTTGGTAATCATTAGCAAATATCCTCAAGACAGCCGGTTGAAACAAGGGATATGCTGAGGGCTGTAGAGTGCATTGTTGGGGTATTTACCAGTAGGGCAGAGGAACATGATCATGTCTCTCTACAGATCCTTGGTAAGGCTACACCAGGAGTACTTTAAATAGGTTTGGGGACTTCATGTTTAGAGATCTACACATCTGAAAACCATGCACAGGATGACCATCAAACTGATGCATGGTATGCAGCGCAGAGCGTATGAGGAAAGGCTGAGGTGGCTGAAATGCTCACTTGAGGCTAAAAGTGAAAGGGCTGAAATGATACAGAGATTGCTTGGAGGCACTGTAGAGGAAGGCAGCCAAAATGATACATATATGCAGAGAAGGCCTTACTCACTTGAAGCTAGATGGAAAAGGGCTGAAATAAGACAGAAATTACCTGGAAACAGTACAGAGGAAGACAGCCAAAATTATGCATGTATGCAGTGAATACCTTATGAGGAAAGTCTGAAGACATTAAGACTTGAGAGGAAAGGAGAGAAATGATAGAAACATTTAACTTCCTCAAAGGTATCAGTGTGGTGAATTGTCAACAATTGTTAAAACTCAGGAAAGGGAAATACACAAGGGGGCATAGATACAAATTGGCTGGGGTTAGGATCAACGGAGATATAATGATATTCTTCTTCATTGGAAAGGGTGGCCAACAACTGGAATAGCATGTATAGGGAAGTGGCTGAGGCAGAGATAGTGCAGGGGGGATTCAGGGTGAGATGGGACAGATATAAGTAGCTGTAAGAGTGAGTGAAGCTACAAAGCAGTCCGAGTTGCTAATTGAGGACTTGGATTAAGTCCACCCAGTGATAGGCTGGAGTGAACGTAAATTGGACCAGGTCAGAAAGGATGGACCTTCTGTCTTTTTCTGCCTGTAATCAGTTCTATGTTTCTCATTCTGTAATGAACGGGAGGAGCAGGAATATCAAAGTATAGAGAGAACAGATACAACAAATTTAACTACGGAGAGAACACAGTGCATAGGAATATGTAGGCCTGGAGGAACAGGGTGTGTATGAATATGGAAGTATGGAAAAAACAGGGTGGACAGGAATATGTAAGTAAGGTGAGAACACCGGGTACAGGAATATGCAAGTATGGAAAGTTGTAATTTGACTTCAGAGGTCGCTGGCACAAACGGTAGTGCTGCAGCTTTCGGTGCCAAATACTCTGGTTCAGGAATGAGCCCAAAGCCTCAAAGGTTGACCATGGGGAGGAGCATGAGCATTCAGAAGACTGCTCACGACTCATAGTGGTGACTAGGGGTCAGTGCGCCTGACATCCTTTGCACATTTGGACTTGGAGCTTTGCAAACACAGGAAAACACATGCATGAAAGAGTGTGTGTGTGCCTGCTATGCCATTGCATAATTGAGCTTCAGGGGAAACTTCACAGGAAAACTCTTCTTACTGAGCTTTAGCTTGATACTGAGACCCTGAACCTCCTGCACACCTCATTGACCTGAAGGCGTAAATCTCAGCCTGGGCTCATAGGGTGATATGGTCTGTCCCTACTGGGAGCGCCTCTGTGAAGGGCAAGTCATGGTCCTCTTTTACTGGGCAGCTGGGAGGGAAGTGCCAGGGTGGAGGGTGGCTCCAGAGGTCTGGGTTTGATATGGAGTATGTGCCTGCCTGAAATAGAGTTAAAGAAAACATTTTGTGATGTCATACGGGTGTGGTTATAAATGATCATCTGTCAAATTTCATGTAAGAGCAACTACAGGTACAATTCAGACATTCCTCGGAAGATCTTCTTCTGTTACCTTCATCTAGTTCTGATTATAAATAACATCTGTATTATTAAGTTTCTTCTCTTTTTTTATGTGCAGGATACAAAATCCCAAAGAAGGAACTGTTACTGGTGTTTAAGGGGGATAAGGAATGCTCACGAGGTGATGAGGAGAGGAAAGAGAAAGCACACCAGAGGGATCATCTCGAAGACACGCCTGGCAGTAAGTGGATGGCTAGATAATGAGTTTATATGAAATTTTTCAACTGTTGTTGACAGGAGGTAGGAGGAATAGGGAAAAAGTATAGAGTTGGAAGATCTGGAAGTATGGAATTAGGAGGTAGTGATGATGTCAGATAAACTCAAATGAGTAAAGCCAAGAATTTTTAAAGAAACCGGTTATGTTTTATAGTGGCTATGGAACTGGGAATTAGTGGACATGACAAAGGACTGACATCATGGGGTATTCCAGGAGAGGGTGAGCAGGCAGGTATCCACATTATAAACACTTCATTCTTGAAAAAGAAAGGACTTGGAAAGTTCAGAGAGGAGCGAACTACTGTAGTTCAAAATAGATGAGATGAGAACGAGAAAAAGGATTTCTGCAGAAGAGGAGTCTAGGAAGTAAAAATGCAAGCAGGATTGCAAAGATGATTGTTAAGGATTCACTTTATGGTGATTTTCTGTAACAGCGTTCAAGGCACTGTATAATACATAAAATAAAAAATAATAGATAGGTGAGTGTGTGATATGTATTCTTTTCACACACCCAAGGTGTGTGATGACCCATAAACCCCAAGAGTGAAGCTCAAGAGGTTTATGTGGTCATCACACACCGAGGGAGTGAGAAGAAAATCCATAACATCAGACTTACTATCCTTTATTTTTTATGATTGCTGGTGTTGAGGTTTAGACTGTATTTCTAGCAGCTTTAAAGAAAAAGGCATTTTTTTAGCTAGAGCGCAGTTTTATTCTTGAAGAAACTGAACTGTACATGGATAAAACACCACTGAAAATACAGTATTATAGTTGGAATATTTTTGTGAAACAATTGTATGCAATAGTTTTAAAGTCTTTTCTTTGGGGAATGTCATATCAACTGGGTTTCGGGTTATTATAAAGTGTCATATCAACCAGATTTTGGGTTATTATTGCCTTTGGAGCATAATAACCTGACAGCCGGTTGATATGCATTTTTAACAAAACAGTAATTTGATATTTATGGTCACCAGTAATTATATAGAGAATAACGTATGGGGAAGCACATGAACTTAACGCATTACCTTGAAGTTGTGGATGCTACATAAACCCCTGAGGGCGAAGCCCGAGGGGTTTGTCAAAGCATCCCACAAAGAGGGTGTGCATTAAATTCTCATATGAAACACCTTCCCCATCTTTTATTTTTTATAATCACAGATTAGCAATTTTTCTCCAGCAGTTTGTGAGACTGTTTGGCCCCACCCACATACAGAATGTTGGCCAATGAGGCAGTAGCATAGTTTGACTGGCATGGCTCATGAATGTCATAACAACCAGCCGGTTGTTATGGAAAATATCAACCTGGTCAGTCCATTGAGGGAAATTGCTGACCAGTTATTATAATACAATAAATGACTGACTGACCCTCCATATCAATATTCTTGTAACACAGTATAACATCAATGTACAGCTGTTGATAACATGCAAAATACATCGTACATCGCATCATCAGCAGCAGTATAACATCAATGTACAGCTGTTGATAACATGCAAAGTACATCATACACCAAATCATCAGCAACAGTATAACATCAATGTACAGTTGTTGATAACATGCAAAGTACATTATACTTTGCATCATCAGCAACAGTATAACATCAATGTACAGTTGTTGATAACATGCAAAGTACATCATGCACCAAATCATCAGTAACAGTATAACATCAATGTACAGTTGTTAACATGCAAAGTACATCATACATCGAATCATCAGTAACAGTATAACATCAATGTACAGTTGTTGATAACATGCAAAGTACATCGCATCAACAGCAACAGTATAACATCAATGTATAGTTAACATGCAAAGTACATCATATATCGCATCATCAGCAACAGTATAACATCAATGTACAGTCGTTGATAACATGCAAAGTACATTGCATCATCCGCAACAGTATAACATCAATGTACAGTTGTTGATAACATGCAAAGTACATCGTACATCGAATCATCAGCACAGTATAACATCAATGTACAGTTGTTAACATGCAGAGTACATCATACATCGCATCATCAGCAACAGTATAACATCAATGTACAGTCGTTGATAACATGCAAAGTACATTGTACATTGCGTCATCCGCAACAGTATAACATCAATGTACAGTTGTTGATAACATGCAAAGTACATCGAATCATCAGCACAGTATAACATCAATGTACAGTTATAAACATGCAAAGTACATCATACATCGCATCATCAGCAACAGTATAACATCAGTGTGCAGTTGTTGATAACATGCAAAGTACCTCATACATCAAATCACCAGCAACAGTATAACATCAGTGTACAGTTGCTGAGACCATGCAAAGTACATCGTACATCGAATCATCAGCAACAGTAAAACATCAATGTACAGTCGTTGATAACATGCAAAGTACATCGTACATTGCATCACCCGGAACGTTATAACATCAATGTATAGTCATTGATAACATGCAAAGTACATTATACATCAAATCATCAGCAACAGTATAACATCAATGTACAGTCATTGATAACATGCAAAGTACATCATACATAGCATGATCTGCAACAGTATAACATCAATGTACAGTCATTGATAACATGCAAAGTACATCATACATCAAATCAGCAACAGTATAACATCAATGTACAGTTGTTGATAACATGCAAAGTACATCGCATCAACAGCAACAGTATAACATCAATGTATAGTTAACATGCAAAGTACATCATACACTAAATCATCAGCAGCAATTTTGAAAAAAAAAGTATCTTCCTTAAATCAATCTTTTCCATTGATTCCTACTTATTGATCTGGGCCAAAAGCATTAGAATCCTGAGGGAGAAAATCTTTGGTCAGGGGACTGGCAACAGCTACTGAACACAGCGACTGTATACACCCATGTAATGTCATACATTAGCCAATAACCATTGCTGACTCACTCACCAATCTCAGTTCTGTTCTTAATGCCACTGAGTGCACACTGCTGGTTATAGGGAAGCACAAGGTTCTTCTTGACCTCGCCATGCTGAGGTATTGTAGACCCTTGTTGTTGGGTCTCATGGACACACAGCTCCTTCTGGGTGACTGGCTGAGAACACTTCACAGTCTGATTGCCTTGAGCAGCAGTCATTCCCAGTGGTGGGGCCACAGCTGTACAAACCAGTGGACAGTTCAATGCAATCCCTTAGTGATGCCCACTCATGGTTCACAGTGATGACTCCATGTACATGTGTCCCCATACTGCTGTGGCTGGAGCAAGAAGGAATAAAAACATGTTGGAAAACTGAGCAGACCAGGCTCTGTGAAGCCCCACCTGAATAACTGGACCCACTCTTCCGCTCCAGCTGGTAGGGCAATTCTGGATATGTGTACTCTGGAGGGAGATGCTTGCTGTGCTTGGGGGGGAGGTACCTTGGGGAACTAGCCCCCAGTGTATAGGGAGGATAGGAACACACTAAGATGTCAGGGGGCATGGCTGAGTAGCCGCCTCGTCTGGCTCTATAAGATAAAAACCTTTATGGAAAAAAAAAAAAAGTTGAGTCTTGCTTCTGCTTAGGACTGTTTGACACCTTTCAGTACCATTGATACTTTGATAGTCCCTGTGCACATTTAAACTTCAGAGCCCACGCTTTTCCTGATGATTCGACACCCATGTAAGCAGCCATCAGAGAAAAGGAAAATGAAGGGGAAAAGGAAAATCAAAGGCAGCAAGAAGGAGAAGTTGAAGAGAGGAGAGGAGGATAAGCCACAGGACAGCAGAACAGACAAGGTGGGGGAGAAGAAGCAGAGAACAAAGGAGAAGGCAGGGATGGAGCAGCCCAAGGACAAAGCTGGTGAGCATTTACATAGTAATAACAATAGATAACATTGAAAATGTACAAGACCACTGATTTACTGTGATTAAAGTAATGAAATTCAATTTTCAAGACTTGAAAGTACAGGAATTGCACCAGTGATTTTTAGTTTCATTTCCAGACTTTTACCAGCATTCTTTTGCCACTCTTTCAGTATGTGTGTGAATAATCAGGATATAAGAAGGCTTAACATACAGATTAAATGAAGCAAATTGAAAATAGTACAGGAAGCAGTTATAAAGATATACAAGTTCTGTAGATGTACCGATCAATTATGAAGTGCCCCAAATCTACGAAATTCTTTGTTGTTACCAGTGTGCAGACAGTCCAAATTCTAGGATGTTACCATGTTTTCTGGTAAAAAACAAAACCCAGTGGCCTTGAAAAATTTATTCATGGGAATAATGTGGGGGGAGGAGGCATTTTGGGGAATTTCTAGCACATGGAAGGGAACAAGAGCAAAAGACACTAGCTTGACCTTGCCCACTGTCTCTTCACCCTTTGAGATGGCCAAAGAAGTGAGGCAGATAGACTTTCACAGGGGAGCAGTGCAGAAAAAGCTGTGGGGGAGAGTACCTTAGAAGAAAAAGAGATCCTTGGAGTAGAGCAGAAGGGGCAGAGTAGTGAACCACGTGAGCATGGCAGTAAAAGAAAATATGTATAAAAAGGACTATGTGGATTTATTTATTTATTGAATTTTGTTGACCCAGTAGGTCCACTGAGACTAGAAGTCCCCTTTTCAGGGGCAGCCGGGGGGAGAGGGATACAGATAGTAACCAACTGAAATTGAACCAGATAAAGCTGTTGGTGGTATTTTTTAGTGAATGAAGGAAATTTGGCCAGGACACTGGGGAAATTCCCCTTCTGTACTGTAGGGGGCCATGGAACAGACAGTTGAATCATTCTTCTGCTGAATTGCAATGGAGAAGGTTGTGGAGCAAGTCGGAGTGAGCAGTGGTAACTCGCACTTAGAGTCGGGTGAAGTGGAAATGTTTTTTGGTGCTGCAGGAGCCATGGGGTTAACTGACCAGAAGATTGAGGGGGAGAAGGTATCTAACTCGGGAACAAGGACTTCTCAGATGGACCTTATTTCAGCTTCAGGTGAACTTCAGGATGATATTGGAGCAGCAGACCAAAATGAAAGTGTGCCACAACTAAAAGAATCAAGCGGTCAGTGCAACACAAAATCACAGCTGATCGGTGAGTCATTCAACTCCAGCACTGAGAATCTAGACTATGCTAGAACTCAAGGGTTCTCAACCAACAGAACAGCAGTGGATGGGAGCTGCCATGGAGACAAGCAAGCACAAACAGAATCGAAAATTGGTGCTACACCTAAATTCCTTGGGACAGACAGTGTAATTTTTTAGAAAAATCCAGGGAACCAAGAGGCAGTACCAGTCTTCTCTTTTCCAGCAAAACCCTCACAAGAATGAGAGAAGAGAATAGAAGAGCTGTTGCACCTTCTAAATCTTGGGCGGACTCTGAAATGGACAATGTTGAGCCCTGGTCCATGGAAAAATCTTTAAAACCGCAGGTTAGGTCCAGTCACCCACAACACAGAACTGGACATCAGGGTTTGCACCTATACAAATGCCTAAGGTTCAATTGCAAAATAAACACTGCACAGATGTAATGAAAAAATCTGATATAAACAGAACTTTAGACATTACTCTTCCTGAAGGCTTAGAATTTACACATAACGCAGTTCTTCATATACAACAAATGCATGCTTTAAATAAAAACAAGCAACCAAGTACTTCTGGGCCTCTAGAATTAAGAGAAGAACAAGGAAACATGGGCATTCATCAACCTCCACAGGAGGATGAAAATGTCGACAGTGGGGCTGCGGGAGGGAGGGAGAGAGAATGAGCAGCAATCCAGAAAATATGTTTCCTTTTTTCAAAAGAAAGTGTTTCCAGCCAAACAGCATAACGCTGTAAGATTAATTTACAAAGGGGGTTTGGAAGTTTTTCCAGACTGTGCATATGTTGGAAGGGTTCACTTAAAAAATAGTTTACAGTGTACAGCGGCAGAGTTGTATGTACTCATACATGGGTTGGGGGAGAACACCTTTGATATAAGTTTTAAAGTGCATAGTGGTTTAGAACAGTTTTTGTTTAGCTATAACGAAGTTAAAAATACACCAAAATGGTCTCCCTTCGAAGCTATACCCCTGACGAGGCCAGCCCAGAAAATAATGACAGTATTATTTAGAAATGAGGGGTTCAGTATTACAGACTTGGTATTTTGGCTGAAACAGAGATGTATGATATTGGGACACCGCAAAGCCATTTTTGACAGTGAAAATACATGGACAGTTGGTTGGCGGGTGAGAGTGATATTGAAAACCCTGGATGGAGAACTACAGCATCTACCAAACTCCTTTTATTTAGGGGGGAGATGTGGTGCTTTTCTATCCTGGGCAGCCAAATACTTGTTATATGTGTGGCTTCCCAGGACACATCAGCAACACCTGCGATAAGGTACGACGCTCTTTATGTGGGGCACTGGGACATGTGAGCTCACAGTGTAACAGTGAAGTTAGATGTAATGTATATGGGGAAACGGGACGTGTATGGGAATTGCACACAGGCAGCCCATACAAAAACAGGGTCTGGTGATAGTGAGGAACAATGTGAATTAGTAATTCAAGCTCAGAGGGAAAGAGAAAAGGCAAACAATATAAATAAAAGGGAGTCACAAGCCTTGGCAGAGACTGTACCCCTATTACATGTCCCTGCTAATGTGATTCAGGAGGTTGGTAGACCCAGTGACCCCATACATGAACCTGAGAGTGCAGAGCAAAGTAGTATAGAAGAGTAGGTAGTTAAGGCAAAAGAAAAGGAAGCGATACCCCCATGGTAGCAGTTGAGCTGGAAAAAAGAGTAACAAGGAGGAGGCAAAGTTGGGGGGAACCAGCACCAAAAGTGCACAAAATATTGGAAACTAAAATTTCAAATAGGTTTCAACCCCTCTTAAAAAATTTTGACAAAGATGGGAATGAGTCAGAATTTTCATCAGAAGAGTCGAGTTGTGTAGACAGGGGCCAGAAATTCAAATTGCGCCACAAAGTAGCTCAATAGCAGGAGCAGGTGCAAGTCCAGTGCGCCCATGCGCAACATGAGCAATATTCAAACACTGCACTGGGCTAGATGCGCTTGTGCCACACAACTGAATATCATGCCAACTGCGCCATGGCGCAGCCAGGGATGTGCAGTGGCGCAGGTCTGATGTGCAGTAGCACAACCAGGGATGCGCAGTGGCGCAGGTCTGATGTGCAGTAGCACAACCAGGGATGTGCAGTGGAGCAGAGTAGCAGTGCATCAGCACAACCAGGGATGCACAGGGACAGGATGCAGGGGTCCACCACCCATGGAAGATATGGGCAGAGAAGCACACAGCAGGACAGACATCGCCCCCCCCCCACACCCCATGAACCGTACAACCTGAGGAGAGCTGGAAGAACCACCGGCCCATAGACACCAGCAACAATCCCACAGCTGGGGCATGGTGCCCCAGCACACCCCCTGGCAAGTTGTGACTGGAACACAAGGAGGTCCGGCCACCCTGTGCCACACCATCCCACCAATGCAGAGCACACTCTGTACTGTGATCCCTAGACACCCTGCCCAGAAGCAGCGCCCAGTGCAGGACACCCCATGCATGCCACCACCGCCACTGTGACACTGCAACCCTGTGCACCATGCAGCCAAGCAAGGCAGCCCCACCACGAGCACCCTGCAGTGGGCGACAGCGAACACCGATGCAACAACTGCATATACAGTGCTGCCCTGCACGTCCCCCCCCCGAGGTACAGCTGAGAGAACGACCATGCGTTGGCACACAAGATACTCCACATGCGACAGGGCCTGCCCCAGACCCCACTACCAGCGGTACAGCGCCCTGCACACCCTCCCAAGGACACCCCATCCCAGCACTGGCCACAACAGCCAGCACAGATACCCACAGTGGTGCACGGAAGCATGCGCCACACAGGATGCAACACAGTGCATGGACAAACACCCACCCATACCCAAGGGCACATCAACACAGGGACACAGTAGTGGGTCAACAAACCTGCTGGTGTGTGGCCACGGCAGCCGTGTACCCATGGCCAGCACCCCTCCATGGCACCGGTGTACCAGCCACCCTGCGCATGCACCATGAAGCCGTACATCAACAGCATGCGGCTGGAGCACAAGTGACAGACAGTGGAGCACATCCCCTGCAACAGACACAAGCGATAACATGGAGGGGGGACAACAACAGCGGAGGCCACAGTGTCACCCGAGGCAGACGTGCAGCATACCGGTGACAGGAGGCAACCTGGCATTGTGCCAGGTACAGTGGTTATCCAGCATGGGCAGCCACCACTGACATGCCAGCAGACCATGCAGATCACAGACATGCAAGGGTGTCAGCTGCACAGGCCATGGACAGTCTGACAGGGGCACCATGGACACAGTGCATGCACCGTGGACCACTGCACACAGGCATCCAGTGCACAGGGAACAACACACAAACCACAGACAGTGACTTATTCCCATGCTCACACCATAGGTGGTTCCCTTCCGGACACACACACGCCCATGCCTGCACCACCCCTGATGCCATGCACACCACTGCAGCTGAGCACCTGTAGCCCACTGCAAATCAGAGACTACCACAGTAGGCATAACAAAACAAATGTATTGTATATACAGTAGATGAAACAAACTATTTACAATTATGTACAAAAGGGGGGGAAGGGCCATATATCAGGTGGGGGCGGTAAGGGGGAGTGAACAAATGGGAGAGGGAAGAAGGGGTGTGAGGTGGGTCCGGGGGTAGGGTGATTCCAGGGGCATGGAGGGCCTTGGGTCCGCCCCACTCTCCACTCTTGTGGCACCTCCTCATCCTCTGCCTCCTGATTCCATGCTGCTCCATGCGCTGGAGTGTCTCCAGTGAAGCCTGTGCAAGCTGCAAGAGCTCCTGCGTGGCCCTCTCGATGGGCATCATTCGCCGTCCACCTAGGACAAGGGAGCAGAGTCAATATGTGTGAATGTCCATCCTCCTGCAGCCCACTCATTGTGCATTGCATACAGCTGTGGGCCACACCCCTGTGATGGCGTGTGACCACCCATAGTGATCGTGTCCACAAGACCTGCCTACCCAGGCGCACACAGCCATGCGGACCGCTGCACACACCCACCGCCCAAGTCCCGCACAGCACCACCGTGACTGTACAATGACATGGCTATGCGGTGCGAAGGCAGTGGCACAGTCATGTGCCCAGTGCACGCATGGACCACCAGCGACGCACACCCACACATGCAGTGCCACAGGACAGTGCTGAGTGTACCGTGTGGCATGCACCTCAGTGGTGTCAATGGATGGTGGCCATGCCCTGCCGCCTACCCCGCAACACAGCATGCACAGAATATCCTGGAAGAAAGGCACTCACCTGCATCTGCAAGATCCGGATGCTGATTCTGGATGGGCCTGGCAGCATGTGCCTGTTGCCATGCATCCTCTTGCTCTCGGTGTGTCTGTGTCTCTCGGGCTCGTCACCTCTCCTCATGGCCTAGGGTGCAAACATGGAGTGGGGAACATCAGTTCAAATCAGTAGCAAAGGCCCCCCCCGGTGTGTGCGATCCCTCAAAGCCCAGCCATGCCGCAACCCCACCACCACCACCACCACTGGATCCCCCCCCCCGGCCCCCGTGTGGTAGACACATGCCCACCGCGATACCTGGATGGACGCTACCAGTGTATGGATGGAGCACCTACCTGGACGTGGCACTGCACCTCGCCTGGCACATGCCTGTAGATGGGCAAGGCTGTCTAGGTCCCTCCGCCAGAGGTCCCCGTAGCGGTGGCGACACTGCTTGGTTGTTCGGGCGATCCCGGTGGCCTCCTCTAGTGCCTCTGCCACCTCCTCCCACACAGCACTCCTTGCCCTGTCTAAGGGGTCATCCCCAAACAGGCCCCAGCATGGGGTTCTACAATGGCTACCAAATTGGCCAGCTCCAGAGGGCTCCATAAAGCTGCTCTCCTCCTTGCCACGACTGCTAGGATCACAAAATGCCATGTGCAGATGCTGCATGGTACAGCGCTGCCATTTCCCATTGCACTGTCACCGATCAGCGTGATAGGGGTGCACCCATGCAGACGCCATGGTGCCTACGGGGCAAAGATCGACCACAGGGTCAAGGGTCTGTCACGCACGGACCGCCACAGCACGATTGGGACTCCCTGCGTGTAGTGCGGTTGGGTGCCTGTGTGAAATGCCCTGCAGTGGCCTACTGCGCTGTGGCACCATGGAGCCTATGGTGCTCCAGGACACGAGCGCCATATGTGTGAACAGCGCACTAGCACCACTGGCACAGTGGTGGTCATGCCCTGCACTGCCTCCCACGCTCAGCATATCAGCAGCGTGGCAGGTGTCAGCATCAGCACCCTGGGCATGTGCTGTGCAGTGCCTACCACGCATGTCACAGAGCTGCTCCTTTGCCTGAGCATGTTCAACACAATTGTGCAAGGCGCAAAAGCACAATATTTGGTTAGCATATGCAAATCGGCTCATCTGCAATTCCATGGCGCTGCTATATAAATGCGACATGGGGCTTCAGAGGCCGTAGTTTGCTATTGCAGTCTATTGTGGTGGGTTGCATGCTGTTTGGAAGTGTGGACTGTAGTGTGTTGGAGATGCATGGGACTGCACAATGAAAGGTAACACCTGTCATTCCCACAGGCTCTATAATGACCGAATGTGAGGAAGAGGAGGAACAGGGATGTTGGAGAAAGAGGAGGCAGAACTTCACCTGGGCGGAATCAGATGCTCTGTTCGAGGCATACCTCGACAGGGAACCACTGCTCAGCGGACAGTCGGAAACACCACAGGCCCGAGCTACAGCATGAGGTAAGGTTGCGCATGCTGTGAACCAGCATGGCAGCTACCAGCGGTCTGTGTAGGAATGTAAAACGAAGGTCAGTACAGACAAGAGGAGAATTAAGGACAAGGTGGCTGCCATCAGGGCAGCACGTGCTGCAACCGGTGGTGGACAGCTGGATGTGCCATGCCTGATGCCACAGGAGGAGCGGATGCCCAGCAGCATGCGGCGTTGTGCCATAGAGGGTGTTCTAGGTGGTGGCTTCCAGATGGGTGGCAGCCCGTCACTGCATGGTAGGTCCTGTGCTGTCACTGTGTGGGAGTGGGGGAAATGCCACAGGGTAGGGCGGAGACATTAATGCTACTGTGTTCCCTTACAGCTTCTGAGAGTCTACAAGGGTCAGCGCTGGTGGGTGTGTCCACTGTGGGCGAGGCCCTGGACATGGAGGAGCACCCATCCACCTCCACAGATGTCCAAGGGTCAGGACTGCCGCATACCTGCCTGTCTGTCTGGACTGAAGATGGTGGTGCCAGTGCAGACGTGGCCTGCCTGCGTCCAAGTGTGACAGTGGCTACAGACTCCAGCATGCTGGGACATGGACTGGTGCCACATCAGGCACCGATGATGATGCATCACACATCCCGGACAGTGATACGTGTGGGACACAGGATGGTCCCACACCCAGGAATGGCATGGGCTTAGCTGTGTGTGGTGCCGCAGTGGAGGCCTGCATGACATCACAGTCCCAGCCAATGGAGCAGCACTGGTGTATGTGTCCAGGCTGCTGGAGCTGTTTCGGCCACTGTGGCAGCTACGGTGGGCCCTGGCGACCAGCAGACGGAGGGGCAATGCCAGCAGTCGGCCAGTGGTAACGGGGACAGTGTCGAGTGGCGGCGTCAGTGCACCGCATGTGGACGTGCCCTGGCATGGCTCTGGTGTGCAGCGCCCATCTTCAAGGGGTGCTTCCCGGCACAGCCAGGAACACCATGAGGGACAGCATGCCGATCGGGCGGATGACCTCTTTGATGAGCACAGCCGCATACTCCAGGATTCAGTGGATCAGCAGTTGCGGCGTGTGATGGCAGTGGATGCACTCAGTGCGGTTCTGTGCCAGGCAGAGGAGCGGTGCAGCAGGCACCACGGTCTGCTCCTGGCAGAGATGGCCCGGCAGCGGAAGGATGTGACTGCTGCCATTGACAGGCAGACACGAGCAATCACTGCTTTCATGACCACATTGGGCACCCAGTTCATTGCCCATGCACCGCAGACACCGTGCAGTGTCAGGTCCACCCCCCATTCCAAGCATTGTGCGACACCTTCCATGTCAACACCGGGTTCGGCTGTGGGCATACCAAGCACGCCTGGCGCGGATATGTTCGATGAGTTGCAGACCCCTGCATGAACATGGTCGCGTTCCCACAGTGTCACCCCGGGGACCATCTGTGCCACCCCATGAGGCCAATGGTCAGCCTTGCATGGCAAGCAGGTCTCGGTGGGGCCGCCACGCATCCATGGCAGCCGTGGCACTGTGCCGCTTGACTGACCTGTCTCTCACCATGCCCACTGTCTGCCCTGAATGCAGTGTGTTGTGCACCGTATGATGCACAGGTGGGGTACCCAGCCCTGCACACAAACAGTCCATATGCACACCCTCCCAGCTGCTGGCCACTGTGGCATGTGCATGATGATGCCTGCATTGCACTGTCCACCAGTGTGCAGTGGTGCCCAGCATCTGAGACACGTACAGTTATGGCCACTGGGCATGGTCATGTGTGGACCTGTGTGTGGCTAGGTGTTGCAGTCGGGGTTGGTATGTCTTCTAACCCTTGTGCATGTCTTGTGGTGTGTGTGTGTGTGTGTGTGTGTGATCTGTTTGGCCTTGCTCTTCCCTGACGGCCTGTGCGGCTCCACGCTCAGACCCATTCACTTGCCACCATCCACCCCTGGGGTTCATCCATGTCTGTCTGTGGGTTGTTCCCTAGCCATTGATGGTTGCACATGGCCCCATGACCTACCTGTGTTGGCCGAAGTGCTCCTCTGTGATGGTGTCCCAGTGCAGTTGTGCCATCCTGATCAGGCAGGGGTCCCTTCACCCAGGGGGTGGCTGCCCATCACCATCTGGACCGGCGTCCCCATCGATGTCCCATTCTTTGACCTCTACAGCTATCTCACAGTCATTGGCCGTGTTGTGCAGGATGCAGCAGGCCATAAATAGCCCACAGGCCTTCGAGGGGCTGTACTGTAGGGCACCACCAGATGTGTCCAGGCACCAGAAACATGACTTGAGCATCCCGAACACCCACTCGATTACATTACATGTGGTGGCATATGCCTCATTGTACTGTTGCTGCGATGGGGTCGCGGTGTGTCAGTATGGTGTGAGCAGCCAGGGACGCAGTGGGTAGCCACCATCACCTGTGTGTAGAGGGTGGACATTAGTATGGTGGTCTGCATCGCTCTGCCATGGGCCATCAAGGCCAGTACCCATGGCACCTCTGACTATGCCTCCCCCCAACATCTGCCCATGTCATCCTGCGTGATATGCATACTCACCCACTAGGTGGCCAATGGGGATGTCCCCACTCTTGAACCTGTGGCACAGTGCAGACTGGTGCCAGATGAAGGCATCATGTGCTCCCCCAGGATGCATGGCACAGACATTGGTTATGCGCCCCCTGGCATCGCACACCACCTGGCAGTTAATGCTGGTGAAACCCTTTTGGTTGATGTATGCAACACCATCTGGGCCAGGTGGCATGCGGATGGCCACATGGGTGCAGTGAATGGCCTGAGCATGCCAGACATATGTGCTACCCTGTAGAACTGTTGCATGTGTGCTGTGCATTCCACCTGTGTGCTGGGGAAACTGATGTACTCCGCAGCATGTGGCAGCAGTGCGTTGAGGAATTGTGTGAGTAGGCATGACGCAGCCAACTGGGTTATGCCTGTTGTGTCCCCTGTTGGTCTCTGGAAGGTGTCCATGGTGAGCAGACACATGACAGCTGTCACCTTTGTCTCCACTGACCGAGCACGGCTCCATCGTGTGGGTGCCTGCATCTCATCACTGCACAGCTCACAGAGTTGCCTCAGGATAACCCGGTTCAGGCGGTACCGGACCACAATCTCTGTGTCAGTGTACTGCACGAAGGTGATGTGGGCTCGGTACCACCTATTGGGGGCATACCGCCGACAGGCCCTTCCACAGCCACGTCCCCTGCTGCCTGCCTTCTCACACCCTACATTACCGCCTCCATCTGGATGGTAGCACTGGCCATGTCCCTGGCTGGTGTCCCCCCCCCGGCAGATGTTATCCCGTTCCCCCTGCTGTCCTCTGTGATGCTCCCCCTGCATGGGGTACACCTCCAGCCTTTGGCTGTCTTGCCTACTGCCACTGCCCTCACTACACTGCGTCACTACCCTGTCTGTTCTGCACACTGTGTCAGGCTCCCCACTCCTGTCATGTGTGGTCACAGGTGTGCCCTGTCCTGTTCCTTCACTGTCCCACTCACTGCTGCCATGTTTGTTTTAGCTGCCAGCTCGCTCCCACCTCTGGCTTCCCTGTAGCGTTCTTGTGCCTCTCTCTTGTTCCTTTTATTTTGGATCATTTCCATTCTCAGAACTTCGCTAGCTCTCATTGCATGGCGATGCTGTTGTATATCGCACTGCACTATTTATTCATGGTTCCTCCCCCTACGATTGCGCATGCATTCATTACCATTGCGCTCTTGTGCATTGCAACTTGAGCAGCTCAGCTGCCTTCCACTGAATATTGCACAGTGGCGAATTTTTATACTTGCGCTGGTGCATCTCTGTTGCACATGGCGCATCCCTTTTGAAAAAGGAACCAAATGTGCCTAATGTTTGAGTCTCCTATGACTATGGCAACATATTGTTTTCCTGCTACCCAATTGTTGTATATTTCCTAAATGTACTAATGCCCTATGCTATGTTCACTGCTGTACAGTAAACTCATGTACTATATGCCATCTGCATTGCCTGGGTTATGCCTGAAGATGGCCCCTGGGATCAGTGTACGTAACTGGTTGTCAAATAAATAAATAATTTCATAATGGCAAACCTCACTTTAAGCTTTTATGAGTGAAAGATACGAGCTTCTATGGGCAGTAATGCTCTTTTCCTCTTCAGCCCTTCGTAAGTTATCCTTAGTTAATGTGTTGTTTTGCTTTATGCATTTGCGGAGTCACTGAGGGGTCACCTTGCATGTGTGTAGTTTGAAGGAAGATCAGAGTGTGCTGTAGCTTCTGTAATTTTTGTTCCTTTTTTTTTTTTTTTTTTTTGCCAGCATGGAATATTTAATTATTTATCCTGCAATACAGTTTTAAGGGTGTTCAATTGTATCGACAATGTTACCACCCCATTCTTAATATCTGTTATTACTATTGGGATTTTTTCTTGTATTATTTTTTTTTTATTCCAGATCTCTCAATAAAGTCAGATTAAACCTCCATTGTCTCAGGGTCATTTCTGAGTTTAGACATAAATCTAAGTTTATCAGGGCATGATTTGACAATAATAAGTATTCTGTCTCTATCTTGTCAGTCCACTCTGTTTTCAGTTGTAATAAAAAAAACTAGTTTAACCTAGAGTATTAGGAATGGATTGATGAATAGTAGGTGTAGGTGGTAGAGTGAGGGTTAAGCTGTCTCCACACATTTACAAGACCAATTTCTGTTATTAGTTTTCTTCCTTGTTTATTTTATTTATTGAGTCTTGGATTACAAATGCCTTTGAGCTAACAGCTCTTTTACAAAGGTTCCATGTTGTATAGGAACAATACATACATATGAGAAAAAGATTATGCACCAATGAAATGACAAAATCAGTACAGTGAGTGACAGGCTAGGAATGGAACATGGTTACATAACTATTCCGCTTTAGTGAGCAAGGTCTAACAATCATAGGCTCTTGGTTAAATCACAATATTGCTGTAACATTAACAAGACAGAGGGAATCAGCCCAACAGGCCTTATCCAAAGGCAGTACCACAGGGAGAGGGGGAGGGTTATGAGGTGGGGGAAGAAGAAGGCTGAGAGGGGCACTAGGATGAGAAAAGGTTCAGAAGTTTGTGCTACTGTAGGGCTGATGTGGATGGTTGGGTTTATCTATTACTGACACTGCACGCCTGCTACTATAGAGTTGGGTAGGTTGAGTTTTTCTATACCTCACACTGTACGTTCCTGCAACTGCAGGGGTTGGGTGGGATGGACTGGGTTACCGGCTATTACTGACTGCACTGCTACTGTGGAGTTGGGGTGGGTCATTTAGGTTTTCCCATCACTGACACTGCGTTGCTGTGCTACTATAGGGTCAGAGTATGCTGAGTTTTCGATCACTGACAGTAGCAGGCAGTGCTGTGTCAGTGGTGGAAACCCATAGGCCTATTTCTGCTGGCAGTTTTGTATGTTCATATAGTGAGGTGGAGGGTCACCGTTATGAGGGAGGGAGGGAGGGGCAGCTGCAGTGGAAGTGGATCTAGCAGACTTGATAGACTGTGTGGCCTATATCTGTTGGCAGTTTTGTATGTTTGTAAACTGCCCAGCTACAGTAGGGTTAGGGTGGTGTGGGTTACCTATCACTAACTGCATAGTCCTGCTGCTCTAGAGTTTGGGTGTTCATTTGGGTTTATCTATCACTGACTGCACTGCCCTGCTACTGTAACAGAGAAACATAGACTTTGACGGCAAATCAGGACCACTTGGCCAACCCAGTCTGCCCATTTCCCTACCTACTGGATAAGCTGCAGATTTCTGCCACCCCCACTATAATTGCCTTTTGTCTGTCCCATGCATGTTTGAATTCCTCCACTGTTTTAGACCTCACAGCCTCTCCAGGAAGGCAGTTGCATGCGTTCACCATTCTCTCCATGAAAAAAATTTCCTCACAATACCCCTGAACCGTTCCCCCCTCTTTTAAATTATGCCCCCTTGTTCTTACACATTTCTTTTTCTGAAAGATGCTACCCTCCTGACTTTGTTGATTCCCTTGAGGTACTTGAACGTTTCTGTCATGTCCCCTGTCCCTCCTTTCATCAAGGGTATACATATTAACTCTCAGTCTCTGTTCATATGGTTTCTGCTGCAGACCCTACACCATTTTAGTTGCCCTCCTCTGGACTGCTTCCATCCTGTCTATGTCCTTGCATAGATGAGGTCTCCAAAACTGCACACAGTACTCCAGATGGGTTCTCACCAACTGTCTGTACAGAGGGATAATCAGTTCCCTTTTTCTACTTGTGATGCCCCTCCCTATGCATCCCAGTATCCCCCTGGCTCTCCTTACTGACTTCTCACATTGCTTACCCACCTTTAGATAATCTGATATGACTACTCCCAGGTCCCTTTCCATTTTTGTTGTTGTTAGTACCTCCCCTGCTAATGTATACTCTTTTCCTGGGTTTTTTTCCCAGGTGCATTACTTTGCACTTCCTTGTGTTGAATCTAAGTTGCCATATGTCTGACCATTCCTTCAACCTTGCCAAGTCCCTTCTCATCCTTTCTCCCCTCCCCTTGTGTATCAGCTCTGTTACAGATCTTTGTGTCATCTGCAAAGAGGCATACCTTTCCTTCCAGATCCTCTGCAATGTCACCTACAAAGATGTTAAAGAGGACTGGACCTAGTACTGAGCCCTGAGGTACTCTGGTAGTGACCCCCCTTTCTTTGGAATGTGTTCCATGGGTGTTTCTATGACTGAAAATGCACTGTCGTGCTACTGCAGGGTTGATGTGGATGGATTGGGTTTTCCCATCACTGTTAGCACTGCCCTGCTGCCATAGGTTTGGGGTGGTTGGATTTTCCACGACTGACCCCTGCTACTGTTACTGTACTTTTTTTGTTTGTTTGCTTGTTTGCGTGTTCATTTCCTTCTGGCTGTATTGAAACGTTTGAATGTATATGTGCTGGGAAATGAGATGAGTTAGCAGAGGCATGCCAAACGACACTGGAGAATTATTACAATCTCCTTGCCCTGTGGCTATGAGACCACTGGCCAATTTATGGAAGAGCTTGACAGCCAAAACATCCCTTTCATGCTTTATAGCCAAAACAGCATATCACGTTACAGGAAGGTATGGGCTAACAACTAAGCAGTCACTTCTGCTGTATTAGACAGGAAATAGGACAAAGGAAGTGTCCTTTGGAATATACAACCTCCTGAAGTCCAGATCAGATTGGTTTTCTAAGAGGACCTGACCCTCAAGACCGTTGTAAAGTACTAGAAAGATTAGTCAAGTCAGAAATTGAATCTGAATTCTGCCATCTAGGTCTAACGGACCATTTTCAGCATGGTTTCACTTCCAACCTGTCATGCACCACACATCTCATAACTTTTTGTAACTGTTAGTTATAGATGGGATTATTATTTACCAGTGGATGTGATATTAATTGACTTTGGAAAGACCTTTGAAAAAGTGCCCCATGTAGAGTTGGTAGACAAACTAATAAACCTCAGACTAGATCGTAGGCTGGTAACATGGGTGGACAACTGGCTAACAGATTTCAAAGAGTTAGAATCAGGAATAGCCTATATGATCCAGGATATGTCACCAGTGGAGTGTCACAGGATTCTGTCCTGTGACCAACATTATTCAATGCATTCATAAGTGACATAAGCATGAATATCAAAAACACTATAATTTTTGCTGATGACAACAAATTTGAAGGAGAGGTGGACACAACAGCCAAGCATGAATCACTCTGCAATGACCTTGGCAAAGTTGAACAATGGTGTGAAAAAATTAAAATGACATTAAATCAGGATAAATGCACCATCCTTCACTTTGGGAAAAACAATCCTAACCATAGCTATAAATTAAACAATCAAGAATTAAAGTCACACTCAAGAGAGCAATACTTGGGAATTTTAATAAACAATAAACTCACTCCAAGGGATCATTGTAAAAAAAGTCAACCAGATAGCTAATTCCCTATTAAATAAAATTAAACACACTTTCAGTAATAAAAGCCAATCTTGTATTATGCCACTATACAAAACTTATATTAGGTTAAGGAGGGCTGGGGGAATACGGGAATGCATAGGAAGAGGCATCAGCAGCAGAAAACAGGAAGTTGTTATCCCTCTGTACAGACAGTCGGTGAGACCCCATCTGGAGTACTGCGTGCAGTTCTGGAGACCCCATCACCGCAAGGACATAGACGGGATAGAGGCAGTTCAGAGGAGGGTAACTAAAATGGTGCAGGGTCTGCAAGAGAAGCCATATGAAGAGAGACTAATGGAGCATAAAATGTACACCCTTGAGGAAAGGAGGGAGAGGGGGACATGATAGAAACTTTTAAGTACCTCAAGGGAATCAACAAAGTCCAAGAGGGTAGCATCTTTCAGAAAAAGAGATGTGCAAAAACAAGGGGGGACTATTTGAAGATAGAGGGGGGACGGCTCAGAGGTAATATGAGGAAGTATTTTTTCATGGAGAGGGTTGTAGATACATAGAATGGCCTTCCTGAGGAGGTTGTGGGGTCAAAAATAGTGGGGAAATTCAAGAATGCATGAGACAGACATAAAGTAATTCTAGTGGGGGGTAGGAGGAAGTAAGCTGTTGGTTAACTAGGATTTGCAGCTTATCCATTAGGTAGGAAAATGGACCGACTAGGTGGGCCAAGTGGTCCTTATCTGCCATCAAATTCTATGTTTCTGTGAGACCGCATTTAGACTTTGGTTCCCATTCTGGAGCCCATATCTTGCCAAAAAACTGATAGCACCTGTTCAATGTAAAACTACTAAATTGATCTCAAACCTAAGGCATATGACATATGAACAAAGATTACATAAAACTAGTCTGGTAACACTATCTGATAGAAAAGCAAGAGGTGATCTGCTTCAGCTCTATAACCTATTACAAAATAATGATCAAATGGAGCAATTTGGACTAAAATACAGTAACAAAAATATTAATCTTAGAAGCCACAATGAACAGCTAGCTATTACCAGGTCTAGAACAATTAAGATAGGTAATTTCCTTATTATGAGGGCAGCTAAGGCTTGGAATATTCTTCCAGAAGAAGTTATTAATTCCAAGGATCTCAATCAGTTCAAAATCAAATTGGATAAATACCTAAATTGGCAAGGAAATAATAATATGTATACACCCACTGGTAGTGGGAGACACTCCTGGTGGTCTAACAGCCTGCTTGTCAATCAATCAAAATCTTTATTTACCCAGACGATTACCATTGAGCAAGCTCATTTGCAAGGTGGACCTGCAGTTTGCAAGGATAAGGGTACAGAATAGAGTACAAATAAAATATACGTAAAACAACAATAGCAGGATGTATACAACAAAATATATACAGTGTAGAAATATAGGCAGTTAGTATATACAAAGATGTCTTTATAATCCTGTCAATCAAAAACATGTTCTTAGCCTGTATAGGAGTCCCTGGGATATGGAGGAGAGCACGACTAGAAGGCAGAGATGCTGGCAGAAAGATGCTGGGATACTGTGCAGATAGTATTGGGGCATAAGAGTAGGCAATGGGGTGTATGTAAGTGCGGTGCAGTGAGTACATAGTACAGGTGGGACTAGAATGAACTGAGGGAGAGGGAAGAAATCATGGTATGGGAACACTTAGTTTGAACAGAAAGGACTAGGGTTGGTTATATTGAAAACGTCAGCTGGACTACTAGGAGCGATGGAAACAGTTAGAGAGCTCCACAAATGTTTTGCCATGCAGGGTCTTGAACATAGCAAGACTAACAGGGGAGTTAAGTCTCAATGATTTCTGTATCCTAGTCCAAAGCATGGGCAGGACAAAGCTTATGGCCACTCTTCCAAAGCGAGTGCCGACCCTAGGTACTTTCAGGGAAACCAGCGAGTGACTTCTCAAGGCATAATTCCCAGTCAGGCTTAGTGGAAGACAGTCAGCAACGTATTACGGAAGTCTGTTGGTGATGGCTCGGAGCGTCCAAAAGGCTGCATTTCTATACCGCCTGTGTTGAAGGGAAGGCTACCCCACAGCTGCATATAATGAACAGTGGTGGGTGGAAAAGGGGAGGCCTGTTATGAATCTCAGAGCTCTATGATACAATATGTCCAATTTTGCAAGGTGTGAGGCTGGGCACTGTCCATATATGAAGTCAGCAGTCAGTTAAGGAGAAGAACGTGAATTGGGTGAGCTATCTTTTGGCGTCTGTGGTCAGGGGGCGATTCATTCTGAAGATGAGGCCAAGCCTCTGCCTCAGCTTTTTCAGCAGTTCTTCTATATGTTTCACAAAGGAAAGTTTATTGTCTAGCCAGACACCCAAATACTTGAATTTTGGTACGAATTCAAGATTTTCACCTAGTAAGGTGGAGATAGAAGGCAAGGGACCAGCAGCAGCAGAATATGCCCCCTGGCCAGTTGGTGAGAATAGCGTTGCCTTGGTTTTCTTGGCATTAAGTAGTAGTCTTTTGCTGAGGAGCTGGTGCTGCAGGATGTTAAAGTTGGTTTGCAGGTCACCACAGGCAGCTTCAGGAGATTCACAGCTTATGTAGAGCACCGTGTCATCAGCAAACAGGTGAATGCTTGCTTCCTTAATGCCTATGTCCAGGCTGTTGATATAGATAGCAAACAATAATGGCCCCAATATGGACTCCTGAGGAACACCTCTTTTTATCAGTTTAAGTGGAGAAAGCTCCCCTTCAGCCTTGATTTGTTGCTGCCTACCAGTGAGGTGGTCATGGAACCAACACAAGGAGGTTGGATACGGGCCTATTGTTTGTAAGGTGGAGAGGAGCAAACAGTGGACGATGGTGTCGAAGGCCTTACGGAGGTCCAGGAAAACAGCACAAACACATTTTTTGTTGTCTAAATCCCATTGCCAGTCATTAGTTATTTTTGCCAGAGCCGTAATAGTACTGTGCTTTGTTCTGAAGCCAGACTGCATAGTGTTCGGTAATCTTGAGTTGTCTATGAAAGATCTCAGCTGGGTGTCCACAATTTTTTCTAGGAGCTTGGAGAGTATGGGGAGGAGGGAGATTGGCCTATAGCTATTTAGGTCACAGGGATCCCCTGATTTAAACAGGGGGATGGCGTGAGCAACTTTCCATAACTAAGGGAGGGAACCTTGCGATAGGGACAGGTTGAATAAGTGAGAGATAGGTGCGGCAAGGATGTGATAAGCAATTTTCAAGTAATATGGGTCGAAGGAGTCAGCCCCAGCACTTTTTTTAGTGTCCAGTTGTAGAAGAAGATCTTCAACTTCTTTTATGGAGGTGGGTAAGACGGAGAAGGTTATGATATTGTTACTGGGTTCCGGGAGCTGAGTGTTGATCTGTGAGTGGAGTCTGCTTTCCGGTGCATTATCGAATGCTAGGCCTTCAGTGGCAAAATGATTGTTTAAGGCCTACAGGATCTCGTTTCTATCACTGATTTATAGCATTGTCAGTGGTAATTTTAGAAGGAAGCACATTTCCTGGAGAGTGACCAGTCAGTTCTTTTAGGGTGGACCAGAACTTGGTAGGGCATTTCGATGCAAAGTCTAGCTCAGATCGGTAAAAGTTGGCCTTAGCCTCTCTGATCATCTTAATGCAGGCATTTCTAACTGTCCTGAAAAGACACTAGTCTTCATCTGTGTGTGATTTGCGAACCTTTTCCAGAGATAATCTCTTTTTAGTAAGGTAGCCTTGAGGTCAGCTGAGAACCAACGACGTGTTCTAGCTTTTATATGTGCTTTTACCAGAGAAGCATGGTTGTTTAGGGCACTGGTTATAATTTCATGGAAGATGTCGTAGGCATTACTCACCGATTTAGTTAAGTAAAAGCTCTGCCAGTGCAAGGAGTTTTTTCATTCATTGAAGTATGCAAGACGATCGAAGTTCCATCTGGATCTTTTAGTGGAAAATTTAGATGCTGGTGAGGGTTTGGTGTCAGTTCTTATGCCAGGAATAAAGCAGTGGTCACTAACATCGGCTGAAAAAATTATGGCATGGGAAAAGGAATATGGTTTGCTTACAAGAAGGACATCCAATAGGGTGCTGTTCATTGGGTTTTTCTTGTTAATGTGAGTTGGCTCAGTAATAAGTTGTGTGAACCCATGGTAGTCACAGAATTGCTTCAGGGGTAACAAGACTTTAGTCAGTCAATCATAGTTAAGGTCTCCTAGAATAATTGTTTTCAAGAGGGACAGAGCCCATAATAGCTGACAGATGGGACAGGAGCTGAAGCCCCGCTGATGGTGGTCTGTAACAGCCTATGACATGAAAAGCCATTGATGGGGAAAGTTCAACTTTAAGGGACAAGCATTCAAATCCACATGCAACAGAGGTAGAATCTAGGATGGACACTGAAATTTTTTTTTGACATAGATGGCTACTCCGCCTCCCCTGGTCTGCCTATTGGCTTTGAATAGGAGGTAGTTAGGGATGTTTACCTCTCTATCTGGGGTGGATGCCCAAAGCCAGGATTCTGAGAGCACGAGTACGTCAGGTGCGGCATGACTAATCCATGCCTGGACTGAAGTAAATTTCTTTAAAAGACTGCAAACATTTGCATGCATAAAGCTGACTCCTTTTAGTCTTGTAAGTTCGGATGGAGATGAGAGAGCTTTTATGGGGCCACGGTTAAGTTCAACATTGCCTGAACACAAAAGTAGCAGGTGCACAATTTTCCTTAGGGCAGCGAAGAGTAATTTGAAGGCACGAATCTTTCTGCATCTAGTGTAAACAAACCAAGCAAACCAAGTAATCGGAATGGTCATTCCACGGGTATTCTGAGGGCAGGCTTTTATATTCAGCACAGATCTAGAGGGCAGTAGCAAGAGTTGGGATAGGGGGTACACAACAGGGGACCAAGTAAAAATAGACATCCTGAACGGGTAAGTCTGTTAAGTCTTCGCAGTGGAGGAAGGAGATAAGGACCAGAGGGTAGCAGCAGGAACAAAAGGGGTGGTGGACGCAAGCTCAGTTTTAGAGGAAAGAGTCCTGAAGGAACTTACAGTTCTGAAAGTGGAAAAGGCTATGGCACCAGATTGGATACACATAAGGCACTAAAGAAACTCAGAGAGGTGCTTGCTGCCCCACTGATTACCTTATTCAATAGCTCTCTGGAGGACTAAAGGAGAGCAGATTTGGCCCCTGTACATGACAACGGCAGCAGTGAGGAGGGTAGCAGCTACAGGCTAGTTAGTCTCACCTGAGTGGTGGGGAAATTAATGGAAACTATTATAAAATGATTAATGGATCGAGGGGTCGATACCAGTCCATTTACAGAAGAAAGGATTCTAAAAGAACTCCTAAAACTAAATTTGGACAAAGCAATGGGGCCTGATGGGAGTCACCCCAGAATTCTAAAAGAACTAAGGGGAGAACTAGTGATACCACTGACTACCCTTTTTAACAAATCATGGGACGATGGTTTGGTACCTGAGGACTGGAGGAGGGCAGAAGTGATTGCCCTTCACGAAAGTGGGAGCAAAGCAGGGGCAGGAAACTACAGACCTCTTAGTTCAATCTCAGTGGTTGGGAAAATATTGGAATCACTTCTGAAGGAAAGAATTGTCGAGTACCTAGAGGCCAACGGGGCACAGGACCCAAGGCAGCATGGATTCACAGTGGGAAGGTTATGTCAGATGAATCTAATAGATTTCTTTGATAGGGTGACCAAAGTAGTAGACCAGGAAAGGGCTGTGGACATGGTCTACTTAGATTTTCGCAAGGCATTTGACACAGTCCCATACAAAAGATTAATAAACCAGTTAGCCAGGCTGGGAGTGGGTGCAGGGTAATCTGTCACAAACACGCTCCACAAGTCAGACCTTCTGCTCCCACAGTGCCAACCTCAGAGTGCAATAGTGTGAACAGGTAACAGACAGGGTAACCCTCCTGTCTGCTTTGGGTCCAAATCACCTGTAGCCTTGAGTTGTGGAGGGATTCAAATTGTGAACCTTATGCTAGCATACCCAATGTACAGGCTTAGATATGTACCCTCTTCGGGACTGCATTACAGTCTTTCGCCAGGGGCACCTAACCAGGTATCCAAAATGAACTGTTTTAAAGCTCCATAAGAGACCTAGGTAGTTCTTACCTATTTAAGCAAGTTCAGTAACACACTCAAGCTTTTCAAACAGCTGTCATGCTTAACCACCTATACATCACATGCAAAAAGAACTGAAAGACACCCAGGCAGTATTTCAAAGAAATGTTTTTTTACTAAAAAATGATAAAAACATGTAACATTAAGCACAGAACAATATATCATACAGCTTACAATCGTACAAAACAAAAAAGAAGTTTCATAACAACACTCCTACCACAAAGACTTAATTGCTTTCTATTACCTTTCTAAGTGCTCTCCCAGTCAGAGTCTATTTCACATGTCCATTCCATATGCTAAAATCTTACTTCGAGAGGGTTCCTGCAGTAAGTGTTCACGTATAGGACTGCACCCCTTGGCATCAGGTCCACATGGCAAACTTGTAGATAGCAATCATCAGCGAGGACCGCCCCCAATGTCGGGGCGGCATGACATCAGCCTGACTATAAAAGGGGCAGTCCCGCTCCTGCTCTTCATTTCTTTCCTGCCGTCGCCTCAGTAATGTTCGGCTCGTGTCAGAACTGCAATCCAATGTACGCATTGTATTTTGTCAAAGTTTTTTACCTCATTTAAATTTCTCTCAAAAATTTCTTCAAATTGATGTCTTCTAGACAGAAGAAAAAGTGCTCTAAGTGCAGTGTTCAAATCCCACATGGGGATGACCATTCCCACTGCCTCCTTTGCCTCGGTTCAAAACACAACATTTAGGAATGTTCCATCTGCCAGACCTTCAACCAGGCGACCAGAACCAGGTGCAAGTGATCCCTTGAAACCAGTCTTCTGTCCCGACGCTTGGCGTCTATGGAAAAGGAGCTCCAAAAACTGAGGGAAAGGTCGTCGTCGCTGACCCCAAAAAAGAAGAAAAGTAAAGAGAAGCACCGGGACCGGAGTCCGTCATCACACGAGAGGCCTGCAACTGTGAATACTTTTTTGGGCACCCTGTCCACCTCTTTGGGCCGGGCCCCTTCTCCCCCTCCTGCTGAGGTGAGCGGGCAGCCGGGGCTAGCCTCCTTGGAGGTGGTAATTTCCTCGCCTTGTCCTGCCGGTAAGACATCCCTTGCCTCCAGCGAAGGGTGCTCAGCTTCCGCCGATCAGGCTAGTGGTGGCCTTCCCAGCCGTGTCTAGCCCAGCTGGATCTGCTGTATCGGACGCCGTCTCCTCTGATGTCTTTCTGGATCCTTCAACTCTCCCATCGGGCTCCAGTTTGGTCCCTGACATCGGACAGAGTGAGGGAAAAGTCAACCCGTCATCTTCTAGGGTTCTTCACCCCAGAGACTCACCACCTGATCCTTTGCTTTTTGCTTTAGCAAGATCCCACTCGGACCTGCCATCGGGGGCCCCTCGAGCTTCTCCCTCCTCACCAGGCCTTCCACCATCACTGGACAAGAATCTGCTGCCGACTAGGGATCCTGTTATGGAGCATCCACCCTCCGGCTCTTCGGCCGCACTCCCGGATCTGACACCGCCTACTGGCACTACAGCATCGCACCCTGCGGGTCCTTGGCTGGGTTCCCAGTCCCTGAACCCTCACTCCCACTTGTGGGCGGCCCTCCGTCGGTCACTCAGTACCCAACGCCGGGCCATGTGCCTCCGTCGCTGAAGGTTACCAGGCATCGAGTTATCTGATGCCATTCTACCCGACGCCGGGGTGTCTTACTCCAGGACACCCCACGCTGGGTTATCCCGGGTACTCTTACTATTATCCATCCTGGCAGTATCCTCAGTACCCAGGGTATCCGAGTTTTCAGCCTCCACCTCCTCCAGTACCAGACCACGAGTCCATTCCTCTTTGGTAGAAGGATGCTAGAGCGCAACTTTTGTCAGAGTTAAGACAGCCGGTGCAGGAAGCGCCCACCCCCAGGGTTGCCTCTCCACCACCTCCTCAGGCCAGAGCTCCGGGCTCTCTCACTGTTGGCACCATGGAACCAGACCCTTCCATTCCTAGTGGCTCCGAGCCCTCTGACACCGACTCTGACATGGATCCATCAGATCCTAGGTTTCCCATAGAGGTCCCCCCAAAAGACACTCCAAAGTCTCCTCCAGGGGACCCCTCTTTCAGAGATTTATTGCATTCCATTCATGTGGCCGGTGGATGGCCATCCAAAGAGGTTGACCAGCCAAGAAAACGCCTTGCGGAGCACCTGGATCTGGCCACCTCAGACCCTATTCCCATTCCTCCATGGATGGGGCCCCATAAGGACCTTGTGACGACAATCTGGCAACAGTCGTCATCCATGCCAGCAGTCTCACGCAAATCTGACTGCACCTGTTACCCCCCTGGAAGGGATATCTCACCTTAACTCCCACCCTTAGGCTGATTCCATGGTCATCACGGCCACTCATGACCATTCAACCCAGCCCAAACACTTGAGCTCTTTGCCTCCTGATAAGGACTCGTGTCGGCTCAACCAATTTGGGCATAAAATATACTCTTCTTCCTCTTGTGCGATACGTTCCCTTAATTATGTCTCGCACATGGTCGCATTTCAAAAAGCTTCTCTTTTGAATCTGGAAAGGGACCTCCAAGAGGTTCAGGATGAAACTCTGAGAAAGAAGTTGTTGGATAAAGTTAGGATGGGGAAATTTCCGTGTTGCCATGCCGTTTGGGCGACTTACGACTCGGTGGACTCGGTGGCTAGAACGGCAGCCATGGGAATCTGCCTCCACCACCTCTCCTGGCTTTGTATAGCGGGACTGGTGCAGGATGTGCAGTCCTCTATTCTGGATGCCCCTTTCAGGGGTTCCGTCCTCTTTGGCGGTGACACTAAAGATATTATTACTGGGCTGAAGGAGAGCAGACGCTCCTTGCAGGATGTCCTTTCCTTATACAAGACGGGCCAGAAAAAGCAGCCTTTTCACTGCCAAAGAAGGTGGAACAAATCCCAGGCTAAGCGCCAAGCAAAGAAACGCACCCCTGAATCTGGAGCTCAAACTCCACAGGCCAGATTTTCCAAACAGGCCTCTGGGGCAAAAGCTTCCTTCCCCTCGGTGTCCTGATTCATTTCCCCTCCTTCCACTCTCTCCAGTAACACAGGAGGAACCAATCGGAGGGAGGTTTGGCCTCCACCTGGATGGTTGGAGGTTCATCACCACAGAAGCTTGGGTGCTTCAATTCATCCAGCAAGGTTACATGATAGAATTCAGTGAGATTCCAGCCTCTCAACCACCGGGACAGTCCTTCCGTCCTTGGGATCAGGTCCCCATTGTCTCTAAGGAGATCCAAGTACTTTTTCTAAAGAGGGCCATAGAACTCGTCCCAACAAACCAAATAGGAAGGAGATTTTACTCCCACTTCTGCCTGGTACCGAAGAAAATGAGCGACCTTAGACCGATCCTGGACCTCAGCACACTAAACATCTTCGTTGAATACAAGAAGTTTTGTATGTTGACCCTTCAGGGGCTCCTTCCACTGCTCCACCCAAATTCTTCGCTGTGCTCCCTGGACATGCAGGATGCTTACATGCATATTCCTATCCTCCTGGCCACCGCCGTTTTCTCAGTTTTGTCTTCATGGAGAAGCATTTCCAATTCAGAGCACTCCCATTTGGCCTTTCTTTGGCCCCCAGAGTGTTCAGCAAATGCCTAGCAGTGGTGGTCCCATTTTTACGTTGGCGGAGCATTTATGTCTTCCCATACCTGGATGACTGGCTCCTCGCAGCACCCTCTCCTACCAGCCTGAAAGAGTCTCTCTCTTTCACTCTGAACTTGTTTGCTTCCCTGGGCATAACAATTTTCCCAAGTCCCAGCTAGTACCCTCCCAGAAGCTCCAGTTCATTGGAGCTGTACTAGACACAGTTCAGGGCAAGGCTTTCCTGCCATCGGATTGGGACAAGACTTTAGCTTCTCATGCCACTCTCATGGCACAGGCCTGATGGATTCCAGCACACTCTGTGCTCCATCTCTTGGGTCTGATGGTGGACGCCATTTCAATAGTTCCTATGGCCGGGCTTCACATGAGGGTCACCCAATGGTCTCTTCAAGTCCAATGGGACCAGAGGACGGATGACATGAACCAAAAAGTCATGATCTCCAACAGTCTTCAGAGAGATCTTCACTGGTGGCAGGATCTCTCGAACCTATCGAAGGGAATTGCTTTCCAGCCTTCAGTTCCAACCCAGTTTCTCACCACAGATGCCTCAGACCTGGGCTGGGGAGCCCATCTGGGGTCTCACAAGACACAAGGGTCTTGGACTGAACAGGAGCTGATGCTCCACATCAATGTTCTGGAGACCAGGACGGTTCTTTATGCGCTCCAGGTATTCCAGCCGCTTCTGGTTCCGGGATCCCTTCTAGCCCAGACAGACAACATGTCCACTGTCTGGTATCTAAATAAACAGGAGGGAACCCATTCATATCTTCTTTGCAGAGAAGCAGTGAGGGTGTAGTAGTGGGTGATTCAGCACAGCCTTTACCTGACAGCAGTCCACGTTCCGGGTGTCACCAACATCCTGGTGGACAGTCTCAGTCGATCAGTGGCCAGGGCCCATGAGTGGGAGTTAAAGTGAGAGGTTGTTGAAGATCTCTTTCTTTGTTGGGGTGGCCAGAAATAGATCTGTTCGCCTCCCAAAACAACGCAAAACTACCCGTCATCTGCTCGCTTGTTCATGGGCATGGTGCTTTTTGGTGAGACGCACTGTCTCATTCATGGACAGGGAGATTTCTATACATCTTTCCTCTCTTTCCTCTCATTCAGAAGGTCCTAGTGAAGCTTCAACAGGAGGGTGCTTACGCCATCCTGATTGCTCCTCTTTGGCCATGCCAAATTTGGTATCCTCTGCTACAACAATTGGCACTGGAACCTCTGGTTCTTTTGCCCATTTCCCATGACCTTTTGACTCAGGAACCGAGCACCCTGGTGCATCCAAGCCTTCAGTCTTTCCACCTTCATGCGTGGCACCTGTGGACATAGTGATTTCTTGTTATGGGTTATCTTCTCAGGTTGCGCATATTCTAGTGGAGGCAAGAAAACCCTCCACCAGATCTACTTCATTTCATTTCATTTTTATTTTTTATACTTGTAAATCCAGATGAGCAAGATTGCCATTTTCATTGGAGATAAGTTCAATCTAAAAACACAGTATAAAAATACAAACATACAACATGGGAGAAGACTATACAATCAATAAAGTGCAGTGCAAACAGATACATTATGTTTTTGAGAAAAGCCAATATTTTAACCTTTTCTTAAAACACTGAGTAAAACTACTCTCAACAATTACTGACGGTATTTTGTTGAAAAAAGTGGGGGCTCTAAATGATAAGGATCTTTGCCCAAAAATGGTCTTAAAAAGTGGTATTTTAAATTTATAAATAAACTGAGACCTAGTAAACAATACATTTGTTACCCTAGAAAACATTATAGAAGTAGACGGGGAAGAAGGTTGCGTTTTACTTTAAATAAAAAAAGTACCCATTTTGAAAAGAACTCGATTTTCACAGGATAGAAAATGAGACTGTTTATACAAATCAGCACAATGGGTTCGAAAAGGTAAATCTAACCAGAATCTCAGAGCTGAATGATATATTACTCTAAGTGGACTCAGGACATTGGTACATGAGGAGGTGTATATTAGTATTCCATAATCGAGTATTGAAAACAGAAAGCTATGAACTAGAAGCTTTCTTGATTCAAGAGTCAAAAGAAATTTGGCTCGATAAAGGATACCCAATCTCTGATGAAGGGTTTTTTCTAAGATTCTGAATATGAGGTTCAAAAGAAAACTGATTGTCCTAAGTTATACCTAAGTATTTGAAAACTGAAGCAAATTCAATTCTATTGCCTTTTCTATCAATAATTAAAGAGAAATCAGTGGATATTTTTTTTCCTAGAAAAGACCATTACCTTTGTTTTATTTTGAGAATTCAAAACCAGGTGACTTATGATAACCAATCCTGCAGATGATCAAAATCAGTCTGAAGGTGGGAGAGAGGAATGTCACATCTAGGACCAGTACAAAAAATGATGGCATCGTCGGTGTAAAAAATCGTTTCTGTTTTGGTACAAATATCTGGGGCAGAATTCATAAATAAAAAATGAGTGGCCTGAGGATTGAACCCTGGGGTACACTACAAACTAATGGAAAGGGATGGGATAAGGATGAGCCAACAATAGTTCTAAAGGATCTATTACGTAAAAATAATTACATCACTAGAAAAATGGAAACCACGAAGAACACCTGGAAGGAGATCGAATTCAACCAGGTCAAAAGCCTTGGTGAGGTCCACGAACAGTGCCACAAACGAGTATCCTCTATCGAGTGCACCATGTACACTGCCTGTGAGCCCCAGCAAGGCTGTTTCGGTGTTATACCCAGGCTTGAACCCATGTTGATTCCCTGAAAGTAAAGAATATTTCCCAAGAAAAAGTCTAATATTTGGTCCATAACAATCTTTTCCAACATTTTTGATGTGGGCGATAAGAAAAATTGGACGATTATTGGTAAAAAAAGAAGGATTTCCATTCTTCAGAATGGATTTTATGATTGCTCGTTTCCAACTACTCGGAAAAACATTATGAAATAAAGAAAAATTAAAAATGTGTGCTAAAGGATAAACAAAGCAATCTATGCCCAATTTGATAATCCTAATATCAACTCCATCCTGACCCTGAAAGGATTTTGGATTGTTTTTCAAGAAGTATTTTTTTTTACTAAAGAAGGGGTAAGAGACTTAAAGTAAAACTTTGGATTAGTGTTATTATGGGTGTCGTTAATATCAGTCACACCACCCAAGATTATGGGAGTTCTATAGGAACCCAGGTTCTCAAAGTGACTGTTACAGATGTTAGATACCTCAGAATGATCGATTATACTTTGTCCATTTTGAAGAATGGTTGGGGCAGAAACTGTTTTTTCTTTTCCCATAATTTTATTTAGGAAGTTCCAGGTTTTTTGGGGGATTGGCCCTGGAGCTCCTTTGTTCGTTTAAACAATATGCAACCCTAGCTTTCCTGATTTCAGATTTACACTTATTTCTAAGTGTCTTATACTCTTGAGGAAGGGCAGGGGTTCTGGATACCTTATAAGATTTCCAACATTTGTCACGTTTTCTCATTAAATGAAAGAGGTCCCTTGTGACCCATTCTTGTTTAGATGATCTAATTCTTATTTTCTTTAAGGGGGGAAACTGTATTTTTAATTGCATTGTAGGCTATACAAAAAATTCCCACATTACATCAGTGTTGGAACAAGATACTAAGGGAGACCAGTCAATTTCATTGAACAAATCTTGAATTCTCTGAGAAGTTAGATTAGCCAAATTTCGACATTGAACATATCTAGGAGGTCTTTTAAGCACTTTTATGGACCATTCACATTTAATGGGGTGATGGTCGCTCATGGTATCAGGCATAACTTCACAATTAGTAATCCTGTCAACATGAGTGACCATGATCCAATCAAGGACGGTCCCTTCACCTGTTTTATAATTGGGCCTATTAATTTCCTGTATTAACTGCGTAACACCCAGATCAGCCAGGGTCTCTCTAATCCCAGCTGTCAAACTATTGTTCCAGCTGCAGTTAAAGTCACCAGGAGGAATCCATTCTCTATTAGGGAGTAAAACCTCATGAAATGAGGTCGGCAATTCAAGACCATAGAATATTTTACCAGGGGGAACATAAACTGTACTAAGGGTCAAGTGTTTGCTTTGTCCAATAATCAGATCAATTGAAATCATATTGCATCCTAAATTTATCAAAGGGTGATCAAGAACAATATAATCAAATTTGCAAAGAATATACATTAAGACTCCACCGACTCCATCTCTTCTTTTTCCTTCTCTATCTTGTCTAATCAGATTATAATTGGGGAGAGAAATCTCTGAATCCAATATACTATTGTGCAATCACGTTTCAGAAAGGGTTATAATATCAAATGAGTAATATTGGGACCAAGCAACAAATTGGGTCCATTTGGATAACAGACTCTATATTTTAAGTGAACAGTCTTAAGTGTGGGGGAAGCTGGGCCCTTACCGGCACCAGCTGAGATTGATTCATGATTTCCCTTTAATGAAAGATTAGGCCCGGGGTGTGGATGCACTGATCCAGACATAAGTAACAACAACATTAATAGTCTTTTTAAATTGGTCCTTTTCTCTAATTGTCTTTCGCTTTTTGTTGTAGTAGTAATCAATCTACAAGTAAACTTACCAGGCTGAAAATTATAAAATGAGCAAACTTCATAAAAAAGAAAAGGTATGGAAAGCAAGATTCAAACAAATACATCCTAGGGAATCCATTGTCCTGATTTGTACTAAATGGGCAAGAATAAAAAAGCTAAAAAACATCTTTTTTTGTCATATGAAGCATTAAATGAAATTGAACAAAGCACAATTGACAACAACAATGAATAAATAAAAGACAATAAAAACAGGTTATTAAAAACAATTAAGCAATGAACTAAAGATAATGGGGAATGGCTTTCCTATAACAAATAAAACCTAATATTGCAAATTAAATCTAGAACTTTATGGGCCTAAATTTAGGCCAAAATTGCTTAGCTTTAGATACAGAGTGAGTAATAGTAAAATAAAACTCTCAATAGAACAATATAATTCAACACTACAACAAGCGTTAGATTTAATAAATAAGTGGACAAACCTGAATAAATTTGAATTAAATCTATCCAAGTGCAAGGTTATGCACTTGGGTAAGAAAAATGATGAAGCAGTTTACCAATTAGATAATATAAATTTGGGAGTTGTTACGGAGGAAAAAGACCTGGGCGTTATAATTACAAATGATTTAAAATTTAGGGTACATTGTAAAAAACAATTAAAAAAAGCTATTCAGATCCTAAATTGTATCTTAAAATATACTGCAAGTAGAAGGAGTGAGGTTTTGGTTCCCTTGTATGTTGCTTTGGTTAGACCGCATTTGGAATATTGTGCAAGGGTTTGGGCCCCTTACAATAGGGAAGATATACTTTCCATTGAGAGAGTTCAAAAAAGATTGACTAAACAAATAAAGGGACAGAAAGGTAAAGTATACTGGGAAAGACTAGTGAATCTGAACCTCTATTCACTATATTACCAGAGATTGAGGGAGATCTATGTTTTCTATATAAAAATATTGAGGATGTAGATTTGTTAATGGACTTGGGCATCATGTTCAATCATGGAAGAATTAGTAAAGGAAACATACAAAACAACTATATCAACAAACTTGGGTGCATAATTTTAGGAAACATTGGTTTAGCTTGAGAGTAGTTGGGGCATGGAATAATTTACCAGCAGAGATATCAAATAGTTCTAGTATGAATGTATTTAGAAAGGGAATTGACGATCATTTTGGAAATAGCAAATTTTTTGTTTATTTTTAAAATATGGAAGGCAAGCCTATTTGGTTAGTAATTCCTATCCCTGGCTTGAAATTTACCTATGATACCTATGATAAACATTTATGGGGTACCATTAAGATTAGTCTGAAACTCTTAAGAACCTAGATGTAACACAAGCTAAAAAATGGTACACTTACTTTAACATAAATCAAATAGAAGTAAAAGACTTATGAACTTTGCAATTCAGAGAAGAAACAACATCCTCATACTGAAGCAGACTTGTTTACTGGGTGATTTTCTTCTGTGGAGTGGCACTCGCACCCCTCGCGATCGCTCACAGCTTGCTAGCAGCTTGAACTTTTAAACAGAGGGCTAAGCACCTCCTGATGATGTGCTGCAGGTGTAGACACTCCCACACACACAACCCCAGAAACAGCAAAGCATCCCGTAAATACCTGGGGGGAGGATGACAAAGTGCAGGTTTAGGCAGAAAGATGAGCCCCTCACACCAAGCTCCTTGTAGTTAGTGGATAAAAACAGCAGCTCCTACGTTATGCTAGCAGCGCAAACTTTTAAACAGAGGGAGAGCCCACCTCCCGATGACACGCTGGAGATGTAGACACTCCCCACACATGCACAGCACCAGAAATAGCAAAGCGTACTATAAATACCTGGGGAGGGGGAGAGGATGATAAAGTCAGGGTTTAGGCAGGAAGATGAGCCCCTCACACCAAGCTCCTTGCAGCTAATGAATAAAAACAGCAGCTTACACAATGAAGTGGAAGAGATTCACGATATGGGCCCAAGCAAGGTGCTGGGATCCATTTTCGTGCTCAGCTTCCCAGGTTCTACAGTACCTCACACATCTGTCTGAGGCAGGCCTTAGCTACTCCTCCATTAAGGTCCACCTTTCTGCGGTGTCGGCCTACCACCTCCCAGTGGAGGGCAAAATCTTGGCTCAGCTGGAGGTTGCCAAACCTTTTTTGAAAGGCATCCTTCATTTAAAACCTCCGATACGGAATCCTTGTCCTCCCCGGGACCTGAATTTCATGATCGAGGAGCTGACCTTATCCCCATTTGAACCAGCTTCTTCCTGCGACTTACGCTTCCTTTCCTGGAAGACCTTATTTTTAGTTCGCAGTTACTTTGGCCAGAAGGGTTTCCGAATTACAGGCCTTCGTCTGTAAAGAACCTTATTTGATTTTTCATAAGGACCGGGTAGTCCTTTGGACTAATCCTTCTTTTATGCCCAAAGTAGTTTCGGAAACCACTTTGAACCAGAGCGTGGAATTACCAGTATACTATCCACAGTATTACAACGGGGGGATCACCTTCTGCACACCCTTGATGTGCACCTAATTCTGAGGTACTATACGAACAGGACTAAAGAGGTTAGGAAATCTAGCCAACTGTTTGTAGCCTTTGCTCCACAGTGCCAGGGCAAGGCTATATCCAAGCAGACCATCTCTCAATGGCTAGCTAACTGCATCCATTTTTCATATACGAAATACAGGAAGTCCCTTCCAGGGGCAGTTAAAGGCCATTCCACCCAAAGTGTGGCGACCTCTACTGTCTTTTTTAGGAATGTGTCCATGGCTGAGATCTGTGCAGCAGCCACATGGTCGTCGATTCACACCTTCACTAAGCATTACAGTGTGGACATTGTCTCTTGTCGCAGACTGGCTTTTTGGTCTTGCAGTCTTGCAAGGCCTCCTGTTGTGATTTCTCATGGTGACTTCTCCTCCTCCTCCCGGATGCACCTATGTTTTGTTTTTCTCTGGGACTGCTTGATATTCAGTCCCATATGTGAAGACCTACTGCAAGAACCCTCTCGTAGTAAGATATTGCAGTTACGTAACAACTTACCATAATAGTAGATCTTCGAAAGAGGTTCCTGAAGTAGGTCTAGTTTCCCACCCTTCTTCCCCCAGTTTTTGGATGTTTTATCCTTATTTTCAATCCTATCTAGTCCTTCAGGACTAGAATGGAAGCAGGGTCTGAGGAGTTTTACTCCGGTCTTATTCTTACCTATCTATAGGTCTCCATTGGAAAAGAACTGGAGAGCAGGTGCGGGACCACCCCTTTTATAGTCGGGCTGACGTCACGCCACCCTGACGTCGGGGGCGGTCTCCGCTGATGATTGTTATCTACAAGTTTGCTATGTGGACCTGATGCCAGAAGGTGCAGTCCTATATGTGAAGACCTACTGCAGGAACCTCTCTCAAAGATCTACTGTTACAGTAAGTTCTTGCGTAACTGCAGTTTTCTTTCTTAACTCTGTCTGTCCCCACCCCCTTTGATGAGGTCAGCTAGAACATCCTGAGTTTATAATATTCTTACATCAGTGTCTCTGAGGATGTGGGTCATTGCTTTTAAAAAATCTGTAAGTAGCCATTTTCCAAATATGACAGTCTTTAATTAAACATTTCTCTTTGAACTTAACAATCCCACACTCATGTCCCTTATTCTCAGATGCATGAGAAAACCATTAAGAATCAGTCCAGTGACTTCTTCCTCCTGCTACATCATAAAAGTCATATGTGTGGGAGACTTCAAAGGCAGCACAGTTTATGAGGGCCATAAACTGTCTCTCTAGAAGGATGTCTTAATTAATGGTTCTTCTAGTCTGTTTTACAACATCCTGTGGTTTCAGCTGCTGACCTTGTAAGTTAAAGGCCAAATCTCTCACATATTGACATTTCACACACAGACCATTTATTTATGATAATAATATCATACTGGTAACCAGAAGCAGGGGCAGAACATCACTGTAGCCTGTGTTAAAAAAAAAAAAAAAGGCTGGACAACAGGGCATAGAGGGTAATAGTAAACGGAGTCCACTTCAAAGAAAGGGGGGTTACTAGCGGGGTACTGCAGGGTTCAGTACTGGGACTGGTCCTTTTTAATGTCTTTATAAGTGACATTGTAGAGGGACTGGAAGGAAAAGTATGCCTCTTTGCAGACGACACAAAGATCTGCAACAGGGTTGATACACAAGGCGGGGTGGAAAGGATGAGAAGGGACTTGGCAAGGTTGGAGGAATGGTCAAAAGTATGGCAGCTTAGATTCAGTGCAAAGAAGTGCAAAGTAATACACCTAGGAAACAAAAATCCAGGGAGGAGTACACGGGGGTATGGACAGCAACAAAATGGAAAGAGATCTGGAGTAGTTGTATCAGATGACTTAAAGGTAGGCAAGCAATGTGAGAAGGCAGTAAGAAGAGCTGGGGTGATACTGGGATGCATAGGGAGAGGCATCACCAGTAGAAAACAGGAAGTTGTTATTCCTCTGTATAGACAGTTGGTGAGACCCCATCTGGAGTGCTGCATGCAGTTCTGGAGACCCCATCTCTGCAAGAACATAGACAGGTTGGAGACAGTCCAGAGGAGAGCAACTAAAATGGTGCAGGGTCTGCACCAGAAGAGAAGAGAGATTAAAGGAGCTTAATATGTATACCCTTGAGGATAGGAGAGAGAGAGAGGGTGGACGTAATAGAAACTTTCAAGTACCTCAAGGGAATTGACAAAGTCCAAGAGGGTAGCATCTTTCAGAAAAAGAGATGTGCAAGAACAAGGGGGCACAGTTTGAAGATGGGGGGGTGGCTCAGGGGCAATGTGAGTAAGTATTTCTTCATGGAGAGGGTGGTGGTCGCATGGAATGGCCTTCATGGTGAGGTCATGGGGTCAAAAACAGTGAGGGAATTCAAGAATGCATGGGACAGAAATAAGGCAATTCTGGTGGGGGTTAGGAAGAAGTAGGCTGTTGGTCAACTAGGATCTGCAGAGTATCCAATAGTTAAACGTGTGGTACATAGCTCAGTGCTTGTGTATACTTATGTGCATGAATGTTGTGTGCTTGATGTTTGTAGACTTAGACTGTGGCTTTTCTGTTTCCCACTCTCGGTGGAATGCAGGGAAGGTGTAGGAATTAGGGCCCAGCATTGAAGATGAGATAAGAGTGCCAGAGGAAAGGAGGCTGGGGAGAATGGGGGGGGTTCTGAAATGCTCAAAGCTGAGCAGTGGAAGCACTGAGGATTAAGTAGCAGATATGAGAGGAACGATTCCCAACCCCTTGAACCTCAGACTATAGCCTTCCCATTTAATGTGTGGTACATAGCTCAGTGCTTGTGTATACTTATGAGCTTGACTGTTACGTGCTTAATGTTTATAGACTTAAACTTTGGCTTTTCTCTGTTTGCCACCCTCGGTGGAATGCTGAGAAGGTGTAGGAAGTAAGGCCCAAAAGATTGTTACCAATTTGATTACCTCCTCCAACTCTGGAGAGTGTGACTAGTAGCATGCAGGAGAAGAAAAAAACTCTTTGAGGGAAACTTCCAAGGACCCATGGCTACTTACTTGCCCATCCTCTGGGCATATTAAGAGGAGAATAATCCTAAATGTGGGCTTATAGTTCTGGTTATGTTCAAGAATTAAGTCCAAACTTGCTGGTCGATTAGTCGTATCTCTGAATCTGACGGTGAGCAGGAAAGTTAACACTAGAGGATGAAGGTTCTGGTAGATGAGGAGGGTTCAGTTCAGATGGATGTCCGGATTTGAGAAGATGATTAATCCATGTCCAAGATAGCTGCACCAGAATGAAGAGCTTATTACTCCAAACATGAAGATACATCCAGGGAGCAAAGTCTAAGGATGGTAGCATTAGATATTATCGCCCTGTGTGCTAATTGGTAAAAAGGCCTCCATGAAAGTCAGAGAGGAGGGTCTGAATGGAGCACTGAAATGGCACCAATTGGGACTTCTATGGAGATAGGGCTAGGACGCTAGTCAGAACGCTGGAGGTGATTTTGTCAAAGGCTGAAACAGCAGGCACAGGAGCAGAAGCATCTGAAGACGTGACTGAATGCAGGGAAGAGACGTGGTGTCAGAGGTGCCATGCTACAGTAGTGTGGGATGAAACATGAGGTTTCTGAGTTCCCCACGGAGGCCAAGCTAAACTGGGAGAATCCTGTGCAGGATGACTGGTGAGGTGAATGCAGTTGCCAGGGGACCATCGATGTAGACAGACTGGACAATGAAACCCTCACGAGAGGTAGCGAGGAAGGTGTAGAATGTACGTAAGCGGTCTGCTCGGCTAGTGGAATGTCCGCCAAAGATACAGATATTGAGGGATGAAGATATCATTGATGGTGAGATGGCTAGGTAGCATTGCCCTGTTGGGAATCTGTGATGACGTAGTCTCAGAGAGAGCGGTAATGGTACCATGTTCGTATGATAGGAGTATATGTGATTTGGGAGGTTTGCTTGAGGCTGTCATGAGTCCTTTGGAGCAGTAGGGTACAATCGAGTACCTCGATAGGAAGGTAGAAATTGTCCCAAGACATCCAAGGAATTGAGGTACGCTCTGTGGAGATGTCTTGCATACAAAGACCTGAACAGGAACTGCAACAAGAAGGAAAGCTAGATTGCAGTACAGGAAGCAAATAAATTGATGAAGTAAACAGCTAGGCCTGTATGTCTGCTAGCTGGAGCGGCAAGACCTCCATGTAGATCTGTCTAAGGAAAGAGTATGACTTTGTGATCCAGTAGCAAGCTAGGCTCATATGTGGGCTAGCTCATTCTCTCCTGGTGGCTATTTTGAGTCAGGTTCAACAGTGGATGGTTCCGATGTCATATGGCGGCTATGGGTCTGAAAGAGCTAGCTGGAGTGGTGATACCCTCATGTAGGTCTGCCAGAGGAAGGAGTATGATTGTGTGATCAAGTAGTGAGCTAAGCCCTTACATGGGCTAGCTGGAGTGGTAAGACCCCCATGTAGGTCTGCCTAAGGAAGGAGTACGGATGCATGAGTCAAGCTAGGTGCCCACGTGAGCTAGCTGGACCAGCAGGTTTACCTGGGGAAGGAGTAAGTTGAATGAGGCAAGCTAGGCCCCTGAGCACACTAGCTAGACAGGCAGGACCCCCACCTGGGTCTGTCCAAGGAGGAAGTGGAAGTGAATGAGCTGAACTAGGCCCTACGTAGGCTAGCTGGACTGGCAGGACCCCCACGTAGGTCTGCCCGTGGAAGGAGTAGAAATTAGTGAGTCAAACTAGGCCCCCATGTAGGCTAGCTGGACTGGCAGGATCCTCATGTAGGTCCGCCTGATGAAGGAGTAGAAGTGATTGAGTAGAGCTTTGCCTTTATGTGGGCTAGCTGGACTGACGGGACCCCCATGTAAGTCATCTGATTGCAAGCCAGCCTGGTCAAGTGAAGGGTATGCTAAGCGGGTATCAGAGAATGATGAAGTGGGTGATGAAGGGACCTTGATGGAGGTTGACTCTGATGGGTAGCAATACTATGGTTCGTTTGCATTACAGTTGGTTTAAGCATGAAGACGTTTATAGTGACACTGTATGCAACAGGAATAAAGGAACCAAACATGCAGATAGGACTGGATGCCGATCTAGTATTAGTGGGAAGCACACTAACTGGACTTGCAGGATAGTCTGTAGTTGGACTGAATGGAGTGGAGCTGTGTAGATTGTATCCAGGCCAGCCAGGACCTCCTTGAAAATGAGCTTGCGCAACTGAGCTCTTCCCGGTGAATGAAAATGGGAAGTGGCAGTACTAACAATTATGTGGTCAGTGAGTTCGGCTGGATTCCAAGTCATGATCACTGAGAGAGGGAGTTCTTAGAACAATAATACACTTGCTTAGCAAAGTGTGCCCATGAAAAAATGCGAGGGACAAGCACCAGCGCAGGTTGATCTCTAGGTGCAACGGGCAATGAACGAGCACCCGGTATATACGCAGGAAAGTGCTGCAGCCTGTGAAGTTGCAAGGGGACTATATACCCCTGTGAAACAGCCATGCTTCGATGAACAGGCTGGCCCTTGAAAAACAGAAATGCAGTGCACTAGGCTGAGAGGTACATATGGGAGACGAGGGCCACCATAGCAGAAGCTTCCCATCCAAATTTCAGGTGAAAATGTATCGTAGCTCACTCTGGGATTGCAGCAGATGTCGAAATACCCCTGAACTAAAGCTGCAAAGGGCAATGCTGGCTGCTGAAAAACCAGGAAGCTGTGAAGGGTAAAGAGTGAAAGTTCAAAAAGAGAGAGAAGAGGCAGTGAAATACGGGGACACCGAAAGGGATGGAAATCCCAAAAGGCACGAAAGCGCAGAAACGGAAGGAATGCCAACAGGGCAACATGGAGGTGAGTAGAGAGGAGAGAGGACGTGAAGAATGACAGCACATGGGAGGGAACACAAAAGAAGCACACTGGAAAAACACCAGGGAGAGAGAAGCAGCAAGCAGGAGGTACAAATGGACAAGGACAGAGGAACCGCGGAGTGGTAATGGAAATGGGGGGGAAAGGAAAGTCCGAGGAGAGAAGACAAGGGAAGGAAGGGGAGGCAGTGGAACAGAAAACAAGCCTCAAACAAGCACAGGCAAACAGGGAAGTGGTAAAGAATACAGGACAAAGAGGGGGGCACAGATAAGCCAGGAAGCAGCATGGAGAGGGACAAAGTGACAACATAGAAGAACAGAGGAGGAAGAGAAGGAGGCCCAGCCAAAGTAGCCACATGGGAGCTCAGAGCAGCAAGGAATGCCAGGCATTTCCAAAATGCTCGAAGCTGAGCAGCGGAAGCACTGAGGCTTAAGTAGGGGATGTGGGAGGAGCTAATCCCCACCCCTTGAACCTCAGGCTATAGGCTTCCCAATAGGGAAATGGGCAGACTGAGTGGGTCAAGCAGTCCTTATCTGCTGTCCAAGTTTATGTTTCTATGAAATCATGTTAAAGGAAAGGTAGAATATCGTGAATATAGTAGGCTGGTAGTATGGATTAATGGGGCTGGGGAGGGTTATGTCAGATGAATCTGATATATTTCTTCAACTAGGTGACCAGGAAAATAGATCAGGGAAGGGAAGAGGAGACTGATAAAGAAACTGAGCATCCTAGAGCAAGATCCACAGTTGTGAATTGCGTTAGAAACTGGGTAACAGAAAAGAGAGAGAAGGTGGTGGCTGACAGCACTCTGCTTAGAAGGCAGTATAGTGCAGTGGGTTAAGGCTCTGAGCTGCAGATCTGGAGACCTGGGTTTGAATCCCACAGCTGCCTAGGTGCATACTGTGTGATCCTGAGCAAGTCACTTAACTTCCTTGTGCTGCCAGGGCGCATGTGGAAACAAGCTTCAGCTTAGTTTGCTACTTCTGGTTAAACAACGTTGCCTTTCCGTTTTCCCTTTCCTAATGATAGGAAAGTGGCACCAGGATGCCAAAGGGCTCAGTACTAGGGCGGGTCCACTTCTGTGTCTTCATAAGTGACATTATAAGCAACATTACAGAACTGGAAGGAAAGGTATGCCTTTTTACTGAAACAAATCTGTAATAAGGTGTACACTCCGGAGGGGGTGGAGAAAATGCACAGTAGTCTCAAAGAGTGGTCACATTCATGGCAGTTGGGATCAATGTGAAAAAGTGCAAAAACATGCACCTATGGCATGGGAACCCAGGAACTGAATATGTGATGGGGTGGAGGTATTGACAGTCACTAAAAAGAAATGGGACTTTGGTGATCTTACTTTGAGAGGGTTCCTGCAGTAGGTCATAATATGTAGCAGTGCACCCTCTAGTGTCAGGACCACATGGCAAACATTTGCTAGCAATGTCTGGTGGGGGACTGCCCACCCGACATCATGTGACTGTCATCCACATAACCCTAGAAGTGGGCGGTCTCTGAGCCCACCTTCCAGTTCTTCCCAACCGTTGACCTGCGCAAGGACTTTGTGGTGGACATTGCTCCAGTCGATCGCCATTTTGATAAGTATAATTCTACCATTCATAGTTTGTTCTTATTTTTTATGTCTTCTCCATCTGACCCTCTGAAGACCAAGAAGAAGTGCGAGACGTGTGGCTCGCAGATCCCTCATAAGAACAGCCACAAGCTCTGCTTTTTCTGCCTACGCCAGGCCCACAACATTGAGGCCTGCCTGGATTGCAAGCCCTTCAACCAGGCCCATACAAACTCAGGCAGCAGGCCCTAGAAGCCCATCTTTTAAAATCCAGGATGGCTGAGGTAGGGGGAGGTAGAGGGAGAGACAGAGACAGAGACAGAGAAGTACCGGGAGCATCTGGAGGACCGAGAGTGGCCCTTTACTAGCAAGGTCGCAGGACTTAAGCCTCCTGACAAGACCATGCCTTGGCCGCCTCCCCTGGTGACTGTCCAGGCTTTGTCATCCAGTTCCTCTGCCTCTCTTATGTCCATCAAGATGGGCTCGAAGACCAAATTCACAACCAGTAAGTCATCTGCCAGGACTTCCGTTGGACGCCTGGTCATTACCAGCAAGTAGGACTCTGGTCCTTCTGGAGTATGCCTGATTGTCACTAAGTCAGCTTCCCACCTGGATAGAATCTGCCCAACACCTGCCTATAAGTCGGTCGGGGGGCCCTTCCCCCATCCACCTGGCTCTTCTTCTTTCGACCGATAAGTCAGACACTAGCGACTCTGGCACCTGCCGGTCCGAAGCTCACCCATCCGAGGCTGATGCCGACACATCCAGCATTCAGCTGATCTTGCTGACTTTCCAAGGTCAGCCCTCCCATCAGGTTTCCCTTGTCAGGGAGCCTTCCCCATCTCCTTTACCACTTGGAACCTCCTGTGCCAGACCCTTTACCCAGGACAGAGGGGGAAGTACTGTATGTCACCTAGAAGTGATTCTTTCCTCAGCCAGTCCAGCACTGGGAACCCTCCAGACCTCCTGGACAATCCTCCAGGGGCTCTCACGCTGGAGTCAGTACCTCCACATCTCCTAGGGACCTTCTTACCCCGTCGTGCCCTTTCTGAGTCCTGATGCTAGGGATCCCTACATCAGGCTCTGAGTCTCTGACGTCAGGTCCATTGGCCCAGCTTCCATCAGAGCCTCCTTCAGGCCTCCTTAGTCTGATGCCAGCCTTTTTGACACCTGAGAACCAGATGACAGGCTTCCCTGCGATATCCCTGACACCAGCAATCCTGACGCTGGGACTCCTGATGCCGGATAATCTCCCAGGTCCCTCTGTTCCACTTCCTCCAAGGCCCTCAAGGACACGGTGGGACCATGAGGGTATTCACCATGGTCTGCCCATGGGCTACCCTCATCCGCACCAGCCAACATCAGGCTACCCAACATCAGGTCCAATGTCAAAGCACTTTTGCCATGGTTTTTACCATCGATATCAGATGCCGGGCTATGGGGCCCCTTTCCAGGCTTCAAGTTACACCCCTCTCATTACCCAGGGGTAGGTTACCAATACTACCAACCTCCACCTCAGCCTCCATCTCAACCTTAGTCAGACTTCCAGGCCATGTTCCAGACCTGGTGGCAGGAGGCAGATCTGAGTTAGTAGTAAATCTGGATAAGAGACTGCTGGCCCCGGTGGCGAGCCCCACTCCATGTTCTTTGTCACTGGCGGGTTCTCATAGGTCTGGCTGTTCCACAGCATATATTTCTGGGGGCGATATTCCAGAGGTCCCTCTAACTGAGGCAAAAGCCTCTGAGAAGGGAAACTCCTTGGACTCGGAGGCTGGTTCCACTGATTCGTCCTCTGAAAACCTTTCAGAAATCATCTCTAAGAGTAAAGAGTCTCCAAAGTCTCCACCCAAAGACCCATCCTTTACAGAACTCCTCCGCATCCTCCAGCAAGCCAATGGTTGGAGTACAGAGGACCAGGACCCAAAACACAAGCGACTTGCGGAACATTTGGACCTAGCTGAGACATCACCCATACCGATTCCCCACCCCGTGGATGGAGCCACATGAGGATCTCACCTCCACTATTTGGCAGATGCCTCACTCCTCCTGGCCATTCTCAAGAAAGCGGACCAGGCTTACCATTCACCTGAGAGCACTCCTTATCTATGCTGTCACCTGAAGGCAGACTCCATCGTGATTGCTGCAGCTTACAACCAGACTGTAAAAACTAAACATATGAGCACCTCCCTCCTGCTGAGGAGTCGAGGCAGTTAGATTAATTTGGCCGTAAGATCTACTCCTCTTCTACATGTGCCTTACATTCTTTAAACTATATGGCACAGATGATTTCATGCCAAAAAGCTACCATGGCTCAACTCAAGGCCAGGCTAGAAAAGGTGGAGGACTCAGACCTTAAGTCAGAGCTCACTAAGGCCCTGAGGCTGTCCAAAATTTCTTGTAGGCATGCATTAAGGGCTACCTATGACTTTGTAGATGCTGTGGCTCACTCTTCGGCTACAGCAGTCTGCCTCAGGCACGATGCCTGGCTCCACATTTCTGGTCTCTCTTAAGATGTCCAGGCTGCCATATAGGATGTCCCCTTCTGAGGATCCATCTTTTTAAGGGGCGATACCAAAAATATCATCACGGGCCCCCAGGATAGTGGGCAGGCCCTGAGATCAGTAAAGTCCATTTACAAGGTGGGCTTTAAGCCTAAGCAGCCCTTTCAGTGCCAGCAAAAGTACCAAGCAGCCATTCAACAGGCATCAAAATAAGAGAAGCACATCGGGACCTGCCATTACCTCTCTTCCCACCCCCAAAAATCAACGAGCTGCAGGCGATATCTTCTCCGCCCACTCTTCCACCTCCTGACTCCTTTAGGCCCTTTCCTCCTCCACCTCCAAACAGTGTGGAGCCAGTGGGGAGATGATTTTCCCTCCACTTATCAGAGTGGCAGGGCATCACATTGGATTCCTGAGTCATTCAGGTTATAGCAAGAAGGCACACCATCGAGTTCCTGGAAAAACCTCCAAACTCTCCTCCAAGACAGTATCATTATCCCTCAGATCATGTAACCCTGGTAAGGAAAGAGATAAAGGCTGTACTCCAAAAATCTGAGATGGAGCCAGTTCCCTGGGTGCATAGGGAAAAAGGCTATTACCCCCATTTCTTCCTCGTTCCCAAAAAGACGGAAATCTCAGGCCCATCTTAGACCTCAGCCATCTGAACCTTTATGCAGAATACAAAAGGTTCCACCTGCTGATGCTCCAGGGACTCCTGCCCATGCATTAGAGAGACCATTGGCTCTGTGCACTGGAAATGCAGGACGCGTACCTGCACATACCAGTTTTCTCGGACCATAGCCACTTCCTATGATTTTCTTTCCAAGGGAAGTACTTCCAATTCAAAGCCCTCCCCTTTGGCCTTTCTTCGGCACCCAGAGTCTTTACCAAGTGCCTAGCTGTGGTGGCAGCAGCACTTCGTTGCCATGGAATTTATGTGTTCCCATACCTGGATGATTGGCTCACAGCAGCTCCGTCAAGGAGCAGCCTGGAGGATTCCCTATCCACCACCCTGAACCCCTTAGCATAACTGGGTATTACCATCAACTACCCCAAGATGTCTTTGGTCCCATCACAATGCCTCCAATTTATTGGGGCAATTCTGGACACAGTCCAGGGCAAGGCCTTCCTTTTGGAGGACAGAGTGGATACTTTGCAGAATCAGGCCAAACTGGAAGCCTCCTCCAGCCAGGGCATTTTTATGCCTCCTCAGCCTGATGACCGAGGCCATTCTGACCATTCCTCTGGCCAGACTGCACATGAGAGTCACCCGATGGACCTTAAGAGTCCAGTGGGATCAAGGTACCGACGACCTGGACCATCTTTTTCTGGTGTCCAGTGCACTCAAAAAAGTCGTCTTGTGGTGACAGGACCCTCCAAACTTGTCCCAAGGGACACCATTCAGACCCTTCCTGCCCTCTTGGACCCTTATCACAGACACATCAGGTCTGGGTTGGGGAACTCATCTGGGAGACCACCAAACCCAGGGAAAATGGTCTCCTTTGATATCTTCATTCCACATAAACATTCTGTAGATGAGGGCAGTTCTGTATGCCCTTCAGGCCTTCCATCCCCTTCTGAAAGTGGGAACACTGTTGCTACAGACCGACAACATGTCAGTGGTCTGGTACATCAACAAGCAAGGAGGCGCCAGATCATATCCCCTGTGCAGGGAAGCAATGCGGGTCTGGTACTGGGCAGTCCAGCCTGACCTAAATCTCTTGGCCATGCACATTCCAGGAGTGCACAGCATCCTGGTGGCTAGCCTCAGCCATTTCTTGACTCTAGCTCATGAATGGGAACTACACCAGGAAATGGTGAAAAATCTGTTTCACCACTGGGGGCATCCAGAGTTAGATCTAGTCGCCTCTCCATTCAACACAAAACTTCCCAAACTCTCTTCGCTCATTCAAGAGCCTGGTGTTATTTGGCTAGACATGTTATGTCTCTGTTGAACAGGGAGATACTTGTACGCCTTCTCTCCCCTTCTCGTTCTGCAGAAGGTTCTACTGAAACTTCAAGCAGAGGGGGCACAACTGTTGCTGATCGCCTCCCTCTGTCCCAGGCAAATTTTGGTCCCACTCCTACAGCAGTTGGCTGTAGAACCCCCAGCACCTCTGCCTCTTCAGTGCAACCTGTTGACACAGGATCAGGGCAGACTGGTGCATTTGGGCCTCAAGTCCCTACACCTCCATGCATGTTTCCTTCGGACATAATCGCTAACTGTTTTGGAGTCTCTGACAGGGTTGCTCATGTTCTGGTGGAGGCTAAAAAGCATTCCACTAGAGCTACTTATGCTATGAAATGGAAATGGTTTTCCATTTGGGCAGCCTCAAAAGAGAGGGACTCTCTTTCTTGCCCAGAGCCCCTGGTGATGGAGTACCTCTTACACCTGTATGACTTAGGACTCAGCTACTCTTCACTAAAAGTCCATCTTTCAGCTATCTCCACCTACCACTCCCTGGTAGATGGGAAGACGATTTCTCAGTTGGAGATATTCAGAACATTTCTGAGAGGGATCCTCCATCTGAAACCACCAATACATAACCCCACCAAGGGATTTGAATTTTATGTTGGAAAAGCTTACTTTACCTCCCTTTGAACTAGTGATAAGCTGTGAGATGCACTACGTCTCTTGGAAGGCACTCTTTTTAGTTGCCGTTACTTTTGCTGGAAGGATCTCCGAGCTTCAGGCCCTGATGTTTAAGGAGCCTTATCTGATTTTCCACAGAGACTGAGTGGCTCTGCATACAAATCGTAAGTTTCTTCCCAAGGTGGTTTCTGAGTTCACGTTGAATCAAATTGTCTAACTCCCTATTTATTATCTGGCGAACTCTTAACAGGGGTGAGGCGCTCCTGCACACTTCAGATGTGCACAGGATACTGTGATATTACATCAGGAGGACCAAGGACAGCTGTAAAGATGACCAACTTTTTATTTCCATCACCCCCAAGACACTGGGGTCGGCAGTTTCTAAGCAGTGCTTGTCCAAATGGTTGATGAACTGCATTCATTTCTGCTAACAGAAGTATTATGAGCCTCTTCTGGGAGAGGTCAAAGATAATTCCACCAGAGGTATGGCTGCCTCTGCTGCTTTTTTCAGGAATGTGTCCACTGCAGAGGTTTGTGCTGCAGCCACATAGAGTTCAGTTCAAAACTTCACTAAACATTACAGTCTGGACATTGCCTCGAGGCGTAGGGAGGGTTTTGGCCTAGCCATCCTGCAGGGCCTTCTGTCATAGACCTGCTCAGGTCATTTTGCAGACTTTCCTTCCTCCCGTGCTTCAGTTTTTGTTCTGATCAGCTTAGTGCTTGGGAATCAGTCCTACATGTTATGACATACTGCAGGAACCCTCCGGAAGTAAGAGAGTACAGTTACGTAAGAACTTACCATAACAGTAGATGTTTGAGAGAGGTTCCTGCAGTAGGTCATCTTTTTACCTCCCTCCTTCCTTCCCCCAGTCTTCTGTTTGCTCTTGCAGGCCACTTTGGCTTGGGCTCCAGGGATGATATCTTTTCTCCTATTTCACTCTACTGGAACTTTGGTGGGAGAACTGGAAGGCGGGCGTGGGGACCACCCACTAACAGGGTTATGCTGACATCAGTCACATGATGTGTGGTGTTTGGTCCCCTGTCAGACATTGCTAGCAAAAGTTTGCCGTGAGGTCCGGATGCCAGAGGGTGTAGTCCTACGTGTCATGACTTACTGCAGGAACCTCTCTTAATGATCTACTGTTACGGTAAGTTCTTACATAACTGTACTTTATTATAGCTGATGACTTCAGAGTGGTAGTGCAGTGTGACAAAGCAGTTGGCAGGGCCAATGGGATGCTGAGACACACAGGCAGAGGTGGTGAGGTCTATGTTACTTATTTTTATAATTAAAGATTTTTATCATTAGTAACTTTTCTGAAATACAGTTGATACATAGTAGCAATGAACAGTAAACAATAACCACAGTATGAACACTGATACATAATAATAGGCCCCTGTGCTTACTTCTGATCATATAATAATGCAGCAAGAGAGACAGTATACATCATACAGTTATTGTTCTGGGCCGGCCCGGTGGCACTGAGAGTTGAGGCGCTGGACGCCACACTTTGCGCCATGCTGACAACCCGGGTTTGGGAGCGAGCCCGGGTTGTTGGAAGTCTGCAGGGGAGGGAAGAGACTGAGCATCCAAAGGACTGCTCTCTTTTCCTGGGGAGGGCTTGGAGGAACATTCGCTCAGGGAGTGACCTCTGGCGGCGGCTGGAGGTAGCTGAATGTTGCAGCATGGCATATTCCTGGGGGTGGAGCTATGGCAGTACATTGCCTTGCCGGCTGGGCTGCACAAGTGTTTTATACTACAAATCCTCCTCCTCCCACCAATAGGTGATGGCACCTCCCACCCATGGCCCACACATCTATAGTAGGGCTCGGCCCTCTGCTATCCCCACCCTCCCCTGGCCCAGAGCTCAGTGCTGTAAGAAAGAGCACCCTGGGGGGGCGGCCCTTCTCTGGAGGGATCAGGTCCGTGGGATGTGCCAGGCTAGGAGTGGAGCAGAGCAGGTCAGGTCATGAAGGGAGGTAGAGACCGAGGTCCTGGGAGGTCGCCACAAAGAGTTTGGTGGGGTTCAAAAGAGCCAACAATACAGTTAAAAAAAATGCAGTTATTCTCAGTAAGGATTACATGCAGTATGGGAAATATACATGCCACCTTCTTTTAACATAGAGAGGCCAAACCACAATGAAGACAGTAAAGCCTGATCTTAAGGCAGCAGTGTGATCTGGATTTTCTTAACTCCTTGTGGCCCTCTAGTCTGTTTTATCTAAAACAGAAAGCACACACAGTACCAAAATAGTAGAGAATAATCAACAAGTTATTAACTGTTTACAGTAGCACAAAAGAAAATTATGCACCAATTATCTGACCATGTTTCTGCACCTTACTGATGGCGTTAACTCTGTTGCCGCAGAAGTTTGACAGTCTATAATCCTAGTCCTAATCTCAGTCTCCTTCACCTAGCACCACATGTTATTCTACCCTATCCCTGCTCTGGGAGCTAGATGGGCCAAATAGGGTGCCCACATGTCTTTGAACTCACCCTTAGGTGGCCCAGTGACTGATGACCATCTTTCTATCTCAGATAGGGGGTCCATAGATGCTAGCATCTCTCCAATTGTAGGAACTTGAGATGTACACCTAAAACTAAGAGCAAACATTTCGTTTGCATGGCTAGAAGCATACACCATCTGAACTCAGGTTTAGACAGTATCCTAGGCTGTGACCTTATCCTCAGAAGCATCAGTGCAGGCGACAAGTGGATTTGCCTACCCAGTGTCTGATCTGCCAAGTGGCCTACCCTCTGCCGCAGGTCTGATATTCCCCTGCAAGTCCAAAGAATAAGAAAGAGATCACCCCCCAGGCTGGTGACTTCTCCAGCATATGTCATCATCTAAGAGCTTAAGTTTGTACAACACCACAGGAGTCCTATACCACCAATGTAAGATCTTATTTGATATTAGTCTACTGTGGACATCAGTGTGGTGCTTATGTGTATCATACCAACTTTGGGACCATGGATCAGTGGTCATGGGGACGCCCAATGCCATTGCCCACTTCTGTTGGGCACTTTCTATCTGATTAGGAAGTGAGTCCCTGAGCTGTGCATAGACAATACCAGCTTGACCCTTGGACAACACTAGCTATTTGAACAAGGGTTCAGAGCGTACAGGGGATTTATCAATCTGAAGGAGGAGATGCTTCACTGCATCCCATATTTGCAAATACTTCCAAAAGTCCCACTGTGGAACATTAATTTTTTTCTGGATATTCTGGAAAGTATCTACTACCGCCCCAGTTGGGCCTAGCAGGTCAGTAAGAAACAACACTCCAGAATTCTCTCAAATGGGCCATTGAATGGGCTGGTTACCTACGGTGATTTGAGAGTTAGGCATAATGGCACATAGATAGCATGGTGGTGTAGGGGACAGTTTAAGCCAACTGTGCAACTGCTTCCAATATCAGAGGGTTGGCCCAATAGTGGGGTGTGATTTTACCTCTACAGGGGGATTTTCCAAAATACTGAGACTAGTGTTGATACCACAGCCCATGTCTTCTCCATTTCCAACCATTGTAGTGCAGTGGGGGAGCTGGGGTGAAATCAGTGAAGGGTCTGGGTAGTTTGGAAAGCAATCCTATAACCCTCTAGCCATGCTCCCTGTCTTCCAGTATGCTCTGAGCTTATTCCTATTAAATCAGGGTAGCTTCTGACCCCATAAGAACACCTCTATCATTTTATCTATTTTAGAAAACCAAAGGTTGGGAAGATGGAGTTGAATGTGGGAGATCAAATATAGTATTTTCAGAGCCGGGGGCATCTTAACAGCAAAAAACTTGCCTACTATAGTAAGATTAAGATGAGCCCACCTGTTCAGTTCCTCTCTGCAATCCAACAGTAACGGACCCAAATTACTATTCCAAAGATTGCCTAACTGGGGGGTCATTTTAACCCCTGAATATGTCAGACCTTCTTTCGCCTATCGGAGATCTGAAGAAGGCATTATATTTGGAGTACAATTGGAATTGAAGGGAAGAAGTTCTGTTTTTGTGCTATTTACTTTAAGGCCAGAGTACCTTGTGAATCTGCGCAAAAGGTCTAATGGGGGGGGTGTGATTTTCATAGATCTGCCAGGGGAATGAGCAGATCTGCATACAGTAAGGTAATGTAGCAGGATTGTCCTATGGAAATACCTTATATATCTTTGTGCTGTTGTGTTGATGCGGCCATGGGCTGCACAGCTAAAATGAACAAAAGGGGTGAAAGAAGGCTGCCCTGTCTGGTGCCCCAGCCTAGAGAGAAGGGGGAAAGATATTGTAGAGTTAGTAAAAATGCTTTGACCCATGCTTTGAATTAAGAGCCAAAGCCAAAACAAGATAAGACCATTTGTAAATAATCCCACTCGACAGAGTCGAAAGCCTTCTTAAAATCGAAAATCGACAGGGTCTCCTCTGCATGCATTAAACTAATCAGAGATTGAATAAGATCAGTACTATATCTACCATGTATAAAACCAGCCTGGGAGGAGTGTATTAAGTCCTGGTAACAGAGGTTGAAGCCGAATGGAGATAAATTTGGCATAAACCTTATTATTAGCTGAAATCAGCTCCCTGCCTGGGTTGGGTCTTTACTATTCTTTGATAGAACTGTGATTACCACTTCCCTCATAGTGGCGGGGGGGGGGGTGACCCAGGGCCTCTATGTCTTCAAAAACTTTACATAGAAAAGGAGTCATCAAGGGGGCAAACACCTGGAAAAAATCAGCAGAGAAACCATCCCCTTCAGGGGCTTTGCCTTTTGTGAGAGACAACAGAGCCTTTCTGAATTCTCACTCAGTGAAGGGAGCCTCTAGATGATCTCGTTGTTCTAGTGACAATGTAGAGAGCAGTAACCCACTGAGAAAACTCTGTGTGTCTTCCAGTGGGGAGGGCCTAGATGTCGAATATAGTCTAGCATAGTATTCTGCCATTATCCTGTTGATCCCCAGAGCTGATGTACAGCATGAAGAAGAACTAGGGTTAATAAGCCCTGCAATGTGTCTGTTGGCTTGCTGCTTCCACAGCTGGTAGGCCAATACTTAACCTGACTTGTCTCCACCCTCCCAGAACACATATTTAAGTCTAAGAAGAGCCAGTTTGGCCTTCCTGGATAGTAACTCATTTACTTCCAGTCTTAGCCAAAGGACTTCTTTCCCTTTCTGAGATGTTATATTAGGGTCTTTACTGTTTAAAACCACTTTCCGCCATGGCCAACTGTCATTCCAAGGTAGCCAATTTCTGGTCCCTAACCTTCTTCCTATGAGAAGCATAGCCTATAATTTTCCCTCCAATGGTAGCCTTATAGGCTTCCCATTTGTTTGCAGCTGTGGTATCTTCCATGGGATTCTCCTGAAAGTACTGCTGTGACTCCTGGGTCACCCAAGGTAAAAATTCTGGATCCTTAAGTAACATGGGGTCCAGTCGCCACACTAGGGAGGTGCAGGACTTGGGACCCCAGATGAAAATAATCTGAATTGGAACATGATCAGATATTACCACCGGCAAAATATGGGAGTTTACCAGATTTTGGGAGATATATGGGGAGCCTAACCAGTAGGGAGCTGGCTATACATTCCATGCATTCCTGAATAAAAAGTATAACCCCTGTCTTTGGGATACTGGAGGTGCCATATATCCACTAGACCATGCTCCTGCATTAGCTGGTGAATCACAGTATTGCTTCTAGGATGAGAGTCCTTCACCAAAGTATTTTATCTACTATAGGTAAACTGAAATCACCTTCCATCAGAACTGGGATACCCTCCCACCTCATGCTCTCAACTTTATCCAAAAGATCCTGAAAAAAGCTGGGTCATCTTCATTTGGTTTAGTTTAGTTTAGTTTATTGTTCTAGGAATTATTACCTTTGAGCCAATGCCTCTTTTACAAAGGTTCCACGTCATCAATGTACAAACAAACAAGACATGTTGGGCTAGATATTCAAAAGGGTTGCACCATGTGCAATAGGGTTGTGCCTGCGCAAGTCCGAAATTGTGCCATTCTGCCATATTCAGCAGGAGGCAGATGCGCCCACCCAAGTCATGCTGAGCAGCAGCGCAGTGCTAATGAAGGCATGCTCAACCGGAGGGGAAGGAACCATGCATAAACTGCATAGCCCGATATTCAGCCAGGCTGTGCAGAGTTGTGCAGGCACAACCCCCAACCTGCGCCTGTATAACTTTGAGCCAGAAAAAAAAAGGAGTAAGTCAAGGGCCACCCACAGGTGAGCTGCTGTATTGCAGGGCGCAACACAACTACTGCCACCTGTGGGTGGCCCACCACTGCAGCCCGATCGTGGGCATAATAGTAACCCCCCCGTAGCCCGATCACGGACAGAACATACTTGAACAACAACCCCACTTGCCCGATCACAGGCATGACATCATTAACCCCCCCGGACTGGCCCGATTGCAGGCAAAACAGAACCCCACCCCCACCCCACTGGCCCGGACCGCGGGCATAACATCATTAACCCCTCGACTGGCCCGATCTGGGCAAAACAGAACCCCACCTCACCCCTGCGACGGGCAAAACAGAACCGAATCCCATCCCCAGTAGCCCGATCAGGCAGAACAGAGTACAACCCCCCAAAGACCAATATCCCTGGTGATCCAGTGGACCGTGAAGCCCGATCGCAGGCATTAGAGTCAACCCCCAAAGAGCAAAATCCCTGGTGGTCCAGTAGACCGCAAAGCCCGATCATGGGCATTAGAGTCAACCCCCCCCCGGTCCAAATACCCTGGTGTTCTAATGGTTCCCAACCCCACCCACCTACGGAGCTCCACCACCCCGCTCCCCGCCATCAGCCTGCGGGTGGCAGCACTCCACCTGCCTGCCAGTGCACCGCCTGACCCGACTGACTGCTCGGTACGGCTGCACGCCCATTGGTTCAGAGCAAGAGCCAATGGGCATACAGCCCATACCGTACAAGGCAGTCCAGATATGTGGTGCAAAGGCAGTGGCTCATGCATGTACCCAGTGCACGCATGGACCACCATCAACGCACTCCCAGACATGCATTGCCACTAGACAGTGCTGACTGTAACAAGTTGCGTGCATGGCAGTGGTATCGATGGATGGTGGCTGTGCCCCGCTGCCCACCCTGTTACACAGCATGCAATAGTAATCATGGAATTCTGGCACTCACCCTCATCGGGCCGGTCATGTTGGCGGTGATGGCCCACGTCCCGCCTGGACGCTCTGTCCTCCTCCCTCCGCTGCTCCTCCCTCAGTCTGCGATGCTCGTCTATGCCTGTGGGGAAGAGAAGAACATCAGTACAATCCCGAAGCAAAGCCCCTGCCCCAATATGTGCCCACCCACCCAGCCAGACCCACCCACCCCACACCCTGTAAACACCACCACAGCCAACCCTAGACTATCCCTCCCCTATGTGCTGAACACATACAACACTATTACCCATATGGACAATACAAGTATGTTGACGGAACCCCTACCTGGACGTGGCACCGTGTCCCTCCTGGCATGCGACCGCAGATGGGCTAGTAGCTCCTGCTCCCTCCTCCTGAGGTCCCCATAGCGATGCCTGCACTGCTCTGCACTCCTCCTCCATCTGGTGGCCTCCTCCAGGGCAGTGGCCACCTTCTGCCACACCTGGGTCCTGGCCCTGTCCAGTGGCGCCTCCCCAAACAAAGGCCCATGGTGTGGCTCGACAATAGCCACTAGATTCACCAACTCGATGGCTGTCCACTGAGGGGCTCTTCGGCGTGCCATCCCAACAGCTATTGTAGGCAATATGGCGCTCTGCAGCGTGGTACCCCATGTGCAGATGCTGCACGGTACAACGCTGCCATTCCCTATTGCGCTGTTACCAAACAGTGCAATAGAGCTGCACCCATGCCTGATGCATGGTGCCAAGGGGGTGAAGGTCGGGCACAGAGTCAAGGGACTCTGGCGCAAGGACATGGACAGTGCCATCGGATGACTATGCGTGTTGTGTGATTGGTTGCCTGTGTGCCAGCACCACAGCGGACTATCGGGCAGTTGTGCCATTGGGCCTATGAAGGCCCATTGTCACAGTGCCATGTAGGCGACCGTCGCTATAGCGCCACTGGCACAATGGTGGCCATGCCCTGCATTGACCATTGTGCACAGCACATCATCAGCGTGGCAGACGCCAGCATCAGCAGCCTGGGCATGCACAGTGAGGTGTACTACGCATGCCACGGAAGTGCGCCATTGGCTCAGCACATTCAACACAATTGTGCAAAGCGCAAAAGCGCGACATTCAGCCATCATATGCCAATCATCCGATCAGCAATTCAATGGCGCAGCACCGCGATTTGCATCTAATTAAAGTTGCTCCTCTCCTAATTTGAATGGATTGCACTATAAAACTGCGACAAAGTACTGCAGTGGCCATAGTCAGTTACTGCCGTGTGGGAGTGTGGACTGTGGATTCAGGGACATGCATTGGACTGCACAGTCACAGGTAACCACTGCCATCCTTACAGGCTGAATAATGACCGAACAAGTTCTGGGTGAAGAGGACAATGGTGGTGGGAGGAGGAGGCCCAATTTCATGAAGGCCGAGACCGAGGCACTTTTCGAGGCCTACCTGGATCAGGAGCCACTGCTCAGTGGACAGCGGGCACCCCTCCGGCCTGTGCTGCTGCATGGGAGGAGGTGGCATGTGCCGTAAACCTGCATGGCAGCCACCAGCGCTCCGTGCAGGAGTGTAAGAAGAAGATGGGTACTGACAGGAGGAGGGTGAAGGAGAAGGTGGCTGCCATCAGGGCGGCACGTGCTGCAACAGGCAGGGGACAGCCGGAGGTGGTGCAGCTCACACCAGCAGAGGACAGGCTTGCTGCAAGCATGCACTGCAGTGCCATAGAGGGAGTTCTGGACGGTGGTTTCCAGGTGGGTGGTGGCTCATCTCTGCATGGTAAGCCATGGTCTGCCTTGGGGGGGGCGGGTAACTAACACACAGTAACGTGACTTTGCTTTCCCTTACAGATCCTGAGCATCTGTATGGGTCATTGTTGGTGGGCCTGTCTACTGCGGACAGTCGGCCAGAGTCAGAGTTTGGACCATCCACCTCCACAGGTTTCTGTGGATCGGCATGACAGTGGGGCCGTCTGGTTGCCCACACTGATGTTGTTGAGACAGGTGTGGGGGAAGCCCTTCCTGTGTCTCAGCATTCTGGCGTCCGAGGATGCCAGCTCACTGTGGCTGGGGCAGAGACCTGCACCAGTGATGATGACACGACCGTCATAGGCAGTGACACGTGTGTACCACAGGGTGGACACACAGCAGGTCAGCTCACTTCCATGGCTGTGGCTGGTGCTGCCGTGGGGGCCAGCATGTCAGCACAGTCCCAGGTTGTGCCTGTCAGCACCAGTGGGGCAGCACTGGTGTCTGTTCAGGATAGTGGGACTGTTGCAGCCACTGCGGTGGCACTACTGAGCCCTTGGATGCTGCAGCTGGAGGGGCAGCAGTAGCAGTTGCCCACCGGGGCTGGGGGTTCAGGGTTCAGCGGTGGCGTCTGTGCACCACCTTTGGACTTGCTCATACCTGGTCCTGGTGTGCAGCACCCACCCTCAAGGGGTGCTGAACATCAGGCCCATGCACACCCTGAGGGACAGGATGCCGAGGAGGCAGACGACCTCTTGGACGAGCACACCTGCCTACTGTGGGCATCGGTCCAGCGGCAGATGCGGCTTGCAACGTCCGTGGAAGCACTGTGTGTGGCTCTGGAGTGGGCAGAGGAGCATCGTAGCAGGGACACTGAAAGAATCCTGTCACAGATGGACCGTTTGCGGGAGGATGTGACCGCTGCCATTGACAGGCATGCACAGGCGTTCATTGTTGTCATGGCCACAATGGGCACATAGGTGCCCGTGCGACACACACACCACATAGTGCGCTCTCCACTCCCTGTTCCCAGCATCGTGCGACTCCTACCCTGTCAAAGCTGGGTTCAGCTGTGGGCATCCTAAGCACTCTTGGTGCAGGCATGTTCGGTGTGCTGCAGACCCCTGCGTGGGCATGGTCATGTTTGCGCAGTGGAACCCTTGGGGGACCATCGGTGCCACCCCATGAGGCCTGTGGTTAGCCTGTTAGTGCTGGCAGGTCTTGGTGGGACCACCCATGCATCCGAGGCGGCCGTGGCACTGTGCCGCGAGACTGACCTGTCTCCCAGTGCGGGCACTGTCTGGTGCTGCCCTGTGTGCATTGTGTGTTTTGGTGGGCAGTGCATGGGTGGGCACCCAGCCCTGCACGCGGACACACGGTCCACTTGCACACCCTCCCAGCTGCTGTCCACAGGTACGTGTGCATGATGATGCCTGCATTGCACTGTACACCAAAGTGCAATGGTGCCCAGCATCTGACACACGCACATGGACAGACAGTGAACGTGGTGGCCTGTGGACATGTGTGTTGCTAGGGTTGGCGTTCTGGGTCAGTGTGCCTCCTGCCCTCTGTGCACGTTTGGTGCATTGTGTGTGTGTCCATCCATGTGACATGTTGATCATCACCCGTCCCTGGTTGTGTGTGTGTGTGTGCTTCCGTGCCCTGCCACTTCCTTTGCCAGCATGCACCCCTGGTGTGTTTCCATGCGTGTTTGTGGGTTTTGCCTTAGCCACTGGTGGTTGCACATGGCTCCATGACTTTCCTGGGTTGGCTGAAGTGCTCCTCTGTGATGGTGTCCCAGTGCAGCTGTGCCAATCAGATCAGTCGGGGTTCCCGTCAGCCAAGGGGGGGCTGCGCATCACCATTGTCACCGGCGTCCTGATCGCTGTCCCTCTCTTTGACCTGTACGGCTATCCCACATTCTTTGGCCATGTTGTGCAGGATGCAACAGGCCAGGAATATCCCACAGGCCTTTGAGGGGCTATACTAGAGGGCACCGCCAGAGGTGTCCAGGCAACGTAATCGTGCCTTCAGCATCCTGAACACCCACTCAATGACATTGCATGTGGTGGCATGTGCCTCATTGTAGCGTTGCTGTGATGGGGTCGTGGGCCGCCGGTAGGGTGTGAGCAGCCAGGGACGGAGTGGGTATCCACTGTCACCTGTATGCAGAGGGTGGAGGTTAGTTTCGTGATCAGCTTCGGCCTGCCCCAAGCCCTGTAGACCACACCCATGGCACCTCTGGCCATGCCCCCCAGGCCCTAGATATGTCCATTTGGTTTGCATACTCACCCACTAGGTGTCCTGGCGGGATATCCCCACTCTCAAATCGGTGGCACAGTGCCGACTGGTGCCAGATGTATGAATCGTGTGCTCCCCCAGGATGCGTGGCACGGACATTGATGATGCACCCACTGGCACCATACACCACCTGGCAGTTGATGCTGGAATAGCCCTTGTGGTTCATGTATGTGGCCCTCTCATGGCCAGGTGGTGTCCATATGGCCACATGGGTGCAGTCTATTGCCCCTAGCATGCCAGGCATATGTGCTACCCGGTAGAACTCCTGAATGTTTACTGTGCGCTCCGCTGCAGTGCTGGGGAAATGGATGTACTTCTCAGCATGTGGCAGCAGTGCACTGAGGAATTGGGTGAGGTTGGCGTGACATGGCTGACTGGGTTATGCCTGTGGTGTCCCCAGTTGGTCTCTGGATGGTACCTGTGGCGAGCAAGCACATGCAGGCTGTTACCTTTGTCTCCACTGACCGGGCATGACTTTGTCGTGTGGGTGCCTGCATCACATCACTGCACAGCTCATAGAGCCACCTCAGTATTGCCCTGTTCAGGCGGTACCAGCCCACAATCTCACTATCTGTATACAGCTCAAAGCTGGTGTGGGCTCGGTGCTGCCTGTTGGGGGCATACCACCAACGGGCCCTTCCACAGCCACGTCCCCCTGCCGCCCGCCTTCTCACCCCCCTCATAACGGCCTCCATGTAGAAGGTGGCACTGGCCATGTCCCTGGCTTGCATCCCCCTCCAGCAGCTGTTGCTTTGTTCCCCCTGCTGTCCTGGCTGCTACCTTCCCTGCACCAGGTACACCTGTCTGTGCTGGCCTCCTGTCCTGGCTGCTACCTCCCCTGCACCGGGTACACCTGTCTGTGCTGGCCTCCTGTCCTGGCTGCTACCTCCCCTGCACTGGGTACACCTGTCTGTGCTGGCCTCCTGTCCTGGCTGCTACCTCCCCTGCACCGGGTACACCTGTCTGTGCTGGCCTCCTGTCCTGGCTGCTACCTCCCCTGCACCGGGTACACCTGTCTGTGCTGGCCTCTGGGTTGTGTGGCTCCACACACCTTCCCTGTGCCTCTGTTCTGCTGTGGCATTTCCCTTGCCTGCCCTCTTTCTGCCACTTTTCCTGCCCCTGCCTCTCCCTCTGCCTCATGTGGCTTCCCTGTAGTGTTCTTGTGCCTCTTCCTTGCTCCTTTTTATTTTGGCTCATTTCCGCTATGGTGCAACTTTCGATTGCTCCACTGTTGCGCATTGCGTAAGTCTTTCAATATCACCCTGCGCCATTTATGCATGGTTACTCCCCCTTCGGTTGCGAATGCCTTCATTATCATTGCGCTTTTGCTCAGTATGTTTTCAGTGGCTCAACTGCCTCCTGCTGAATATCGCAGAACGGCACAATTTCGGACTTGCGCGAGTGCAACCCTATTGCATTTGGCTTAACTCTTTGGAATACCTGGGCCATAATTTATTATCGGCAAATAAAAATAATGCAGGCTTACAACCAACAGTGTAATCACTGGGAGAATGCATCCAGTTTCCTTACTTATGTAGGGTGCAGTCTAGTCTCATCTCAGAGAAAATACATGCTGCAAAGGGTCTTATTCACTGATAAATACTATAGCAGCAGCTAAAGAAGATACATAAAATGTGAATAATTGGACAGTAGCAGGTGGTGTGAGTAACCATCGTAGCTAACATGAGAAATTGCTTAGCTAGCAGAAGATAAGTGAACAATAAGGTCTGTGATTCTTCCAAGGACACTTGCAGTTACAGTTCTGCTCAAGCACTAAAGATGGCACTATTGCCTAACTTATGATTATTTATTTTTATTTATTTATTTATTTATTTATACATCGGTTTACAACCTTTGAGCCAGAGGCTCATTTCCAAAGGTACCTCGTCACAAAGAGGACAAATACAGAACAACACTTAGTCACAATATTGCGGTTACAGCATACATCTCCGTGGTTACAGTTTGGTAGTTACAGGCAGTTATAACTTAGTTACAATTTACGTGCTACAGGAATGGTAATCACAGGTAGTTACAGGTAGATTGAGCCGGGACTGCTAGGGATGAAGAGTTCAGGGGCAAAGGGCACGGTTTGTGAAAAGTTTGGGTGAGGCGCCACTCAGAGAGTTTTGTCAGCCAGTAAAGGAGAGGAGCCACTCAGAGAGCATTGTCAGGGCATGTTGGACTAGATCACCTAGTGGCAGGAACAGCTACGCAGGTTGAAGAGCTGACCCCGAAGTGAGATTTTGAAACGGGAAATTGTGCGAGTGTCAGTGATGGAGGTGGGGAGAGCGTTGTACCATGAGGGAGCTCTGGAGCAGAAGGACCTTTGCCCATGGGAGGTCCTAGACCTAGGGACAAGCAGGGTGGCCTTAGAGGTGTTACGAGTTTGGACTAAGGGTTGTGCAAGGTGGATAGAGGCTGTCAGACCAGGTGGGGATAGTCCAAGGAGGGTTTTTTTAGTAATGAGGCAGGTTTGGTATCTGAGCCGTTCATCCAGATTAAATGTAGCCATATGTCGTATATGATTCAGCAGGTATGTGTGAGCCTAGGGCCTCCCGTGATTAACCTACAGGCCTTATTCAAGGGGAGGCATTTATTGAGGGCGGTCGGTCTGTCAGCACTACAAACAGGCAAGCCATAGTCTATAAGGGAAAGTATTGAGGAGGTGACTGCTAGTCGAAGGGCATTGGGGGGGAGGCAATGCTTGTAGCGGTAAAGGATTCCTAGCTGCATGCTTGTAGCTGAGGCTAGATTATCTATGTGGTCGTGGAATGTGAGGGCTGAGTCAAAGGAGACCCCGAGGTATTTGTACAAGTGGACTAGATCAAGAGGATGCTTGGAACAAGGGAGGATGCGAGTGGGAAATATCTGGATTTGTTTTGGGATGGGCAAAGAGCATTGTTTTGGTTTTATTCAGATTGAGTACAAGTCTGTGCTCTTGAACCAGGCTTCAGCATCGGCAAAGGCTTGTTGCAAGGAGTCTTGTAGGTGTTGGGGTTTCGTGAGAGGCAAAATGACGGCATCATCTGCATACAGCAGGATTTTACCAGAACAAGCTTTGGGGAGGGTGTTGAGATATAGTGAGAAGAGAAGAGGACCAAGGATGGAGCCCTGGGGCACACCTGAGCGGATAGGGCATGTATCGGAGAGGTCGTACATTTTAACACGCTGGGAGCGGGCAGACAAATAGCTGGAGCACCAAGAGACTGGACCAGGGGCAAAGCCGGTATGGCTGAGGGCATCCAGCAGGAGGGGTGGGAGACCATGTCAAACGCTTTAGAGAGGTCGATAAACACTGCCCCAGCGAGGGAGCCAGAGTCCAGGGAGGAATGAAGAAAGTTTGAAAACTCAATAAGGGCTGTGCCGGTACTGCGCCCAGCCCGGAAACCATGTTGTTCATGGCAGAGGATGTTGTATTTGGTTATGTAATCTGTGACTTGAGTAGCCACCAGTTTTTCTAGGGCTTTGGAGAGGGGAGGGAGGATGGAGATGGGCCGATAATTCCTGGCGGAGGATCTGTCACCTCCTTTGAGAATGGGTGTAACTGTGGCAATTTTCCAGGCTGAGGGGAACTGCCCCAGGCAGAGGGACTTAGTGAATAGGCTAGTTAGTGGGGCAAGGACCTGGTCCAGAACCCGGCGGAGGATGCAGGGATCCAGAGAGTCACTGCCAGTACTATTGCTCTGTAGCGCTTTAATCAGGTGTGGCCTGACTTCCTGGGCAGTGACCTCATGTATGTGGGAAATTAGGATAGTGAGTGTCTAGGGCAGGTAGGAAGAAGGAGGATCAAAGAAATCACTAGGGAGGACAGAGCTAAGGTCCGTGAAGGATGAGTTGAGGAAGTAGTTGGCAATGCGGGCAGGGTCAGTGGGACAGAGCCTTCAATAGTGATCTGAGAGGGGGTGGGAGGCGCACACTCCCATTTAGATGTTTAATGTTGTCCCAGAAATTTCTCGCATTCCCCAGGAGGTGGTGATTATGCCTGATAGTGCTCGGCTGCTTTTGATAGCCCAGGTGCATTTGTTTCTTGCGGCATTGTAAGCCTGTCTGTCTGCCAACCAACCAGATTCAGAGGCCAGGTGCCAGAGGTTGTCCCTGTGTCTGAGCAGTTGCAGCAGGGCCGGGGAAACCCAGGGGGCATTACCAACTTTGGTTCGTACAGCTGTGTGGGGTGCGAAGATGTCACAGGCTTTGTTGAAGGTTTGTGAGAAGAAGGCAAGGGCAGAATCAATATCAGGGGCATATTGAATTGGAGACCAGTTAATTTGGGCAAGATGTAGCGTCAGGGCTTTTAGTCCACCCGGTCTGAGGCGCCGACGTAGAGAGGGGAGGACCATGGGTTTGGGAGTGGTGGTTGCCCAGCAGAAGAGGATAGGGGAGTGGTCACTAAGGGAATCAGGGAGGACCTGGGTAACATGGATTTGTTTGGGGCGGTTGGTGATGACAACGTCTAGTAAGGTGCTGGTACCTTTCTTAGAGTTAACTCTGGTGGGTTGGGAGACTAGTTGGGACATGTCTAAGGCTGCGAAGGCGTCACGTGTGGTGGTGGCAGACGGGCTGACGGGCTGAGCCAGTTAATGTTCAGGTCACCCACGAGGATTTGGTCAGCTGAATGAGGTAGGGTTGAGAGATAATCAGTCAATGGAACCAGTGCCAGGGTTTGGCTTTTTGGGGAAAATAGGCAGTGGTGAGATATAGGGGACCCCTGGAGGGGTCAGGAGTCAGTTTGAGGGTTAGGGCCTGTGCCCCAGACGGGAGAGAAGGGGCAGGGAGTGTCAGTCCAGTGAGAGTGTCCCTAGCATAGATCGCACAGCCACCCCCCCGCCTACCAACACGATCCTCCTGGTAAAGGGAGTAACCTGGAATGGAGACAAAGGAGTCTGGAGTGGATTTTGATAGCCAGGTTTCCACCAGTGTAATGACATCTGGTCTATGTAAGGTGACCCAGCATTGTAAAGAGTCAAATTTTTTCAACAGGCTGCATATATTCATAGAGGCTATGCAGAGCCCGGGTGACCCTCCAGGTGGGCTACGGTGGCTGGGCCTGGGTTTGGATGTATATTGCCTATCAAGAGTAGTAAAATGACCACAGCCCTGGCCAGGGGACGGTATAGGGTGAGCTTTCGACAGGTGTGTCGTGGAGATGAGGGGAGCTTCTGAGCACAGGGGGTGGGCAGGGTTTTCCAGGCTGAGAAAGTGAAGGCAGTGAGCCTCCAGAGAGCGCCTGAGGAAGTAGCTGGGAGACTGCTAGGGGGAGGGTGCTGCACACTGGGGCAGAAGATGAGAGTAGGGTGGATTGTATAAGCTCTGGAACAAGGGCAGGAGTGGGTGCCAGGGGCGCCTGAGGGGTATCAGGTACAGGGGACAATGGGCGTCAAGGAAAGGATGAGAGGAGGCATTTTAGAAAGAGGTGGCTAACATATTTGCCAGCAGTAGCAGTAGGGTAGTAGGTAGATGCTGACTTAGATTCCTTCATCAAGTGTGGATGCTACTTTGGATTAGTGGTAGTGACACAGACTCTGGTGGGATGGGTACCAGGTTCAAGACCAACTCAGGGCAGTTGTAAAAAGGGTCCTGGGTAAGGGCTGTGCCCCATGCACTGGGCTCAGAAAGCAGGGTATGTTTGGGACCAGGAGGGAGTGCACAATAGCGACTCCTAGTGGACACTAAGAGTAGGCTTAGTGGCAAAGGCAGGAGGGCTGGGAGTGGGGTAACTACAGGGTTGGGTGTGGGAGGAGGTGTAGGTAGGTAGATGTAGTTGATGAAGACCTGGGGAGGAGGTCACTCAGTGTGTGCTTGGGGGTCAGTGGCAGGAGGTCAGAGGGTGGGCTAGTTTCGGGGTGGATGCGGACAGGGTAGTCTGTATTTGTGATTATACAATGATATATAGGGAATACATGATGGGCATGAGTGTAATATGGCAAAATATTGTTACTCCTGCACTCGTGAGATATCCAGAGCTTATGATGCAGGAGTGGCACTATTTGCCCTTGCCCATGATCTGCACATCATGTATTCGATTTATACAATAGGGCCAGGAGTTTCAGAAGTATTGTTATGTTGTCTTGTGTTCTGTTCCTGTTTTATGAGCTTTTCTGAATGGACTAGCTGTGTTACAAACTCTGTGAAACAGATGAGTGGGTTTTGCAATGCTAAACAATTTATTTTTAGGTAGGAGTCAGAAACAGACACTTTTCTGAAGCTGTATTCTTTAGAAGTCTGGCTTAAGTCAAGCTGGGAGTATCACAGTAATTGTAATGGGCTGTGAGGCAGAGTTTGAGGAACAGGTGAGTGTTTTTAGTGGTAATTGAGTTAGCTGCAGGCAGCAGTGAGGAACAGACTGTTCTGTGAAGCTGTGCTCTTTAGAAGTCTGGCTGCAGTCAAGCTGGGAGTATCACAGTAATTGTAATGGGCTGTGAGGCAGAGTTTGAGGAACAGGTGAGTGTTTTTAGTGGTAATTGAGTTAGCTGCAGGCAGCAGTGAGGAACAGACTGTTCTGTGAAGCTGTGCTCTTTAGAATTCTGGTTGCAGTCAAGCTGACAGTATCACAATACTGAGCTGGAAGTTAGAGTGTGGGGAATAGGTGATAGTCAAGGCCACTGTTTTTCGGTTTTTACCGGAAAATCTGGTAAAATTCCAGAATTAGGGCTGCCTGAAGACCGGTAAAAACAATGATTTCATGGTATCTGGCATTTTATATCAGATCAGTAGATCTACAAAACTTGTGTTTTTCTTTTAATTCCTTCCTGTACTATTTTCAATTTGCTGTATTTAATGCTCTGTATATTAAGCCTTCTTTAATTCTGATTATTTATGCAGATACTAAAAGAATGATAGCAGAATCCCGGTAAAGTCCAGAAATTAGAGTAACAATCACCGGTGTAATTCTGGAATCTGAAGTCTTGAAACCGGAATTTCATTATTTTAATCACCGTAAATCAATGGCCTTGGTGATAGTGTTTTGTAATGCTGAGTTAGCTGCAGGCAGCAGTGAGACCTCTCATGTAGTTCTGCATTTGTGTCTATGGAAACAGCACAGCTGTTTTTTTGTATGCTGAGGGGAAAGCAGCCTAGAGTGATGATATCAGTGACCTTTGTGTGACCTGTATGAACATACGAAATTTGCCAGCAGATAAAGGCCTAGAGGTCTAGCAAGTCTGCTGGAATGTGCAGCTAGCACCCCTTATTCTGCAGCTGTGTAAATTATGGCTGCTATCATCACAGTAGAGCAGAGAGTAAAAATATCACACTGCATCCCTCACCCCCTATTGTATATAAATATATAAATATATATATATATATATATATATACACACACACACACACACACACACACACACACACACATATGGAAAGCATCTCCCAGTGGTACAATATATTTTGAGAATATTCTAAAACATAATGGCCTGGATATTCAGATTGCGCCTGGCAGTGGCGCAGTGTGGGCACAGCGCAGCTGGGATGCGCCTGGGCCAGGACCAGGTGATATTCAACAGTGATGCACCATGGTGCAGCACCATTGAATATGGCATGTACTGTGCACGGTGCAGTGGCACTGCACACGGTGCAGTAGGACTGTGTCAGTGCAAGCCACAACTAGGGTCACAGGGATAAGCTGCATCACCCATGATATTCAGCTGAGGACATTCAAATGAGGCCATAATATATGCAAGGTGGAAATGGGTCCTTTTGCATATTATTATGGTCCTATTGGCATACCTTGCGCAGAGCAGTCTGGCAAATTGCACCTAGCAGAGCATGACGTGTGCACAGTGGGGGTCCCGGGCATCCCTGTCCCATAGCCACAATCGCTGCAGAACTCTGTAAGATAATTCCCTGCTGATCCAGTGGCACCCCGCCCACCTCCCACCGACACAGAACCCCTGCCCACCCCACTCCCCATCTTCATCAGCGGGCAGCTGCAACCTACCTGCATACCACTCGGCTGCCCGCCGAATGACAGGTACAGTATGGGTTTGCAGGGCATACTGTACTAGACAGTCCCTAATGTGTGAATGACTTCTTGTACCTGGCTCAGACACTGCCTATTGCTCCTCTGCCCTCCTTCTTTAAGGACACTAATAAAAAGATATCCCACTATATACAGTATGGGAATCTCACCATCCCAGGATAAAATGGGTAACTCTTCAGTTACCATTTAAGAGGGGGGAGCTGGCACTGCTATGTCTGAACAGGTACTACACAGCATGTCAACTTCAAAGGAGTTAGTATAGCACAGTGGTTTAAGGCTCCGAGCTGCAAATCTGGTGACATCCAGCAGACCAGACCTGGGTTTTAATCCCACAGCTTCCACTTGCATACTGTGTGACCCTGAGGAAGTCGCTTAATTTCCCTGTGCTCCCAGGTCGCTCCACTAAAAAAGCTTTCAGCTTAGTGTGCCACTCAAGGTTAAACAAATAATAAAAAAAAAATATACATATATATATTTTTTTTGTGTGTGTGTGGTGGGATAAGAGATGCATAGCAAAATGTAAGGAGCTTGAAGAGAAAGAGGAAGACTTAATCAACCTAGAAAAAATACTCCTAAACCAGTCACAAATACACATGGATCAAATCACAGATAATCCATACACCAGAAATACATTGGAATGCTGGAGGAACCTGTGGAACTCCAGGCAGCTAGCCCCTTATGAACATTTACTGTTCTCACTCTAATTTCTTCAGGCTTTTTATCCGGCTAAGCTAGATTGTCTTCCAGACATGGAGGAGACTGGGGATACATATAATTCTACAGTTTTACCAAAACGGGCACCTATTATAATTTGAAGAAATGGCTAGACGTTATGATCTAGCACTACGGGATACATTTAGATACTTACAGGCAGTGGCATGTATAAAAACTCTTCCTGCATCCCTCACACCAGCGGTAGGGCATCCATATTTTTTAGAAATTTTTAGATTAGCTCAACAGGAGGCAGCACCACAACAGCACATGATCTCATGTATCTATAAAGCACTTTCCCAGCTTCATCAGAATAGCTTAGAAACGGCGAAACAATCCGGGGAAAGTGATGTAGGGGTGGTTGTGGACTCAAGGAAGTGGGAGACTCGCATCCACTTCCAGAGGCTAGGCACAGCATCGGACACCTGGAAGGAGTTTTCCTGGAAGGTTACAGTGAGGTATTTTTGAACCCCAGTGGTTGGTACAAGGCAAGTACAGCAATACTCGAGGGTTAGCATGCTGGAGAAACTGTGAGCATGCACATAGAAACATAGAAGTTGACGGCAGATAAGGACTGCAAGGCCCATCCAGCTACCCATGCTCACATATTCTGGCGATGTTTGATCCTGGGACCTTTCCAGGCTGCTCTAGAAGCAGCTGTGAGTGAGGTGATGGGAGAACAACTCCAGCTGACAGCAGAGCTGGGTTTTTTTCTCCGTACTGGGGAGAGGGATGCAGGATATGTCCAGTAGGAAACTAATACAAATAAGCCTGCTAGCAACCAAACAAATCAATCCCCAAAAGCTGGCTATCTCCAGAACCCCCTTCGATTAAGGAATGGCAGGATTTAATGATCCAGATATATAAGATGGAGAAGCTCACAGCATTGGTCAACAAATGTACAGAAAGATGTGAAATACAATGGAGAAAATGGGTTATATATATATAATGAGGCATAGAAAATTATTTGTTCCATAGAAGAAAAGATGAAAAGTGATACGGGGATCTTAGAGAACTTGTGTAACAGAAAGCTAAAAACTATCTGGTTAAAGCAAAAGTAAATGTTTAGTGTGACTGGGGACACTTTGAATGGTGTAGAATGAGTCACTCGTAGAACAGTAGTTTATTATTTATTTATTAAATTTGATGTTTGTGTAGGCACTGAGCCCTGAAGGTCCCTTTTTCAGGGGTGACCCGGGGATTTGGAAAGGGCTTATTGAACTTGGAGGAATTTGAAGGGCAGGCTTATGAGAATACAGAATTCCTCTTTACCCATTCATTAGGATTAGACAATTAAATGTGTGATGTTCAATACAGCATGTATATTTATGTTTTAAACCATTAGACAGAGAATTGTATGTTTTTAGGGAGGTATTTTATTTCTTTACCCATCCAGATGTAAATGAACTGTATGACCCGCAATATTGTTGACTTATGTATGTTATATGCATTTAAAATCTGAAATAAAGAGTTTAAAAAAAAAAAAAAGAGGGACATGAGGAAGTACTACTTAACTGAAAGAGTCATAGACATCTGGAAGTGCTGGAGGTGGTAACAGTTGGGGGGCTTCAAGCATGCATGGGATAGACATAGGGGAATATTAGTAAATAGGTGGAGGGGGTTACTGGAGACTAGTTAGGGTCTGTGGAAGAAGACTAGGCAGGGGCCATCTAGGCAGACTCAGTCGGCCAAGCAGTCCTTTTCTGCCAACAAATTCTATTTCTATGCAGCATGGATTCATGGGGCAAGATAATGACAAACAAGATTGAAATCTTGAACAGGGCTGCTGTAAAGCAGTTAGCACATTCCTGAGCTTCCTCAGTACACTGGGATGTATCCATCTCATCCCATAGTCTTACCTGCTTTCACAGATTTAACTCCTCTGGGTACTGTTATTTTTTTTTTTATTTAGATTTTTTTGTAGGATTTTTGTCCAGTTTTCCTTTTTATCCCACTCTCAGTCATGTGGGCATATGTGGAGTTGTGCACACACCATGGTTAGGAAGCGCCTTCCCTGTACTTTGCTGCCCCCCTGCACAGCCCTCAAGCCTCCACCCAGGGGTAGTAGAACTATGGTTGGTGACAGGGTCCTCCTCAGGAGAGAAGAGCTGCCTTTCAGCTGCTCGATTCTGCCCCCCTAACCAGCTCCTGACAGCCCTGGCTCATTCCCAAAGCCCGGTCCCTGGCATGAAGCAAGATAATGCATCCGGCGTCTCAACCCTCAGCGCCACTGGGCTGGCCTTTCAGTAATCTTTCATCCAAAAATGGTATTATGTCTAGCCCCACACATCTGTTCTTATGTCTTTGGTGGGCCTTTCTTCCTCTCCCCTTATGTGAAGACTGAGCAAAAGTACTTGTTTAAAATGGCCACCTTTGTTTTTTGTCTCCTTCCATTCAGTCTCCTCCATCCAACCTTTTTATTCTCGCTGTACCACCCCTGGTTTTCCATACTTGCAGATACTGTATGTCTGCAAACAACCTTTTTCCTCTTCCTCAGTGCCTATGCAATCTTTTCATCTGTCTCTGCCTTAGCTCTCCTAACCTTCTTTCTTGTTTTCTTCTGCTCGGTCTGGTACACTTTCCTATCCTCTACCTTTGAGTATTCCTTGTACTGATTAAATACTGCCCTTCTTCTTTTTTCACTGCTTCACATTTACTATTCCAGTCTGGTTTTAGAAAGAAAACTCCACCAGCTTATCCTTGCTATGTGTTACCAATTCTGTCCTCACTGGATGGATCAGAAAAACATCACTGTAGCCATCTTCAATGACCTAGCCAAGACGTTGATCCTGTCTCCCAGTCTCTCCTACTGGACAAATTAAACTCTGCTGGCCTTTCTGCATCCTGTGTGGGTTGGTTCCATTCACACATTACTGAGTGTCAACAAGCAGTTTAGCCTGGTGGTGTTCTCCTCCCCCTCCCCCCCAGTCCAGGCATTTGTCCCACAGGGCTCCATCTTGGGTCTTGCCCTATTCTCAGTTTTCCTAAATAACCTCCCCTTTGCCTGCACCTCTTGTCACATCCACATGTACACAGATGATAGGTCATCTACACCTCTAGCTCATCTACCTCAGCTGTTCATATCTCACTCCAACATAACTGCAGTAATGTGCTGTGCTGGTTCCAAGCCAGCCAGCTCAGGGTAAACACCAAGAAGACATTACCATGACTCTCAGCTAAAGCTAGAAACTGGCAAGGCTTTCACCATTATCTGCCTTTTCCACCTTGGACGACACCCTCCTTAAATGTGTTCTCTCCTTCAGGTACTTGGGTGTTTGGTTTGATATTTGGCTTGGCTTCTGTCCATATTGACTCCATCCACAACAAACTTCACCTCGGACTCGATGCCTTATACAAGAACAAGGACTGCCTCAATGTCCAGGTCTGCCGGGAGCTGGTAACCAAAATGGGCTTCCTGGTTTTCGACGATGTGGATGTTCTGTATGGCACCACTCCCTCCTCTTCACTCACCAGACTGGACACTCTCTGCAGTGCCTTCTGTCACTTTGTTTCCAACACTTCTCTCCACACCACACTCATCACTGCTCTCTCTATTCCTCCCTAGCCTTCCTTAGAAACATAGAAACATAGAATTTGATGGCAGATAAGGACCACTTGGCTCACCCAATCTGCCCATTTCCCTACCTAATAGATAAGCTGCAGATCCTAGTTAACCAGCAGCCTACTTCTTCCTACCCCCACCCCCTAGAATTGCCTTATGACTGTCCCATGCATGCTTGAATTCCACCACTGTTTTTGACTCCACAACCTCCTTTGGAGGGCCGTTCCATGCATCCTTCCCCTACCTTTATGTCACCCGGCCCAGTGCACCACAGTCATCGCTAAATACTGGTTTATCTCTCTTCCCTCTGACTTCTCCTTACTTCTCTCCCCTGCTGTCTCCACATGTTACTCTCTGACCTTCAGAAATTCATGCACTTTCGCAGTTCCCCATCCTCACTCGATTGCTTGGCAAGCTGCCTTCTCCTGCAATCTCCCCTCCCTCTGGAACCATCTCCTCTCTTCAGTTCCCTGCTGCTCTCCGGGTCTTTACACGCCAGTTACGGCTTGATCCTGCTCCCCCTCGTACCTGCGTCGCCGCCCGACTCTCTGCCTTTCCCCTTCCAGCCCTCTTGTATCCCCCCTCCTCCACTGCTCCCCTATCTGAGTCACCTGTGTTTGTGGCCGCCATCCTTTGCTCTAATGCTTGAGGTGCTTAATCCTAGCTCCATAGTACAGTGAACCTACTGCTGCCAAGTAGGGGCCCATTATCTGCCTTTTCCCCCGAGCCTGATCACATGCTGTGCTAGATTAAGTGGGCCATCCCATCAGTTATTGTTTTTTATTTATTTATTGAATATATCGGATAACACCTTTGAGTCAAAGACTCCTTTACAAAGGTTCCACGTCATTGAAAACAGAGACATCAGGGACAATAGCAACAACAAGACACAATAGTTACAAAAATGGTTACAAAATGGTTGCAAATAACACAGTAAGGCAGCTGGTGATACAGAGTTGCAGAGTGCTGCCAAACATAGGTACCTAGTGTAGATGGTAGCAGGTAACAAAACATACACTGCAGGGCAGTGGCACTAGCCATGCCCCGCTGGTTATTTGCAGGCCAAGGCTGGACTGAGGTGTCCATTGTCAAAATATAGGCATGCCCAGGGGTGGTTGGACCAGAGTTAAGCCCGTAGTCATGGGGGAGTGGGTAGGGATAAATCAAAGGCAGTCGCAGACTGAGTCATGAGTGATTAGGTCTCTTAGCTGGGACTTGAACTGACCAAGTTTGGGTTCTGTGAGGAGGGAGTTTGGGAGTGAGTTAAGCCAGTTAGGGGCCAGATACCTAAAAGTTCTTTGACCCTAAGTGGTCTTACAGTGAGGTACCGTGAAGTGGGTTGTTGCCGATTGCTGAGTGAGGCGGGTGGACAGTGGTGCCTGCAGTAGGGGGGAGAGAGCAGGTGGGAGTAGCCCTGCTGTTATTTGTTTTAGCATAGAGGCAGGTCTGATATTTGAGCCTCCAGTCAAAGTTTAGCCAGTTGGTTGAGGCATCAAGGATGCACGTATGTGTGAGTCTGGCGCAGTCAGTAGCAAGTCTACAGGCCTTATTAAGAGCCAGCCTAATTTTGTTTAGGTACATGTTTCAGCTGCCCCATAGATGATGATTCCATAGTCTATGTGTGATAGTATTGATGCAGAGACAGCTAGGTGGAGAGCTTCTGGTGGGAGGCAGTGCTTGTACCGGTGAAGGAGACCAATACGCACAATGACAGCGGTGCTCAGTATTCAGATATGGTCATGGTAGGCGAACCCAGAGTCTAGGGTGATACCTAGGTATTTGAATGAGGTAACCTGCTCAAGGGAGTAATTTAGGGAGTTAAATATGAGCAGGGGTTGTCCTATGTTCTTGTTTTGGGGGTGTGTAAACACCATGGATTTTGTTTTTTTGTAATTTAAGACTAGCCTATGTTGAATGAACCAGGATTCAGTTTCTATGAAAGAGTTTTGGAGAGCTGAACGGAGGGCTGTGAGATCAGTGTGGGAGCTGTAGAGGACAGCATTGTCCGCATACAGTAGTAGTTTCCCAGAGCATGCCTTGGGCAGGGAGTTGAGGAACAGGAAGAAAAGTAGGGAGCCAAGAATTGAGCCTTATGGGACCCGTGACCTGACTTGGAGGGGGGAGGACAGGGTATAGGCAATCCTGACTGTCTGGGTTCTCTCAGACAGATAGCTGGCAAACCAGCCAGTGGTCTCTGGGGACAGGCCTATTTATGTGAGGGAATCCAGGAGTAGTGTGTGGTGCACCATATCAAACACCTTGGAAAGGTCTATAAAAACAGCACCAGCAGTGTGGCCAGTGGCCAGAGATGTGTGGAGGGCATTTGTAAATTCCAAGAGGGATGTGGTGGTACTGTGGTTCTCGTGGAAGCTATGTTGCTCAGGACACAGGAGGCTATATTTGGAGAGATAGTCCATTAGCTGGGTGGCCACAATCTTCTCCAAGGTTTTTGAGAGGGAAGGCAGGATTGAGATGGGGTGGTAGTTCCCAGGCAGGGTGCAGTCACCGCTTTTAAGGGTACATGTGATGAGGGCAGATTTCCATTTAGAGGGAAACTGGCCCAGCAATAGGAAGTGGTTCAGAAGCATGGTGAGAGGGGTGAGAACTTTGTTGAAGGTGAGTCTAAGCAGGTTACGGTCTAGTGTGTCACTGCTGAAACGTGATTTGCTGAGGGCCTTGAATAGAAGAGGGGCAGCTTTGCGCTGAGATATTGCTTTAAAGCAGAATTAGGGTGAAGAGGGAGCAAGGTGGTGCTGGGGGGTTGGGGGAGAAGAAGTTGGGGAGGAGATTACCAGTACGGTTGGAGAAGGAGTCATTAAATGTATTTGAAATCAGGGCAGGGTCTGTGGTGATAGACCCATTGGCCCTGAGTTGGGAGGGAGGTGCAGTGGAGGCTTTGCCACTGGGCTCTTTGAGGGAGTCCCAGAACTTGAGGCCTGACCCCCATATGGCAGTGAGTTTGATAGTACTCAGCCTTTGCCTTATGAATACTCCAAGTACATTTATTGCGCTCTTCTTGGTAGCACTGCCTATCAGTGGGTTTACCAGCATCCAGCACAATGTGCCATAGATTGTCACGTTCACACATCTGGTCCAGCAGGGCTTGTGATATCCAAGGTGCGTCAACCCCTTTGACTCTTTGTTTGCTTAAGGGTGCATACCGGTTACAGGCAGAGTTGAAGGTGTTGACGAAATGGTCGATGGCAGGGTCAATGTTCAATACAGTTTTGATGGGGGACCGGTCACTAGCTAAGAGGCACAGTCTGAGGGATCAAAGTTTGCTGGGTTTGAGGCAGCACTGGAGGATAGTTTTGGGGTGGGGGCTTTTTAACACTATATGACTAGTGACAGAGCACCAGGCCATGGTCACTCGGGGCATTGGGTAGTACCGTGACCTGGGTTGCTTTGTGGGGTGCATTGGTGAGCATTAGATCAAGGAGGGTGGCAGTACCAATCTTCTGGTCGATTCTAGTGGTAGTGGTTACAAGTTGGGACAGGTTTTGAGAGGCTGCAACATTCCTAATGGGAGCCGTTGCATCAGCTAGCCAGTTTATATTAAAGTCTCCGAGGACAATGATGTCAGCACAGTCAGGGAGTGTCTGGAGATGGGTGAGGACAGAGTGAAAAGCAGTCTTCTGATTTTGGGGAAGAATGTATATGGTGGAGAGGAACAGTGGGGCTCTGGGGAAGAGTGATCTTCAGAGTTAGAGCTTGGGCCCCATGTTTGAGGGTTAGGGATGGGAGGGTGAGACACTGTAATGAGTCCTGGACATACAGTGCACATCCACCCCCCTTTTTTAGAGGTTCTGTTGGCACATTATAGCATAAAACTGGGAAGTGAGACTGCAGAGTCTGGGGTGCAGTCATTGAGCCAAGTTTCAACAACAGAGATGACATCAGGATGATTCTGGGCAACTCAGCCCTGAAATGAATCAAATTTCTTGAGGAAGCTACATATATTAAGGGAGGCAATTATTAGATCCTTAGGAGTATTAACCTTGGTGGGGGGTCCCGGGTTGGGGTGGACGTCTCCTGAGAGGAGCAGCAGGATGCACAAGGGTGCCAGTTTTAGTCACTTCTTCATTAACTTAGGCACCAGTTGGGAGGGGGAACAGCAGCATATGGAGATGGGGGTGGATTGGTCCCATAGTGAGGGAGAGGCATGGCAGAGTAGTGTCCACTGCTGTACCATGGCAACGTCAATGGGGGAGATGTGGATAAGGGGAACATGGTCCATCGGTAGAGTGAGTAGGGTGGTACACTGGTAGAGGTGGGGGGGGGCCTAAGGTGAGAAGCCAGGTGAGAGGTGCTTCTGGCTCACCATGCACTTACCGTGTTGGGAGACATGTGGAGCATCCCCTAGCAAAATGAGTGGGGCTAGTGTTAGAAGTACAAGCCACATGGCAGAGCTGGTAGTAGAAAGCAGTGTAATAATGAGAATAAGTTGGGGGGGAAGGGGAGCCAAAAGCTTTAAGAGCTTTAAAAAACTGAAAGAAATTAGCCTGATCCACTGGCTTAGTGGTAGAGCTGCTGACATTGGTGTCAGGGGTCCGGGGTTTGAGACCTACAAGGGGACAGCAGCAAAAATATGGGGAAAAGGGGCAAAAGTGGGGGTATAGTAGTAGGAAAGTGAGGAGTGGAGATTAGGAGGGTAAACTGAGTGGTGTGAGGAAGGCAAAAACAGGGGCTAGGAAGGGCACTGTAGCGACTCCTAGTGGTCAGAAAAATATTAGCTGCAAATAGGAAGTGGAGATTAGGAGAGTGAACAGAGTGGTGCTAAGAAAGGCACTGCAGCAACTCCTAGTGGTCAGAAAATAAAAGCTGCAAATGGGCAGGTGGACACTTAGAAAACAGAAGGTGTCTTCATGTGACGTGTCACATGACTAGTATGCAGCAATAAAGATAGAGCTTGCTTGAGTGGGAAGGTGGCATGGGTGGGGCAGTTGGCGCACAGTGCTGATGGGGCTAACACCCTTCAGAAAGTAAGCTGGAAGGAAAGAGTCTTTACCTCTTACATCCCCTCTGTGAATCCAGTGAGCTCTTCAGCCTGGCAGTGGTTCGGAGGAAGGGGAGTGGAATTGAGGCCTGTAAGGGAAGGGAAACAAAGGAATCACATTAGTATGCAGTGGGTAGCTATTTGTCAGGACAGGGCCTTACTACGCATTGTATATGATTTCATCTGCATTCTATTATTGTCTATGTGCTCTGTCATTTGATATGCTCTACTTATTTATTTATTTGCTTTTGTTTACCGGGTAAGCACACTAGGCAGCCAGTGCCTATTTTCAGGAGCGACCCGGGAGAGTTACAGGTAAGAAACATCATACATAAACAATTGAGGAAGTATAAGGGATACACAGTAAGATAACGGGCAGTGCAGTACAGGTGCTGGAGCAAGGTAGGTATACATTGAACAGTTGAGGAACAGAGAGGGATACGAGAAATATACAGGCATTTTCAAGGCTAGCTCTAGGACAAGGTTGGTACGAAATTCATACATGTACAAATTGAGGGGACAAGAAACAGAACTAAAATTGGCAGACAGATCAGGACTGACTCTAGGAGGGGAGGCACGGTGCTTTTAGTGTAGGATGGGACAGTGGGGGGGACAAATTAGGTGGTGAACAACAGAAACAAGGTTAATGGTAAGTGTCTGCAGGGGGAAGGGGAGTGCCCTAGGCAAGGTGGTAAGACCAGATATACATGGCCATACTGTCGATATTCCCTCTCCCCCAACACCTGGAAATGAGCTTCAACTCTGTGTGCCTTTCCCAGTTACCAAATTTTAACGCAATCACTTAAGCAATTCTGCCTTTACCTGCTCTTAGAGAAACAGAATAGTCTCCTTTTCCTCCTGCCTTTTTTACAGCTTTCATGCAGAAGCTTTTTGCCCTAATGATGGCCTCCCTTATTTGCTTCCGCTGCACCTCCATTCCCCAGCTAACCCTCCCCTTGAGTCATTTTCTAAGGCACTCGCCAATTTCTTTGAAATCTGTCCTCCTGAAATCCAGGACCTTCATTTTTGTGTGGTTTGCCTCAGTTCTTTTCTTTATTTTAGAACACACAATATTGGGATCACTGATATAAAGGTCACTACCAGTTTGAACATTTTTTTTTAACTCTTTTTCCCTTTGTGGAGTCTCTCTCAGGCATCCTACCTGTTCCAACCCCCCTAAGGTCCCCTCAGCCCCCTCCACACAGCAGGCAGCACCCCCAGCTCAACCCCTCCTCATCTTTGGGTGCTCTTACAACATAGACTGTGGCTGCAGGAGAGGGCCTGGGTGGAGGAACTGGAAGGCCGGGCAAGGTGGATCCGGCAGTGGGCATGGGGGTCAGGTGCCATTGCTTACCCCGCAGAACTAGACTTTTTCCATGTTCTGGTGCCCCTCCCCCGGCGTGGTGTACCCTTGAAGCAGTGACTCATGGAAACCCTTCCTGCATCAGCCATGCTGATTGACATGATGCCTATGTACTGCAGCACTGCTGATAACCACGGGGAGCCACTAGTATGCCGGACATGCCCCAGCCTTTATCCTGGTGGAGGAGAGCAGCCCTTTGAGCGCTTGATCCTCAGTCCATCCCTGCCAACCCCTTGGTGCCCGAGCCACTCCCAACTCGGGTCATCATGCACGAGGTGTGGCATCCAGCACCTCAACCCTCAGCACCACCAGGCCGGCTACCAGCTTGACATTTGCAATGCTTTCTATGTTTGTGAGTACCAAGTCCAGCACTGCCCACCTCTAATAGGTTCATTTTCAAACTACTGAGAAAAGGTCTTTGTAGGGAGTGTAGGATGGACTGCTCCTTGCCAAAGCATCACTTGATAGGTTCCACGCCCAATCCAGTGATCAAAATCTACAACTATTAATACCTTTCCCTTTCTTGCCATCCTGATAATAGCCTCACCCAGGGACTTGTCCATCTTCTCCCCTTGTGTGCTGGCCTGTAAACTACTCCCGTTTAAATGGTGGTCCCACAGCCTGTCACTAAGGTGCCCACAGCACCTCTAGATCCTCTTCATTGTGACATCCCTGCACTTCAGTGGCTTTTATTCCTCCTGTCACATACAGTGCAACCTCTCTTCCCTTTTTCTCTAGCCCTGTCACTCCCCAAAAAGTCAGTAGCCTGTTATGGCCTTGCCCAGACATGGTGCACCGTGCATCACCTCTCTATAATGGCCACTAGATCCAAGTGAATCTCTGTCATGATAGTCACCAAAACAAAAACAATTGGAAGAAAAAAATGGTTTTCCCAAAGAGTGGTAGAGGTATGGAACACCCTACGAATGTCTATAGTTATGTGTAAGAATATGGAATCCTTCAAATTATCCCTAGATATGGGTGACAGAAAATATGAGTATCACCACTGAAAAGTGGAGAGCAATAATGGGTCTATGGACCTACCTGCTCGTATTACCTATGAATCTATGACCAGATCACAGACTTTGTTTCCAAGGCTCTTGGCATTAGTGCACAAGGCTGTCCACTCTTTCTCCTCCCTCCACACCTTTGCATTTGCTTTCCTACCATGCTTGCCTATAATATCACCGCTTGTTCCTGCCAACCTACCCATTGGGGGAGAGGGAGTATAGACAAGAAGAGCATATCAAACTACAGAGCTCATAGACCATAATATAATGGCTGATGAAATCATGTACAATGCGTAGTAACAAGTAACAAGATCCCAGACCTGCAGGCAATAATGACAGAGGCTAAACTGGACATAGTAGCAATTAGTGAGACGTGGTTTACCAGTAACCACACTTGGGAGACTTCAGTATCTGGCTATGTACTGTTCAGAAGAGACGAGGTGCAAGAGAAGGGGGGTGGCCCTGTATGTCAATGAAAATATAAAAGCTACAGAAATTCAAAATACACGTAAGGAACCAGAAAAACTGTGGGTCACCCTGGAAACAAGAAATGGGACAGCCATAAGAACTGGGGTTGTCTACAGACCTTCAGACCAGGGGGGAGAACATAGACACATTACTGTTAGAAGATATACAAAACATGGCAACCAAAGGGCCGATTCTGATAATGGGAGACTTCAACGTGCTAGATGTCCAGGTATTTGAAACAGTGGACTTTGTCAAGGATAGTGCCATCTAGAGTGAGGAAGAAGAGGGGAGTAGAGAGTTTAGCCAGTGTTTGAGGAATAGGTTCATACTAAAGGTATCCATGGAGCGAAAAAGGCAAAAAATGCCAATAAGTGCTCCTGTTCTAATAAGAGAAATAGCTCAGGTTTATCCCTGACAAAATGTTATCCAATTTTCACTAAAATTCCTCCTTAGTTTTACTTATAACAACATCAAGTGGTAAGTTATCTGATAGTCAGTGAGCGACTGAGTACTACTCAAACATCTGTTTCTACAGTACTCACGATCATGCACTGTCAGTCATATAGCTTTTCTACAGGACTGATGATCATTCATTGACAGTCAGATCGTGGCTGACCGATCGGGTGAGTGGAAGACTATGCTGGTCACCATCACAGTCATCACTATTGCTGCAGTTCAGCTTAGAAGGCCGAGGCAAAGTGGGCATGAGGATGAATGTCCTTAACAGTGGGTCAGATATCCTTATGATGAGGACTACAAAATCACTAGAAACATTCAAGACAGCTACAGGGAGGGCAGTTAGGGGTGGGGGAATGTCTAGAACCCCAGGAATATTCAAGACAGCTACTGATGTGTGATTGAGAGGTGGGGGGACCACTTGACCACCAAGAACAGAAACCTAGAAACACAGAATTTGTCACCAGATAAGTACTGCGTAGCCACCCAGTCTGTGCAGAAGGTCTCTTCCTAGTCTTTCTCTATAGACCCTACCTGACCTACAGCAACCCTCCTCCTTCCTGCCAGTTTACTAATATTCCTCTATATCTATCACATGCATGCTTGAAGCCTACCACTGATTTCTCCTCCACCACTTCTGTTGGCAGTCTGTTCCAGGTGAATATCACTCTTTCAGTGAAGAATTACTTCCTCGCATCACTCCTGAACTCTCCCCCCCCCCAGCTTCATTACCTGATTCGTACATGAACCAGGTCTTCTCGCTTGACATCCCTGTGATTTTATGGGGCTGTCAAGGAGATGAAGACTAAGGGTCTGAAGGTGGAGCATTGCTGGAGGAGGACTCGGTCTGAGGAGGACAAATTGGCTTTGAGAATTCACTTCGGTGAATATCAAAGTGCAGTCAGTGATATGAAGGCAGAATTCCTATCCAGGGAGATTGCTGCAGGGTGAAACAGACTGGCTCTGCTCTTTCGGACTGTAGACAGGCTACTTCAGCCTGCCTGTCTGCAGCTGAAAAGAGTAGTTTGTCACGCAGTGCAAGGAATTCACTCAGTTCTTCTCTGACAGGGTGTTTTTCATTAGGACTGGGATCTCTCCAGTGGGGCGGAAACAGCCCCACAGTGGTGTGCCATGTGTTGCTAGAGGTGCTCCTTTTGTCTGGTGCGAGTTCAGGCTGGTGAGAGTGGCAGAGGCTATTGAGGTTTTCTCAAAGCTGCGGCCCACTTTTTGTAAGCTGGACCCAGGCCCGACTCATCTGTCAGTGAAATGCGTTGAGTCCATTGGTCCAGCATTCACCAAGATTGTCTGATGCTCTTGGAGGGATGTTTTCACGGCACCTTGAAAGAGGCACTGGTGAAGCCCCTCCTGAGGAAACTATCACTCGGCTCTGGCATCCTGGTGAACTGTTGACCAATCTGCAGCTTCCCATTCCTGTGGAAGGTTGTTGTGAAAGTGGTGGTTCTGCAGCTCAAGGTCTTTGACATCTATGAGCATTTCCAGTCTAGATTTAGGTCTAGGCGTAAAACCAAAGTGGCATTAGTCATGGTGCAAAATGATCTCCTCATGCTGAGAGATAGAAGAGACTAGACAGTTCTCGTTCTCCTTGATCTATCCTCTACATCAAACACTGTGGACCACCTTGGGGAGCTTTGTGAACTCACTGGTACTGTCATTAGCTGGTTTGAGTCTTCACTAATGGACAGGACACAGTGGGTAGTGATAGGGAATTTCTCCTACTGCCTGAAGCCCCTGCCCTGATGAGTTCCCCAGGGTTCAATGATGTTGCCTGGGCTGTTTGCAGTGTACATATTTCCTCTGGGTGAGGTTATCAGACATTATAGCTTGGGTTTCCAGTGCTATGCAGACAACACCAAATTGTATATGTCCTTTGCTTCTGGGGCAAATGGTGCTATGGAGTTACTAAATAAATGTCTGGCCAAAATCTAAGATTGGATGTCCTCTAACCGGCTGAGCCTCCCGAGGTACTACTGCATGAGCTTGGTCGCCTGCATGATGGGGCTGTTGCCAGGCTGGGCACAGGGTTGTTCCTGGGCCCTACCCCGTTGGCTGTTTCTGCAAGGGTAAGAAATCTTGGTGTCATCCTTGACAACAGTATGACACTTGAGGCTCAGGTGTCATCCATCACCCAAAGTGTTTTTTATCACTTAAGGAATGTCACCAAGATTAAAGCCCTAATTCTGCCTGATGACCTGCTCCTTACTGGTGCATGCCTTTGTGATGTCTAGGCTCAATTACTGTAATGCTCTATACTTCAGGGTCAGTGGGAAAATTCTCCATCACCTGCAGCTAGTGCAAAATGCAGTGGCCAGGTTGCTGACAGGCCTTCTATGCCATGTGACCCCTGTCCTGCATGACCGGCACTGGCTGTTGGTGAGATGAAGAATTACCTTCAAGGTGGGCTTGCTTACATGGAAGACCATGGATGGATCGAGCCCTGGTAATCAGAGTGACCTCTTGACCCCTGTCTGCATTGTGCACTCACTTTGCTCCTCCACCTAGGGCATCCTAGTGGTTCTGAGGGCCTGGTTGAAAACCTTGGGGACCATGCATTTGAAGTGCCGGGCCCATCTCTCTGGAACTTGCTTCCAAGATCTCTATGTGAGGCTTCATCGGTGGAAGTTTTTAAGTGGTGTCTGAAGGCTTCTCTATTTAGAGAAGCTTTTGGGTGTCATTTATAATTTGTACATTACTGAGGCACTGTGATTTTATTGAGATGTTTTAATCAGTTATACAGCTTTTATTGGTTTGTTTGTTATATATTACTATTTTATGTTTTTTCACTGCATCTCTACTTTTGTAAAGCATCCAGAATTCCTAGGATTGGATGCTCAGGAAATAAACATTTACTTACTTACTTACATGCCCTCTGGTCCTGGTGCTCTTTCTCATTTGAAAGAAATGCCTCTTCTTACCTTGTTCACCCCATGCAGTATTTGTAGGTCTCTGTCTTGTTGGCTCTTACTGTACTCTCTTTTAGGGCATACGTGGTGAGATCCCTCAGCCTTTCCTTGTAGGTCTATTGATGCAACCACTGCACTGTTTTAGTTGCCCTCCTCTTGACTGCCTCCACCCCGTCTGCGTCTTTTCTGAGGTGCGGCCTTCAGAACTGGACACAGTACTCCAGGTGGGGTCTTACCAGTGACTGATACAGTAGTAGCACCACTTTCCTCCTCCTGCTGATGATAACTCTCCATATGCAATCCAGTATCCCACTGAACATACTCACTATGTTCTCTGCCCTGTTACTTTGAGGTAATCAGATATGATTACCCCAAGATTCCTTTCATGCTTAATGACTGTTAGTACCTCCCCCCCATCCTATACTCTGCTCCTGGGTTTCTATACCCTGGGTGCATGATTGATCACTTCTTGGCATGGAACCCTAGCTACCATGACCTTGTCCACTCCTTCAGTTCCCCAAGGTTTCTATGAATTCTGTCCACCCCCTGTTGAGTATCCGTCATATTACTGATTTTGGTGTCCTCCGCAAAAGGCATGCCTCTTTCCAATCCTTCTTCAGTATCACTGATAAAGACATTGAAGAGAACTGGACCAGCACGGAGCCCTGGGGAACCCTGCTGCTCTCTATCTCCCCTCCTTAGAGTGAATTCAGTTAGCCACCAGCTTCTGTCACCTGTCCATTAACCAATTAGTTACCCAGTTTACCACTTTGGTACCACCCCTAGACTGCTTAATTTCCTTATCAGTCTCCTGCTAGGCACAGTGTTAAAAGCCTTGCTGAAGTTCAAATAGACATCATCCTCTGCCTTCTCCAATCTATTTCCCTGGTAACCTAGTCAAAGAAATTAATCAGATTCATCTGGGATGACCTCCTTCACCTGCATGGTTCCATGCTGCCTTTGATCTTGAGGCCCATTAGAGTCAAGATATTCTATGTACCTCTCCTTCAACAGGATTTCCATTGGTTTTTCCACAAACTGATGTGAGACTGACTGGCCTATTGCTGTTTGTCTCCTCCCTGCTGTCACTCTTATGGTACAGGACCACATCTGCTCTCCCAGTCTCTGGAACCAAGCCTATTTCGAGTGACCTGTTAAGTTAGGTCATCAGTTGTGCAGCAAGTATCTTCCTGAGTTCCTTTAGCACTGTAACAGCCCTGTCCCCGGGGTTACTAGAATCCCATAGGTTAGCCCTGGGGAGGTAGAAGGGGCAGCTGGTAGAAGGCTTATTATGTGCTTTCTACATTATAACATCAGTATTTACTCAGCTAGCCTGAGCAGAGAATGGATTATGTGATTTAGAACTGTTGCAGCAGTATGAGTCACAATGGAAGCAGCTGCTTGGGGAACAGTTAGAATGTTTGGGTTTGAACAGAGTAGTGCAGTAGACTCTAAAGTTGGGAGCCCAACAGAGTGGAACTCTGAGTGTGAGGTGCCTGCCAGTCTGAGTTAAGACTGGGTGAAGGGCCTCTGTCCATTTTTCTTACCCAGAGTGCAAGACTACAGCAGTGCCCTCAGAGGTGGTGGAGACCATTGATTCCAGAACGCTAGTGTGTCATGTCTGACAGAAAGTAATGGGACTGCAGTTCAGTGGGTCCAAGGGGCAATTCCCTGAAAGATCAGAAGAGTGGCAGCTGCCCTGTGAGAGAACAAAGTGTGTTTTCAGTCTAAAAGCTATGGAAGCGCTATGGAGATAGTTTCTTTCAGTCAGATGTCTGTATCCCAAGGTTAAACCAAACTGTAAGTACAGAAACAGGGACTAATACAGTTTTCGGAATCGTCTGTTGATGTATGTTCCCCCGATGAGGCTAGATTACATCAGGCAGAGCACCAGACTCACTACACACACGTGCTGAATGTTTTAATTTAATTGTGGGTGCCTCTAGCACCCTGGTGAATGTGGAGAATCTTTTGTGTAACCCAAAAGGAATGGCAGAGGCTGACTGGGCCTTGAGTGAGAGGAACGCCACCTGAAATTCCAGTCAGAGCTGAGTGGTCACCAGAAGGGTGCAAGTTTTACTCTGCAGATGTTAACTAAGCCCATCAATTCAGGAGGATGTTTTAAGTGTGTGGCAACCCACCACGTAATAGACATTTGGGGAATAGGAAATGCCCAGGTACCCCTAGGAAAGAGGGGTGGATGGTTGAAATGTGTTTTTGAAAGGAAATGTCTTGAGATCCTTAAACAAAGGACTGGACACAGATTGAATTATGTGCTACCAAAAAATGCACAGATTGCCTGTTTGTGCTAGAGAAACAAAAGAGTTTTCCTGGCTTGTGTACAGTGACCACCCTGGGGGCCCACCTTGTTCTGTTTACCATCTTGAGTGAATAGAGCCATACTTTCCAATCCTATTTTGCAGTTGGGGACAATGGATCTCTGCTGCCAGTGTGGATTGTTATTGGAGCCCCTATTGATAGACCTAGCATAAGCCTCGCACCTCTCCCCAGAACCCAGAGTAAATATAAATGTTCAGTTTGTACTCTAATCCCCCCCGACCTCTAGAGCCTCGAGCCAAGTAATTGTCCCACAGCCAGGGGTAATGCTTATTGTATGCCAGCTTGTGATTTGGTACAATGTCTGGGCACAAGTTAGGGAGGGTCCTGATCTGCAAGATAGCACTCTTGGTCTGGGGTGGGGTTGCAGTACCCTGGGGTGTATTCTGTCCAGTTCCATGGCCTTGCCCACGTTCAGCACTCCAAGTCCAACTCTTTTCATTGAAAATGGACTCATGTCCACCCCCCTCATTTTCACTGCTGCTTCCTTGTTGTCCATCCCCCCTCTACTATGAAGACTGAGCCAAAGTACCTGTTAAAGATACTTGCTTTCTCTTGATTCTCTTTTGCACATTCTCCCTCAGACATGGTCCTTTTCCTTACTGCCCCTCTTTTTGTTTTCCTCTTCTTGCTTATGTACCTGAAGAAAGTCTTATCCCCTTGTCTATCCCTTTGGCTGTCCTTACTTCTGTCTGAACCTTTGCTCATCTCACTTCCATACCTGCTTCCCTCCTTTTTCCTTGGTGAACCTGTTTGTCTTCTTCCCTCTGCATTTCTTTGCACCTCCTGAATGCTTCAATTTTTCCCTTCACCCCCATGGCCGCTTCTTTAGAGTACCGTGATGGTCTTTTCTTCTTTTTGCATTTTCTCACCTCCTTTATGCATAGGCTGTTTGCCTTAATTATGCCTTTCCAAAATGCTTCCCTCTGTTCTCCTACCCTTCCCCGGCAATTCTCCCCTACCTAGACAGCTTCTGAGGCAGTCCTCCATGTGTTTCTTTTAAAATCTACTCTCCTAAAGTCCAGGACCCTCATCTTTGTGTTTGTTGCCTTGGCACCCATCTTAATGTTTAATCGCACTGTAAGGTGATCATTGGTCTCCCTAGGCAGCTGTCCATTATAATGTCTGCAGAACTGCTTAGGCTAGTAAGCACAAGGACCAGCACTGCCGCATCTCTACTGGGCTCATTGACTAGCTGCCTGAGAACTGTGCCCTGATCTGAGACAAGGATGGTCCAGCTTCATGCTGAAACTGCAGCTGGAAAGCTCCAATCCACATCTGACAGACTGAAGTTGCCAGCTGGCAGTACCTCTCCTTTAGTTGACATACTGATGATGGCTTCCACTAGTGCCTTATCTACCTCAGTTCCCTGTGTTGAAGGTTTGTATAATATCCTTGTAAAGACAGTGGTCTAAACTCTTGTCTCCAAGATGACCCACAATGCCTCCAGCCCTTCCTTTTCCTCTTGGTTCCTCTATATTTCTGTAGCCTTAATTCCCTTCTTCACATATGCAACAACCCCTCCTCCCCTTCCTATCCCTCCTGAACAGATGGTAGCCTAGTATGGCCATATCTCAGTCATGAGTGCCAGTGCACCATGACTCAGTTATGACTGTCCGTGCACCATGACTCGGTTATGACTGCCAGTGCACCATGTCTCAGTTATGACTGCCAGTGCACCATGTCTCAGTTATGACTGCCAGTGCACCATGACTCAGTTATGGCCACCAGGTTCAGACCAGCCTCCACCATGATGACTTCAAGGTCCAGAGTTTTATTTTCCAGACCCTCTGTATTGCACGCCACATGACTTTCAATACCTTGCTCTTTCCCTTCCTGCAGCTCCTCTTTCACTTTTCCCTACTGCCTATGCAGCTCCCTCTCTTTGTTCCCCTGACCCCTTTCATCTTATGTTACCTTCCCTGCTTCTTGTCTCTTTCATGTCTCCCTTTTTACTACTTTGGTTTATATCCTCCTTGCCCTCAGCCTTGTCTGCATCTTTTTCTTTTTTCACCCCTACTGTAAGGCAGCTGTCTCTCCCTCTCTCCTCGAGCCCTTCCTCCCTCTTTCTTTATCATGTGGCAAAGAGGCAGTTCTTGCCTCCCTTGTAATTCAGCTACCCCCTCTAGCTAGTTTAAATGGTCATCCAAGTAACATTTAAACCTCCCACTTAGGGCTGCAGTCCTTTTCTGGGATGATTCCGGACCACCGACCAGCAGTACAGTTTAAAAGAGAGCGACCATATCAAACTATTCTCAGATTTCTTTGACTGGGTAACTAGGAAGGTGGATCAAGGGAGAGTAGTGCATGTGGCTTGAATGAACTTTAGCGGAGCTTTCAGCGCTGTGCTGCCCAGGGTGCTCATTAAGGAACTAAGCAGCCTGGGAGTGAGGGAGAAAGTGACAAGAGGGTATCAAACTGGTTGAAGGATCGGAGGCAGAGGGTGGTGGTAAATGATAGACACTCAGGATGCAGGAGAGTTACTAGCTGGGTGCCACAGGGATTGGTGCCAGAACTGGTCCTCTTCAGTGTCTTCATAAGCTTCATATCTAGCTGGAGAGTACAGCAGGGTGACAGGTTCAGCTAAGTTTTATACATCATAGAATGTGCACTGATGCTTTTAAGACTTTACTGGTAATTTCTTGTCTATAATGCATGCATTGAAACTTCTTAGAGTACTAAGACAATCTCAGTATGTCTTTAATCTGGGTGGGGGTTGCATTTCAGTAATCACATCCTTATACATGCTGTGATGCTCAAAGCTTGATTTAGGCATCATCTGCTCCAGCAGTGTTATCTTATGTCAATTATATTTATATGCAGTAGTATTCTTTGTATGTGTGTTCCAACAAGCACCTTTGACCCTGGGACATTCCTGGCTAAAGGTAGTATGGTGCTGTTAAATTACTCTGACATCATTTTCTGTATTTTTTAAATGAGTATTTGAAACCAGTGGGAATTTTTTCTGTTTTTCCTCCATGATCTAGCTGTTAAAAGTATTGTTTTTTCTAAACAACTGCCATTAGGCTTCTGACGAAGGACTAGTTGGTCCGAAAGCTAGAGCACTTTGTTCTCGTTGTTACATCTATGTTGGTCCATTAAAAGGTATCAAATTATTTGCTTCTGGAACTATCTATGACCCAGATGTTACAACATGGAGGGAAGCAACAGTACATTACTCAAATTTTAAACACAGAGGGAGCCATCATGCAGCAGTGCTAGTGGAATAAAGATCATGAGCATCCTAAAGTTATTCCTGCTGTATAAAGCTGAGCATAGAGAATTCCATGGTATGACAATATTTATAACAATCATACAGTCTGTGGGCATGTCCCATTGGCACATATATATCAATGAGAGTCTAAACATCCCTGTCCCCACATTTCCAAAACAGTAAGAAAGGGCAGAGAAAAACTGTTCAACTTGAAACTTAACTCCTTTATGATCATGAATTGGCTAGTAAAAGCATGGTACCCAGGTACTTAATCTGCATCAGCACAGGCTGTCCTGGCCTTCTATGACTAGAAATGGACAAAATGCACTAAGAGAAGCAGAAGCGGTACTGCGGTTGACTCAGAAGTTCAAGTCACTGCAAGTAAAAGCACTCCGCCATTTTAACTTTCGCTCATGGTGCAGCAAGTAATACAAAAGAATAAGCTCACCAAGTGTCAAAAACGCCACTACAGTGCCAGCAGAATCTTTACCCGGGAACCACATGCCCCTATTTAATAGTCTTCCACAGCCTTAAACATAGAGTCATAGCCTGTCATAGCTCCCTTCCACCCCCTACAACAAATTCACCCCAAAATAATTGACAGTCCTTGCCAACCATCGAGGAAAAGTATGCATTAGCATTCTACATGTTGCAAACCTCAATAGTTCAATCTGCAAACAAGGCTAACCTAGGTCCAGGCTGCTATGGCCAACAAAAGATGGTAGACAGCATGGCAAAGTCCAAGCCATACTGAACAGTCACATTCGAGTAACCCCATCCTCCAACTGGGTCTTCTCAACCTCTGTGTCTCTATGCATTGATGGGAGCTTCATGGTAAAGAGTCCTGCAGCTTTAGGGTCCATAAAACTATATGTTTTGTCCTGGAAGGTAAACTGTAGGTGTACAGGAAAAATCAGAAGGTACTGAATACCTGCTGCTCTTTGTTTTGGTGTAACCACATCAGAAGCTTTCCTCCAGGATTGTGTAGTTAATGTTATGTCCTGGAAGGTAAACTGTAGGCATGCAGGAAAAATCATACAGTACTGAATACCCACTGCTTTTAGTTTTGCTGTAACCCCATCAAAAGCTTTCATCTAGCATCACGTAGTGAAGAAATTATCAGGAAAGAAAAGCCCTCTAGATCCACCCATTTGAATCGGACCTTTTATTTATTTATTTAGTTTTTGTTTACCGGGTAAATGCACTAGCCATAGCAATGACTATTTTCAGGCACGAACCAGGAGGGTACAGTACAACAATACAGGCAAACATTCCAGTACAGGTTCAACAGAGCTGACAATACTCAGTACAGGCAAACATTCCAGTACAGGTTCAAACAGGGCAAACCATGCTCAATACAGGCAGACATTCCAGTTACGGGTTCAAAACAGGGATGACAATACTCAGTAAAGGCAAAACAATCCAGTACAAGTTTAAACATAGTAGATAGTAGAAAAAAAAGTATCCACCGACAAGGTAGTTTCAATAACATTGGAGAAAATTCTATAACAAGTTGTGTTTTTTTTTTTTTCTTTTTATTTAGTTGTTTAACCAGGTATAGCACACTAAGTTGAAAGCTTTTTTACAGGAGCGACCTGGGAGCACAAGGAGGTTAAGTGACTTGCTCAGGGTCACACAGTATGCAAGTGGAAGCTGTGGGATTCAAGCCCAGGTCTGGTCTGCTGGATGTCACCAAATTTGCAGCTCAAAGCCTTAGACCACTGCGCTATACTGCCTCCTCAATGTAATCAGTTTTTGAGAAAAATCACAGAAAGACTGTAGATATGTTAGTGCTAAACTGTGATTGCAAATAGTTAACTCAGGGGAAGGATAGTGGTGAGTGCCAGGAGTAGGAGGCCAGAATAAGGGGTTGAGGATGGGGTAAGGGGTGACAGCATGGTAGAGGAAAACTGCTGTGCATTAGAGGGGCAGGTCAGAAATGGTAAGGAGAGATGAGGCAAGGAAGGAAGAGCTAGGGGGTTTGAAACAGGAGCACTTGTGGGAGGTAGCAAGATAATTACCCAATCCTTTCTTAAATGATGCGTGGGATGGTGATTGGCGCAAGGCTAGTGGGAGGGAGTTCAATATTTGGGGGCATAGCAGGTGAAAGCACTAGCACCTTTAGTAGTGTTATATCTAGGAATGCGGACAGGAGCATAGTCAGCAGACCGTAACCCATAGCAAGGTGTCAGATATTGGAAAAGGCCTGCCAGAGGTTTGGGAATTTGTAGTCGGACAATGTTGTCAATGACTGAGCCATAAGCATAAAGCCTTAGCTCAGGAGGAGAAAGCCAGCCCAGGTCAGAATAGAGGAGACAGTGGTGTTTTAGCCGGTGAGAGGAGGACACATAGTGACAGATGTTGTTATATGTGACATCCTACTTCCTAAGACTCGATTAGCACGCCGAGGTATAAGTAGCAACACCATAGGTAAGTGATGGAAGGAGTATGCCACAGGCAATGGCAAGCCTTGCTGAGGGAGTGAGCACATAGCTGGTCCGGTAGGCTATGCCAAGTTTGGAGTTGATCAGTTTATAAGTCTGTTGGATCTGTAGGTTGAAATTTAGTGATGGATCAAGTGTGATGCCCAGATATTTAAAAGAGTTTACTACCCCAACTGCTGAACCATTTAAGGAGGAGACTTTGAAATTAGGCTGGGCATGTTTAAGCTTGGCATTTGATCCTAAGAGCATAGTTTGAGTTAGACCCCGGAGCCGCCGTTGGCAGTCGGAATCATCGGCCACAATTCAAGGCAGTTGCAGTTATCTGCAATTGCCCTGAGTTGCAGTCGTAAGTGAGTGGAGTCCTACTTTTGTGAAGTCGACGACTCCACTGTAAACTTGTTTCCTCATCTGACAGTCTCCTTCCTGTCCCCCGCACCTCCAGAGTAGACAAAGTATTTAAGAGGCATGTGAGTCCATCCCAAAGCCACCCTTCACTGGCAACAGCTTTTTTTCCCTCTCCATCCTCCCCACTGCCCATCCCATTTGAACAGGAGGGAAGCCGAAGCCTAGAGAGAGAGAGAAATTCCAGGAGCTGCAGCAGTGTGGACTGGGAATGGGCCAGGGCCTGGGCCCTGGAGGAGTGCGTGAGCACTGGAGAGTAGGGATAAAGTCAGACCACGAGGTGCTGGTGGGGTTCCTACTCGAACCCGTACTTGGGTAGTGGGTTCTCCAGGGATTCCAGGAAAAAATAATAGAGGCAGAGGCAGGCTGCAGACCAGGTGTCAGCAAGGATGCCAGTGAACTGAAGGCAAAACCACAGCAAGAAAGAAAGAACAGTGTGTGTCACGGCAGAGAGCAGTAACCAGGCAGAAGGAAGTACATGGCCAGGCTGAGCCAGTAGTAGGTAAGTGTGAATTTGATTACTTTGCGGCCTAGCTCCCCTGATGTGAATTTGAGAAGTGGCAGAAGCTTTCAGTCTAGTGGTGGTAGAACAGTAGCACATATTTTTAAAAGCCCCCCCTTCCCTGTTGTCCTATGAGAAATGTGTGGATTGTTGAAATGTCAAGAGAGAAATATACTGGTTTGTGCCTTGGTAGGACAGATTAGAAACTATGTAAATGTGAATTCAAAAAGCACTAAAGCTTGGGGCTGTGCATCCCTAAACATCCAATACATTGTGCTGTAAAGTAGGGCATCCCAACTGTCACCCCCATTAACCCCTAGTTAGTTTCACTTTTTTCAGATTCAACCTCCTGGCTTTCCTGTTTTGGTGGTGGTGTTGTTTTCATTGGTTACATAGCTAGCTGATCCCCGAACAGACTCGAAAGACCATGGGGCCTACTCTGCTGACTTCTTAGTATGTTAATACCATCCATACAGTCCCACCTTACATTCCCACCCTTATCCAACCCAGCTAAACAAAGCTTTAGATCATGTCTGGTCCCCCCCCTGAAAAAAACCTTAATAAAATACATAGTTTGAAAGGTTAAACATAGAAACATAGAATTTGACGGCAGATAAGGACCGCTTGGCCCACCCAGTCTGCCCATTTCCCTACCTGAAGGATAAGCTCCAGATCCTAGTTAACCAGCAGCCTACTTCTTCCTACCCCCACCCCCTAGAATTGCCTTATGACTGTCCCATGCATGCTTGAATTCCACCACTGTTTTTTGACTCCACAACCTCCTCTGGAAGGCTGTTCCATGCATCCACGACCCTCTCTGTGAAAAAATACTTCCTTAAATTACCTCTGAGCCGCCCCCCTTCTATCTTCAAATTGTGCCCCCTTGTTCTTGCACACCTCTTTTTTTGAAAGATGCTACCCTATTGGACTTTGTTGATTCCCTTGAGGTACTTGAAAGTTTCTGTCATGTCCCCTCTCCTCCTTTCCTCGAGGCTATACATATTAAGCTCCTTAAGTCTCACTTCATATGTCTTCCGGTGCAGACCTTGCACCATTTTAGTTGCCCTCTGGACAGCTTCCATCATGTCTATGTCTTTGGAGATTGGGTCTCCAGAACTGCACACAGTACTCCAGATGTGGTCTCACCAGCTGTCTGTACAGAGGATAATAACTTCTTGTTTTCTGCTGGTGATGCCTCCTATGCATCCCAGTATCCCCCAGCCCTCCTTGCTGCCCTCTCACATTGCTTGCCCACCTTTAGGTCATCTGATATGACTACCCCAGGTCCCTTTCCATTTTGTTGTTGTTAGTATCTCACCCCCATTGTGTACTCTTCCTCTGGGTTTTGTTTCCAGGTGCATTACCTTGCACTTCTTAGCATTGAATCTAAGCTGCCATACATTTGACCATTCCTCTAACCTTGCCAAGTCCTTCTCATCCTTTCCACCCCACCTTGTGCATCAACTCTGTTGCAGATCTTTATGTCATCTGCAAAGAGACATACTTTTCCTTCAGTCCCTCTGCAATGTCGTTATAAAGACATTGAAGAGGACTGTCCTAATACTGAACCCTGTGGTACCCACTGCTAACCCCCTTTTCAGAGTGGACTCCATTTACTATTACTCTCTGTGTCCTATTCTCCAGCCAATTCTTTACCCAGGCTGTCATCTTGGGACCCACTCCCAGGCTAGCTAACTTGTATATTAATCTTTTGTGTGGGACTGTGTCAAATGCCTTGCTAAAGTCTAGGTAGGCCATGTCCACAGCCCTCCCTGATCTACTACTTTGGTCACCCAGTCAAAGAAATCTATCAGATTTGTCTGGCATGGCGTTCCGCTGTGAATCCATGCTGCCTTGGGTCCTGTGCCCCTCTGGCCTCTAGATACATAACAATTCTTTCCTTCAGAAGTGATTCCATCATTTTCCTACCACTGAGGTTAAACTAACAGGTCTGTAGTTTCCTGCTTCTGCCTTGCTCCCACTTTTGTGAAGGGAATCACATCTGCCCTCCTCCAGTCCTCAGGTACCACCCCATCCTCCCATGATTTGTTAAAGAGGTGAGTCAGTGGTGTCACTAGTTCTATCCTTAGTTCTTTAGAATACTGGGATGAATTCCATCAGGTCCCATTGCTTTGTCCACCTTCAGTTTTAAGAGCTCTTTCAGAACTCTTTCTTCTGTAAATGGGCTGGTATCAACTTCTGTATCCAGAGTGTTTCTACTGTTTGTTTTAGGTACCTCCCTCTTCCTTTGTAAATACTGAGCAAAAATATTTGTTTAGTATCTCTGCCTTTTCTGATCACCCTCTGCCCACCCTTCCTCCCTTTATTAAAGCCTCACTATCCTCCTTGGTCTTCCTTTGCTCCCTGATGTACCTATAAAAGGTTTTATCCCCCTTCTTAACTGAGTTGGCTATCTTTTCCTCGGTTTGGGCCTTTGCTGTTCTGACTGCCTTTCCAGCTTCCTTTTCCTTTAACTGATACAGTTCTCTGTCCTGTTCCTTCTGTGATTCCTTGTACTTCCTGAATGCTTTCTTTTTCTCTTGAACCTTCACTGCCACTTCCTTTGAGAACCATAGTGGTTTCTTACCTCATTTCATTTTGTTTATTTGCTTTACACAAAGGCTTGTTACCTCTGTGATGGCAGTTTTATTATTCCCATTGTTCTTCCACCCTCCTTCCTGTCCATTTGCTAGTGCATTCCTTAGGCACTCACCCATTTTGGCAAAGTCAGCCTCCTAAAATCCAGTACCTTTGTCTTTGTATGGCTTGACTCTATTGCTGTGTTTATTGTGAACCATACTGTTCGATGGTCGCTAGTTCCCAGATGGCTACCACTTCTACATCTGTGATCTCTCTTCATCTCCATTTGAGAGAACCAGGTCTAAGATTGCTCCCTCTCGAGTGGGCTCCAATACTAGTTGTCTAAGGCATGCCCCCTGTAGGGCATCCAGAATAACCCTACTCTTAGAGGTGGCTGCTGCAACTGCACTCCAGTTAACATCTGGCATATTCAGATCACCCATCAGCAATATCTCCCCTTTATCTGCCATTCTAAGTATACTTTCTATCATTTCCTTGTCCATTTCCTCCCCCTGAGAGGGGGGTCTGTATACAACCCCTGTGCGGATTGTGGTGCCATTGCCTGCCTCAAATTGACCCACAGTGCTTCTTCTCCTCCCTGTTTACCCTTTTGTTCTGTTGCTTTGATTTCTTCTCTTATGTGAGAGCTACTCCCCTCCTCTTTACCCTCCCTGTCCCTCCTGTAGATAGTGTGTCCTGGTATGTTTACGTCCCAGTCATGGTTCTGTGTGTACCATGTTTCTGTGACTGCCACAATATCCAGGTGTTCCTCCTCCATCAAGGCCACTAATTCAGGAAGCTTGTTACCCAGACTACGGGCATTGGTACTCATTGCTCTCCATTTTTTGATGGCTTTACCTTCTGTAGCAGCACCCCCACTGACCTTTCTACCTTGGTCTTTTTCTCATTTAGTACCCTGTTTTGTAGGGAGGGCTGGGATTTTCCTTTCTTATCAGTGCCTCCCCTTGACTAGTTTAAAGGCTTGCCAATGAAGCATTTAAACCGATTGCTAAAAGACTTGTTCCCTTCCTGGACAGATGCAGACCATCCTGCCAGTATAGGCTGGTGTCCCCAGGTGGAACCCCAGTCCCCAATGAAGCCAAACCCCTGTGCTCCACACCATTTTTTCAACCATTTGTTAAACTGCATGGTGCAAAGTACCCTCGCCTCACTCATGCCACTGACAGGCAGCACCTCTGAGAAGGATACTGTGTGTGCTACTTGTCTTAAGCCCCTCCCTAACTCTACAAAGTCCTTTTGCACTGCTCTAATCTCATGATGAGCCAAGTCATTTGTCCCTAGGTGGACAATGATGTCCAGCTCAGACTCCCGTGCAACTGTTCTCGTGATCCTAAGGATGCGCTTCCTGTCCCTCCAAGCCATGGCACCAGGCAGGCACCTTACTTCAGTTTTCCCTGCTCCCCCCAGTTCTATCACCCTAATAATTGAGTCCCCCACCAGGAGCTGCTTTCTTTCCGTGTGGTGCCCTCTGCCTCTTTCCTGAGGGCCTCCCTTGTGACAGTTGTCTGCACCCTCCTTAGTCTCATCTGTGGGTGCATCCATAGGGGAACTATGCTCCCCCAGAATGGTGTATGGATTGCGGAGTGTAACAACTGACTGGGTGTGCCTCTGTTCCACCACCCTTACCCTCCCTGAGCCCACTGTGGTCCAACTGCTGTGCTTTCTTCAACCTCTGAGGTAGTGGTGGTGGCTGTGGTGCTCCCTGGATGGGGAGGTTCCTGCCACTCTCCAGTGCGGTCTGAAGATGGAAACTTCCTCCCTCAGGGCAGATAGTTGTCTGCAAACAGGGCAGCATCTCAGCCTCCAGAAAGACTCCCGGAAGACTGCTGCCCCACAGCCATTACATTGTACTACTCCCCACATAACTGTCTACCTTGTTTAGTTTTTTTTTGTTTTTTTGTGTGTGTGTGTGATTGGTGCATTATATAGAAATATATGTATTTATATAATGTGTATGCTTATATTGTCAGTGCAGTATGCTAGACAGGATATGACAGTGATGTGTACCTTGCCCTCTTGAGGAAATAGACATTACTGGGTTGCATAGATCATCCTATATAGAAAAAGACATTGTATAGCGTCTTGCCTATGCGCTGTTTCCCCTGGACGGATAAAAGGACACTGTTAAAGAAAAATGTATTTTTGTTGGGGCAGAGTAAAGTAAAATCAATGCTTTTAAATATAAAAATGCCATAGTTTTCTATATCTCAAACCCCTTAGGTTTGTGAAGTCTCCACCCAAAGAAATCTTAGATGTGCGAAAACTTACAGAAGTGCATGTCTCCAGTTGTCTCTGGGGGGGTGGGGACTGAGCAGCGTGTCTTTCTCTGCCAAGCTCTGTTCATTGCCCTTTGGATGGCGGTGTGAGTGCGGTGAGGAGAGGGGGGGGCTGAGCAGCGTGTCTTTCTCTGCCAAGCTCTGTTCATTGCCCTTTGGATGGCGGTATGAGTGCGGTGAGGAGCATAATGGTGTCAGCTGTTGTGTGCGCAGAGCTATGTCTTCTTGACTGAACATTTGCAGTTGTGATGTCCTCTGGTTTGGGGGGGGGTTGTGAAGAAAGAGGAAGATATAAGGCCGTGGTACAAAACAATGTGGGGATCACTGTGTGTGATGGCACTGCAGACTTTTTTTTTTTTTTGCAGATGGGGCTGGAGGGAATAGGGAAACGTAATATGTGCAATAACCGGAGTATTTCGTGTCTTGAATAGTTTCCTGTATAAATGATCAAAATGCACCATTAAAATTGTGAGCTACTGCAGCCATTTGTGGGGCATTGCAATTTTGAATCACCTTGCCCTGCTGGCTAGTACAAAAAAAGATTAAAGTTGACCCCTGTGAGTGGTTGTGATGTGTGTACAGAATTGGATGTAAAGCAAAGTGCGATTTATTAAGCAATGAGGCATGACTAGTGATTAACTGTCTGTTAATTACCCCCTAGCGGTGTAATGTGGCATGAGATGTGAAGTTAAAAAAGTGACAAACTACTACATAAGATTCAACGATGGTGAAAGTTGAAAAAATTGGTTGAATTTTCTTTAGCAAGTTGAAGTCACAAATTTCAAACTAGTTGGAAAAATCAGTCATAATGTGTGGTAAGTCAGTCAGAATTGTTTTTTCAACTGACTCCGGGGTCTAGTTTGAGTTTTGGACACATTTAGCACAAGTCTGTGAGTTGACAACCCCCATTGCACTAGCTGAAAGTCTAGAGAGAGTAGATTGTTTATGTCATCAATGCTTTTTGCACTAGCGTACAGAACAATGTCGTCTGCATAGATCAGGGAGGCTGTCCTTTGGAGGCTGGTGGGAATGTTATTTATGAAAATAGAGAAAAGCAGGGGTCCAAGGATGAACCCTTGCAGCACCCCAATGTTTATTGTTGCTGCGTCCGAGAGGGTAGAGTTATATTTCACAGTTTGAGTCCTTTCCGATAAGTAGTTCCCAAACCATCTTACAACGTTAATCGAGAAACCCAGTGATGTAAGAGTGGCTAGGAGGATGGAGTGATTGACCAAGTCGAAAGCTTTAGACATGTCAATGAAAATGGCCCCAGTGAGAAGACTGGAGTCCATAACCACTAGTGCACACGACATAAATTTGAGAAGGGCAGTAGGAGTATGGCCCTGCAAAAAGCCATGCTGGGCAGAGGTAAGAGATCATGTTTCTGCAGGAAGTCAATTGTCTGTGTGCAAGTTTCTCCAGAATTTTATTGAGTACTGATAGGATGGCAATGGGCCTGTAGTTTGATGGATCTTTACGATCTCCTTTTTTGAAAAACAGGGGTAATCCTAGCTACTTTCCATATATCAGGGATATTTCTCTGGCATAGGGAGAGCGTGAAAATCCTGGCTAAGGAAGCAGCAATGTATGGGGCAGTTAACTTTAGGGGCTTCGGTTCTAGGTTGTCAGAGCCAGCAGCAGTGTAATCCGAGATATTGTTTAGCAATTTGAGCACCTCCGATCTTGAGACTGCTTTGAGAAAGAAATGAGGATCATCTACAACTGGCAAGGTGGGTATGTGAGATTGGGCAGGAAAAGCAGAGGTGTAGTTAGTTAGGTCAGAGAATTTATCGTTGAAAAAGTTGGCAGTGGTTCTGGGATTGGTACAGTGAACCCCATTAAGTGTCATGTCATTTGGGATGGATGCTGGATTTGAACCAAGGATGAATTTAATAATGTGACCAGAATTGTTTTGAGTCACCATAGGAATTAGTTAAACGATCTTTGCAGTAGGTGCTCTTGGCTTTTTTGATGTACCTTTTACATGAATTGCGCAGAGCCCTATACGTATTAAGGTCAGAGGATAGACCTGAGCTTTTGTAACAGAGCCAGCTTTTGTCACTTTGCTTAAGTTTGGGTAGGAGATCAGATTTTAGCCAGCGTGTTTGCTTATTTTTAGCTCAATGAGTTACAAGTTTGCAGTGTTTATCCTGTATCTCTAGAAAGTGTGCCATGAACAGATTGAGGGCAGTCTGAGTATCACTGGATACGAGAAGAGTGGACCAATCAGTAGAAGTAATGTCATGCAGGAACAGCTGAGAGTCAAAGTTCACATAGTTGCGGAAGGTAATGAAGTGAGGCCCTGATGGTGTAGGCCTGTTTTTGCCCAAGATACAGTATGTTGGTGAGTGATCAGTGATGGCATCAGGCAGTATGCCAGAGGCAGTTACATTTTCAGGGTGATTGGTCAGTATCCAATCTAGCAATGTGTTTGTGTTTGAGTGAGGGGATGCTCTGGTAGACTCATGAATCAACTGGTGTAGGTTATTACTCTGCAGTTTGGCCATTAGTGTGGACTGGTTGCTGCCAAGCCAATTAATATTTAGGTCCCCAAGCATAAGGACCTCGTTTCTCCCAGCAAGGCATGAAATCTGTTCCATTAATTCACTCAGCCCTTTTAGTCTGCTGGATGTGGGATTGTAGGTACATGCAATGTGTAGTTTTTTGGTACCAAGGGTGAGAAGGACATGAAATGTCTCACAGTAGAATGTGTTGGATGATTTGGCAACAGAGACATGGAGATGATCTCTAAACCCCTTAGGTTTGTGAAGTCTCCTCCCAAAGAAATCTTAGATGTTCGAAAACTTACAGAAGTGCATGTCTCCAGTTGTCTCCGGGGGTGGGGACTGAGCAGCGTGTCTTTCTCTGCCAAGCTCTGTTCATTGCCCTTTGGATGGCGGTGTGAGTGCGGTGAGGAGGGGGGGGCTGAGCAGCGTATCTTTCTCTGCCAAGCTCTGTTCATTGCCCTTTGGATGGTGATGTGAGTGCGGTGAGGAGCATAATGGTGTCAGCTGTTGTATGCGCAGAGCTATGTCTTCTTGACTGAACATTTGCAGTTGTGATGTCCTCTGGTTTGGGGGGTTGTGAAGAAAGAGGAAGATGAGGCCGTGGTACAAAACAATGTAGGGATCACTGTGTGATGGCACTGCAGACTTTTTGCTAGATGGGGCTGGAGGGAGACAGGGAAACGTAATATGTGCAATAACCGGAGTATTTCGTGTCTTGAATAGTTTCCTGTATAAATGATCAAAATGCACCATTAAAATTGTGAGCTACTGCAGCCATAATGTAAGGAACTGACAGGCAGTGTTGCACAAATAGATCACTTAAGTAAGGAGGGTTGACTGGCAGGCAGTGTGAGTGCTTTGGCAGACTTGGATAGTGGTATAGAGATAGGTTTGAATGAGTAGGAACTGGGAGGGCAAGTAACCCTATTAATACTGAGAGCTAAGAGGCAGGTAATTAGATCATGAAGTAATGGGTGAGAGAGACCACAGCAGTTTTAGGGTAGCTTGTACCTCAAGTGCTAATGAAGTTTCAGGAACAGACAGAGTAGACCAATAGGGAGAGGTCACACCAAGGAAGGAGGAGCTATTGTGTGTTTAATGGAGGCCTCGGAGGGGGTGGAGGAGCAGGAGAAAATACTCAGTAGTAGTAGGTGGTAAAGGCAGCTAAGAATTGGAAAAAAAGGCACTGAAAGCACTGCAGTCTGTAAGCTGAAAGGCGCACCAATCAATAGGGTAGCTGGTAGCAGGCGGACCAATCAGCGATTCAGTACAGGGTAGCCGCACCAATCACAGCCATCTTACTCTGCCTCAGATCATGGGGTGCCACACGGGCGGTGAAGTCCTAGGAAGGAAAGGAGACAGCAAGAATAAATACCTGATACTGAGAGCAGAGAGACCGGGGAAGGGGGCTGGTGGCAGACCATCAGCAGGGGGTGAGGGTGATCAGAGCTTAGACAAAGGACCAGGAGCTATACATAGCCAAGGGTGGGGTTATACAGACAAAAGCAAAAGCAGGTTATTAACAGAGAGTGGGCCAAGAGCCGAGAGGGGGTAGGGAGTTTCAGTCAGAGCACACTGATAGAACAATTATTAGTAAGTCAGCAGAAATATAGGGTTAGAGAAATGAAGGGAAATAGGCACGTCTGAGAAGGGTTGGTAGAGGTTTTTTTTTTTTTAATACAAAGGAAGATAGGGAGAGGACAGTTTTAGACCATCAGCAAGAACATTTTCTACTTTGAAACAACAGTACTGTGAACAGACCAAGCAAGCTGGCAGTCAACATTCAATCTACTTAATACTTTTAGTTAATGTTCGTCACACAGATTTGGTTATGACTGGCCCATACAGATTAAAAGTTAAAAAAGTAAAAACTATCCGTTAAAGGATCAATATAAATATAGTACTCAGCAGTAGTAGGTGGTAAAGGCAGCTAAGAATTGGGGAAAAAAGGCGCTGAAAGCGCTGCAGTCTGAAAGCTGAAAGGTGCACCAATCAATAGGGTAGCTGGTAGCAGGCAGACCAATCAGCGATTCAGCACAAAGTCACTGCACCAATCGGAATTCACCAGAGAACAACATAGGGAGCGAGTAGAAGCAGCAGGTACCCGAGATCAGTGCCGAACTTGGGGACCAGGAGGGCAGCCTTGGATGTGGATTCCAGGCTGGTAGCGGCCGGCGTGACAGCCGACTTGCTCCACCTCAGATCATGGGGCGCCGCACAGGCATTGCAGTCCTGAGATCAGTGCTGAACTTGGGGACCAGGAGGGCAGCCTTGGATGCAGATTCCAGGTGGGCAACGGCCGGCGTTACGGCCATAATGCTCCACCTCAGATCGTGGGGCACCTCACTCTCTTGCTGCACAGAGGATTTGATCCCACTGATTTAAAGTGGCAACAGAGAAAAGGATTGTTCTAGGACCATCGCCCTAGGTAATGGCTCTGCGCAAGCTGACTCTGTAGGTCTTCAAAATTGGTACAGCATACTCCAGCCCAATCGACTCTGGTAGCCAGCATTCCAGGAATGTGATCAAGTCCCCTTCTTCAGTGCCTTCTGGGCCTTTTTAATATTTTCACTCCAGATGTTCTACACTGCCTTCTCGTCACACCTCTCTATGAATGGTACAGATGTAATTTTTCGTTTCCTGCCCGAACTGTGTTATCGGACGTCTGGTGCAGAATGGCATGGTCGCTGTTAAAAATCTACATTCGGGACAGATTAACAAAATCACAGTGCCACTGTTCATGAGCAGAGGTCTGAAAGACTTTCATGGGGGGTCACAAAAGGCCCTGTTAAAAAATTTGTAGTGCAAATACCAACAATCGCCCGGGGCGTGAACCGTAGATACAACATCACTCTTCAAAGCCAGATCATGAATTGAGGAAACAGGTATGCACTTCACTGTATTTCAGTAGGAATATGAACTTGGTGGCATAACTTGTTCTTTCTGCTGGGAACTGTAGTCCTACCAATCGATGCGTACCGACAGCAGCCCCAATGATGAACTCTGGCATTGACAAATTCTTGATTATGTCTGGATACCTCCTTCTTTTCTTCACTCTCCTTGAAATGGATTGATCACCTTACCCCAGATAGGGTGTCTCCTGCTTCTTCCCTTCTGTGTGTAGCTTCCTATACTTAAGGCCTCCTGTTTTACCCTTTGTGTTTAACCCACTACCTTTAGTTATCTAGCCTACTCCATATAGGATCAGTGTGTGCAGTCCTGTGTTTTATCCTCCCTGTTCTTGTGGCTCTCCAGTAGACCCTTTTGCAGACTGTAGCCTGTCTGTGGACACCTTATATTCAGTGTTCAATATTAAAGACAGCTACAGCTCATGGGGGACTGTGTATGCATGTTAATAAGTAGAGCCCCCTGTGAAATTCCTTTTATTTTTTAATACTTTACTGTTATTTCTTTGTATTCAATGAAAAATACAGTTTTATTTCTTATCACATCCACCTTCGCACTATACACACTAGAAATCACATTCCGAGTATATTACATTGTATTAGGCAACATTATGCTATGGTCGTGAAAGGTTTTGTGAATCAAACAGTTCCGCTGCCCCTTTCTTGCATACCTTCTCTTTGGTAACAACGGTGCCTATACAGTAACTGCTGCAAGCATTTATTTTGTTTTTGCCAAAAAACATGTAATTCTTAACTTTTTTCATGTGCTTGTTTTCATTTGATTTCTTTTTATGCCTGGAATTTCTTGTTATTTCTTATTTAAAAAAAAAACATGGGTCGCTATTAATAAGCCCATAATGGACATAGAGCTTTGCATGCCTAATGGTCTCAAAAGCATGTTTATTTATTTATTTAAATTGGTGACCGGGAAAGGATTTCCAGGTGTGACCCAGGTACAAAGTGTACACTGTAGTATGCAAATAAGTACAAACAATATCAAGTTTCAGACAAGTAGAACAGTATAAAGTCATTTCATAGTAGTGGTCAGTAAAGTAACAATTTTTGCTGGAACAGCCGATAGAAGAACATCGTGGCATTACATTACTGAAACAAATTTTATATACCGTATATTACAAGTGTATATATAGACATATTTATAGTAGTGGTTGTCCAGAGTGTGCCAGACTAGCACAGAGAAAGTATGGTGGATAGGTGGTTAAGCGGTTTGGGGCTGGCATGTGCAGTAATATTCTACCTGGGGTGACCACTGAGGGTAATACTAGTCCCGAGTTAAAGAGGGGTCAGATGAGCCGCTTGAGCAGGGAGTGTTAGGGAGGAGCCTGAGTAGTTTTTTAAAGACTGATAGGGAGGAGGCCTGGTGGAGGTTGGGTGGGAGGCTGTTCCAAAGGAGAGGGAGCTGGTAGGAAAAGGCAGCTTGCCCAGAGGTAGAGAGGGGACGTGAGAGGTGGAAGGTATGTGCATGTCTATAGTGGAGTGAGTAGCCAGGGGAGATGGCTTGAGAGAGGCAGGAAGACAGGTGGGAGGAAGGGAGCCAAGCTAGTATTTAGCTATGAGGATGGCGCTGTGGGCGGTCCACCTTTGCGAGAGTGGCATCGGGGATAGAGTGGAGTATAGGAGGCAGTGATGAGTGAGTGGGGGGAGACAATGGTGAATCAAGTGAAAGAATTGAGCATATTAGGGCTGAATATGGCCCTCAAGAGCCCTAGAGCTGCCCTGTTTGGGCTGTATTATCCCCATTGGACTCCTGTGGACAATATTCAGTCTGGGGCTGTCAGCACAATACATAGTCATCTTGCTCTGTGCTGACATGGCCACATATTCAAACAGCGTGCTCTGGTCAGAGTGAACTAATTGTCTGAATATTCTCCCCAAGCTGGCTGTGCACTAATTGCCACACAGTGCTCCTGTCAGCACATCACACATGGCAGGCGCAGAATATGGGGCCTATACCACTTAGGTCAGTGGAACCCAAACTCCACAAGACAGTGGCTACTAGAGGTAAGAAGGTCTGCACCTAGCCTAAAGATACTGGTGTTTAACTTGTAACATAATGCAAGCAAATATGTTTGGCATTCCTACATGCTTGATTAGTTAAATGGGATATTTGCACTTGTATTGTACTGTCTGGCTTTAGTGACTTGCACATGTATTATAAAAAAGCAGTGGACCCACTTTGTTTGCTTGTTTTCATTACCATTTGTATGTGCTTACATTCAGACCTTGTTTATTTTCCTCTGTATACTTTAGCCTGTATTTAACTATTCCTGCTGGGCTGTGTTCACCTGCTGACTGTGTCTGTGCTCCCTGGGACCCCCATGGAAACACGATGCTCTATCTCATGGGGCTTTCATACTTGAAACATAGAAGTTGATGGCAGATAAGGACCGCAAGGCCCATCCAATCTACCCATTTATTTTCTTACCTTATGAATCTGCCATCAGCCTTTGCTCTGTCAATGGCCTATCTATTCATACTCATCTGTATTGCTCCCTTATGCCAGTCCCATACTTGTCTGAAGCCCTGCACTGTATTCGTATCCACCACTTTCTGTGGTAGGCAATTCCATGCATCCACCACCCTTTCTGTAAAAAAGAACTACCTCACATTACCCCTTAATCGGCCTCCCTCTAATCTCATGCTGTGTCCTCTTGTCCTGCTATTTTTCTTATATTGAAACATGTTAGACTCTTTCACCTTGTTAATGCTCTTAAGGTGTTTGACTGTTTTGATCATATCACCTCTTTCCCTCCTTTACTGTAGAGTATAGATACTTAGCTCCGTTAATCTGTCCTCATCTGTTTTCTGATGCAGTCCCTGCTTCATTTTTGTTGCCCTTCTCTGGACTGCCTCAATTTGGTTAATGTCCTTGTGAAGGTGTGGCCTCCAGTACTGCAAGCAGTACTCCAGATGGGGCCTAACCAGTGTCTTGTAAAGAGGGATTATTACCTTCCTCTTCCAACTTGGGATACCCCTACTAATACACTTCAATATTCCCCTAGCCATACCTACTGCTTTAGTGGTCTGCTTGGATGATTTCAGGTCATCAGTGATGATGATGCTCAAGTCTCTTTTTTCCCTTGTGACTGCCAGCAACTCCCCTCCAGCCTATAGGTGGCTTCAGGGTTCTCTTCCCTATGCGTGATCTTGCACTTCTTTGCATTAAACCCCTTGCACACTCTTCGACCATTTTGCTAGTTTATCCAGATCTCTTCTTATTCTGCCCACCCCATCTGGATCATCTACTTTGTTGCAGATCTTGGTGTCATCTGCAAACAGACAAACTTTACCCTCCAGTCCATCTGCAATGTCACTGATGAAGATATTGAAGAAGACTGGCCCCAGGACTGATCCCTGAGATACCCCACTTGTGACTTACATCTCTTCTGACTGTATACCATTTACCACCACTCTCTGTTTTCTGCCCATCAACCAGTTTGCCACCCAGTTGACTAACTTCTGACCCACCCTGAGCCTACCCAGCTTGTTAATCAATCTTCTATGTGAAACAGTATCGAAAGCTTTGCTGAAGTCAAGGTAGGTGACATCAACTGCTCCCCCTTGGTCCACCACCCTGGTTACCCAGTCAAAGAAATCTATGAGATTAGTTTGACAGGACCTTCCTTTTGTAAACCCATGCTGTCTTGGATTATGTACTCCTATGGGTTACAGGTGTTGCAGTATCCTTTCCTTAAAGAGTGCCTCCATAATCTTGCCCACTACTGAGGTAAGACTGACTGCTCTGTAGTTCCCTGCCTCTTCCCTGCTACCACTCTTGTGGAGCAGGATCACATGAGCTCTTCTCCAGTCTTCTGGGACCTCTCCTGTGCTCAGAGACTCACTAAACCGTTCTGATAATGGCTAGTTCCACCTTTAGCTCCTTTAGTATCCTGGGATGTATGCCATCAGGTCCCTTTGCCTTGTCCACCCTGAGCTTATTGAGCTCTTGTAGGACCCTTTCTTTTGTGAAGGGACTAGTGCACACCTCCCTCCCCTTGTGTCCATGGTGCTGAGCTGTGGGCCCTGCCCTACCTTCTCTTCAGTAAATACTGAGCAGTAGTATCTTTAAGATAGATGTTTTTACATGGTCCTCCTCCTCACATGCCCCCTTATCCCTTTTGATCTTGGCAATACTCCCTCTGGACTTTCTCCTTTCACTAATGTATCTATAGAAAGTCTTGTCACCTTTTACTGTTTGTGCTAGTGTTTTCTCAGTGTGGGCCTTTCCCCACCTTACTGCCTTCCCTGCTTCCCTTAGTGAAGTTTGGTATGCCTCCCTATCTTCATCCTGCTGCATTCCTTTATATTTCCTGAAGGCCAGCCTTTTGGCTTGGAATAACATATATTCAATATGCAAGACAGCTACAGATGTGGTTCTTGTGGGGTCTGTGCCTGCATGTAAAGGATCACGTGCAAAGGTTTTTGCATATTACATATGAAGAAGCCAGCAGAAGAAGGCCAGGTGGCCTATCTAGTCTGCTCATATTGCAAAGTCCACAGCTTGAGGTACTGTCTCTTCTCCCGCCCCCCACTCCTCCCAGCCTCCCTACCCATGATCCTTCCCTTCTCCTGTGCCTATCCCAGCCTCTGTTAGAGCTGCCCACTGTCTTCAGTGAGATCACCTCTTCCAGCAGTGCATTCCAAGTGTACACCGCCATCTCTGTGAAAAAATGCTTCCTAACCTCCCTCCATGTTTCAAGTATCATTATGCTATCTATAAGTCACCACCCTGTATTACCTTAGTTATTCCTACCTGTGGTCACCCCATGCGGTGTCATTGAATGTTTATCTTGCTTGTATTATGTGATGCTTGCATTTATGTATATATTGTTTATTAACTATATATGTATGTATGTTGTGTAAGTCTATATGTCACAGGAACTCCTTGTGAATGAGCTTGCTCAATGGAGTTTTCCTGCAATGAACTTGAAACTTGAACTAAACCTCCCATCCTCCAGCTTAAGACTGTGCCCCCTTTTGCTATGGTTGCCACTTAGCTTAAACAGACCCTCCTTATCCACCTTATTTATCCCTTTCAAGTACTTGAAGGTCCCAATTATGTCCCCCCCCTCTCTCTCTCTTCCTCCAGAGAGTACGTTTTAGTGCCCTCAGTCTCTCCTCTTATGCCTTACCCTGCTAACCTATTATCATCTTTGTATTTTGTATTGTTAATAAAGCTTGAATTCAGGTCCCTGTGTCATGATTAACATTTCCTGGAAATGTCATGCTGTTTTGTGGTTTTCTTTAAATCAGTATTTAACTGGCTCTACAGTGTCTGGAAACAGTGGAGTTATTTCTGTCTTTCTCAGTCAGGCTTGGAGAACAACATCATCATCTTGGAGTGTTGTAGCTTGCTGCTTCAGATTCCCAATCGCAGCAAGCTGTAATGTTAATGGTTTGCTTACTGGGTTTCTTGCAAACTCAGTCTGTGGTTTGTATTTAGATAGATTATCTTAAAATCTCTCATTCTCTTCTTATAAAAGTTGATCATTTGAGTTTCAATGCTGAAGGAGGCAAAACAGGTAATATTCTTCAACGGAAACTCTGGCTGGAAGCTGCAATACTGAACATAGGATTTACATGAAAACGAGTTGTGCTCACAACAGAGGGAGGTGAACCTTACAATTGTCTTTGATTTGTAGCAGATATTCTGCAGGTGGAGGCTACTTCTAACTGAAAGGTGAAACAAGGAACTTAGAATTATCAGGAAAAGACAGTCTTTCAAGCAACAGAGGGAGGTGGATCTAGCTTTACGTTTGTTACAATTCTTAAGATTTTCAGTGCAGGAAGAGTTTAAAGCACAGCTGACTTATTTTGGGGCTGACTGCTTTCAGAGCACAAACCACTAGGCTGTTTTGGGGCTGGGGAGGTTTACATGTGTCTGACTTGGATGTCTGGATTTTTCTGTTTGATTAGTGGGGTATTTTCTCTGTCAAACTGTGTGTAGTGCATCTTGCTGACAGGAAGGCACTCATCGTGGTGGTGGGTCAGAGCTCTTAGCTGATTGTTTTGTGAGGGCACAGTTTAGGCCCAACCCCTTCTCACCCCTCACCTCACCCACCCCTGGAAATAGTTCCTTTATACCTGGGGTTCTGACATCATTTCCTCAAGAGTGCAAGGTGCATAACACTGTCATACTCTCTCTAACACACTGCACTGACAATATAAGCATACACATTGTATAATATATATATTTCTATATAACAAACCAGTCACACACACACACACAAAAAAGAAAAAAGTAGATAACATGTGGGGAGTAGTGCAATGTAATGGCTGTGGGGCAGCAGTCTTCTGGGAGTCTTTCTGGAGGCTGAGATGCTGCCCTATTTGCAGACAACTCTCTGCCCTGAGGGAGGAAGTTGCCCATCTTCTGGCCACACTGGACAATAGTAAGGGAACCTTCGCCCCAGGCCACACTGGATAGTAGGAAGGGGAACTTCTCCCATCCAGGGAGCACTAGAGCCACCACCACTACCTCAGAGGTTGTGAAGAAAGCACAGCAGTTGGACCACAGTGGGCTCAGGGAGGGTGAGGATGGTGGAACAGAGGCACATCCAGTCAGTTGTTCCACTCCACAATCCATACACCATTCTGGGGGAGCATAGCTCCCCTATGGATGCACCCACAGAGGAGACTAAGGAGGCTGAGGACAACTGTCACAAGGGAGGCCCACAGGAAAGAAGCAGAGGACACCACAAGGAAAGGAAGCAGCTCCTGGTGGGGGACTCCATTATTAGGGGGATAGAACTGGGGGAACAGGAAAAACTGAAGTAAGGTGCCTGCCTAGTGCATTGATTTGGAGGAACAGGAAGCACATTCTCAGGATCACAAGAACAGCTGCATGGGAGTCTGAGCAGAATGTCATTGTCCACCTAGGGACAAATGACTTTGCTCATCATGAGATTAGAGCAGTGCAGAAGGACTTTGTAGAACTGGGGAGGGGCCTAAGAGAAGTAGCACACACAGTATCCTTCTCAGAGGTGCTGCCTGTCAATGGCATGAGTGAGGTGAGGGTACTTTGCACCATGCAGTTTAATGAATGGTTGAAAAAATGGTGTGGAGCACAGGGGGTTTGGCTTCATTGGGGACTGGGGTTCTACCTGGAGGGACATCAGCCTATACTGGCAGGATGGTCTGCATCTGTCCAGGAAGGGAACAAGTCTTTTGAGCAGTCAGTTTAAAAGCTTCATTGGCAAGCTTTTAAACTAGTCAAGGGGGGAGGCACTGATAAGCAGCAGGAAAATCCCAGCCTCTCCCTACAAAACAGGGTACTAAATGAGAAAAAGACTAAGGTAGAAAGGTCAGTGGGGGATGTTGCAACAGAAGGTAAAGCCATCAAAAAATGGAGAGCAATGAGTATCAATGCCTGTAGTCTGAGTAACAAGCTTCCTGAATTAGTGGCCTTGATGGAGGAGGAACATCTGGATATCGTGGCAGTCACAGAAACATGCTACACACAAAACCATGACTGGGACATAAACATACCAGGATACACTATCTACAGGAGGGACAGGGAGGGTAAAAGAGGAGGAGGAGGAGTAGCTCTTTACATAAGGGAAGGAATCAAAGCAACAGAACGAAAAGAGAAAACAGGGAGGAGAAGAAGCACTGTGGGTAAATTTGGAGACTGGCAATGGCACACAATCTACAGGGGTTATACATACCCTTCTCAGGGGAGGAAATGGACAAGGAAAGATAGAAAGTGTACTTAGAATGGCAGAAAAAGGGGAGATATTGCTGATGGGTGATCTGAATATGCCAGATGTTAACTGGAGTGCAGTTGCAGCAGCCACTTCGAAGTGTGGGGTTATTCTAGATACCCTACAGGGGGCATGCCTTAGACAGCTAGTATTGGAGCCCACTTGAGAGGGAGCAATTTTAGACCTGGGTCTTTCAAATGGAGATGAAGAGAGGATCACAGATGTAGAAGTGGGTACCCATCTGGGAACTAGCGACCATCGAACAGTATAGTTCACAATAAACACAGCAATAGAGTCAAGCCATACAAAGGCAAAAGTACTGGACTTTAGGAGGGCTGACTTTGCCAAAATGGGTGAGTGCCTAAGGAATGCACTAGCAAATGGGCAGGAAGGAGGGGTGGAAGAACAATGGGGAATAATAAAAACTGCCATCACAAAGGTAACAAGCCTTTGTGTGAAACAAATAAACAAAACGGAATGATGTAAGAAACCACTATGGTTCTCAAAGGAAGTGGCAGTGAAGGTTCAAGAGCAAAAGAAAACATTCAGGAAGTACAAGGAATCACAGAAGGAGCAGAACAGAGAACTGTATTAGTTAAAGCAAAGGGAAGCTGGAAAGGCAGTCAGAACAGCAAAGGCCCAAACCGAGAAAAAGATAGCCAACTCAGTTAAGAAGGGGGATAAAACCTTTTATAGGTACATCAGGGAGTGAAGAAAGACCAAGGAAGGGATAGTGAGGCTTAATAAAGGGAAGGGAGGGTGGGCAGAGGGTGACTGTGAAAAGGCAAGAGATACTAAACAAATATTTTTGCTCAGTATTTACAAAGGAAGAGGAGGAGGTACCTAAAACAAACAGTAGAAACACTCTGGATACAGAAGTTGATACCAGCCCATTTACAGAAGAAAGGATTCTGAAAGAACTCTTAAAACTGAAGGTGGACAAAGCAATGGGGCCCGATGGGATTCATCCCAGAATTCTAAAAGAACTAAGGGTAGAATTAGTGACACCACTGACTACCCTGTTTAACAAATCATGGGAGGATGGGGTGGTACACGAGGACTGGAGGAGGGCAGATGTGATTCCCCTTCACAAAAGTGGGAGCAAGGCAGAAGCTGGAAACTACAAACCTGTTAGTTTAACCTCAGTGGTAGAGAAAATGATGGAATCACTTCTGAAGGAAAGAATTGTCGAGTATCTAGAGGCCAGAGGGACACAGGACCCAAGGCAGCATGGATTCACAGTGGGAAGGTCATGCCAGACAAATCTGATAGATTTCTTTGACTGGGTGACCAAAGTAGTAGATCAGGGAGGGGCTGTGGACAAGGCCTATCTAGACATTTTACACAGTCCCATACAAAAGGTTAATATACAAGTTAGCCAGCCTTGGAGTGGGTCCCAAGATGACAGCCTGGGTAAAGAATTGGCTGGAGAATAGGACACAGAGAGTAACAGTAAATGGAGTCCACTCTGAAGAAAGGGAGGTTACTAGTGGGGTACCACAGGGTTCAGTATTAGGACTGGTCCTCTTCAATGTCTTTATAAGTGACATTGCAGAGGGACTGGAAGAAAAAGTATGTCTCTTTGCAGATGACACAAAGATCTGCAACAGAGTTGATGCACAAGCTGAGGTGGAAAGGATGAGAAGGGACTTGGCAAGGTTAGAGGAATGGTCAAATGTATGGCAGCTTAGATTCAATGCTAAGAAGTGCAAGGTAATGCACCTGGGAAACAAAACCCAGGGGAAGAATACACAGTGGGGGGTGAGATACTAACAACAACAAAAATGGAAAGGGACCTGAAGGTAGTCACATCAGATGACCTAAAGGTGGGCAAGCAATGTGAGAGGGCAGCAAGGAGGTCTATGGGGATACTGGGATGCATAGGGAGAGGCATCACCAGTAGAAAACAGGAAGTTATTATCCCTCTGTACAGACAGCTGGTGAGACCCCATCTGGAGCACTGCATGCAGTTCTGGAGACCCACTGTCCGCCAAGACATAGACAGAATGGAAGCTGTCCAGAAGAGGGCAACTAAAATGGTGCAGGGTCTGCACTGAAAGACATATGAAGAGAGACTTAAGGAGCTTAATATGTATAGCCTCGAGGAAAGGAGGGAGAGGGACATGATAGAAACTTTCAAGTACCTCAAGGGAATCAACAAAGTCCAAGAGGGTGGCATCTTTCAAAAAAAGAGGTGTGCAAGAACAAGGGGGCACAATTTGAAGATAATGGGGGGCAGCTCAGAGGTAATTTAAGGAAGTATTTTTTTCACAGAGAGGGTTGTAGATGCATGGAACAGCCTTCTGGAGGATGTGGTGGAGTCAAAAACAGTGGTGGAATTCAAGCATGCATGGGACAGTCATAAGGCAATTCTAGGGAGTGGAGGTAGGAAGAAGTAGGCTGCTGGTTAACTAGGATCTGCAGCTTATCTATTAGGTAGGGAAATGGGCAGACTGGGTGGGCCAAGCGGTCCTTATCTGCCGTCAAATTCTATGTTTCTATAGCATAGTGATTTAAGGCTCTGAGCTGCAAATCTGGAGACCTTGGTTTTAATCCCACAGCCCCCACTTGTATACTGTGTGACCCTGAGCAAGTCACTTAACTTCATTGTGCTCCCAAATTGCTCCTGTAAACAAGCTTTTAGCTTAGTGTGTCTCTCCTGGTAAAAAAAAAAAATCTGCTGCTATGATGTATTCCCTATTAACGTGCTCTCTTGTGACTAGGTTTCGACCAATGAAAAGTGAGAATTACTCAAACCCATTCTATTCCTATTACTGAAACCAATAAACTGACATGTCACAGAAAGAATAATTTAATCCAAATTATTTTAAAATTGGAATGTTTGAAAAACACATTTCTGAGGTTAAATCTCCGGAAAGTTGATGGAGCTCTCAAAAGATTAAGGCGAAAACACATAACAGATGTGTTTACTTATTATAAGAAAATACTAATTAAATATCTATTTTTAGTTTGCAGGAGGTTTAAGTGCAATGAAACTTGGAGCCAGCAATCATCGCTTGATAATTGCCAGCTAAATCACACAACAGAGAAATCCCAACGGTATCCTCAGTGCAAGATGAGTTTCCATGACCTACATCTCATCACTGAACATCAGATTCATGAAGGAGAGGGGCAAGTGAAATGTACCAACTATCAGAGGAATGTAAGCAAACTAAATGCAGTTATATGTACTGACAAGAGTTTTGTTATGCAACATAAAACTACAACATGCCAAATTCACAAGAAACCATATAAATGTGATCAGTGTGACAAGAGTTTTACAGCAGAGAGTATCTTCATGAGGCATCAGCAAATTCACATGGGGGAGAGACAGTATAAATGCGCTGAATGCGACAAAAGTTTTGGTCGTAAGAGTACGCTGATTAGGCATCAGCGAATTCACTATGGAGAGAGACCGTATACATGTGTTGAATGCAACAAGAGTTTTCACCGGAAGGATAAACTGATAATGCATCAACGAATTCACTCTGGAGAGAGACCATATAAATGTGTTGAATGCAACAAGAGTTTTTATGAGAAGGGTGTTCTGATAAAACATCAGCGAATTCATTCTGGAGAGAGCCCATATAAATGTTCTGAATGCACCAAGATTTTTGTCCAGAAGAGTAGTCTGATAATTCATCAGCGAATTCACTCTGGAGAGAGACCACATAAATGTCTGGAATGCACCAAGAGTTTTGTCCAGAAGATTAGCCTGATAGTGCATCAGCGAATTCATTCTGGAGAGAGACCTTATAAATGTGCAGAATGTGATAAACATTTTTGAGACAAGGGTACCCTGATAAAACACCAGCGAATTCACTCGGGAGAAAAACCATATAAATGTGTTGAATGCGACAAGAGTTTTTGTGAGAAGAGTACCCTGATAAAACATCAGCAAATTCACTCTGGGAACACATAAAACAGATAAACAAAGTTATTGGAACCATCCAGAGGGATCCATATGATGTCACTGAAATAAACAGAATACATTATTGTGCAGCGAGACTTATAACAAATAGAGCAGTGCCAAAAAAGCAAGGAATGAAGAACAAAAAGAGAGGGAAATTCAGCATACCACCACAGAGAAAGTGGATAGAAGGGACAATTATGGAGCTAAGATCAGAAGCATCACTGCTGGAGGAGTTTAGAAAGGGTAATAGATCAATGAAAGTCATCAGGAAAGTGGATGAAATCAAAGAAAAATGCTGTATTAAAACAGATCAGGACCTAAATTTTACCATCTTAAATAACAAGCTTAAGATCTCTGCTCAAGCCGAGAAGCTCAGGAGATATGTAGAAAGGAACAATGAAAAAAATGCAAAATAGATGGTTAGAGAAGACCAAGAAATTCTATAGGGAGCTGGGAAACAAAACAGCCTACATAAAAACGCCACCAGCAAAGAAAGAAATTGAGGAATTCTGGAGAAGTATTTATGAAGACCCAGTTGAACATAATAGGGATGCAAAGTGGATACAGGAAATAGAAGACAGCATAAGAAATGGTACTACTAGAGATATGGAGTGGCCTGATGTAACAGCCGAGGAGGTAGAAGTGAAGATAAGGAAGGCCTCCAACTGGAAAACCCCAGGTCCAGATGCAGTACCTAACTTCTGGCTAAAAGTACTAACATCTTTGCACCAAGATTTAGCTACCTCAAAAAAATATTTATACACACATCCTGACTTGACACTCATCTGGTTAACGACAGGGAATATCACACTTCTTATTAAATCTGAACCTGTCAGTCTCCCCAAGAACTATCACCCAATAACCTGTTTACCAACAACATATAAACTATATACTGGAATCGATGCAGTTAGAGTCTACAATCATTTAGACTGCAATAAACTTATGGCAATAGAACAAAAAGGTAATAAAAGAAAATCATAAGATACAAAGGACAATCTCCTGTTGAACAAAGCCATTATGGAGAGCTGCAAAAAATGCTGAAATCTTAGTGTAGCATAGATCGACTACAAAAAAGCATTTGACAGTATCCCACACTCCTGGATCACTGAGTGTTTACGGATCTACAGGATACATCCCACATTGATAAACTTCATCACAACAACAATGACAAAGTGGCAAACCACCTGCAATTAAATCATGAGAAAGGTCAAATCACCATCCCAAATATAAGTATCCAACAAGGGATATTTCAAGGTGACTCCTTGTCACCACTTCTGTTTGCTTGCCCTCAATCCCTTGAGTAGCCTAATCAACAACCTAGGCTATGGATACAGCTTGAACCCCAGAAACAAAAACAATCAACCGCTAACATCTCACCTTCTATTTGTAGATGACCTAAAACTTTATAGTTCATCTGACAAACATTTGAAAGAACTACAAATTCTTAAGACCTTTTCTGATGACATACGGATGACGTTTGGCCTAGACAAATGTGCCAAAGCAACATAAAGAAAACATGAATCTGGCAGAGGTTTGTGACATAAAAGAACTTGAGCAAGAGGGAGTGTATAAATACCTGGGAATAGATGAAGGAGCAACAGCACAACATGAACAAATGAGAGTAAAAGTAAGCAAGAACTATTCTAGAAGGTTAAAACTAATTCTGAAAACTGCTTTGACAACACAAAATAAAGTGCAAGCTATAAATCAACTCACCCTTCCAGTGATATCATATAGCTTTGGTGTGATAGACTGGCCACAGAAAGTGTTGAACCAGCTAGATATAAAAACAAGAAAAATGTTTCATGCTCACCAATTAATATACAAAAATCAGTGCATGTCAAGATTATACATCCCAAGGGCAGAGGGAGGCATGGGCCTCATTGAGATTGATTACACATATAGATCCACAATAGTGGGGCTACATACATATTTACTGACATCCTTGGACCCAAATATAGTCACGGTCTTGCATCATAAAGAAAATAAGCCTAAAATGACTTCGCTCATCAAATTAGGAGAAGCCTTCAGAAGGGTAGCAGAGATTGATGTCAGTCCACAAGTAGATAAGGAATTGTCAGCAACTGAAAATGCAAAGAATCAGAAAAAGGAGTGTAAGGATAAAGACCAACATAAAAGAAAAAACAACTGGAAAGCCCATAATTATAGTGGAAAATACAGGGAGCTGCTGGGGCAACCACAGGTCGATCAAGCCCTGACCCATGAGTGGTTAAAAAGAGGTGAATTTAGGCCACGAGATGAGAGACTAATAATGGCAGCCCAAGATGGTTCACAAAATCCATAGGAGAAACAGACAAGTGCAGGTTCTGTAGTACAGAATTAGAAACAGTTGCGCATCTCGAGGCTGGATGTGAAGTACTCATGGCAGAAGGCCTGTATACTGAAAGACACAACAATGTAGCAAGATTGATCCACTGGAAACTGTGTAAACACTATAACATTCAGGTAGCTGAGAGACGCTGGAAACATGAACCACAAAGAATCACAGAGAATGAAGTAATGATCACATGGGATCACCCAATACCAACAGCCAAGAAAGTGGAAGCTAGAAAACCCGATATTGTAATACAAGAAAAGAGAACAAAGGTAGCATTGCTGATTGAAATAGCCACCCCTAGTGACTGCAGTGTGCTGCGTACAGAGAGACACAAAATCATGAAATACCAAGATATGCAGTCAGAAACCAAACTGATGTGGAATAAGGACACACAAATTGTTCCAGTAGTGCTTGGAGCAATGGGACTAATCAAAAGAACTTTCAGGCACATTTAAATATGCTACCAATACTTGTGACACCTTATGAACTTCAAAAGGAAGCCATTTTGGGGACGTTGTGTGTGCTGAGAAGAGCGCTCTCAGCAAACATCAAATATTAATACAGTACTAATTTCTTGAGTTTTGAATATGCCCTGGCTAAAGAATGGGGTCCATTCTTGCCACGGTATTAGAAATCCCTAAACATTTGGAGACACTAACCCCGAGAGAGAACATAGATGGTTTAGAGAAGACCCAAAGAAATTTTATAGGGAGCTGGGAAAGAAAACAACCAAAGTAACAACACCTCTGGAAAAGAAAGAAATTGAGGAATTCTGGAGAAGCATCTATGAAGACCCAGCTAAACATAGTAGGGATGCAAAGTGGATACAAGAAGTAAAAGATAACGTAGGAAATGGCACTACCAGGGATATGGAGTGGGCTGATGTAACAGCTAAGGAGATAGAAGCAAAGATAAAGGAGGCCCCCAACTGGAAAAAACCCAGGTTCAGATGCAGTACCCAACTTCTGGCTAAAAGTACTGACGTCTCTGCACCATGATTTAGCCACCTGTAAAAATTGTCTATATACATATCGCAAGTTGACACCCATCTGGCTAACATCAGGGAATACCATACTTCTTATTAAATCTGAGCCTGTTAGTCTCCCCAAGAACTATCACCCAATAACCTGTTTGACAACAACATATAAACTATACACTGGAACTGATACAGGTAGACTCTGCAGCCATTGAGACTACAACAGGCTCATGGCAATAGAACAAAAAGGCAATAAAAAAAAATCATATGGGACAAAGGACCATCTCTTGCTGAACAAAAGCCATAATGGAGAGCTGGAAAAATGTTTAAACCTTAGTGTAGCATGGATCGACTACAAAAAAGCATTTGACAGCATCCCACACTCCTGGATCATGGAGTGTTTAAAGATCTACAGGATACATCCCACACTGATAACTTCATTACAACCACTTTGAGAAAGTGGCAAACCACCTTGCAATTAAACCATGTGAAAGATCAAATCACCATCCCAAATATAAGCATCCAATGAGAAATATTTCAAGGTGACTCCCTGTCACTGCTTCTGTTTTGACTTGCCCTCAATCCCTTAAGTAATCTAATCAACAACCTTAGCTATGGATACAGCTTGAACCCCAAAAACAAAAACAATCAATAGCTAACATCTCATCTCCTCTTTGTAGATGACCTAAAGCTTTATAGTTCATAAGACAAACACCTGAAAGCACAACTACAAACCATTAAGATCTTCTCTGATGATATACTGATGACTTTTTGCCTAGACAAATATGCCAAAGCAACATTTATAGCAGGAAAGTTAACCCATAAAGAAAACATTAACCTGGTGGAGGGCTGTGACGCAAAAGAACTTGAGCAAGAGGGAGTGTATAAATACTTGGGAATAGAAGAAGGAGCAACAACACAACATGTACAAATGAGAGCGAAAATAAGCAAGGAATACTTTAGAAGGTTAAAGCTCATATTGAAAACTGCTTTGACAACATGAAATAAAGGGCAAGCTGTAAACCAACTTGCCCTTCCAGTGATAGCATACAGCTTTGATGTGATAGACTGGCCACAGAAAGTATTGAACCAGCTAGATATAAAAACAAGAAAACTGTTTCATGCTCACCAGTTAAGATATAAAAAACAGTGCACGCCAAGATTATACATACCAAGGTCAAAGGGAGGCATGGGCCTCTTTGAGATTGATTACACATACAGATCCACTACAGTGGGGCTACATACATACCTACTGACATCCTTGGACCCAAATATAATCAAGGTCCTGCATCATGAAGAAAATAAGCCTAAGATGACTTTACTCATCTAATTAGGAGAAGCCTTCAGAAGGGTAGCAGAGATTGATGTCAATCCACTAGTAGATAAGGAACAGTCAGCAACAGAAAGTGCAAAGAATCAGAAAAAGGAGAATAAGAACAAAGACCAACAGAAAAGAAAAAACTATTGGAAAGCCCATAATTATAGTGGAAAATACAGGGAGTTATTGGAACAACCACAGGTCGATCAAGCCCTGACCCATGAGTGGTTAAAAAGAGGTGAATTTAGGTCATGAGATGAGAGATTGATAATGGCAGCCCAAGATAGTGGACTATGCACCAGATGGTTCACAAAATCTGTAGGAAAAACAGCAGAAACAGACAAGTGCAGATTCTGTAGTACAGAATTAGAAACAGTTGTGCATATCTTGGCTGGATATGAAGTACTCATGGTAGAAGGCCTGTATACCGAAAGACACAACAATGTAGCAAGACTGATCCTCTGGAAATTGTGCAGACACTATAACATATAGGTAACAGAAACACTGGAAGCATGAACCACAAAGAATCGCAGAGCATGAAGAAGTAATGATCACATGGGATCACCCAATACCAACAGCCAAGAAAGTGGAAGCTAGAAAACCTGATATTGTAATACAAGAAAAAAGAACAAAGGTAGTATTGCTGATTGAAATAGCCACCCCTAGTGACTACAGTGTCCTGCATATAGAGAGGCACAAAATCATGCAATACCAAGATACGCCTTCGGCCCACTGGCAGGGCTGTTCATCTCCTGCCGCCACTGTGGTTCTCGTCCCCAGACCAGCTCGCAAGATCCAACCAAAACTGATGTGGAATAAGGACACAAAAATTGTTCCAATAGTGTTTGGAGCAATGGGACTAATCAAAAAGAACTTTCAGACACATTTAAATATGCCACCAATACTTGTGACACCTTATGAACTTCAAAAGGAAGCCATTTTGGGGACATTGCATGTGCTGAGAAGAGCGCTGTCAGCAAACATCAAAGACTAATACAGTACTAATTTCTTGGGTTTTGAATATGCCCTGGCTAAAGAATGGGGTCAGTTCTTGTCACGGTATCAGAAATCCCTAAACGTTTGGAGGCACTAACCCCAGGAGAGACCATAATGTGCTGAATGTAGCAAGAATTTTACATCAGAGCAATTTCAAAATGCATCTGAGTGGAAATGAGAAAACCAGACATTGTAACAGAAGAAAAAAAAAACAAAGGTAGCATTGCTGCAAAATAGTGACCCCTGGTGACTACAGTGTCCTGCACACAGAGAGACACAAAATCATGAAACAGGTATGCAGATAGAAACTAAACTGATGTGGAATAAAGACACACAAATCATTCGAACAGTGCTGGGAGTAACAGGGCTAATCAAAAAGAACTTTCAGGCACATCTAAATGTGCTACCAATATCTGTGACACCTTATGAGCTGTAAAAGGAAGGTACCCCGGGGATGATGTGCATGCTGTCAACGATCTCAGCAAACATCAAAGACTAATACAACACTGATTTCCTCATTTTTGAATATGCCCTGCCTTATGAATGGGGTCCATTCTCATCACAGCACTAGAAATCCCTGAACATTTGGAGGCACTAACCCCGAGAGAGACTATATTAATGTGTTGAATCTGAGAAGAGTTTTTTATCATAATAATTGTATGATAAAACATCAGTGAATTCAAATGGGCAGAGACCATATTTTTTTATTTTATTGAAACCTTTAGAGACAAGATAACCTATCAGTGGATTTACTATTGCATCCTGACAGGCATTTGCACAACACCCAACATCCAAATGCCACAATCCCAACACCCGTTTGCCCGACAGTTCAAGTTTTCCCACAGCAGAGTCTTTTTCATGTTTCAGGGAGGGGAGACTTTGCCCCTTGTTTCCCCCCCCCCCACACACACATTTTAAGATTACAAACTCCACTGTGGGCAAAATTGAACTGTCAGGCAAATGATTGTTGGGATTGTGGCATCAGGATGTTGGGTACAGGCAAGTGCATTTTGGTTTAATGAATGGATATCTTATAAGCATAAGTGCTCATTTACAAAGGTTGTATATCAAATACAAAATCACAAAAACATTAACAAGTACAATAAGCAGTCGATGGAGATGCAGTTGAGTCAGGCTTCAGACACTTAAGACAGAACAATTACATACACTTTTGAAAAAAACTGATACCGATCATTGCATAAAAAGTCACAGGTTATGTAACATGAGAAACCAAATAAAACTGCTTAAAGATTACAGTTGCCTTGGACTGCAAAGGCAGACCTCAAAGACCTTTTGAACTGATTAAACTTGGGAAGATTCATCGATGTATTAGGCAATTCACTTAAACATTTAGTAACCCTGACAGCAAATGACCACCTTCCCAGCTGAGTATGCTGGAAAGAAGAATTAAGAGCATTCCTGGCCATGTTCCTGGTATTGTATTGATTGGAGACAGTGCAGAAGTATTTTGTTAAAGCAAGGCATGTTAGGCCCAAGAACACTTTTTTGGCTGGAAAACACATCCCGAGCTTTATTCTGTTGGATATGGAAAGTAGTTAGTGAATGTGTAAGTGGTACAACTATGAGTGAGTTATCTGCACCACATACAAAGCAGAAGTCCTTATTACAGATCAGCTTTACTCTGTTTAGCACCATGTCACAGGCAGGAGCATAAACAGGGAGCTCATAATCTGTAAGTGACAGAATGGAGCTGGCCACAATAAGGAATCTAGCATTCTGTGAGACTTCGGGTAATGATGGAGTCAGACATCACTTGTCAGGATGCAAACTTATTTATTCTTGCAGCAGTATAAAAACAAAAGAGAACTGAGACAACAAAAATAAAAATAAAATATATAGAAAACCAAAAATCAATATAAAAAGAAAAACACATAGGAATCCAGGACAAAGCATCATACAGGGAGCAGTGATGAACTGTGGGACTACATCATAATACATATCGAGCTATTTTATGATATAATGCATCCAGTTTTACGGAATTTTTTTGTCTCTCTCTTGTGAAGCTTTTGCCTTATGTAAATTATAGGGTGTTCCTCTCCATCAATAATCTGTGATAAAACTGCACCAATTCCAGCGTTGGAAGCATTGGTCTGAACTGTAAAAGGGGTAGAAAAATCAGGGCTTTATAGGATGGGTGAGGAACATAAATGCGCCTTTATGGTGCAAAATATCTCTTCACAAGCTGGAGTCCAGACAACCTTAGTAGGTTTATTTTTCTTTGTTAGATCAGTTAGTGGGCTGGCTATAGTTGCAAAGTTAGAGACAAATTGCCTATAATATCCAGCCAATCCCAAAAAAAAGACCTAACATGCTTTTTTGTGACTGGACGGGGACTCTGTGTCACAACATCAACCGTTCCTATTTCGGGTTTAATTTGCCCATGTCCAATTAGAAACCCTAAATACTTAGTTTCCCCCATTGCCAGGGAACATTTGGCTGGATTTATGGTAAGGCCTGCCTGAGTGATTGTGGTAAGGGCATTTGTGAGGTGTTGTACATGCTCCTCCCAGCTAGGGCTAAACACTACCACATCATTGAGGTTGGCTGTGCTATAGGGCATACGTGATCTCAGTATTCTATCCATAAACCTTTGAAAAGTGGTAGGCGCACCATGCAATCCGAAGGGCATCGTTACAAAGTGAAATAGCCCTATTGGAGCACTAAAGGCGGTCTTCTCTCTGGTCTCTCTTTAGTCAGGGGGCTCTGCCAATAGAATTTTGTGAGATACAGCATGCTGATATACTGAGCATTGCGAAGATGGTTGATGATATCATCTATATGGGGCATAGGATATCCATCAGACATTCAGATTGCATTAAGGCACTGAAAATCAAGGCATAGCCAGACCCCTCCTTCCTTCTTACTTACTACAATAATAGGGAAGCCCTATTCACTTTTGGATTCTTCTATCACCCCCATCTGTCACATTTTATGGACCTCCTTAATGACCTCTCCCCACACCTTTTCAGGTAATTGATAAGGTTTTAACTGTATAGGTATCTCCTGAGTTTTATTGATATGATGTTCTACCCCATGGGCTCTTCCAGTTTCAAAAGTAAACTTTTTTTCTAAGTCTGCAGTACATTGTCCAGTTCTTCCCTTTGATCTGGTTCTAGGTCAGGATTGATGTATATAGTTTGGTTAGATATTCCAGTACCTTCCAACCTCTGATATGCCATGTCTATTTCCCTGCTGTGTTGTTCAGGGAATACATACATGGCTGGAGTGGTACTGGGCTCAGGTCTCTCACGCCATTTCTTTAGGAGACTGGTGTGGTGTATATCTTTTGTTTATGTCTCCTATCTGGTATTTCTATTTTATTTAATTTACCGTTCCGGTCTGTCTTTGGACCAGGTAGGGACATTGCCACTTGATCATTAATTTGTTATTAGAAAATGGTGATAACAAAATAACTCTGCCACCTGGATGAACAACCTTACTGCCCACACCCAGATCATACATCTCCTTTTGGTATTTTTTTTTATCCTGATTTTGGTGATGAGCCAACTGTATGTACCTTAACAACCTCTGTCTTAACTGGGATAAGTATTCAAGAGCAGTGTGGGTACCTGTTCCCTTGCCATCCTCCCAGTGCTTTTTGATGACATCTACAGAACCCCCAGGGTTCCTTCCAAATAGCAGTTTGAATGGGGAAAAACCTGTGGATGCCTGGGGCACCTCTCTGTATGCAAACATGAGAAATGGGAGATAACTATCCCAATGTTTACCTTCATAGCTTACAAATTTCTGAAGCATTTTCTTCAGTGTTTGACTGAAGTGTTCTACCAGGGCATCTGTTTGTGGATGGTAGGGTGAGGTATGGATAGTTTCAATACCCAGGATCTGATATAAATGCTTCAGTAAGAGAGAACAACAGTTGTTACCCCTGTCTGTGAGTCGTTCTTTAGGAATACCCATTCTGCTAAAGACCTTCACCAGTTCATGAGCTATCTTTTCTGCTGTTATTGTCCACAAAGGAATAGCCTCTGGATATTTGGTGGCATAGTCACAAATTGCAAGGATAAATCTGTTACCCTTGGCACTTTTGGGCAGAGGTCTCACCATATCCATTGCCATTCTCTGAAATGGAGTGTATATCAAGGGAAGGGGTTGTAAAGGCACTCTTTCTTTTCTGTTAATCAGGGCTACTTTCTGACATTCAGCACAACTCTTATAGTAGTCTTCTACCTGCTCATGTATGCCTGCCAAAAAAAAAAAAACAGTGTAGCAGTCTACTGAGAGTTTGATCCCTGTCTAAATGTCCTGCCCAAGGGACATCATGAGCCAAGCGTGTTAGCTGTAAGTGATATCTGGTTGGCACTACTAACTGCTGTAGAACCTCCCCTGTTTTGGGATTCTTACAGCTTCTGTATAACTTCCCTCGCTGTACCTTATAGACTGGGCTTGTTGGTTCAGGCTCTTCTTTATCTACCTGTAAATAAAAAAAAAAAAAGGTTGTAAGATTATATCTGATTTTTGTTCATCAGGAAAACTATTTTTAGCAACACAGTGCAATAAGTCTGTATCAGAGTCCTTGTTTTGCTGGGTCCATTGTAACTGTGCCTGTCTCTTCTCTTTCTTGGTCTTTTTGGCTTTACCTAGCCCTTCAAACAGTTCTTCATCAAAAGAGAATTCTTGAGTCAGAGTTTGTTCCTGCTTTACCTGGGCCCAGATAGTGATGGCACACACATTGGCCACTGAAAAACTCAACATAGCAAAAGCAGGATAATCATGTCTTATTAATACAGGCACAGGTAACTTTGGAACTAAACCAACCCTGAGTTGTTGGGTCATGCCTTGTACTTGTAATGTCGCATCTTTCAAGGTATAATAATGTACAACTCCATGGATGTATGCTACACCTGTCTTATCCCTTTTTGTGACTCCTCCCTGTAGCAAGTCGGTCCTGACCAGGGTTTGTTTACTCCCATAGTCTTATCAGTCTGAGAACCTCCTGACCTTCTATGTGTACTGCTGTTAAGTACTGTCCCCAGTCTGCTAATCCAGGTGTGTGGGCTCACTTTGTTTTAGGCCAAAACCTGGCAATGTGTCCCTTTCCCTGGCACTCCCGGCAAATAATGTCAGAATTGAAGTGTCGTCTTAGTTTGCCATTCTTATTGGTATCAGTAGCATTAGCAAGGTTCACAGAAGAACCAAAAGTAAAGGATCTTACCATGGGTGGGGTAGCACTGGCCCCAGAGTGTTCTTTTTGATGTTGGCCTCTAGCAGTCAGGTAGTCCTCTGCAAGGTTACTAGCCTTTTCAGCCATCTCTGGGTGGTGCTGCCGAATCCACATCTGGGCATCGTGAGGCAGGATTTTAAAAAATTGTTTCTAAGTTGATGGCTTCCAAAATCCATTCCATATTTCTAGTAATGGGCTAGAACCACTTCTTACACAAGTCCTGTAACTGTACATAGGCTTCTTGAGGGGAATCTACAGACTGATAATGGAATGTTCTGAACCTTTGCCGGTATGTTTCTACACTTATAATGTTTCAGTATGGCCTGGCATACTTGATTGTAGTTATTGGGAAACCAGCTGTCCACATGGCTATAGGCAAGCTGTGCTTTACCCACCAAATAAGGGGCTAAGCATACCGCCCACTGATCTCTTGGCCAACCACAAGTCATTGCTTCTCTCTTGAAGGTGGTTATATATGCCTCAGTGTCTTCAGTCTCCATTAATGTTGAAAGCGGAATATCTCTGGGGCCACTTACAGAGGAAGGGGGTCTGGCAATACCGAGGACCTGGATGACTCTGAGGGTATCAGTCCATCTAGCCTCACTCTGGAACCGATCCCTCTCTCTTTGTTTCTCCATATCCATCTGTCTGATACAGAGCCAATGCAGGAGATCTTGTATGACTGTTGGTGGCTGTTATTCTGGAAGATCTGCTACCCCTCCTGTATCACCTTCCATCTCTTTCTTATCCTCTTTATCTTCTTTCTTTGCCATCCGCCATCTCACATCCTCCAGACCTGTCAACAATGGTATCTGTAGTTGCTCTGTCATGGTTCTAGTCAAAATCCCACTGGATTTAGGCTTCTCTGCTTTGTCACACTGTATCCATAATCTACCAGGAAACTTTCTGCAATATCCAACTTGAAGCACCATCTGGGCACTCCACCATCCCACTTCTCACACTAAATGTGAGAATGTGGGTAAAGATGGATTCAGACACCACTTGTCAGGATGCAAAATGATTTATTCTTGCAGCAGTATAAAAACAAAAGTGAACCGAGATGACAAAAATAAAGAGCAAAATATACAGAAAGCAAGAAAACAAGAAAAACACAGTTAATACTGTGTACGGTACCACCTAGTAGACTGCTAGGGTACTCATAGGGTTAGCATCTCACCACCCTACACCAGACTGATTAAATTTGAGAACAAAGCTCTTTTTATACCAGAACTTTACTATGTGAATAGGGCTAAGCTCTGCCCCTTTTTACTTCAGTGACAAAACAAGCTTTAAGCCTTTGAAAATTAATCTGTTTGTTTAGTATCACCAGTATTTCAGCCCATAGTAATAACTTTGATACAAAAATACATAAAAGAGCAAGAAACACACTTTTTCCACAGAGAGTTTGTGGACAGGCCCCTTCCACAAACTCTCTGCTCTATTTAAGATGGGAAGAAAGGGATGACCGGCTCTATAGAAGTTACAGAAGGCTTGAGAGGGTCCTGTAAGCAGAGAAAAGTGCAACAAAACAAAGAGCAAAATTTATCGGGTAATTACCTCTTATTTTAACTCTTTTCCTTTTTCTTCCCTCCAGCTTAAGCAAGCTCCAAATGTAACCTTTTCCAGGAACCTGATAACTACTAGAAGGCATTTGTTCTAAATAAGAAAACAGAAGCCGAGTGCAGTATGAAGCCGAAGTGCTCCAAGCTCAGTCTAATGCCACCCCTCCTACTTTGGCTCTGCTATTTAATTTTCCCCTTGACAGCTGCAGAATTTCAGCCTTGCAAGTTCTGAGGACATGCAATAAGCAGTGCTGAGCTTGCGACAGGAGACTGCTGCCTTTGAGACAAGGCAGTTCCCTATTTCTCACTCCCATACTAGCAGGCAGGCATTACTTATGCATTTAACCTTTTAAACAACTATCCCTGTAGCAAAGTACAGTGTTTGTTTGTTTAAACTCTTGACAGCTTAATAGCCACTTCTGCAGAAGTTTCACAGTAAACTTAACTTTCACTTTATTCAGCTTAGCTCCAACCATGGCTATTTTCTAATACAAATCATTCATGGGACATATGCGCATGATCAAGCAGGCAGACATTCATATGATCGAGCAGGAAACCCAATTGTTAATCTGTCTGAAATCCCTTTGTATGTCTGTGCATTATAGGGACTAAGAGAAAGATTGCAATACAGGATAGACAGACCATCTATAGGTGGCCTTCCTGTAGATGGAGAAACTTAAGACAGCAGAGAAAAAAACAAAACAGAAAGTGATAGTGAAGGACAGAGATCCTGTTGCAACAGTCTTTGAGAAGTGAAAACTGTCTTTTTTTGCACACAGACCCTACAACACATCCCTAGAGAGATTATTCCTGTTCTGGTGTAAGGCACTTGTCTTCTGTTAACTATGACCACCAGATTGTCAGAATGTGGTAGAAAAGATAAGGTGTCATCCAGAGTTACTCCAAGGTATTTGAAGATCTCCACCTGTTCGAGGTTTTGACCTTGGCCATTTCAGACGACAAAAGGTGGATCTTTACTGTTCAGTGGGAGGCTAGAAAAGAGCATGGTCATTGTTTTTTGTAATTTAGGACCAGATTGTTATTGGAGAACCTGCTTTCAAGTGACCTAAAGTTACTTTAGAGAATGGCAGTAAGACTGTCTAGGTCAGGATTTTTGGAATGGATGACATTATCTTCAGCATAAAGGAGTACACTGGCTATCTGACAAGCATCGGGTAGATGACTTTTATGAAGAGGCCAAAAAGGAGTGTGCCCAGGATGGAGCCCTAGTGGACACCAATAGATACTCCTCTAATGTTAGACAAAGATGTATCGATCTTCCTTTGGGGAACAATCAAAGAGATAACTGTGGAACCAGTCAACTGTGTTCCATGACAAACCTAGGCCAAAGGGTTTGTTACATAGGAGCTTGTGGTTGACCACATTGAAGGTTTTAGTAAGATAAAGGTATATAGCTCTAACTAGGTCACCATTGTCAAGGGCCTTATGAACATGGTGTATTCTAACAACACTGAGTTGATGCTGTGGTGCTTCTGGAAGCCATGCTGCTGTACACATTGGACACTGTATTGTTTGAGGTATGTGTCAAGTTGGTGAGAGACAGTTCTCTTGAGGGTCTTCAACAGGGGGGAGAAAGAATAGAAACAGGTCTATAATTCACAAAGCTAGTGTAGTCTCCATTTTGAAAACTGATGTAAGCAGTGGAACTTCTACTTCTCTGGGAACTGCTAGTAGCACAGGGAAAAGATAACATTTCTAGATCAGGCAGTGTGAAAATTCCTCTACCACCAAGGCAAGAAATTTCATATCATCTGAGTCACTCCCACACATAGCTTTGCCAAGTACCATGCTAATGTATTTCACAGTGTCTTAGACTAAAATAGCCTAAAAGTAGAAAATAAAGTACCTTGTTTCACAGCCCAACCTCTGGGAGGCTTCAAGACTTGGTTCCCTGCCGATGTCTGGACAGGCTCAATGGGGATAAAAGACCTGAGGTGAGTAAAAGTTGTGTTGAAATAATTGGCAGTTTCAGTGGGATCAAATACCTCTTGACCCTCCACCATATGCATTAAAGAGTGTTTTTGACTCCCTTGCTAATTATCTCTGGGATGTTGTCCTAGAATCTTTTGCCATCACTCTAGTTCATGGTCTGCTGGTCCTTACAGAGGTCAGATTTGGTCTTTTTAATCATACTGGTGCACTTCCTATGGGCTTCCATATGCCTCAGCAGCTAGTGCCAACAGATTGTCCCTCCCTAACTCTCATGCAAGCAAGGAGTTTGGAGGTGATCCAGCTGAAGGGTGTTCCTCTTCCCTTGTATTTTAGGAATGGGACTAATGCTGGTAAACTAGGTAAGACATTTGTTGGTGATAGGCAGCAGAGAAACTTAATGTCACTCTGCATCCTTTATTAGTTTGTATCCTGGGGGAAGTCTCACTCCTTGGAATCTTACTATGGTCTACTTCAGTCTGTTGGGGGGCAGTTTCTGCTTCCCTAATTTCTTCTGCCACACCCCTCAGCTAGTTTAAATGCTCATCACATTAACATTTAAATCATTCATTGAGGACTGTGGTTCCCCTTGTGGATGAATGCAGGGGTTTCACCCCTGTATAGACTCTCATCCTGCCAGCTGACTCTCCAGTCCCAAATGTAGATGAATCCCACCTTTCTGCACAGTTCCCTCAGCCATGAACTGAAGGTTGTGGTGTGGAGTACCCTTTCCTCCCCTATCATTGACGGTGCCTTAGCAAAAGCTACTGAGCATGCCACTTGTCTAAGAACGCTCCCAAGTTCCATAAACTCCCCCGGCACTATCCCAGCTCTGCCCCTAGCCAGTGCATTTGTCCACAGCTGGGCAATGACATCCAGTTCCCCCTTCCTACCTGCTGCCCTAGTTATTTCTAGGATATGTTTCTCCTCCCTCCTTTCTGTGTTGCCATGTAGGTGTCTGACTTCCCTCTCCACCCCTTCCTATTCCCAAATCTGTCTCCATGACTATCATTCAGTGTTCACAGAGCAAGAAGAATAGGATGTGCCACAAAAAAAGTAACAGAAGCTTTGGAGTGACGAAGGTGGACACAAGTCCTTTCTTGCAGGACAGAGTCGTAAAAGGACTAACTAATCTGAAGCTGGACAAATCAATGGGGCCATATGGGGGAATGTAGGCTATTAATGGACCTCAGGAAGATAGTGGCTACACCTGTGACAGTCCTATTTAACATCTCACTGGAAACAAGTGATTCCGGAGGATGACTGATATTGTCTACAAAAGTGGTAACAGTGAGAAGGCAGACAGTTATCAGTGTAACATTTTTGGTGGAAAAGTTAATGTAATCACTGCTGAAGGAAAGGATTATGGACTATCTGGAATCCAGTGGGTTACAAGACATTAAGCAGCATTGATTCATGGGGGGAGGGCATGTCAAACAATTCCAGAAGATTTATTTGACTGGGTGACGAAAGATTTAGATCAGGGTGGAGCAATGGGTATGACCTACTGAGATTTCAGTAAGGCTTTCTACACCGTTCCATGTAGCAGACTAGCAAGCAGACAAGCTGTGTAGCTTAGGAGTAGGTCCAGAGGTAATACAGTAGATAAGAAATTGGTTAGGGGATAGGAGACTGAAGGGGTAGCTCAGGGATCAGTGCTAGGACCGGTCCTCTTTAATGTCTTTACAAGTAACTTTGCAGATGAGCTAGAAGGGAAGGCCTGTCTCTTTGTGGATATCACCAAAATCTGCAACATGGTGGACACTTGTGTGTGTGTGTGTGTGTGTGTGTGTGTGTGTGTGTGTGTGTGTGAAGGATGAACAAAAGCCTGAGAAAAAGTAGAGGAGTGAAGTGTATGGCAGCTGGGTTTCAATGTGAATAAGTGCAAAATAATTCACTTGGTGAAAAGAAACCCAGGGGCAGAGTAAAAAATGGGTGGAGTGGTATTAATGACTACTACACAGGAAAGAGACCTAATGATAAGCATATCTAAATAACTTTAAGGTGGCCAGGTAGTGTGATAAGGCAGTTGGGAGGACTAATGGGATGCTGGGGTGAATAGGGAAGGATATCACCAGTCAAAAGAAAAGAGGGTGCTGCCTCTGCATAGAACGCTGGTAAAACCCCACTTACAGTACTATGTCCAGTTCTGGAGACCACATCTTCAAAAGGACATAGGCAAAGAGGAGGTAGTCCAGATGAGCATTACTAAAAGAGTGCAGGGTCTACTTCAGAAGTCCTAGGATGAGAGCCTGAAGGACCTCAATATGTACACCCTGAAAGAGAGGAGGGAGAGGGGGAATATGACTGAGAATAAATACCTCACAGGGTTAATAAGGTACATGAGGGCAGTGTTTTTCAGAAGAAAATGTGCTCAAGGACAAGTGGACATAATATGAAGCTGGATGGGTAGATTCAGAAGAGATATGAGGAAGTACTTTTTCACAGAAAATGTGGATTCCTGTAACATCCTTCCAGCAAAGGTGGCAGGGCAAAAACAGCAATGGTGTTCAAGAATACATGGAGCAGACAAAGAAGAATCATAATGGGGAGGGAGAAAGAGCTGTAGATCAAGTATGGTCTGCGGTAATAATGTATTTATTTTTTTACCAGGAGAGACACACTAAGCTGAAGCTTGTTTACAGGTGAGACCTGGAAGCACAAGTAAGTTAGGTGACTTGCTCAGGGTCGCACAGTATGCAAGTGGGGGCTGTGAGTTTCAAATCCAGGTTTGCAGCTCGGAGCCTTGAACCACTGCACTATACTGCCTCCGAATAGGTAGATAGGGAAAAATGGGCAGACTGGGTGGGCCAAGTGGTCCTTGCCTACCATCAAATTCTATTTCTATATATGTGTCAGATCAAGAAGGTGAAAGAGGTAACAAAAAAAGGACCAGCCATACCTGCTCCCCCTTCCTGCAGTTCTTTGTAATGTCTTACCCCAGCAGAATAAAACCACGGTGGTGGAGGCCTTCATTGTGGATTCCCCAGAGGACCTGGTATGCTTCACTGAAACCAGGTTTGGAGATTACTCTGGTCCTGTGCTTGAGGCATGTAACCCACTGGATTACGTGGTGGTGCATTACAAGAGGTGGGGGTGGAAGGGGAAAGGATGATTATCTGTTTTAGATCCACTATGAGACTGATGGCATATCCTACAGTGGAAAACACTTCATTTTAATGCATGGACATTCAAGAAAGTCTGGGTACAGGTTGCAGAATCATCCTTCTGTACCATCCTCTGGGTCACAAGGGTAATTTTTTTTTGCAGGAGCTAGAGATTTTCATGGCCAGTCTAGTGGTGGACACATCCAGCCTATTTGTGCTACGCTTGGGTCGAAGATGACAGGTCTTAGCTTTGACAACTATTCTTCCAGATTATGTTCTCACCAGGCCTAGATCTGGCAGTTGCCACTGGGGCCCACTAAAAAGGCCACACCTTAGATTTGGTTTTCACGTTGGGACTGGATCATCATGCCATACAGCTTTGTTGTAGCCCCCCCCTTTTTTGAAACCCTCTCAGTAGAGAGGGTCAAATATCACTCTGAGATATTATTATTACCCCCAAGACTTTTTCCTTTCTGGTGGTCATCAGTACCACTCTTCCCATTTTGTACTCCACCCCTAGTTTATGCACCCCATGTATATGGTTTTACAGTTCTTTGCATTGAATCTTAGTTGCCACGCCCTTTGTTCCACTCTAAGGACCGAACCCAGGCCCTTCACCCTCTTCTGTCTTGAAGCCTGTAACTCTACCACTGTACTAAGCTTCCTAGAAAGACCATTAAATGCCATTACCAAGGCTAAGGCACTGTATAGGACTCTCATGTATAGGTGGTTGTTTGAGTCCTACTTATCTGGCAGAGTGCAGGGGGCTTTGGGTGGAAACGTCTTGGATGCTGTTGCTCTCACAGTGAATTGCCTCTGGTTGATTCTGGTACTTATGTTGTCTACTCTGTACATGTTGCCATTGGGGAGATCATCAGGTAGTATGGTCTTGGTTTTCACTTCTATGCATGTGATACCCAAATATATTTGGTGTGTGCTTCTGATAGGGTAATGCAGTAGCTGTGGTGGACAAGTATCTATTAGAGATCCAGGACTGAATGACTTCCAGCTGGCTCAGGCTCAGCTCATCAAAGATGGATGTGTTATTGGCAAAGGCAAGTCGAGTGGCTGCAGCAATGGATAGTGATGGTGCCTTGCTGCCATCTTTAACTGGTACAATACCAGAAGCTATTAATAAGAACTTAGGCATTACTGTAGATAATAAACTGACACTAGAATATCAAGTGTCATCCCTTGTCTGCAGTGGTTTTTATCATCTATGGAATATCACCTAAATTCATACCTATTTTGTTTCCTCTGACCTGGAAGCACTAGTGCATACTTTTGTGTCCTCCCAGTTGGATTACTATAACACTCCTTACCCTGAGCTATCGGTGGGGCTGGTGCATTGCTTGCAATTGATGCAAGAATGTGGCAGTCCAGCTGGTAGTTGGGACCTCTTGGTCTTGGCATGATATGCCAGTTATCCAGGAATTGCACTGGCTGCCAGTAAGGTGGTGTATCAGTTTCAGGATACATTTACTGGCATACAAAAATGAGCACAGTATGCAAAACCCTCCTCAGCATACAAAGCCCTGCTCAGCATATAAAACACTTAATGGTATACAAAGTAAAAATAACAAAAGGCAGTGCACACCCCCACCTACCTCTCAAGTAAAGGGTAAATCTAATAATCAGTTTTTCCAGCCTGGATTGGCTACTTACTAATTTGATTTCAAAAGGAGTTGGGGTCTCTTAGTATTCACCTCAGGGCCCTGTTGTGAAGTTGTCCAGCTACCACCGTTGAGATGGACCACCCATCAGCTGGGTCCCTACCCCAAACTGCATCTGCTTCATGTAGCTTACATTATATAGGGTTTCTCAGCCTGAAATGGGCTTAATTAAGGTATGGTCCCCAGTCAATGTGCAGGTAACTGGTGGGGAGCTAGCTAATGAGAGTACCATATTTCTCCCTTAGTAACATGAACCAATGTTAATTTCTCACCCCTGCTCACTCGCAAGCTATAAATGGGATATTGAATGAGGGGTGCTACTGCATATGGTATATATCAATAAAAAGAACAAATGTCTGTGCACACCCTCACCCCCACTCCCCCCAAGTAAAGGGTGAATCTAATAAACATTTTTTCAGCCTGGATTGGCTACTTACTAATTTGATTTCAAAAGGAGCGGGGATCTCTGGGTATTTACCTCAAGGCCTTGTTTTGAAGTCACCCAGCTACTATCATTGAGGTGGACCACCCATGAGCTGGGTTCCTACCCCAAACTGCATCTGCTTCAAATAACTTCCTTTATATGAGGTGCTGCAGATTGAAATGGGCTTAGTTAAGGTGTAGTCCCCAGCCAATGTGCAGGTAACTGATATACAAAGTCCTGCATGGTATACAAAGCCCCAAACAGTATACTAAACCCTGCACAGTATACAAAGCCCTGTATGGTATGCAAGGCCTGTCCTGGCATGGTATACAAAGCCCTGCACAATATGGTGTACAAAGGCCCAGCATGGTATACAAAACCCTGCACAGTATACAAAGCCCAATAGAGAATACAAAGCCCTGCACACTACGGTATACAAAGGCCCAGCATGGTATACAAAGCCCTGCACAGTATACAAAGCCCTGTACAGAATACGGTATACAAAGGCCCGCATGGTATACAAAGCCCTGCACAATGTGGCCCTCAGCTATCTGAAAGGCCTTTTGACAGGATACACTCTCATCCACTGTCTTCATTCCACTGAGGCTGATTTCCACACAGTTCCACGCGCCTGACAAAAATCCTCAGGAGGTAAAGCTTTTTTGTGTGATGGCTGCAGTGGTGTGGAATGTGCTTCCACCTTCAGTTAGAGGAGCCACCCCCCCTTGGGATGTTGTAAAAGTTTACTGAATAGACATATTTTTCATCAGGCATTTGGGACCACCTGAAAACATTTTTAACCTGTGATTTATTATTTATCGTTATGTCTGTTATGCAAGGAATGAAAGGGGGTAGTGGTGCTTTATATGAAGGAGAGCATGAAAGCAACAGAAATACATGGAATTCAGGGGAGGGCAGAGGTGCTGTGCGTTTACCCATGAGCTAGGACATGGAGCTGCTATTCGGACAGCTTTGATGTATAGGGCTGCAGCATAGGGGGTGGACCTGGACAAGGAAATATTAGGAGCAATTAGCAAAAGGCCCGAAAGGGGGAGGTATTGCTGGTAGTGAACTTCAACATTTTAAATGTAGATTGAAGCCAAGCATCCCTGAGACAGCTTCGGCTAGGGGCAGGGACATCCTGCATTCCCTGCAGAGGGCACTCCTCACACAACTAGTCAGTGAACCCACTCGTGATGGGGAAATACTGGACCTGATGTTTGCAAAACACAGACAGCGGTGCAGATGTCTAGATGGGAAGCCACCAGTGATCATCATACAGTGTGTTTAAACATAAGAACTGCTGCAGAATACAAACACAATGGTGAGAGTCCTCCACTTCAGAAAGGCTGCCTTTATCAGCATAAGTGAATTCCTCAGTAATGACCTGACTGTGACCGGGTTGAATAAGACCCTGCTCCAGTGGTCATGCAGAAAGAGTGTTAACAGCAAGGATCTTTTCTGTCCTGTGTCTGCTTACATGCACAATCAAAAATTCACATGAGATCTAGGACTTGATAAACCCTAGGTCTCATGCCTCCCCCATGCCTCGCTATCTCCCTGCCTTTGTTTCTTGCTGTATCTACCTTGCTTCTATATGGTTACAAAAGTACATGTGTGAATATCTATATGAAACCGAGTTCCCTGATTTGTAAAATTGAGATATCTATAATGTTTGAAATGAGTGTGAAAAGATGCTAGGTTCTTGAGAGAGAGAGAGAGAGACAAGTTATAATGCAGTTTGACAGTTTGGCCTCCATATCTCAACAAGAGGCAAGCTTACAGCTTAGATCACAAGGTACTTTTTCTTAGCCTCTTGCAGGAAATCATGTTACAAATTCTGTACAAGCAAGAAACAACCTGTCTCCAACTGAAGGATATAGCAATTAACCTGTTTAAAAGAGGCATTATAAAGGAGGAGCGAGAGAGGAAGCTGAATGATGTAGTTTCATTTTTGGTTTTGTTGGACTTCGCTGTTTTGACTGCTATGTTTGAAATCATTTTGTGTTTTAATTTTTTTCATTCTATTGTTGTTGAAAATAATAAAATGCAACTTGCAAAATGTTGTTACTACTCCTGGTTTTCCTATGCTTCCTGACATATGCCTCATTGACAGATGGTTTTATTAGTGGGATTTATGCCATACATACTCTAAGCCAGGAGATTTTTGTGTGAGTGATAAACTTGGTGCCAGGGAAGCATAGACGAAAGGTATGCATCTTGCAATAGCAAGCCCAGGAGTGATTACCAGAAGAATGGTAGTCAAACTAGCAGATACAAAAGTCCAAATGGAGACTGAATAGCCAGAAACAATGATGGAAGAAAAACAGGCAAGGACAGAACCTGAAAGTCTGTCTGCCTTCTTCAAATGGTGAGTTGTACAACAAAAAGAGACAGAGAAGCAGAGGTGAGAAGAGATGCAGCAACAAGCAGTAGAGGGGAGAAGAGATGTAGTGACAGAAGCAGCAAAGGATGAATGCCTTGCAAGATATCAATATAGAAACATAGAATTTGATGGCAGATAAGGACCGCTTGGCCCACCCAGTCTGCCCATTTTCCTACCTAACAGATAAGCTGCAGATCCTAGTTAACCAATAGCTTACTTCCTCTTACCGGCCCCTAGGACTGCCTTGTGCCTGTCTCATGCATTATTGAAGTCCCCCACTGTTCTTGACTCCACGACCTCCTCAGGGAGGCTGTTCCATGCATCCACAACCCTCTCAGTGAAAACCTACTTCCTCACATTACCCCTGAGCCATCTCCCCCTCTATCTTCAAATTGTGCCCCCTTGTTCTTGCACATCTCTTTTTCTGAAAGATGCTACCCTCTTGGACTTTAATTCCCTTGAGGTACTTGAAAGTTTCTATCATGTCCCCTCTCTCCCTTCTTTCCTCAAGAGTATACATATTAAGCTCCTTTAGTCTTTCTTAGATGTCTTCTGGTGCAGACCCTGCACCATTTTGGTTGCCCTCCTTTGGACAGCCTCCAATCTGTCTATGTCTTTGCAGAGATGGGGTCTCTAGAACTGCACACAGTACTCCAGATGGGGTCTCACCAACTGTCTGTACAGAGAGATAACAACTTCCTGTTTTCTACTATTGATGCCTCTTCCTATGCATCCCAGTATCCCCCCAGCCTTCCTTACTGCCTTCTCACATTGCTTGCTCACCTTTAGGTCATCTGCTATAATTACCCCCAGGTCCCTTTCTATTTTTACTGTTGTCAGTATCTCACCCCCCATTGTGTACGCTTCCCCTGGGTTCAAAGCTGGAGGATCTGGAACAGGTCCAGCAGAGCAACAAAATACAAACAACTTAAAGAGCTGGTAACACATTCAGGATAACTTTAACACAACATGATATTTAGGCGCTGTCTTGCTTGTGTTTCTCGTTAGGTATTCCTCCTCCCCATTATTTGGCAGTGGGGTCATTTACAGGAAAATAGGATCTTTGCTCCTGAAGAGTTCATTGATTTCTGCTGCTTTCCCACTACCTGAAGTCATACAGCAGTACTTGTGACCTCACAGTATCTCCCAGGGCAACAGATTGTGATGTTACAACACAGGATTATGACTTGAAACAGGGAGAAAGCTACAGAGGCAGATTAACTATAAGAGGCAACAATCATATTTTCATACACATTTCTTTAGTAATAAATTTTGGGAAGGAAAAATATATAAAGTATAAATGGAATGCAAGCAGAATTGTACCTAATCATTATGTTTTTCAAAGTTTTCTTTGAGGCATCAGTAGCTGTTAAAAGACATTAAACATACAAAGTTGTGTCCCTCTGATGATATTGAAGCATATATGACGACTTTTGAAAGGGCTGCCACAGCCTGCTAGTGGCCAAAGAAGCAATGGGAAATCAAACTGGTACCTTACCTCACAGGTAAAGCCGAACTTACCTACAGTAATATGGATACTGCACAGTTAGAAAAACTGTAACCTTCTGAAATGAGAAATTTGACGAGAGATGACATTTCAGGAGAGACCTTCGGGCAAAGATTCTGATCCCTGAAATACAATTAAGTCTGGAGCAGTTTCATTTGATTTTAGGCCTAAGGAATAGCCTGATCTACTATTATTTGTGTGGTGTATATGATAAACAGTTCCACCATGCTGTGCGACATGGAATTTCTTGACCATCAGCACAGCACCGCCAACTGGTGTTCTGCCATCACTGGGGGAACTTATGTTTTCTATGGGGGCTTCATCCCCCCATACTCCCGCACTTAAATTAACCAACTCTGAGTCAGACTTGGTTCGGGGAGAGGGTGGACACGCTGGAGGCAACAGTGACAGGAACCTAGCGGACCATCACAGCGAGCTGCTGAAACAGTCACTGTGATGATTTTCACTATATTCCCATCACTATTGTGACCTGATACCATGGTAAACTATTATTGTCACTCCCTGATTGTTATGTATTTATTGTCTAGTGACTGCTGTACCTCATGCTCTAAACTTTTCTTAATAAAGTAAATTCAGTTAAAAAAAATGCAACCGTCGACAATCCTCAAGAAGCCTTCACCCAACTGTGAGAACTCCTTATTAAACGGCTCCAACCAGAGAGCAAAACAGTCACACAGTTGACTGGCATATTTGCAATGGAACAATACATCGACATCCTTCTTACAGACATGCAGATTTAGGCAAATGAACACCAAACAGAAAACAAGGAAAAGAACATTCCGTTGGCTTAGGACTATGAGATGGCCAGATAGACCATGCAGCAGTGAAGTAACAGCCAAGGACAGGTAAGACTGTCTTTTTTCTGATTTAACTCTGTCTGATAATAACTGTATGGGGGGGGGTAACAAATATGCACCCAAATACTTTATTTGCTATAACTGTAACAAACCAGGCCATATTGCAAGATACTGCCATAAAAATAAGGATGATAATACTGGAGCAGATTTGACATCAGTTAATTGGAGCAAGTATTTAACAGATGTCAAGGTGGGAGATAAGACTGTGAAGGGACTGATTGATTCAGGAAGCAGACAGACCCTAGTGCATGTTGAAGTGCTGAGAAAACACTATGCAGAAGATCAGGTACTGGTGTCATCTTCATCCACGGGGATACTTGATAATATCCCGCCACCCAAGTGACTCTGAATACTAAAGGGGTGTAGCACCAAATGAAAATGGGGGTAGTACCTATGTTACCTGTACCTGTAATTATTGGAAATGACTTTCCAGGATTTACTGAATTAATCACAGAGGGAGCAAAACCTGTAGTGTCAGCAGCTGTGATGACAAGAGCACATGCAAAGGCACATGCACATACAACTTTATTGACAAGGTTATCAGAACTGCCACCCCTCCTGCCCTTGCAGCTACCCTCATTCCTCCTTCCTCCTTCTACCACCTTAGGTCCAGTGATTCCCATGTCCTCCTGGTTCCTAAAACGTGCACTCAGATGAGTGACTGGGCCTTCACTACCCTTGCTCCAAGGCTATGGAACTTCCTTCCAGCGAGCACTCGCTCCTCCACCTCCCATTCCTGTTTTAAGGCTTCCCTCTGGGGATTCCTCAAATCTACCTTTCCCTGACTCTGCACTGAAGGTACTCCTACCACTTGCCCCACTGTTTCTTACTGCTCTGTGGTGTAGGGTATCCTGACCTTCCCCTCTGGTGAAACATATAGGGGATCAGTGAATCAACTTGTAAGGATCCTTCCTTGCTCTTGTGTATCAAGTTGTGCAAGGCCACCTGAGTGTTCCTTTGGCCTCTCCTATCCCCCTTTTGTAATCTCCTTGATGTACTCCTCAATGCCTAGCCTTCAAATGTTGTGTTGTTTGCTATACTCAGCTGATGGCTGGCCTCCTATGTATGATGTTGTTATCTTCCTACCACAGGATAGGTAAGGACCCTGGTGTTGCTGCATTTACCATGATTATGACTGATGCCCTTACTTGTACCAGCTCTTATTGTTAGCTTGTTGTACCTGATTGTATCCTTGTAATCATGTATGTTTCTCTGTAATCTCCAGGGTCGCACCTGAAAATAGGCACCTGGTTGTCTAGGGTGCTGACCTGACAAACAAATAAATAAATAAAAGGAAATCTCAGATGCTAGGAACTCTCTCCCTTTCAGTGATTTGATTCAGATTTGTCTGAGCCCAGCTCCAAGATCTGGAAGTCCAGGAAAGAAAGAAGACACCTGATGAAACAGTGGTAGCAAAATACTGATGGAGATAACAGGTTAATAAATGAAAATGCTGAAACTTAACTGATATTGTTTCAGAGCAAACTAATGATGTTTCACTCCAAGAGTATTTTAAACAGGTGGGGGTGAAACACAAACAGGGTGAATCAGTGTTTATAACATGTAATGGGTTACCATACCAAGTCGATGTTAAAACTCAGAGCCGGGAATAAACAGAACAGTGGTTATACCATAAAAGTATAGAAGTGAGTGGTTACAGATAGCACAAGATAGTCTTTTTGGCTGGTCACTCTCTTGCCAGATTGCTGTATAGATTTTACTAGCCTGGGATTCATGAAGATGTTGCTACCTATTGCAGTTCTTGTGCTCAATGTCAGAAAGTAGCCCCAGTGACTAAATAGGACGAGGCACCCCCCCTACCTTTGACAGATGTGGCCATTGAGAGATTTGCAAAGGATGTGGTTGGCACCTTAGAGAAAAATAAAAAGGGTAATCGATTAATTTTGCTCATATCTGACTCTGCTACTTGGTACCCAGGAGTAGATCCAATGCGTATTGTCACAGCCCCAAAAGTAGCAACAGATTTTGCCAAAATTTTCAGCAGGGTGGGCATAGTTAAACAGATAATCACTGATCAGGGTAATAATTTTGGTGCTGCATTACTGAGGGAGCTATACTGACTACTAGGTATCACTGCCATAAAAACCTCCCTTATCCCCCTTCAGACAGACTGTCTTGTTGAGCGCTTTAAACAAACCCTAAAATGCATGTTAAAAAGATTTGTGAAAAGGGGAAAGGAAAGACTGGGACCAATACTTTGCTTGTTTTGCTTACAGAGAAGTGCCACAAGCTTCAACATGTTTTTAACCATTTCAAATGTTCTATGGTAGATAAAATAGGGGGTCTCTAAATGTAATAACAGAAACACAGGAAGATCATCTCACTCAGAAACAATCTATTGCATCTTAAATGTGCACCCTGAGAATGAAGATGACAGAGTATGTTGAAATTGCCCATAACAATAAGAAAGAGGCCCCAAACCAGCAGAGGGTATATTATGACCGTGGGCTAAGAGAAAACATTTTTGAGCAAGGTGAAAGTGTCTTGCTACTCTTACCCACTGCAGAAAACAAATTATTAATGACGTGGCAAGGGCCTTATTAAGTGCTTAGACACTCTGGCTCAGTTAACTATGAAATTGAGACTCTGAGTCACAGTTCTTTGGGTGCTACCAGGAGAGTAAGGTAAAAGCTGCACTTAAACTGAAATTTTTTCCACAACACAGAGGGTACAGTGTGCAAGTCCCAGAGGAAAAAAAATATTCCAAAAAGCATTTCTTAGGTGCAAATGGAAGTGCCATTTTATTTTGTGTGAGCCAAGGGCAGGTATCAGAACCTACAGATTCCCCAGTGCTTCAAATCAAACCAGTTCTTCCTCAGGGGCAGCAAGGTAGTGTGACAGGGCAGTAGGTAGGACTAGTGAGATGCTGGGCTGGAGAAGGAGAGGTATCACCAGAAGAAGGAGGGAGTTGGAGTTACCACTGTATAGATAATTGGTGAGGCCCCACCTGGAGTACACTATCTAGTTCTAGAGACCACATTTCAGGAAGGACATGGGGTAGAGGCTGTCCAGAGGAAGGCCACTAAAATGGTGCAGGGGCTGCATCAGGAGCTCAATGAGGGGAGACTGAAGGCTCTCAATATGTACACTGTGGAAGAGAAGAGAGGGGGACAAGATAGAGACCTATAAATACCAATACTTCACAGAGGTGAATAAGGTATAGGAAAGGAGTATTTTGCAGAGGAGAAGGTGCACAAGAACAAGGGGGGGGATGCAGTGAAGATAGAAGGGGAAATTTAGGAGTGATGTGAGGAAGTACTTCACTGAAGGAGTAATGGATGTCTAGAACAGTCATCCAGTGGAGGTTGTTGGGGCAAAAACTGCGGTGAGCTTCAAGCATGTATGAGACAGGCACAAAAAAATCTTGGTAGGGTGGTGGGAGGTAGCCAGAGATCAGGAAGTATCTATGGTGACAGTACAGACAAGAAAAAGTGGTCAGACTAGGTGGACCAAGTGTTCCTTATCTGCTAATAATTACTATGCTTCTATTTCTAAATGTATGACCTCAGCAGAGGATATCTTCAAGGAAACTGTGGGGATCCCAACAATGATACCAAGTATTGATTAATATTTCTAATTTTATTTAGTTTTTGTTGACCAGGTAAGTGCACTAGACAAATCCTGTCTATTTTCAGGCACGACCCGGGGGAGGGGAATACAGATGAATGGCAACTGACCTTGAACCAGATTAAGCTGTTGGTGGTATTTTTAGTGAATGAGGGAAATTTGGCCAGGACACCGGAGAAATTCCCCTACTCTTTTCAAGAAGTGCCATGGGATCTTTAACATCCACCTGAACTACCATCAATCCAGGCAGTTAGGACTTTGGTTTAATGTCTCATCCGAAAGATGATTGAGGATCTATAAGATATTTGCATTATGAGCCAATGATGGAGTGGCTTCCTCCCTTTTATGAAGATCGCCTATTGTATAAATCCCCTTAGATCTTCAGCACAATTCTTGATGGAGGAAGACATAGTTTGGAAGCCGCTTGAAACATTCAGCAATGGCAGGCACCCCTCAGAGAATGACTTGCTTGATGCTTTATCAGTTTGTGGTCTTCAGACCAAACTTTCAAAGACTTTGAGGGATTCCTGTCTTTTGCTACTCTCCAGCACTGAAGTGAGGGGGAGGGCAAGAGCTGTATGAGTTTTTTCCCCCTAAGCTGTGATTCTCCAGAAAGGGACATTATTATTCTAGGGACATGGATATGTTGTTCAATCCACACTTCTTGGCAGTTCCTTGCCGCTTTAAATCTTGCCAGAAGGTCTTCAAGCTGGCTCCTCCCACCCACCCGGGTGATAAAACTCTCAGCTCCACCCCATGACACCAGATCTTCCTTGCTGCTTGGAAGCTCAGGTTCCCTCCTTAGCCCTCTACATTTTAGATCTGGATCCAAACTCGGTTAAACCGAAACTTATTCTTACATTTTCTAGACTTCGGTCTGTTTCTTCCTTCGCGGCTGCGATGGATAAATTACCTCGGTTCGGTGGTGCCCAGGCGGGCAGAAGATGCCTTGGACCGATCGGCCTCCACGCATGCTTTTATTGCCTTGCCTCACCATGATCCAAGTAGCCTGCGACTGTTCAAGGCCTTCTCGGTCATCGTCCTCAAAGACCGTCCTGCCAGACTTCAGCTTGGGTGCCCCGAGAGACGTGTTCCTGCAGTGAAGTCAAAGGAGGCCCATTGGGTGGTGTCCGCGGTGTCGGGCTCGGCTGAGCAACTTGAGCAAATGATCGCCCTTGAGGAGGAGGTGGCCCAGGCTGCATCTTCGTCTTCCTCAGCCGCGGCATTTATCCTGCTCTCCTTGGGCTCTTCCTACACAGCTTCTTTAAGGGAGCTTTTACAATCACTCTCTACAAAAGGTGAGGGTCCATCAAAACATTCTTCTCGGTCCAAGAAGAAGGACTCGAAGGGTAAGTCCTGCTGTTGGCGTTCGTGGGAGTGGGAGAGGTCCCCTTCCCCAGAGAGTCGACACTCTACTTCGGTCGAGGTTGCAGCTAAGGCCACTGGCTTCATGGTGTCCCCATCAGGTCAGTCGGCTGAGACACCCGTTGATGCAGTCGAGATTTTTCTCAACCCGTTGGACAGGCTGTTGATTGGTGAAGCCGACAACCCTCCTTCACCGGTTGCCCCAGTGGAAACCGAGGACTTGGCTGTGCCTCCTGTGCCGGAGTCCCCGGTTAAGGTTCCCGAGCTGAGGGAGGAACAGGTTTCCCTCACTCCCTCCCAAACCCACCCTCAGAAACACGGAAGGTCTCGGTCTCGGACCACTTCTCGGTCCAGCCGATCCCACCGACATTGGTGATCTCGGTCTCGGCACCGAGCTAAGCAGCGGCACCACTCATCCTCGTCTTCTTCCTCCTCAGAGGAAAGGCTTCAGTGCAAATTGCATCGACATTACGAGTACTTGATGTGGCAGCAGCTCCTTCTGACTAGGAACAAGCAGACTCCATCGCCTTCCCCGGCTATTAAGTGGCTGTCACTGGAGCAGCCGAAACAACCCCTTGTGGTTATCGAGGAGCTGAAGTTGGCGCCGGTTGTTCAGCCAAAACCAGCTGCGCCACCCATTGTGGTGGAACCCCCACCTCCGCAACCTAAATCTGGGGCTCTGACCAAGGATTCTCAGTCGGGTCAGGGGTTGCCCCATCGGTTGTCGGTCACCCTCACTCCTGATCAGCCTGGGCAGGTGGAGTGTGGCTCAGGCCCTCGGCAGCTGTTTGCAGACTCCTCAGTGTCTGATGATGACTCTTCCCTGTTCTCCAGGCCCCTGGAGCTGGAGTCCACTGGGGGACAGTCAGTGGTTGAGAGCCCATCCTCATTCATGGGTATGCTTCGGCTCATCTCAGAATCTACTGGGATGAAGCTAGAACCCGTGTCAAAGCGGGTTAAGTATTCCCTTATGGAGATACTGGACTGAGCGGATTCTCCCATGGAGGCCTTTCCGGTGGCTGAAGCCATTGTTGGCCCAGCTCTGGAGTTATGACAGTGGCTGACTTCTTGTCCTGCTCCTTCGGTCAGGAAGTATACGGTCCCCTCCGGCTCACTTTCTGGATTTTTGGAACACCCCTCTGCGGAGGGACTTGTGACCGACAGCATTTTCCGGTGTTCCAGAAAAGTTATGGACAAGGACAAGCCTCCCAATAGAGTCCAAAAAACTGGACTACGCCGGGTGTAAAGTCTATGCTGCATCCTTCCTAGGCTTTCGTCAGGCCAGTCTGGCCGTACTGATGGCGCACTTTTCCCACTCACTTATGGGCTCCCTGGATGAGGTGATTCCTCATCTCCCGGCTGACCTCCAGACTACGGTCAAGCAGGTGCGGGATCAGGGAAGGGTGGTGGCAAAGCAGCAGCTCCAAACTTCTCTTGACGTCAGAGACTCTTGTGCCCAGTCAGTAGCAGCCACAGTGGCCATGCGCCGCAGAGCTTGGCTGTGGATCTTCACCTTCACGGCAGACACCCAGCACAAGCTGGCAGATGTCCCCTTCCTGGGTACTGACTTGTTCGGTCCTGGGGTGGAGGATCATTTGCAGAGGATCGAGAAGTCCAATGCCACCTTGGACTCAGTCACATCTGCCCAGAAGGACAAAGACTGCCAACAGCAGCGTAGGCACTGTCGGCCTTCTGCCCCTGCGGCATGTCCGGCCCAGCAACACCAGCTTCAGGGCCAGCAGGCTCACACTTGGCACCCCAAAGCCAAACCTGCAGCTTCCTCCAGCAGGAAGCCTGGAGGGGAAGGCCTGGGAGGTTCCTCAGGTGGTCCTTCCTCCAAGCCTGCCCAGTGACGGGTTGAGGGGTGTCGCTCCCAGCCTTGTCACTCCCCCGGGTTCCCCCTTTGGGGGGATGGCTCTGCCACTTCCTTTCTGCCTGGTCCACTATCACCATGGACCACTGGGTGTTGAAAGTGGTAGGAAAGGGTCTGCCTCTGGAATTCAAGCAGGCCCCGTCCTTCTGAGCTGTCACCCCAGGGGGTGGCTATGGGGTCCTCGGCCTCTCTGTCAGTTCGTTGAGCTGACATTGCCCTGCTCCACTAGAAGGAGGTGATCATGGAGGTGGCAGATCCTCCACCAGACCCAGGGTTTGTTTCTAGGTATTTCCTGGTCCCAAAACGGATGGGGGGCTGGTGCCCCATTCTAGACCTACATGACCTGAACAAGTTCCTAAGGTCTCGAACCTTCAGGATGGTTACTCTGGCACAGATCATTCCATCCTTGGAACGAGGCATATGGTTCTGTTCTCTGGACCTCCAGGATGCATTCTTTCACATCCCAATCCATCCATCCCACCAGTGATTCCTCCGCTTCAGAGCAGAGGGTTCCCTTTACGAGTTCCAGGCCATGCCCTTCGGCCTTTCTCCAGCTCCCAGGGTCTTCACCAAATGCATGGTAGTGGTGACAGCATTTCTGTGGCACCGAAAGGTCCGGGTGTACCCTTACCTGGATGACTGGCTGATTGCAGCCCCCTCCAGGCCAGAGGTGGAGCAGTCCAGGGATCTGGCCCTCCAGGTCTGCACTCAGATTGGCCTCCTCATCAATGAGGCCAAATCAGAACTCATGCCAAAGCAGTTGATTCAGTTCATCAGGGCAGAGTTCGACTCTCTTTGAGCCAGAGCACGGCTCCCGGCGGACAGGGCTGAGGTTCTTTCCTCCTTTGCTCAGTCATTTCAGGTTGGGCAATTGCACCTTGACCGGGACTTCCTGCACCTCCTGGGCCTCATGGCAGCCTGCACCAGTGTGATCCATTGGGCCCATTGGCACATGTGCCCCCTACGATGGGGACTGCCCAGCCAATGGCCACAGCGCTCCGGTCCTTTAGACCAGCCGGTGGCAGTGACCCAGGAGATGTGGAATACTCTCCAGTGGTGGATTGTTCTGGTTCTTCTGCAGGAGGGCATCCCATTTGTCCACCCCAAGCCAACGGTCACTCTATCGACTGACACCTCTATGATGGGTTGGGGTGCCCATCTAAGGGAGCACAGAGCACATGGCCTCTGATCCCCTCAGGAGCCTCGATGCCACATCAACCTGCTGGAGCTTCAAGCAGTCTGACTAGCCCTCACTGCTTTCACTCTGTTTGTACAGGGTCAAATGGTCCCGGTCCAGATGGACAATACCACGACCATGTACTACCTAAACCACCAGGGTGGTACACGCTCCCTGCCCCTGTGCAAGGAAGCTCTCCACACTTGGTCCCTCGTGAGCAGTCTGGAGGTGGATATCCTAGTCATTCATGTGGTAGGGAGCCTCCAACACTCCGGCTGATGCCCTAAGCCAGATAGGGGCTGCATCTCATGAGTGGTCTCTCCTGCTAGAGGTAGTACACGATCTGTTCTCCCACTGGGGCACACCTCAGGTGGACCTGTTTGCCTCGAGGGAGCATGTGAAGCTGAGGCTGTTTCATGCCCACCCCCCTCAGCAGGGCTCACTGCAGGGGGGATACCTTCTCAAGGCCATGGACCCATGGCCTCTTCTATGCCTTCCCTCAATTTCCTTGATCCACAAGGTGCTTCTCAAGGTGAGGAGGGACAAGGCACAGGTGATTCTGGTAGCCCCAGACTTGCCCCACCAGTTCTGGTATCCAGATCTCCTCAGCATCAGCTCCAGGCTCCTGAGGCAGCTTCCAGCTCACCCGGACCTGATCTCAGTCAATCAGGGGAAGGTACTCCACCCAGACCTTCAATCCCTGCACCTGACGGCCTGGTTTCTGAGTGGCTAGAGTTCCAGGCCTTGGGTCTTTCCAACGTGGTCCTCAACATTGTTGAGACATGCCGTAAGGAGTCGACCAGTAAATGCTATGCCTTCAAATGGCAGAGATTCTCCATTTGGTGTCAGGATAAGGGGTTAGACCCTCCTCCTGTTCCTTGGCCAGCATTCTGGACTACCTGTGGTCCCTTTCTCAGCTAGGGCTTTGGTCAACGACCCTTAAGGCACACCTGGCAGCCATCTCTGCTTACCAGGCATGGGCCAGCAAGCAGTCAGTGGTGTAGGAGATGGTGGTCAGGCACTTTTTCAAAGGCCTTGATCACATATCCCCTCTGGTGTGAGAACCTCCACCTCCATGGGATCTACTGCTGGTATTGGCTAAGCTCTTGGGCAAGCCATTCGAACCGATGCACAGGTGTGACATCTCTCACCTGTTGTGGAAGACCGCCTTCTTGGTGGCTATCACATCAGCCAAAGGATGGGAGAGCTCCAGGTGCTTTCCATCGAGTCTCCCTATCTGGTCTTCCACAGGGACAAGGTTGTCCTGCACTCCCACCTGAAATTCCTTTCGAAGGTGGTGTCAGAGTTTCACTTTTGCCAGGTGTTGATTCTGCTGGTGTGCTACCCCAGTCACACCTCAGAGGCCAAATATAGGCTCCATGCTTTGGACCCTAGAAGAGCGATCTCTTACTATAAGGAGCGGATGGCTGAAATTTGGGGAGAGGTTCACCAGCTGTTTGTCACCTACGCTGAAGCCGCACCTGGCAGACCTGCAGCCAAGCAGATGATAGGCAGGTGGGTCACCGCCTGCATAGATTTCTGCTATAGGTTGGTGGGCATGGAGCCTCCCAAAGGGACAAGAGCTCATTCTACCCGCCATACCGCTGCTTTGATGGCTGCTTCCAGGGACATCCCTATCCAGGAAATCTGCAGGGCTGCTACCTGGAAGTCAGCACACACCTTCATTACCCATTACCACATCGACCTTGAGTCACGCCAGGATGCTGGTTTTGGAACCTCGGTTCTCCAGTCCTTGTTTCCTAAATAGGGAGTGTGTGCCTTGCCTCCCTCCTTCTGGAGAACTGCTAGGAGTCTGCCAAGAAGTGTAGATTGAACAACATATCCATGTCCCTAGAAATACAGGTTACTCACCTGTAACAGGAGTTCTAGGAATGGTATATGTTGTTCATTCACACAACCCATCTGACCTCCCCAACGTCGACGCACAACCTGGCTTCCAGCAGGCTAGATCTGGCATCATGGGGTGGAGCCGAGAGTTTTATTACCTGGGTGGGTGGGAGGAGCCAGCTTGAAGACCTTCCGGCAAGATTTAAAGCGGCAAGGAACTGCCTAGAAGTGTGGATGAACAACATATACCATTTCTAGAGCTCCTGTTACAGGTGAGTAACCTGTGTTTTCTGCTGCCCCTTCCAAAAATGACAACTGGTCAGCAAGGTAATACAGAAAATACATTTGTTGCCATCATGGGCCCCATCTGAAATATGATCCCCCAAATCCAAGGAGTTTTACTTCTCCATAGAAAGGATGTGGCTAAGCCATTCAGGATCTTAAAAAAATACTGGAGATCCTGATCAGAGGGGACTGGAGCAGGTAGAGTGCAGGGCAGGACACACATTTTCATAGAAATAACCTCCCCAGGATGAATAACGGGAGAGAGGCCATCTCTCAATGTCACTTCTTAAAGCAGAAATGTAACAAAAATGTTTTTCCAAAATGATAGTTTCAGAAACAAACAATAAAAATATCAGTATACCTGTCAAATCTACTTTTCTGGGTACCTCCTTTTTTGTGAAAAGTAAGTTTTTTTAGTTACTCAGTCCTATCCCTTACCAGGTGTACAATGGTATTTCAAAGCCAACTGTGGCAGCCACCTTTTTTTCTTGAGAAAAATTAAAACTTTTATAAAGTATGCAGGTGAAGATTTGGGGATTATTTTTTCAGCTCCTGTGGGGTAGCAGGCTGAATCCGGTTGACCACTGTCATACATACAGGGCAAGAAAAGGAGGTGGTCTTAATATGATTCAGCCAGTGATTTTCTTTTTTATAATTGTTTTATACCAACATTCGACCTCTGTTGATGGGTGGGGGAGGAATTGGGATAGGAGTTATGGGGTTATGGAAATCTGATTTGCTCACAGCATGGGATAAGGGTGAATGGAGTAGGATGGAGAAGGCCTTGCCTATGCCTGTGCAAGCATGTTTAAATTATGTTAGACTATGGAAAGTGGAATGGAAATGGTTTCAGGATACCTCAATGAAACAGTTTAATGCTAGCATTATGGAATATTGCTATTCTGAAAACCCAGTATTTTAGTAGGACTTATAATGCATTGTAATCTCTTGTTGGAATCTATGCTAGAGGCCAGAATCCCCAGGAAAATGCAGTATACCATGTGACTTTGTTACCATGAAAAACTTTAATGTTTGGGCAAATCATAAACACAAGGCTTTGGGAGAATGTAATTGTTTGGATGCAGCCTGCATAGGGAAGCCCGAAAAAATGCATCATCTATTTTTTGAATGTACTTTTATTCAATCCTTTTGGGGACAGCTTGGTGCATTTTGGAATACAGCTCAAGTTTGCTCAAATTAATTAAGACATCTTAGTATATGGACAGATACCATTGGAATGCAAACTGTGGAATAAAAGTACCATTTATGTACTGTTAGCCTATTTCAAATGGACAATTTAGCATGTCAGATGCCAAAGATTTTTGAAAGGAGAATCTGTAACTATTAATGATCTCTTGTTTAAATTACAGGCCAAACTGGATATGATTTATCAAAATTAATTGGGACATTTGGGGGAGGTGATGTGTGCACATTTCTGGAATGGTTTGGATTGGATGGGGTAAAGTGATGTGGGATTCTGTGGGATTTTGTTTTTGTTACTATATAGTTTTTATTGAAGTCACTATCATTCATAGTTTAATAGTTTGTGAGTGTTAATGGTGGTGGTATTAACAGTTTGGAATGACTGTCTTTGTTTTTGGTTTCTGAATAAAAAATGCCCCAACTCTGTTTGAGAAGAAATGTCCACCTGAACTAGCAGACAGGACTTTGGTTTAATGTCTCATAAATACGGCACCACAGGAATGCAGCATCCCCCTCATGATGCATTACAGTGTCAATATTGGGATTTCACCCCAAGTGCCTGGTGTGGGGCTTAAAACCACAACCTTCTGATCTTTCGGTCTCAGGGGCGAGTGTGCAACCTGCTGAGCCACGTACATAATCTTTTCAGGACACGTAAGAGAAAGTTGTACAAATGGTAGCTGACTAATAATTTTTACTTGCCCAATATTTTTAAAGATGGGATAAACTACTGCCAGACTTGCCTGCAGTGCCAGATGATGGGAAAGGTTCAGAAGAGAAGCTAAAACAGCTTTGATTCCCCTACCTGTTATAGTAGAGCCATTTAGGTAAACTGCCATTGACATTGTGGGCCCCTGAGCACCCGAAGTCACACACTGGCAAACAGTACATCTTGTTTGTCATAGATTACGCCAGAAGGTACCCGGAAGCATTGTACTTGTCCTGTGTTAAGGCTGAGAATGTGACTGATGAGCTGCTGGAAATAGTAGCTGGATGGGTTTCCCTAGAAGATTCTTTAGGACTAGGGCACCAATTTTATGTCGGATCTGATGGATAGTTTTTGGAAGAAGTGTGGGGTAAGGCATCTCAGAGCCTCACCATGTCACCCCCAGACTAATGGTCTGGTTGAATGATTTAGTGGGTCCCTTAAGACAATGGTACAGGCATCCACTGACCAACATACTAGAAAATGGGACACATACCTACCCTCACTTCCTGTTCACATATAGGAAAGTCCCGCAGGAGCCCACAGGGTCCCCGCCTTTTGACTTCCTGTTTGGCCATAGGGTTTGACAATTTGTTGTGGGGTATGTCCTGAATTTTTGGTTATGGTTAGAGGAGCTTATGGGGTTCACCCAGCAGCACCTTGGAGCTGCACAACAGAGGAAAAAAAAAACATGGTACACCAGGGGACCAGAGTCCAGGAACACAAAGTCAGGAAATTGGGTGATGATGCTCATCCCAGTTAATTAGGGCAAACTGCAGATAGTTTGGGAGGGGCCTTACTCAATGATCAGGAGTGTGAATGGTGTTAACTATGTGGTAGAGCTATCCAACAGGAGGCACAAACAGCAAGGTTACCACATAAACATGACAAAAATCTACCATGACCAGGACATGTAGTCCTGGCTGTGTACAGCTCTATTGAGGAGGGCATGGGAACAGCCCTGCTGGTAGATCTCCTGGGAGAGATGTAGGAAGAATCCTCAGTGGAAGCTGTCATCCGGTCAAAGTGGCTGACATCAGTCAAAGCTGCCAAAATGAGTGGGATGGTGCATACACTTGGTAAGATGATCATGGGAAAGCTGGGTATACCACACTGGCCGAGCACCACATGGACACAGGGTTCCAAGCCCTACTGAGACAGCCACCCTACAGAGTCTCAGAAGGTGTAAGACATGCCATAGAGGGGGAGATCAAAGACATGCTGGCCCTCTGGGTGATCAAAGAGTCCAGTAGTCCATGGCCACCCCAGTGGTACTGATTCCCAAAACTACAAGATTTTGTGTCAACTACCACAAGCTCAGTAGCTGCACAGAGTCAGATGCATGCACCATGTCCAGCATTGACACAGTGTCAGATGCAGGCACCATGTCCAGCATGGACACAGAGTCAGATGCATGCACCATGTCCAGCATTGACACAAAGTCAGATGCATGCACCATGTCCAGCATGGGCACAGAGTCAGATGCAGGCACCATGTCCAGCATGGATGAGATTTTAGAGAGGAGGGGGAGCCAGTTACCTGTCCACTATAGACCTAACAAAGGGCAATTAGCAGGTACCCCTAACCCCCGAAGCCAGGGAAAAGTCTGCCTTTGCCACCCCATTTGAATTATTAGAGTCCAAGGTGATGCCAATTTGGGTGAGGAATGCACCAGCAACCTTTCAGCAGCTTGTGGATTGCATTTTTCAGGAGGCAGGAGAAGTAGACTTCACTCTGGCGTGCAGGGATGACATCGCCATCTATAGCCAGATTTGGGAGGGTTACATCAGGCATGTGACCGAGGAGTTTCACCAACTGCAGACTGTTGGGATGACAGTCAAGCAGAGAAGTGCCAGATAGGAATGGCAGAATTGTCATACTTTTGGCACAGGCCATGGAGTGGATACATCTGGCCTGAGCCAGTGACAATTGAGGCCCTCCAGGGATGGGCCACACACACAACAAAGTGGAAAGTACAGGCCTTCCTGGGGATGGCAGGGTACAACCATAAATTTATGCTGAATTTCAGCAGTGTAGCCAATCCCCCGTCTGATCTCACCAGGAAGAAATTGCTGGAAAAGGTTCAATGGACACAAACCTGTAATACTATGTTCTATCAGCTGAAGGGGGCATTGTGTTTGGCACCTGTGCTTCCCAGTCTGGACTACAGATGTAGGTTCATTGTGCACATAGATGCATTTGATCATGGGTACGGTGCAGTTCTGAGTCAGGTTATGCACTCGAGGAGAAGAGCACACAGGCATGTATCTGAGCAGGAAGCTTCTTCCCAGAGAGCAGGCCCACGTCACAATAGAGAAGGAGTGTCAGGACTGTCTTGGCTTTACAGAAGCTGCAACCATACCTGTACAGAAGGTAGCTCACCTTTACTGATCACAACACCCTTACCTGATTGCATAGGACCAGCATCTGAATGCAGAGTTGTTAACATGGAGCTTGGTTCTGCAGGCCCATTAATATGGTCATCTGGCAGTGCAGTGGGTCACATCAAGTCAGTGCATATGGGCTGTCTAGACAGCAGCTAGGGCCCCTGTGTATTTTTCCTTGTTTTCTTCAACAAGAAAAACCTAGGAAGAACTAAGGTGAGGTTTCCACAAACAATAAGCTGAGGGCACGTCAAATGGAGTCAGATTTATTGGGGTCTTTGTAAATATATGACTTCAATGAATGTCCAGTTTGCTTGCACCTCTGAAATATGGGCACGCTCTAGGAGTATTCTTCGAAGTCAGAGTTGCTGGTTAACACAAACACTCCTGTGGGGTGGTGGGTGCACAGTAACGGTCTCTCAAACTGGTACAGGCTGGCTTCCCTATCACATGCTCTGGACAATGGATTTGAATATGTGGTGTCAGAGCCACATACTGGATGATGTGCCATGGCGGGGGGGGGGGCATTTGGTCTGACAGGGTCTCATAGAATCAGTCAAGCTTGGAACTAGAAACAAACTGCAAGCTAAAAGCTCATGTCAACTACAGGCATCAGCGATAGAAAAACATATTGCCTCGGTCCATAATTGTCTTCAATTTTTCTATTCCAGATGGGAGCTGCTCTGTGCATTGTTACAAACTATGAGATTATTTTTTGGGCTCCCATTTTAATGACAATTACTGAATTCAAGATGCTTAGAAAGGCAATCCATATTTACAATGACTATGTAACATTTATGCCATTCTTTGGTTATATAGCACACGGGGGGGGGGTGAATTTACATTGAGAGGGTTATAAAAAATGTTTATGATATTTATTTTATGATTTTTTTTTCCATTTTCTCCCCATAACCCAGGTCCTACTTCAGACACGTGCACGCACACGCACATGGAGGCATGTGTACACTGCATCTTGAGGTATCCACTCCCTGCATGTTGCCCCTGCTACCTACACTAACCACAGTGGGGCTACAAGGAGGGGTGGTGGTGATCATCATCTGAAGAAGAGAGCTGCCTCCCTACTGCTCAGTCCTGCTGTGACCCTCCTTCCCCCATGCCAACTCCCCAATGACCTGAGTCTGTTCCTGAACCTAGGTCACTGGTGTGGCGTGAGGTAAGGCGTCCAGTGCCTCAGCCCTCTGCACCACTGGGCCAGCTAGTGGGTTATAAATTTGTAGATTTTATTAGGGTTTGTTTCGGTGGCAGGTCTGGTATTGTGACAGTAATTCAGATGCATGCTCTTCCTCCTTCTTTTTTTTTTATATAATTTTGTATTTCATGTTTGTCTGTTACATTAAATTTTCAATAAAGTATATTTATTAAAAAAAAAATAAAAGCTCATGTCTGTCTGAGTCAAACGGTCTCATTGTAAGCTAATCTACTTTATAGTGCGAGAGACAGATGATTCCCCTGGACTGGCATGCTCTGGGTAGTACACTGGAAGGTGGATGGTTTGATTTAAAGTAAAACTTAGGATTTGTACAAAAAGACAACCCTATCTTTGTGAAAAATCAAATAAGGAGCCTCATTCATTAGAGTCTGCAGCACTGAAATTCTTTGAGCAGAGGTGATGATGAAAGCTAAAACTAATGCTTTCCATAACAGGAAGCTTTACTTGCAACTTGTGGCCGTCTCAAAATGAGCTAAAGTAAGCTTCTCCGAAACTAAATTCAGGTCCCAGACCAGGGCTGAATTTCTGATAGGGGGTTTAAAGAATAAAAACACAGGTTATTTTTGGTACCTCTTAGTGAAGGTTGAAGTGCTTTTATGAACTTCTCAGTTTTATTTCATTTTGTTTTAATCTCACTGGCTTGCTGTCCCTGACCGTGTGTATGCACACTTCCAATGTTTGATGTGGTGACATCAGTGTAGCGAGGCTATGCAGCCATTATTCATTATCATTGCAGAGCAGCACGTCTCTGTCTCATTTCTACCATCCATTTTCTGATGTCCGTACTGAATTCAATGATTAGGAGTACCGTATGTTTGCTGTGCTGCGATGCACCTTTTCATCTGAACCACCACTGAGAGAGAATAAAATGAAAGTATACAAAGCTGGCCCAGTGGCACTGAGGGTTGAGGTGCTGGTTGTCACACCTCGCACCACGCTGGAGACCCTGGTTCGGAAGCAAACCAGGGGCGTCAGGGGTCATCAGGGGAGGGATGGGATTGAGAATCTAGAGGACTGCTCTTTCATCCCGGGGAGGGATCCAGAGACTCACTGCTCTGTAGCGGCCCCTGGTGATGACCAGGGGTGCTACTAGAGTGGTGCAGAATAAAGGGGTGGAGTGCAGCAGATGTCAGAGCCTACACAACATCATTGCACGCTAGCACTCCAGGGAATCTAACCAGAAGGAGGAAAATGGCAGCACAACCCGCGGCTGCTTGATAGCCACAGCTTCTCTGGACGGCGAATGCCTGGACGGCGTGTGCGGTAGTGGATCCTGGCCAGGTGCAGGGGCATTGGAGGGCCCCTCTTGACAGTACAGCTGCATATGCCAGCTGGGCATGTACAATTCTGGGGTCAGCAGCGAGGAGGAGCGGTGGCTGGAGGTAGGCAGGGATTGTGACTGCAGGAGGAAAAATAGAGATATGATAAAAAAAAAAATGAAGGTATACATGCTGTTCATGCTGCCCTATACCCCTCATTTACATGTATGGTATACCAGTCTAAACAGGATGTGCAAGAAATATTCTGAAAAAAAGATAAGTATGAAAAATATGGTATTGTTGCCCATTGTGGAAGGGTATGGGAACCGATAACACCAGGCACAGCAGTAGGTTTAAAACGCAGTTTCCTTTGTGTGAATTTTCTTTTCTTTTTAGCAAAATAGTTAACTCAGAATGAGAAATAAAGAAACAAAACAATAAATGTAGCTCTGACTGAGCTTCAGCACTATTCTCCCCAAGTAGATGTTGCCACAGAGTGGATAGTCGTGACTTCAGTTTTCTCCACTATCATCTGTGCAGAAGCTTCTAGGCCCAGGTATTCAAACTGCGCCCAGCTGTGGTGCAAGCTTGGGCGCAGCTCAACTTGGCTGCGCAGGGGTGTGGACTGGGTGATATTCAACAGAGCTGCGCCAGGGCTCAGCAGCATTGAATACCACACCTGGCCACTCACAGTATGCATGGCGCAGTGGCACTGCACAGCGCAAGTGGCCAGAAGTGGAGCATGGGGATGCGCTAGTGCAAGTTCCATTGCGCCATGCACAGCAACCGCGATAGTCAAAAGTTAACATGCAAAATGGGGCATAATGTATGCAAGGCGCACATCGGGCCATTTGCATGTCATTATGGCCCCATTTGCATGCAGGTGCACCAATCCCCAATGACTTGCACCTGGCGCCCTGCCAGGCAACAGCCATCGGGGACCGACACCCCTTGCAGCCGGCAATGTGGTCTGCAGCCCAGTCACGGGCATTTGTATAAAAAAATAAATAATCCCAATATCCCTGGTGGTCCAGTGGACCACTATCTGCCCAATCACGGGTATTTGTAATGAAAAAATAAGAATTCCAATATCCCTGGTGGTCCAGTGGACCGCTGCCTGCCCGATCGTGGGCATTTGTAAGCAACAAATATGTCCAATATCGCTGGTGGTCCAGTGGACTGCTATCTGGCCAATCGTGGGCATTTGTAATAAAAAAAACATGTCCAATATCCCTGGTGGTCCAGTGGACCATGATCTGCCTGATCTCAGGAATTTGTAGAAATAAAACATGTCCAATATCCCTGGTGGTCCAGTGGGCCACTATCGGCATGATCGCAGGCCTTTGTAGAAAAAAAACATGTCCAATATCCCTGGTGGTCCAGTGGACCGCTGGCTGCCCGATCGTGGGCATTTGTCATAAAAAAGAGTAATTCGTCCAATAACCCTGGTGGTCCAGTAGACCGCTATCTGCCCGATCGCAGGCATTTGTAATTAAAAATAAGACTATGTCCTATATCCTTGGTGGTCTAGGTACCCCCTCCCCAACCGCCCACTGAGCCCTGGCGCTTCCCTGGTCAGCCGGTGGGTGGCAGCACCTCCCTCCCGTCACCGCCCGCGCCTTACACCGTCGATAGTGGCTGTCGCACGCCCTATTGGTTTACAACATGAGCCAATGGGCGTGCAGACCATCCCATACTACACATTCCAGATATGTGAATGAAATTAATGAAATTTAACACTTCTGCTCATGAACAGTGTGACTGTGATTTTCTTAATGTGTCCCATACATTGAGTTACTTTACCCGACGCTATATGCGCGCACACATTTTGGGTGAGAAGTGAGAAATGACAACTGTACTGCTTATAAGGAGGTGTGGTAAAATGGCAATGTTGAAAATCTGGAATGAAAATATTGAAAATTCGCGAACTTAAGAGCACAACAGGAAATCATTCACATATCTGGAATGTGTAGTACGGTAGGGGCTGCATGCCCATTGGCTCACGCTGTGAACCAATGGGCGATACTCACCAACTGTGTCAGTCAGCAGGCAGGTAGAGGCGCTGCCACCCTCCCGGCTGACCGGAGGGGGGCAGGGAGTTGAGGCTCAGTGGGCGGTGGGAGGGGGGCACTCCAGACCACTAGGGATATAGAACATAGTCCTATTTTTAATTACAAATGCCTGCAATCGGGCAGATAGCGGTCCACTGGACCACCAGGGATATTGGAATTATTATTTTATTTTTACAGATGCCTGCGATCAGGCGGATAGCGGTCCACTGGACCACCAGGGATATTGGACAAATTACTCTTTTTTTTATATGACAAATGCCTACGATCCGGCAGCCAGCGGTCCACTGGACCACCAGGGACATTGGACGAATTACTCCTTTTTATAATAAATGCCCACGATCGAGCAGCCAGTGGTCCACTGGACCACCAGGGATATTAGACAAGTTACTCTTTTTTATGACAAAGGCCCGCGATCGGCAGTCAGCGGTCCACTGGGCCACCGGGGTTATTGGATGGAATTATTTTATTTTATTACAAATGCCCACGATTGGACATGGGGGGGGCACCGCCAGGTGCAGTCAGAGTTTGACCACAGTGGCCACCCCTAGGTGGCAGCTGCCATGTTGCGCCCTGCAATGCGGCAGCTTTCCTGTGGATGGCCATCAGTTGTTCCTTTTTTTGGGGGGGATCAACTTTGTGCTGGCACAGGTAGGGGTTGCGCATGCATGGCTCTGCACATCCCAGGCTGAATATTGGGCTGTGCAGGGTATGCATGGGCACCCCACCTGCACCTGCATACGTACCGATGCGGCTCTGGCGCATCAGAATTTGTACCGCGCACCTTTTCCTTTTGAATATCGCGCAGGGGCATGTCAGTGGGTTGTGCATGGTGCAACACTTTTGAATATCTGGGCCCTAGTGTTTACATTCAGTACTGTTCCTTAGGCTCACCTGCTTGCAACTGAATGCTTGAGGTCCTTTTATACTGTTCATCTGCTATATCACATGGTCTGTTGAGCCGCCCCTAAACTAAAGCAAAGTAATTCCTATTCTAATACATAATTTGGGGGATCAAGTAGACATTATCCTCATTAATAATAAATGAAATAACATATGCCCTCTTTATTTTCATGAGACCTCCTAATAAACAGCAGATGTTAAAGGTGCATGTATAAGTATTCATTAAGTGTCACTAGGCCTGCAGGTGCTGAGGGTTGAGATGCTGGACGCCACACCAATGACCCGGGTTCAGTGAAGGATTCAGGTAGTTGGGGGTTGGCGGGGGAGGGAAAGGATGGGGCATCCAGAGGACAGCTCTCCTCTCCCTGGGGAGGTATCCAGGGTTGCTCGGTGTCCGCTGACCCCTGATGGAGATCCAGGGTACTGCAAGATACACTAGCTGATGCAAGGGGCAGAGTGCAGCAGACGCCAGCAGGGCAGTCATGCACAGGTGTCATTGCACGCTGCACTCCAAGAGGGGGAACTGGATAAAACTAGAAAAAAACCTGGTGGCCGGGTGAGGTGATGGCTGGTTTCCCGGGACAGACACCCCACATGCTCAATGCCGGCCACAATCCCAACCCTACCCCCTGGGGATCCTCAGCCTCCTCCTGTATGGGTCAGACAAAAGAGGAAGGGATCCTGATCCCAATGCTTTGGTTGGAGGTGTGATTCAGGCGAGTGGTTAGGAGTGAACACCGAGCGAGCCAGCCAGCCCAACAGATGACCCAAACCACCAGGTGAGAAACACCGTTCGAAAAATAAAAAGATGTCACTAGGCCCGTCCTACAAGAGTGTGTCATAGCTTACAGAGTTCTATAAATGAGCCTCTGTCTGGGCCGTTGATTTCCTATAGTCTAGCCTAGAGGTCCGCACCATTGCAGGTAGAAAACGGAGTTTCCTTTATATTTTATTTAATTCTACTTCAGATACATTAACAATTATGTTTCTCTGTGAGTTAACACTCTAGAAAAGGGAGCCTATTTTGGGAGGATTCCCCTAATGGGTATGTACTTCCTTTTTGTTCCCATCGGCTGAAATTTCTAGCCGATGGGTACACTTTTCATTTGGGACCCTTTTTCTTTTGGACTGTCTGAGGGTCATTCCTGCCCTTTTCTTTTATAATTGCCCAGCTCAGCCCAACATTTCAGTTCAGAAGGAGACCTAGGGTCTCTTCTGACACTCTGCTCCTGTTTTCCATCATTACATGAGCTGCGTGCCCCTGTTGTGTCTTTTGCAAACATACTTTTTATGTGGAGCCTTTTCTTGCTCTACAGTTCTAGCATGTTTCACACCGGCTTCCCGGTGTCCTGCAGGGAACATGTTCTTTATTTTCTGGGGCATTGCTTCAGCCTTTTCTCTTTAATTAGGGAGCTCTCGGCCCTACTAGCAGCTTGGCTTCAGTTTCCTTTACGTCAATAATGAGGTGAGCGCAGCATTTCTAAGTGCTCCAAGTGGAGCGAACGGAGCACACAAACAGGGGTGCAGCTACGGGCATGCTTACTATACTTTTCAACGTAGCACACCCCGCAGCCTCACTGCTGGCTGCGCCTCTTCTCCCTGTAAGTGCTGCTGGAGAAAAATAAGCACTGGGACTGACTAAGCGCAGCATGTGCAAAAAGACACAAACGGTCCCGTGCAGTATTATTTCTTGCGCTTGCCCAGTAGCCTTTCCACCTAGGCAAAAAGACACAGGGTTTCATCTACTCTGTGGTTCTTTTGAACTCCTATAAGAACCCAAGGGCACTTTATGTTAACTACATGAGGCAACACTGCTGCCTCCCAATAGTACCCTCTAGGGACAGAAAACAGAAACAAAAGAGGGGACAGAACAGCAGCGAGATACTTTGGTAGGTGGCCACCCTACCAGACTAGAAAAGGGAAATTATAACAGAAGACAGAGAGAAAAGATGCTGTTGCAACAGGCTTAATTATCAAGGAGAAAGATACAAGGAAAGTTCTGGGGTACATTCAGCACTGGTGGAGGGGGGGGAATTCTCTATCCCACCCATGTTTTCATAATGTGCAGTGAAAACATTTTTTGAAACAAAGATTTTCCCACTTGCCTTTTTTTTAATTTACTATTTATTCCCCAAGCTCTGGTCTCCTCAGGATCACCTAGGAGTCCTCCCTCTGCGGTTCGCCTCACCTGATCAACCCTCCTTCACCCATGTAGCCATGGTTTTACCACCCAGGGTGGGGGTGGAGCGGGGTGGGCCCCAACATCCCGAACCTCTTGTCTTGTCGGTCGGGTGCCAGGAGGGCGGCTGCAGATCAAGGGCAAGCTCCAGTGATCCATCTTCGCCAGAGCTGGAAGGCCTTTTTCCTCCTGTACTAGGGAGTGGCTAGCACCCTGATGTCAGGGCATTGCCGCTGATGTCTGCCACTCCCGACCCTTTTTACTATGCTCTGGCATGCTTGCTATGCCTCTGGCTTCCGCGAGAGGCCAGCCAAGCACTGAGCGGGAACCCCCCCTCCCTCCCGGGAGAGTAGAGCTATCCTCCGGGTGCTCAATCCTCTCCCTCCACTGCCGACCCCCGACAACCCAGGCTCAGTCCTGACCCCGGGTCACCAATATGGCACTAGGTGTGGCAACCAGCACCTTAACCCTCAGCACCACCGGGCCAGCTCGATTTTCCCATTTGCTGTTTGCATTGTTCAGTGTGTTTCTGTTTAAATTTTTTATTTGATGTCAGTACTGGAATGCTTAGAGTTGCTTTTTTAGAGGGAAAAAGGAAGACAAAACAAGTTATTTTAGGAGGGAAAATGCGATTTGAGGTCTGACTACTGTGATAGTTCTGCCCTTGCACTGATTTATTGCCCAAAGAATAATACCACTTTTATTGTGTTGTACTTAGTTATTTTTGTTAGCAATAACTGTTTTGTTCACCACACCATACTGTGTGTTTTTGGATGCAAAAATGAAAGTCATCATGAGTGTGGTATTAATTTTTTAAATTCACCCATGACAAGGTGAAGCGCAAAGCCTGCATTCCTTTTTGTAGGCATAAAAGCTTTGTTCTATCAAAGTACACATTGCATATGTTCTGTGCACGAGCCTGATACACAAATGCTGCATGCATTGGGATGGACTGGCACAAAACCTAAGCTGAGACCTGATGCTATTTTCTGTATTTTTACAAGTAGATCAACAGCACTGAAAACTTCTCCTAGAAAACATCTGCATTTGAGAAGCAGTGATGACTTGAGGTGACTTAGCAGTTTTAAGTTGTGTCATGGCATAAGAAATGTCATGAATGCCATGTGGCTGTGTGTTTATGTGAGGCCGTGTGTGTCTCGGACATATTTCACTGTTTCTGTGTAGTGTAGTGTAGTGTGTGCACACAAATGCATGCATGCAGTGGTCTTTCCCCCACCAGTACCATACCCGATGTTCTAATATTTATACCCTGGTATCTAGTGGTCTCTCCTCCCACCACTCCTGTATACTAAAAGAACACCATTCCCTGGTTTATACTGCTCTCCCATTCTGAGCCCCTGTATAATAACATGAAACCATTCTCTGGTGTCTAGAACAGCCCCCACCCTGACAGGTAAAGCCCCACCACCCCGCTCCCTCCATCCCAACCCAGAGTTGACAACCAGCACAGCACTCCACTCTGCACCACAGTTAGCCACCAGTTGAGCTGTCAGCGAACGTGTACTATACAATCAACTCTCACTGTATCTGCTCAGTCAATGTCTAGCCATGGTGGACAGCATAAGGCTATCACGGTCGCCGGCTCGGGGTCGGGATAGGGACAGCAGGATGGTGGGGCACTACCTGGTGGGATGGGGAATGGTTTCACATTATTATATAGGGGATTGGGATGTAGGAAACAGTGGACACATGGGAATGGTGTTATTTTTGTATAGAGGGGTGTAGGTGGGGGAAGAGACCACTGGATGCTAGGGAATGGTGTTATTTTTGTGTAGAGAGGATTGTGATGAACACCAGGAAACACACATTTCTGTAAACAGGGGATTGTGATGGGAGACCACTGGACACCAGGGAATGGTGCTATTTATGTATACAAAGGGTTGTGATGGGGAGACCACTGGACACCAGGAAACTGTGCTATTTTTGTATACAGGGGATTGTGATGGAGAGAATACTGGACACCAGGGAATGGTGCTATTTTTGTATACAGGGGATTGTGATGGGGGAACCACTGTACACCAGGGAATGGTGTTATTTTTGTATACAGGGGATTGTGATGGGGAGATCACTGAACCATCGGGAATGGGTGCGGGTGGAAGGGGGGGGACTCATGGACACCAGGGAATAATTACTGGAATGTCAAGCATGGGTTCAAGTGGAAGGGTGGGACTACTGGACACCAGGGGTTAATTATTGAAACATATTGCTGGACTACAGGGAATAATTATTGGAACACTGGGCATGGGTGCGGCTGGGGAAGCAGATCACTGGATTCTAGGGAATAATTATTGGAACATCTGGCATGGGTGCGGGCGAGAAAGCAGATCACTGGACTCCAGGGAATAATTACTGAAACATCTGGCATGGGTGGAGGTGAGAAAGCAGATCACTGGATTCCAGGGAATAATTATTGTAACATCGGGCATGGGTGCAGTTTGGGAAACAGATAACTGGACTCCAAGGAATAATTATTGGAAGACTGAGCATGGGTGTGGGTGGGGAAGCATATTGCTGGACTCCAGGGAATAATTATTGGAACATCAGGCATGGGTCCATTTGAATACTGTAAATTTAGCACAGATGCAAGCTATCGTGGTGCTCTGTTCTGGGGGGGCCATGTCTCCCCATTGTTAACTGACTTAGCACTAGGCCAGCATGGCCCTGTAGTCAGTTGAAGAGTGCTGGTGTGTTATTCCTATGAATATGGCATCTTTGGGCACCCAGCTAAATGCAAGGTTCGGCGTAAATGTTTGCATTGCATTTTGTACCTCTTTGACTATTGGACCTTAGGTAGCCTACATCCAGCAAACACTCAAACAACATCTGTTGTTGCTGGCCAGCTCAGTGGTGCAGTGGTAGCATTACCACCTGCAATGCTGACGATCTGTATTTAGAAGACAGCGGGGTCATCAGAGGGTTGGCCAGGGGAGGAGGTTGGATGACCCGTTCGAGGGATTGCTCTCCACCTCTTTGAGGGAGGGCTGTGGTTTCCTGGCAGCTAGTGATGTCAAGTGAAGACCAGTGTCCAGCAGACAGGCCTGCCTGGCACTGCAGATGCATCGATGGACATCTGTGTGATTGGTGCCTGAGCACTCCTGTCACATGTTGGTATCATTTCATATCTGCTTCTCTTGAGGAACCAAGCATGAAAACCTCTGGTCACGGATCTCTGCGATGCCCCATGACCACCACCTAAATCACTTCCCAGGCGTAATCCTCAGCTGGGGCCTATGATGGATTTGTGACTCCGCCCAAGGGGGAGGAGCCAAGCCGTAGTAAGCATGCTACCTGGGTGTCCTGGAGGGTGATGGTGGTACAGTAGAAGCTACTTTAAGGGGACAGCTCCGTGGTGAAATAATCACCTCCTTAAATCTACCGTCTCCTTTGTCAAGTGCTACTGGATGAAAAAAAAAATGCAGTGCTATACTGTACAAGTACACATGTTCAAAATATTCAGCAGACACCACAAAGTTAGTGATTACAGTTCTTTTAAGAACTAGTGCTGGTTGTCTTTGCTGTAATCTGTATTATTATTTAAACAATTTCTTAAAAATATTCACTTAGCTGTAGTTGAGTAGGTCGATCAGGTTGATGATGCGAGTCCAGATGCCTCTTCCAAGAAAAAGTCTGTGATTTTTTTTGTTTGGAATCCAAGGACATTCTGAACAGTAGGTTGCTCTTGAGGTCAAATAGATTCTCCCACTGTGTGATCTCCCCATTCTGCAAGCACTATCTTGGAGAGGTGCAATGTAAGAGAGCCTCTTTGTGTGAAACTGGTGCAGGGGCGCCGTTATTTACATCGGTGGGGTCCTCGTTGTTTTCCACCTCTTCATCCTGGGATACAGTGTCACAAATTGCACCAACAGACAGCTCTCCCTCAGTCTGTTCTTCTGCAGTGATATCCATGAATTGAAGAAACTTTTCCTCTGTGAAGCTGGCAGGGCGCTCATCACTCATCAGCTAAGGGATTATCTTACGCTTCAGCTCCCTCTGCTGGCTCTTCATGTTCATCAGCAGGCTAAAACCCTGCTTTCCTGAAGCAATTTGCAATGGTGCTTTGCTTCACAGCTGTCCAGGCTTTGTGAAGCACAAATATTGTGTCTAGAAGATTAACACGATGGGCAATCTCAGCAGCCAAGCCATCTGGCCCACTGTCTACGATTCCAACAATATGCTCAGAAAACAAGGACCTGTAGTGACCTTTTAGATTTGTTATTGCCCCATATCAAGTGGCTGTATCAGGGTGGTGGTGTTAGGTGGCAGAAACTGACTGTTTATGTTGATGAATTTTCCAACAAGGCTGGATGGGTGGGTGCTACAACTGCCCAGCAGCAGCAGCACCTTCCGCCTTCTACGCCACAGCCTCTTGTTCCAGGTGCCCAGCCATTCCTGAAAAGATAGGAGGTCATCCAGGCGTTTGCGAATTGACATATGTGACAGGAAGTGTTGTTAGATTTTTCGAGAGGCAGCAGGGGCACTTTTTCTTACCAATGATGAGGAGAGGTAATTTTTCTTTTCCTAACATTTTGCAGCAACACAAAAGGGAAACCTTGTCTTTCGCCTTTTTTCCACTGAGCAACTCTACATCCTTTTGAATGTGTCCCCTGTCCGGATAGCCCCTATAAAATACGTTGGTTTCATCGGCATTAAAGATGTCAACTAGGGCATAGGCGGTGAGAAGGACAGGGAGCGCATTTCGTATCCACTGCTCAGCTGAAACATCATCTGCATCCATTCGTTCACCTTGTTCTTTTTTGAAGACAATGTTATGTCGTCCCTTCCAGCGAGACAGCCACCCATCTGTTGCCTTAGAGTCATCTTTCTATAGATGGGTGGCAGTCTCCTTGGCTTTCTTCTTAAGGACAGGTCCTGAGATGTGTGCCCCCTTCGTAACTGCAATTGCAAACCACAGGTGCAGGTGCAGGGCATCTTCCACCTGCGTATCCTTCCCATCTCTTTTTCCCTTGCGGGATGGGTTCGCATTTGCCAGCCAGTCGGACTGCAGATCCGTCCTACCTGGCTTTTCACACTTCTGAACTCTGCAGCTTCTTTTGCCATGGATGCCCCTGGCTGCTGTATTGCCTCAGTAACTTTAATTTGTTCGGCCAGAGGCAGATCGACTCTTTTTTTAATCCATAGTTAGGACACACTGGGGGAACAAGGAAAAAAAACTCCTTGAGCTTCTACAGCAACTCCTTCTGCAAGACAAAGCTTTCAGCACAGTAAACAGTGACATACCTCTCAACCTCCTGCCTCATAAATCAGGGACAAGGTTTAAAAAATCAGGGACAAAGACCCAAAATCAGGGACACATTTTTAAAATTGGTGCTATCCCCTCAGAAAGCTGCCAGAATAAGGAACTCGGTGTATAATACATTTTCTGAAGAATAAGAAGTCTGCAACTGTATTGTTTGACATAATTTTATTCTTACAATCATCACTGTTTAGTCAGGGGAACACAGATTTTAGTAGAGACAGAGTAAAATTTTGAGGTGAAATCAGGGACATCCCTGAAAATCAGGGACACTTGAGAGGTATGAACAGTGATGTATTTCTCAATGTTCTTATAACCTGCTTAACCAGATACACAGGTTTGAATGAGCCATGAAAGAGCTGTGATTAACTCTTAAAGTGGCAATTACTTAACAATGAAGCTGTTCTTGGACAACTATGACGAGGTGTGACCAAGAAACGTCCCCTTAAAATGAATCTGCCATCCCCAGTAAAGGAAGCAAACAAAACAGAAATGTATGGCCACTTAATCAGTAAACTGAGGGACGTCCCCTTAAACCACATCCCGATTAAGTGACTTGCACTGTAGTAACATAGAAACACAGAATTTCATGGCAGATAAAAACTGTTTGGCCCACCCAGTCTGCCCATTTCCCTACCTAACGGATAAGCTGTAGATCTTAGTTAACTAACAGCCTGCTTCCTCCTACCCCCCCACTAGAATCGTCTTATGTCTGTCCCATGCAATCTAGAAATCCTGCACTGTTTTTGACTCCACAAGCTCCTCAGAAAGGCCATTCCATGCATCCACAACCCTCTCCATGGAAACATACTTCCTCACATTACCTCTGAGCCATCCCCCCATCTATCTTCAAATTGTGCCGGCTTGTTCTTGCACACCTCTTTTTCTGAAAGATGCTACCTTCTTGCCCTGCTCCACTTTTGTGAAGTGGAATAACATCCGCCCTCCTCCAGTCTTCAGGTACCACCCCATCCTCCCATGATTTGTTAAAGAGAGTAGTCAGTGGTGTCACTAGTTCTACCCTTAGTTCTTTTAGAATTCTGGGATGAATCCAGTCAGGCCCCATTGCTTTGTCCACCTTCAATTTTAAGAATTCTTTCAGAACTCTTTCTTCTGTGACTGGACTAGTATCGACCCCCCTATCCAGAGTGTTTCTATTGTTTGGTTTAGGTACCCCCCTCTTCTTTTGTGAATACTGAGCAGAAATATTTGTTTAGTGTCTCTGCCTTTTCACAGTCACCCTCTGCCCATAACCCCTCCCCTTTATTAAGCTTCACTATCCCTCCCTTGGTCTTCCTTCACTCCCTGATGTACCTGTGCAAGGTTTTATCCCCCTTCTTAACTGAGTTAGCTATCTAAGGGTGCTGAATAGTGAGAATATTCCCTACCCATAGTAACAAAAATAGTTAAAAAAGTATTTTGTTATAACCAGTACAGCACACATGCACACGTCAGTGTGTGTCACTGTATTTCTCTACATGTGCACATACCAGTTTTTTGCTATGTTTGTGTGTGCACTGCTGTGTGACTTTGTGAGTGCAGGTGTCTGTATATGTCTGAGATTGTGGTCTGACTTGTGTATTTATTTAACCAGGTATAGCACACTAAGCTGAAAGCTTTTTTTACAAGGGCGACCTGGGAGCACAAGGAGGTTAAGTGACTTGCTCAAGGTCACACAGTATGCAAGTGGAAGCTGTGGGATTCAAACCCAGGTCTGGTCTGCTGAATGTCACCAGATTTGCAGCTCAGAGCCTTAGACCACTGCGCTATACTGCCTCCTTTACTTTTGTAGTTGTCTTGCTAACTATTCCCACATGACAGAACCATACAATCAGTGGGTTGCAAACATTCATAATACTTACATTGTCGAGTTAAGCATTACAGCATGTGTGTATGTTACAGTGTCATTGACTGTTTCAGTTGGTGCATGGTTATGTGTATGTATGTTTGTGTTAGTGCTGTGTGATGGTATATGTCTCTGAATGTGTGCCTGTGTATAAAGATACACACATGGAAACACAGAATGTGACAGTATATAATGGCTGCTGGGACCACCTACTGTTCCTTTTCATTTCTTTCCTTTCATTTCGTTCTAACTCCTCATTTGCTGTAGTCCTGACTTGATCTACTAGGCTATATCCCCACCTCCATTACCACTAAAATTCCTGCTGTAGTAATCTTTGAACCCCACCGCTGTTTTCCGACACTTCCTCTGCTGGAAGGCTCTCACAGGTATCCACCACCCTTCCTGTCAAGAAGTTTTTCCTGACATAGAAACATAGAATTTAATGGCAGATAAGGACAGCTTGGCCCACCCAGTCTGCCCATTTTCCCCACCTATAGTCATACTGCAGACACTACTCGAACTCTGGCTTTACTCCCCATTTCCTTACTGCAAAGGTTCCCTAATGTTGACATGCCTCCTAAATTTACACTCCTCCAGCTTCATAGCATTCCACCTTGCTGTACAGCACCTTATTTTTGTCAGAAAAGGTTTCCCGCTGGCTCAGTGGGAGGAATGAAGCACTGGACGCCCACCAATACTGGCGACCCAGGTTTGGGAATTACTTTGGGTTGGTGGTGTGCTAGCATGGGAGGGAGGGTGGAGCAGGATCAAGCATGCCAATGGGCAGCTCTCCTCTCCAAAGGATGGTGAGAGTGGGTTGGCATACCCCTGTAGTTCTGTTTCCATTGGATGGAGGTCGGGTGGGTAACATAGGCAGAGAGAGGGTGGCAAAAACAGTTACAGGAGGTGGAAGGGGCTGGTCCAGAGGCAGATGTGCCACCAACTGAGCCACGCTGACACCTGGTAGAAGGAGCTGAGCTGGTGCCATGGGGTACACTGTGTGCCTCCGCATGCTCGCATGGCCATGTGCTGGGGCCTCGAGGCGATGGGGGGTCGGGGGTCGGAGAGAAAACCTATACAATGCATATGTGTCCCCATTACCAGGTGGTGGAAGGAGGGAACAGGGACCAAACAGCTAAAAAAGGAGGAGAACGGCTTCCCTCCTTTACCTTATTTTCCACTGTGAGATACTGAAAGGTGTCTATTATATCCCACTCTCCCTCCTGCCCTCCATGGATTAGACCTTTACTCCTTCATCTCACCTTGTAGGCCTGTTGATGCAGATAGTGCACCATTTTGGAAGCCCTTCTCTGCACCACCTCATCTCTGTATAGGTCCTTCCTGACATGTGGTGTGTGGAATCAGAGACTGAGCTAAAGGAGAGGTCCTAGCAGCAGTCTACCTAGGGGCAGCAACACCTCCCTCTTCCTGCTGTAAACAGCCCATCCTATGCATCCTAACATTCCACTAGGCATCCAGACTGTCTTGTCACATATGAACATACAAGCATATGATGAAGCTAGCGGAAGAAGACCATTTGGTCTATCTAGTCTGCTAGTATTGCAGGGCCCACAGCTTGAGCTACTGTCCCTGTCTCCCCTCCCTAATCCTCCCATCCTCCCTACCCATGGGTCTTACCTCACCCATATGCCTATCCCAGCCTCTCTTGAAGCTGCCCACTGTCTTCATTGAGACCACCTCTTCCAGCAATGCATTCCAACTGCTCCCCCTGTGAAGAAGTGCTTCCTTACCTCCATCCTAAATCTCCCCCTCCAGCTTAAGCCTGTGCCCCTTTGTCTTATGGTTGCCACTCAGCTTAGCAATACCCTCTTTTTCCACCTTATTTACCCCTTTCATGTACTTGACAGTCCAAATCATGTCCCCTCTCTCCCTCTCCTGTCCTCCAGGGAGTACATGTTCATTGCTCTCAGCCTCTCCTTGTATGCCCTTTCCCTGCTGACCCACTATCATCTTTGTAGACTTCCTCTGGACCTTCTCCAGTAGGTTAATGTCCTTTTTGAGTTGTGGGCACCAGTACTGAACTCCGTACTCCAGACGTGGCCTCACCAGTGACCTGTACAAGGGCAGTATAACCTCCTCTCCTCTCTCCTACTACTGATTCCCATAGCTATGCATCCCAGCATCTTGTTTGCCCTTGCTGTTGCCTTTTTTATGCTGTGTGGAGTGTTTCAGATAACTAGTGATCATTACTCCTAGGTCCTTCTCCTCCCTCTGGTGCAGATACCTGGACTCCACCCAAATAGTAGTCCATCCTGGATTCTTGGCTCCAATATGCATCACTTTGCATTTTTCAGCATTGTCATAATCCCTATTCACCATTAGATCAATAGATATTATCTCAGGTCTCTTTCCTAGCTTGGTGAATGTCAGCAATAATATGTCAATTTTGTACAGCAATAATATGTTTGTATGGTGCAAGTACATTGTTTTGTACTTCTTTGCATTAAAACCCAGCTACCAGGGCTGTCCTCCCAGTGCTGTGGTACATTTACCTGTTGTGACTTTGACTACCTCAGTTTGTGGGTGAGCCTGCAGCATCATATGGCTAGTGGGCTTGATGCTGGTTGAGCATCCCAGGGACAGCTCTCAGTTTCTGCGATGGAGGGTCAGTGGTGCCCAGCACATGGGTGACACCCAGTGGAGGCAGGGAGTCCACAAAGCTGTGGACTGTGTGCAGCTCATTTTAAGGGCATCTGACACAACACCAAATGGTGCTGCAGCCAGTGGAAGGCCAAATACTGTGCATCCCAGTCTATCCCTCGAGAGCACCACTGCAGGTGGTGCCCAGCACATGAGTGAGACCCAGTGGAGGCAGGGAGTCCACAAATCTGGTGACTGTGTGCAGCACATTTTGGGTACCTGTGACACCACACTGAATGGTGCTGCAGCCAAGTTGAAGGCCAAACATGATCGATCCTGGTCTGTCCCTGAGGGGCACATCTGCAGATGGTGCCTCATGCACTTGTGAGATCCAGTGGAGGCCTGGTGTCCACAAAGCTCTGGAGTGTATGCAGCACATTTTGAGGCTCTCTGGCACCACATCAAATGGTGATGTAGCCAGTGGAAGGCCAAACATGGTGTAACTTGGTAATAAAATTACCTTTCTCATGTTCTTGTTGGAACTGCACAAAAGTGAAGAGACAACAGACAAGTGACGACCAGCAGAAAATATAATTTATTTCTGATACAGTGGATTCCACTTATAAGCAATTCGGTTTAATGCAATTTTCGTTTATAATCAAACATTTTTAGTTTCCGGTTTTTTTTTGTATCTAACACTGTGTTAATAATTCCTGCTTTAAAGCAATCTGGTTAACTGCAATTTTCAGCTAAGTGCAATATTCCTTGGCTGCAGTCTCCAATTAAATGTGTTAATTAAGTTCCAGATTAGTGCATGAGGTGTTAATTGCGGTACTCTGCCTGTGTTTGAGAACAATGTAGAGCAATTTATCAGTTTAGCAGCACTTGAGTGGCAGTTGGAAGAGTTTTATTTACGGTGGCTTGCGATGGACTGAAAGAGAATCACATTAACTTTGGGTCAGAAAATCGAAGTGCTACAATGTGTAGAGACATCAGGAGTAAAAGGTCAGAAGTGTCTTCAGAATTTCGCATTGATCTATCAACAGTATGCCGGATAGTAAAGGCAAAAGATCAACTATATGCTGAGTGGAAGAAGGCAGAAAACAAGTGCTGTAAGTGCTGCAGAGTGGGCAAGAGGGAGGAAGTTGAGGCAGCTTTACTAAGATGGTTTTCTGCTACACGAACTGCAGATGCACCTGTGAATGGTCCGATTCTGTTGAGTAAGGCTTAACACTTGGCTGATAACATGGGCACTGAATTTAACCCCACCAGTGGGTGGTTAAGCCAGTGGAAGGACGGACATGGTATCGTTTTCAAATGATGTCATGGGGGTAAAAAATGATTCTGACACACAGTCTGCCAACACCTGTTTAAACAGCATTCTTTACTAACTGGTTAAAGATTACCCACCCCATCTAGTGTACAACTGTAATGAAACAGGTGCCTACTTTAGAGGAGACCCAGAAGGAACTTTGGCCTTTAAATCTGATGCAGCCTGTTGGGGGGGGGGGGAGCTAGAGAGAGAGAGAGAGAATATCCATGTTACCGTACTGTAACATGGATGGCACAGACAAGTTAAAACCAATCATCATAGGAAAGTCCAAAAAGTCCTGTTGTTTCTCTGGAATCTCCATGGATGCCCTGCCTGCACACTGGGAGGGCAATTTGAATGCTTGGATGATGAGTGAAATTTTTACCACCTGGCTGAAAAAGGTGAACGCACAGATGCGCTGTAAGCGGATAAAAGTTGCCCTCATTTTGGATAACTGCTCTGCACATTCTAACGTTACAGTCTCCAACATAAGATTGATTTTCATCCCTCCCAACATGACGGCTCTGATACAACTGATGGACATGGGCATAATCAGGAATGTAAAGCATCGTTATCATAGCCATGTATGTACAGTAATGCCCACTTATCAAACATACCTAACATGACCATTCCCTGTGCAATTTACTGAAATGATGCTTTATTTTTACAGGTCATTGAGAAAGTTCTGCTCTGCCTAGATAAGGAACCACAAGGGAGTGTTAGTGCCCTGAAGAAAAAAATTACAGTCCTTGATGCGGTCTGGATGCTTGAGTTTGCATGGCAAAATGTGAAGAGAGACACGACTGTAAACTGTTACAGAAAGGTGGGATTCATATCTGCCAATGATGCCATTGCCGCTGTAGTTGAGGCAGTCAGAGAAAGTGAGGATCCACTCCTTAACCCCCCCCCAGGCTACCTTCAAGCATGACCCCACAGAGTTCACAAATTTCAAGGACATGGATGATTCAGTACCCACCGATGGCCCAATTGATGATGCAGAAATATACAGTGAGGTGCTTGGTGTACCTGCTGAGGCACAAGATGAAGGTGATCCTCCCCGTTATATGTTAACATGTCAGAAGTGCTCATAGCCATGGATAAAGTTAGCTTCTTTGTTCATGCTAGAGAAAAGTGGGACCAAACTGCTCTGTATGAATTCGAGCACCACCTGCACAAGCTCGCTGTAGAGAACACCAAACAGCAAAATTACAAATTATTTTCATCTGTAATTGGTCTCAGAGCACCAGTGAAATAAATGTTTACCCTTTTTTTTCATTTTTAATACAGTAAATAAGACTGCTTCTTGCATCAAGTGATCTTATTATGCAGAGTACAGGCTGAGCTCCAGTGAATTAAATGTTTACAATTTTTCATTTTGAAATAAATATTTCCCCCTTTTTTGTTTTAAATAAATAAGACTGATTACATATTAAATACAGAACTACACTGTCTTGCTTCTTGATCTCATCATGTAGAAATACAGCACATGCTGCCCTGGCTTTTGCAAAACAGCACTGTTCGTGATGGAACAAAATTGGCAATTTCAGTTAAAAGCACATTCCGCTTAAGTGCACATTTTGCTGTTGCAAAACTGGTGTGCACTTAAGCAGAATATCTGTATAATAAAGCAGTCTTACAACCATGGTATAATTACCGGTAGAATATTTCCAATTTTTCTTACCTACGTAGGCAGCAGTTTCATCTCAGAGAAAATGAAGAATGCAGAATATCTTATACCCCTGATAATTACCATGGCAACTACTAAAAAAATACATAATAGTTCTACCATTCAGCAATGGCAAATAGCATGACTTTGTACTAACCTGGGAAAGCTTCCTTAGCTAGCATAAACAGATAAATGAAACAATGGCAGCTTGTAGCTTGTGAAGGACACTTGTGATTACAGTTCTGTATAAGCACTAAAGATGGCAGTATTGCCTAACTAATGATTATACAATAATATATAATAGAAGTATCTCCTGGTATTACAATAAAAATACAGCAAATCATCATAATTCTCAGCAAAAGTAAAGTAGAACTCAGATCCTGACACTTATGCTTGTATGATAAGTGTCTGCACCCTAAAAGTATTACATATATCTGTAAGCATTGGTGTCTGCGAGGTAGGGGGGCTAATCAGGGGTGTTGGTCCATGGATAACATTCCCCCGCTTGTTGCCTCAGAAGGGGCAACAATCTCAAGTGGATGGTGGGATGGAGCTAAAATGTCATTTACAAGCCCGAGGCATGAGCTCTGTAAAGGGATTTGAGTTGTTCTTGATGTTGTCATGGGGTACATCGCAGACAGCACAGAGTAACGATTAGGAAAACAATCAAAAATGCTTGAATAACAACAAAGACTTTAAATGTGAGTTCTAACCAAGTATTACCTAAGGCGGTGCTTAAATCACCATCATGAAGAAGTTCATTAAGTGCATCAGTAATGCTGGCTATATTACTGCTAATGTAAATGTGCATCTTTCTTAGCGAGAAGAGATCTCAAGGAATGCGTCTAAGGATCAATATGGACATTAAACATAGGCAAATATTGAGACAGGGCAAGCAAGTATTGGGGATCAGTATCAATAACGTCTGGCTCAGGAAGAAGAACAGGCATGATAACAGTGTGACCAATAACCGTTTTTTGATGAGGAGTAAAACAAAAGTTAAGTTTAGTGACTGGACAAGACTTATCTCCATAAACAAAGAACTGGTAGTTAATGATGATGCAATACTGGCAGTCAGAAATATAGGTAACCCTCAGAGTTGGTATCCACCATCACTGTAGACATACTGGATAGGTAAAGAACCAGTTGGTGAGCCGTGTAGTGTAGTGATCTACCTCTTCAAGGTAGCTTTGGGAAGGAGCTGTTTTAGCATCTTGCACCGAAGATGCAGCTTGTGGAGAGCAGATGTCATCACCTCAATCAACATCAGTAAGGTTGTACGACAGTTCTTCACCCAACATCAGTGCCCAGTCGAGGTATTCTGGAATGTAGCCTCAGATAGGTTTCACAATATTAAAGATGTTACAGTGGCACAGGAAGTAGTAGCCTTTCTTTGCACAACAGTACTTATGGGGTGCCACCCAGGCCTGGAGAAATGAATGGTAAACCAGCATGGAAGGTAATTCAGTTTGTTCTCAGTAGATGTCATCAGCAAGGTGGCCTATGGAGTGTAATTGAGCTAATTATTCAAAAACAGCTGTAGCAGGATCAAAATGTGGTACAGACACAGTAAAAGTGATGAACACATTGTCCTTAATGGAGTAAGTTTTAGTAAAATAGCAAGGAGCTTGATTAGGATACCTGGAAAGATATCCAGTATTTCTAACAGTTGACATAGAAATGTTCTGAGTATTTGCTACTCAAACAGAGATACAACCAGTGGTTTTACAATGTGGGCAATACCATTTACTCAATCTAAGATCATGAATAACATCTGGAATTTTGCTTGTTTCCAAATCCCTGAAGAGAGCGTTAACAGTAGATATAACAGATATAACATAAGAGCCATAGACAGAGCATAACATTTCACAACCAATATATTGTTTGTCTGCCACATGGTTGTTTTGAAAAATAAGTTTATTAAGTTTATGTTTGGTATCATTGAAACCTTTGGCAATTTCCTACATATTGTAAACAGTAGAGCGTTCTTCATTACTAAGAGAATTTGCACCATGTAAAATAAGGGGTAAAACATCATTATTGATAGCTTGTTGGAATTTAAGGGTCTGGGCCTTAATGGCGGCAATATCTGCTTTATTCCAAATAGATATAGCTGTGCTGAAGAGGTTAGTTATGGTGCCAGCTGCCACAGTGATTCCAGAGACAGATCCGACCACACCAGCTATGTCAGCTGCATCCGCTTAGTGTGTGGATGAGAGTTGGGTTTAACATAGTCCTTAGGAGCAAATCTGAAAACTCCTAAGTGATCAGTGGTGTGTGGTCCACCAATAGGGTTATTTGTGCATGTTTGATAAGCAGCAACAATATCAGTAAGCATCATACTATAACATTTAGAAGTGTTTGTGGTGTGGCAAAAGCCAATTTCAGCCATATTCCAATGTGTGAGATTAAAAATAACTTGTACGTGCATGAACTGTACATTATTAATAAGAGCTCCTGGAAGTGATGTGGCTGTCAAACCACTAGGAGGACCTTCCTCCTGGAGAGGGCAGTTAGTCAGTTATTCTTAGCTTGGTGAAACTATAGAAAGATAAAGAGCTTCAGTAGCTATATAGCTGTGAAGACAGTAAGAATGTGCCTCCTCTGAACTGAGCCGGTCACACCAGGCAGAATCTATAAAAGCAATAAGATTATACCGACCAATATGTTTTGGAGAAATCTGTCTGATAGAAAGAGTACCATATTTAGAAATGTCAGTATTAGGCCAGCCGTGGAATGTATCTTTGGACAGACAAGCTACAGGGATTGTGTAGCCCATATCATCAGTTTCCCATTGGACAGAAAGGGAAGATTTATAAGGAGCAACAACTACAGCATCAAGAAAGGCATCTGAGCCTTCAGTAACATTAACCATTTTATTGGGAACATTAATTTTGACTCCCATAGGGAATGAATGTTCAAGTTTGCCAAGGAAATGTTGTATACATTCCTCGTGAGTCTGTGGGGATGCAGGGGGTGCAGTTAGTCAATGTCAGTACTCCCACCAGGAGAAGAAAGAGGTGCAAGATACTTGCTGATACCTGTAAATGAAAAAAGGGGTTAAGTGTGGGTACTATTCCACCCAAAGTGGGCTAGGAAAAGTAAATGTAGTCTCCTTTATATAGCTTAAGTTGGTTAGCATGGAACCACTTGTCGGTGGTATTCTTCTGCTGTTGAACTCAGACCTGATATAAAGCAGGACTGAGTCTGTTGACAATGGGATAAGGACCTTCCCATTTACTGGCAAATGAATGTGTGGGTTGTCTGCATTGGAGAAGCATAACTTGATCTCCTACTTGCCAGTCTACTTCTTTGGCATGCTTATCAAAATAAGATTTGGCTTTACCCATTTGCTTGGCAGCAAACAGATGTTTCTTTCATGACACCATTGTGAAGCTTTTGGACATATTTGTCTATAGAAACTTGATCTACAGTAGAGTGTGTAAATGAACCAATAGGTGCTCAAGTAATCTCATAGCTCTATCAGTCATGACCTCACAGGGTGTATACTAAGTGGCAGCTGAAGGGGTACCTCTGATTGCCATCAGTAAGAGAGGCAAGAGGGAATAACAATCCTTGGGATTGTCATGGACAAATTTGCATAATATCTGTTTGATTCTTCTGTTACCTCATGCTACATAGAAACATAGAATTTGATGGCAGATAAGGACCACTTGGCCCACCCAGTCTGCCCATTTCCCTGCCTACTGGATAAGCTGCAGATCCTAGTTAACCAGCAGCCTACTTCTTCCTACCCCCCCCTAGAATTGCCTTATGACTGTCCCATGCATGCTTGAATTCCACCACTGTTTTTGACTCCACAACCTCCTCTGGAAGGCAGTTCCATGCATCCACAACCCTCTCTGTGAAAAAATACTTCCTTAAATTACCTCTGAGCTGCCCCCATCTTCAAATTGTGCCCCCTTGTTCTTGCATACCTCTTTTTTTGAAAGATGCTACCCTCTTGGACTTTGTTGATTCCCTTGAGGTACTTGAAAGTTTCTATCATGTCCCCCCTCCCTCCTTTCCTCGAGGCTATACATGTTAAGCTCCTTAAGTCTCTCTTCATATGTCTTCTGGTGCAGACCCTGCACCATTTTAGTTGCCCTCCTCTGGACAGCTTCCATCCTGTCTTTGTCTTTGCAAAGACTGGGTCTCCAGAACTGCACACAGTACTCCAGATGGGGTTTGACCAGCTGTCTGTACAGAGGGATAATAACTTCCTGTTTTCTACTGGTGATGCCTCTCCCTATGCATCCCAGTATCCCCCCAGCCATCCTTGCTGCTCTCTCACATTGCTTGCCCACCTCTAGGCCATCTGATGTGACTACCCCCAGGTCCCTTTCCATTGTTGTTGTTGTTAGTATCGCACCCCCCCATTGTGTACACTTCCCTTGGGTTTTTGTTTCCTTGGTGCAATACCTTGCACTTCTTAGCATTGAATCTAAGCTGCCATACATTTGACCATTCCTCTAACCTTGCCAAGTCCCCTTTCATCCTTTCCACCCCACCTTGTGCATCAACTCTGTTGCAGATCTTTGTGTCATCTGCAAAGAGACATACTTTTCCTTCCAGACCCTCTGCAATGTCACTTATAAAGACATTGAAGAGGACCGGTCCTAATACTGAACCCTGTGGCATCCCACCAGTAACCCCCCTTTCTTCAGAGTGGACTCCATTTACTATTACTCTCTGTGTCCTATTCTCCAGCAAATTTTTTACCCAGGCTGTCATCTTGGGACCCACTCCCAGGCTAGCTAACTTGTATATTAATCTTTTGTGTGGGACTGTGTCAAATGCCTTGCTAAAGTCTAGGTAGGCCATGTCCACAGCCCCTCCCTGATCTACTACTTTGGTCACCCAGTCAAAGAAATCTATCAGATTTGTCTGGCATGACCTTCCCGCTGTGAATCCACGCTGTCTTTGGTCCTGTACCCCTCTGGCCTCTAGATACTAGACAGTTCTTTCCTTCAGAAATGATTCCATCATTTTCCCTACCACTGAGGTTAAACTAACAGGTCTGTAGTTTCCTGCTTCTGCCTTGCTCCCACTTTTGTGAAGGGTAATCACATCTGCCCTCCTCCAGTCCTCGGGTACCACCCCAACCTCCCATGATTTGTTAAACAGGGTAGTCAGTTTTGTCACTAATTCCACCCTTAGTTGTTTTAGAATTCTGGGATGAATCCCATCAGGCCCCATTGCTTTGTCCACCTTCAGTTTTAAGAGTTATTTCAGAACCCTTTCTTCTGTAAATGGGCTGGTATCAACTTCTGTATCCAGAGTGTTTCTACTGTTTGTTTTAGGTACCTCCCCCTCTTCCTTTGTAAATACTGAGCAAAAATATTTGTTTAGTATCTCTGTCTTTTCACAGTCACCCTCTGCCCACCCTCCCCCCTTTATTAAGCCTCACTATCCTTCCCTTGTTCTTCCTTCGCTCCTTGATGTACCAATACAAGGTTTTATCCCCCTTCTTAACTGAGTTGGCTATCTTTTCCTCAGTTTGGGCCTTTGCTGTTCTGACTGCCTTCCCAGCTTCCTTTTGCTTTAACTGATACAGTTCTCTGTCCTGTTCCTTCTGTGATTTCTTGTACTTCCTGAACACTTTCTTTTTCTCTTGAACCTTCACTGCCACTTACTTTGAGAACCATAGTGGTTTCTTACATCATTTAGTTTTGTTTATTTGCTTCACACAAAGGCTTGTTACCTCTGTGATGGCAGTTTTTATTATTCCCCATTGTTCTTCCACCCCTCCTTCCTGCCCATTTGCTAGTGCATTCCTTAGGCACTCACCCATGTTGGCAAAGTCAGCCCTCCTAAAGTCCAGTACCTTTGCCTTTGTATGGCTTGACTCTATTGCTGTGAACCATATTGTTCGTTGGTCGCTAGTTCCCAGATGGCTACCCACTTCTACATCTGTGATCCTCTCTTCTTCTCCATTTGAGAGAACCAGGTCTAAGATTGCTCACTCTCGAGTGGGCTCCAATACTAGTTGTCTAAGGCATGCCCCCTGTAGGGCATCTAGAATAACCCCACTCTTTGAAGTGGCTGCTGCAACTGCACTCCAGTTAACATCTGGCATATTAAGATCACCCATCAGCAATATCTCCCATTTTTCTGCCATACTAAGTATACTTTCTATAATTTCCTTGTCCATTTCCTCCCCCTGAGAAAAGGGTCTGTATACAACCCCTGTGCGGATTGTGGTGCCATTGCCGGTCTCCAAATTTACACACAGTGCTTCTTCTCCTCCCCATTTTCCCTTTTGTTCTGCTGCTTTGATTTCTTCCCATAGATAAAGAGCTACTCCTCCTCCTCTACTGCCCTCTCTGTCCCTCCTGTCGATAGTGTATCCTGGTATGTTTATGTCCCAGTCATGGTTTTGTGTGAACCATGTTTCTGTGACTGTCACGATATCCCGATGTTCCTCCTCCATCAAGGCCACTAATTCAGGAAGCTTGTTACTCAGACTACAGGCATTGGTACTCATTGCTTTCCATTTTCTGATGGCTTTACCTTCAGTTGCAGCATCCCCACTGACCTTTCTACCTTGGTCTTTTTCTCATTTAGTATCCTGTTTTGTAGGGAGAGGCTGGGATTTTCCTGCTGCTTATCAGTGCCTCCCCCTTGACTAGTTTAAAAGCTTGCCAATGAAGCATTTAAACCAATTGATCAAAAGACTTGTTCCCTTCCTGGACAGATGCAGACCATCCTACCAGTATAGGCTGGTGTCCTTCCAGGTGGAACCCCAGTCATCAATGAATCCAAACCCCTGTGCTCCACACCATTTTTTCAACCATTCATTAAACTGCATGGTGAAAAGTACCCTCGCCTCACTCATACCATTGACAGGCAGCACCTCTGAGAAGGATATTGTGTGTGCTACTTGTCTTAGACCCCTCCCCAGTTCTACAAAGTCCTTCTGCACTGCTCAGATCTCATGTTGAGCCAAGTCATCTGTCCCTAGGTGGACAATGATGTCCAGCTCAGACTCGAGTGTAGCTGTTCTCGTGATCCTGAGGATGCGCTTCCTGTCCCTCCAAGCCATGGCACCAGGCTGGCACCTTACTTCAGTTTTCCCTGCTCCCCCCAGTTCTATCCCCCTAATAATTGAGTCCCCCACCAGGAGCTGCTTCCTTTCCTTGTGATGTCCTCTGCCTCCTTCCTGTGGGCCTCCCTTGTGACAGGTGTCCTCAGCCTCCTTAATCTCATATGTGGTGCATCCATAGGGGAGCTGTGCTCCCCCCAGAATGGTGTATGGATTGTGGAGTGGAACAACTGACTGGGTGTGCCTCTGTTCCACCATCCTCACCCTCCTTGAGCTCACTGTGGTCCAACTGCTGTGCTTTCTTTGCATCCTCTGAGGCAGTGATGGTGGCTCTGGTGCTCCCTGGATGGGGGAGGTTCTCTTCTTACCATCCAGTCTGGCCTGGGGGAAGGTTCCCTTACTGCTATCCAGTGTGGCTTGAAGATGGGAAAATTCCTCCCTCAGGGCAGAGAGTTGCCTGCCAATAGGGCAGCATCTCAGCATCCAGAAAGTCTCCCGGAAGACTGCTGCCCCACAGCCATTACATTGCACTACTCCCCACATGATTATGTACTTTTTTGTGTGTGTGTTTATGTGTGTGATTGGTTTGTTATATAGAAATATATATTATACAATGTATGCTTATATTTTCAGTGCTGTGTGCTAGAGAGGATATGACATTCTACCCAGCCTGATGATTGGGGATGGTAGGGTATGTGGAATTTCTGATCTACTCCAAGCATTTGGAGTGCGTGTTGCATCAATTCAGTTGTAAAGATGGTTCCCTCATCTGAGTCTACTTTTAAGGGCAGACCCCACCTGGAGAACAGTTGTTCCACTAGAATCTTAGTAGTTGTTTTTGCTGTGTCGTTCTTAGTGAGGAATGCTTCTACCCACTTGGAGAACACATCCGTGACAAGTGCATACTTGTTGTTCTTACTGGAGCTGGTAAGAGGGATGATGAATTCAATTTGTATTGCATTTCATGGTCCAGGTTGCCTTTGTGGCAACAATCTGGTGTTTTGTTTTACTGAAATTGGGTTGTTCTGAGCACACACTATGCAGTTGTCCACATAGTGCTCTGCATCCATGGCCACATGAGTGGGTGTGTCATGAACCATATGGATAAACTCAGTTTGTAGGGATTGTGGTGCAATCCACAATTTGTCACCTGTATCTTCTTTTCGATACCAGATGAGCTTCTGATCACTAGATAAGTGTATGTTATCTGAGTGTCTCTTGTATGGACTACCTACAGGAAGTGGTTCTTCAGTTCCCTTGTCTAGGAAATATTTATTAAGTTTTTTATTTAGTTTTTATTGACCGGGTAAGTACACTAGACAAATTCTTGCTTATTTTCAGGCATGACCCTGGAGGGGGAGGGGAGTACAGATGAATGCCAACTAACCTTTAACCAGATTAAGTTGTTGGTGGTATTTTTAGTGAATAGATACAATTTGTCTAGGGCACCAAGGAAATTTCCCTACTCTTTTTGAGAAGTGCCATGGGATCTTTAACAGCCTCCTGAACTACCACCAGAACAAGCAGATGAGACCTCGGTTTAACGTCTCATCCAGAAGATGGCACCTCAGGAATGCAGCACCCCCTCATGATGCACTGCAGTTTTAAGTATTGGGATATTAACCCAAGTGCCTGGTGTGGGGATAGAACCCACAGTCTTCTGATCTCCCGGCCTCAGAGGCGAGTGTGCTACCTGCTGAGTCATTGACACTGCTGAAGACGTGCTTCTGATCTGGGTCAGATTTCTGTGCAGCAGACAAGTAGAGTGGGGGGTTTTGGCACTGGTTTCTGTCTAGTGTTAGCAGCCTTGATGGCTGATATGGCTGTGGAGTGAGTCATGGTCCATGTCCCACTCCCCCAAGCACCCACTTTGGCTAGCAAATCTGCTCACTCATTGAATTCATGATAAGGTTCAGATTTGCAATGGGCTTTTACTTTCTGAATATACAGCTTGTGAGTAAACTGCTGTGTAAGAGTGTGTACATACACAAACAGATCTTGGCATTTGACAAGTGTGCCATCAGATAATGTAAAATTGTCATTTTGCCAAAAGGGAAAAAACTCAGTAAGTGATGAGCAGACACAATTGGAGTTTATGAAGATGATGGCATCCCTGTCACCATTGGGCGTGATCTCCAGGGCACAGGCCACAGCTGCCAGGTCAACATACTGTGATGAAGCAACAATGCATTTCCTAGAAATGTGTCTGAAGTCACTTCATGCCACCTGCTCACCATCCATGTAGAAAAACGTAGAAAATATGAAACATGGTGGTACGTTCCAGGACTTCATGTGTAGCTGGTAAGAATAGTCCTAGGTCAGGAGGTTGGAGGGCACAGTCATGGGGTGTCCCTGTGTATAGTAGACTATGGGCCATAATTGAAGGCATTTTAGCAGGCATTACTTTGATGTCCCTGCCCTGCAAAAGTAAAGACTAATGGGTCAGTTTAATGTTTGAGACTGAATCATCCTTGACTCTGTCAGAGAGCAAAAAGTTGGTTGGGATGTGGCAGGGACGCAAAACAATGGCAGCATGCCCAATGATGTACAAAAAGTGTTTGACAGCCCAGTAGGTTGCCAAAAGAGCTTGTTCACACAGATTATACTTTCTTTCTACTGGGGATAGCATCTGTGATGTGTAGGCAATGGTCCTGTGGTCTCATTGTGCTTCTGTGCCAGCACTGCAGACATGACCACATCAGAGGTGGCAGTTTCTGGATGGAAGGGCAGACTTGGATTAGGATTTATCACTGCTGAGACTGAGGCTAGATCTTGTTTCAGCTATGCCACAGCTTCCGTACGAGCTGAGGAGTAATCTTCAAGGCAAAATCAGGAATAAAATCTCTGGAATGATTTACCATACCCAGAAATCTTCTGAGAGTTGCCACACTGATGGGGAGTGGCAAATCTTACAAGCCTTGGATCTTTTTGATAGCTAGGCTTCCACCTTGGTCTATGATATGTAGGCCAAGGAAAATGACCTCCTTTTGACACAGTTGCACTTTGGAGGGATTACACTTGAGGCCTGCTCTCTTAAGGAGAGACAGTAATTCATCAAGTAGGGCCAAATGTTCGTCTTTGGTGGTTGTTGCTAGAAGCAAATCATCCATATACTGCTGGAGACATTGGGGTATGGAGAATCCCTGCAGAGCATCCATCATGTGGAGATGGAAGAGGGAAGGGCTGTTATGGAAGCCCTAGGGAAGAAAGTCCAGGTATACTGGCATCCTTCAAAGGTAAAGACAAGTTTGTATTGACTTTCCTGTGCTAATGGGAGTGTCAAAAACCCATTAGAAATACCAAGTGCTGAGAACCAGGTTTTGTCAGGTGTCGGCAACTTGAGCACAGCTGGGGGTAACTTGATTAAGCACCCTGTAATCAACGGTAAGTCTCCAAGCTCCATTTGGCTTTTTCACCAGCCAAATGGGCAAATTTACAGTTGAGAAACAAGTCCTAATCACCCTTTGTTGTTGCAGTGATTGGATGGTCTTCATCAGGGAATGGGTACTGCTTCTGCCTTGCAGAATTAGGTCTTGCAGTTTCAATGGTGATGCGCATCCTACCACGGTCATGCTTGTTGGTAGCAAAACACATCAAGGTGTTTTTGCAGCAAAGGTGCAAGTTCAGAAAACAGGTCATGACTTTTCAACAAAGCCATGATGTCATACTCCCTGTTGTTATTGGGGATGGCAGCCACAGTATGTGAATCTGGAATAGGGACAGCATGACATTGTCCTTTGATTAGCAGAAATAGCCTATTGGCTAGATCCACAACACAGCCATGTTGTGCAAGAAAATCAATTCCCAATATGCTGGGATGGTGACATAATACCATGAGGTCAAAGGCAAAGTCAGTGCTGAGGTGGCCTACCATCAAAGGTAGAGACAAAGATCAATAGGTGTGTAGCTGTGTACCATCTACACCCCGTGCAGTGGTCTTCCAGCCAGTTGACCATTTAGATATAGTTGGGTTCTCATCATAGAGAACAGACATGGTGGCCCCTGTATCCAGGAGCATGTCAAGTTGGTGGCCTTTACATAAGGCTGTCCATTCGTGTCAACAACCAGATCACACACAATCCAGACTGGGGCCTGTAATGGTCAATCTGTACCTTCAGAGTCATCATCATCATCATCATCCTGTTCCTGAAACTTGAGGCCAGCAGGGTCTCCTTGGACTCCTCGATGTCTTGCATAGGATACAGGTGCTGTACCTATGATGTCACAGGCACGATAACAGCCTCCTTGGTTGTCTCCTTCATCACATCGACCTGTCCAGTAGCCAAAGAGGCAAAGGGATTATTTCCTTGGCTGCTCGATTGCTCAGTAGCCAAGGGCAGGAACAGATTTCCATTAGATGGCTGCGAAGCTGGAGAGAGGGCTGCCATGGTGCACATGGGTTTGGCTTCTCATCCAGCTCGAACTTCCTCCAGCAATTTTTGGAGGGCCTCATTTTCATCCTTAAGGCTCTGATAGCTAGGACAATTACAGTATTTGCCATGAGGTCGAGTGTTGGTTTGTTTCCCACTGTTCCCGTCTTTGTTGTTCCAGTTGCTTCTCCCATGCCAGTAGCTCCCAACTTGTAGGACTGTTTGTCATCAGAAGGGGCATCCGATTTCTTATTGTTATCTTCCACAGTATAATGTGTAGGCAAATCAGAAGTCTGCTGCAAGGCAGCAACTCGGACAGCAGGATCTGCTGGGGTTTGAATGGCAGCAGCAGGCTTGTTTTTGCCTGACGCTAGGTTATGGAGGTACCCTTGAAAGGCACACCTCATCTTTACAAGGATGTTAGCAAAGGTGTCTGTAGTGGGATTAACATGGAGTTCCACTTTCTCCTGCAGAGCTGAAGTCATGTTCTGGATGTACAAATCCTTGTACTTAGTTTGGTCTTTGTGTGCCACTTCACTGGCAAGGCCTTTGACAGTTTCATAGGCAAGCCATAACCATGGATGGTAGGCAGTGGGGCTCTCTTTGGCACTCTGCTTCACTTTGTAGGTGAGCTGAGCTCCAATGATACCTGGGGAATTAGTGGCAATAAGTGCAATGTCATCAAAGGCAAGGGTATCTCAGTTGTGAACTGTCTCAGACAGTTAATTCCATAGAGTAGGCTCTATGGTTTGTCAGAGGATTTGCACCTGATATTCAGGTTGAAGAGGAAGTTGCTCTCAAAAGGAGCATATTTTCTCCAAGTGGCAACTGAGGTTGTCAATGGTCCGATTGTCTGGACAATCTGTTGAACGGTGTGAGCCACCTGTAAGAGGTTGGAGTTACGAGGAGCAGCAGTGTGCTCAAGTCGCTGCATGGCACTGTGGATGGCAGCCTCCACTGAGGTTTCCGCAATGACCTTGAATGAACAGTTGCTTTGAATAGCAGCCTCAAACATTCGGTCAATCTAGGCTTGGATTTCATTCCACTCCTCCTCGGAGATGTGAAGGTTAGCCATGGCCTCTTAGATCATGCCACATACCTTCACTGTGTCATCTTTCAAGAGGGGCACCAGCGGAGACACAGTGAGGAGAATGGGTTGGTCTCCCGGATCATGGGAGCCACCATCTTGAATGATGACATCACCGCCGCCATGTTTGCCAAGACTTGGCAATGTAGTGGGCGTGCATGTGTGTCCGTTATCTTCGGAATGGCTGGAGATTAGGACAGCATGTCGGGGTGTGGATGGTGTGTTGACGTGGTAAAGCTCATAATCAAAATCAGAGTCGTCATTGCCGAATGACGCAATCTCAATAGGTGTGTATTGGAACCCATCCAAGCCTTAACATGGTTGGCGAGAACCTCTCACTGATGGCGCAGTTTCATTAACTTTGTTCTACACTTCTTGTCACAAGCTTTTGCAGTGCCTTAGAAATATAGACTTTGATGACAGATATGGACTGCTTGGCCCACCTAGTCTGCCCATTTCCCTACCTACTGGATAAACTGCAGATCGTAATTAACCAACAGCCTATTTCTTCCTACCCTCCACAAGAATTGCCTCATGTCTGCCCCATGCATTCTTGAATTCTCCTACAGTTTTAGACTCCACAACTTCCTCTGGAAGGTGATTCCATGCATCCACCACCCTCTCTGTCAAAAAGAAATACTTTCTAACATTGCCCCTGAGCTGTCCTCCCTCTATCTTCAAATTGTGTCCACTTGTTCTTACACAACTGTTTTTCTGAAAGATGCTGCCCTCTTGGACTTTATTGATTCAACTGCAGTACTTTTAAAGTTTCTATGATATCCCCCCTCTCCCTACTTTCCTCAAGGGTATATATGTGAAGCTTTTTTAATCTCTCCTCATATGGCTTCTCTTGCAGACCCTGCACCATTTTAGTTTCCCTCTTCTCTACTGCCTCCATCCTGTCTATGTCCTTGCAGAGATGGGGTCTCCAGAACTGGACGCAGTACTCCAGATGGGTCTCACCAACTGTCTGTATAGAGGGATAACAACTTCCTATTTTCTATTGGTGATGCCTCTCCCTATACATTCCAGTATCCCCCCAGCCCTCCCTACTGCCTTCTCACATTGCTTCCTTAAGGTCATCTGATATGATTACCCTCAGGTCCCTTTCCATTGTTTTTGTTGTTACTACCTCCCCTTCCCCACACTGTGTACTCTTCCCCTGGGTTTTTGTTTCCCAGGTGCATTATTTTGCACTTCTTTACATTGAATCCAAGCTGCCAAACTTCTGACCATTCCTCCAACCTTGCCAAGTCCCTTTGCATCCTTTCCACACCCCCCCCCCCGTGTATCAGTCCTGTTGCAGGTCTTTGTTGTCTACAATGAGGCATACTTTTCCTTCCAGTCTCTTTGCAATGTCACTGATAAAGACATTAAAAAGGACTGAACCTAGTACTGAACCCTATGGTACCCCACTATTAACCCCCATTTCTTCAGAGTGGACTCCGTTTACTATTACCTTCTGTGTCCTGTTGTCCAGCTAATGTTTTACTCAGACTACCACCCTGGGACCCACTTCCAGACTGGCTAATTTGTTTATTAATCTTTTTTCAGGGACTGTGTCAAATGCCATGTCCACAGCCCCTCCCTGGTCTACTACTTTGGTCACCCAGTCAAATAAATTGATTAGATTCATCTGACATGACCTTCCCACTGTGAATCCATGCTACCTTGGGTCCTGTGCCCCACTGGCCTCTGAATACTCAAAAATTATTTCCTTCAGAAGTGATTCCATCATTTTCCCTACCACAGAGATTACACTAACTGGTCTGTACTTTCCTGTCTCTGTCTTCCTCCCACATTTGGGAAAGCGAATCACATCCACCCTCCTCCAGTACTTAGGTACCACACCATAGAAACATAGACTTTGATGGCAGATAAGGACCGCTTGACCCATCTAGTCTGCCCATTTCCCTACCTACAGGACAGGCCGCAGATCCTAGTTAACCAACAGCTTATTTCTTCCTACCCCCCACAAGAATTGCCTCATATCTGTCCCATGCATTCTTGAATTCTCCCACAGTTTTAGACCCCACAACCTCCTCAGGAAGGCTGTTCCATGCATCCACTACCCTCTCTGTGAAATAATACTTCCTCACATTGCCCCTGAACCGCTCTCCTTCTATCTTTAAACTGTGTCCCCTTGTTCTTGCAAGTCTCTTTTTCTGAAAGATGCTACCCTTTTGGACTTTGTTGATTCCACTGAGGTACTTAAAAATTTCTATCATGTCCCCCCTCTTCCTTCTTTCCTCAAGGGTATACATATTAAGCTCCTTTTGTCTCTCCTCATATGGCTTCTCTTGTGGACCCTGTACCATTTTAGTTGCCCTCCTCTGGACTACCTCTATGTCCTTGTGGAGATGGGATCTTTAGAACTGGACACAGTACTCCAGATGGGATCTCACCAACTGTCTGTACAGAGGGATAACAACTTCCTGTTTTCTGCTGCTGATGCCTCTCCCTATACATCCCAGTATACCCCCAGCCCTCCCTACTGCCTTCTCACATTGCTTGCTAACCTTAAGGTCACCTGATATGATTACCCCCATGTCCCTTTCCTTTTTTGTTGTTATTACTACCTCCCCACCCACTGTGCATTATTTCCCTGGGTTCTTGTTTCCCAGGTGTATTATGTTGCACTTTTTTGCATTGAATCCTAGCTGCCATACTTCTGACCATTCCTCCAAGCTTGCAAAGTCCCTTTTCATCCTTTCCATGCCTCCTTGTGTATCAAGCCTGTTGCAGATATTTGTGTCATCTGCAAAAGGGCATACTTTTCCTTCTAGTCCCTCTGCAATGTCACTGATGAAGATGTTAAAAAGGACTGGACTGAATACTGAACCCTGCGGTACCCCACTAGTAACCCCTCTTTCTTCCGAGTGGACTCCATTTACAATTATCTTCTGTGTCCTGTTGTGCAGCCAATGTTTTGCCCAGGCTACCACCGTGGGACCCACTCCCAGGCTGGTTAATTTGACTATTAATCTTTTATGTGGGGCTGTGTCAAATGCCTTGATAAAGTCTAGGTAGGCCATATCCACAGCCCCTCACTGGTCTACTACTTTGGTCACCCAGTCAAAGAAATCTATTAGATTCGTCTGACATGACCATCCCACTGTGAACCCATGCTGCCTTGGGTCCTGTGTTCCACTGGCCTCTAGGTACTCAAATATTGTTTCATTCAGAAGTGACTATCACTTTCCCTACAACAGAGGTCCAACTGACAACACTATAGTTTCCTGCCTCTGTTTTGGTCCCACTTTTGTGAAGGGGAATCACATCTGACTTCCTCCAGTGCTTGGGTACCATACCATCCTCCCATGATTTATTAAAAAGAGTAGCCAGTGGTTTCACTAGTTCCTCTGTTAATTATTTTAGAATTCTGGGGTGAATTCCATCAGGACCCATTGCTTTGTCCACCTTCAGTTTTAGGAGTTCTTGCAGAACCTTTTCTTCTGCAAAAGGACTGGAATTGACCTCCCTAACAAGAGTGCTCCTGTTAATTGGATTAGGCACTTCCCCCTCCTCTTTTGTGAATACTGAACAGAAATATTCATTCAGTATCCCTGGTTTTTCACTGTCCCCCTCTGCCCACCCACCGTTCATTCTATTCAGCCTCACTATCCCTCCCTTTATCTTTCTACACTCACTGATGTACCTATAAAAGGTTTTATCCCCCTTCTCAACTGGGTTGGCTATCTTTTCCTCAGTTTGGGCCTTTGCTATTTTGACTTACCTCCCTGCTTCCTTCTGCCTTTACTGGTACAGCTCTCTGTCCTGCTCCTTCTGTGTTTCCTTATACTTCTGGAATGCGATCTTTTTCTTCCTGACTTTCACAGCCATCTCTTTTGAGAACCATAGTGGCTTTTTCTTTCATTTTGATTTGTTTGCTTCGCACAAAGGCTTGTTGCCTCTGTGATGGCAGTTTTGATGATTCCTCATTGTTGCTCCACATCTCCTTCTAGCCTGTTTGCTAGTGATTTTCTGAGGCGCTCTCCCATCTTGCCAAAGTCAGCCCTCCTAAAGTCCAGTACCCTCACTTTTGTATGGCTTGACTCTGTAGCAGAGTTTAATGTGAACCACTCTGTATGATGGTCACTTGTCCCCAGATGGCAACCCACTTCTAGATCTGAGATACTCTCACTGCCCTGTTTTAGAGTACGAGGTCTAAGATTTCTCCCTCATGAGCGGGTTCCAAAACTAGCTGTCTGAGGTCTGCCACCTGTAGGGCGTCAAGAATGGCCCTGCCCTTGGATGTGGCTGCAGCAAATGTGCTCCAGTTAACATCTGGCATATTCAGGTCTCCCATCAACAGCATCTCCCCTTTCTCTGGCATTCTAAGAATGCCTTCTATCATATCCTTGTCCATTCCTTCCCCCTGACATGGGTGTCTGTACACAACCCCTGTGCGGATTGTGGTGCCCTTTCCAGTCTCCAAGGTGACCCACAGTGCCTTCTCTCCTCCCTGTTTACTCTTTTGTTCAGTTGCTTTTATCCATTCCCTTACATCCTCCCATGATTTGTTAAAAAGGGTAGTCTGCGGTGTCATTTGTTCTCCCCTTAATTCTTTTAGAATTTTACTCTATGTAGTTGATTTTATTTCCTAGACGGTCGGTAAATGCCAATCAGTAAATGTTTTTTTTTTTTGCCCGCTATTTCTTAGCTGAGATCTGCAAGGATTTCCCAGGATTTTTCTTATTACTAACCAGCGCGGTCATGGTGTGCTGTGGACTTTTTGAGAACTATGTGTGGGACTGAGGTGGCTTTGGCTGCCTAATTTTCCTGTACTATTGGAGAGAGTTGGCTGCTGTGGTGGCTGATTTCAAGACTGTTACGGGACTTTTGTCAGTGTGAGACAGTCATGGTCCCGATGTTATAGGGGTGATTGTTTGTGCCACTAGCATTGAAACGCCTATCTGAATTAGAGTGACAGTCAGTAGACCAAGTGAAGCTGTGAAAATTGTGAATCTGCTGAGATATTTCCTGAAGTTACTCTTTCAGGATATTGGTGAAGGCTTGGTGGCGGTTTTCCTTTTTTGGAACTCAGTGGCTGAACTGTAGTTTTAATTTGGGGATATAATTTTCACCAGACCATAGGAAAGAGGACATTGGTTTTCAATGTGTGTGAAACCATCGAAACAAGGAAGTGGAAGGCAAATAACGGCAGTAAGACTGGTGATATTCTTGTCTACATAATTGGAGGTTTTGGCTCCCTGATCCAGATGGGGGATTGGTTTTCCTGCCTTCGGAGGGCAGTGGGGTTTGCTTTTCTCCCTAGGTGAGGCAGGGGTACTATCAGAGAGTGGTCCTGCCTGCCTCATCATAGTGAGGACTAGGTGGAGCTGGAACCTATGGTGGAGTTGTTTGTGGTGTCTGCTCATTTGCTGCCTCCAGGACTTTGGATACTGTGAACCTTGAATATTTTGTTTATATTTGGAACTGTATGGATTGGCGTGGATTGCTCAAACTTGGTGAAGTATCCCTGAATTACTTTTGTTGCAGCCACTGTGTTTTAATTATTGGGTGACTACTAGGAAACTTAACCATAACTAAGTTAATTTACAACTATCGGTCTTGTGAGAAGAGACGGATAAATGTTGGAGCCATACTGAGTGGTGAGAGCACAGAAGTGTGGATGTCTAAAAGACCTTGAACTTTGTTTTTGGGTAAAACAAGGGTACTTATTAATGGGTATTAAAGTGACGGGCCATTTCTTTTGATTTTAGGTGGTAAGCTCCTCTCCCTGCAGTGGTAAGAGCACTGTGGTTGGGGTAGAAAAATATGTTTTTGATAATCTGACAGCACTAAATTTGTTAATAGATTTTGTATTATATTGTGATTTTTTTAGTGTTGTATTTTTAGTTTTAATTTGTAATTTTGTTTTATATAAGTTGAGTAGGATTTATTATTATTAATTGTGGTGTGAAAAGTGCTGGAAAGATAATAAGATGGTCAGGTACTATTCCCCCTCTATGCTCAGGGACCTCCGTCCTTTCTCCTGTCCCCCTTTGTCACTGGGAGTCTACAGAAAGTGTAGAGCTCTGGGGATTGTGAGAAGGAGATGGAGGGTTGGTGCTGGGCCTGGGGGGGAATGGAAAGGAGCGGGCAGATAGGGATAGTGGGGTCAAGAAGATGCCCTGGGGTGAAATGGGCTCAGGAGAGGGGACCTCCCTGTCTCGTGTCCATACCCAAGGGTTCTGATCAGGGTCAGCAGGTAGGGAGGTCATCATCAGAGGTTTATCCTACTCAGGCGGTATTATGCAATGCCAGGTCTATTAAAAACAAGACAGCTGTTATAGCCAATCTTGTTGGGTCATCTGACCTGGCGTGCATCACTGAGATGTGGCTGGATGAAAATGCTGGGCCTGTTTTAGCCACAGCAGTTCCAGCTTGGGACTCGGTGATACACCGCCCGAGGCAGGATTGTAGGGGCGGGGGTGTTTCCATATGTTTTAAGTCAGAACTGGGCCTGGTGGAGGTATTGGTGGGAGTCACCAGATCCTTTGAGCGTATTCTGGGTGAGGGTGTGGGGTGCAGGATACTTCTTGTATACCATCCACCAGGTGATGAGAATGCTTTCCTGCAGGAAGTCGCAGACTTCATTGTCGACCTAACGTTGGGGTCTCCCAGATGGTTGGTTCTGGGGGACTTCAATGCTTGGGTCAAAGATGAATTCTCTTGATTTGGTCAAGACTTCCTCCAGTTGATGATATCATTGGGCTTCACACAGTTTGTTTCTTCCTCGACCCATATTGGTGGACACTCATTGGACCTGGTGTTCCTTCTGGGGATGGGGATATCCGACTTGGTGGCAGAACCAGTCGGATGGTCTGGCCATCACCCCATTAGGTTCAGTTTTGAGGCCACCCCTGTTAGGTCGTCCCCTTGGAGATGGTCAGATACCGCCCCTTGAGGGGTGTTCCCCCAGATGACCTGATGGCGGTATTGGACTTATCAAGCCTACCAATAGATTGCTTAGACCCAGGTAACCTGGTATATGCTTATAATGAGGCAGTGACAGGGGCTCTGGATTCTATTGCACCAGTTCATGTTTGTCCTCTCACTTCTCACCTCAGGTCTCCCTGGTTTGATGAGACTGTGAGGGAGTTAAGGAAGGTTGGACGAAGGCTGGAGAGGCGTTGGCGGAGGTCCGGTCTTGATGATGACAGGCTTAGTTTGATGGACCATTATATGGTCTATCAATCCACAATCTCTTGTAAGAAGGCAGAATTCCTATCCAGAGAGATGGCGGCTGCACAAAATAGACCAACTCAGCTCTTTCGGACTGTGCACAGACTGTGCAATCCAGTCTGTCTGCAACCCAGAAGAGCATTATCTCAAGAATGGTGTAATGAACTTGCTCTCTTTGCAGATAAGGTTGTCAAAATCAGATCAGATATCTGCTCTTCCCTCCCCAATGGGAATGATGGTGGTCAGCAGGAGATGTCGAACACCCAGTTTAGATGGTCTGACTTCAGACTTCCCACAATTGATGATGTTGTGATGATCATACAAGCACTGCAACCAACTAGCTGTGATTTGGACCCTGGCCCCACACGCTTCTTGGGTAAAATCGGCCTAGTCCTGGCTTTGATAGTCTGGAAGTCTTTGGAGAGGGGAATCTTTCTGGATCCCCTTAAAGAGGCTATAGTTAAGCCTCTATTAAAGAAATCCTCCCTATATCAGGATTGTCTAGCAAATTTCAGACCAGTCTCTAACTTACCCTTTGTGGATAAAGTTATTGAGAAAGTGGTTGCAGTACAGTTGGAGGATCATCTGACCAACAACAATATCTACGATTCTCTCCAGTCTGGATTTAGGAAAAGGCATAGTACCGAGACAGCGCTGGTTCGGGTACTAAATGATCTTCTAATAGCGAGAGATCATAGGACCCGATCCATCTTGGTACTACTTGATCTCTCTGCAGTGTTTCACACTGTTGACCATGGTGTGCTATTAGAACGTTTGCGGTCTATCTGTGGACTATCTGATATGGTCCTCAGATGGTTTCGATCTTACCTCGAGGGTAGGACTCAGAGAGTGGTGTCAGGAATTATTTCCTTAGCATCAGTCTCCCTATCCTGCGGGGTACCACAGGGTTCTATCTTAGCACCTACATTGTTTGCGGTGTATATGCTGCCATTAGAAGCGATTATTAGATGATACAGTTTGGGTTTTCACTGCTACGCAGATGATACCCAGCTGTATATGCCTTTTGTGCCCGGCCAGGATGCTGCCTTGTTGGTATTTAATAACTGCCTTGCAGAAATTCAAGACTGGATGAATGGGAGTTGGCTGAGGTTAAACTAGAGAAAACTGAGGTGTTGGTCATGGACAAAGGCCGCTGTGAGGTGAGCTTGCCGGATGGATCACCCTCAGGCTTATGGCTTGGAAGTGTTCAGCTGGCGACCTCAGATCAGGTGCGGAATCTTGGCGGGATAATTGACGACCATCTGACGCTTAATCTCAGGTGTCAGTGGTAGTCAAAACTTCCTTTTTCCATCTGAGGAATATTGCCAGAGTGAAGCACCTGGTTCTCCAGAGTACCTTCTAACGGTAATCCACGCCTTCGTTACCTCCCATCTTGACTACTGTAACTCCCTATACGTAGGGCTATCGGGGGTTGAACTTCGCCGTCTGCAGCTAGTGCAGAATGTGGCAGCCAGGCTGTTGACTGGATCTTCTAGATCCAGCCATATAATGCCTGTGCTTCGTGGACTGCACTGGCAGCCGGTGTTTTGGCGAATCACTTTCAAGGTCGGTTTGCTGACCTATAAAGCCCTACATGATCTGGGACCTACCTACCTGAAAGAACTCCTTTGCCCCTGCTGTCCCTCCCACCCCCACCGATCCACTGACGAGGGATTGCTAGAGATTCCTAGAGTCTGTTTGAAAACATCAGGTGCTAGATTGTTTAGTTTTATGGCACCGCCTTATGGAATTCTCTACCTCGTCAGGTGCGAAATTGCCCGACCGTCCTTAGTTTTAAAGGAGCTTTGAAGACCCACCTTTTTAGCATAGCTTTTAATGATTTATATTAGTTTTAATTTTATTATATTTATTGTTTGAAATGTAGAGGCGCTTTGGTTTTAAAAAAAGCACCTTTTAAAAATAAAGTTGAATTGAATTGAATCCCGTCAGGACCCATTGCTTTTCTACCTTCAGTTTTAGGAGTTCTTTCAGAATCCTTTCTTCTGTGAAAGGAGAGGACAGGAATTGACCTCCCTATCCAGAGTGCTTCTATTAATTGGATTAGGTACCCCCCTCCTCCTTTTTTGTCAATATTGAGCAGAAGTATCCATTCAGTATCCCTGTTTTTTCACTGTCCCTCTCTGCTGACCCACCATCCATTCTGTTCAGCTTCACTATCCCTCCCTTTAGCTTTCTATGCTCCCTAATGTACCTATAAAAGGTTTATGCCCCCTTCGTAACTGAGTTGGCTATCTTTTCCTCAATTTGGGCCTTTGCTATTCTGACTGCCTTCCCCGCTTCCTTCTGCCTTAACTGGTACAGTCCTCTGTCTTGCTGTTTCTGTATTTCCTTATACTTCCTAAATGCTGTCTTTTTCTCCCTAACCTTCAACACTACCTCTTGAGAACCATAGCCGCTTTTTCTTTCATTTTGATTTATTTGCTTCACACAAAGGCTTGTTGCCTCTGTGATGGCAGTTTTGATGTTTCACCATTGTTGCTTCACTCCTCCTTCTTGCCTGTTTGCTAGTGCTTTTCTGAGTCACTCTCCCATTTTGAGAGCATTAACCCTCCTGGAGTCCAGTACCCTTATTTCTGTATGGCTTGACTCTGCAGCTGAGTTCATTGTGAACCACACTGTTTGGTGGTCACTTGTTCCCAGATGGTGACCCACTTCTAGATCTGAGATCCTCTCTCTGTCCCCATCTGAGAGTACCAGGTCAAAGATTGCTCCCTCCTAAGTGGGTTACAACACTAGCTGTCTGAGGCATGCCCCCCTGTAGGGCATTAAGGAGGGCCCTGCTCTTGGATGTGGCTGCAGCAAAGTGCTCCAGTTAACATCTGGCATATTCAGGTACATCATCAACAATTTCTCCCCTTTCTCTGCCATCCTAAGAATGCCTTCTATCATATCACTGTCCATTCCCTCCCCCTGAGATGGGAGTCTGTATACAACCCGTGTGGAATGTGGTGCCATTTCCAGTCTCTAAGGTGACCCACAGTGCCTTCTCTCCTCCCTGTTTACTCTTTTGTTCCATTGCCTTTATTCAATCCCTTACATAGAGAGCTACTCCAACCCCCTTCTACTCTCTGTGTCTCTTCTGTAGGTTGTTTGCCCTGGTATGTTAACATCCTAGTCATGGTTCTCTGTGTACCATGTTTTTGTGACTGCCATGATATCCAGGCATCCATCTTCCATCCAGGCCACCAGTTCAGGGAGGTTGTTTCCCTGACTATGGGCATTAGTACTCATTACCCTCCATTTCTTGATGGCCTTACCCCTTTTTTCCCCATCCCTGTCTGTCTTTTTTTCCATTTACCCCAGGCCTTCTCCCTACTGACTGCTCCATCTTGGTGTTTACCTCACTAACTACCCTATTTTTTGGGGGGGGCTCCTTTCCAGTGCCTGCCCCTTGGCTAATTTATATGTTTGCCAATGAAGCACTTAAACCTATTACCTAGGATCCTGATTCCCCTCCAGGACAGATGCAGACCATCACACCAGTATAGGCCTGCACTGCATCACTGGAGGTGGACCCCAGTCCCCAATGCAGCTAAACCCCTGACTTCTGAACCAGTTTTTCAACCACTGATTGAATCCTATGATGTGGAGCACCCTAGTCTCACCCAAGCCATAGATAGGCAGCACCTCTGAGAAGGTTACCGTGCGTGCTACTTGTATAAGGTACCTCCCCAACTCCACAAACTCATCTTGCACTGTTCTGCTCTCTTTTCTAGCCAGATCATTTGTCTCTAGGTGAACAATGACATCCAGCTCCCTCTCCGTGGCGCTGCTCCCATGATCCTGAGGGTTTGCTCCCTGTCCCTCCAAGCCATGGTGCCTGGCAGGCACCTTCCCTCCCTCTCCCAGTTCTACCCTCCTAACAATGGAGTCCCCCACCAATAGTTGTTTCCTTCCACTGTGGGGTCCCATGCCACCCTCCTGTGGGTCTCCTTTGTGGAGGTTCCCAACATCTTCCTTGGTCTCCACTGCAGGTGCCTCTATAGAAGAACCACACTCTGCCAGAGTGGTATACGAATTGTGGAGAGTTACAACTGGAGACATGTGCCTCTTTTCCATCACTCTCACCCTCTCTGAGCCCACTGTAGTCCAACAGCTTCTCTTTATTGGTAACATCTGAGGCAGCAGCAGTGGCCTTGGTGGTCTCTGGGGGGGAGAGGAGGGCCGCCAAATCCAAGCCAACTCAGCATGGACATGAGCAGCCTCCTCCCTCAGCCTAAAGAGGTGGCTACAGATGGGACAACATTGCATCCTCCAGAATGTCTCCTGGAAGACTGCTACTCCACAGCCACTGCACTGCACCCCTCCCATCATGTCTTATTTCTGGTCCCTTAACTGTTGTTTTGAATACTTATGCTTTACTCTATATATTTATTTTTTTATATATCTTTTTTCCTCCCTACTTTCCTACTACCTCTGCGCCCTTAAAGCTCCTGCTCTTCCTTTTCTGAGACAGAACATTCCTATATGTCTCAGTCATCACCTTACTTATTTATTGGAATCTGAGATTAACACCTTTGAGCTAAAAATTCATTTACAAAGATTTCATGTTGTAAGGCAATAGACAAGATACACAGACTTAACAAAACAGATAGGGGTATGTACAGCAGGCAAGTACACAATGGTACCTACAGATACAGATTCAAGCAAGTACAGTTAAAATACATCAGGTAGGAGAGGTCAACTTTATTGCAATAGTACTTAGAGCATACCTTAGGTGGACAAACAATTTATAGTGGTAGCTGAGCTCTATAGCAAGCAGGTAGAGATAAGGAGGGTGAGAAGTGCTGGTGACCAAAGGAGGGGGAGGACAGAATAGATGACAGCAGGAAGAAGGTGGGGGCAGAAACAAAGGGGGTGACAGTAAGGGGGTAGAGTGGTCAGAGGGGTGGGATTGGATAGGAATCAACCCAGGGTTACATAAGCAGGGGATAGGGCAGGGCTGGGTCATGTGGAGGGAGAAAGGGATATGGGATAGGGTTTTGATGTGGAGGGGTGAGGGGAAGGGGTGAATATGGGGAGTTAATATTTGTGAAGAGAATGCAGGAAGGCGGGGGATAAAGAGGGGATGGGGATAAGTGCTCAGTGAGGTCTCACTAGGTTGGGGAGGAAGTGGAGGGGAGATGGGTGCTATGTAAACAGATGCTATCAATAGCAGTAGGATTAGGCACAGGTGATGCAGTCGCAGTTACTAAGAGTGTCCAGGTACTGTAGCAGCTTGGCTTTAAATGGGCGTAGTTTCATTTTTTCAATCAGCTTAGAGTTAAGGGAATTTAACTAGCAGGTGGCCCTGTATTTGAAGGACCATTGCCCTAGTGAGGTCTGATAGAATGGAATAATGAAGGCAGCTTTACTTAACCCCCTAGTTAGTCTGGAGGAAGTGGAAGAGTCAAACCTTCAGCAGCTGGGGAGGATGGAGAGCTACTTTTTTCCTTCTAGGATGGTGAGTCTTTTGTGGCTGTGTGGTCACTCCCTTCCTGCTCCCAAACAGGAAGTTCCTGTTGTCAGTCAAATCATGTGCCTATAAAAATAGAACTGGCGAAGGGAGGGGGTGGGGTGGAGGGGAGGGAAGCAGGGCAATATAGTCCTAGTAGAGAAGTATAGTTTTAACAGTACCTCCTTTCTCTTACTGTTCTCTGCCTGTTCTGCTCACCCTGCTTAATTCCCTTCTCTACCTCATGCTGCAATACTCAGTACACTGTGCCCAATTAAACATTGTCCCTAGCTCTTTCATCCACCTTTCATTCTTCTCTTTCAACTCAGCATTTTCCACTCTAAACCCTTCATTCATATCTCTCAAAATATCATTTAAATAAGTTAGCTGTTTCTTATTGCATTTCAACCTCTCACAATCATCTCTCAACATACAATGTCATACTCAGAGTTTAGAGCAGTACAGTGCAACAGTCTGTTATTAACATCGCTGAGTTGACTGAGCCTCCTCCGCTACCAGTTGTTGGTGTTTCTTCAGCTCAGATGCCTGCAAGCCCATCTCTTTTTTCCGAGGCGTGTTTTGCAGCTTAAGTGAGGCACATTTTGGCATTAAATAATAATAATCATTTATTTATAATGCACCTTTCATAACCAAGGTGCATAACAAGAAAACCAATTTAAAACCTTTAAAACAAAACAAAATATCAGCACAGTTAACCCCGCCCCCACAGTCGTGCACTCACTAATCTGATGATGTAGAGAATTCCAAAGAGCTGGGGCCACAAACATAAATGCTCGGGCTTCCGCAGATTTTAAAATCACCCTTGGAAACTCTAGTAACCCTTCATCAGCTGAGTGGAGTGATCGATCAGGAAGATAAGGAATCAGAAGCTCTTTCAAATAGTCAGGACCCATGGCAGTATGGAGAGTCATGACCAAGAGACCTTTCAGGTGATATTTCTTGGATTTCTGCTTAGATTCGAAATATTGATCAGAGATTGTAAGCAATGGGTTATTTGATGATTTCACATCCGACTCAAAATCAGTCCATCCTCCATGGGAAGTGAGATAGAGACATCAAGTCTCAGTTCTGTGCATAATTTGGCATGACAAACAAACAAGGAAAGCAGCCAAAACACTGGACTCAAATCGTTGGTGCCATCCCCCAACGGCTTTGCAGTCCCCCCCCATGGGCAAACAGTGGTGCCAAGGTGGTATGCTGCTACTTGCACAGGGAGTGTGCCAGTGGTCTGGTGTGGGTCTATCATGCCTAAATCCAAGCCAGAGTAAATCCTTAACAGAACAACCACTGTAGGATCAAGGTTTATTTATTTGTTCGACAGAGTCATTACAAATTTTAAAAGATTAAAACATGCACATACAAAGTAGCACTCTCTGAATACATTCCAGTGACATTACAGTTTTTTTTTTTTATTTAACTTTTTCTCCTCCTCGACCCACCTGCCGCCTTGTCCTTCTGCCCGGTCACGGGCCACCGGCTTCTGCCTTCAAATCGGCCGCTGCCTCCCGATACCCCGTGGCTTACCACCCACGGTGGGGCCCGTGGCCTCCCTCATATGCACCGTGGGCACTGGAATTAGGTCGGGGGCCCGGCCTGAAGGCATATTGAAGCCGTGGCAGGCTTCATCCGTGACGGCGGGACAGCTCCTCGTCTTTTTCCTGTTTTCTCCCCTAGGGAGGTGGGGTCGTGCAATGACGCCCGCGTCCTCCCCACCTCCATGCACGCTGAGCATCAGAAGCGCGGAACCCCTGGTCTCCACCAGGGGTCCCACCGCACCGATCACTTCCCACACCCTCCCCCCGGAGTAGGAGAGCTGCCCATCGGACGCTCAATCCTACTCCCCCCAGCAGGCCCTCCAACGAGACATTACAGTTTATCTTATTATACTTTCATAAAATATTTTAGACAATCACCACAAGCATTGCACAAGATATTTATAAATAAGTAGACTGTAAAAAAAACAGGACTTTCTGTAGTATGAGTACATTTTTATTATTCATTAGATGTTCCACCATTTTATTGGGGGGAGGTTAAGGTTCACTATGATGTCAAGCACTGAAAGCAGGAGTAGGTCCAAGTAGGCTACAAAGGCACTACACTACTCAACATTCAAAATTAATTGAATGGAATCCTCACTTTGTACATTCCGACCTGCACATGGTCGCCAGATGTAACTCGGTAATAAAATTGCCTTTCTCAGGTTCTTGTTGGAACTGCACAAAACTGAAGAGACAACAGACAAGTGGTGTCTGGCAGAAAATATTATTTATTTCTGGTATAGTAAAGCAGTCTTACAACCACGGCATAATTACCAGGAGCATACTTCTAATCGTTCTTACCTATGTAGGCAGCAGTCTTATCTCAGAGAAAATGAGCAATGCAAAGGGTTTTATATTCCCAATAATTACCATGACAACTACTAAAAGCTCTAGCATTGGGCAATGTAAACAGCCTGACTTTGTACTAGCCTGGGAAAGCTTGCTGAACTAGCATAAACAGATAAATAAAATAATGGCAGCTTGCATCTTGTGAAGGACACTTGCGGTTACAGTTCTGCATAACCACTAAAGATGGCCGTATTGCCTAACTAACGATTATACAATTATATGTAATAGAAGTATCTCCCAGTATTACAAGAAAAAATATAGCAAATCATGATTCTCAGAAAAAGTACAGTAAAACTCAGATCCTGACACTTATGATTGTACAATAAGTGTCTGCAGCCTAAAAGTAGTACATATAAGTATTAGTGTCTGTGAGGTAGGGGGTCCAATCAGGGATGCTGGTCCATGGATAATAATGGCAGATCCAATTCTGTCCCTTGGGGGCACCTCTGCTGGTGATGCCTCATGCATGGGTGAGACCCAGTGGAGTCAGGGTGTTCACGAAGCTGAGATGCTGTACAGCACATTTTGAGGATCTCTGACACCATGGTAAATGATGCTGCAGCCACTGGAAGGCCAAACATAATGGATCCTAGTCTGTTCCTCTAGGGCACTGCTGGTGGTGATGCCCTGCACATGGGTGAGACCCAGTGAAGGCAGAGTGTCCACAAAGCTGCAGACTGTGTGCAGCACATTTTGAGGACCTCTGACACCACACCAAATGGTGCTGCAGGCAGTACGTGGAAGGCCAAACTTGGTGGATCCTGGTCTGTCCCTTGGGGAACCTCTGCAGGTGACCTGGCACATGTATGAAGCCCAGCAGAGGCAGGGTATCCACAAAGCTGCAGATTGCATGCAGCACATTTTGAAGATCTCTGACACCACACCAAATGGTGCTGCAGCATGTGGAAAGTCAAACATGATGGATCCCGGTCTGTCCCTCAAAAGCACCTCTGTGGGTGGTGCCTGGCACATGGTGAAACCCAGTGGAGGCAGGGTGTCCACAAAGCTGGGGACAGTTGTGCAGTGCATTTTGAAGATCTCTGACACCACACAAAATGGTGCTGCAGCAAGTGGAAGGCCAAACATGGCAGATCCCAGTCTGTCCTTTGGGGCCATCACTGCAGGCAGTAAGTTGCTGGTTGTGTTTCATCTGGCTACAAAAAACAAAACAAAAACACAGCTCTTTCCCCAAAACCAAGCCTTATGTAACACATGCCTATGCCTTTTCATTTTATTAATATATATGTTATTATATTACTTGTAAATATGCAGTTACACCTTGATGAGTACTTCTCACTGTCCTATGTCTAAGCAATTCTTGAATTAGTTTTGCCAAATAGGCATCTCTCCCCCTGCTGACTGTGTTCCATCTGTTTCTGGAACCTGTACTGAAGATACCATATGTAAGCAATAACCGACGACAGGGTGTGTGGTTATTGGGGATTAATCAACACTCTGAGTGCATTATGAGGCTGCAGGCTGAGTGTCCTCACAGCATCTGGGGTGTTGATTAATCCCCCAAAACCACACATGCTGGTGTGGGTTATTGCACTTATAACATGCTGTGTAACCAGAGTGGAAAAAACACGAGGAAAGCATGATTAAGTCATGAAAAGATAGGAACTTTTTTGTTTTATTTTTATTCTTCCACCACCACAACTCCTATAATGCTGACAGTGCTGAATTGTGCTATGTATGCACTGGTGAGGCTGCTGAATTTTGGAACACTGAGCAGACAACACAACTTACCATGCAGTTTTGTACAATAAACACATTACAAAAAAGTAAACCGCCTTGACAGAGATTCACTGCAAAGGACAGCTGTTGGGATCTGCTGTGTCTGGGGAAGTCACTGTTGCATTGCGCTGTCTATCTGTCCATCCAGTGAGAGAGAGAGAGAGAGACACACACACACACAGAGGGAGCAGGACTGGAAGAGAAAGACAGTGTTCCAAAGTTTCTGCAATATCCTGTGTGCCACTGTGTGCGTGGGTCTCTATCGCTCTGTGACATATACAGAAATTCAGCAGTGGAAAGCTGCAGCAAGAAACAGACACAGTCTTTCTCCGGTGTGTGTGTGAGGGGAAGGCAGCAATGTTCATCTACAACTGCTGCAGGATCAGAAAGACAACTGGAGCTCTGTCCATTTGTCACTGTCTTTCTTGCTGTCACTCATTGTATAGCCTGCTGAGCTGCTTTCTCTGATAAACACTTTCTCTCACTCTGTACAGCGTACCAGGACCTACTGCCTCTCTCCACACTGACAGTCAGAAAGTACTCTGCACCCTCCAGATGCCAGCACCAGGATCTGCCTTCCCTCTCATGCCTCAAAAGGGTGGTGAGTGAATAAGTGGACACTGTCAGCTGGGGGGTGGCAATATCTCTACATCCAGTGGATACAAGTGTGATGTGGACAGCCAGTTTTGAGTGCTGTATAATTGTTTAAATATAAAATGTATTACTGACTGTCTCTGCTGAAAATCTGAAGCTCTAGGAGTGACCTCACCCCCCTCAGGTTTCAGCTGTAAGATTCAAGCCAGGAGAAAATGTTGACAGCATGTGTATCACACACACACACACACTCAGTTTTTAGATACATTGGGTGGGATATTCAAAAGAGTTGTGCTATGTGCAATAGGGTTGTGCCAGTGCAAGTCCAAAAATGCACCATTCTGTGATATTCAACAGGAGGCAGTTACACCACTGAAAACATGCTGAGCAACAGCACAATGCAAATGAAGGCATGCACAACTGAAGGGGGTGGATCTATGCATAAAGTGCACAATGTGATATTCAAAGGCTTACGCAATGCGCAACAGTGGATCAGCTGGAAGTTGCGCCATGGCAGAAATTAGACAAAATAAAAAGGCTCAAGGAAGAGGTGCAAGAACTTGATGGGGAATGCTCATGAGGCAGCAACAGGGAGCAGGCCACAGCAGCAACCAGTGCAGGCCAGGGAGTAGGCAGGACAGAATAGTGGCAGCTGAAGGCGTGTGGGGCCACAGAGTTCAGAGACCAGTAGGTGTACCTGGCGCAGTGGAGGTAGCAGTCAGAACACTGAGGGGAACAGAACAACAACAGCTGGGGGGGCACAAGCCAGGGAGCTGGACAGTGCCAGCTTCCACATGGAAGTTGTAGTGAGGGGAGGAAAAGGCATGTTGCAGGGGGACATGGCCATGGAAGGGCCCATCGGCGGTACATCCCCAACAGGCAGTACCGTGCCTGCATCAGCTTTGAGCTGTATTCGGATGTCGAGATTGTAGGCCGGTACCACCTGAACAGGGCAATACTGAGGTGGCTCTGTGAGCTGTGTAGTGATGTGATGCAGGCACTCTCATGACAGAGTCATGCTCTGTCAGTGAAGACAAAGGTAACAGCCTGCATGTGCTTGCTCACCACGGGTACCTTCCAGAGGCCAACAGGGGACACCACATGCATAACACAGGTGGCCACATCACGCATCCTCACCCAATTCCTCAGTGCACTGCTGCCACATGCTGTGGAGTACATCCATTTCCCCAGCACCGTGGCAGAGAGTACTGCAAACATACAGGAGTTCCACAGGGTAGCACATATGCCTGGCATGCTAGGGGTGATAGACTGCACCCATGTGGCTATTTGCATGCCACCTGGCCCAGATGGGGCCGCATATCACAACTGGAAGGGATTCTCCAGTGTCAACTGCCAGGTGGTGTGTGATGCCAGTAGGCGCATCATCAATGTCTGTGCCACGCACCCTGACAGAGCACATGATTCATTCATATGGTACCAGTCTGCACTGTACCATCAATCTGAGAGTGGGGACATCCCCACAGGACATCTAGTGGGTGAATATGCATGTAGGAGTGGCAAAATTGGGGGATGGGTGGGCAAGCCACAGGTGCCATGGTAGTGGCACACAGGGCTAGGGGCAATATGGTCCTGAACATGACACTAATCTCCACTATCTCCACACAGGTGACAGTGGATACCCACTCCATCCCTGGCTGCTCACACCCTACCGGCACCCCAGACCCCATCGTAGTGCTTCAATGAGGCACATGCCGCATCATTGAGCAGGTATTTGGGATGCTGAAGGCACGCTTCCAATGCCTAGACACCTCCGACGGTGCCCTATAGTACAGCTCCTCAAAGGCCTGTGGGATATTCCTGGCCTTTTGTATCCTGCACAACATGGCCAAAGACTGTGGGATAGCTGTACAGGTCGAGGAGGGGGACAGCAATGGGAATGCTGGTGATGATGGGGCTCAGCAGTCCCCCCTTGGACGGCGTGACCCCCGACTTATCCAGCTGGCCCAGCTGCACCAGGATACCATCACAGAGGAACACTTCACACAACACAGGTAAGTTATGGGGCCATGTGCAGCCAACACTGTCCAGGGCACAACCCACATACACACAGGGTAACACACCAGGGGTGCATGACAGCGAGGGGAGTGGAAGGGTACAGGCACACAAACACACAACCAGGAAGGGGTGAATAGTTACACGCTACATGGACAGACACACACACACACACACCAGGCACAAAGTGCACAGGGGCAGGTGCACAGCAGAGCAGGAACAGACATGTCAAACACACAGATCCACAGGCCACCCCCATCACCTGTACTGTCCACATGCGTGTGTCAGATGCTGGGCACCCTTGCACCTTGGTGTACAGTGCAATGCAGGCATCATTATGCACACACACCCATGGACAGCAGTAGGGTGGGTGTGCAGTTGGTCTGTGTGTCGGCGTGTTGGGCAGGGCACCCACTGGTGCACTGCCCACCATGACATGCATTGCACACAGGGCAGCACCAGACAGGGCCCGCACTGGGAGACAGGTCAGTCACGTGGCACTGTGCCATGGCCACCTCAGATGCATGGGTGGCCCCACTGAGACCCAGCACAACTGGCAGGCTGAGCATGGAACACATGGGGTGGCACCGATGGATCACCAAGGGTCCCACTGTGCGAGTGCGACCTTGTCTGCACAGGGGTCTGCAGTATGCCGAACATACCTGCATCAGGTGTGCTCGGGATGCCCACAGCAGAACCCAGCATTGACAAGCTGGGTGTCCCATGATGCTGGGAATGGGAAGTGGATAGCGTACTGCATGGTGTGCATGGCACAGGGGCACCTGACTGTGTGCCCAATGCAGCCACAACAGCAACCAGTGCCTGGGTCTGCCTGTCAATGGCAGTGTCCACATCCATCCACATTTGGACAATCCCTGCAAGGATCATCACGTTGTCCCTGCTGTGCCACTCCACAGCCACACACAGTGCCTCCATGGATGTTACAACCCACATCTGCTGTTGTACTGATGCCCACAGCAGGCGGGTGTGCTCATCAAACAAGTCGTCTGCCACATCAGCAACCTGTCCCTCAGGGTATGGAAGGGCCTGATGTTCAACACCCCTTGGGGGTGGGCACTGTTTACCAGGACCAGGTATGGGCAAGTCAACAGGTGGTGTGCATATGCCACCGCTGAACCCTGTACCCCCAGACCTGCTGGGTGACTGCTGCTGCTGCACCTCCACCTGCTGTGCCCAAGGGACCAGCCGTTCCACTGCTGTGTCCGCAACAGTGCCAGAGACCTGCACAGCCACTGGTGCTGCCCCCCCGGTGCTGACAGGCCTGGGGCTAAGCTGACGTGCTGGCACACACATTGGAACCAGCTAGGTCCATGGGCGTGAGCTGTCCTGCTGTGTGTCCATTATGTGACACACACATGTCACTGCCCATAGTGGTCATTGCATCATCAATAGTGCAAGTTTGTGCCACAGCCACAACATGCTGGCATGCTTGTATGCCAGACCGCTGAGATACAGGAAGGGCACCCCCCCCACACTCGACTCACCGACATCAGAGATGACAGCCAGGTGTGCACAATGCATGCTGGCTACCAGCAGAGGTGGATGGAGCCTCCTCCAACTCTGGCTGGATGTCCACAGTGCACGGGCCCTCCACCACTGTCCCCTGCAGACTCACAGGATCTGTAACAGAAAGTGAGAACATGTTAGTGCATGGGATCCACCTTCCCCTGACCATGTCATACCATGCAGTGATGGGCTACCACCTGTCTGAAAGCCACCTCCTGGAACACCCTTGATGGCACTGCGCTGCATGGATGCAGCAAGATGGTCCTCTGCCAGGGTCAGCTGCATCACCTCTGGCTGGCCTCCACCTGTGGCAGTGTGTGCTGCCCTGAGGGCTGCCACCTTCTCCTTCACCCTTCTCCTGTCAATCCCCATCTTCTTCTTACATTCCTGCATGGAGCGCTGGTGGCTTCTGTGCAGGTTTACGGTGCGAGCAACCCCCTCCCATGCAGCAGCACAGGCCTGAGAGGTGCCCCGCCATCCACTGAGTAGTGGCTCTTCCTCCAGGTAGGCCTCGAAGAGTGCCTCTTTGTGAAGTTGGGCCTCCTCTTCCGCCCACCATCATCCTTCTCACCCAGTCCTTGCTCAGCCATGTCACAGTCTATATGGGTGGAAGTGGACACTTGTGACTGTGCAATATACAGCAATATCCCTTGACCACAGTCCAGAACATTACACAGCATGCAACCCACCTATCACCTGCAGTAACCAAATATGGCCACTGCAGACCAACGTCGCACATTTATAGCACAATGCATGCAAATTAGGAGTGGAGCAACTTTAATGATATGCAAATCATGCCACTGCACCATTGAATGGCTGATCAGATGATTTGCATATGACAGCTGAATATCGCGCTGTTGCGCTTTGCGTAATACGGTTAAGCCAATGGCACAATTCTGTGACTGCATAGTACACTGCACTGCATATGCTCAGGTAGCTTATGCAGGCATCTGCCACACTGATGATGTGCTGTGCATGATCAGCAATTCAGAACACGGCCACCATTGTGCCAGTGGCACTACAGTGTTGGTCACCCCATGGCGCTGTGGCACAACTGCGCAATAGTCCACTGTGGAACTGGCACGCAGGCAACCAATCGCTCTTGATGTGTAGAAGTCCGATGGTGCTGTGCATGGCCTTGCGCCAGAGACCCATGACCTTGTGCCCAACCTTTGCCCCTTTGACGCTGTACGTATGGCATGTCTGCATCTCTATCGCACTGTTGAGTAACAGCGTGATAGAGACTGACGGCACTGTATGAACAGTGTGATAGGGACAGACGGAGTTGTATTGCACAACATTTCCACATGGGGTTGCCGCATTGTGGAGCACCATATTGCCTACTATCAACCTGCAGACATGGCACACAGGAGAGCTCCTCAGTGGAGAGCCTTGGAGGTGGCCAACCTAGTGGCCGTGGTGGAGCTTCACTATGGACCACTGTTTGGGGAGAAACCACTAGACATGGCCCGCACCCATGTGTGGCAGCAGGTGGCCACCGAGCTGGAGCAGGTCACTGGGTGGTGCAGAACACTGGAGCAGTGCAGGCACCAGTACAGTGACCTGCACAGGAGGGAGCGGGCACTGCTGGCATGCCTCAGGTCATGTGCCAGGATGGGCATTGTGCCTAGGCCAGGTGGGTGAGCCGTCTATGCACCTGTATTGTCCGCAGGGGTATGACTGTGTATTGTGGCCAGAGCATGGGGGAGGGTTGGTCTATGGTTGGCTGTGACAGTGTTTGCAGGTGTGTGATGCACGGGTCTGGCTGTGTGGGCAGGTACACTCATTGGTGCAGGGGTAACACTGTGTATTGGGGCCAGAGCATGGGGGAGGGTTGTTCCATGGTTGGCTGTGACAGTGTTTGCAGGTGTGTGATGCATGGGTCTGGCTGTGGGCAGGTACACTCATTGGTGCAGGGGTAACACTGTGTATTGTGGCCAGAGCATGGGGAAGGGTTGGTCCATGGTTGGCTGTGACAGTGTTTGCAGGTGTGTGATTCATGGGTCTGGCTGTGGGCAGGTACACTCATTGGTGCAGGGGTAACACTGTGTATTGTGGCCAGAGCATGGGGGAGGGTTGGTCCATGGTTGGCTGTGACAGTGTTTGCAGGTGTGTGATGCATGGGTCTGGCTGTGTGGGCAGGCACACTCATTGGTGCAGGGGTAACACTGTGTATTGGGGCCAGAGCATGGGGGAGGGTTGTTCCATGGTTGGCTGTGTCAGTGTCTGCAGGTGTGTGATGCATGGGTCTGACTGTGGGCAGGCACACTCATTGGTGCAGGGGTAACACTGTGTATTGGAGCCAGAGCATGTGGGAGGGTTGTTCCATGGTTGGCTGTGACAGTGTTTGCAGGAGTGTGATGTATGGGTCTGGCTGTGTGGGCAGGTACTCTCATTGGGGCAGGGGTAACACTGTGTATTGGGGCCAGAGCATGGGGAAGGGTTGTTCCATGGTTGGCTGTGACAGTGTTTGCAGGTGTGTGATGCATGGGTCTGGCTCTGTGGTCAGGCACACTCATTGGTGCAGGGGTAACACTGTGTATTGGGGCCAGAGCATGGGGAAGGGTTGTTCCATGGTTGGCTGTGACAGTGTTTGCAGGTGTGTGATGCATGAGTCTGGCTCTGTGGTCAGGCACACTCATTGGTGCAGGGGTAACACTGTGTATTGGGGCCAGAGCATGGGGGAGGGTTGTTCCATGGTTGGCTGCGTCAGTGTTTGCAGGTGTGTGATGCATGGTCTGACTGTGGCAGCACACTCATTGGTGTGGGTACACTGTGTATTGGGGCCAGAGCATGGGGAAGGGCTGTTCCATGGTTGGCTGTGTCAGTGTTTGCAGGTGTGTGATGCCTGGGTCTGGCTGTGTGGGCAGGCACACTCATTGGTGCATGGGTAACACTGTGTATTGGGGCCAGAGCATGGGGGAGGGTTGTTCCACGGTTGGCTGTGTCAGTGTTTGCAGGTGTGTGATGCATGGGTCTGGCTGTGTGGGCAGGCACACTCATTGGTGCAGGGGTAACACTGTGTAATGTGGCCAGAGCATGGGGGAGGGTTGTTCCATGGTTGGCTGTGTCAGTGTTTGCAGGTGTGTGATGCATGGGTCTGGCTGTGTGGGCAGGCACACTCACTGGGGCAGGGGGCTTTCCGCTTTGGGATCTCACTAATGTGTTTCTCAACATTTGTTTCCCACAGGCATGGAGAAGTGGAGGAGAGCCTGGGATGAGGCACAGAGGGGTGCTGCAGAGGTGGCTGGCTGAGATGGCAGTGGTGTGGGCCCTCAGCAGCAGCAGCTGTGGCTGGATGAGGGTGAGTGTCATTACATCATGGACGCTATTGCGTGCTATGAGGGGAAGGGCATGGTCACCATCCATGGACAACACTGCCATGCATGTGACGTGTGACAGTCAGCACTGTCCAGTGGCACTGCATGTCTCTGAGTGTGTCACTGGTAGTCCATGCATGCACTGGGCACATGGCTGTGGCACTAACTTCCCACCACGTAGCCATGTCACTGTACTGCCTTGGTTGTGCTGTGCTGGGCATGGGTGGGCTGTATGTGCAGTGGCACACATGGCTGTTGCTGCCTGGTTGGGCTTGGCTTGTGTGCAGTCACTGTGAGTCGGTGCAGTCCATCACAGGGGTCGGGCACTTGGCTGTATGCCATGCATATTGGGTGGGCTTCAGGGTTGTGGACAGTCACAGCCATTGATTCTGTTCCCTTGCCCTAGGTGTCTGGGTCTTGAGCAGGCCATCCACCACCTGCTGGAGCTGTCCACTGAGTCCCTGCACATTCTGAGGGAGATGAACCGGAGAGGTGTCCGACACCAGAGGAGGCCACAGGGACAGAGGCAGCCTACTGATGTGCAGCCTGTGGGGGCAGTAGCAGCCCCATACCTACCCCCTTTACCCTTCTCTCACACCCTGTCTTCCCTCACCAAGTTCTTCACCCCTACCTTGTACCCGTACCCCCAACCCCTGTATTGTATATATTTGTATATAGTTATGGTTGTTCCTGTTGTTATTGTTGCATTATTGATTAGAAATATATATATTTTGTTATGAATACCATGGTGGTCTCCGATTTGCAGCTGGCCATAGGTGCTCAGTTGCAGTGGTGTGCATGGCATATGGTGTGGCATTGTCCTGGGATTGTGTGTGTGTGTGTGTGTGTGTGGGGTGTCCCTGGTGTGGTGGTGGCTTTCAACTGATCTGGCCATGTGCTGCCACACACTGCTGTGAGCTCCTAGTGGGTCTGGTTTGATGGTTCTGTGGTACATACGGTTGCATTGTGCCGGGGGGGCATGGTGATTCTGACAGTGCTGGTCACAGTCACTGCTCATGGGTGGTGTCTTGGGGTTCCAGTACAGGGTGTGCTGTGCACGGGGGGGCTGTTGTACAATTGGGTTGTCAGGCCCCTTTGTGTGGCAGTCTCTGCTTGCCAGTGGGTGTGCTGGGGCACCATGGCCCAGCTGTGCTTTGTTGGCTTGTACCCATAGGCCAGTGGATATTCCATCCCTCCACCAGTGATGCTGGGCTTCGGGTGGGGAGTTTTAGTTCCACAGTGTTTTCCTGTGCCCATCTGTGGCATGGGTGGTGGGCTCCTGCCTACCTGCCTGGTTATGCAGTTCCATTGCTCTGCTGCTGGGGGCTCCCTGCTTGCACTATGGCACCTCTAGACTGCTCAGTTGGGCTGGCCTTTTTTGCACTATGGTGCATCATATGTGCTCAGCTTCCCCTTCCTGATTGCGTTATGGCACAGGTTGTGCAATATGCAGACACTGGCTGGTTGCGCAATTTGACTTGCTCCATGTTTGAATAGCGTGTCTGTTGTGCATGTGCGCAATTGACTTGTGCTTGCTCCTGTTATTGCACACATTTTGGGCGCAGTTTGAATATCTGGCCCATTGTGTTACCTGGCAGACCAGAAGCTAATTACAGATGTGTTTAAGTTAATTTTGTTAAGAGGGAAATCATAAAAAAAGTTTATGTTGGAGAGGAACCTAGGTTGTTACACAGGGATGCAAGGTTGTAAGTGTTCCTGTGAAGCCTGTGTGAGGGAGGATGCAGCATGGATCAAAAAGATGTCATTTGAAACTTGAGGCATGCTGAGGATTGCAAAATTAATACGTTGAAAAAGACTACTATGTATTTTTATTAGATATAGTTTTGGGTGTGGTCTGACAGAAGAGAAGCTAGGTGACATCACACAAAAGGGGTTGGAAATACAGTTTACTTTAAGGAATAATTCTGCTTTACTTAGACATTTTTACCTAGACTCTGACCAGAAAAGATCGGTGAGCACTTTAAGCAAGTATTTAGAATCTAAGCACTGTAAGTAGGAATTTGCACTGTTTAAACCTTGTTCTGTAAAAAGAGTTGTATGTCTTGTGGGATAACAGTTCTATATTATTTATGTTACGTAGTTTTATCTATTTTAGTAAAACTCTTTTTAGAACTTACTTGGTCTGTCCTTGATTTCTTTACTGTGCAAGTAGAGTATACATAGTTATAGCAGACAATAGACGTAAGCTTAAATGGTGGTACCAAACTGGAAAGAGAAGTGCTTTAAATCTGAGGTCTTTATTAAAGTTTTTAAGGTTTCATCTCTGTATGCCTGGTTAGGTGCCCATAGGCAAGGATATCTGGCCCCACAAAGACAGATATATCAGAGTCTGTGCATTGGGTATGGTAGCAAGAGGTTCACAGATTGAATCCCTCCAAGACTTGAGACCAAAGGTTGATCCGAACTCACAAAAACAGACAAGAGAATTACCTTTTCTGTTAAACTGTTCACAAGGCTGCACTCAGAGGTTGGTACTTTGGGAGTAGAGGGCCTGACCTGCTGAGTGGGTTTGTGACAACAAGTACTGGTGAGGGGAAAGAAAACCAACCATGGAGACAGTAACCTGGGTTGGATGGGCATGGCATGAGTGCTCTCTAAAGAAGAGCTAGTAAGGGAAATGGCAGCCACAAATGGTGCAGAACGTACACCAGATTAATGTCTAGCTCTGTGGTTCTCTCCCTTTCTGCCTCTCTTCACCTGCAGTGATCACTACAGTGCTTTCTCTCGCTGTTTCAGTCATAGTAAAAGTGTGTCCCTGCTGTCAAGAATGATGTCCCACATGCTGTCATGATCTGTCTGTGGGACAGCATCTGACTTTATGGAGGGGATATCTGGGATGAGAGGGTGCAGATCAGAGGGGTGGGTGCATGGGTTGCCATGTAAGGGAGAGGGGAAATCCATGGGATGGTGCATGGCTATTCATGGAGCCATGTGGAGAACATAGCAACAACCAGCCGAGAGACACAAGGTGAAATCGGGAGATTGTGAGGCACACACAGCACCGGAAACAGCCCAATAGCCCAGGGAGCAATCGTCAGGGTAGGGACCCATCTCAAACTGCCTAGCTATATGTGTACATTACACCTCAGGCAAAAAACAGAAAGAGAGAGAGAGAGAAACAGGGATAGAAATACAGATGATGTCACTGATTTCCAGGGCACAGGAGTTCACTTGATCGTTGTGTTTGCACTTCTCCCACTCCTTCTCTGTGCCTCTCACAGTGAAACTGACTGCTCCTTTTTTCTACTTGTTATGACTATCGTTGGGAGTTGGGAACCTGAATCTGGGTGCAGGGAAGGGAATACTGTGCAGAAAGACAGTGCTATAAAAGTAGCGACACTTTTTCATTCAGTAACACAACCACGGCTGCAGCTATGGGGATTGTGCCGACACTGTGCAGGGGTCTGTGTGGCTGCACTATGTGGCTCAGTATCTGGAGATCCACCAGGCAGGTGGCTGGGGAGCCAAATAATAACATTCCCTGGTGCTGACATGAATGCCACTGTGACGAGAAGCAGGGTTTCACTAACTTTTAGGAATTGTGAGAAAAGCACAGTACATGACAGACTTCAGCTCTCACTCACTTAGTGAGGATAGTAATGGCTATCCCTGACACTGCAATTGTGGCACAATACCTAGATCTGGTCCACTCACTGATCACTCAGGGAAGACAATTCACCACTTGCTGTGGGAATATCATGGATTAATCAACTGTCACCCGATGGCTCTGCACCAAGCAGGTACAGGTTTTTCTCTGCCGAATATTATAGTTGTACTTATGTCACCTGATCATAACACAAATGAAGGACATTGAAAAGCATCTTCTGCATCCATGGACAGCTCAGTAATGTGCAGTGAACCACAGATCTAGGGAAATACATTGTGAAGCATCTCCGACATCCATGGACCACACAGCAATGTGTTATGAGCCAAATATATAGTGAAGTATATTTTGAAGCAACTGCTACATCGATGGATTGTGTCAGCAATGTGTAGTGAACCACAGATCCAGTGAAGTATATTGAGAACCATCTGCTACATCCATGGACATCTCAGCAATGTGTAGTGAACCTCAGATCTAGTGAAGTACATTGCCAAGCATCTCCTACATCCAAGTCTCAGCAATGTGTAGTGACCCACTGATCTAGTGAAATGCATTGTGAGGCATCTGTTATTTCCATGGACATCTCAGCAATATGTAGTGACCCACATATATAGTGAAGTACACTGTGAAACATTGATGGAGGTCTTGGCAATCTGTAGTAAACCACAGATCTAGTGAAGTACATTGTGAATTATATTTTACATCTATGGATATCTTAGCATTGTGTAGTGAATCACAGCTCTAGTGAAGTACATTGCAAAGTGTCTGCTACATTCACGGACATCTCAGCAATGTGTAGTGAACCAACTATCTAGTGAAGTACACTGTGAAGCATCTGCTACATCCATGTACATCTCAGCAACACATAGTGAACCACAGATTTTAGTGAACTACATTGTGATGCATCTGCTATGTCCAAGGATGTCTAGGCAATGTGTAGTGAACCACAAATCTAGTGAAGTACAATCTGAAGCATCTGCTATATCTACAGATGTCTCAGTAATGTGCAGTGAATGTAAATTTAGTGAGTACATTGTGAAGCATCTGCTACATCCATGGACATCTCAGCAATGTGTACCATGTTGAAATGACCACCAGGAAAAAACACTAGTGGTGCTCAAAAAGTGGCAAGCAGAAATGAAATCAAAACAAAAAAATACACTGAGCACCCACAAATCAGCAGCACATGTAAATGAATAAAAGATATTTACCATTTATTTATAAAAAAGTACAGCATATATCCATCACTTGAAGCTGTAAATGGTAAATACCGTTGGAAGCTGTACTCGCGAAATAGACTAAAAATTTTCACCCAGCTAGTTGATATCTTTTATCCATTTACATGTGCTGTTGATTTGTGGGTGCTCAGTGTATCTTTTGGTTTTGGACTCAGCAATGTACATGCTGACTTCCTCTACAGCCAATGCCCCAACTCTTACATGGCTAAACTGGACACACTCTACCATAGAGCACTGAGGTTTATAACGGGACTCCGCTTTGACACACATCACTGCACCCTATATGCGGCGGTGGGATGGACATCACTAAAGTTCAGGCGCCACAGAAACGCCGCTCTCTGGACCTATAGAGCCATCTCTAATAAGCTGCCTTACTATATCTCCTGCTGTCTTCCCCTGAGTATAATTGGGAAATACGCATTAAGAAGTTACTCAGCTATTACACTTAAAGTACCCAAAGCAAAATCCCGCTTCGGCAGGGCAGCCATAAGCTTCGTGCTACCTACCTTATGGAACGATCTACAAAAACCCTCAAATTAAGCACTCTAATCGGTATAAATGCTTTCAAGATGCTTTATTTCCATACAATCAGAGAAGTATGTAACTGCTTCACCCACTCAGACCCAGTACTGGTGTCTGCACTGGTATATAGCCACGCCTAGACCCAATTTTAAGTACTGACCCCCCCAGCTTGCTCCTCACCAGCCTAATTGTTCTCTCTCTTATCCCCCTGTCTTATCAACACTAGGCCCGTCCATCCCCTTATTCTTCCTTTCCCAACCTCGGATAGGAGCTCACTACCCTGGGTTGTGACATCGTACCATGCCCCCTACTTTATAGCATTCAATCCCGGGGCTCACACATACTCCTTTTCTCCATCCACCTTCTCTACATCCAGCTTTACCAACTCCTTTCTGTGCACCGTGCCCTCCTAGACTTTCTCCCCCTACTTCCCTCCCTCTCTTCCCCCCTACCTTCACCTCTACCTGGTGTATATTTTAATTTTTATTTTTTTCTTACGTTACTTCCTTCTGCAACCTTAGATAACCTGCTTTATCTTCCTATAGACACTTCTATGTATGTAAATACCGTTGTAATCTGTACAATATCTGTATAATTCTATGTACATATGAACTTCTTTTTCTTCCTCTCTGTAAAGAGTATTATCTGCATTGCCTTGTAAATACCTGTGTTGACCTGTATATACAATTGTTCGTGCTCCACCCAGGTCCATCTTGCAAATGAGCTTCTGCTCAATGATGAACGCCTGGTTAAATAAAGACTTGATTGATTGATTGATTGATTGAATGTGTAGAGAACCGCAGATCTAGTGAAGTACATTGTGAAGTATCTGTTACATCCATGGATGTAACGGATACTTTACTTTCTGCTTCTCTCATCCATTTCTTCTAAATAATTGCTATGTTAGCAGGAAACACTTTGTTGTTTTTTTTCTCTTTCTCTAATTTCAGCCAAGGGTTAAAACGGTGTAACATGGTTACCCTTGGCAGTCTTAATTTTACACACACACTCTTTATCCCTAAGAACTAATCCTCTGTCTCAGTATACCACTAGCCTTCCTACCCAAATCAATTAGTAACACTATGGCAAAGTATAGTCTGCTGTGGGCACTCCTGTCATTTGTCCTTTTACTCAGCCTGGATACTGCCACATGGGCTCTCCCATGCAACCAACTGGTAAAGGACTCCTCAGAGGCTTACCGCAACTATAGTTTCTTTAACTTGATTGCAGAGACAAAGCCTGATCTTCAACCTAACTCTGTCCTCCTTTTTAAGAGGCAGCATTTATTACCCTCTACATGCCAGGAGGAAGCTGCCATGGAGATGTGCTTTCACCCTAACTGCCACTGTGCAAGGCTTTGGTTCCTAGCCATGATCATTATTCAGTTGTCTGGGGACGTCAAACTAAATCCAGGTAAACCTATCTGTTTCTTTTCCCCAGATGAGTTATCTGGCATGTCCAACAAAGGATTATTAATTGCCCATATCAGTATCAGAAGTCTTACCTGTTACCATGTGGAACTCGAGGCCTGGGTGAAAGTCTACAATCCTGATGTGCTCTGTCTCACAGAAACTTGGCTAAAACCCAGTATACCTAATGACGTGTGCTCCTTGCCTAACTATTCCCTGTTCCAGTGGGATAAATCCTCATGCAAGTGTGGAGGTGGAGTTGCCCTATTCTTCAAAAACTACCTCAACATCTCTATTGTCCCAGCATCTGCCTCTCCCGCAGAGTGCGAATTCATATAGACAACTATTGTTTTGGGGGGAAAAGAAGCTTCCTATTATCTGTGCCTATAATCCCCTTGTAGGGGGGAATAGTAGGGCTTCAATAACTCCTTGACATCACCTCCCAGACTGGAAATCATAATGAGGCTGTCATCCTAGGTGATCTTAACCTCAATTGGTTAGGGTCAGCTCAGATATCCTTGCTATCACTCATGCTTAGTTAAATTTTCACCAGTTGATCTCTGAAGCAACTAGAGCCATGTTATCCCATCAAATGGGTACACTCCTGGACTGGGTGATGGTTAACAGTACGGAACATGTGTCAAAAGCAGGAATCCTTGCAGATGCACTAACAGACCACTCACCCACTTTTTGTATCCTATCTATGGTTGTGCCTCCATCTCCTCCATTAAGACTAATCACGTTTACAAATCTAGCTCATATTGACCAGGATGCATTTCTCGATGATGTCTCCAATACTGACTGGGCAGGTATCTATCAAACAAAGGATGCTCTAGGTTGCTCTACAGATATTCATAAATTAATATCTTACCATTCAATGTAAACATGCCCCCAAGACTACTAGGAGGGTCAGAGGAAAACAGACAAGGTGGGTGCATAAAGACCTCCTTGCTAATCTGTGCCAGAGGGACAAACTGGCCTACAGTCACATCTTATTGTCTATCATGAACTAAGATGTAAGAGACAAGTTAGATCTGCTCAAAACAAATACTGCCAGGACCTTCTACATAGCTCAGCCTGTGACCCAAAGAAATTCTGGGTCCATGTCAAAAATTTTTTGGGTACCTTGCAGTCAGTCACTCCTGATGAAATGATCATAAATGGGGTACATTTTAATGACCCTAGGACCATCTCGAACAGTTTTAACAATCCTTTCTCTGATCTGTCATACTATACCTTGGCTTTACAACCTAGTGGATCACATGCCAATCTACCTACCACGCTACCATCAGACAACCATACTGCCCTATCGTATGATGCTCCTCCAGCGCCACCATTCTATTTCAAAGCTATATCAAGAGCGGAAGTTCTGAAATTACTGAGATCCATATCTGCCAATACCAGCTCTGGTTCTGACTCATTGAAACCTCATCTTCTTAAGATGGCTGCTCCACTCATTGCCTCTCTGATTGCCAGAATCTACACTTTATCCCTTATCCATAGCGCCATGCTGGACCTATGAAAATCTGTAAGAGTAACACATGTCCTTAAAAATGGTGACCCAAAGGACATGGCCAATTACAGACCTATAGCAATTCTCTCTGTCCTTTTCAAGATCCTAGAGAAAATAGTTGCATCACAGACCACTGGCTACCTTACATGATACAATCTCCTCTCAGACACCCAGCATGGTTTCAGAAAAGGTCACAGCATCACCATGGCTCTTCTTCAGAAAAGGTCATAGCATCACCACGGCTCTCCTTCAACTAACTACTGATATTATGTCCAACATGGATTCTGGAAAACTCACAGGTGCCATCTTGGATGGATGAGGTCTTAGAAATATTAAAGAGAAACATATACCTGATCACCACAGATCTGACAAAGAGCCAGTGGCAGGAATCTCTGAAACCAGAGAGAGGTTGGCTGTCATCACTCCATTTGGCTTATTTGAGTTTAAGTAATGGTGGCTTCAAGTCTTACTAGCTAAGGCCAGCTGTACCAATTCCCTATCCTGTGCCCAAAGTATGACCCCTCTGGCATCCCTATTTGGTATTTCTCTGCCTTATCTGTCAGCCCTGCAGCATCAGTGGAACGCCTCGGTCACATGCTTGATGTGATCCTCCCATGTCTGACTGTAGATGGCAATAACATCCACCTATACAATCCTTAAGATGGCAGAGAAAGGGGAGATTCTGTTGATGGGGAACTTGAATATGCCAAGTGTTAACTGGAGCACATTTGCTGCAGTCACATCAAAGAGCAGGACCATTCTCGATGCCCTACAGGGGGCATGCCTCAGATAGAAAGTGTTGGAACCGACTTGGGAGGGAGCAATCTTAGACTTCATACTCTCAAATGAGGACAGTGACAGGATCTCAGATCTAGAAGTGGGTAGCTGTCTGGGAACAAGTGACCACCAAACAGTGTGGTTCACGATAAACTCAGCTGCAGAGTCAAGCCATGCAAAAGTGAAAGTACTGGACTTCAGAAGGGCTGACTTTGGCAAAATGGGAGATTGCCTTAGAAAAGCACTAGCAAACAGGCAAGAAGCAGGCAACAATGGGGAAACATCAAAACTACCAACACAGAGGCAACAAGCCTTTATGTGAAGCAAATAAACAAAAGTTCTCAAAAGAGGTGGTGGGAAAGGTTAGGGAGAAAAAGATAGCTTTTAGGAAGTATAAGGAAACACAGAAGGAGCAGGACAGAGAACTGTACCAGTTAAAGCAGAAGGAAGCAAGGCAAGCAGTCAGAATAGCAAAGGCCCAAACCGAGGAAAAGATAGCCAACTCAGTTAAGAGGGGGAATAAAACCTTTTATAGGTACATTAGGGAGTGAAGAAACACAAAGGAAGGGAGGGATATGGAGACTGAATAAAGAGAAGGGTGGGTGGTTGGGCAGACAGGGACAGTGAAAAAGCAGGGATACTGAACGAATACTTCTGCTCAGTATTCACAAAGGAAGAGGAGGAGGAGGTAACTAATCCAGTCAATAGAAGCACTATGGATAGAGAGGTTAATATCAGTCCTTTTTACATAAGAAAGAGCTCCAAAAGAACTCCTAAAACTGAAGGTGGACAAAGCAATGGGGCCTGATGGAATTCACCCCAGAATTCTAAAAGAATCAAGGGGGAACTAGCAACACCACTGGATGCCCATTTTAACACATCATGGGAAGATGGTGTAGTACCAGAGGACTGAAGGAGAGTGGATGTGATTCCCCTTCACAGTAGAGGGAGCAAGACAGAGGCAGCAAGCTACAGACCTGTAAGTTTGAGTTCAGTGGTAGGGAAAATGATGGGATCACTTCTGAAGGAAAGAACTGTTGAGTACCTAGAGGCCAGTGAGGCACAGGACACAAGGCGGCATGGATTCACAGCAGGAAGATCATGTCAGAGAAATCTAATCAATTTCTTTCACTGGGTAGCCAAAGTAGTACACCTGAGAGGGGCCGTGGATATGGTCTACCTAGACTTCAGCAGGGCATTTGACACAGTCCCACTCAAAAGATTAATAAACAAATTAGCCAGCATGAGAGTGGCTCCAGGAAATAAGCTGGGTAAAACACTGGCTGTAAAACAAGAACACAGAACGTAATAGTAAACAGAGTTCATAGTGAAGAAAGGGAGAGGTACTAGTCTGGTACAGTAGGGTTCAGTACTGGGTCTGGCCCTTTTTAATGTCTTAATAAGTGACATTTGAAAAGGACTGGAAGGAAAAGTATATCTCTTTGCAGACGACACAAAGATTTGCAACAGGGTTGATATACAAGGTGGGGTAGAGAGGATGAAAGGGGACTTGGCAAGGTTGGAGGAATGGTCAAATATATGGCAGCTTAGATTCAATGCAAAGAAGTGCAAAGTAATGCACCTGGGAAACAAAAACACAGGGGAAGTGTACACAATGGGGGTGTAAGATACTGACAAAAACAAAAATGGAAAGGGCCCTGGGGTAGTTATATCAGGTCACCTAAACCTAAAGAATGTGAGAAGGCATAGGAAGGGCTGGGGGGGGACTATGATGTATAGGTAGAAGCATCACCAGCAGAAAACAGGAAGTTGCTATTCCTATGTATAGACAGTTGGTGAGACCCCCATCTGGAGCACTGTGTGCAGTTGTGGAGACCCCATCTCTGTAAAGATATATACAAGATGGAGGCTGCTCAGAGGAGGGCAACCAAAATGATGCAGGGTTTTCACCAGAAGACATACGAAGAGAGACCAAAGGAGCTTAATATGTATACCCTCAAGGAAAGCAGGGAGAGAGGGGGACATATTAGAAACTTTTAAGTACCTTAAGGGAATAAACAAAGTCCAAGAGGTTAGCATCTTTCAGAAAAAGTGATGTGCAAGAACAAATGGGCACAATTTGAATGTAGAGAGGGTACAGCTCAGAGGTAACGTGAGGAAATATTTTTTCATGCAAACAGTTGTGGACGCATGAAATAGCCATTCTGAAGAGGTTGTGAAATCAAAAACTGTGGGGGAATTCAAGAATGCATGTGACAGACATAAGGAAATTGTAGTGGGGGGGTAGGAGGAAGTAGGCTTTGGTTAACTAGGATCTGCAGCTTATTCATTAGGTAGGGAAACGGGCAGACTAGGTGGGCCAAATGGTCCTTATCTGCCATCAAATTCCATGTTTCTATGTCCAGAGTCCAGAGATGTGTCTTCCAGAGATAAATCTACAAGTAGATTTATATTGCATGCCACGCACAGGCAGGCTGCTGTAATGCAGACAGCTGTACTGCAGCCTGCCCAACTTGGCAGTCCAGTGTACCCACTTATCCACCTGTATCTCTGGAAAAATGCAGCTCCCTGTGGTGATAAGTGATGAAGACAGCCCCCCTCCATCCACACCTTCATTACAATGCTGCTTTCTGTGGTGATAAAGTGAAATGAATAGAACCCCCTTCCCCACTCCAAGCTGAACATGCCAGCAGTCCAAATGACTCCGTAGCTCAGTAGACCACCCATCCCTTCCCACTCAGGCATCCCCCTACCCATCCTGATCCCCCATCCTAGCAAATTCCCACCATCAGTGGGCAGCTCAACCCACCCTCATACTGCCACGGTTGCCTACTGACAGGGCTGTCTGTGAATGACAGTTACTGTACATCCTGCAGCCCATTGGTGGACCCCATCAATTAATGGGCTTGCAGGGTGTAATGTATACTGTTATTCACAAAGTTTCTCACATTGCTCCTGACCCATCCACCTCTGTCTTCAAATTGTGCCTTGTTTTTCTACATCTGTTCTTCTGAAAGATGCTCAGGTACAAGAGTGCCTGACTGTGGAGAGCTTTAAAGAGCCCCTGAAGGCTTTAGGAAAACTGAGAAAATTTAAATTTCTATTCATCTCCATCAAATTTCTTTATCACTTCATATATTTTCAGTAATTCATTCCCCATTTTCTTTATTACTAAAAACAGTTGCATGAAAACAGTATTCCAGTCCCCTAGACTATATCTACTTTGGCTGATTCTCTACACATGACAGCAACATATTTTGATTTCAGATGTAGGCAGGCAGCCAGAGCTAAAATGGCAGAGATACTGTATTCATGCAAATACTCTTAGTAATTAGGAAGTAAGGGTGAGAATTACAGAATAATACACAAAATATAAGCTGAGTTTATGCCTCAACAGTACATTTTTTTAAAGTTGTCTCAAGTGTGTCAGGAGCTCTTTAAGTCTTCTTTGAAATCACATTTGAGCATGCTTTTGACTGTTTTGTGTGTAATATTATTTAGTAGTGATTGTTTTTGCTGTTGTATTGTTTTAATTGTAAAGGTGCTATGATCTTTTGGAATAGCAACTGTTTTCTAAATAAAATTAATTGAACTGAATTACCCTCTTCGACTTTGTTGATTTCCTTGAGGTACTCAAATGTGTCTATTATACCACCCCATCTCTCCTCTTAAGTATACATATTGAGTGAGAAGTATGGTCAGTGCTCCGATTTTTCTGCGGCACATAGGAGAAAAGTTCTATGGCAGTGGTTATTTCTGCGGTGAAAAGCTATTGCACGGTTTCCTTTATTTTTTAGACTTTGTTTAGGTTTTTGTGTATGCATATATTCATATGTGTTGGTGTATATATTATGTCACTTTCTTTAAGACGATCTTTATGATTTAGCTCCCTACTTTTTAGGTAGGGTTGTGCACTAAATGAATATTATTTCCCAAATACCACAAAAAATGCACTATTCGTTATTCAGATTCAAATAATGAATAGTGCACTATTCATCTGCTATTCATGAAATAATGTTCAAAATATAGAAAGGAAAAGAAACATTCTCTCCATCCTCCCTAGCCCCCTTCAGATCATGTCAATATAGTAAGCACCATCCTCCCCACCCTCATGTAGCAACCAGATCCACCCCCCCAGCAGCACACACCAAATATGTACAAGGAATGAACTGTAGTTTAATAATGTACTCAAAACAGGCTGCCGGCACAATCTGCCTGCCCCCATGGTTAGCTGCTGACTTGTGTTTCATGGTCTTAATCTTCACAATACAGGAATTAAATTCAGCATAGCCCCCTCCCCATTGCTATAAGTGACAAGTGGACTCACTCAGTCACAGAGATGTCCTATTCAACATAACATCCCCCCCACATCACCAGCCAGCGACATAGCAACATCAGAATAAAAGGTGGTGACCAACACAGCAGCCCACTCTCCTCATTCCACAGTTGGCCACCTTTAAAGTGAAGATACTGTCAAGCTTGCTATTGGTTGCATATATATGATCATCTGTTTTTCACTATGCAACTAAGCACTGAATTAATTTCATTCCTGTATGGTGAAGATTAAAAGCATGAAACACAAGTTGGCAGCTGGCTGTGGGAGTGGTTGGTTGTGCCGGCTGCCCGTTTGAGTACATTAAATTACAATGCAGTCCTCATACAGATTTGATGTATGCTGCTGGGGGGGGGGGGAAACATACCGCTCAACTACAAGGAACAGTTCCTTATTTTGCCTCACAAAAGCCTTCTGTTCCACATTGAAACAGGCTGTCCTACATTGCACATTTAAAATTTAAAAGAAAAAATCCAAACAATAATTGAGGAAAATGAATTGTTCAATGAACAACAAACTGTATGAATATGAAAACATACATTCCTACAGTGTTCTAGGCTTCTGTTTCCATGATTTGATGAGGTGTTCCACATTTTGCCTTTTTGTTCCACATTTTGAGAGGTAGAGTTCTCCATTTGGGGGGATGAAAGGTTGAGCGCTATGGGGGGATTGTATCTGGGGCTACCTGAGGGTGAGGGATGGGGGGGCCTTCTATATTGACAGGCTGTTTCTTGCTCATTTTTTCCACAAGCCTAAATACTGAATATTTATCCGAATATTCAGAAAAGGGTATTTTACACAGACCTAATTTCAGGAAAACAATAAATTTGTTTGCGATGAAAGGTAACGCTAAATCAGACTACCTTCTTGTGATATGCTTTTATTATAGAAATTGAGAAGAGCATAAGAGGAGGGAAACTATAGCTTTATCACATACAAGAAATGTATTCTGCTGCTAATAAATCCTTTTCACAACTGAGTTCGTGTATTCTTTGTTTTATTTGTATTGTGAAACTGAAGATGCTGGATTCACGGCACACCACCTTCAACATATCTTTTATGAGTTATGACAAGTTATGCATGCCACATTCATGATGAGTGTATTTTAGTTGCTCAGATATTTTTAAAACAGCTTTTATAGCTAATTTGCTAATTAATGACTCACATCATTAAAGACGGCCGTCACTTGCAATTTTAACAAATCTATTCCACTGAGGTTACCTGTTGACTGTACATGCTACATGTATAATGTGGATGTATCAGGATGTTGTTACCACATGATTCTTATAGTAAACTTCACAACATTACAGCTAGATAGTGTACTTAATTTTTCTTGTCAGGAAAAGCACAAAAGAAGAAACTTTTAAAAACCTGAAAATCATATATCTTATTTCAAGAATGAAATAAAAAAATGTTTCTGCTACAAAAACATTGTTGTTGAAAAAACTTACTAACGATGACTGCTGCAAAAAAATCTTGGTCTCTGCCTGAACCAGAGCCAGTCGAGGTGTGAGCGAGCTTGATACATCCAGCAGACCAGACCTAAGTTTGAGTCTCACAACCTCCACTTACATACTGTGCGACTCTGAGCAAGTGACAACTGCCCAGTGCTCCCAGGTCACTCCTGAAAACAGGAACTTGTGCCTAGTGGGCCTTACCTGGTTACCAAAGACTAAAAAAAAAAGTGCTATACAATGTTTTGACCTAGTGCCCATTTCAGAACACAGAACCTGGCGATAGTTGAGACACATTTTGGATTGGTCAAATAAGGTTTTCTCTAACAGTTTTTTGTCTTGCATTAAAGAAGATGATCATTATTTTTCTTCCCAGGTGCGGATCTTTGAAGAGGAGCTTGATGTCAGTGGAAAATTGTATATTAAACAGCTGAAAGATGTCAAGGTGGATTAGCAAAAAAAAAAAAAAAATACAGATGAAGTCAGTACCTTGAACTGGATGTTGACAGCTTTACTGTCAGATGAAAAACATAACTAAGTGCTGTACAAGTTTCCCTATAACAGGCATATCAGGAGAAATGCAAAACCTACAATAAAACAGGAGGCTCCTTTAAGGGAAACAAGTCTGCAGCTATAAAAACAAAAGTCATGGTGATGAGGGAGTTCATTCATTTAACATGCAAACTGCAGGAAGTTTGAGTTAAAAAATAAACTGAAGGCAGTTGGAAGGATGACCTACTGTAAATAAGGGTACTGAAGTCTACAGCACTGCTTCTGTTTTGCCGATATAGCTCTCTGCTTTTCAATATAGTAACACATCCCGAAACATCATGTAATCCCAAAGATTAGGGCACTGCATTGATGGTGGGTTGAACCTTCATCCTTCTCTCTTTTGCAAAATGATGCATCTCGGCATTGCAAAAAAAAAAAAAAAAGGAAATATTTACATTGCTGAGATGGGGTGGAAAAACAGTGTACTGAAAGAAGGAACCACCACTCTACAGATACTGATTGACACACACAGAAAAAAAAACTCAAAAAGAGAACACATTCTTTATCATTTACTATCCCATTCCAAATAAAAAAAAATACTCTCATGCATTCATGTTTTGCAGCTAAAACAGGATCTAAATAATATTCATCTTCCATTGAGGTACGGTGTTCCATTAATTAAATATTCAGAGGCAACAGCAAGGGGGTTCTAATTAAATATTTCCAACTTTCAGTAATCAATCTCAGTTACAGTAATGTTACATTAAAAATGCCTTCAGACTGCATACCTCATATATTGCATTGAGTATTCAGACTAGGAGACCCATTTACTTTATGGAGAGTTTGCAAAGGAAATACAAAATTGGGGGGAAACTTGTATCTGAAGCCCTTATTGAGCCACAAGAAGTTTTTCGAAAACAGGTCATGGACAAATCAGGATAGCTGCCAGCACCCTTCTGGCATTGACCTCCAGTGGATGATAGTGTGTTTCACCTGCCGACTGGTCCGTTCTTCCTTTTTTCCACATAGGAGCAAGATGGAAATGCCACAATTAGAGCAGTCAGAGTGCTTTAGTCCAGTCACCATCAAATGGAGTTAGGGTGGATACAACTTTTAGTTGCATCCTGCACAGACAGCATCTGTTCTCAGCCACGGGTCAAACTGTTCAAAATCTGCAGAAGCGCCAAGGAAGGCAACCGGGAGATCACATCTGACAGCCCCCCCGAAAGAAATAAGAACAATTAATAAGGCAATATTTCTATGAGTCAATGCTAATTGCAGCCCCCAACCCTCCAGCATACACTGCCCATATTATGATTATTATTTTGAAGTGGATTTCAGGCATGATCAAAGCTATGTAGTATAGGGCATGCTCTCTGTGCAGGAAAGGAGATACGGACTGGGCTAGGCAAAGGAAGGCTTCAGTACAGGCAGGGATAGAAGTGGGTGGGAAACTGAGAGGTACGAGGCAGTGGTGCCAGAGGGTCAGCAAAAAGAAATATTGCCTTGTGGCCAGGGGCCATTTAAAATACCAGTGATGTAATTATTTTGGTTTCAGATACCTACAGGCTGGGGACCTTTTGTTGAGAAGCTATAACACAGATTTAAATTATGGGTAAAATAGTTATCGTTTTCTATGATTTGACTGTAAACACCTCACTCAGAGTGGGTCTCAGCTAAGATGGGCTTTTTTGTTTTCAACAAGCCACTCCAAGTGGTCAAACAGTTACTATTTTCCGTGATTTATGTAGCTGACTGCAACTTCCACGGTTAGCTGCAACTTCTGTGGTCGGCTGCAAATTCTGCGGTCAGCCAGTAATTCCGCGGATATTTCTGCAGTCACCCGCGGCCGAGAACAGCGGAAAACTCGGGGCCTTGACAATGGTTTTCTCATTTAACTAGCTCCCCAACTGCTACCTGCATATTGGCAGGGACCACACTTTAATTATCCTAATTTTAAGCTGATGCACCATATAAAGGTAAGCCATTTTTCACAGTTTCTGTGTTCACATGCTCCCTCAAAATTTACCTGCTTCCAATCACAACCACATGACAAAAACATATGCTTGTTCTGTGATAAAGGATTAGGTAAGACCAATGCTTTACACAGAGTTTCTTCAGACTGAGCTGGGAGTGGATTTCAGCATGCAGTGGAACGTAGTGAAAATGAAACATTTACTGTAAAACTCAGAGCTGCCATTAGCCCTACAGATACCCGTGCCATTGATGTCCAGCACTATTTACTGTAAAACTCAGGGCTGCTATTGGCCCTATAGATACCCGTGCCATTGATGTCCAGCACTATTTACTGTAAAACTCAGAGCTGCCATTAGCCCTACAGATACCGTGCCATTGATGTCCAGCACTATTTACTGTAAAACTCAGGGCTGCCATTAGCCCTACAGATACCCATGCCATTGATGTCCAGCTCTATTTACTGTAAAACTCAGGGCTGCCATTAGCCCTACAGATACCCATGCCATTGATGTCCAGCACTATTTACTGTAAAACTCAGGGCTGCCATTAGCCCTACAGATACCCGTGCCATTGATGTCCAGCACTATTTACTGTAAAACTCAGGGCTGCCATTAGCCCTACAGATACCCGTGCCATTGATGTCCAGCACTATTTACTGTAAAACTCAGGGCTGACATTAGCCCTACAGATACCCGTGCCATTGATGTCCAGCACTATTTACTGTAAAACTCAGGGCTGCCATTAGCCCTACAGATACCCGTGCCATTGATGTCCAGCTCTATTTACTGTAAAACTCAGGGCTGCCATTAGCCCTACAGATACCGTGCCATTGATGTCCAGCACTATTTACTGTAACACTCAGGGCTGCCATTAGCCCTACAGATACCCGTGCCATTGATGTCCAGCACTATTTACTGTAAAACTCAGGGCTGCCATTAGCCCTACAGATACCCGTGCCATTGATGTCCAGCACTATTTACTGTAACACTCAGGGCTGCCATTAGCCCTACAGATACCCGTGCCATTGATGTCCAGCACTATTTACTGTAAAACTCAGGGCTGCCATTAGCCCTACAGATACCCGTGCCATTGATGTCCAGCACTATTTACTGTAACACCCAGGGCTGCCATTAGCCCTACAGATACCGTGCCATTGATGTCCAGCACTATTTACTGTAAAACTCAGGGCTGCCATTAGCCCTACAGATACCCGTGCCATTGATGTCCAGCACTATTTACTGTAAAACTCAGGGCTGCCATTAGCCCTACAGATACCTGTGCCATTGATGTCCAGCACTATTTACTGTAAAACTCAGGGCTGCCATTAGCCCTACAGATACCCGTGCCATTGATGTCCAGCACTATTTACTGTAACACTCAGGGCTGCCATTAGCCCTACAGATACCCGTGCCATTGATGTCCAGCACTATTTACTGTAAAACTCAGGGCTGCCATTAGCCCTACAGATACCCGTGCCATTGATGTCCAGCACTATTTACTGTAAACCAGGGCTGCCATTAGCCCTACAGATACCCGTGCCATTGATGTCCAGCACTATTTACTGTAAAACTCAGGGCTGCCATTAGCCCTACAGATACCCGTGCCATTGATGTCCAGCACTATTTACTGTAAAACTCAGGGCTGCCATTAGCCCTACAGATACTGTGCCATTGATGTCCAGCACTATTTACTGTAAGACTCAGGGCTGCCATTAGCCCTACAGATACCCACCCTATTGATGTCCAGCACTATTTACTGTAAAACTCAGGGCTGCCATTAGCCCTACAGATACCGTGCCACTGATGTCCAGCACTATTTACTGTAACACTCAGGGCTGCCATTAGCCCTACAGATACCTATGCTATTGATGTCCAGCACTATTTACTGTAAAACTCAGGGCTGCCATTAGCCCTACAGATATCCGTGCCATTGATGTCCAGCACTATTTACTGTAAAACTCAGGGCTGCCATTAGCCCTACAAATACCCATGCTATTGATGTCCAGCACCATTTGCTGTAAAACTCAGGGCTGCCATTAGCTATACAGATACGCATGTCATTGATGTCCAGCACTATTTACTGTAAAACTCAGGGCTGCCATTAGCCCTACAGATACCCGTGCCATTGATGTCCAGCACTATTTACTGTAAAACTCAGGACTGCCATTAGCCCTACAGAAACCCATGCTATTGATGTCCAGCACTATTTACTGTAACACTCAGGGCTGCCATTAGCCCTACAGATACCCGTGCCATTGATGTCCAGCACTATTTACTGTAAAACTCAGGGCTGCCATTAGCCCTACAGATACTGTGCCATTGATGTCCAGCACTATTTACTGTAACACTCAGGGCTGCCATTAGCCCTACAGATACCGTGCCATTGATGTCCAGCACTATTTACTGTAAAACTCAGGGCTGCCATTAACCCTACAGATACCCGTGCCATTGATGTCCAGCACTATTTACTGTAAAACTCAGGGCTGCCATTAGCCCTACAGATACCCGTGCCATTGATGTCCAGCACTATTTACTGTAAAACTCAGGGCTGCCATTAGCCCAACAGATACCCGTGCCATTGATGTCCAGCACTATTTACTGTAACACTCAGGGCTGCCATTAGCCCTACAGATACCCGTGCCATTGATGTCCAGCACTATTTACTGTAAAACTCAGGGCTGCCATTAGCCCTACAGATACCCGTGCCATTGATGTCCAGCACTATTTACTGTAAAACTCAGGGCTGCCATTAGCCCTGCAGATACCCGTGCCATTGATGTCCAGCACTATTTACTGTAAAACTCAGGGCTGCCATTAGCCCTACAGATACCCGTGCCATTGATGTCCAGCACTATTTACTGTAAAACTCAGGGCTGCCATTAGCCCTACAGATACTCGTGCCATTGATGTCCAGCACTATTTACTGTAAGACTCAGGGCTGCCATTAGCCCTACAGATACCCACCCTATTGATGTCCAGCACTATTTACTGTAAAACTCAGGGCTGCCATTAGCCCTACAGATACCGTGCCACTGATGTCCAGCACTATTTACTGTAACACTCAGGCTGCCATTAGCCCTACAGATACCCGTGCCATTGATGTCCAGCACTATTTACTGTAAAACTCAGGGCTGCCATTAGCCCTACAGATACCCGTGCCATTGATGTCCAGCACTATTTACTGTAAAACTCAGGGCTGCCATTAGCCCTACAGATACCCGTGCCATTGATGTCCAGCACTATTTACTGTAAAACTCAGGGCTGCCATTAGCCCTACAGATACTCATGCCATTGATGTCCAGCACTATTTACTGTAAAACTCAGGGCTGCCATTAGCCCTACAGATACCCATGCTATTGATGTCCAGCACTATTTACTGTAAAACTCAGGGCTGCCATTAGCCCTACAGATACCCGTGCCACTGATGTCCAGCACTATTTACTGTAAAACTCAGGGCTGCCATTAGCCCTACAGATACCCGTGCCATTGATGTCCAGCACTTTTACTGTAAAACTCAGGGCTGCCATTAGCCCTACAGATACCCATGCCATTGATGTCCAGCAATATTTACTGTAAAACTCAGGGCTGCCATTAGCCCTACAGATACCGTGCCACTGATGTCCAGCACTATTTACTGTAACACTCAGGGCTGCCATTAGCCCTACAGATACCCATGCTATTGATGTCCAGCACTATTTACTGTAAAACTCAGGGCTGCCATTAGCCCTACAGATACCCGTGCCATTGATGTCCAGCACTATTTACTGTAAAACTCAGGGCTGCCATTAGCCCTACAGATACCCGTGCCATTGATGTCCAGCACTATTTACTGTAAAACTCAGGGCTGCCATTAGCCCTACAGATACGCATGTCATTGATGTCCAGCACTATTTACTGTAAAACTCAGGGCTGCCATTAGCCCTACAGATACCCATGCTATTGATGTCCAGCACTATTTACTGTAAAACTCAGGGCTGCCATTAGCCCTACAGATACCCGTGCTATGATGTCCAGCACTATTTACTGTAACACTCAGGGCTGCCATTAGCCCTACAAATACCTATGCTATTGATGTCCAGCACTATTTACTGTAAAACTCAGGGCTGCCATTAGCCCTACAGATACCCGTGCCATTGATGTCCAGCACTATTTACTGTAAAACTCAGGGCTGCCATTAACCCTACAAATACCCATGCTATTGATGTCCAGCACCATTTGCTGTAAAACTCAGGGCTGCCATTAGCTATACAGATACGCATGTCATTGATGTCCAGCACTATTTACTGAAAACTCAGGGCTGCCATTAGCCCTACAGATACTCGTGCCATTGATGTCCAGCACTATTTACTGTAAAACTCAGGGCTGCCATTAGCTCTACAGAAACCCATGCCATTGATGTCCAGCACTATTTACTGTAACACTCAGGGCTGCCATTAGCCCTACAGATACCCGTGCCATTGATGTCCAGCACGATTTACTGTAAAACTCAGGGCTGCCATTAGCCCTACAGATACCCGTGTCATTGATGTCCAGCACTATTTACTGTAACACTCAGGGCTGCCATTAGCCCTACAGATACCCGTGCCATTGATGTCCAGCACTATTTACTGTAAAACTCAGGGCTGCCATTAGCCCTACAGATACCCGTGCCATTGATGTCCAGCACTATTTGCTGTAAAACTCAGGGCTGCCATAGCCCTACAGATACCCGTGCCATTGATGTCCAGCACTATTTACTGTAAACTCAGGGCTGCCATTAGCCCTACAGATACCCGTGCCTATTGATGTCCAGCACTATTTACTGTAACACTCAGGGCTGCCATGGCCCTACAGATACCCATGCCATTGATGTCCAGCACTATTTACTGTAAAACTCAGGGCTGCCATTAGCCCTACAGATACCCGTGCCATTGATGTCCAGCACTATTTACTGTAAAACTCAGGGCTGCCATTAGCCCTACAGATACCCGTGCCATTGATGTCCAGCACTATTTACTGTAAAACTCAGGGCTGCCGTGGCCCTGCAGATACCCGTGCCATTGATGTCCAGCACTATTTACTGTAAAACTCAGGGCTGCCATTAGCCCTACAGATACCCGTGCCATTTGAATCAGTCCAGCCACCTGTGATTCAGCACTATTTACTGTAAAACTCAGGGCTGCCATTAGCCCTACAGATACCCACCATATTGATGTCCAGCACTGTTACTGTAAAACTCAGGGCTGCCATTAGCCCTACAGATACTCGTGCCACTGATGTCCAGCACTGGTCCTACGCAAACTCAGGGCTGCCATTAGCCCTACAGAACCATGCTATTGATGTCCAGCACTATTGCTGTAAAACTCCAGGGCTGGTAGCCCTACAAATACCCGTGCATTGATGTCCAGCACTGTTACTGTAAAACTCAGGGCTGCCATTAGCCTACAAATACACATGCTATTGATGTCCTACCTTTGCTGTAAAACTCAGGGCTGCCATTAGCCGAATACCCAAACCATTGTTGTCCAGCACTATTTTACTGTAAAACTCAGGGCTGCCATTAGCTATACAGATACGCATCATTGATGTCAACACTGTTACTGTAAAACTCAGGTCTGCATTAGCCTACAGAAACCCATACTATTGATGTCACACTATTTGCTATAAACTCAGGGCTGCCATTAGCCCTACAAACCTATGCTATTGATGTCCAGCACTATTTACTGTAACCTCAGAACTTGCCATTAGCCTACAAATACCTATACTATTGATGTCCAGCTCATTTACCTTGAAAACCCAGACTGCCGTAGCCCTACAGATACCGTGCCATTGATGTCCAGCACTATTTACTGTAAAACTCAGGGCTGACATTAGCCCTACAGATACCCGTGCCATTGATGTCCAGCACTATTAACTGTAAAACTCAGGGCTGACATTAGCCCTACAGATACCCATGCCATTGATGTCCAGCACTATTAACTGTAAAACTCAGGGCTGTCAGCCCTACAGATACCTGTGCCATTGATGTCAGCTCTGTTGACTGTAAAAACAGGGGCTACCGTGGCCCTACAGATACCCATGCCATTGATGTCGCACTAATTACTGTAAAACTCAGAACTGCTATTAGGCCTACAATCCCATACCATTGATGTAGCACTATTACTGTAAAACTCAGGGCTGACGGTAGCCCTAAATACCTGTACCATTGATGTCAGCACTATTACCAACACTCAGAACTGCTATTGGCCTATAGATACCAGCCACTGAAGCCCACTTTACTACTGTAAAACCAGAACGCCATAGCCTACACATACATGCGTGGCGTCCAGTACTATTGCTGTAAAACGCACAAGGCCGTACCCCTCAATACCTATGCCGTGTCAGCTCTATTGCTGTAAACTCAGAATGCCGTTATCCTCAATACCCGTGCCACTGATGTAGCACTATTACTATAAAACTCAGAACGCCGTGCCCTAAGATACTATTGATGTCAGCACTGTTACTGTAACACTCCGGGCTGCCATTAGCCTAAACTAGTGCTATTGATGTCCAGCAATATTTACTGTAAAACTCAGGCTGCTATTGGCCTAGATACCAGTACCATTGATGTCCGCATAGTTACTGTAAACTCAGGGATGAAGTACCCTACAGAACCCGTGCATTGTGTCAGCTGTTTACTTAAAACCAAGCGCTGCCAATAGCCTACAGATGCCCATCCCATTGTTCCCAGCATGTACTAAAACTCAGCGGCCATTAGCCCAACAGACACCGTGTGATGCCAGCACTATACCATAAAACCGGGGCCGCCATTAGCCCCACAGATACCCGTGCCATTGATGTCAGCACTATTAACGAACTCAGGCTGTAGCCCCACCTGTGCCATTGATGTCCATGCAACTGCAAACTCCGGGCCGCCATTAGCCTCAGATACCAACAATGATGACAAGCACTATGCTGTAAACTCAGGACTGTCAGCTACAATACTTACCGTGATACAGCTCTATTTACTGTAAAACTCAGGGCGCCATGGGCCTACAGATACCCCTGCCATTGATCTCCCAGCACTGTTACTTAAGGCACAGGAATGCCCCTCAATACCATGCCATTGATGTCCAGCACTACTGTAAACCAGGGCTGACATTGTTCTACAGATACCAGCCATTGATGTCCAGCACTATTTACTGTAACACCCAGGGCTGCTATTGGTCCTATAGATACCATGCCACTGATGCCTAGCACTATTTACTGTAAAACCAGAGCTGCCATTAGCCCTACAGATACCCATGCCATTGACGTCCAGCACTATTTATCGTAAAATCAGGCTGCCATTGGCCCTACAGATTACCAGTGCCATTGATGGCCAGCTCTATTAACAAAAATCCAGGGCTGTCATATACCCACAGACAACACACGGCCATTGATGTCCAGCACTATTTACTATAAAACCCAGGGCTGCCGTTAGCCTCACAGATACCCACGCTGATGTCCAGCACTATTTACTGTAACACCTGGGGCTGCCATAGCCTACAAATACTGGTGCTATTGATGTCCCAGCACTATTTACTGTAAAACTCAGTGCTGCTATTGACTATAGATACAAGTGCCATTGATGCCAGCACTATTGCACTGTAAAACTCAGGGGATGACATTGGCCCTACAGATACCCCGTGCCATTGATGTCCACTCTATGTTACTGTGTCTCAGCTGCCATTAGCCCTCACAGACACCTGTGCCATGATGACCAGCACTATTCTATAAAACTCTAGGGCTGCCATGTACCCCATCGATACCGTGCCATTGATGTCAGCACTATTAACTGTAAAACTCGGGCTATCAGCCCTACAGATACCTGTGCCATTGATGTCAGCACTATTTTCTGCAAAACTCGGGGCTGCTATTAGCCCCATGCAGATACGGTGCCAACGATGTCCAGCACTATGTACTGGAAAACCCGGCCGCCATTAGCCCTACAGACAACCGATATTGATGTCCAGCACTATTTACTGTAAAACTCAGGGCTGCCATTAGCCCTACAGATACCCATGCCATTGATGTCAGCACTATTTGCACTGTAAAACTCAAGGGCTGCCATTAGCCCTACAGATGTTCATGCTATTGACATCCAACACTATTTGCATTGCTGGGCCACTCATGTTCTCCGTAGACCAAAAGTTGATGACACAGAAGTAGAGAAAATACAGCAGATACAGTGGCTGCATATGTTTAAGCAATGATGCATGACAGGGTGTGTGACGTGCTGGGATAATGTCATGCCTTGGGTGGATGAAACACAAGGCCCCAGGCTGAGGTTGTGGGGTCTAAAACTGTGGGAAAATTCAAGAATCCATGGGATAGACATAAGGAAATACTTGAGGGGGGGTTGGAAGAGATTGGCTATTGGTTAACTAGGATCCATAGCTTATCCAGTAGAATGAGAAATGGGCAGACTAGGTGGGCCCTTATCTGCCTTCAAAGTCTATATGTTTTATATTTTCTGGCCTAGACAGAATGTGAGTCACTAGCTGCTGAAAGGTGACTGGTGCATTCTTCATCAAAGACAGTATTCCTACAGCTTAAATAAGCCAAACCATCCTGTCATCCTCTTTGTTCTTTACGACCAAAATCCTTGAAGAGAGTCACCTATTCCTTTTCTATCAACCTATCCTGTTGAAACTGCAGAATCTTTTCTTCCTTGTGCCCCAAGACAATGTTTTCTGACCAGCTACAGCTTTTTGAGTACATCAAGTTCCAGACCTGTACATACATTAGTCTCCTGGATCATTAGTTTACTAGGTGTGATCTTTGTATATCCTACATTCATGGAGGGTGCTGACAGTCTGTCCTTCTTGCTCAACTTGTGTTCTACAGTTGGTGTGCTACCCAGTTCAGCTGTCCATTTCTTAGTGAAACTAGTGCTAACTCTGAACTTTGTGAGTCCTGCACTACCTGTCTCTCATCCCTTCTGTAATTAGTCCCCAGATACGACTGAGTGAAATGTAGAATTCAATGGTTGGAATTTTCACGAAATTCCACATTTTACAAATCCTCATGGAATTCAGCTTTAAGTACAGATGTTATTTTGCAATTTCTGGCAGGAAGCAATTAATAAAGACCCACACAGTCTCCTTTGTAAGGTCCAAATCTGCCACATTTAATGGCATTATATTTTCTAGTTTTAAGCTTTATGGGCAAGATTCACAAAACTTCATTAGTGCAAACCGGTTTGCCTGGAAACAGAGCATGTTAATAGTTAGTATTCACAAAGCCCAGTTTGCCGCTGAAAAATGGGTTTGCACCTGGATAAAATAGTAAGGAGGGGCCACAATGCTAATGAAGAAGGGATGGGTACCTACATATCCCCACACACCCATTCATTAGGGCTTTGCTCTACATAAGGGCTTTTGCAAAGTTCCTTGCATGGAACAAATTACTGCAGACAAAAACCTGATGGTAATACCTGCAACCCTAGTGATTGGCAGAGGTCCTATAAACCATTCCCCTCCCTGGTCCCCAATCTCCAACCCAATATATGGAAATACTGTTTTCATAGTGCAATGGTCCCTCCCTCCTCCCTGGTGCCCTGATCTCCCACCTGGTTCCACATGCAATGGAGACATCTGTCAACTTCCGGCACAGCAACAACACAACACAGCCAACTGGTGCTGTGCCATCACTGGGGGAACCAGTGTTTTCTGTGGGGGGCAACCCTGCACTTCAGATTTCGAACAGGGGGACCAAACACCCCTGTGGCAACAGTGTCAGGAAACCCACAGACCATCACAGCAAACTGCCAAAAATGTTGCTGTGATGGTCTTACAATATTCCCATTACTGTGCTGATGTGATACCTTCCCACCAATTTTCTGTAATATTGTGTCCTTCCCATAGTGGTAGCACCCTCCTCCATCACTGATTGGCATCAATCACCTTCCCCAGCAAGACAAACACCCAGTCCCTGGTAGTGTTTTTATTTTAGTCTTTTATTATTTTTGGTACCAGGTAAGTCCCATTAGGCACAAGTGCCTGTTTTGAGGGATGACCCGGGAGCACTGGGGTGATTAAGTGACTTGCTCAGTCACACAGTAAACAAGTGGAGTTTGTGGGAATCAAACCCAGGTCTGATGGATTTTGCAACTTCATTCACGGCTCATTACTTTAACCTCCAAGCTATACTGCAAGCCCAGTTAGTCACCCCAACTCCCCACTCCCTACCGGTAATCACCCCCCCAAAAGCACAACTGCTGGTCAGCAATCAGCTCAGCCCTCCTTGCTCCTCCATGGCTGCCCACTGACAGAACTGTCAATGACAGCATACAGTATACAAGTTGATTAGCTGACACTGTCAAAGGCCTCCATAAGATTGCACATGATCTGGTCAGACTGACTGGTCTATAATTACCTGGATCATCCTCAGAATCGCTCTAATGGAGGGGCACTGCATGCCTCCATTCTCAGTTCTGCAGTGTCTCACCTGACTACAGTAAGCTATTGAATAGGCCCGCCAGTGGTCCTGTGAGCACCTCCAACGGTTCCCTCAGTAAGCTTGGGTGTATGCCATCAGGGCCTGGTGGGTTTTCTACCTTCTATACTAGCAGCCCTTCCCTCACTCTTATCTTCATCTACCACCTCATCCATGCTTTCTCATTTCCCCCCCCATGTGTACCAGTCTGTCTTTATCCCTGGTGAAGATGGAATAGCAGTATTTGTACAGTACCTTTACTTCCCCCATTCTGTTTTACTTACTCATCCCCTTTCCAAAGCCGCCCAGTAATCCTAGCCTTTTGTATTATTTTCCCATTTATGTAGAGAAAAAAGTTCTTCTTTTCCTCCTGATTCCCAAGTTGTCTAATTCCTTCAGTGCCTTAGCCCACTGGACAGCTTTAGTTGTTACACTAACCAACCTTAGGTACTCTTCCTATTCTCCTATCTTCCTGAATTTTCTACAGCATAATCATTTGTTCCTTACTGTCTGCACAACCTCAGTACTTAAAGTGTGGAAGCTAAAATGCATTTTAAATGTCAGACATGCAGTAATACAGTGAGTCATTAGGTGTACAAGAAAGAACAGCATGTCAAAATGATGTACCAGTGTAGAATTAAGGCAAATTTCATGGGAGGATTGCCCTGCAGACAGCAGCATTGTTTACATTCTGAAAGCAATCCCATGTTAGAAAGTGAAGGCACTGTGATGTCATACCAGGTAGTCAAACAACTGCTATAAAGCAGAGAGAGAACAGCAGAGGGGGGAGGAAAACAGTAAAAGACATAGAAAACCCACACACGAGGCTAGTCTGTGCTGAGGCAGAGTCTGAAGCCATCCGTGGATACAGAAATGGGAACGCATCCTGACTGACAAATATTAGCAGCCATGGCCCGAACGCAACACAGCTCCCCTCCAACATTGCAATAACTCAGAGGCATCATTGTGTGGGAGAGACTGATAAGAGGACCGTGAGGTCTCAGAAAGAGCCCCACACCCAAAAGGTAGAAGCAGAGGTTAACACAGGCAGAGAAGAGTGCTGCAGATTAAGGACCAATCCTGAGGCATGACACCCAGTAGTCACATGCAGCCCACAATGAACTACACACCAATAGCAGTGCACTGACAAGTAGCCAAACCGCCACACACAACATACTGTGTGCAGACAAAGTGGCAACAGCAGATAGTGCCACACTGCAACCTATGACCACACAACTGGCCTACAGATGAAAAAGAGTCCCCCTGCCAAGTTCTGACAGAAGGTATATCTCAGCCAGTTATAGAAATGGTGCAGCAGTAGTGACACTGCATCTTTGCACCAGAAGGGAGTTTATGAGGACAGCTGGACACAACACACAGTGCTAGGCCCTGGAGTGAACAGGCAACAGTGATGCCACAGAGATACCAAAATTAGAATAACAAGCAATAGTATACTGCGTGATAAGGAACAATTACATAAAGGGGCAATGGTGCAAGTACAATATATCAGCACCACCCACTGGATTGTGACTATCAGACACACATCTGCATGGAGCCAATGTCACTGACCCCCAGCGAAGCCAGTCTACACCAGAGGTGACTGTTTATAGCACAGTGATATGCCAATGTATACAATGCAGTGACAAGTGACTTGCAAGAGGCATCACAGTGGAAAACTGCAATGAAGAATAGTGTGTCACACATTGGTGCAGTGTCTGAGCAGTGACAGGCAACACCATCATCAACAGAGGACCAGCCAGGTTGAGTCACATTTATTGAATTCTTCTGTACCATGCTCTCCATGCATTGACAGAGGATTACACCTTGCAGCATTTCTGTGTTGTCTGTGTGTTGCCAGGTGTGACCATTATGCCAGGGTTTTTGGCATTGCATGTGGGCTGTTCATATTGTCCTGCCCAGCAGTCCCCTTCCATGGCCCTTTTCATATGATTGTCCAGGCTGTGTATAGGTGTGGCTGTGGGATGGCTGCCAGTCAACAATGGATCAATTCAGTGACAATCAGACATGCTTGTAACAGCACTTTGTTGTACGCCATGTCTGGAGGTGCTACATGTCTGCTTATTGTCTGCCCTCTTGCTGTATATGACAGTGTGGCATAGGAGAAACTGTGTGGCATCCTGTTCCCATGTATTGGCTGCCGTTGCTCTGTCAGTCTTCCACACTTGCAGTACTGTGCATTCTGCGTTACTGGGAAATGGGTGGTATCTCAGCCTGATGTGTTTTAGACAGTGTTGCATTCAATGTTCATATGTCATTCTTTGCCTATCACGTGTGGCAATGTTGCCTGGGATCCAGTATCATCTGTTCCTCTCTTTCTCTGTCTCTATCCCTCTTTCTCTCTCTCTCTCACAGGGGCACACAGCATTGGGAATGTGTATTCTCTGGTATCCAGTCATTCTGGGGGTCCACACAGGATTCACTTATGAATGTGAATGGGGACATGGACACACCCTGTGTGGCCTGGATGCACTAGGACATTACTTTGGCTTCAGTTTGTTCCTATGTGCTCAGCCATTTCACTGGACTGTGGAAGTGCAGTATTATGTGCATCATTTGGAAACAGCTATGCCAGTTGCATATGCATGTATAGCATGAATGTTATGCTGCCGTCCACCACACTGCCATTGTGCCCTGCAGCTTGTTTGGACATTTCCATATGCATTGTTTGTGTGGGATGCTACAGCATTTTGCCAGGATAGTGTTTGTTTCAGCACTGTGCTGTCTCTGCGGCTCGGCGGGGGGGCACAGAGCAGGTTCATTTTCCAGTCCCTTGGCCACACATGTTGCTTGGAGTGTGTTCTTGTATCATTTGAGGGTTACAGGGTTTGTCTGCAGGGTGACAATGTGTTTGCATGTTGGCAGGAGCTACTGTTCAGGTGCAGGGGTGGGCTGTTGCACCTTACTGCAACGGTGCTATGCAGGTCTTTACCAGCTTTCTGCAGCACGGTTCTGTCAACACCCAACTGTGCAACTCAGTCTAGAGTCCACTGTTTGGGACCTGCACCATTGCAGTTTGGAACCCGTCTGTTCTCCAGGGGGTCATGATGGTGCTGGGGTTCCTGTGCTCTGTATTGGCGCAGTGCCATTCTACCCATACAGCCTCCTACATGCAGTGTGCGTGGCACACAGTTCCTGTGTTGACTTCCTTTGTGCTCTATTCCCTTCTTGCAGTAGTGCTAGGGTTGGCTTGCTGGGGTACTAATGGACCATTGTCTGCATTCTGTGGATGCTGTTGCTGCCTGTCTTGGTGGGGGCATGTGTGGCTGATTGTGTTGTGTATGCAGGGATGAGCAGGCATCTGTCTGGTGCCTGCAGTCTGAAACATAGACTTTGATGGCAGATAAGGGACCGCTAGGCCCATCCTAGTCTGCCCATTTCTCTACCTACAGGATAGGCCGCAGATCCTAGTTAACCAACAGCCTATTTCTTCTACCCCCACAAGAATTGCCTTATGTCTGTCCCATGCAATCTGAATTCTCCCACAGTTTTAGACCCAACCTCCTCAGAAAGGCTGTTCCACGCATCCACACCCTCTCTGTGAAATAATACTTCCTCATTGCCCTGAACCGCCTCCTCCTTCTATCTTTAAATTGTGTCCCTTGTTCTTGCAAGTCTCTTTTTGAAAAATGCTACCCTGTGCTCTGTATTGGCATGGTGCAGTTTGCTGTGCAGTTGTGGGCTGCTGACTGTTTGCCAATACAATTGTGCATCCCAGTTGCACAGTTGTATTGCTATGCTATCTCTTTGCTCTACTGTTTTGTGCTGTGCCATGTGTGTGTGTGTGTGGGGGGGGGTTGACATTGTCACTGTATGTGTCTCATGCATGCCCTGTGCCATCTTCATGTCTTTGGTTTGCTGCCAGATATACATGCAAATGTTGTTGTAAGCTCAGCACTTCGTAGCTTTCACTTGTTCTGCTACCTGCTCCCTCCACTGTTGTTCTGTATGTTCCACTGCTCCCTAAATCACATTGCTGCTGGTTTCCACTTGTCACTACATCTGAAACTGTTATTGCTTTTCCTTCTATCAGGCTACATACATACACTCATTGTGGTTTTTTGACATTGCTGAGGGCAGTTACCATTGATTAAGTGTCAGATGGCTTTCTCCCCCATATGCCTCAAGATCCTCCACTGCACTGCCTTCACTACTGCCTGATTCAGTGCTGGCACATGCATCTATCTCATAGGGGTCATCCCTGTATAGACTGAGTATTGAGAACCCTGCCTCTAACTCCTGTGTCACTGGATGAGATGTAGTTATCAGAATCTTTGCATCCATTCCCTTTGGCTCCACTTACAGTTGCCATACTTTCAGATGGTCACCCTGGTATGACATCACGCCTCTGTTCTCATGAGACTTTATGTGATCTGTTGCTTGCAGCTTCCATCAGATTGCACTTCCAGGTTTTTCTAGTTTTCACATTTTCTTCTTCTCCTCACAGTTAGTGTTTGGATGGTTGGTACAGTGTTTCTGCATTTTTTTGCCATTTAGCTTTTGGTGCTGCACAGCTGCTGGCAGGATCCACACTTAATCAGCTCGGTGCTTTGGCATTTGAGTTCTTCCCCTAACACACTCCTCTATGGCAACCATTATTCCATCTTTAATGATAGACCACCTTTGCTCCACATTCATATCTGCTCTGATGTCTACCAAGTGCCTCCTTCGCACCTCAGCCATCTTGAAGTCTACCCTCATGAGAACTCAATGGCTCTGGTTTTAGTGGAGGTGTTTTCCTGCCCATATTGTACTGGAACAACGCTCTGTGATGGTCACTTTCACTCTGGGGCTCCTTGACTGCTCTTTCTTGTATGTACTCAACATTTGTGAGCACTAGATCAAATCAAATGTATTTATAATGTGCTTTTTCAAAACCAAAGTGCAAATACAGAATAGAAAGAAATATAGAATAAAACCATTTAAATAACAGGCAGCAATAGTAAATTAACTATTGTCTCCAAATGCCAGGCCAAAGAGATGTGTTTTTAATGAGGACTTGAAAGTCTCAGTGGACAAGCACTCTAATCTGATGAGGAAGAGAGTTCCACAGGGTCGGGGCTATGAAAGAAGAAGCCCTAGCACCTGATGTCTGAAGATGGACCCTGGGAACCTCTAGCAATCCCTCACTGGTGGAGCAGAGATGGCGGAGGGGGCAGTAGAAGGTCTTGCAAGTAACCCAGTCCCTGTCAGTGTAGGGTCTTACAGGTCAGCAATGTGACCTTGAAGGTGATCCTCCATCACACCAGCAACCAGTGTAGTTCTCACAGCACAGGAGTGACATGGCTAATTCTTGACAGACCAATCAACAACCTAGCCACAGTATTCTGTGCCAGCTGCAAGTGACAGATCTGCTCCTGGTAACCCTAGGTATAGAGCATTGCAGTAATCAAGACAGGAGGACATAAAGGCGTGACCCAAGGTAGGAAGGTCCTCAGGCAGTATGAGGTGCTTTATCCAGGTGATGTTCCTCAGATGATAAAATGAGGGCCTGACAACTGCTGACACCTGTGCTTTTAGCATCAGTTTGTCATCAAGCACAACTCCCTGGTTCCATACCTGTTCAGAAGGTCTCAACTGTTTACTCCCAGGCGCAAGGCCAGATGGATTCCCAGAAGTCAACTTCTCTACGTGCTGACCTGGGTCCACCAACACCACCTCGGTCTTGTCTGGTTTTAATTTCAACCAGTTAGCACTCATCCAGTCCTGAATCTCAGCGAGGCAGCTGTTAAAAACTGAGACAGCACTGTTCTGTTCGGCTACAAAGGACATATAGAGCTAGGTATCATCTACATAGCAATAAAACCAGCCCATACCACCTTATGTCATCTCCTAATGGCAACATATACCCAGTGAACAACATGGGAGACAGCACAGAACCCTGTGGCACCCCACAAGGCAGGGAGAAGGGGGCCAAGGAAAACATCCTGGATAATGCCCTCAAGAGTCCTGCCTGTGAGGAAAGAATGTAACCACCTGAGGACCGTCTCCGGCAGTCAATAGAATAGCTGCAGGTGTTCCAGCAGCACCCCATGGTCCACGGTGTCACATGCTGCAGAGAGATCAAGAAGGATCAAGATTGAATGATTCCTCTGATCCCTTGCTATCAAGAGATCATTAAGTACATGAACCAATGCTGTCTCTGTACTGTGCCTCTTCCTGAAACTAGACTGGAGAGGATCACAGACTTCATGGGTTGTAAGAAAGTTCTCGAGCTGCGACGTGACTACCTTCTCAATAACTTTGCCCAAAAAGTGCAGGTTAGAGATAGGTCTGTAATTCGTGAGATAATCTGGGTCACAGGAAGGTTTCTTTAAAAGGGGTGACACCACAGCCTCCTTCAAGCAGTCTGGAAACACACCGATCCAGTGAACACCAGCCTACCTCAGCAAGGATCGGTTCAATGACAACCATACACCCACAAGGAGAATGCTGGACCAGGATCCAAACTACAGTGAAGTAGGCAGCAAGCGAGATGATCTTTATGATATCCAGATCACTGGCTGGTTGAAATCTGTCCAGACAAACAGAGTATCTGTACCTCACATCAATCACGCGTACTCACTTGAGCTTATCAAGCAGATCTCTGACCTAATGGAGGACACCTTATCTGCAAAGAATTGAGCAAACTCATCCTGTTTAGACTGTCAAAATGCTCTCTGGCCCCAAAGGCAGGCTGGATTGCACAGCCGGTCTGTGGTCGAAAAATCGAGCCTGTCAATTCCTTGCTACAGCAATCTCCTGGACAGGAATTCACCTTCTTAAGGGAGATTTCGATTGATACCTCCATAATATGCTATCAACTCAAGTCTGTCCTCTTCCAGGCTAGATTTCCACCAACAACATTCCAACCTTACGCCCAACCCTCCTCAGTTCCTCAAGGTTCCATCAAACCAAGGGATCAAGGGTGGAAAGGAGAAGAAAATCGGACAGGAGCTATGGAATCCAAGAGCCCAGCACCACGCTATTATAGAGCATCACTAGGCTCCCCAGATCCAAGCATTCCAATGGTCTCACGATATGTCCACACTACCATCAGAGCCTCTGGAATTACCCCCCTGGTGGGTTCTATGATGCCCTGATGTAGAAACCCACTCTGGAACACTTCTAGGACCACCCGACTCCTGGCACATGTTGTAGATGGTACACCCAGTCTACTTTGGGAAGGTTGAAGTCCACCACTATTAGTATATCTCCTTTCCCTGAAGTTTTCAATATTTGCAAGCATAGTTCCCTGTCCCTTTCCTCTTCATGGTTGGATGTTCTGTAAACCACTCCAGACTTCATCTTCCTCCCTCTGTTGGATGCAGCTGAACCCACAACTCTTCCATCCTCCACTTCTCTGACTCATCCTTCATGCATGTTATATAAACCACTAACTCTTTTCCCTAACACACTTCCCTCCTACATCATTTATATTCAGGGATCAAGAGGTCCCAGCGATGATGTGTGGTGGTCTAAGTCCAAGTTACTGCCAATATGTCCACCCTCCCTTCTGCTAATAGTACCTGCAGATCATCCATCCTGTTTTCAAGACTCTGTGCATTCAGAGTCACCACCTGTCACCTAGAATCTGAGCCTCTTTCCCTCTCTTATTTCCCTACCCTTTAAGTGCTATCCCACCTCCCATTGCTAAGTGCTTCATTCCCCTTTCTCCTCCACCTTCCAGATCCCTTTTGCTGGTAGGGGGAGAGATCTGTTGCCCTCCTCCTTCAGGAGCCTTTGGAGCTACAGGCCCTCAATGCATTCAGTAGCTTAAGTTTATTGATTATGTACCCCCAGTTTGTCCCTGAAATCCCTTGAGCTCTCTCTACTGAGGTGGAGCCACAGTGCATTGAAAAAAGTGTTTCATCTAACCAACTTCCTCCCAGTCCCCAGTACACATGAACTTTTCCTGCTTGCATAATCTTCTCAGCCATTCATTAAATTAGTCTGCCCTTTTCTTCCTGACAGTTCTTGCACTTCATACTGGTGTCACATCTGAGAAAGCCAGTGATCTTGCCTCCTCCCTTCAGATCTTCCCATAGTGCCCTGATTCTACCTTGCACTGCCTCTACCTCCTCCGCAGCTAGAATGCCATGTGTATAACTTAAGTTTGGTTTCTCTCCCACCTCCCTTACAAATTCCCTGATTTTTGGTCACTTTTTCCCCATTTGCATCATTGGCATGCAAACCACCTTTCTTCTTCAATTAGTGTGCCCCTTCCTTCCCCAGTGAATATCCTTAATTATGAAGTCCCCTAGGATCACCATCCTTCTATCCACCTCAATGATTGCCTTTCTTCTTCCACTATGCTACCAACTGCTCCCCCACCTAACTGCTACCTTCGACCTTGTTTAACTTGCTGTCATATGCACGCACTTCCAGTATCTCAGCTGTTTCTCATTTCTCCACTGCGCCCTTCCCTTTCTGACTAGCTATACTTGCTTACACCTTTCCTTCCCCTTTTAATACCCTGTCCTCTCCTTCCCCAGCCTGTGCTCCACTTTGCTTCTTCCTTACCAACCTTGACTGGTCCCCCCCCACCCTTGATCCTGGCTAACCTGCCCTCCTACTTCACCTTCTAATGCCTCTTCCCCATACCGACAGTGATGCAAAGCTATTCTGAAAGGCATCCCTTCAAGATTTCTCTCCTGTTGCAACCCTTACAGTTCCACCATCTCCCAATCACATTCCAGTCCACCTTCCTGCACTCCTTCACCTCTGAGGAAAAGGTAACCCTATATACTGGATGATTCTCTCCATTTTCTTCCATTGCCCGAGAGCCTCTTGCTCCCAATTCACCTCCTCTCTGCCTTTCACTCCACTGCCCTGCTCCTCTGTCTCTCCACTCCATCCTTCCCTTCTCCCATCTGAGCTGTCTTACTTCTACCCTTAGCTGCTCCATGCCCCTACACACTGGACAGCCCCAGCCCTCTGTCCTCCACTTTACCCCCAGAAAGACTGCTGCTCCAAATCCATTACAGCACACCATCCTCCTCCTCCTCCTCCTTCTGATGCCTATACATGCACAGATTATCCTGCATCCTCCTGGTCTCAGCTTCTCCCAATTCCTAGAAATGTATCTCAGTATATAACCTACAGTAGTTAGAATGTTTACAGCAATCTGCTAATTCCCTCAATTCACTTCTCTCTCCTGCTCCCCTGATGTGGCACAAATGTAAGCTGACCCTAGACAGGGATCAGCTGCAGTCTCCTTTTAACCCCCTACAGTGTGCTTCCAGCTCTCCCTTTACACTTACCTTTCCTGCTATGACCAGTGTGGCCTGCAGTCCTCCTTGTGGCAACCCTGCCAATGCCCCCAGATGCCACTGAGTCAAACACCACACTCTTGCTTTGTGGTACTCATGCTTTGCTTGGCTGAGAGTTTTCTTGCATATACTTTATATTTCAGCCCATGGGGAGTATGAGCCCTCCCACATTTGTTGAATCCAGAAGCTATAAGGCCATCCACATGCCACAGTTATGAATGCATGTTGCACTGCACACATAAAGGTCAAATGAAGGTATGAAGAAATACCTCGGTTGTAAAAGACTGTTTTGTTCTGACAAAAAACAATGGTGAGTGCCGTGACTAATTATTCAGGTACTGAGAAATACTACACCTTCCAGGGGCCTTATTATGCTCCTGGGTGGTCTGATATTTTACAATACTACCCACCCTGTCAGGTAATATTGCTTACATATTAACAGTGTGCTTTGCAACACTTAAATACACAGCAGTCCTCAAAAAACAAACTGAAACGGTCTACTGATTCAAGTCACTGGTCAGTATAACTATAATGTAGAGCACTGTAGAAGCTATGTTGAAACTGTAATGAAATCATTTTTATGCACAAATAAAGCATCAATTTTGACTCAGCAGATGAGATATTAGAGCTTATTCATATATTGTACAGTAGTAGCATTAATTTATAATTTGTAAAATGTCTATTTAAAAAACTATTTGAAATAACAGAAAGCACATTATTTATTTGTAGACGTAATCTGTTGCACAAATCTCATTTTGCATTGAGCAGATTTATACTGTTTCTCCCTCAAGGTTAGTGTCTCCAAATGTTCATAGATTTCTAGTGCTATGACAATAATGGAGTCCATTCTTTAACTAGGGTGTATTCAAAAATGAGGAAGTTTTATGAGGTTATTCCATGATGTGCAATGCTTGTGTCATTCAGCACATTTATATGGTTTCTCCCCTATGTGAACCCGCTGGTGTCTAGTAAGACTGCTTCGTACAGTAAAACTCTTGTTACATTCAATGCATTTATATGGTTTCTCTCTCAGGCTTAGTGTCTACAAATGGATAGGGAGTTCTGATACCGTGATGAGAACGGACCCCATTCTTAAGCCAGAGCATATTCAAAACTCAAGAAATCAGTAGTGTATTAATCTTTGATGTTTGCTGACAGTGGTCATCTCAGAACATGCAACATCCCCAAAATGGCTTACTTTTGAAGTTGATAAGGTGTCACAAATATTGGTAGCATATTTAAATGTGCCTGAAAGTTCTTTTTGATTAGTCCCATTGCTCCAAGCACTACTGGAACAATCTGTGTGTCTTTATTCCATATCAGTTTGGTTTCTGACTGCATATCTAGACATTTCATGATTTTGTATGTCTGTACGTAGGATACTGTAATCACTAGGAGTGATTATTTCGATCAGCAATGCTACCTTTGTTCTTTTTTCTTGCATTACAATATCTGGTTTTCTTGCTTCCACTTTCTTGGCAGTTGGTATTGGGCGATCCCATGTGATCATTACTTTTTCATTCTCTGTGACTGTTTGTGGTTCATGTTTCCAGTGTTTCTCTGCTACCTGTATGTTATAGTGGTTCCACAGTTTCGAGTGGATCAGTCTTGCTACACTGTTGTGCCTTTCAGTATACAGGCCTTCTGCCATGAGTACTTTGCATCCAACCAAAAGATGCACAACCATTTCTAATTCTGTACTATAGAACCTGCACTTGTCTGTTTCTCCTGTTTTTACGATGGATTTTGTGAACCATCTTGTGCATAGCCCACTATATTGGGCTGTCATTATCAGTCTTTCATCTCGTGACCTAAATTCACCTTTTTTAATCACTCATGGGTCAGGGCTTGATTGACCTGTGGTTGTTCCCATAGCTCCCTGTATTTTCCACTCTAAGTATGGGCTTTCCAGTTGTTTTTTTCATTTCTGTTGGTCTTTGTCCTTATACTTCTTTTTCTGATTCTTTGCACTTTCTGTTGCTGACTGTTCCTTATCTACATGTGGCTTGACATCAATCTCTGCTACCCTCCTGAAGGCTTCTCCTAATTTGATGAGTGAAGTCATCTTAAGCTTATTTTCTTCATGACGTAAGACCTTGACTATATTTGGGACCTAGGATGTCAGTAGGTATGTATGTAGCCCCACTATTATGGATCTATATGTGTAATCAATCTCTGAGGCCTATGCCTCCCCCCAACCTTGGAATGTATAATCTTGGGATGCACTGTTTTTTGTATATTAACTGGTGAGCATGAAACATTTTCTTGTTTTTATATTTAGATGGTTCAACTCTTTCTGTGGCCAGTCTATCACACCAAAGCTGTATGATATCACTGGAAGGGTGAGTTGGTTTAGAAGTAAGCAAAAATACACGACATGGTGGGCATTATTGAGAAATACCGGACTGCCAAGGGGTGTAATGAGGCCCGATGCCACAGGCGAAGGGCCTTATTGCCCCTGGAAGGTCCGGTATTTCTCAAGAATGCCCACCCTGGAGGGTATTATTGTGGCTAGAAAATGGGCATCTTAGTAAATTTCAATTAACTAGTAAAATAAGACAGTAAATAAGTTTAAAAAAAAGCATAGAAGTAGTATAAAAAAAGTGTTTATTAAATAAATAGTCCCTATGTTTTAAAGGCAGTTCCAGCTGCTTTTGCTCCTCCCCACAGAGCAACTGTAACCTGTTGCTGCCCCGACACACACACATACACACACACACACACACACACACACACACACACACACACACTCTCACAGAGTTCAGCAACAAATATATTATAACAATCTCATGGCAGTAATGTTTTCACATCCGTTTCCTTTCTGGATGAGTGTTTTTTTTTCTAGCGGTCAGACGATGGTTCTGTTAAGCGGCGACTGACCTTGCGTTACCTCAGGATTGACGATGCGCAAGCCTAAGCCCCGAGGTAAATTATTTCTTTACTTTTGCTTTAAAGCAGGATATTTAGCTATTATGGGGACACTGTGGTAGGAGGCACTTGCTTTTTTCTGTTCTTTCAAATGTGCTTCATAGTATGAAGTGAAAACAACTGACCGTTTCCTTTTGGTTCACCGGTATTTCAGAAGTGCGGTTGGGAGAGTGATGCCGTTGCAAAAGAACACGGCTTTGTGAATTTAGTATTTTAATCACTCTTCCTGGCTGCGAACTATCTGGAGTGTGGGCTTTTTTTTTTTTTGCTGCCATTGACTGAAGTAAGGAGTGTTGGGGGGGTTAGTAGCTCTTTCTAAGTGAGAGAAAAACATGGAGGGGATTTGAAATTTCCAACTGGTGCCTTTAGCCAATAAGAAAGCAGGCTGGGCACCAGTATGGAACAGTACCTGGTGAAGCGGCATTTGGACTGGTACTTGTTTTTACCTGGGCATCTATTGAAAAATAAATGCCCAGGTTGGAGCTGCTTTCAACCAATCAGAATGGAGAATCCATTCATACCATTTTCTAAGTTGCACTTTATTTCATGTTGTCAAAGCAGTTTTCAGAATGAGTTTCAACCTTCTGAAATATTCCTTGCTTATTTTCATTCTGATTTGTTCATGTTGTGCTGTTGCTCCTTCATCTATTCCCAGGTATTTATACACTTCCTCTTGCTCAAGTTCTTTTATGTCACAAACCTCTGCCAGATTCATGTTTTCTTTAGGAGTTAACTTTCCTGCTACAAATGTTGCTTTGGCACATTTGTCTAAGCCAAATGTCATCCATATGTCATCAGAAAGGATCTTATCAATTTGTAGTTGTTCTTTCAAATGTTTGGATGGAGTTTTAGGTAATCTATAAATAGTAGGTGAGATGTTAGCTGTTGATTGTTTTTGTTTCCGGGGTTAAGCTGTATCCATAGCCTAGGTTGTTGTTTAGGCTACTCAAGGGATTGAGGGCAAGACAAAACAGAAGTGGTGACAGGGAGTCACCTTGAAATATCCCTCATTGGGTACTTATATTTGGGATGGTGATTTGACCTTTCTCATGATTTACTTGCAGGGTGGTTTGCCACATTATCATTGTTGTAATGACATTTATCAATGCAGGATGCATCCTGTAGATCTGTAAACACTCAGTGATCCAGGAGTGCAGGATGTTTTTTGTAGTCGATCCATGGTACACTAAGGTTTCAACATTTTTTGCAGCTCTCCACTATGACTTTGTTCAACAAGAGATGGTCTTTTGTACTCAGAATCATACTAAGAAACTGTGTGAGGCAGAAAGGCTTAATGCCCATATGGCCTCAGACCTGCAAATAAAAACTTGGCAGCTTGTTTGATTTCATGAAAATGTCAAGTCTGTTCTTAAAACTTTTCTTATTATCACTAATGATTACATTTGTAGGCAACGTATTCCAGGGTTTAACAATCCATTGTGAAAAAAGTAAGCCCTTTTTTTGTTTTACACCTATTTCTAGGTAGTTACAGTGGGTGGTCTCTGGTATTGACCCTGATTTGTTTAAGATCTAGGCCACTTTCAACAAACAGATGTTCATCATTAAAGATGTCCCATGACAGTAAGAGATCACCCCTTGCCCTTCTATCTTCTAGGGACACCAGATCAAATTTCAAGAGCCTGTCTGGATATGGGAGCATTTTGTAAGATATTAAATGTTTTGTTACTCTTCTCTGAACTCTTTTGATTCTTGCTATATCCTTTTTTTTTTGTATGGACTCCATAACTATGAACCAAAATCTAAATGAGGTCTCACATATGCTCTATATAAAGGCAACAGAATGTCTGTTTTTTTTGTGTTATATTGTGTTGTATTGCTCACCATATCTTATTTGCCTTACTTATACTATTTGAGATATGGGAGTCAAATTACATCCCTACATCAACTGTAATTCCCAGATCCTTTTCACTGTCTTTACTAAGTAAAACACTGTCATAAAGATAATACTGATGCTTGGGATTCTTTTTTCCAAAACACAAGACACAACATTTAGAAGTATTAAAATAAAGATTTCATTTTATGGACCAGGTTTGTAGTAGTTTTAGATCTTCCTGAATAACTTTAAAATCAGTTTCACTACTGCAGATGTTACTGATTTTGCAGTCGTCTGCATATTTAATAATATTACTTTTGACTTCTGTTAGCACCTTTGCAAACTGTGTGAGAGGCCTTTCGGCACCATGCAATTCTGCTTAAAGTTGGACCAGCATAACATTCTGTGGTGATTTGCATATGCAGCCCATGATGCTTTGCATTGTGTGGACATGTGTGATTTTGTATTTACTTATGATGTTTATAGATAGATAAGATAAAAAGATCTGGAAGATAAGTGGGGCCAAAACTGAACCTCGTGGAACACCACTTCTAATGTCTTTCCAGCTACTAACATGTCCATCTATTATAACTCTCTGCATCCTATTAGTTAACCAATTTGTGATCCATCTAATAAAAATTGGTTCAAGAGGGTAGCATCTTTCAAAAAAAGAGGTGTGCAAGAACAAGAGGGCACAATTTGAAGATAGAGGGGGTGCGGCTCAGAGGTAATTTAAGGAAGTATTTTTTCACAGAGAGGGTTGTGGATGCATGGAATGGCCTTCCGGAGGAGGTTGTGGAGTCAAAATCAGTGGTGGAATTCAAGCATGCATGGGATAGTCATAAGGCAATTCTGGGGGGTGGGGGTAGGAAGAAGTAGGCTGCTGGTTAACTAGGATCTGCAGCTTATCCAGTAGGTAGGGAAATGGGCAGACTGGGTGGGCCAAGCGGTCCTTATCTGCCGTCAAATTCTATGTTTCTATGTTTCTGTATCAAGGCCCAATGAGGTGCAGAATCAAAGGCCTTCTTAAAATCTAGAAAAATAACATCACATGGAATGCCTCTATCCAGGTTTTCACTAACATAGTCATAGAAACGTATTAAATTTGTTATACACAATCAGCCCTTTACAAATTCGTGTTGAGTTTGATCTAGACTTGCAGTAACAGAGGCTAAATCATCCTTAATGATTTGTTCTAGAATTTTGCAAAAAACTGATGTTAAATTTATAGGATGATGGTTATCTGCAATACTTTTTGATCCTTTTTTGAATAAAGGTATCATATTAGCATGTTTTCATCCTGTTGGTACCAGACCAGTATTCAGACTTGTGTCAAAAATGCTTTTTAAGGGAACACAAAGATGGTCCTTCATTAGATAAATTAGATCACCTGAAATTCCATCAGGGCTGGCAGATCAGCCTTTTTTTATATCCATCAATTTAGATTTCATAGTTTTGAGTGGTATGTCTATATTATAAACAGACTGATCACCTAATGTAGCATTACAACTTACACTATTACCTGAGAAGGCCTTGCAGAACTGTGAGTTAAAGTGTACAGCTATATCACTTAGATGGTATAAGGTCTTATTACCAGAGCTGACTGGACCAACCTCGCAAGTTTGTTTCTTTAAGGAGCTGATGTAACTGAACATCAATTTACAGTTTCCTTTTTGGGCTAGTTCAGCTAGTGATTTTTCCATTGATGTTTTTGCCTTTTTAATTTCTTTTTTACAAAGTTTCTATACCCGTCTGAATGCAGAGAGGGTTCTACCACATTTATTTGAATATTATTTTTTCTAATAATTGTTTTTCTTTTTAATCAATTTCGGCAATTTAAAGTTAAGCCATTTGGGTTGAAAACCCAACTTCTTTTTATGAACTAATTTATTTGTGGAGTTCAAGATTGCTGTGGTTAAAGAGTTCCACATATCGTTAATATTATTTTTGTTTAACTGAGTGGTCCGGTCAATAGCCACCAGATAATTATTTGAAGCAACAGGATTTGTTTTAGTAGAATGCAAATACTTCTGTAACACTGTCCACTTCCCATTGAATATTATGAGTTTTAAAATTAATAGTACAATGGTCCCTGTTACCCAGAAGAGCAGACGGGCAACAATTTTGAATAATTATTGGTTTATTATCTAAGACAATGTCCAGAATATTAGACTCGCAGGTTGGGAATATAATGTGTTGAATTAAATTCAACTCCACGCAAGTATTCAACAAATCTTTTGATGAATAAGTTCTGGCAGATTTGTTTGACCAGTTTATGTCACCAAGATTTAGGTCTGGCATAAACAAAATATTCCCTAATTCAGTGACTGATGACATCTCCACAATGATATTGTTTAATATTTCTGGTTTAGAGTCAGGTGGTCTATAACAAAGTTCCAGAATTAAATTAGTATTTAGTTGTTCAATGCAAAGCCAAACAGATTCCACTAAAGAGCAGTTGTGCTTAATTTTGTGAGAAATTTCAGATACACACACAGATGAGGCTATAAAGAAAGCTACACCGCCACCTTCGGTTTGACCTACTATGATGGAATAATGTATAACCTGGGATACAAGTTCCCTAGGCGTGCTCATTAGTCCATCAAGTTTCTGTAATGCCTATAACATCAGCATTTCCAGTGCTAACTCTTAGTAGTAGTTCATTCCTTTTATTGACCAAACTACCAGCGTTTAACATACATTTTATTTCTTGATTATTTTTGTTATCCTGATTAGATTTAGTAAAATGAAGTAACGAGGAAACATTTGACTGTGTATTTTTCGTCTTTGATACCAGTTTAAATTGACTGAAGGGATATAATTGCAAAAAGAATTGCATAGATTAATTGCTCCCAGTCGATTTAAATGCAGGCCATCTTTAGCAAAATATTTTGGACTACAAATAAAATGTTTCCAATGATCAATAAAAACTAGATTACCTAAAGGGCACTGATTTGACAGTCTGGCATTAAATCTTCAATACTGTGGTTGTTCTGTATCCCACTTCTTGGGATAGGTAAAAAGCCAGAAATGAAGACATTACATTCTTTTGCTTTAATTCTATCACCTAACTGAGTTAATTCTAGACAGATATCCTTCTCACGTGTATGGCCTACATTATTTGTGACCAGATGAAGGATAACATTAGAAGGGCCTGATATAAGTTAATCCAACCTTGCTGTTATATCTTCAATTTTGGCACCTGGGAAGGAAAACACCAACACTTTATTTTCAGGGTTTGACATATGATTTTCTTTTATTGCCTTTTTGTTCTATTACCATGAGATTATTGCAATCTAGATGATTATGGACTCTATCTGCATTAATTCCAGTGTACATATGCTGTTGGCAAACAGGTTATTGGGAGATAGTTCTTGGGGAGACTGGCAGGCTCAGATTTGTTAAGAAGTGTGGTATTCCCAGTTAGCCACATGAGTGTTAACTCAGTATGTGCATATAAATAGTTTTTAGAGGTGGCTAAATCTTGATGTAGAGATGTTAGTACTTTTAGACAGAAGTTGGGTACTGCATTTGGATCTGGGGTTTTCCAGTTGGAGGCCTTCCTTATATTCACTTCAGTCTCCTTAGCTGATATGTCAGACCACTCTGTGTCCCTGATAGTGCCATTTCGTGTGCTCTCTTTTATTTCCTGTATCCATTTTGCTTCGCTATTATGTTAAAATGGGTCTTCATAAATGTTTCTCCAGAATTCCTCAATGTATTTCTTTACCAGTGTTGTTTTTACTTTGGTTGTTTTCTTTCCCAGCTCCCTATAGAATTTCTTCGGGTGTTCTCTAAACCATCTATTTTGCATATTTACACTCTTCCTTTCTATGCATCTCCTGAGCTTCTCGGCCTGAGCAGAGATCGTGAGCTTGTTATTCAAGATGGTAAAACTTAGATCCTGCTCTGTTTTAATACAGTGCTTTTCTTTGATTGTATCCACTTTCCTGATGACGTGCATTGATCTATTACCCTTTCTAAACTCCTCCAGAAGTGATGCTTCTGATCTGAGCTCTGTAATTGTCCTTTCTATCTGTTTTTTCCATGGTGGTATGCTACATTTCCCTGTCTTTTTGCTCTTGTTTCCTTTCTTTTGTGGCATTGCTCTATCAGTCTCGCTGCACAATAATGTATTCTGTTTATTTCAGTGACATCATATGGATCCCTCTGGATGGCTCCAATAACTTTGTTTATAAGTTTTATTTGTTCCCTGTGTATGTCATGCATAATTTTTGCAGTCTTTCCCTTTGATGTATTTTGATATATTTGTCCATGTTGATTAAGTCTTGCAGGTCTTCTCTCATATTTTCTTCCTCTTGGTTTAGGGTTGTTCCTGTAATAAGCATTTCCTGCTCTTCCACTCTCTGTATGGGTTGAAGTGGAACTTCAGCAGTTTTGTTGGGATATGACACTTGATGTGCACTTTGCTGAATGTCTTTAGGATGTGTGTCATGTTTTGTTTCATGTACCAGTATTGGCTGAGCAGCTGTCTGCTGTAGCAGCTTACCACATGATAATGGTGGAGGCTAAATCTCTACCTCAAATTCTTCTTTCTTTAACTGTTCAAGGACTTCTATTTTGATGTGTTGCCTTTCTAGATCACTAAACGGGTGTACTTTCATTACATTCCACTTTTGTGTGGTTATTCTTGTCTTTGTGATGTTTGCCACATCTGGATGTCTCCACCTATATGTCTTTTCAAATATTATCTGCAGTTTTTGTTGCTATGCTGGTAAGAGCTTTCTTTTTGGCATACATGCTGCACCATATCAGGTCCCTTTTCTTTGCTGGGTCCCCCTGTATCTGCTCTTCCAGCTTTAAAAACCTCTGGTACATCTTCCTTCTCTTTTGCTACTTCTTCACCAGCTTCTTTCTGTAGTCTGCCCAAGCTAATATTATCTACATACTTTTTTGTTTTTATTTGTTCTATTAGGGATCTAAAGTTGCCATCTGTCTTTTCAGTTTGTCTGTGGCGACTACTGGTCTTTGCCTCTCACTGGAAATTCGGGGTGTGTTTCATAGTAATAACAGTACATCATTTCTAGTTTGTCCTTGTAAGTCCACTTAACTGTTTCCAGTCCTCTGGGCTGGCCGGTCAGTCTTTTTAATTTTTGTGGTTTGCTAGCTTCTGCTGCCATGGTGGGACCCTGTTTTCCATGGTCTAACACTGTGGCAGGGGTAGTACTACTGCTAGAGGATGTGGCACTATCACCTCGTCCAGCCCTTTCCTAGGGTTGGGCACTTTTTTTATGCTGTGATCTGTGCACCCAGCTTCTAGTTTAATTTTTAAAACTCTCCATATATTTTATATGTGTGTGTATGTGTGTGTGTGTGTGTATGTGTGTGTGTGTGTGTGTGTGGGTATGTATGTATGTATGTATGTGTGTGTGTGTGTGTGTGTATATATTATTTCTATACAGCCATTTCACCTTGCTGAGATTCTGTTAAAAATAGGGCCCACTGTGTGAAGGTATTCACCGAGCCATAAACGTGAAATAACTGTGGCTTGTCACTAGTATCACAGAGTGCTCCACCAATGATTCGTCACTTTCATATCATCACTCCAGCTGAGCTCTCTCGCCAGAGTGAATTCGCTGATGTGTTATCAAATTACTCTTCTGGCAAAAACTCCTGTTACATTCAGCACATGTATATGGTCTCTCTCCAGAGTGAATTCGCTGATGGTACATCATATTACCCTTCTGGGCAAAACTCTTGTTACATTCAGCACATTTATATGGTCTCTCTCCAGAGTGAATGCGCTGATGTATCATTAGCTTACTTCTGTGGACAAAGCTCTTGTCACAGTCAATGCATTTATATGGTCTCTCTCCGGAGTGAATGCGATGATGTGTCATTAGCTTACTTTTGTGGACAAAACTCTTGTCACATTCAGTGCATTTATATGGTCTCTCTCCAGAGTGAATTCGATTATGTTTTATTAGGTTACATTTGTTGATAAAACTCTTGTCACAGTCAGTACATTTATATGGTCTCTCTCCAGAGTGAATTCGATGATGTTTTATTAGGTCATGTTTGTCGCCAAAACTCTTGTCACAGTCTGTGCATTTATATGGTCTCTCCCTAGAGTGAATTCGCTGATGGTTTATTAGGTTACCTTTGTGGCCAAAACTCTTGTCACAGTCAGTGCATTTATATGGTTTCTCTCCGGAGTGAATTCGCTGATGCTTTATTAGGCTACCCTTGCAGGAAAAATCTTTATCACATTCAGCACAATTATATGGTCTCTCCCCAGAGTGAATTCGCAGATGGTTTATCATATCACCCTTCTGGACAAAACTTTTGTTACATTCAGCACATTTAAATGGTCTCTCTCCAGAGTGACTTCGATGATGGTATATCATAGTACTCTTCTGGGCAAAACCCTTGTTACATTCAGCACATTTATATGGTTTCTCTTCAGAGTGAATGCGCTGATGTGTTATTAGGTTACTTTTGCTGGCAAAACTCTTGTTACAATCAGTGCATTTATATGGTCTCTCTCCAGAGTGAATTCGATAATGTTTTACTAGGTCACGTCTGTCGCCAAAACTCTTGTCACAGTCGGTGCATTTATATGGTCTCTCCCCAGAGTGAATTCGCTGATGTGATATCAGGTTACCCTTCTGGGAAAAACCCTTGTTGCATTGAGCACATTTATATGGTTTCTTGTGAATTTGGTGTGTTACAGTTTTCTGCTGCACAGTAAAACTCTTATCAGTACCTTTAGCAACATTTATCTTGTTTGAACTTTTCTGATATTTGGTACATTTAAATTGCCCCTCTCCTTTATAAATCTGTTCTACAGTGATGAGATGTAGGCTAAGCAAACTTTTTTCGCATGAAGGATACTGATGAGGTTTCTCTGCTACATTACTCAGCTGCCAATTCTCAATCGATGATTGCTGGCTCCAACTCTCACTGCACTCAGACTTCCTAGTGACTGAAAATAGATATTTAATTAGTATTTGCTTACAATAAGGAAATGCATTTGTTAGCGGTTTTATCTTAATCTTTTTGAGAGCTCCATCAACTTTCGTGAGATGTAACCTCAAAAATCTGTTTTTTCAGACATCTCCATTTTACAATACACAGTACTTTGGATTAAATTATTTTACAGCATTTCAATTTATTGTTTTTATTGATAAGATTCACAAAATGGATCTGACCCATTTTGGCTTTCATTGGTAAGTACCTGGTCACAAGGGAGCATGTTGACAGGTAATAAAACATGGTGGTAGGGTATGCTAATCTAAAACAGCAATGATTCAAGACAAAAGATCATTAAGCAGCTTAAGCAGAACCATGTGGAACATTTCAAGCACGGAAAAAAATATTTCCAAGACGAAGACAGACATCTAAGTCAGAGTAGGATAGAGTAAAATATCAGTCTACAGATGTCCTTTCCCTAAGTTTAAAAAAAAACATTTTAAAATATGGGCTGTCACATCACATAGAGACCACAGCACAATCATTAATAACTACCCCTCCCTTGAGTAAAATACAAAAATCACAATATTGTTTTGAAAAGCTAGTGTACAGCTTGGGATGAACAGTCATTTTCAGATGCAGTCAGCTATTAGTTCTTATATCTCAAATATTTTTTATTTTCTGTTTATTATTGAGAACATTTTCCTCCTGGCAGGACTGGATAATGCGTGGAGTAGCACTCTGTCTAGAGGGGGAAAAAAGTCTGTTTTGTTCCTTCCATTACATCATCAGAAATTAGACCAAACACCTTGAGGCTTCTCAATCCTTGAAGCCTGAACAGTGACTCTTACAAGCTACCAGGGAAAATGTAGGAAATTGTGAAATTGCTAGTAAACAGGGAGAGCCAGTCCATGCTGCTTCATGTGGAAGTGAAACAAGCCCGCGACAAGGCCTGAGACGTAACTATAAATCCTCACTCTCCTCCCAGATGGCCATACCTCCTACTGCATGCTCATAATGATGCACCAGACCCATCCGCCTAGCTGAATCAGAATATTTTAATAACACACTTAATGCTAACATTAGCAGTCCATCTAAATTCTGGAAAGTCATCAACTCCTTTCTCCCCACAACAACTAGCCCTCCCCTCTTCTCCTTGTCCAGGGACTCTCCTTTCTGACCCCCAGAAGGTAGCCTCCCGAGTTCAATTCCTACTCACTACCAGCACCCTGACTGTCCTCGACTCCCTTCCACCCACAACCACTCCTTCTCCTCAGTCTTCCTTCCCCCGCCCATCAGAGTTGAACCGCTTCTACTTCAGACCCATTTCCCCCACCGAAACCCTAGATGCCCTACACACCCTAAACTCCTCCAAAGGTAAATCCCCCGATGGTCTAGATAACAAACTGCTCTTCCTATCTGGTCCCGCCATCGCTACCCCTCTTGCAGTCCTACAAAACCTCTCCTTCACTACTGAGTCACTCCCCTCCGAATGGAAGCACGCCACTGTTCTACCCCTCCCGAAGAGGCAAAGGGGACCCTACCTCCGCATCACCATTGCCCCACATCTCCCTCCTCCCACCCTCTAAACTCCAGGAACACCTAGTGCTATCCCAACTCTCCCACTTCCTCTCAGAAACTAACTTCTTCACCCCTTTCCAGCCAGGTTCAAACACCACTCCACCACCTCCTCTCTACTAAGACACATCAGACCATATCCTCACTGGGATGGATAAAGGCTAATCACCCGCTGCTATTTTCATAGACCTAGTAAAAGTCTTGACACCGTATTGCATTCCTCCCTACTATCCTGCCTTTCTGAAGCTGGGTTAGCGAATCCACCACAAACTGGTTCAGTGCCTACCTACTAAATAGAACCCAATCCATCAAAATAGCTGACCATATCTCCCCCTCCCTAGTCACCACTAAGCGTACCCCAAAGGCTCTGTTCTAAAGCCCATCCTCTTCTCCATCCTTCTAAATGACCTGCCAAACTCGTGCTCTTCCTCCGCCATTCACATGTATGCAGGCGATACGAGTCCTCTTCACCTCCAGCGGACCCATGAAGAAATCACCTCCAAACCTCAAACTGACTTCAACAAAATCCAACAGTAGTTCCTCAGCAACCAACTCTCCCTAAATGCTAAGAAGACAAACTCCATGACTTTCGGCACCAGACAGCGACTATTCAAAAACTCACCTCCCCTCTGAGATTCCACACCTTAAATAACACCATCCTTGAAGAAGTACCCACCTTCAGGTATCAAGGGGTTTGGCTTGACTGTCACCTCTCCTTCTCTACTCACGTGGATGCCATCATCTCTAAATTATGCCCCAAACTTGGTGCCCTCTATCGTAACAGCACTAGCCCTCCACTTCCTGTCAGATGTGAAATAGTCCAGAAAATGATTCTACCCTCCTTCAATTACTGTGATGTAGTTTACAGCTCCGCTGCACATACCACCCTAGCCAGATGAGACCCCCTCTTCATTGCATTCTGCTGCTTTGCCCTCGATGCCCCCCTCGTACACACCACTGCATGCTTTGTCGTTTCCCTGTCCCTGCCTTCTTTAAGTAACCGTCAGCCTAATTCATTGAGCCTAAATTCACTTCTAATATCAACTAGCTCCCTACCTCTCGTAGTCCTATCCTCCCTCCTCCCCCCCACACACTCAGGTCTGCTGACACTAGGCTATTATTCATCCCCATAGAAGGACCTCCACCGGCCAATCCGCTTCCTCTTACCTCCTCCCAAACTCTGGAATGACCTGCCTCACCCAGATGCATTCTTCATCCAGACTCTCTCTCCTATACCGTCTCTAATTTCCTTACACGAACTGCTGCTGACCCTACCACCCCCATCACCTTCTCCCTCCCCTGCACCTGACCAAGCGGCCCGGCCTGTAACCTAATGAGTCAGCTTACCTAATTATCCCGCGCACTTACACTCCTCTTTACTCACTCCCATACTGTCAATTTCCCCTTCCCCTCAATCCACGTTCCCCACCCCTCCCCACCTAACCTCCCTTCACACCTCCTCACCCCCACACCCTCCTTTCCCTACCTCCATCTTGCTCTCCCTACCCCTGTTCTACCTGGTATATCCCCTCTTGCTCAACTTCTGCTACTGGCACCCAGTTCTGTTGTACTACCCTGTTCTGTAACTTGCACTTATGCCCCTCATGCTGCCTCATATGCTATACTCTGATTTGTATTCCAAACCCCTATGTTCATGTTCAGCTCTGTTCCTAACTTACCAATGTAACCAAGATGCAGTATTAACTGTCATTGTTTGCTACTGCTGTCTACTATCTGTCTCCTATGAATAAGCTCAATTGTAATACTTTCCACCTATACGTGGCGCTGTAATGTACTACTGTTAAGCTCAATTATTTTGTATGTTTATATACTACTCTGTACCCCCCCCACAGGTTGCACCGTGAGATGAGCATCTTTTTGCTCAGTGTGCCTTTCCAGGTAAAACATTTTCAATAAATAAATAAACCTGACAGTGGGAAATGGTTCTCATTGATTACTAGTGATGTCATATTTAGTGTGGTCTCTGTGTTGATGTAATGGGAGGAAAAGAGTGCTGCTCCACACTACACCCCAGTTTTGCCAGGTGGAAAATGGTCTAATTAGCAAACAACAAAAGGAAAAATTCTTAAGTGATAGCTGACAACATCTAGAATAGTTTCAAGTAATTGCAGGTAGTTTCCAGGCAGTACACCTAACTCTTTAAGGCATGCAGTAATCAGAGCCAGTCAGAATACAAAAAGACTGCAGCTATGCCAATAGTAAATATTTTTTTTTTTTACATATAGACTGTCACCAAAGTCAGAGAGAGTAGAAAATATTTGCATCTCACCACCTCTGTGGAGGGACTGAGTGTTAAAAGATGTACCAGACACAGAATTTCAGGTTCAAGACACAATCACTTTGTGATGTTTATTTAAAAACAGTAGATTACCAGCAGCAATGGCATATCCCTTCTTCAATACATCAGTTTGCAGCAACAGACTATGCATGTTCTTCCTCTGCACTTAGCACCTATTGACCCACCAATCTAATGTTTTAGTGAAATATTTCATCTCAGTGTTTGTCTTGTTTGTTTGAGGGAGCTAAAACAAAAGTTAAAGACAAAGAACGTCAGTGCAGAAGCACTGAAACAAGGGTTACCTCAATGGGCAGTGGCAAGAAAGCCAAGTTTCAAAGATACACATCATCACACATACCTCCATAATAGAAAGCATTATGGGATGCATATGCATATCATCATCATGAAATCTCAGACTGGCTCAGTTTACAGCAGGAATGCATGGTACTAAAAGGGCCTCTCAAACAATCTGCAATTTACATGCATTTAACAACACAACAGGCGGGTTCTGCTATGTCTACCTGGTAAATACAGGTTACTCACCTGTAACAGGAGTTCTAGGAGTGGTATATGTTGTTCATCCACACGTGTTGGCAGGTTCCTTGCCACTTTAAATCTTGCTGGAAGGTCTTCAAGCTGGCTCCTCCCACCCACCCAGGTGGTAAAACTCTCCGCTCTGCCCCATGATGCCAGATCTAGCTCACTGGAAGCCAGGTTGTGCGTCGAAGCTGGAGGTTGGGTGGGTTATGCGGATGAACACCATATATCACTCCTGTTACAAATGGGTAACCTGTATTTCAAGGGACATGGATATGTTGTTCAATCCACACTTACTGACGAGATTCATAGCAGTTCTCCGGAGGGGAGGCCAAAAGCACCACCTACAGGAAGTAAGGACTGGAGAACAGGGTCCCAAAACCAGCATCCGGCATGACTCAAGGTTGATGTGGTAGTGGGTAAGGAGTAGTGATCCGACTTCAGGTAGCAGCCCTGCAGAGTTTCCTGGATAGGACATCCCTGGAAGCAGCCACTGGAGCAAGCGGCATGGCGAGGCAGAATGAGCTCTTATCCCTTTGGAAGACTCCATGCCCGCAACCTAGCACAGATCTATTCGGAGATGACCCACCTACCTATATCATCCACTTGGCTGCGGGTCTGCCAGGTGTGGCTTCAGTGCAGGTGACAAACGGCTGGTGAACACTCCCGTGCTTCTCATCCATTAGTATAACTAAGAGTGCTGTTATAAAGTGCAAAAGTATGGAGCCTATATTAGGACCTCCAAGGTGTGACCAGAGCTAGAACACTGGCAGAGTCAACACCTGGTTAAGGTGAAACTCCAACTACCACCTTCAGAAGGAGTTTCAGGTGGGGACACAGGACACCTTGTCCTAATGGAAGACCAGATAAAGAGACTTGATGCGAACACCTGGAGCTCTCCTATCCTTCTGGCTGATGTGATAGCCACCAAGAGGCAGTCTTCCACAACAGGTGAAATACACCACACCTGTGCATTGGTTGAATAGCTTGCTCATAAACTTAGCCAATGCAAGCAGTAGATCTGACTGAGGTGGAGGTTCTTGCACCTGAGGGATGTGTGATCAAGGCCTTTGAAAAAGCACTGACCACCTTCTCCTGTACACTGGCTGCTTCCTGGCCCATGCCTAGTAAGCAGAGATGGCTGCCAGGTGCACTTCAAGGATCATCAACCAAAGCCCTAGCTGAGAAGAGGACCTGAGTAGTCCAGAATGCTAGCCAAAGAAAAGGGAGGAAGGGTCCAGCCTTATCCTAACACCAAATGGAGAATTTGCTGTTGCTAGCCTTGCTTGTAGAGCAGAAAGCAGCCAACTAAAACAGCTACATTTTCTTATTAATTTAAAACTTATATCTCAGCAAGAGTCAATGTCTGCTGAGATTAAGTAAACAGATACTTTATTAGTAGTAGAAGGGGTCTTATTTAGGGTTAAAAAAAGAAAGAAAGTCAGTGTGTGTTCTGTGCTGGGAAGGGTATTGTATCAGCTGACTTTGCTAAACCAGTAGCAGAGGAGAGAGAGAGCTTAATTGGGGGTGTGGCTAAGACACTATAAAAGCAGGTGACTCAAATTACAACTTCCTGTTAGCCTTGCTTATGAGCAGAAAGCAGCTAACTAAAATAGCTACTTTTTCATATTAATTTAAAACTTATATCTCAGCAGAAGTCAGTGTCTGTTGAGATTAAGTGAACCAGATACTTTATTAGAAGTAGAGGAGTCTTATTTAGGGTTAAAAAGAAAAAGAAAAAAAGTCAGTGTGTGTTCTGTGCTGGGAAGGGTATTGTATCAGCTGACTTTGCTAAACCAGCAGGAGGAGAGCAAGCTTAATTGGCGGTGTGAAGACACTATAAAGCAGGTGACTCAAATTACAACTTCCTGTTAGCCTTTTTTCTTACTAATTGCCCTCCATCCCACCCTAAGCCAGTTCTACTTTTATAGCCACTGGATCCGACTAGCAACAGGAAGGGAAGGATCATAGAGAAACATTGGTTTTGTCAACCTTAAAGGAAAAAAGTAGCTCCTCCTCCCCCCAGCTGCTGGTGGTCTGACATTGAGCAAGGAAGGCGGCTACTAAAAATGACAAGAAGTTGCTGTCCCAGAACAGGAAGGGTGAGAGTGCTGGAAGGAGGGAGATAAGCATACTGAGAGCAGGAGAGGGACACAAAATAAGATATGACAGCAGTGGTGCAGTGCAATGGCTGTGGGGGCAGCAGTGTTCTGGGAGACATTCTAGAGGCTGTGATGCTGCCTATTTGCAGACACCTCTCTGGTCTGAGAGAGGTTGCCAATCTCCAGGTTGACCTAGCTAGGATTCATGAAACCTCCTCTCCCACAGGACCACAGGACCAATGCCACTACCTCAGAGTTGTCAAAAGAGGAGACGCTGGACCAAGGGTGCGATCAAGGAAGAGAGGGTGGTGGAACAAAATTGCATCACTCAGTTGCCTCTCCATAATTAATCTGCTCTTCTGGTGAATAGTGGTTCCCTATGAAGGCACCTGCAGTGGAGACAAGGAGAAAGGAACCCACAAAGGAGACCCATAGGAGGCAGCATGGGACCCACAGGGAAGAAACAACTCCTAGTGAGGGACTCAATCATTTGGGAGAGTAGTAGTGGGGAGGAAGGGAGAGGGAGGTGAGCGCCTTCCTGGCACCACAGCTTGGAAGGACAGAAGCGAATCCTCCAGGATCATGGGAGGAGCAGCACAAGGGAGCTGGATGTCATTGTCCACCTAGGAAAAATGACCTGGCTAGGAATGGGATCAGAGCAGTGCAAGAAGAATTTACCAAGTTAGGGAGGGGCCTTGAACAGTAATTTGGCCACGGTAACCATCTCGGAGGTGCTGCCTGTCTATGGCAAGGTGATGCTAAGGCACTACTCACTGAGAATTCAATCAGTGGTTAAAAACTGGGTGCATCTCAGGGTTTCGCTTCTTTGGGAACTGGGCCACCTGGAAGGATGCAAACCTATACTGAGTACGATAGTCTGCATCTGTCAGGGGGACTCAGAGATCCTAGGTGAGAAGGTTTAAATGCTTCATTGGCAAGCATTTAAACTAGCCAAGGGGGTAGGCACTGAAAAAGAGCAGGGAAATCCCAGCATCCCCCCACAAAGCATGGTAATTAGTGAGGTAAACACCAAGGTAGAGGAGTTATTAGGGAGCAGGACAGAGGTAAATGTAAAAAAGGCAAAGGCAGTAAAGGAAAGGAATGGGGCTAAAAGGGGTAAGGCTATCAAAAAGTGGAGCGTGATAAGTACTAACACCTGTAGTCTGTGTAACAAGCTCCCTGAACTAGTGGCCTTGATGGAAGAGGGTTGCCTGGATATTGTGGCAGTCACAGAAACATGGTACACAGAGAACCATGACTGGGTGAGTGAGGAGGTTTCACATATCCTAGCCAGGTCAGCCTGGAGATGGGCAACCTCCTCTCTCAGATCAGAGAGGTGCCTGCAAATAGGGCAACAGGAGGAGTAGCTTTCTATGTAAAGGAAGGGATCAGAGCAACAGAACTAAAGAGTAAACAGGGAGCAGATGAGGCAGTCTGGGTCGCCCTGGAGACAGGAAATAGCACCACAATCCGCACGGGGGTTGTATACAGACCCCCATCTCAGGGGGAGGGAATGGACAAGGAAATGATAGAAGGCTTCCTTAGAATGGTAAAAGGAGAATATTGTTGATGAGGGACCTGAATATGTCAGATGCAACTGGAGCACCTTGTTGCAGGCATATCCAAGAGCAGGGTCATTCTGATGCCCTACAGGGGCATGTCTCAGACAGCTAGTGATGGAACCCACTCCCGGAAGGAGCAATCTTAGACTTGGTACTCTCAAATGGGATGGAGAAAAGAATCTCAGATTTAGAGATGGGTAGCCATCTGAGGAAACAAGTGACCACCAAACAGTATGGTTCATGATAAACACAGCCATACAATCAAGCCATACAAAAGCAAGAGTTATTGGACTTTGGGAGGGCTGACTGGGAAAATGAGAGAGTGCCTTAGAAAAGTACTAGCAAACAGGCAAGAAGGAGGGGTGGAAGAACAATGGGGAGTAATCAAAACAGCAATCACAGAGGCAACAAGCCTTTGTGTAAAGCAAATCAATAAAACACAACGAAGGAAAAAAAATGCTATGGTTCAAAAAAGAGGTAGCAGGGAAGGTTAAGGAGAAAAGGATAGCATTCATGAAATATAAGGAAATACAGAAGGAGCAGGACAGAGAACTTTATCAGTTAAAGCAGAAAGAGACTGGTAAGGCAATCAGACTAGCAAAGGCCCAAATGGAGGAAAGGATAGCCAATTCTGTTAAGAAGAGGGATAAGACCTTTTATAGGTACATTAGGGAGTGAAGCAAGACCAAAGGAGGGATACTGAGGCAGAATAAAGGGGAGTGAATGTGGGTAGAGGGGGACAGTGAAAAAGCAGGGATACTGAATGAATATTTCTGCTCAGCATTCTACAAAGGAAGAGGAGGAGGAGGACCAAAACCAAACAAGAAAACAGTCCGCTCAATACCAGTCCATTTATAGAAAGAAAAGTGTCTGAAAAGAACAAATAAATTGAAGGTGGACAGCAATGGGGCCTGATGGGATTCACCCAAGAATTCTAAAAGAACTAAGGGCAGAACTAGTGACACCGCTGGCTACTCTCTTTAAAAAATCGTGGGGGGATGGGGTGGTACCTGAGGACTGGAGGAGGGCAGATGTGATTCCTCTTTGCAAAAGTGGGAGCAGGACAGAGGTAGGAAACTACAGACCAGTTAGTTTGACCTCAGTGGTAGGGAAAATGATGGAATCAGTTCCGAAGGAAAGAACTGTTGAGTATCTAGAGGCCAGTGGGGCACATGACCCAAGGCAGCATGGATTCATGATGGGAAGGTCATGTCAGATGAATCTAATAGATTTGTTTAACTGGGTGACCAAAGTAGTAGACCAGGGAGGGGGCTGGACATGGCCTACCTAGATTTTAGCAAGGCATTTGATACAGTCTCAAAGAATTAATACACAAGTTAGACAGCCTTGGAGTGGGCCCCAAGGTGAGCCTGGATAAAAATTGGCTAGAAAAGAGGATGCAAGGGTAGTAGTAAATTGGGTACACAGTGAAGAAAGGAGGGTTACTAGCAGGGTACCGCAGGGTTCAGTACTGGGAACGGTCCTTTTTAGTGTCTATATAAGATACATTGCAGAGGAAATGGAAGAAAAAGTATGTCTTTTTGCAGACAACACAAAGTTCTGCAACAGGGTTGATGCACAAGATGGAAAGTATGAGAAGGAACTTGGCAAGGTTGGAGGAATGATCAAATGTATAGCAGCTCAGATTCAATGCAAAGAAGAGGTAATGCACATGGAAACAAAAACCAGGGGAAGTGTACACAATGGGGAGTAAAGATACTGACAACAGTAAAAATGGAAAGAGACCTGGGTAATTCTATCAGATGACCTAAAGGGTGGGCAAACAATGAAAGCAGTAATGAAGTGAAGACTGGAGGGATACTGGGATGCATAGGAAGAGGCAACAATAGTAGAAAACAGGAAGTTGTTATCCCTCTGTACAGACAGTTGGTGAGACCCCATGTGGAGTACTGTGTGCAGTTCTGAAGACCTCAACTCCACAAAGACATAGACAGAGTGGAGGGTGTCCAGAGGAGAGCAACTAAAATGGTGCAGGGTCAGCACCAGAAGACATATGAAGAAAGACTAAAGGAGCTTAATATGTATACCCTTGAGGAAAGAAGGTAGAGAGGGGACATGATAGAAACTTTCAAGTACCTCAAGGGACTCAACAAAGTCCAAGAGGGTAGCATCTTTCAGAAAAAGAGATGTGCAAGAACAAGGGGTCACAATTTGAAGACAGAGAGGGGATGGCTCAGAGGTAATGTAAGGAAGTATTTTTTCATGGAGAGGGTTGTGGATGCATGGATCAGCCTCCTGAAGAAGGTAGTGGAGTCAAGAACAGTGGGAATCTAAGAATGTATAGGATAGACATAAGGCAGTCTTAGTGTGGGGTAGAGGAAGTAAGCTGTTTGGTTAACAAGGATATGTAGCTTACGTGTTAGGTAGGAAAATGGGCAGACTAGGTGGGCCAAGCGGTCCTTATCTGCCGTCAAATTCTATGCTTCTATTTGAAGGCATAGTATTTTCTGGTCTACTCCTTATGGGAAGTCTCAACAATATTGAGGACCTAGTCAGAATGACCCATTGCCTGGAACTCTAGCCTCTCAGGAACCAGGCCGTCAAGTGCAGACATTGAAGATCCGGGTGGAGTACCTTCCCCTTGTTGACCGAGATCAGGTCCGGGCGGGCTGCAAGACACCTCGGAAGCCTGGAGCTGAAGCTGAGGAGATCTGGATACCAGAACTAATGGTGCCAGTGTGGGGCTACCAGAATCACCTGCATTTTGTCCCTCTTCACTTTGAGAAGCACCTTGTGGATCAAGGGAAATGGAGGGAAGGTGTAGAAGAGGCTTGGGTTAAGAAGACATCCCTCTGCAGTGAGCCCTGCTGAGGGGAACGGGCATGGAACAGACTCAGCTTTGCATTCTCCCTGGAGTCAAACAGATTCACCTGAGGAGTGCCCCAGTGGGAGAACAGATCTCGAACTACCTCCGGCACGAGAGACCACTTGTGAGATGCAGCACCTACCCAGCTTAAGGCATCAGACAGAGTGTTGAAGGCTCCTGCCACATGGATGGCTAGGAGATATGCCTCCAGTCTGCTCAAGAAAGACCAAGTACAGACAGCCTCCTTGCACAGAGGCAAGGAGTGCATCCCGCCCAGTTGGTTTAGGTAGTACATGGTGGTGGTGTTGTCCGTCTGGACCTAGACCACTTGAGCCTGTACAAAAGAATGAAGGCGGTGAGGGCTGGTCAGACCCACAAAGCTCCAGCAGGTTGATGTGGCATTGAGTCTCCTAGGGACCAGAGGCCTGCACCTGAGCTCCCCAGATTGGCACTCCAACCCATCAGAGAGATGTTGAGCATCACAGTGACCGTTGGCTCTATGTGGACAAACTAGATACCTTCCTGCAGATAAGCTGGAATGAGCTACCACTGGATGCCGTTCCATATCTTCTGGGTCACTGTCACTGGCTGGTCCAGGGGACTGAGGCTGCTAGACCATAGGAAGCCAGTCCCCATTGCAGGGATGCAAGTGCCAATGGGCTCAATGGACCACACTGGTGCAGGCCACCATGAGGCCCAGGAGGTGCAGGAAGTCCTGGACAGGGTGCAATTGCCCAACCAGCAATGATTGTACAAAGGAGGAAAGGACTATGGCCCCGTTTGCTGGGAGCTGTGCTCTGGCTCGAACAGTTGAGCTCTGTCCCGATGAACTGAATCACCTGCAGTGGCATGAGTTCTGATTTGGCCTCATTGATGAGGCCAATCTGAGAGCAGACCTGGAGGGCCAGATCCCTTGCCAGCTCCACCTCCAGCTTGGAGGGGGCTGCAATCAGCCAGTCATCCAGGAAAGGGTACACCCGGACCCTTCAGCACCGCAGAAATGCTGTCACCACTGCCATGCATTTGATGGAAGACCCTGGAAGCTGGAAAGAGGCAGAAGGGCATGGCCCGGAACTTGTAAAGGGATCTCTGCTCTGAAGTGGAGGAATGCTGGAGAGACGGATGGGCTGGGATGTGAAAGAACGTGTCCTGGAGCTCCAGAAAACAGAACCACATGCCTCAATCCAAGAATGGAATTATCTTAGCCAGAGTGACAATCCTGAAGGTTCGAGATCTTATGAACTTGTTCAGGTTGCCAGCTCCCCATCAGTATTTGGACCAGGAAGTACCTGAACAGAAACCCTGGGTCTGGTGGAGGATCCGCCATCTCCCTGATCACCTCCTTCTGGAGGAGCAGGGCAGTGTCGGCTCGGCTGAGCTGAGCAGAGAGACTGTGGACACCATTGACCTTCCCAGGCCCTGCTGCCTTGTGCACCATAATTAAGGCCTCCCCAGTCTTAAAAGTGGGAGAATATCCTTCCCTCAGTTCCCCAAAAATTTGAGGCACTTGTGCAGCACAGCTGTCACCTGGTACCCTGAGACTGGCCTGCCATCCCCATGTAGGAACATCCTCTTTTTGGGCAGTCTGCCGTGTACACATGCAGAGCCCCAATGGGGAAACAGTTGCATTAGGATGTTTCCTAACCATACCCTACTGCACTATCCCTGCTGATTGGTCTTTGATCTTCTTAGTAGCACTGCAATTGTTTCCCCAGCCCATTCTATGTCATCCCATTGTAGCTCCCTCCCTCTGACATCTTGCCGTACTCCACCACCTTGCTCAATCTAAATGCCCAGCTACACATTGTAGTGTACAAGTCTTTAAAGAGCATTGCTTCACTCCCTGAGCTGCAAATGTGGTGTAGCACCACCATCAAGCCACTGTTCTGCTTCTTATCCACTCCCAGTAATCAGCCCAACATCATTCTGTGGACCAAATGTTTGCTTTGTTGAATCCTCCCAACCTTCAGCGTACAGATCTGCCCTATGGCCACCAAATGCACCGCCTATGGTTGCATGCACCACATTCTGGTTCCATCCTGCTACAATGAATCTAGCCACCTGCCCCTTGTCACTGCCCCACTTACTTGTCCACCATACTGTTCCCAGAATTTTTGAAATGCCCTCAAAGAGGTTTCATAAGCCCTAAGGGACCTGGAGGCAACAAGTTTGCAGAACAGTACTTAAGCTCCACAATCCAATCATCCATACATACGTTGGGATGGTGGTCTGCCACAACTCTGTTCCAGGTGCGATGGTCCTGATTAGTCCATCTGCAACTGGGAGAGGCAATCAGTTATCACACTGTACACACCATCAATGTGCTTGGCCCTGAATGACACGTTCAAGGTCAGGCAGAGACCCATCCTGCCTACACACCTCATGACCCTTTTCTGACTTGAGTCCTTTTCTTGTTCAGCAGTTCCACACTGAGCGATTATCACTCCAGAATGTGACTTGCCTGTGCCTGGGCTCCCTCCTCAAACTATTATTCCACCCATATGAGGAACAGCTCCAGAAAAGTGATGTCTTTGTCACCCTTTCCTTACCCATTCTCTGACCATGGTTCTGCAAACCATCAACATTGAAATATCCCCCATACCAATGCCCCAACTATATCCATGTACAGCTGCAAATCTGTGCTGTGGCCAATTCTCTGCCAGAACATCTGCCCATTGTATGTCTGCGAAAAGCCCCCAAACTACCACATAGTCCCCAGTTCCTTTATTAATATCTACTCAATGATGGGGCTGTTTTACTCCCCCAAAGTCCACACAGGCTAAGCGCTGTAAAAGCAAACCTAGACACTGTGGCTCTATATGCACATTCAGTTGCCTTAGCAGCTGTTGCGCCTATTGTAGTCGCATCTTCCTGTGTCACCTGACTGTCCCCAACAACTCCTGTAGTCTTCTTACCTTTTGGTCTGGTAAACGGTACAGTTCCTGGACCATGTCCAGCTCCAACCTAAGAATTCTATCATTCAAATGGGCCCTTCAGTCTTATATTCCACTAATGGCACCCCCAAATCTTGGCATAGAACTTTGAAATCCTGAAGCATGGCATTAATCTTCTTTTCCCCTCTCCAATGAGCAGGAAATCATCTAGGTAGTGCACTACCGTCTGACATACATACCATGTCTGGAAGAACCACTGCAGCCAGATACTGAACATCTTAAATGTGGCGCATGCTATCGAGGATCTCATAGGCATGGCCTTGTCAAAATAATACTGCCCTTCTACCTGAAACCCTACCAAAGCCACATCCTATGGCCTAAGTGGAAGCAGGGTGGCATATGTGACCCTGCTGCCTTCCTCCCAAGTAAAGTCATTGACTGAATCTTCCATCGGGTAGGATACGTGATGTATCACCCGATACTCCCCCGTCTGTTTTTTGGGCACTAAACCCAATGGTGAAACCCACAGATTTGCCAAATGTGGGAGGCAAATGGGCCTTCCACCCTCGCTGAATACAACTCCTTCCAAATTTTGTGTGCCAGGGTTACCTCCTTCCCTGTGTGAATTGGCTGTTCTTTGCCTTCATCCCTTTCCTACAGCCTTAAAACTGTGAGCTAAAACCTGTCCGCAATTTACTAGCAGCCTCCTGGTCTGGGTAGTTCCCCAACCATGTCTCTATTGCCTCCACTCTGATGGGTGTCCGAGCCAGCCAGAAACCTCCGCTCACTGGTCTTTCAATTGTCCTGTCGTCATGTCTGATAGGTGTGTCCCCTCCCCCAATGCTCTCCCCTGGTACCCCTCCCCACTGCTGCCCTCTAAAGAGCCTTGGTTGGTCCAAAATGGCTGTTGGTATGAGTCATCCTGGTTGCAGGACCCCCTCTCCCAACAGTACTTGCATTTGGACGCTGGATGGTGCTCCCCACACTTAGAGCATAGAGGAACCGGAGGCTCGGCCACGAGCAGAATGTTCCATTGTATCCCCAACAGGCCTTCAACACCACCCCCCAGCCTCCTTCCCAGTTGGACCTGTGTAAATTTCCAGCCACAGGTCAATCTGCCTGGCATCCCATTTCACATCCCCAAAATTCGCAATTCTTTTCCTAAATTTCTCATCATATTTTAACCAATCATGGCCCCTTTTTTATACACATTCTTTATAATAATGGAATAGGTCAAGAGTGGGGTAGTGAGCTCCGGCCGCTCATGGCAGGGCTGTGGGACAATGGGGTCTGCCCCTTTAATTGGGCAATCTTCTTTATAATACAGATGACATGTCACTAAGCCCAGACAGTACAGCAGCAAATATCCCAACAATCATTTATTAATGCAGAACATGTTTTCTTACATTAGGTTACTAGTTCCTGTAGCCACTGTCCTGTGGACCTTGGGTTCTACTGAGCTAAGTGGCACAGGTCCCTATATTCAGCGACAGACATGTGTGCTGTGTTGACAGAAATATTGTGTAGCAATTGGTGAGTAGACAGCTTGGGGTAAATATTCAGTTACTGCACTTCAACAAGAGCCTGATGTTTAAATATGGGGCCAGGATGACACAGTGCTATCTATAGCTTCACAGTACCCATTGTTGACTATGGTCTGGTTATCTATGGCTCAGCTTCCACCACTACCATCCTCAGAATATCAGTGGCACTCCATAAAGCATGCTGACTTCTTACTGGAGCAACACACCTTACCCACACATGTGAACTGTATATTCAAATAGGTTGGTTTCAGCTAAATGGGATGATTAACTATCAAACCTGCTTGCTGACTATAAATGCACTTCTCAGGCTCCTACCTTCTGGCGTTACTCAACCTATCTTGCAGCTCCCAGCACACTCATAGCTCAGTCAACCAACTCTTCTTTGTCCCAAGATACTGGACTACACAAGGGCAATGACCTTTTGCAGATAGAGCACCATTATGGTTTTAACGCTTTTGAGATCTCTCTTCCTTACCAAAATTGGGATCATTCAGAGGCACTCTTCATCAGCATCTTGCAGCTAACAGTTCCTGTGACTGCTTTAATTCATGACGCTAGCTCATTAGTATGGACACATCCTTGTGTACCTACTGTACTGCACCCCTTTTCTCTGTGAATTACCTCTTTCACCCTAACAGTTCTGCCCCATTTCCTGCCTCATTCACCAATCCTTTTTTCACTTTGCACCTGTCACCCTCCACCTTCTTTCCACTGTTTATCTTCACTTACCTGAACTTTTGTTCACCCAAATCTAACTACACGTACTTGAAAAAGCACCTTGAGCTATAAAACATTGACAAGAAAGTATTTAAAATGACAATATGACATTAACAGTGCAACTAAAATTAAAACTATGGATTGGTAGGAAATCAAAAATAACTTGCTAAGGAGGAGCTTTATTATGTTATTTATGATTTCCTACTAATTCATAGTTTTAATTTCAATTATATAACGTCATATTGTCATTAACTTTCTTGTCAATTATTATGATGACTATCCATTATATGTCTGTCACCCTTCTCACTGATGTGGAACCTTTGTAAAAGGGCTGTTATGTGCTCCAAGGAATTGTAATCCGAGAATGAATACATTGAAAATAATGATTATGTATTGTGCTGACATAGCCTCAAACAGAATATGGCCCACAGAAGCCTAATGAGGATAGCACTGCCCAAACAGGATAGCACCATGGTTCCTGTGGGTTATATTCAGCCTAATGTGCTGAGACCTTTGGGTATGCAAGGATCTAAGAGCCATTTTCATGCCAATTATTGGCTTATTAGCTTGTTTTCATATTCCCATGAGAACCAATTCTATAGCTGTCGAACTACGGTGGCATGGTAGCACAACTATAACCACAGCAACTATAACCAGATCAAAGTGAAATAACTGAAGATGGAAAATGTTATTTGTTTTTTTATTTGTGTGTGAATATATATATGATTGTAGGTGAATATACGTAGTTTGTATTGTCCATCTGTAATGACATGCCAGTCAAACAAATTACTTTTGAACTTGAACACAACAATAGTTAGGGTTGAGTAGGTTGTTTAATGTTAAACCCCTAATTCTGCACTTCAGTAACTTTGCCCCTGTTCAATGGAATTTCAAAGGTTGCATGCTAAGTCAAGGGGATAGACAAGGTCTCTTGAACTGCCAAGTTTTTTTTTCAGTCCAATGTGCATATTTTCAGATCCAGAGAGTGCAAAAAGAGGAAACAATTTGTTTCTAGTATTTTATCACATCCTACAGCCCAGGCAATTTGGACTTTTTTTTTTTTTTTTTAAATATATTTTCCTATTTTTTTCCCCATGCCTCTCGTCGACCATTGACTCTGGTCATGGACCCTGGAGCCCCGGCCACTGGAAATTGCCGTCTCCCCCGGTCATCCCTGGCTTACCCCCCAGAGAGTGGGGCCACGGTTCCGACCCCCTATATTGGACCGCGGAACTGTGACTGGTGGGGGGGGGACAGCTCCGGTGGCCAATCAGCGCTTTTCTGGGGCAGAGCGTCACCGAGACGCAAGGCGTGGGATTTTTGTTCCCTCCAATTTTCCTCCCCCGAGGAGGCGGGGATGTGCAATGATGCTAGCATCCGCCCCGCCACCCTCTTCCCCCCCGTTTGAACGTCGGCAGCATGAGTTCTCCCGGCCTCCACCAGGGGTCCCCAGCACTCCGAATGTTACCTGCACCCTCCCCCCGGAGAAGGAGAGCTGCCAACCGGACGCTCAATCCTTCTCCCCCCTGCCCTCCGATGATCCAGGTTCATTCCCAAACCTAGGTCACCGGCATCGCAAGCAGAAATCCCACCACTGCGCCGGCGGGCCAGCTCAATTTGGACTTTTGGTCTAAAATGTCAAAGTGGAAAGGGCCCATCCCAGAATTGTGTCTTTTATTGGTTTGATGAAAAGAAAAACTAATTCTTTCCAGAGGAGGAGGAGGAGCTAGGAAGAACTCAAGGTGCTCATGAGGAAAGTTAGATGTCAGTAAGTGCTGATGCTGAATGTTACACGATGGTCTGAAGGAGAGGATGCCAAACTTCAGATTCCCATATCCTGCTAACTTTAGCTATAACCTCATCTTTATAATTTACCACTGAAAGGGAGGACACAGTTACACCAAAGGAAATATGTAAAAGCCTTTCTCAAACACCTAATATTACTATTGCCACTTCTTTCAGGAAATGTTCAGCCCAACCAGGAATCTCCAGAATCTGGCATCAGTAAAGTCCGACAGTTCCGCTACTCTATCCTTGGCAAGTATAAATATCTGCAGCCTCCTTCTGAGGAACAATACCATCACTGCCTGGATCACCCAACACAACCCGGACATACTACTGTTGCTGAGACATGGCTATCCTGAAAGATCCAAGACTCCGCTAGTGCCATTCCTGGTTACACAGTCTTTAGGCATCACAGGCTAACTAAGAAAGGTAGGGGCTGCACCCTCTACCTTAAAGATACACTTGTGGGTCATGTTCTGGCCCTACCTAACACTGGAAATGACATTCAGATTCAAGCCATTAAGGTACTACTCAGCACACACAATAAGCCATTTACCATTATGTCAGTATATCTCCCACCTAAGCTGACTAATCAGGGTCTTTCCTCCCTTATCGATTGCATCAGCTCCTGTGGGTGAAACTCAGAAGTGATTCTGCTTGGTGACTTCAATGTCAACTGGCTGGCCCCCTGTGCAAGTACCTATAAGGATGCCTTAGGAGCTGTCAACCTGGCACAAATGGTACAGTCACCCAATCGGATAAACTACAGGTTGGGGACCTCCTCTCTCTTGGACTGGGTCCTCACTAATCGACCTCACACATCACATCACTAAGTCTGAAGTACTCCCAGACACCATAAGTGACCATTCTCTAGTCATTTCCCTCTGGTCTAACAAATTCAACAACCCCCAACAAAATTCATTGTCAGTAGAATACTTCTACTTGGTTGATTAGGTCCATTAAACACGCACCTACTAATCACTCGACTGGTCTCCAACTGATGATGCTCAGGACGTGGATTCAGCCCTAGAATACTTTATCACTACCTTTAATGCAGCATGTGATGTTCATGCTCTGTACAAGAAATTAGGGGATGACTAAACCCAAGGGTGACTCATGACGTCCTTGAATGGATGAAATCCAGTGACCAACTATGGTACTGTGCTAAAGCATCCAACACCCTAGGGAATACTCAAGCCTACTAATCAACATGAAATGCCTGAATGAGAGCTATCCACCAGACAAAAGACTCCTACTTTAGGAATGCCCTCGCAAACATCTGGAATGATGGGAAGTAGTTCTGGGACAACCTATCTGAGGTAAATGGGGGAAAAAAAATTTCGCTGGCAATGCTTAACACTGATGGAAGTATCACCTTGGTTAAAGTAACCATTGCTAATGCCTTCAACTCAACATTTTGTGACTTTAGTCATGTGCTCCCACCCAACGTCTGATCTTACACCAACAGTAACCAATCCCACCATTCCCTGAGGCAGCCCAGCTGTGACCCCCCCCCCCAATTTTATTTTAAGGTCATCACTAAAGGTCTAGCCAGGAAATATCTACTCAAAGTACTCGAAGTCTAGGCATAGATGGGACTCTTGATTTGAAACTCATCACCCTCGCCTCTGATGAAGTTCTGGCACCCCTTATGAAAATTCTCAACTGCTCTCTAATGCTCTCTCAATTCCCAAGCAAACGGAAGTATGCTGTGGTGACTCCTATCCTAAAAAGTGGTGATAAGACTCTCACAAGCAACTACAGGCCTATATCCATCCTTCCCCACTCTCCAAGACTTTGGAAAGGATAGTTGCTGAACAACTTGTAGACTGCCTGGAAAAATATAACCTCCAATGTTCCCAACAACATGGTTTTTGTCAAGGTCACAGCACTATGCCTAGACTTCCCGAGTACTTTGAGTAGATATTTCCTGGCTAGACCTTTAGTGATGACCTTAAAATAAAATTGGGGGGGGTCACAGCTGGGCTGCCTCAGCAGTGTCAGTGGCTCAGTAGGTAGCACACTTGCCTCTGAGGCTGGGAGATCAGAGGGCTGTGGGTTCAGTTCCCACATCTGGCACTTGGGTTAATATCCCAGTACTGACACTGTAATGCAGCATGAGAGGGGTGCTGCATTTCTGAGGGAGTCACCTCTTCGGATGAGACGTTAAACCGAGGTCCCATCTGCCTGGATTGGTGGTAGTTCAGGTGGATGTTAAAGATCCCATGGCACTTATCGAAAAGAGTAGGGGAATTTCCCCAGTGTCCTGGCCAAATTTCCCTCATTCACTAAAAATACCACCAACAGCTTAATCTGGTTCAAGGTCAGTTGGCATTCATCTGTATTCCCCTCCCCCGGGTCGTGCCTGAAAATAGGCAGGATTTGTCTAGTGTACTTACCCGGTCAACAAAAGCTAAATAAATAAAATAAATAAAAACTACTACACTTCACCTCCTTCATCCACCAAAACACTAGACCACAACCAATTGGCCAGTGCCATCTTTACTGATCTGACTAAGGTGTTTGATACAGTTAACCACTCGCTAACTGGACAGCTATCACATCTTGGCCTTTCACCAAATGCCACTCAATGGTTCCAAAGTTACCTTTGTGACCACTCTCAGCAGATCAGAACTGGAGACACCATCTCAACTCCCCCCCAGACCATTTGAGTGTACCACAAGGTTCCATCCTTGGCCCCCTACTCTTCAGCATCTTCATGAATGACCTCCCTGCCACTTGCCATGACCAGATTCTACTCTATGCAGATGATGCAGTTATTTTCTTGAGCCACTCTGACCTCATCACCTCCAGCAACAGCTACAGCATAGTTCCTCAGAAGCTGAAACCTGGTTCAGGTCATGCAGACTCATCCTAAACTAAACTACTCAAAAACTGAATCAATGCTGTTTCATGGTACTCACAAAAAACACAAGCTCCAATAACTGCTAATCTACAATACTGGTGGCACTGTGCTGGAACAGGTAGACCAGTTCAAATACCTGGGAGTGACTCTCGACTCCACTCTTTCATACCCCACGCATATAAATAAACTTGCCAAAGCTGTGAATACACACATAGGCCTGCTACATCGGCATAGGCACTGTCTGACAGATGAAGCATTAAAACTTGCCATGCAGAGCTCAATCACTTCTTTAATTAACAATGGCCTCATAGTTTATGGATCAGCTACTGACACTGCCCTCCGGCGTACAGCCACAGCCTTAAACAAGGCCTGCTAATCCTCACCACAGCCTCTAGGCTCCTACCACGTGACCTCTATGAACAGGCTAACTGGCTACAACTTCAAGGCAGAATTACGCATCATACCTGCTTACTTGCAAAGAAGACAATGCCAGGCCTCCTTCCACCAGGGGTTCAGTCTATATTTTCACCTCACTGTGCCATCTGCTGTACCAGGAGTTGTGTAAGACTACTCTTCACAGGTTCCCACTGCTAGACCACTCAAAGGCAGTTCTTCTACAAAGTTAGGGCCTCTAACTGGTTCAACACACTCTCAGTGGATATCACCAATGCACCGAATCTCAGCTCCTTTGAGCACAAACTATGACAGCACTTAGCAGCCAGTGCTTACTGTGACTGCTACACTTAAATTCCCTGCTCACCCTCCTGGCCTCTCCATTACTCTTGCACTCTCCCCACACCCCACTCCCTCCCTATTAACTCTTTCCAATATCTCATGTCATCCACCTCAGCTTCCTCTCTTGCCCTCAAATTTCAATCCTCCCTCTCTCCATTTCCTCTCACATCCTTGTCCCTCCCCTCATCTATTTCCCCCTGCACCTCCTAGCACGCACATTCTCTCTGTTTCTCCCTTAGCCCTCCTTAACACCCTTCTACTTCTCATTTTTCTCTCCTTTCTCCTACTTGCCCATCCTAACTCTCTTCTCCTCCCCCACCAATCTTGTTACCCCTATTTACATCTCCCATTCCTTCTCCCTTCCCCTCTGCCATCGTCTACTCCTCTCCTTCACCACCTACCGTATCCCTCCAATCCCCCACCCCTCCTCTGTTCTTGCCTATTCCTTACTACCTTGTCCTCTCACCAACTACCTCTGGCCCTCTCATGCACTTGTCAGATCACTATTTCAGTTGTAACCTCCCCAGGTTCTCTTTGTATAATGTCTGGTGATATTGCACCATTGCTTCCATCCAAGTTGATCCTGACAAAGCCTATGGCAGCTCATGCATTCTGTAAGGTTTTACCTGTTATTAATTCTACTGTCTTGTCTTATCTGGACAAAGCCACTGGCAGCTCATGTACTGTAATTGTATTAAATGTTCTCTACCTGCCTGTTCTTGTCTATGCTTGTCCATTGTCTATGACATGGAACTTTTTTTAAAGAGCACTGTTTTGCTCAAAGGTGTTATCTGAAATTGTGACAAATAAACAAACACCACGGAAGAGTACGAGTCATCATACTGTGAGTAAATGCAGCTTATAGCTCATGTAGGGTACAAGAAATGCCCGTAATGTGCTGATGTTTGATTCAGTTTTGGGAAAGGTTCTATTTTGTCATTTAAATATAGTTCAGTTTGAAACACAGCAATAATCATGATAAGTATGTAGGAGCTAAAGAGATATTTCGGGCATGTATATGTTCGCATACGTATATGCTTTTCTCGAGTAAGATTTGAATCATCAGTTCAGCATGTCCAAATCAGTTTGGCAAACAAAAGAAATCACGGAATCCAGAGGAGAAAAGAAAAGTTGAGCTACGCTGTCAAAAATATGAGGTCTGTTAATTTCACCTGATTTTTGCCCATTGTCTGAAGGTATACCAGCAATATTGTCCCCACTAGTAAGCCCAGTTAGAAAAAAAAACTGGCAAGGTAACGTTCATTTTTTTTTGTGCAAAAAGAATATGGCTGCACGTAGTGTGTTGGGATCACATTTTGTATTAGCCCAAGTAGAAAATGGAGAAATGTGGGAGGATGACTTAAAAGATGATGTACAAATGGCAGGTACTTCTGCCAGTCCTTCACATGAAATGCTACCTATTTTGGCACAATATGCTGCTCAAACAGGCCTCATATATACCCAGATCACCTTTGATGGTGTACACCAATTAGTTGGGCATTCTAGCATCAGTGCAGCTTTGGCTGACTTAAAATTGTGAGGCCTTCAAGGCCTATTAGAAAAAAGCGGGGATAGCTTACATTTTAAAAAAGAAGTATTGGAGGATATAAAAGGTTTTTTGCAATGAGTTACTATTGCTCTTTTAGATATGAACACCAAATTTCAAACACTGACCTCTAGAATGGAACGCTTAGAGGAAAGAGTTTCCCAAATAGAAGACTCCACAGCAGATGCAGCATTTTGAAAAACAGATGCAGGCCTTGAGACAAAGTTACTGTACAAGATCAGGTGAAAAGAGTGAATATTAGGCTATGTAAATTCCTATACAGGTGTGAGGGTCTGCATCTGTCTTAGGGGGAGCCAGGATCCTAGGTGATGGACTTAAATGCTTCACTGACAAACATTTAAACTAGCCAAGGGGGAGGCACTGAAAAGAAGCAGGGAACTCGCAGCCTCCCCCCACAAAACACAGCAATTAGTAATGTGAACACCAAGGTAGAGAAGTCCATAGGGAGCAGGACAGGGATAAATGCAAAAAAGACAAAGGCAGTAAGGACAGTGATGAGGCTAAAATAGATAAGGCCATCAAAAATGGAGGTGATGAGTACTAATGCCCATAGCTCATGAACAAGCTCCTGAACTAGTGGCCCAGATGGAAGAAGGATGTCTGGATATTGTGGCAGTCACTGAAACATGGTACACAGAAAACCATGACTGGGATGTTGACATACTATGATATACAGAAGGGACAGGGACGGTAAAAGAGGAAGATGAGTAGCTGTCTATGTAAGGGAAAGGATTAAAGCAACAGAACTAAACGAGCAAACAGGAAGTAGATGAGTCACTATTGGTTACCTTGGAGCCGGGAAATGGCACCACGATCTGTATGGGGCGTTGAGTTGAATGGCCTCACATCTTTGCAGTGGCACAGGAGATGGGCCTGGTTGCATAGCTCAGCAGATGGGTAAAATTAATTTATGATACACTTACAGCAATAAAGTCAATAATATAAGTTACGCAAAGATACCTCTGAAGACTTCCAATTCCTGCAGATCTGGCTCTTTAGCAACCACCAAGTCCTGAACTTAGAAAAAACCTGTGCTATGCTATTCGGATCCTCTAAGAAACTGTCTGCCCCTGCGAATAGGCTCCGGGTTCAATGCCTTGATGGCCTCATCTCAAACACTGAGTCCTTCAAGTACCTTGGGGTCACTTTGGATCCCACACTTGACCTGTCTCAACATGTCAATATGGTGCCATGCCGTGAATGCAAAAATTGGTGGAGCTTATTGCGTGGTGCCACTCTCACTCCTTCCGCTTAGACTTCTGTTGCGAGAGGTATTCTCTTACCCCAACTCCAATATGCTCTGCCCTCCTCTTTGCTACAAACTCTGCTACACTGCACAAATGGGACACTGTCTACAACAACATCTGTAGATTTGCCTTAACTGCCCCACGTCTTACCTATCATTGTCTCTTTACGCTGGCTTAAATTGGCTGTCACCTAAGGATATACGAGCCAGCTCCTGGGCTGCTTTTATCGACTCCTGTCTAGACCTCCTGCCCTGTCTATCTTGCCAACCTCCTGACTCCTGCCTCACAATCTGCACTCCTCAGGTCTTCCTCTGTCCCCATGCTCTCCACTAACCTTGCATGACAAAATGGATGAACAGGCATTTGCCCATTTTGCTCCCAAATTCTGGAACTCACTCCCTTATGGTGAAAACTTCATCCTCCCATTGAGAATTCAAAAACTCACTGTTCACCCACCTCCTAGCCTCTGGCCAATGCAAATGCTCTTAATTTGCTTTGTCCCACTGCAGGCTGTCGGGTCTGACCCTGAGTACTACACTAATGTTCTCCCATGCAATACGCTTGTCTAGGTGGCTATGAACCTTGATGTCTTTACTGTCCTCAGCTGTCTTATGGTTACCCTAATTGCTTTATTTTACATCCTTATTATGATCTATGCCTAAAACGTACCCTTATGTAACTATTACTGTGCTACCCAATGTATATCTTGTTTTACTCCTGCACACCTATATTATGTCTGTGCATTTCTGCATATTGTAACCAATGTCCTGTGCTCTCCTGGGTCGTGCCTGAAAATAGGCAGGTCTGTAGCCTAGTGCACTTACCCGGTTACTAAAAGCTAATAAATAAATAAATAAATAAGAGAGGAACTAGATAAGGATGTTGTTTATCTCCCTTAATTTTTGCCCTTATTATTGAACCCTTAGCTATCAAAATTAGAAAAACAAAGAAATCTCTGGTATAATACTTAATTTGAAGGAGGAAAAATTGGGATTATATGCTGATGATATTTTACTCTACATCACCAAACCAGAGATATCAATTATGCATATAATTGAAGTAACAAATACATTTGGTCAGTTATCAGGATATAGAATAAATTGGGCCAAAACAGCCTTGTTAAAACTAATATATATATATATATATTTCAGGGGATGCCAGGAGTACAAATGAAAATGCAGATAATATTAGATATTTGGGAGTCAAAATAAGCCCTCTAATTGAAGACCTTTATAAATTAAATTATGAAGAACTATTAACGCATATTGACTTGGATCTCAAACAATGGAACTCACTGTATTTAACACTAATTGGCAGGATTAATCTAATTAAAATGCTAATTTTGCCTAAGGTACTCTTTTTGTTTGAAGCTCTGACAATCCCAATCCCAACTATTTCTTTTTTTATTTTTGCAAAACTTAAAACTTTAGTTATGAAATGTTTATGGAAAATAACAGTGTGAGACCAGCATTACTGGATTTTATTTATATTATACCTCAGCACAATTAGTACAAATTTGCATTGGTTTCATAAAGAAAATTGGACTTTCCCTTGCATAAACTGAATTAAAAGCCCAAGTGTAGCCAGCCCGTCGGCACAGCGGTTGGATTTCTGCTTGTGACGCGAGCGACCCAGGTTCAGGAATGGACTCGGGTTGCCAGAAGGCAGGCCAGGTGGAGGAGGATAAAGCATCCAGGGACAGCTCTCCTTCTCCAGGGGGGTGGGCAGGGGTTGCATACCCGTGTAGGCTGACTCCTGGCGGAGGCTGGGAGTGCAGCATACAGGCGGGGCACAGTGTGCTAAGGGGGCAGTGGCAGATGTCGGCATATGCCTTGATGGCAGATGTCACTCCCCACAGGAAAAGTGGAAAATCGGCTCGCTGCCTGCCAAGATGACTGCTCTCTATTCCTGGAGTGCCCCCAGTGCCTGGCCAGGGGCCTCCTGTTCCTCAGCAGCATCCCCAGGCCCTAATGGAAGTGTGTGCTGGGGTCCTTCCTTCCCCTGGTGCCCTTCCCCCTCGAAGGAGGGGGACCTGCCCAGTGATAGGGATACACTGGGATATCCCGGGGGTCAGCTGCAATCTGAGGACTTGAGAAGGGCTGGCTAAGGTCAGTCGGGATGAAGGGAACTTGCAGAGCCTGAAGGATTGGGGGACGGTGAAGCGCAGGAGTGGGGTATATACACATAATGCAAAGAAAAAAGAGCACAACTGTATAAGTAATTTATTAATTTGCTTTACTCTGGTATCCCTACTAAGAAACTAAAATCAGCAATAACCATTAAGACCACATATCAATGTTGGATCTATGCTCAAAACAAGATGAATAATACAGGAGATATCTCCAAGTATACTCTGATTTATAAAAATTATAATTTCATTCCATCAATATCATCACATATTTTTAAAACTTGGGAAGAAAGAGGGGCTATACAATTAGGGAATATTTATTTTAATGATTAAATATATACATATAAACAGCTGATTAACAAATATAATTTCAGTCTTGCTCATTTATTTTATTACTATAACCAACCTAAATAATTTCTTAATAAAAATAAAATGCATACCAAGTTGAGAGAATCGCACCCCCCCCCCCCAGCAGTCATGATTAAAAATCTTTAGGAGAATAAAGCTGGGGGAAAAATTATTTCACAGATTCATAATATGCTTCAAGAGACATTGGACCACAGCATTGACAAAGTCAGGTGAAAATGGGAAGTGGATCTGGGTATCCATATTTCAGAGCCACCGTGGCAGGTCATTATAAAAACATATCTAGAAAATGTATCTTTAGTGAAACTGTAACAGATACAAATGAACACTACACACTGAATTTACTTCACCCCTAAAAACTGCACTTGACAAATCCAAATATATTGGCTAAATGCCCAAGATGCCCCAATACAACAGGCACTCTAAATTCATTTGATTGCATCATGCCCATGTCGGTCTTAAATTTTGGCATGAGACTGAGAAATTGTCTCAATGAGTTTTTAAGAAACAAATATATTTTTCTTCAATGGCAAAGTTATTAATAATTTTACTGGGAAAAAAAGAGACTGGAACCACAGCAATGTAAAGTATTATCACTGTCTCTTATAGTGGCAACGAAATGTATACTTCAAAAATGGAAGGACCCTGATCCACCGGTGTTCAATCAATGGCTGAACTGAGTCACATATATATTTATCCTGGAACATATTTGGTATCTAAAAAATAGTAAAATAACTCAGTTTTATGAAATGTGGAGCCAGTTCCAGGTGGAATTAAATAAGGAAAAGTAAATAACTTTAAAATAGCAAGGTCGCTCCTGTAAAAAAGCTTTCAGCTTAGTGTGCTATACCTGATTAAACAACTAAATAAAAAAAAATACATACATAATAAAGTATTAACAGGATCTCCCCTCTGAAGATGATCAGAGAATGGAGATAAGGTTCCTATCTGAAGCAAACATTTGATGAACAGAGTGGACTCTGACCCACAGATCTGACAAGAGGGGAAGAATATTCTTTCCAAAGTTATGACTTGAAATGTAATTTCACAACATGCTCAGGAGGGTGTTTTAGACACAGGATTGATACCAAAGAAGAATTTGGTCATTCAGAAGAGGATTCTCTCTTGCGGGGGGGGGGGGTAATCATGTTTTCTGAGAAACAAAATGTTTTTTCATGTAGTAATCAACTATTTTGTTTTTCTTACTACCCATATAAATGATGCCCTACAGAGGCACCAACACATGTACTGCATGTTTTTAAATGAGACCTGCTTAAATCCCTTCTGCAACTAGTGTTTTTGAAAAACAACCTAGAAATGTGTGTTTAAAGCTTATACAAATTATTATTCTGTGAGATCATTTTCTTCTTTTGTATGGCCATATAGAATTAAGGCCATTCAAATGAGGATTTTGGACATCATTTTTATTACAGTATATTCTTTTGTAATAAGGAATCTTCTTTCATAAGAACATCTCATGAAACATGCCTTCATATGAAAGGTTTTTCCACATGCTTCTCTAGTATAAATGTATCTTCCTCTGTGAGTGCATGGAAATCTCACAAAAGAAAATTTCTTCATATGAAAGAAGATTTGAATTTAGTTTAGTTTTATATTTTTCTGTCATATGAACAAATTCTCTTTTTGTGAGCTCAAGAAAATGCATCGAAAAGCAGTTCATATGAAAAAAGGAATTTACACTTGGGGACAGATATTCAAACTGTGCTATTCTGTGGTGCAAGCCCTTGCACTGCTCAAAAAAGTTGTGCAGGGGTGTGGCCAGGGCGATAGTCGATAGAGTTGAGCTATTGAGCAACTTCTTTGAATATCATTCCCTGGCCACATCCATTGTGCATGGCACAGTGGAACTGCACCACCGCAAGTGCTTAGAGTGGAGCATTCACATGCGGTGGCGCAAGTTCCATTGCGCCATGCACAGCATCTGCAATATTCAAAAGGGGACATACAAATGGGGCCATAATTTATGCAAGGCACATGGGGGCCATTTGCATCTAATTACGGCCCCATTTGCATGCCATTAGCATGCAGGTGCACTGATCCCCGATGACTTGTGCCTGGCACCCTGCCAGGCAGCAGCCATTGGGGACTGACACCCCCTGCAATACCAGATCACAGGCAGAACAGTATTCCGTCCCCCCCAGCAGCCCAATCAGGCATAATGTAAACTTCCCCAGTAGCCCGATCGCAGGCATAATGTAAATCATCCCCACCCCGACTAGCCCAATCAAGGGCATACAGTACCTCCCACTTCGACCAGCCCGATCAAGGGCATACAGTACCTCCTCCACCTCCCTACTAGCCTGATCATGAGCATACAGTACCTTCCTCGCCCCCAAACTAGCCCAATCATGGCCATACAGTACCTCCCCCAACCACCGACTAGCCCGATAGCAGGCATACAGTAACTCTCCCACCTCCCCGACTAGCCAGATCATGGGCATACAGTATCCCCCCCACCCGACTAGCCTGATCATGGGCGGCATCCTCAACCCCCGCCACATCCTGAATCCCTGGTGATCTAGTGACCCTCCACCCCTCCCATTCACGAAGTACCACCACCCCGCTCCCCCCATCAGCCAGCAGGCGACAGCACCCCACCCGCCTACTGCCCTGCCACCTGCCGACTGACAGCTCAGTAGGGCTGCACACTCATTGGTTCAGGGCATGAGTCAATGGGCGTGCAGCTATACTGTACAAGGCAGTCCAGATATGTGAATGATGGGGGGGAGCGGATGGGGCCACTAGATCACCAGGATTCTGGACGGGGGTTGAGGATGCCGCCCGCCATCGGGCTAGTCGAGGGTGGTGGAGGTACTGTATGCAAGTGACTGAGTTAGTCGGGTGGGGGAGTTACTGCAGCCCGTGATCAGGCTAGTCAGGGTGGGGGAATATATACATGCCCGCGATCAGGTGCTGTGGGGACTACTCTCTGCCCGTGATCAGGCCACGGGGATACTATTATGCCCGCGACTGGGCTGCAGGGGGTAATCGGTGGGCCACCCACAGGTGGCAGCTGCTGTGTTGCACCCCTGCAATGCGGCAGCTCACCTGTGGGTGGCCCTCAACTTGATCCTTTCTTATTACGTAAAGTTGTGCAGGTGCAGGTAGGGGGCTGAATATCGGGCTGTGCAGTTTATGCATAGGCACATCCCCCCACCTCTACCTGCATACGTGCATTGATGCACCCCACACTGGGATTTGTGCAGGCACACTTTTCCTTTTAAACATCGACTGGTGGATCAGTGGGTTGCATGGCACAACCCTCTTGAATATCTGGACCTTGGTCTTTTTCACATTTAAAAGCCATACTCCCATGAATAACTACAGTTACATGACTATATATATAGCGTAAATTAGTACTACAGGACGGACACATTATATACCCCAAAACATGCGACCCAGGTAAAAAAAATACAAATAAAACAAAATCCAAGAGGATAAAATTGCAGCTTTAAAAGGCACAACACTTGCCACTATTTGGAGTTAAGGGACAATCTATGCATTAAAATAAAATATCTTAATGAGTACAGGATTAGTACAGAATACCCCCAGAAATTCATGAGGTGTACGCAGCTCCCCCAAATGACCTCCCAACTTCATCATGGTGTCCAATCTAACAACTAAAGCCTGATCATCATACGGAATGCACAAAGTTTATATCTCCCACTGGAGTAGAACCAAAACAAGTTTGATATCAAGCCAACAAAAATGTACCTAGTTTTGTCAACAAAAATCAAAAGCACATTTTTTTGCCCATATACAAACCATCAAGAGTTGAGGCACTCTTAATATCAGGGCTGAACACATTTTAAAAATGAGGTACTTGTCCATGGACAAGTGGCTTGTCAAAAAATAGTTGTCCTGGTGCCTGAAATGGTAGTCCAGGTAGAGAATGGCATATATTTAGTAGAAAGTATAAAAATACAGAAAACCTAAACATATTTATTGAAGTATCAGTGTCGTAATAGGGGGTATTGCTAAGCTTAATGGAGAAAAGGGAGCATGTGAGGAGAATGACCCTGTAAAGGCATCTATCCTAAATAGATACTTTTGCTCAGTATTTACTGAAGAGAAGGTAGGGCAGGGCCCACAGCTCAGCATCATGGACACAGGGGGGAGGGAGGTGAGCACTACTCCCTTCACAAAAGAAAGGGTCCTACAAGAGCTTGCTAAGCTCAGGGTGGATAAGGCAATGGGACCTGATGGCATACATCCCAGGGTACTTAAGGAGCTAAAGGAGGAACTAGCAGAGTCATTAGCAGAATTGTTTAGTGAGTCTCTGAGCAGAGGCCAAAACTCTCATATGGTGGCTCAACAACAATTTATGCAAGGGCTGCAAACTGCATTACTACCTCCTGCAGTTGATATTTCAACTGCCATTCAGTGTTCGAGTAAAAATCATGATGAGGACCAGGGTCACCCAAAGATAACACCCAAGCCAGATGAGCTATATAGAATTGCGTATGTAGAGTGCCCGACTTAACATTTAGATTCATCAAGACACACCACGGAGTCGATGGAGGACTCTATTGACAAGATCATGCAAGGAATCAAATGTCTAGACTGCAAGTTCCAAGCAATGAGCTAGAAAGTAGATTTCATTCAAACCAAGGTTAAGCACAACTGCGAAGGTAATATTGTACTAAATAAACAAACCCAAAATAATTCTCAGAATATTCAGAAGCTTACCAATGCTGCTAAAGTGAATGAATTATCTACTGCAGCTCTTGTTAAAGGCAATTACAACATGAACAGAAAGACTGAAAGCTTGGAATACCAAATCGAGATATTGTAATTTGCACATACTGGGTTTGCCACTGAAGTTAGATACTAACATACTAAAAAGCCAGCAGAATAGGCCTAATGGTCTTTCGTGTCTGCTTGTTTGGTCAGTCCCCACCCTGGGAGGTGACCTTTTTGCCCCCCCTTGCCCTTTCTGGCTTCTCCCTTCCCAGTCCCGGATATTCTCGCTGCACTGGACTTTGCTTCCAGAACCCTTCCCCTGTACTTATCCCATCCCCTCTTGAATCCCTCCTCTGTCTCTGCCCTCCACCAGACCCTGGGCAGCACATTCCATGACTCCATCACCCTCTCAGTGAAGTAGCAGCTCCTCTTTCTGCCCAAAATCTCCCCCTTCAGCATCCACCCATGCCCTTTAGTTGCCTCCCTCCTTCCTTCGAAGCACCCTGAATGCTCCTTCCCTATTTACTCCCCTTCTTGTACTTGAAAGACCTCTATCATGTCCTCTTGGTCCCTTCTCTTCCAATGTGTACATATTTAGCTCTTTGAGCCTCTCCCCATAGGTCCTGTCTCCCAAGCCCCAGATCATTTTGGTTGCCCTCCTCTGGACCCTCTCCAGGAGTTCAATGTCCCCCTTTAACTGTGGCCTCCATAACTGCACACAGTACTCTAGGTGCAGCCTCACCAAGCAGCTATACAGAGGTATCATGATTTTGAATGTACCCGAGACTTGTTAAAAGATATATTTGTTAAATGTTTTTGATTTACCCCATGATAACCTTCCTTTTGTAACCAAGGTGTTGAGGGCGCTTAAAATTCAAGAAATGAAACATCCCATGGATACAAATAAAAAAGCTACAATAGCTTTTTCCACTAGCATTCGAATCAGATCGGGACCACATTATAAAACTATCTAGAATGAAGAGAACATTTATCTCGTTTTTGTTGACCGGGTAAGTACACTAGATAATCCTGCCTATTTTTAGGCATGACCCAGGGAAGGGGGATACAGATTAATGCCAACTGACTTTGAACCAGAATAAGCTGTTGGTGGTATTTACAGTGAATGAGGGAAATTTGGCCTGGGTATCAGGGAAATTCCCCTACTCTTTTTGATAAATGCCATGCAATCTTTAACATCCATCTGAACTACCACCAATCCAGGCAGATGGGACCTTAGTTTAATGTCTCATCCGAAAGACGGAACCTCAGAAGTGCAGCACCTCTCTCTTGCGGCACTACAGTGTCAGTACTGGGACATTAACCCAAGTGCCAGATGTGGGAACTGAACCTATAGCCCTCTGATCTCAGCCTCAGAGGGGAGTGTGCTACCTACTGAGACACTGACACTTGTGTACAAGGCTTTAAAATGTTATATCTTCTCACACTTTGCTTACCCCACTCAGCAGAGAAACTGCAGGTTTCTGGCATACAGGCAAGAAATCCTAGAATTAGGTGCACAATTTCAGCTTCTGGCACCTGCTAAGGTGCGCATTAGAGTTAAAAGAAAGACATATATATTTTGTTGAAATAGACCAGTTAACAGGATTCCTGAAGAGTCAATACAAGGATTCTGGAGAATCAGGAGAACCTGGAGAGGGTGCTTAATCTCCTACAACTTCTGACTTAGAGATGTTAGCTGCTGTGGATACTGCAGATGGGTTTAGCGATGTAACATAAAGTAATCTGTTCTCCGTTATGTAGTTTTGCTTACTTGCATTTATTATATCTAGTCATTTCTAATAGGGGTTATAATATGAACAATAAAGGGGATATAGTATAGTCATATGAGATATTCACCACTGTAGCTTTTTCCCCTTCTTTATACAGATGTGATATCCCCCCCCCTTTATTTGAGTTGGACTGGATAGATTCCTCTTAATCAACTGCTTTCTTATGAAATATTGTCCTATGTAAAGGAAAATCAAAAAAACTATAAAATACTATACAATAAAAAAAGCACACTGCAATAATCGCCAGTTCCTTCAATTGCCTTTTCTCAGACCTATCAAGCTACCTGGCCTCCATCCCTTCTGGACACACTGCTCCTGAACCTCCACTCACACTTCTTTTAGGTTCTGGACCATCACAACAGCAGAAGTTCTAAAACTACTACTCTCCATCCCTAACAGTACCAGTTCAGGGTCTGATGGCTTAGAACTTAGGCTCCTGAAAGCTAATACCACCACTCTCATAGCCTCCCCCTAACAAAAATTTTTTACCCATCACTAAGCCATGGCACAGTTCCTAACATCTGGAAAGTAACTAGAATTATACCCATTCCTAGACAGGGTGGTCCTAAAGAAATCACTAATTACTGACCAATAGCTATTCTCTCTGTGCTTAGCAAAATCTTGGAAAAATTAGTGTCAACCAAATCCATAGATTATCTTTAGAAACATAACCTTCAATCTTACTCCCAGCATGGATTCCGCATAGGTCACTGCACTCCTAAAACTCACCAAAGACATATTCACTGCTATGGACTTGGGCCTCCTGGCAGGCGTGGTTTTAATTGACTTAACTAAGGAATTAGATGTGGTTAATCATACCTTCCTCCTTGCAAAACTATGTTCCCTAGGTTTTTCTGCCAACGTTATGACCTGGTTTAATAGTTATCTGACCAACAGGAAACGGGCTGTAGTTTTCAACTCAACCATATATAACCTTTTGTTTCTCCACCTTGGTATTTCCCAGGGCTCCATACTTGGCTCCTTCCTTTTCTCAATCTTCATTAATGACCTTCTGCTGCTTGCACCTGCCTGTTTATCTCTGCTTTATGTGGAAGATCTTGTTATTTACCACAGTGCAAGAAATAACTCTGACATAAACCACTCTCTTGCCTTGGACTACCTAAGTATTCAATCCTGGCCAGCAGAGAACAACCTTGTTCTCAATTCAAACAAGACACACTCCATGCTCTTTGGCTCACCTGCCAGACTCAAAGCAAACCAAAAATGTGCTCAAAATATGATGTGATAGTTCTCCACTGGTCAGCTAGCTCCTTTAAATATCTGGGCATTCATCTTGATGAATCTCTGACTCTGAGCTGCAGATCACCACCACATGTAAATCTGTCAATGCAAAGACAGGAGGTGCCTACTGTGACAGAAATGGGAAGGAAAGAGTTAATGGTTTGGATTCTCTAGCTAGTGTTTTTTTTTTTAGCAGTTTGGAAAAAAAAAAACACACAAGCTAAAATCCACTGTCCAGCAGAATCCACAAGCTGGAATTCTCAGTCCTCCCAAGCTGCTAGATAAGAGCTGGGTCATAAATCCTGAGTGGACATCTCCACACACACGCGGCCACACACACACACACACACACACACACACACACACACACGCCAGTTTGAAGGGACTGATTCACTCAAATATAAACTTAAGGGCAAAAGGGACTATAATGGGTCACTGATCGGTGTAAACTCTGATTGGGACAATTAAATATGCACATGTTAGATGGTTGGTGCACTCACAGGAATGACCTATTCTCAAGAGAGTATACAACCTTCTGAAAGACAGAGAAGGGTGTTCTTCCTATTTTGAAGCTTCAGGGAGAATTTAAGCATGGATTCCTACCCTTTTAGCTATATCCGTGGGAGCTGGCAGTTAGAATAGGGTCCAGTGACTCTTGTAAGAACAGGAAAGGGTATGTTTAGTAATAGCATATGGCAGTAATAGACTTTTTCTTTTGCCATCTGTTATTTAAAACATTTGTTTACTTTCCTGTATGAGTGTTATTCTCTTGTGTTGTAAATATATGTCCTGTAAATGCTCAGTGCATTTTCTGTTAAGTAAAAAGCTATTTATTTGCTCAACTGTGATTTAATTTTTCTAAGGTAATATTTGGTTTCCACGGGCTGAGGTAAACTCTGTGTAGCATCTGCCACCTGAGAGAGAGAGACACTACCAGACTTTAATTTGTGTGATTGCACCTTTAATTATTCAAGTTTTTAAACTTGAAAGAAGTGCTAGAAGACAGTCCAGCTGGTGGCAGCGAATACCCGAGGACAGAAACCTCTCTAAAAGCTGTTTCAGCCCAGAGGGAGAGGTGGGTTGTCATAATTGGTTGGCAGTGGTGGGGTGATGATAGTGGACTGCGTAGCACTCTGAGATACAGAGTTTGCCAGTGGAACAGCTACCATAGCATTGCAAAACAGGATATATAAGGGAATACATTTGTGCAACAGTTTTATTTGTTTCTAGTTAGTACAGTATAGCAACGCAATAGGGAATGAGCTCCACAGAGTATGACTCACTTACTGTGCCACAGCTTTGTGAAAGGTGCCAGGAAAAGGGTATTCAGTTTGAGTGTCTAAAACACAAGAAAAAGGCAGACCTCATAGCTACCCTCGTGGCACATGACCAGAAGAAGACAGTCTCTGGGGGTGAGTCAGGAACGGAGGCAGCAGACCCCCCCAAACCAGCTTGATGCTCTTCGACTGCAGCTGTTACTGCAAGACAGGGCACTGGAGGAAAAAAGACTGGATGCTGAAGCAGAAGCAAGAAGGTTGGATGCAGAAACAAAATGATGGGAAGCAGAGAAAACTGGAAGAAAAGAGACTGGCAGACAGAGAGAAAGAACATGAAGAAAGAGAAAAAGAACGACAGCATGAGAAGGAGATGATGATCCCACGTAGCCAGCAAACTGTGAGTAATGGTGGAGTGAGTTTGACTCATGAAGCCAAAATTAATTCTAAATTGTTCCCTCGGTTTAAAGAGGGAGACAACCTTGATTTGTTTTTAAGGTTATTTGAGAGAGTATGTGACCAATTCCAATTGTCTAAGGCTTCCTGGTCAACTTATCTTACACCCTTACTTATGGGGACAGCTTTGCATGCATTCTCTAAAATGAGTAATGAAGACTATGATGAAGTTAAAACAGTGTTGTTGAAACACTGTGAATTAACTCCTGAGGCTTATAGAAGGAAATTTAGGAAGTTAAAGAATAGTCCAGAAGACAGTTATGCAGAACTGCAGGTTCAACTGTGTACTTACCTTGATAGGTGGATGGAGGTGGCTAAAGCAACCACTGTAGAACTAATCAAAGACATATTGGTGAGAGAACAATTCCTTAAAATTGTACCCGAGGACATGCGCGTATGGCTGCTAGACCGGGCATGCGCCTCCTCAGAGGGTGGCAGCAAGCGCTGACATGTATCTGTCTAGCCGGCCATACACACAGCGTAAGTCTTATGATGGAGAGCAGCACATGGTCATAAGGGATCCCATAGGAGGGCAGCCCAAAGGAAACCAGCCTGCACCTGAGCCCATAGTAGAATCCTCTGGTTCTAATGGGACTCAAGAGACAGGACCCAAGAAATGTCATATTTGCAATTAAGTGGGACACTTGAGATATGACTACTCTCAGAAACTGGTTTGGAGCAGAGGTAGGAGGGAGGGGTGATCAAAAGAGCATTGGTGTGCTTGTAGGGTGTGTCCAGTCTGAAGAACCCCTCTCCTCTGATTAGAATCTGCATCCCATTACAGTTAATAGAATAGTAACACAAGGACTGTGGGGCAAGGTGTTGACATCTCCCTGGTAAGGCAGGATCTCTTCTGGGCAGAGCAGATGGTGCCTGGGAAATACTCCAGGGTCCAGGCATCCACAGGGACAGCAGTTGAATTACTAATGGATAGAGTCTTCCTGAGCTGGGAAGGGGGCCATGGAGAAAAGGAGGTGGGGGTGTAGAGGACCTACCTGTATGTGATTGTGGGGAAGGATTTGGACCCCAGGAAAAAAACTGGTGTGTGTTGTAAATTGTAGTCAGGCACAACGGCAAGCTTCTGAGGGTGAAGAGGGGATGACGCCGGGTGGTCTAGCCACACTCTCAGCAACTGAGGAAGTGTCTAGCAGAGGGGAGGGGCTGGCTAGATTCAGCAGTCCAAAACCCCAGTCACAAATAGAGGAGCCCACAGGACTTCCTTCTGAAGGGGCACTGGGAAGGGTCAGACAAGGGCAGCTGAGTGCTGCACACTGAACTGACCCTACCTTGCAAAAACTGAGGGAAATAGCTCATAGGGCGGAGTGTCCTCAGGCGTGTAAAGAGACTATTTACTGGGACAATGGGCTGTTGTACAGAGAATGTACAACAGAGGAAGGGCTAGACAGTGAGGTACCCCAGCAGCTGGTAGTCCCTAAGGTTCACTGTCAGTAGCTTTTGGCCCTTGCCCACGGGATCCCCTTATTCAGGGCACTTGGGGATGAGGCATACGAAAAAGCAGGTGACCAACAATTTCTTCTGGCCTGGTATTGGCAAGGATGTGTCAAATTATTGCAAATTATTGCAGGACTTGTCCACAGTGCCAATGGGTAGGGAAAATGGGGGACCTCTGCCCATTATTGATGAACTCTTCAAGAGGGCAGCTGTGGACATAGTGGGGCCAGTGAGCACCCCAAGTTGCACTAGCAAATGGTATATCATGGTAGTCATTGACTATGCCACAAGATACCCAGAGGCAGTGGCCCTAACATCCTCTGAGGCAGAACCAATGGCAGATGCACTGTTGGGGATATTTAGCTGGGTGAGCTTTCCCCAGGATATACTGTCAGATCGGGGTGCCAATTTCATGTCAGGATTAATGAGTAGTTTGTGGGAGAAGTGTGGGGTAAAGAAGCTCAAAACCTCCCCATACCATCCCTAAGCTAATGATCTGGTGGACCGATTTAATTCAACCCTTAAGACCATGCTAAGGACTTTTGCTGACCAGCATAAGAGGAACAGAGAGAAATATTTGCCTCATCTCCTATTTGCATACAGGGAATCTCACAGAAGTCCACAGGGTTCTCACCTTTCAAGCTCCTATTTGGTCATAGGGTGCAAGGCCCCAGATTTGATTCGGGATGAATGGGAGGGGGGATTCTGTTGTGGAGTATGTTCTGAACTTCAGGATCTGCCTTTAGGAGCTCATGGGGCTTGCTCAGGAGTACTTGGCTACTGCACAACAGCGGCAGAAAGTCTGGAATGACTCAGGGCCTGAGCCAGAGAACATGAGGTGGGACAGCGAGTGATGGCACTCATCTCTGTCCAACAGAATAAATTACAGACAGCATGGGAGGGGCCATTCATCATTGCCCAAAAGGTTAGTGATGTCAATTACATGATACAGCTAACGGACAGGAGATGCAGACGAAAGGTGTATCATGTTAACATGCTGAAGCCCTACCATGACAGGGAGGAAATGGTCCTCACTGTATGCAGTGCCCCAGAGGAGGAAACTGAGATGGATCCCCTGGTGGACCTGCTTGGGGAGACTAGGGTTGCATCCTCTGTGGACAACCTTACCCTCTCAGAACAGCTGATGCCAGCCCAGGTGCAAGAAATTGGGGGTGTGCTGAGAGAATTTGAGGACATGTTCGCAGGGAAACCAGGGTACACCATGATGGCAGAACACCACATGGATACAGGGACCCAAGTTCCCCTGAAACAGTCCCCCTACAGGGTATCTGAGCACATTAAGCAGACTTGTGAAAGAGGAGCTCAGGGAGTTGCTGGAACTTGGAGTAATCCATGAATCTAGTTACCCCTGGGTAACACCCGTGGTATTGATCCCTAAAAGGGATGGCACCACATGATTCTGCATTGGCTACCGGAGGCTGAATAGCTGCACTGAGTCCGATGCCTATCCCATGCCCAGAACAGATTAGACCCTGGAGCGACTGGGGAGCCAAGTATTTGACCACAATAGATCTAACAAAGAGCTATTGGCAGGTACCTCTGACCCCTGCAGCCATAGATAGATCAGCTTTTGTTACTCCATTTGGTTTATACGAATTCAAGGTAATGCCATTGGGAATGAAGAATGTACCAGCAACCTTTCAACGGCTTGTGGATCACATTCTGTCTGGGGTAGGTGAGTTTGCATTGGCTTATATGGATGATAAAGCCATATTCAGCCAGACCTGGGATGAGCACATCAAGAATGTACGGGATGTGATCCACAGGCTGAAGAACACAGGTCTGACTGTTAAAGTGGAAAAGTGTCAGATAGGTGTGGCAGAAGTATCCTACCTTGGCCACCGGGTGGGTATTGGACACATCTGGCCGGAGCCTGCCAAGGTTGATGCCATCCTGGCCTGGCTTACTCCTACCACAAAGAAACAGGTTGGGGCATTTCTAGGGACAGCAGGGTATTACCAAAGATTTGTTCCTCACTACAACAATCTGGCTAAGCTCCTGACAGACTTAACCAAGAAGGGAAAGCCAGATACAGTGAAGTGGTCAGAAGACTGTGAGGTTACTTTTTGGGAGTTAAAGAGGGCCTTAACCGGCCCAGCTGTATTGGCTAGCCCCAATTATAGTCTAAAGTTTATGGTCCATGTGGATGCCTCAGATCGTGGGCTGGGGGCTGTGCTGAGCGAGGTTACCCAGCAGGGGAGGAGCACCCAGTTGTGTACCTCAGCCGGAGGCTTTTGCCCAGAGAGGAGGTATACACCACAACCAAGAAGGAATCCTTGAGAATAGTGTGGGCCCTTCAGAAGCTGCAGCCTTACCTATATGGGAGAGAATTTACTGTGGTCACAGAACATAATCCCCTGATTTGGCTTCATAGGTGAAGTGGCAAAATGGAAAACTACTACGTTGGAGTTTGGTATTGCAGACATACAACATGACCATCCAGCATCCCAGAGGCAAACAAAATGTAAATGTGGATGGGCTAGCTAAACAGGGCTAACAGCATGGCTGGATACTTTTGGGCACTTCCCAGTAACTGCATGACCGCATGTGTTACTTGGGGTGGCCCAAGGGACAGACCTTCATTATCCTGGGGGGCAGAGATGTGACAGAAATGGGAAGGAAAGAGTTAATGGTTTGAATTCTCTAGCTGGTGTTTTTTTTTTTTAGCAGTTTGAAAAAAAAAAAAAACACACACAGGCTAAAATCCACTGTCCAGCAGAATCCACAAGCTGGAATTCTCAGTCCTCCCTAGCTGCTAGATAAGAGCTGAGTCATAAATCCCGAGTGGACATCTCCAAACACACAGGCCAGTTTGAAGAGATTGGGTCACTCAGATATAAGCTTAAGGGTAAAAGGGAATATAATTGGTCACTGATAGGTGTTCACTCTGATTGGGACAATTAAATACATACATGTTAAATGGTACATACAAAGGGAGACTAGGAATGACCTATTCTCAAGGGAGTATATAACCTTCTGAAAGACGAAAAAGGGTGTTCTTATTTTGAAGCTGGAGGGAGAATCTACGCTTGGGTACCTACCATTTTAGTTATGTCCATCGGAGCTGGCAGTTAGAATAGGGTCCAGTGTCTCTTACAAGCACAGGATAGGGTAAGTTTAGTACTAGCATATGGCAGTAATAGACTTTTCCTTTTGCCATCTGTTATTTAAAACATTTGTTTACTTTTTCTGTATGAGTGTTATTCTCTTGTGTTGTAAATATATATCCTGTAAATGCTCAGTGCACTTTCTATTAAGTGAAAAGCTATTTTCTCAACAGTTGTGACTGTGATGTCATTATTCTAAGGTAATATTTGGTTTCCACTGGCTGAGGTAAACTCTGTGTAGCATCCACCACCCGAGAGAGACACACTACCAGACTTTAACTTGTGCAATTGCACACTTAATTATTCAAGTTTGTAACCTGAAGGAAGTGCCGGAAGACAGTCCAGCTGGTGGCAGTGAATACCTGAGGACAGACACCTCTCTAAAAGCTGTTTTAGCCCAGAGGGAGAGGTGGGTTGTCACACCTACTGCACTAGCTATGCCCGCACCCCATCAGCCAGGCTAGCTATGGCACAAGGCATTCTGCTCCCAGCCCTGGCCTACAGCTCAGGCATTTACCCATCCGCTAAAAACTCCACCACCTTCCATAAATGGGACACCACCTTTAATACTATTTGCCGCTATGCCTCTGCATCTTCATGATACAAACACCAATGCCAGCTCTATGCAGACCTAAAATGGCTATGCCCCTCTACCCATCAACTCCAGTCCTATGACTCTCTAACAGTATTGCCAGATCAGGCCTTCCACAATCCCTTGCCTCTCTGTTTTACTCACAGCCCCTCTCCTATGGGCTCTGATCTACTGACCAAGCCCATCTACTTATCCCCAGATGCAAAACCAATATGGGTGCATGAGCTTTCTCATTCACAGCTCCAAAGTACTGGAACTCCATACCTTAAGCTATTCATCAAGCTCCCACCCATGCTAGTTTCAAAAGAATTCACTGTGAACACTTGTGTGCTACCAGCCCCTGCACTTGCTTTCATCCACCTTACACCACTCCTTCTCCCTATCTTCCACACCCCTAGTCAACTACTCCTCTTATACCTTTATCTGCCTCTCTTAATTACCCTCCTTCAAATGTTTCTTTCATCCATTACCCTCTTCTTCTGTCTCCCACCACTTTCCCCTCTTCTCCCAGTTTTACTTTCCTAACGCCGATGGCCACATAATGACATTTATTTAATATACTGTATATACCTCTTGTTTGCAATTGCCTGTTTTTCTCACTTCTTTTTCTGCATTTTGTTTTCTTCTCACTGTCCAACCTGTATTTGATTGAATCATGTTGACCTATGTTTCCCCTAACCCTAAAGTTGATTGTATGTTGATCCCCTTCCCCTTTGTGCTACATATCTCATGTGCTGCATCACATGTATACACGTGTATTTGTATACTCATGTATCTTTCAGCTTGTATTCTCCTGGGTCATGCCTGAAAATAAACATTCTTATGTGCCTAGTGCATCCACCTGGTTATCTAAAGCAAATAAATACATAAAGGCTAACAGGGCGAATGTCTGACAGCTACCTTGGGGTACTTCTTTAAATTACTTCAACCAGCTCAGTCTGATTCTGTGTTATCTTCTGGTCTTTCCCTGAGGGCTGTGTAGAGTTTATTGATCAAATGTTCCAGTGATACCCCCTGTAAGTGTGTTTGGATTAATGAGATTAACAGAGAGAGTTTTTGAGCTACTGATGCTAAGGCCATCTCAGACTTCTGTAGGTATGATTTTTAATTGCATATATCGATACATGCACTTCCAGGGGAGGTGGCACTGTAGGTTACCTGCAAGGCTATAAACAGCAGAAGTCCAGTGGTTCCCACAAATTGATATACAAATTTAACCCATATTCTGACCACCCCACCAACCTTTATCTATTCGGTTAGGTAAGAAGTCTGAATCATATGCAAAGGCTCTGAGGTATAATTACTTTAGGGTAAGCAAGTTCGTAATTGTCTTTTGAAAGTTTTTTAATGGTTCTCTGGAATAAAGTGGGTATTTTAAGAGGAGGTGTATCTCCCAAGAGATTGCTTAATATATGTTCTTCAGAACTGAACAGGTCTCTCCAAGTAAGCTCTATGATTTCCCAGTAGGCCACATATTGTGAATTGACCCAGCATGCAAGGGTTCACAAATTTTCTTTTTTCTTGGAAGCTGCAGAATAGTGCAACTTATCCTGAGAGGTTTTCCCTTACAGATGAAACATGAGATCATTCTGTCCCATGGTCTAAAGTAAAATTCTGTGGGTGTTATCAGGAGGGTCTAAAGGTAAAACAAAATATCGGGGAAGATATTCTGTTTAATGGTCTCCACTCTTTCCAGAAGTACTATGGGTAGTTGAGTCCATTGGGTGAGGTCCGCATCCAGCTTCTGTGTGAGTGGTTCCAAACTGAGCAGCTCTACATGCATCTCCAGTTTGGTTACTTTAATTCCCAGGTGTTCCATGGCATATTTGCACCACTTAAAGGGATATTTTTTATTTTATTTATTTTGATAGGTTGTAATTATGTGAAAGGAGTTCTGTTTTCTTACCATTTACTGTATAGCCTGCCAGCACTTCAAATTTGGTTAGTTGTTTTTATATTGCTGGTATCAAACCTTCTGAGGAGGTTAGGTTCAGCAGAATATCATCTGCAAACAGTGAAATTTTATATTGGCATGCCCATAGCAGCATTCCCTCCACCCTCAAATTAGTACTTACAGGAATTGATGCCACTAGGGGCTTGAGATATAGGACAATGAGTAGAGGGGGATAATGGGCATCCCTGTCGTGTCCCACAGTAAAGTGGGAAGAGGTCAGACATCGTACCATACAGCCTCAAGTAGGCCTGAGGGGCATAATATATATTTTGGAGTGGTTTGATTAACTTTCTAGTAAGACCAAAATGGAAGAGAGACACCCAGAGGAAGGGCCATATTACCCTGTCAAAGACATTCTCTGTGTTGAACCTCAGAAGGACCAAGGTTATTTTTCAGGTTCAGACGTAATCTGTTAATAGATATTGTGACGTGGACAGCCAGCTCTGAGTGCTGTGTCAATTTTTTTATTACATATAAAATATGTGATGGGAAGGTCAGTTTGAGGAAACTACTGTCTTACTGGAACCGACACATCAAGACCCCTCAGGGATAAGTTCAAAGGACAGGACATAGCTAAACTGCAGATATCCGGTGCTCAATTACCTTGTCAACTTGCTTTCATCCCAGGAAATAAGATTAGCCATTCATAATTCCCTCAGGTAAAATCCTTTCACTTGCAGTAGTTGTCAGGAAGATCTTGAAAGGAAGAGGTGGCAGGGAGAAACCAGAATGGACATTGAAGAGAGGTTGATGTCTGGGCCAGGGAGGACCCATATAAATTTGGAAGGCCCAATATACATTCCCGGGGAACAACTGAATTACATCAGAGAGACCTTTGAAGTGTAGATTCCAAGGTCCAGACAAAATTAAAGAGGCAAATACACTTTTGCTTTGAGTACAGTGACTTAGATCAAAGAAACTGCTGAGATGTATGTGTAGCAGAGCACAAACCGGTTTGGTCTGGTTAACCTGAGGGAGGAAAGGCAGTGAGATCACCTATTATGTCATTTTAAATATTTTATTTGGACATCCTGTGAGACAAAATATAGATGCTGTTACACCAAGGTGGAGTTATGTGTCCTCAAAGAAGGCCAGCTCAGAACTGTGTTTAATTGCTGAGAGAACCTTGACAGAGACACACAAGACAATTTTCTGACTGAGAGAAGACAGACCATCAAAGCACTGAAAGAAAGTAAGCATATATTAGATTAGACCAGTCTGAATGTATGTATTGTAGGAACTGCACTTTTACCTGTTTGTTTTAAGGCTGTATGTGTTGGGATGTATTTTGTTCTCTAATTTTTGTTCTGTTGTGATATTTTAAAGTAAAGTTATATTTTACAATGGAAACTGTCTGGAGTGCCTTATTTCTTTTTAAGTGGAGCTTTTAAAGGCTATAAGTAACACTGCATATGAGTTTATTGTATACCAAACTGGGAAATGGATAGAGTTTTCTAAAGTCTTGCATAGAGTTCTAAGGATTCATTTGAAAGACCTGGTTGGGTGCCCGTAAGCAAAGATATCTGGCCCCTGAAGACAGAATTACCAGAGTCTGATAATTTGGTACACTAACAAGAGGTTATCAGTTTGAATCCCTCTAGAGCTTGAGACTAAGGTGACTTGAACCCACAAAACAGACAAGAGGGTTACCTTGTTCTGTTCACTGTACACAAATCATATGCTCAGAGGTTGGTACTTGGGAGTAGAAAGCTGAGCGGCTGAGCAAATTTGTGAAGTACTGGTTGGCAGTGGAAGCATAAAAAGTTTGGTGGTATAAGCTTCATTGTTCAGTGGGTCAGCTTGAGACCGTTTAGCTCACTTGGAAAAAAGAAAGGCAGTGTTTTATTTGAAAAGGAAACAGAACTATATCCCTTGACTTACAGTTAAGTTCACACTCATTTTATTTTTTTTTCTCTGAATTGCCAGTCAGAATAGTATAAGTAGTGAGGGAAGAAGAAAATGGCTGCTGACTACAGCAGGAACACTGTAGATTTCTTAATGCAGTTGTATGGAGACAGGGGAGTCCAGTTTGGGGTGAAAGCCAGTAAGCAGAAGCTCATAGAGGCCCTGATGGTAGCAGATACCCAGAGCAGTGAGTCACAGACTGTGACTGAAAGGGACCAAACCTCAAGTCTGGAAGGGCTAGCGGCCAGTGAGGGGTCCCGAGCCGATGAGGTGGACAGCAGGGCAACTGTCAGTAAAGGGCCCCAGCAGAAGGGACAAGTCACCAGTATCCTGAATCTGGATGTTCTCGAGTTGCAACTGGAGTTGCGCAGGATGGAGCTGGAGTCCCAGGAGAGGAGAGAAAAAGAACAGAGAGCGGCAGACTGTGAGGAGTATGAGCGCCAGTAAGCTGCAGAGAAGAAGAGAGTGTGAGAATGTAGAGAGGCCGAGGAGAGAGGAGCACCAGTGGCAACATGAACTGGAGAAGCTACGACTCCAACCAGTGGCACCAGGGCAGGTAAGTGGATTGGGTTTAACTGGGACTTCAGGACTGGGTTACAAATTGAACGCCAAATGAATAGCAGAGCTTAAGGATGGGGAGGACATGGACATCTTTTTAAATTCTTTTGAAAAAGTTGGTATTAAGGCTAAAATTCCTAGAGAGTCCTTAAGCTTCCAGCTATCCCCACTACTTACCAGAATAGCTTAGGACACATTGGGTCAAATGAACAATGAAGACAGTGATGATTACAAGAAGTTAAAAACTGCACTGCTAAAAAAAGTTTGAATTAACTGCTGAATCATACAGAGCTAAATTCCATAAGCTCAGGAGAAGCTCTGATATGAGCTACGAGGAACTAGCCATGAAACAACGTCAGTTTTTAAAACATTGGTGGGAAGGAATTGAGGCAAACACTGTTGATAAAATTGAAAATGCGATTTTATTAAAAGAGTTTTACTGGGCATGCCCAGCAGAGTTAAAAACCTGGCTAGAGGACCAAGATCCAAAAACAGTGCAAGAGGCTGCTGAACCTCGGATCGCTATGCCAAGAGCAGACCTGCTCTGAGAGCGAATGGGGCGAGTGTGACAGTGCAGAAAGGGAAAAATGTGCCTTCAGGGCAACTAAAACCCTCACTGCCTCCACCAAAACCAGTTAGCCCCAGGTTTCAAAGAAAAGATTTCTTCAAAGTAAGAAATGTTTGTTAGTTATATAAAGAAACTGGGCACATTGCCAGACAGTGTCCAAGAAGGGCAAGCAATAATACGCAAAGTAGTACCAGAAAGGAAGTGGGTTGTTTGTGTGTCCCTGGAAGCATGCCAGTGAACATGAGGGAACACATGCACCCAGTCATGGTAAATGGCGTACAGATGCAGGGGTTAAAGGACACAGGGGCATAGCTGACAATGGTAAAGGGGGATCTGGTCAGCGTATAACCAACAAATACATAACTGTACAAGGGTTTACTGGTGAAGAGAAAACATTGCCACTGGCCAGTGTTCTCCTGGACTGGGGTGAAACGGGGAACTGTGTAACAGGTGGCTGTAGCAAACACACTAGCAGTGGATGTGTTCCTGGGTAACAATCTCCAACAGGGGATGGTATGTGTAGTTATCCATAGCCAAGCAGCTAGGGAAAATTGTAGTTCCCCGAGCCCCCCAGAAGCCATTGGGGAAGGTACTGAGAGGCTGGTTCCCCAGCCTGCGTCTCTAGAGGGGGAGACTATAAAAAGGGGTAGAAATTTCCCCAGTAGCAAGTAACCACCCAGCTACAGAGAGTCACTCCAAAAAGGGAGGGGTGACCCCTTTTGTCACAGGGTAAGGATTGACAGTGATCCTGAGGGCCCTGACGCTAGTGCTAGGGACACTAGTTTAGCAACTGAAAGGAACCTGTCCCATGCATTGGGAAGGTGTGAGGGCTTCACAGCTGCTAGAGGAGTGACTCTCATTTAGAGAAGCTGAGGGCTTGGGCAGACTCAGACAGTGCACAGGGATGTGATGGCAGACATAAGGTGTACTGGGAAGATGGACTTATGTGTACATAGGCAGTACAGACAGAGGGAGGGATGTTAGGCTGGCAGCTTGTCGTTCCCCAGAGATCTCGTGAGCAGTTGCTCAAGGTTGCCCATGATATTGTCTTGTCTGGTCATCTGGGAACTGCTTTCACAATGCAGCAGGTGACCCAGAATTTCTATTGGCCTAACTTCACCCAGCAGGTGAAGGAGTATTGCAGGTCTCATCACCGGTGCCAAGAAATAGGGAAGGCAGGCAAGAAAACCCAAGCCACCCTGATCCCCTTGCCCATAGTGGAGGAGCCATTCCAGAGGGTGGGAATGGATATTGTGGGGCCTTTAAATACCCCCAGCTCCTCAGGGAAGAGATTCATCCTGACTGTGGTGGATTATGCCACCTGGTACCCAGAGGCAGTCGCCCAAACCTCACTGAGGACAGACCAAGTGGCAGATGCCTTGCTTGACATTGTCTCCTGTGTTGGTTTTCTGCAGGAGGTAATCACCGATCAAGGGGGTTCCTTCATGTCAGACCTAATGAATTGCCTATGGAAGAAGTGTAGGGTAGTGCAGAGATGCAAGGCACTGTATCACCCACAAGCCAATAGGCTTGTGGAATGCTTCAATGGTACCCTAAAGTCAATGCTCCGGGCGTTTGCTGAACAGCATGGGAGGGAGTGGGAGAAATACCTTTCCCACCTGTTTGCATACAGGGAGGTGCCCAAAAGTCAACAGGATTTTCCCCCTTCAAGCTCTTTTATGGACGCCGGGTAAGTGGGCCCCTAGACTTAATCCAGAAGGACTGGGAAGGCAAGCACACCACCCAGGGAACTCCTATTGTGGATTACATCCTAATATTTAGGGAAAGGCTGAAGGAGCTTATGGGGACAGCCCAGAGCAACCTGGCAGCTGCCCAGCAGAAACAAAAAGTATGGTATGACCGCAGAGCCAGAGCTCGCTCATACATGGTGGGTCAGGAAGTCATGGTCCTTATTTCGGTTCGGAAAGACAAGCTGCAAGCTGAGTGGGCAGGACCATACAGAGTGGTTAGGAAGGTAAATGACACAAACTACATTGTGGAGTTACCCAACTGTAGACAGAAAGGATTTACCATGTCAACATGATGAACCCATATGCAAATAGGACTGACATAGTGTTCGCAGTGTGTAGTCATGGGGAGGGGACAGATGAAGGAGACCCCCTTCTGGACCTGCTGAAAGAAAGAGTCAGCCAAAGTCCTCTGTGGAGGCAGTAAAATTGTCTCCCCAGCTGGCCCCAGACCAGATCCAGAAAGTGAGGGAGGTTTTAGCAGACTTTGTCCCCTTGTTTAGCACAAAGCCTGGACTAACCCCCTTAGCAACACACAATGTGGTGACAGGGACACAGACACCCATACGGCGGACAGCAAATCGGGTGTCAGAGGCTATCCAAAAGGACATCAGGAAGGAAGTGGAGGAGATGCTGGATTTAGGGGTAATCCAGAGATCCCACAGTCCCTGTGCCTCACCTGTAGTCCTTGTACCCAAGCCAGATGGCTCGACTCATTTCTGTGTAGACTATCGTGGACTGAAAACAGTCACAAAGTCAGATGCCCACCCGATGTCTCAGATGGACAAACTCTTGGACAAGTTGGGGGGGGTGACCTACCTTACGACCCTTGACCTGACAAAGGGGTATTGACAGGTAGAGTTGACGGACACAGCTAGGGAGAGGTTGGCCTTCATCACTCAGATAGGATAATTTGAATTCAAAGTAATGCCTTTTGGAATGAAGAATGCCCCAGCCACTTTCCAAAGGTTGGTGAACCAGGTTTCAAATGGTGCTAAGGAGTATACCATTTTCAGTACCAGCTGGGAGAAACACCTGGCACACCTTAGGAAACTGCTGGGCAAAATACAGAGGGCCGGGTTCACTGTCAAATCCGAGAAGTGCCAGGTGGCCATGGGAGAAGCGGCATACCTCGGGTATGTGGTAGGCCAGGGACACCTCCGTCCTAACCAAATCCAGATAGGAGTAATACAGGCATGGCCCAGACCAGAAACTCAGAAGCAGGTCAGGAGTTTTCTTGGGATAGCAGGCTACTATCGAAAATTTGTACCAAATTACACTGCCATGGCTGCTCCCCTATCTGGCCTGACAAAGAAATGGACACCCAAGAAAATTACCTGGGGTCCAGCCTGTGAGGATGCCTTTCCCAAACTAAAGGAGGCACAGTGCTGTGCTTCTTTTTTGACAAGTCCCAACTATAGTAAAACCCTTATAGTTTATTGTACTGTTGCCAAGTTATTTTTTTTCAGTTCTGTTTCTCACTCTGCGGTATGGGGCATCCTTCCGAGTAGCTCACTCGGCAAATACCTCTCCCTCCCTGCCTGAACCCTCACTGCTGGCATTCTTCCCAACTAAGTCCAGATAGATCAGCCCCCTGGTTACCAAGTTATCCCTGGGGAGGGCTCGCCCACCCTCAGTGACCTCGCAGATTCAAAGCCCTACCTGGACATCGGGTTGGTGCCTGATGAGATCTCTGGTGTGCTAAGCTAACCTTGGGATGTGGGCCTTGCCACTGGAGCCCTCACCACCTCCACAAGACTGCAAAGTGTTTTCCCACTTTTGCCCTATGAGTGCTTCCCAATTCCCTCAAATGTGATGTGCAATGACACCATGGCACATGGCAACCCAGCCGGCATCTGCCGCACTTGCCCCTCAGAAAGAACTGGAAGGGGACAGGATCAGTTGTGTTCCAGGACAGTAGCTGCTGCTGTTTTCACAGGGTTCTTGTGGATTTTACTTGATAGGTTAGTTATTTTCTTTCTTACTTCTAAGGGGCTAGCAGGGTATTGTTTTGGGGGCTGCTGGATGTTTGTAAACTGATTTGGTAGCTGTAAGTGGGGCTCATTTTGTGGATGTTTCACTGTGTATCAGGCTGCACTGGTAGAGGCCTATTTCTTCTGATTTAAAACCTATTTGGTGGGATTTGCTTGGGCCTGGTTCTTTGGCTGCTGGGCTTGGAGGGGAGACACAGGGCTGAAACACTCTCTCAAGTCAGGTATCTGCACAGGACCCTCCCTCCCCAGAAGTCTGCGAATTTATAGGGGAACACTGCCCTGCAATTGGAGGAAAAGGCTGCTGGTGCAGCTCATGTAGTTCTAGCCACTGGGGGTTGGATTTAAAGGCTGGGAGAGAGGAGCTTAGGGAGTTGTTCATTTCCCTTATAAGTTTAATGTGTTGTACTGCACCTAGTAACAGGGTTACTGTGTACAGTGGGACTGTCTCTAAGATTAGTGGGTGACCTGATTAGGCAGTAGGGGTATCTTGGACTAGGGGCGAACCTGGTGGCTCACCCAAGAAACTTAATTGAAGGGATGGAACCACATCATTAGGGCGCGCATCTTGGGAGGGCAGTGGGTGCACAGGGTGTGGAGCAGCCATGATACTGGACTGGGCTTGAAGTTGTGGTTGCCCAGGGTGCTACCAGCTAGCACAGCTTAGGAGGAGGTTGAGGGGATTAGGAGAAAGCTGGGGGAAGGGGGGTGGTATGGTTGGGGAAGGGGGCTGGGAATCTCCCACAGGGTTGCACCAAGCACTGGGGGTGGGGGCAAAGGGAAAGGAGTGCAGGAGAATACTCAGGAGTCACATAGGGACCCTGGCAAAGGGGGTCCAAAAGGACACTACCAAGGAAGCAGGCAGGTAACTAGGGACCCTCACAAAGGGGGGACGGAGGGACAACATTCTCAGGGAAGTAGGCAGATGGCCAGGGCTGGACAGAAGGAAGCAAGGAGGGGAGGTGGATCAGACCTTACACTCAGTAACCGCTTCAATTCTCTTCTTCAGCTCAAGGATGAGGGGGGTGATGTAGTCACGACAGGGGTGGTTAGAGACAGAAAGGGAGTGGAAGTGGAAGGCAGGAGGCATGGGCCAGATAGCAGGAAGAACAGGGGGGACCTGTAATGCAGGAGAATGGGGGAGCAGTGAATCAGAGCAGGAGGGGCAGGGGGAAGAGGGAGGAAAGAAGGAGAAGGACCAGTCGGGAGGAAAGGTAAAGGAGAAGGACCAGAAGTATAAGGAGGATTCAGTAAAGGAGCTGAGGGTTTAGGCCAGGGAGCACGAGCACAAAAGAGGAACCAAATGGAGAAAGGAAGGAAGGGAGGATGAGCCAGGCTAGTTTCTGCAGATGGGGGAGAAGGACCAGTTGTGAGCAGTGAGGGGGATTAGCAAGGTACAGAAGGATACTCAGGAGAAGGAGAGGCATAGGATTGGAGGGGAGGGGGTGGCCATGGTAAATAAGGAGGGGGTGGCATGTGGCACCCAGATAGGGGGAATGAACAAGGAGCCAGCTGGGTGGAGGGGCCTGTAGAAAGGATGAGGGACATGGAAGGGGGGGAATGGAGGAAAAGGAGTGGTCAGAGTGCTCCTGCTGGGGGATTCTATGATCAGGAGTATCAAATGGGATAGGGAGGGAGAAGCCTGGCCAGTTAGAACAAGATACTTCCCTGGACTAACGGTGCACAGGGTTAAGCACGAGGTATATCAGCTGGCAAAGGATTGTGGGGGTTCCCCGGACATACTGGTCCACCTGGGTACAAATGACATTGAGGTAAATAGCGATCTAGAGATACAGGCAAGATTCAGGGAACTCGCCAGGGTCTGTCATGACATAGGATGCACAGTTTCCTTCTCAGAAATCCTGCCAGTGCCAAGGGCTAGTGGGGAACACAAAAGGAAAATTAGGGAGATAAACCAGTGGCTCAGGGAGTGGTGTGAGGCCAGAGGGTATGGGTTGATGGGGGATTGGGGGGAGACCTGGGAGGATAAGGAACTGTATGCTAGAGATAGACTACATCTCAATTTGGAAGGGAGGGGAATCCTTAAGTTGAAAATAGAGGGGTTCATTGGTGAAAAGTGGGGTTTAAACTTGTGAAGGGGGGTGGGATGGGAGAAAAGGCTGTCAAGGGATGCCGATAAAGGAGGGACTCTGTCTCCACCTCCACCCCCCTGGAGACCAGGAGGATTGCAGGAAAAGGTCAACTGGCAAAGTGCAGACCAGGGGAAAACAGAATCCCCATGTGAACACGAGCAGGGGAAATGGAACTATAGGAAAAGGGTGGAAGGTAGTCCTGCTAAATGCCAGGAGCTTGGGCAATAAAATGCCTGAGCACCAGGCGATGCTAACTGAGGGAGCAGTGGATGTGGCAGCGGTAACTGAGACTTGGGCCACTGCAAGACATGACTGGGACCTGAACCTGGAGGGTTACACTATGTTCAGGAAGGACAGGGGGGAGGGAAGGGAGGAGGGGTAGCAATGATAGTCAAAAACTGCAATGGCATGGGGGAGTAGAGGAGGCGGAGGGAACCATGGAGGTGATTTGGGTCACCTTGATAACAAGGGGGGGCAAGAGAGTAAAATAGGAGTGGTGTATAGACCCCTGCCCCATGGAGGAGCTGGAGGACAGTCTGGTGGCAGATGTTAGAGACACTGCAGACTGGGCAGAGGAACAGTGGTGGTGTTGGGGACTTAAACATGCCAGGAACAGACTGGGAGACTATGACATCCTCTGTGACCAGGGAACAGAGGTTGTTGGATGTCTTTCAAGACGCGTTCCTAACTCAGCAGGTGAGGGAACCGACCAGGGAGGCATGGGTACTGGATGTGGTCCTGGCAGACAGTGACCAGATTGGAGGCCTGAAGGTAAAGGACCCATTGGCGGGGAGTGACCATGCCACGGTCTGGTTCTGCCTGGACCTAGGAGGGGTAGAAGGCTGCACAAAGACGGAAGTAACCGACTTCAGGGGGCGGATTTTAAGGAAACGGGAAGGTTCCTTAAGGAGCATTTGGATGGGATTGGGTCAGACACGGACGCTGATAGTAGGTGGGAAATCATCAGGAAAGGGGTGCAGGATGCTACCAGCACCTGTGCAAGAGTAAGACGAAAATGCGGTAGGGCCCAAAAACCCTGTTGGTGGACCAGGGAGGTCCAGGAGGTGGTGCGGGGAAAGAAAGCATCCTATAAGCAATTCAAGTGCTCAAGGAGTGAAAGGACTCGAGGGGAGTACGAACTGATGGCTAGAAGGGCCACTAGAGGGTGGAGAGGGCGCTACAAGGGCAAGGAAGGAGCAGAACCTGGCCAGGGAAATTGGAGAGGGAACAAGGGGTTCTTTAGATACATTGGGGAAAAACGAAGGGTGAAGGGGCAGATTAGCAGGATTAAATCAGGGGAGAGAAGGGCACAAGACCCGGGGGGAGCAGGCTGAGGTACTAAATGAGTACTTCACCTCAGTTTTCACCAGGGAAAATGGGGGTGCTGCATCATACATGGGAGGAGACAGAGATACTGAGGAGGGGGGACTCTTCCCAATTGGCAGGCCTGGGGAGAGGGGGAGGCATCACTGGCAGGTGGGGGGAGGGCTAAGCAGGGAGAAGAGGTACCGGAAGTGGAAATCACAGCAGAGAGAGTGAGGGAAGCCCTCAGCCCTTTAAGATGGAGAAAGCACTGGGGCCGTATAAATTACATCCCAGAGTGCTGAAGGAACTTGCAGATGTCCTGGCGAAACCCCTGGCAGAGCTTTTCACCATCTCTCTGAGGACAGGGTGGGTGCCCCAAGACTGGAAAGTGGCGCATATAGTGCCAATCCACAAGGGGGGGATCAAGGGAGGTGGCAGGGAACTACAGGCCTGTCAGCCTGACATCAGTGGTGGGCAAGGTGATGGAGGGCATTGTCAGGGAGAGGTTGGGGGGGACCTGGATAAGTCAGGGTGCCTGGATGATAGACAGCATGGATTCATCCCGGGGAAATCGTGTCAGACAAACCTGGTGGAGTTCTATGACTGGGTGACAAGTGCCTTGGACCTGGGTAGACCAGTGGATGTCCTCTTTCTAGATTTCAGCAAGGCATTTGACTCTGTTCCTCATGTGGGCCTGTTGGATAAGCTGGGAGAAATGGGGGTGGGGAACCAGATGATCAGATGGATAGGCAATTGGCTCCAGGACTGGAACCAGAGGGTCATAGTTGGTGGGATAGTCTCATCCACAAGGAGGGTCATTAGTGGGGTCCCACAGGGATCAGGTCCAGGCCCCTTCTGTTCAACGCCACGATCTGACATAAGGACAGGAATCAGGAGGAGATGAGTCTCTTTGCAGATGACTCAAACTGGGGAGGTGGTGGATGGGGAGGAGGGAGGGTGGCCCTACAGGGGGACCTGGAGGCTCTGGAAAGATGGTCTAGAAAGTGGAAGCTGAGGTTCAATGCAGGGAAATGCAAGGTACTCCACCTGGGAGCCAGAAACCCAGGCCAAGTGTACACCTTGGGGGTGAAATGCTACAAGTCTCGATGGCTGAGAGGGACCTGGGGGTGGTGGTGGATGTCAAGATGAACAACTCGGAGACTTGTAGGAGGGCAGCAGCCAAGGCCAACAGGATGCTGGGATGCATCACTAGGGGGATCACCTCCAGAAGGAGGGAAGTGATACTCCCTCTGTATAACTGCTTGGTGAGGCGGCACCTTGAGTACTGTGTGCAGTTTTGGAGGCCATACTTAAAGAGGGACATTAACCTCCTGGAGAGGGTCCAGAGGAGGGCAACCAAAATGATTTGGGGCTTGGGGGACAGGACCTATGAGGAGAGGCTCGAAGAGCTAAATATGTACACATTGGAAGAGAGAAGGAACCGGGGGGACATGATAGAGGTCTTCAGGTACATGAAGAGGGTAAATAGGGGAGGAACAGTCAGGGTGCTTCGAAGAAAGGAGGAAGGGGCCACTAGAGGGCATGGGTAGAAGATTCAGGGGAGAAAGGAGGAGGTGCTACTTCACTGAGAGGGTGGTGGAGCCATGGAATGCACTGCCTAGGGGGCTGGTGGAGGTAGAGATAGTGGAGGGGTTCAAGATGGGGTGGGACAGGTACAGGGGAAGGGTTCTAGAAGCAAAATCCAATGCAGCAAGAATATCCGGAACTGGGAAGGGAGTAGCCAGAGAAGGTGAGGGGGACAGCAAGGTCAGCACCCAGGGTGGGGGCTGACCAAACGAGCAGACACGAAAGACCATTAGGCCTATTCTGCTGGCATTTTAGTATGTTAGTCAGTCATTCTGCAATACCTCTGATCTCCATTGGAGGCCGCAAGGACACTAGACAACCCCTTAGCTCTCACCCCGGGAGAGAAAAGGTGTCTACAGATGATTCATTCTCTCTCTCCCCCCTGCCAACCTGGAGCATGAGTCACTGGCATGGTGCAAATTGTGACATCCAGTGCCTCAAACCCTCAGTGCCACCAGGCTGGCCAGTTGCAAAGTTATGAATGTGGAAATTTTCAGGTTTAACATTAAGGTGCATAATATAAGTCCCCACGGCTTTGTTTTCCCTGGATGCTGAAAAGGATTTCGATCATGTACTTCTGGCAATTCCTGTTCAGTTACTGCAAGTATTGCAATCTGATCTGGACCGCTGGAGTGCGCCCTGTACTCTCTGGAATCATATCAACATTCTGAAAATGAATGTTCTACCGAGACCACTATATCCGCTGGGTATGGTGTGTACCTTTTTCCCTAAGGTATGGTTTATGAGACTGTAGAGAATGTTCGACACCTTTCTGTGGAAAAACAAAATGTTAGAGGATGTACTTCAAGTTAACAGCTCCTACGTTACAAGGTTGGCAGAAGACACCAAGAGAAAGGACTGCTGTGTGACTGAACTTCTCTGCTGGGACTATATTGCCCTCCTTCCCTCCAAAGCTAGTTCTATTTTTATAGGCACAGGATTTGACTGACAACAGGAACTTCTTGTTTAGGGGCAGGAAGTGAGTGATCACAGAACCACCAAGGACCCACCATCCTAGAAGGGGCAAGAGTAGCTCTCCGGTCCCCTCTAGCTGCTGGAGGTCTGCCTCTGAACAAGTAAGTGGTCTACTGAGAAATATAGGATATTCTTGTCTTGGAACAGGACAATCAGGAGCTTAAAGGGCACACAGGCAGAAAGTAAGGAGAGAAAGAGAAAAAAAAAAACAGACAAAAGGGTCCCAGGGTGGTAGCCTGGGTAAACATGGACATAGACAGGGTAGAGAAGGTTCAGAGGAGGGCAACAAAGATGGTGCATCACAAGTCCTATGAAGACAGGTTGAAGGAACTGAACATGTACTCCCTGGAGGAGAGGAGGGAGAGAGGGGATATGATAGAGACATACAAGTATCTTACAGGGAGGAACAGGGTGCAGGAAAACACTATTTTTAAGCGAAAAAGATGTTTCAGGACTAGAGGGCATGGGATGAAGTTGGAGGAGGACGATTCAGAGGAAACATAGAAAGAATTTCTTCACAGAACGGTGGTGGACAAGTGGAACACCCTGCCAGAGGAAGTGGTGGGGCTGAAACAATCATGGATTTAAGAATGCATGGGATAGACATAAAGGAATTCTAGAGGTCAGGGGTAAGGGGAAATAGACTTCTAGGAAAACAAACTGAACTTACAAGCTCAAATGGGCAGACTAGGTGGGCCATAGGCCCTTATCTGCCGACAGTGTCTATGTATCTATGTATCTATGTAAAACATTGGTTGGACAACAGGACACAGAAGGTAATTGTAAATGGAGTCCACTCTGAAGAAAGGGCGGTTACTAGTGGGTTACCGCAGGGTTCAGTATTGAGTCCAGTCCTTTTTAATGTCTTCATCAGTGACATTGCAGAGGGACTGGAAGGAAAAGTATGCCTTTTTGCAGATGACACAAAGATCTGCAACAGGGTTGATACACAAGGAGGCGTGGAAAGGATGAAAAGGGACTTGGCAAGGCTTGGGAATGATCAGACGTATGGCAGCTAGGATTCAATGCAAAAGTGCAAAATAATGCACCTGGGAAACAAGAACCCAGGGAAGAATACACAATGGGTGGGGAGGTAGTAACAACAACAAAACAGGAAAGGGACCTGGGGGTAATCATATCAGATGACCTTAAGGTTAGCAAGCAATGTGAGAAGGCAGTAGGGAGGGCCGGGGTATACTGGGATGTATAGGAGAGGCATCAGCAGCAGAAAACAGGAAGTTGTTCTCCCTCTGTACAGACAGTTGGTGAGACCCCATCTGGAATACTGTGTCCAGTTCTGGAGACCCCATCTCCGCAAAGACATAGACAGGATTGAGGCACTCCAGAGGAGGGCAACTAAAATGGTGCAGGGTCTGCAAGAGAAGCCGTATGAGGAGAGACTAAAGGAGCTTAATAAGTATACCCTTGAGGAAAGAAGGGAGAGGGGGGACATGATAGAAACTTTCAAGTACCTCAAGGGAATCAACAAAGTCCAAGAGGGTAGCATCTTTCAGAAAGAGAGACTTGCAAGAACAAGGGGACACAATTTAAAGACAGAAGGAGGGCGGTTCAGGGGCAATGTGAGGAAGTATTTCACAGAGAGGGTAGTGGATGCATGGAACAGCCTTCCTGAGGAAGTTGTGAGGTCTAAAACTGTGGGAGAATTCAAGAATGCATGGGACAGACATAAGGCAATTCTTGTGGGGGGGCAGGAAGATAAAGGCTGTTGGTTAACTAGGATCTGCGGCCTATCCTGTAGGTAGGGGAATGGGCAGACTAGATGGGCCTAGCGGTCCTTATCTGCTGTCAAAGTCTATGTTTCTAAGGTGGGCTTACCCTCCCTTCCCTTTTTAACTTACTATGGGACTCAGCACATAAGCAGAATTCTCCTCTGGTGCAAAAAGGACACCCCAATAGCAGATTATGTGTATTGTCCCATCTGATTACATATAGAGACATCTGGCATATAAATTCTCTACCTCATTGCCTGCGCTTGCGTATACATCCACCTCTCAGTTTCCCCATTCCCTCAAAGCCTTCCCAATTGGCTGATCTCTTAGGGCCTTACACCAAGTGCAAAACCATTTCTGAGAGAACTGGCATTGGTCTCCTGCCCAGCCCAAACAGAATAACATTGCACTTCGGAATTGGTCATCACCCTCTTTCTGGCCCAGCTTAAATACGAGTACCTTAGCAGACTTTCTCCAAGGAGATAGATTAGCTCTCCTTCCTTTTCTCCAAAATAAATGCCAGCTTCAGCAAGCAGACACCTTTAAATTCCTGCAGGTTAAAAAAAAAAAAAATAACACAATTCTCACCTTTGTGGGACCCAAAGCCTGGGCTATGCAGCCCCTGGAAGTCCTCTCTTTGGTTTTTCAAGTAGCAGACCAACCCCATGGAGTCTCCAGGATGTATAAGCAACTGCAGGCACTTAACCTTTGTCTCCCCTCTGGAATGTGTTACTACTGGACTCAAGAACAGTCTCTCCCATCAGAGAAAGAGTTCTGGAAAAACATGTGGGTCTCTGTTTATAACTACATTAAACAAAACCAGCTTCTCTTGACCCAGTTCAACATTATGCACAATTTGTATTATACCCCGATAAAGCTACACAGAATAGGTCAACTCCCATCTCCTCTTGCTGTAAACTGGTCCCAGGGTCATTGTACCACCTCCTCTGGGACTGTTTCCATATTCAGGCCACTTGGGGATCTATAAAACAAGCTTTAGACCCATTTTTGAGTTTGGAATCTCTGTTCACTCTAGAATGTTGCTTACTCGCTATATAACCCCCTGGAACACCAAGAACAAATAAAGCACATCTTGTTCTATTTGTCTCCACGGCAAAACTGGTCGTGTTAAGACTCTGGAAGGAGGATGCTTTCCTCACACAGGCCGATACCGCTCAAATATATTTGGGAGCCTCTTTTGGTTTGGCCTTACTCTCCCTATGGAAACCTTAAACTATTCACATGCCCCTTTTCTTCCTTTTTTTTTCTCTTACCCTTTACTGACAGTCCCTTACTGACAGTGACTGAGTCTCTTTTTTTAAAGTTGCACAGACTGCTTGGAATGGTGGGGGAGGGAGGCAGTGGGATGCTTATTGTTTGTAGTGTAGTGTTTTGGTGGGTTTGATTTTTTGTATAATTGCAGCTTCCTGACATATACACTGTTACTTATGCTTCTGTATGCTGCTTACAAAATGTAATAAAGTACATTAAATTAAAATAAAAAAGTGCTGTATCTATATATCAGTAAAACAAAGAACCTCAGTACGCAAGCATTAAGACAAGGGTTACCCCAAAAGGCATTGGCCAGGAAGCCAGGTTTCAAAGAAATACAAAATCAAACATATCCCCATAATGCAAAGGATCATGGGATGCATATGCAAATCCCCACAAAATATGATACTGGTTCAACTTTAAACAGAACTGCATGGTGCTGAAAGGTCTCTCACACAGTATGCATTTTGTATTTCTTTGAAACTTGGCTTCCTGGCCAATGCCCTTTGGCGATTACCTTTGCATTAGCGCTTGCGTACTGAGGTTCTTTGTCTTTTAGCTTTTTTTTTTTGCTTTTTATTAGAGAAGTTTAATGATCACTTTGCCACTGCAGGGCTTGTCTTTGACACCTCACCTATCAGCAAACTTAGCCCAGCAAGAGACTACACTGTTGGCTTCACTGATAACCACAACCATAACCAACGGCATCCCACCCCCATCAGCTTCCTCACAATTAAGTTCAAGCAAGTGGAGGACCGCCTCCTTTCTCTGGATACAAAAAAAAAAAGAGTGCGGGTGCAGATAATATTGAATCTTACTTCCTAAAACTTGGCAATACCTTTCTGACCGCCCCATTACACAGTTATTCAACACCTCTCTGATTCAAGGTGAGCTACCCGTCTCGTGGAAAATTGCTCACATCCTACCATTATTCAAGACTGGGGATCAGAGTGTTCTGAACAATTACCGGCCTATTTCTATACTATCCGTCCTCTTTAAATCACTTGAAAAAATTATCAACATCCAACTTAGAGAACATTTGGATTCACAAAAGTTGCTAAATCCGGCTCAGTCCGACTTCAGAGCCAAACGCAGTACAGTATCAGCTCCTGCCAAAGTAACTACAGACTGGCAAATAGCCTTGGACACTAAGAAGCATGCATTTGCCCTCTTCCTTGATCCAAGTAAGGCCTTCGATACTGAGGATCATACCATCATGCTTACTTCACTGAATAACATTGGACTTGATAGTTCTGCCATTAAATGGTTCACCAGCTACCTAAGCAATAGGTTACAACAAGTCAAAGCCATAGGAAATCTGTCCTCACAAAAATCCTTGTTACAAGGAGCCCCACAAGGCTCTATCCTGGGACCTATCCTCTTTGCATTTGATACAATACACCTGACTGTGGTTAGTTATTTTAGTTTGAAATGATGTAAAATACATATACCATAGCAACTATGTTAGTGCTATAGGTGTTTTAGGTGGGTATATCACTTTAAATTGATTACTATTTAAAAAGCACTAATTGCATCACTTCTAGATCCCTGAGGAGGTTGGATCACTGTGCCTGGTGGTGGCGGTGATGTGAGTTCAGCTTCCTTTTTTACCACTTGATGCTCTTGTGTTTCAGTCTGCATTTTGAACAAAAAGTGGAACTGAAGATACAGTTTTCCAAGACAGGTGTTGTCTTTTTTTCCGGTTCTTTTTTAGAACATCATTTTGGCAGGTTTCCAATTCTGACTTTTTCAGGCAAAACTAAAAACAAGATGGTGGCCATATGAATGAGGAATCTTTTCATACAATGCAGGGTTCCTCTTGTATCATGTAACTATATTGAAGTGCCTAATGAGCATGCTCAGAAATTATTTTTTTCTAATTTTTAAATTGCAATAACTTCAAAATGGCATATTGCTTTTTCACCAGACTAGCAAAAAAGCACATCTATGGGGTAGTCCCTTTCTGTTTTGAAATTGTCTTGCAAAACAATCAAATCCTCTGGGCTGTAGGCAAGTTCAAACAAAAATCCCAGCAAAGTCATTGGGTAAAAACATATTTTTTTCACCTCTCCATAAACTTGGAGACTGCACATCTGACCATAACAAAACTAGCAACATTAAGAGATCTATCCCACAGGAAGTTGCATACCAAATTTCGTGCAAATTCGTTTAACAGCTGCAAAGAAGTGCAAATTCTTGAGTTTAACATTGAAGTGCTTACCCTACCTATAGGGGCACGACCGTGTGTATGGTGGACTGGGGAGAATGGGAAGGATCTAACTGGTCAACACTGAAAAACAACGTGTTTCATCAATGTCTGTGATGTGCCACACATCTCTCCTCTCTCACTGACCAAATCTATATAATGGAGATGCTTGCCTGCTAGCTCACACCTGGAATCAGTTTATTCCCTCCTCGGTGCACTTCTCATGCCCCTGCTCTCTCAATGACCAAATGTTCATAATGCAGACACTTGCCTGCTCTCCCATGCCCTAAAATCGGTCCATTCTCTTCTTTGTGCACTTCTCATGTCACTCCCCCTCCTCTCTCCATGACCAAATGTTTATAATACAGGCACTTGCCTGCTCACCCACGCTGGAATCAATCTGTTCCTCCTCTGTGCACTTCTCATGTCCCTCCTATCTGAATGTCCAAATTTTTTTTTTTCCCCGTTGTTTAGATCCCCACTCCCACATGTCCCCAATGTGATGCACGCGTGTGGAGGCATGCGTCTCCAAGTCTTACGGGATGCCTACCACCTTACCTGTCTCGCTGATACTGCCTACGCCTGTTACCGACCCACCATCTGGTGATGGTGTGACTATGGGCAGGTGACCCCCCCTTCCTGGGAGAGGAGAGCCACGCCTGCTGCCAATCCTGCTCTCACCTTCCCCCCATCAACACCAAGGAGGCCTGAGGTTATTTCCAAACCTGGGTCACTGGTGCAGCATGAGGTAAGGTGTAGAGCACCTCAGCCCTCAGCACCACTTGGCTGACCATGGTCAAATGTTTAGAATGCATAAAATGGCCTGCAGATGCTTTCACCAACCTGCTTCAACAACTTTGTTGTGGACATCCTCTGTAGCAACGGTCAAATTGCCGACAGTTGGTATTTCGCCTGTCAGGATAACCGTTTTTTTTTTTGGGGGGGACTGTGGTCATCTGGGGTGCTATGCCCCCACACCCCCAATCTTTAGATAATCAACTCTGAGTCAGAGTTGAATTGAAACCAGCAAAACAACAACGAAACTGCAGCGGGTGAACAGCAGAACATTTACAGCAACAATCTTGAATCTGCTCGAAATTGTCTCTGTAATGGTTTTTTGTTGTAAGGGTTTCACTACAATAATGTGATACCCCTGTTCACCCATTCCTGGAATCGGTCCATTATCCCCTCTGTGCACTTCCCATGTCCCTCCTTTCTGAATGACCAAATGTTTATAATGGAGACACCTGCCTTCTCACCCATGCCTGGAATTGGTGAATTCCCTTGTCTGTGCACTTTTCATGTCAGTCCTCTCTGAATTACCAAATGTTTATAGAACATAGAATTTGACGGCAGATAAGGACCGCTTGGCCCACCCAGTCTGCCCATTTTCCTACCTGATGGATAAGTTGCAGATCCCAGTTAACCAGCAGCCTACTTCTTCCTACCCCCACCCCCTAGAATTGCCTTATGACTGTCCCATGCATGCTTGAATTCCACCACTGTTTTTGACTCCACAACCTCCTCTGGAAGGCCGTTCCATACATCCACAACCCTCTCTGTGAAAAAATGCTTCCTTAAATTACCTCTGAGCTGCCCCCCTTCTATCTTCAAATTGTGCCCCCTTGTTCTTGCACACCTCTTTTTTTGAAAGATGCTACCCTCTTGGACGTTGTTGATTTCCTTGAGGTACTTGAAAGTTTCTATCATGTCCCCCTCTCCCTCCCTTCCTCGAGGCTATACATATTAAGCTCCTTAAGTCTCTCTTCATATGTCTTCCAGTGCAGACCCTGCACCATTTTAGTTGCCCTCCTCTGGACAGCTTCCATCCTGTCTATGTCTTGCGGAGATTGGGTCTCCAGAACTGCACGCAGTACTCCAGATGTGGTCTCACCAGCTGTCTGTACAGAGGATAATAACTTCCTGTTTTCTACTGGTGATGCCTCTCCCTATGCATCCCAGTATTCCCCACCCTCCTTGCTGCCCTCTCACATTGCTTGCCCACCTTTAGGTCATCTGATATGACTACCCCCAGGTCCCTTTCCATTTTGTTGTTGTTAGTATCTCACCCCCATTGTGTACTCTTCCCTGGGTTTTGTTTCCCAGGTGCATTACCTGCACTTCTTAGCATTGAATCTAAGCTGCCATACATTTGACCATTCCTCTAACCTTGCCAAGTCCCTTCTCATCCTTTCCACCCCACCTTGTGCATCAACTCTGTTGCAGATCTTTGTGTCATCTGCAAAGAGACATACTTTTCCTTCCAGTCCCTCTGCAATGTACGCATAAAGACATTGAAGAGGACGTCCTAATACTGAACCCTGTGGTACCCCACTACTACCCCCTTTTTTCAGAGTGGACTCCATTTACTATTACCTCTGTGTCCTATTCTCCAACCAATTCTTTACCCAGGCTGTCATCTTGGGACCCACTCCCAGGCTGGCTAACCTGTATATTAATCTTTGTGTGGGACTGTGTCAAATGCCTTGCTAAAGTCTAGGTAGGCCATGTCCACAGCCCTGCCTGATCAACTACTTTGGTCACCCAGTCAAAGAAATCTATCAGATTTGTCTGGCATGACCTTCCCGCTGTGAATCCATGCTGTCTTTGGTCCTGTGCCCCTCTGGCCTCTAGATACGCAACAATTCTTTCCTTCAGAAGTGATTCCATCATTTTTCCTACCACTGAGGTTAAACTAACAGGTCTGTAGTTTCCTGCTTCTGCCTTGCTCACACTTTTGTGAAGGGGAATCACATCTGCCCTCTTCCAGTCCTCAGGTACCACCCTATTCTCCCATGATTTGTTAAAGAGAGTAGTCAGTGGTGTCACTAGTTCTACCCTTAGAACTAGAACTTAGAACTATAATGTAGATACTTGCCTGCTCACCCTCACCTGGAATCAGTCCATTCCCTCCTCTGTGCACTTCTCATGTACCTTCTCTCTGAATGACCAGATCTTTATAACACAGACACTTGCCTGCTCACCCATGTCTGGAATCAGTCCATTCCCTCCTCCATGCACTTCTCTTGTCCTGCCTCTCTGAATTATCAAATGTTTATAATGCTGATACTTGTCTGCTCACCCACACCTGGAATCGAGAGCAAAGGCTCAAGTTTCAAAGGGTGATGCAGGGCTTGCATTATGTCCTGTGTCACACCTGTTGCTTGGTACAGTTGCATGGGTTTAAATGCAGAAAACAAAAGGCCATACTTTTCTCACTTCCTGCCATAGGTCAAAAACATTCCCTACATAGCTTAGCAGTTTCTATCACTTCCGGGAGAACCAACTGAATGTGTGACAAAATGTAAATATCTTGGGCTCTGGATAGACCACAAGCTTACATTCTCTGACCGTACTGAGGAATTTTCAAAGAAGCTAAAGCAGAAACTGGGCCTGTCAGGGGCATAGCCAGGATTTCAGAATAGGGGGTTTCCACCAAGAAAATCCCACTATTTAGTCCCTATGCACAAACACAATCAAAGCAAGACTGGAGGGAGTTTCTGGGCACCCAGAAAACCCCCTCTGGCTATGCCTATGCCTGTTCTCCCGGATCAAGCATCTTCTATTCCATGACATCAAAAAACACTGGTCCAAACCATCTTTCTATCCTTATTGGACTACACCGACTTCCTCTATATGAAGAGAGACTTAAGGAGCTTAATATGTATAGCCTCGAGGAAAGGAGGGAGAGGGGGGACATGATAGAAACTTTCAAGTACCTCAAGGGAATCAACAAAGTCCAAGAGGGTAGCATCTTTCAAAAAAAGAGGTGTGCAAGAACAAGAGAGCACAATTTGAAGATGGGGGGGCGGCTCAGAGGTAATTTAAGGAAGTATTTTTTCACAGAGAGGGTTGTGGATGCATGGAATGACCTTCTGGAGGAAGTTGTGGAGTCAAAATCAGTGGTGGAATTCAAGCATGCATGGGATAGTCATAAGGCAATTCTGGGGGGTGGGGGTAGGAAGAAGTAGGCTGCTGGTTATCTAGGATCTGCAGCTTATCCAGTAGGTAGGGAAATGGGCAGACAAGGGGCCAAGCTGTCCTTATCTGCCATCAAATTCTATGTTTCTACACAAAGCTCTGCCTCCACACACTCTAAACTTGTCTCACTTTATCACTGAGCTTTGAGATTTATCTCTGCTTTACCATACCTCACCCACCACTGCTCTCTATATACCGCAATAGGCTGGACATCCCTCAAGTTCAGAAGACAAAGAAATGCCACCTTATGGACTTTTAAAGCTATCACACATAAGCTTCCAAGTATACCTCTGACTGTTTGCTCCTATGCACTGTAGACTCCTTATGCAGCATCTCATTTATCTCCTTATACATTCCTAAAGTTAAGTCACATTTTGGTATAGTGTCTATAAGCTATGTATTCCCTCACCTATGGAACAAATTACAAAAAACTCTGAAGCTGGCTGCCCCAACAACCTTCTCCTCCTCCTTCAAAAAGCTTTTCTTTCATTCCTTTATAGTATCTTGTAACTGCCCCCCCCCCGGAAGCCAGTGAAATAAGTGTGGGACATCCATCCCCAGGCCTTGTGATTCCCTGTTTATCACTCCTCTCCTTCTTCTTCCTATCAGCCCTTCCAATCCCTTTTTCTGAACTGTTCATGTACATACTGTATAATAATGTATGTTTACTATATTCTTTCTTAGCCTCTTGCATATTTGCCTGTGTAGGCCTTGCCTAGTACTATAGTATGTTATACGTCTTTATCACATTGTATTTCTTGATTGTACACCCATCTTTTTCCTTTGCATATTGTTTACTTTTATTTGCATTTGTCCAGGTCTACCTTGCAAATGAGCTCACTCAATGGTACTTCACCTTGTAAAATAAAGATTGATTGATTGAAGCTCCTTTGGCACAACTGAACCCGATTTTAATACAACAGGCGCAGTTGTGACAGTTTCCTCATTTTGCAGCAGCTTACACCAAAGATTTGTCTCAAGCCCCATAAAAAGAATCCCCCCAAATGGTGCAAGTTAGACCAGGGAAAAGCTGGTCTAACTTGTCGTATTTGGTGCTCAGGATTGAAAATCCAGATTGCTGGCTGGTAGAATCCACAAGCTGCACGTGCCACATGCTCGGCACACCAGGGGCTTGCAACATTCTCGGGGCTTTGAGTATCGAGCCCCATGTGACTCCAATCTCAGTATAATCTCATATCAATTGTAACAGTAATATGTTTCTTTCTAAAACACTTACTGGCTTTACTCCTGTCAAGCTTTCTAACATTATAGCCTACTTGTAATTCCATACTCCCTCTCCTTCCAACTGTTTTGGTTTTTCTTCCCAACATCCTCGCAACCATATCTGAATGAAATCCCATACAAACACATCATCAAGCCATCTATGATACTTACCAGTGGGAATTACTTCAAGATGATCCTCCTGCTCTGCAGTCTTTTCCACCTTCACATCAACAAAAGGTAGTTTGTCATTCCTTTCTTCTTCCTCAAAACTAACAAAAGGAAGTTTGTCATTCCATTCTTCCTTCTTCACAACAACAAAAGGGAGCTCCCCATCCCCTTCCTCCATCTTCACATCAACAAAAGGCAGTTTGTCGTTCCCATCTTCTTCCTCCACATCAACAAAAGGGAGTTCATCGTTCCTTTCTTCCTCCTTCACATCAACAAAAGGGAGTTTGTCATTCCTCTCTTCCTCTTTCACATCAATACATGGGAGTTCTTCGTCCCTCTCAGACAGCAAAAACAATTGCTCATTGGGGACGCTGTAGCCTGTACATAGAAAAAAATCATAATACAATACAAATGTTATTTATAATCAGAGCTACATAAATGTAAAAGAAGACTTCCAACAATATATGTATTGTACCAACTGATGTTTATGGTTGAAACTGATTGGTGATGGTTCATAACCACAACACTTTATGGCAACAACCACCTCTAAAGCCAGATTATTAATTTATATACTTATATATTCCTGCACATCCTCTCCTCTCCACGCTTACATATCCATGCACTCCTGTTCTCTATATACCAATATATTCCTGAACCCCTTTTCTCTCTCTCAATACTAATATATGCCTAATCCCCTTTCAATTCATTCTTACATATTTCTGTACCTCCTGTTCTCTCCATATTTACATATTCCTGTACACATTGTTTCCTGCACATTTACATATCCATGCACTTCATTTCTCTCCATACTTACATATTCCTGTACCCCCTTTACTCTACAATACCTACATATTCCTGTACACACTCTTCATACTTACATATTCCTGCATCCCTGTTCTCTTCATACTAACACATTTCTGCACCCCCAGTTCTCTCTATACACTCAAGGAGAGGAGGAAGAAGGGGGACATGATAGAAACTTTCAAGTACATCAAGGGAATCAACACAGTCTGAGAGGGTAGCATCTTATAGAAAGAGAGGTGTGCAAGAACAAGGAGACACAATTTGAAGATAGAGGGGGGAACAGTTCAGAGGTAATGTGAGGAAGTATTTTTTCATGGAGAGGGTTGGGGAGACATGGAACAGCCTTCCTGAGGAGGCAGTGGAGATGAAAACAGTGGTGGAATTCAAGAATGCATGGGACAGACATAAGGCAATTCTAGGGGGGGTAGGAGGAAGTAGGCTGTTGGGTGACTAGGATCTGCAGTCTATCCATTAGGTAGGGGAATGGGCAGAATAAGTGGGCCAAGCAGTCCTCATCTACCATCAAATTCTATGTTTCTATGTTTATGTTATACGTACATATTATTGCACCCCCTGTTCTCTCCATACTTACATATTCTCATAGACTCTGTTCTTTCCATACTTAGATATTCCAGCACCATTGTTCTCTTCATACTTACGTATTCCTGCCTGCCATGTACTCATCATACAGTTGCATATACCTGCCTCCATGTTCTCACCATACTTAGCAGTTCATATTAGAAACATAGAATTTGAAGGCAGATGAGGACCGCTTGGCCCATCCAGTCTGTCCATTTCCCTACCTAGTGGATAAGCTGCATATCCTAGTTAACCAGCAGCCTACATCTTTCTACCCCACCCCCTAGAATTGCCTTATGACTGTCTCATGCATGCTTGAATTCAACCATTGTTTTTGACTCCACAACCTCCTCCGGAAGGCTGTTCCATGCATCCACAGCCCTCTCTGTGAAAAAATCCTTACCTTACATATTCCTGCACCCATGTTCTCTGCATACTTACATATTTCTACATTCCTGTTCTCTCCACATGCGAATATTCTGTCACCCTTGTTCTTTTCATACTTACATATTCCTGTACCCCTGTTCTCTGTTCTCTTAATTCTGGCATTTTCTTACACCTCTGTTCTCGCCATACCTACATATTCTTCTAGCTTTGTTCTCTCCATACTTACATGTGCCTACATCCATGTTCTCTCCATACCTGCATATTCCTGCATCCCTCATTCCCTCCATACTTCTATATTCCCACACCCTGTTCTCTCCATATTTGCATATTCCAGCACCCCATTCTCTTCATACTTATATATTCCTGCATGCCATGTTCTCTCTATACTTAGATATTCAAGCATCTGTTCTCTCCATATTAACATATTTCTGCACTCTTGTTCCCTCCATACTTAATATCCTTCTACCTCTTCTCTCATACTTACATTTTCTAGCACCTCCTGTTCTCTCCACATGTACATATTCCTGAACTCATTTTCTCCATACTTACACTTCCTGTTCCTCTGTTCTCCCCATATTTACACATTTCTGCACCCCTGTTCTTTCTATACTTACATATTTTGTCATCCTGGTTTTCTTCATACTTACTTGTTCCTGCACCCGATCTTCTTAATTCTCACATGTTCTTACACCTCTGTTCTTGCCATACTTACATATTTCTCCAGCCCTTTTATCTCCACACTTACATATTCCTGCACCCCCTGTTCTCTTCATACTTACATATTCCTACATTGCCTGTTCTCTCCACACTTACATTTTCCTGAACTCATTCTCTCCACACTTACATTTTCATGTACCCTCTGTTCTCTCCCTGTATACATACATATTCCTGCACCCCCTGTTCTCTTCATACTTACATATTCCTACATTGCCTGTTCTCTCCACACTTACATTTTCCTGAACTCATTCTCTCCACACTTACATTTTCATGTACCCTCTGTTCTCTCCATAAATACATACATATTCCTGCACCCCCTGTAATCTCCACACTTACATATTCATACACCCCTGTTCTGTTCATACTTACATATTCCTACATTGCCTGTTCTCTCCACACTTACATTTTCCTGAACTCATTCTCTCCACACTTACATTTTCATGTACCCTCTGTTCTCTCCCTGTATACATACATATTCCTGCACCCCATGCTCTTTCAATACTTGCATATTCCTCCAGGCACCATATGTTCGCACAATCCTGTACGGTGCCTGCTACAGATAAGTTGAATGCTACCTCCATATACCAGTCGGTACCTCCTCCTGCCATTCATTAGAGAGCCCCCTGCTGATCAGTAGTGGTGTGATAGAGATAGCTTTTTGTGGTATGTTCAATGGTTTTTTAAATGCATTAAGATGATCTTCCCTAATCAACCACTGGGTGGCTACCAAGATCTATCAAGGCAGATCTGCCTTGATTTCACTGTAACATATTCTGTCTTCCCTATTTAACCAGCAGATGGTGTCAGGTGTTTTTGAAAATTCACAGTACGTTCCTTGCTCAGTTTCCCATTTTAGTATTGATGTTGGTATTGGCCTCTCTGTCTTCTACATTGCACTGATTTGAATAAATAATCATTTGTGAAAGTGACGTGTCACTTTTTTTTATGGGAATGTTGTCACTTTTTTTAGTTAAAGAAACACTGTCAACTACTGTAGATTGTGACTGTTTAAATTTTTGGTTTTTATTATAATAAATTTAACTGATACAAAATGTGCCTGTGGTGTGTTATTTTGATGTGCTATACTCAGATTTACATTAAACTGAGCAAGAAATGTGGTTTTAATTGATTTCTTTCTTTATCGGAGTGGACCACCTGTAATACCACAAGACGTACCAACTTGAAGTGCATTCTCACTGCTGAAGTGCTGATGGTCTGCAGTGAGAACACACTTCCAGAATCAAGCAGTCAACATTAATATGTCCCAAACCAGCTCACTTCATCCAACATTGTGATGTCAGACTATGGAAAGAACAGAAAACAATAAAGGCTGGGACAACACAAACACCCACAAGGGTACGCACATTAACCTCAGCACCCTCCTCACACCGATCTTACTTGCACAACATTTATACAGACGCAAAACTTGCATGATTGACACAACTTATTTATTAAAATCATTATATAACTTGCCCTACTCAAAACCAGCTGTAACAATTTAATTTACAGTACATGCAGATTTTGAAGTTGAACTGTGAACCTGTTGTTCTTTGTTGCGATTTCAAAAACCTGGAGGAAGAAACAATGGACAGACAGCATGGTTGGTGGTGGCATGGTAGCCCAACATTTTCATAACTCCTGAAACAGATCTCTAACATGGCATCAAAAAAGGTTAAATTTAACACTACAAGGAGATGAGAGCAACTAGAGAAGAGAGACATTCTGTTTTCTCCTGCAGCTAGCTACTGTACCTTGCAAGACTCAATAAAACTGATAGTGTGTGAGACTGTGTTTTTTTGTGTGATAGGAGGGTTAAACTTTTGGCAAAATGGGACCTCGGCTTGAGAAATATAAGCCAGCAAGAAAACAAGATAAGGGACAGGTCTACATAAAAAATAAAATGCTAACACTACAAGAAAAACTCTCATCTTTCCTATATCTAAACCACTGGACTAATACTATATACAGGTGCAGTAACTAAAGAACAAAAACATTTCATTCAGTGAGTTACAGTAGGTACCTGTACATCAGAAACGCAAGAAGATATATATTGTTTCAATACATTTTCACTTTATTACAGTTAAAATAAAAGAAATGCTGATTTTTGTTAGACAATGTCCCATTAAAAACATTGAACATTTTATTGTGAGAGGCTGCATGTTTTGATCAGTTTAGTGATTCGCACCCATGCTGGGTGTACTGTTGACTGTCCTTATGTTTTTGTTTTTTATTTGTAATCTACTGTATAAGACTGTGGTTCATTTGAGATTTTTCTGATGGGTACTGGCCTGTTTTCCTTCAAACTGTGTCCAGCTTCTGTGAAAGTCAATAAGCAGCATGACATTGTCTGGCAATAAATCAACTAATGTGAATAAGACATACAGAAGATTGTGTTAAAAAAAAAAATAATGGGTAAAGAAAAAAATGCAAGACAAAAAAAGTATGGATGGAGAGTATGACTCCAGCAGCTAATTGTAAATGCACTTGCAAACTGTCGTGCTGAGCCACAGCTGTTGAATGAGACTGTGAAAAATCACATTGCAAGTGTCTGTTTATGCATAAATTACACCCAGGGATTTATTTAACTCTAAAAATTGATTAGCGTTTTGCTCATAAAAGTGTTAAATCTTTGTGAACATGCATAGATCTTGCCTCACTGTGTTTAACAAACACAGCACTTCTAGAAAATCCATATAAATACTTTCTGTACAGTTAGTATAGTCCCAAGAAAAAAACTGCTAATCAATTATTTAAAACCCTGATTACACCCAATTCTACTCATAATGATAAAAGCTCTCTGTTATTCCCATTATCACTTCGTCTGTCCTTTTTTTATTTTTGTCTTGCATATTTTCTCATTTCCTTTATTTATTTTTAACAAGGTCTTCTGAATGTCTTATTCAGACTCTGCACCAACTCATAGCATGCATGGGATGCTTCATCAATTCATTTTGTAATGGCTATTCTTCAAATTACATCAATCCAGTACTGATCTACCACAATTGTTGTAACCATTATGCGTGCTATGGTCGTCTCTATATTTATGTTTTTTTTTTTTTTTATGTACTCGAGGGGCAACATATATACATTACATAAAAATAAAAACATGCAATTTAATCAGATAAATGGTCGCACTGTGAATGTACAGTACTGACATTTCTGTAGGACTGCAGGGATTGGAACATGCAGCAACCACTCTGTAATTCAAAGACGGAGTACAATGATCTGCTTTAATATATCTGGAGCAGGTGGAGTCTGGAACACAGCCTATCATAGCCAACTTAACAGTCACGAAATACAAATAATTTAAAATGTGGTATTGGGTAAATCTAAGCTTGTTCTGGATAATAGAATGGTAGAGATATTTCCATATTTGTGACCGACTGAAAGAAATAGTTAGCATTAACAAACTCCAGATTTTAGAGCCTGGGAGAGTTGCTGGATGGCCAAAGGTTAAAAGCCAGGAATATAGCAATGAGATACTGTGCATACTTACATATTCCTGCACCCTCTGTTCTCTCCATACTTATATATTACTGCACCCTGTTCTCTTCATAACATATTCTTGAACACCTGTTCTCAACACATGTATGTATTCCTACACCCAGTTATCTCCATCCTTACATGTTAATGCACTCCCTTTCTCTATAATTACATATTCCTGCAGTTGCTGTTCTCTCCATATTTACATATTCCTGCATACAGTTCTATCCAAACTTACATATTCCTGCACTCCTGTTCTTCCTATAATTACAGATTCCTGCACCCCCTCTTTTCTCCATACTTAAATATTCTTGCACTGCTATTCTCTTCAGACTTGTATTACCCAACACCCCTATTCTATCCATATTTTCCTGTGTAAGTTCTATCTTTTCAAATGCATTTATTTGTATCTGTGTAGGAATACTCAACTCCCTATAGTCTTTACTGTGTATTGTCCTGTAAGATATGTGAATATCATGGAGTACTAAATATTATTTTGATATACTTCATGCTTTCTATGACAGAGTTATTTCAGTTACAGTTATCCAGGGTGCGATCTGTTTACAAAGAGCCGGGCTACAGTTATCATATTTAATGCAAAGTGTTCTCAGCCGTGACAAAAAGGGTGCGTTGCTTGACTTTTGAGAAAGAGCATTGTGCTGTATAATCAGAGGCTCTAGTGGGATTCAAACCTCCAGATACCCAGAGTGAGAGTCATGCTGAGTGGTGGCAGTAGTCCAAAGTAACCCTTTCAGGCATCTGTAGAGTAGTGAAAAGTGGTAGCAGTGCCGAATGAGTTCTGGGAGAGAAGTCGTCTATGACAAGTGTGTATTATCCAGTAGCAAATGTTAATACTGTGGAGTATTTCTATACTTCATGCTTTCTGTGACTGAGTACTTGCAATGATAGATAATCGGGGGGTAAACTGGCAAGTCTGTGATCCATTTCCAAAGAGACATGCAGGCTACAGTTACCGCATGTAATTCAAAGTTTTCTCAGCTGTGATGAAAGAGGTTGATCACTTGCCTTTTGGGAAACAACCAATCAATTTGTATTTAGTCAGGCGAAACATCATTGAGAAGAACTCATTTACAAGATGGACCGGGTAATAATTATATATGAAACAGAATAACACTTGAGTATACAACAACACATCCTTGTAGAGTAGATATTCCCAACAATTACAACATACAATTGGCTGTTTATACAGAATGGTTAGGATATATACAGATTTGTTGAAGCAAAGTACAAAAACAGAATATGATAGACATTCTGTTGGCTAGATTGGTTAAGATAAACACAGACTGGTTTAAAGAAAATACAATTCACAAAATACTTGCCAGTTCTAATAGCTAGCTGTACCAGTCTATAGTGATAGTGTTTAAACTGTGACAGGATGTCAAGCCAAAGCCAGGAGGTCAAAGGTCTGCAGGAGGAAAGGTCATCTCTGAAGGTTGAAAAACAGATATAGATCAAAGAGTAAGAGCCGGGGCAATAGCGCGATCTGAAGCACTGTAAATCTGTGGGCCAGAAAAGTAGGTATGCTGGATCACTTATAAGGGAAGTAAAAGGCAGTGAGAAATTACAGTGGTGTGGACCTGAGGTAGGGAATAAATGAAACGTGATTGCATAGGGGTTATATGAAGCACACTTATAATTTTCTGTAACAGTCCTGACAAGTAGATGTATGGTAGGGGAAGGAAGTAAAGGAGTTAGCATAGGGGTTTTATGAAGCACATTTGCAATTTTCTGTGGCTGTCCTGGTCAGTAGGGTGTTGAAAGTAGAAGAGGCAATTTGTAGTACTTCTGGAGCTTGTTCCAAAGGGTATGAAGAAAGTAGTCAATGGAAAATGTGCCAAAATTAGTTTTGACTTTGGGAAAAACAAAAGTGATATAGTTGGATTTTCTTAGTGCATACGATCCAGGAATATAAATAGGGAGACTGTCTGAGACCACCCCCCCTCCCCTGATGAGACCGGAGGTCACAAGGGCCTGCTCTGAAGCCCTCCCTGCCCGCAGAAGCCCCGAACCCGAGATACACCAGAGATCACCCCCCCCTGAGGAGACCGGAGGTCGCGAGGGCCTGCTCTGAAGCCCTCCCTGCCCGCAGAAGCCCCGAACCCAAGACACACCAGAGACCACCCCCTCCCCTGAGGAGACTGGAGGTCACGAGGGCCTGCTCTGAAGCCCTCCCTGCCCGCAGAAGCCCGAACCGAGACACACCAGGTAATTCTACCTTGATCCAGGCTGCCACCAGTCGTTAGCCATCTAGCGCCTTTTCTGAAACGGCCACAAGCTCTCCTGCTCAACGCATGAATCCCGGCCAGAGTAGCACCTCGAGTTGCTGCCCAGGCTCAAACAGAGCAGAACTGTTACTTTTGTGCCCGATTTTGAACCTTTTAAAATGAACCAGCTAAAACTATTTGCATTTGCCTGTAACTGTATTTAAAAGCTTAGAGTCACTGCACACGAGACACACCAGGTAATTTCTACCTTGATCATTTTTTTTTAGCTCCTTATATTGTTTTGCCACTAGAGGGAGAATGATTAAGTTTGAGCAATTTGCTCGCAATACCTCACTTGTCACATCTTACTGCTCTCTAGTAGCTGTTTTCACTTGGTGATTTATATTAAAGGAGCCCTCTGCTGTCTCTTTCCTCTCTACCTCACTCCTTTCTCTAGTCAAAAATGTCCCCTCCTCCCCTCCTAGTGCTCCTCATGGGAATACTTTGCCTTCCTATCCTCTTTGAGCTTTACTGCTTGAACACATCAACAGCTTCTGCCAATACTTATACTCAGTTTGACTTCTACTACTCCAACATGCTTGCTACTGCCACTCCACTACCTCTACCCCCCTCTGCTCTCATCAGCAAGCGCATCTGCCCAATAGTCAGATACCTTTACCTTCATCTGAAGCCGCCACCCTGCATCTCTATCAGGGCATACCTCATCACCCTGCTATGGTTACTAACCCCATCTCTTATACTATCCGGCGACATTGAGATCAACCCTGGTCCATCTCTGCGTCCTGTCATAACCTTGCCCCCAGCCACCATTCTCCCTAAAACCTATGGACTAACTTTCGCCCACCTGAATGCTAGGAGCCTTATGGCCAACCTCCCTGACCTCCAGGCTTGGATCTATACTAACGTCCTGGACGTGCTCGCCATCACAGAAACCTGGCTTAAGCCCACAGTGCTTGACTCTCAGTTCCAGTTTCCTGGATACAACATGCTTCGTATCGACCATCCTGGCACTAAAAGGGGAGGTGGCCTTGCCCTCTACTTCAAAACTCACCTAAAACATTACCCTTCTGCAGGACCCCCTCCTACCAAACTGTGAAATCCTACACTCCCTACTGCTTCTTGGGGGTGTAAAGAAACTCCATATTTTTTGTACCTATATCCCCCCAAAAAATGCTACACAAGGCATCACTGAACTCCTAGGGTTTCTGCCTTAAGTTACAGGCAAGAATGACATTATCTGCCATGGTGATTTTAACCTTGACTGGTCCGAGAAAAACTCAGCTAATCTATCCTCCTTAGCTAGCAAGGCAAATCTATCCCAGCTCATACATGAGCCCACAAGGGTCTCACGTGGGGGCAACTGTGCCACCCTCCTTGACTGGATACTTACTAACAGGACAGAATATGTTGCCTCAGCCGGTGTGCTACCTGACACAAGGGCCTGAGGGCATCCATCCTTTGCATACTTAAGCAGTATGCACTTTGGCTGACCAGACCTATCACCTGGCTTTTTAACCTCTTGATTCGTATGTCTACTGTCCCATCCACCTGGAAAACTGCCAGAACCATCCCTATACACAAAAAGGGTGATGTCAAATTCATGTCCAACTACCGCCCTATATCTCTTCTGCCCACGCTCAGTAAGCTGCTTGAAAAAAATAGTCCACCGCCAGCTTGCTGCTCACCTCGACATGTTTAATCTTCAAACCCCATGCCAACATGGTTTCCGGCCCGGTCACAGTACCACCTCTGCACTTACACAACTTACAAATGACATCAGAAATAATATGGACCGTGGCCTACTCACTGGGGCTGTCTTTATCGACCTGTCTAAAGCCTGCAACATGGTACACCATCCTCTCATGCTAAAGAAGCTCCAATCCATTGGAGCATCTGATAACCCTCTCCTGGTTCCATAGCTATCTTGACAATCAGACTCAAGCGGTAGCATTTCACAAAAGCGCTTTCCTCCCCACTAAACATCTCCCGTGGAGTTCCCCAGGGATCCACTCTTGGACCTCTACTGTTTTCCCTCTTCCTAAATGATATTCCCACCATGTCCTGGCATAGCTGCACTCTTATGTATGCAGATGACCTTGTTCTCTACTCTGGGTCAAAATCGGTTGCTGCCATCAACTTCACTCTCACTAATGACTTCCAATTCCTGCAGACCTGGCTCTCTAGCAACCACCAAGTCCTGAACCTAGAAAAACCTGTGCTATGCTATTCGGATCATCTAAGAAAACTGCCTGCCCCTGCGAACAGGCTCCAGGTTCAATGCCTTGATGGCTCCATCATCTCAAACACTGAGTCCTTCAAGTACCTTGGAGTCACTTTGGCTCCAACACCTTGACCTGTCTCAACATGTCAATATGGTGTGCCATGCCGTCGATGCTAAAATTGACGGAGCTTATCGCGTGCGCCACTCACTCACTCCTTCTGCTAGACTTTCTGTTGTGAGAGGTATTCTCTTACCCCAGCTCCAATATGCTCTGCCCCTCCTCTTTGCTGCAAACTCTGCTACACTCCACAAATGGGACACTGTCTACAACAACATCTGTAGATTTGCCTTAACTGCCCCATGTCTTACCCATCATTGTCTCCTTTACGCTGGCTTAAATTGGCTGTCACCTAAGGATATTCGAGCCTACTCCCTGGGCTGCTTTATCGACTCCCTGTCTAGACCTCCCTGCCCTGTCTATCTTGCCAACCTCCTGACTTCTGCCTCACACACCCGTACCCTCAGGTCTTCCTCTGTCCCCATGCTCTCCACTAGACCTTGCATGACAAAAATGGGTGAACAGGCATTTGCCCATTTTGCTCCCAAATTCTGGAACTCACTCCCCCTTATGGTGAAAACGTCATCCTCCCATCGAGAATTCAAAAACTCGCTGTTCACCCACCTCCTAGCCTCTGGCCAATGCAAATGCTCTTAATTTGCTTTGTCCCACTGCAGGCTGTCGGGTCTGACCCTGAGTACTACACTAATGTTCTCCCATGCAATACGCTTGTCTAGGTGGCTATGAACCTTGATGTCTTTACTGTCCTCAGCTGTCTTATGGTTGCCCTAATTGCTTTATTTTACATCCTTATTATGATCTATGCCTAAAATGTACCCTTATGTAACTGTTACTGTACTACCCAATGTACATCTTGTTTTGCTTCTGTACACCTATATTATGTCTGTGCATTTCTGCATATTGTAACCAATGTTCTCTGCTCTCCCGGGTTGTGCCTGAAAATAGGCAGGTCTGTTGCCTAGCGCACTTACCCGGTTACCAAAAGCTAATAAATAAATATGAGGGCAGTTTCATGATGATAGCATGGTAGGCCCAGATTGCAGCGTTTTTGTATCGCTTTATGCCAAGGGAGGTCCAGCCGACCAGGGCATATAAGGAACAGTGGGGGGCTCCCAATATGAATCTAAAGCCTGGTGATACAAGATGTCAAGCTTTTTTAGAGCTGTGATGTTCCCTTGTCCATACAGAATATCCCCATAGTGGAGTAATGGGAGGAAGGTGGATTGTACGATTCTGGTTCTCGCTTCCAACATTAGCAAGTGCTTAATACGGAAGAATATACAGAGCCTCTGTTTAAGTTTTTTGGAAAATTCTTCAATATGGTCAAGAAAGGACAATTTATGGTCAATCCACATCCCTAGGTATCTAAATGTATGTACCAGTTCCAGAGGTTCATTAAGAAGAGTAGTAATTGAGGTTTGCCCGCCCTCCACATTAGTAGGGGTAGACCTCTGAAAAAGAGAGAAGAACATAACTTTTTTTTTTTGCATTAAGCAGTAGTTTAAGATGCAATAGGTTGTTCTGTAGATGGTTAAATTCAAGTTGGAGGTCTGACCATGTTTTGTCAGGGGTAGGTCCAGAAATGCATAATATAGTGTCATCTGCGTATAAGTGGATGTCAGCATGATGGATGCCAACGTGGCTGTTATTTACATAGATGGCAAAAAGGAGTGGGCCCAGTACTGAGCCTTGTGGTTCATCTCTATGGAGGGTTTTCATGGGGGAAAGTTTCCTTCTACTTTAACCTGCTGCAATCATCCCACAAGATAGCATTCAAACCATTTGAGAGCAGTACAGTCCAGACCAAAGTTACGGAGAATATCCAGCAGGAGTGCATGGTCCACTGTGTCAAATGTCTTGCTTAGATCCAAGAATAGGGCACCTACATAGAGTTTATTGTCCATTGCATTCAGCCAGTCATTGGTAACTTTTGCAAGTGCACAGATAATGCTATGTTGAGGTCTGAAGCCAGATCGTATAGGGGTGAGTAGGCAATGTAGTTCAAGATGGTCTCTAATCTGCAGGCTGAGAATCTTTTCCAACATTTTGAATAAGGTAGGAAGCAGAGAGATCAACCAATAGTTATTAAGGTCCTTACGGTCCCCCGATATGAATAATGGAACAACATGGTCAGTTTTCCTGCTATCCAGAAGGGAACTCTGCATAAGGGACAGATTGAAGATGTGTGTTATGGGGAAGGCTAGTATATGGTAGCTGATTTTCAGAAAGTAAGGGTCAATGAAGTCAGCACCAGCACTTTTTCTAATGTCCAGGTTAATTAACATGTCTTCAACTTGTTTCAGAGATACTTGGCTGAAGGAGAAGAATGGCACAGCCTTTGTGGTAGGGAAGGGTGTCTTGTCCTGCCTATAGAGAAAGTTTCTTAGGGCATTAGCAGGGGAGGAATCAAAGGCCAATCCAGCTCTGGCAAAGTAGTTGTTTAGCCCATTCAATATACCATGTTTATCTGTGAGCATTACACTGTTGACTGAGATCTTGGATGGACAGGTGTTGGATGTCCTTTGACCCCAACTTCCTTAATGATCTTCCAAAAGGTGGATGTGCTGAGGGTAGATGCATTCAATTTGGTGTTATAGTAACTGGACTTGGCAGCCCTTACAGGCTTAGTGCATTGATTTCTGGCAACTCTGAAGGAAACCCAGTCAACATGGAGCTTATTTTTTCATGCCTTTTTCCATGAGGCATCCCTGTGCAAAACAGCAGACTTGACGTTGGTAGAAAATCAGGGGCAATAGATTTTCTTTGTTCAGGTTTTTACCAGTGGAGCATACCTGTTAATTGCATCCGTGAGGATAGTATGGAAAATATTATACACTTCAATAAAGGAAGAGGCAAGATAGAACTCTTCCCAATTAGAATGCTGTAGGTCAGTAAGGAAGGTAGAAATGTCAAAATTCTGTCCGCACCTTTTTTGTATGTATCTGGAGGAGGAGGAGAACATTTTTGGCAGGGACCTTATGGTTCTATGGAATTCTTTACCAGCTTTGGTCAGAGAGGCCCCCACTGTTGATATTTTTAAGCCCCGCCTGAAGAAACTCCTATGTTCACAAGCATTTGATGTTTAGAGTAAGATTTATTTTATAGCTGTGATTTATTATATTTTACTTTTGTATAAATGTGTGATATTTTTGTGTAAAATGCTATTTGAAATTTTGTACAGCACCCAGAGCCGCTGGGATTGGGTGTCTTAAATAAATTTGCCTTGCCTTACACATGCAATGATGCTGTGGTCACTGAGATTGCTAGAAAGCACTCCCACATGAGAGAACAGATGAGGTTTGTTAACCAATATCATATCAAGTAGCGAACTGTTGTCTGGATTTTTGGCGTTTGGTCGGGGGGTTCCATGATGAGTTGATGGAGACCAAAGGCATCACTTAGATCCTTGAGAGGCTTAGAACAGGTGGCACACCAATCTAGATTTAGATCACCTACAAGAATGACCTCTGGAGATGCAGAGTTGAGTAGGGAGCTCAGGTGCTGAATGACCTTTAGGCCAGCCGATGGGGGTGTATAACATGCAATGATTTGAATGGACTGGGAGGGGGACAGTTGTAATTTAATTGATAGACTATCATATTCTTTAGGCTTGGAGATAGAGCTGATGATAGAAGCACAGTACTCATCCTGTACATATATAGCAACTCCACCCCCTCTGATCCATCTGTCCGTTCTATACACTTTATAAGAAGGTACATTTATTTCAGTGTCCTAGGTTGAGGGTTTAAGCCATGACTTGGAGATAGCCAATACATCAAGGGTAGCAAGGTTTATACATGTTGGGATACCACTGAAGATGAACTGAAACAGAAACAGCACTGAACTGTAGTACAGAGGATTTGGAATAGAGATATCCCAAGTGATACTGCATCTGGGTGGCATCAGAACACCAATTCAGGTGTCTGAGCTGTTGTGAAATCTGGTAACAGTGCAGGTTGAATTCTGGGAAAGAACCAGTCTCTTGACACCCACCTACAGCACTGCATGCTGTTCTGCTATCATTACATGAGGACAGGTGGGGACAGAGTGGAGTCAGTCTACAGGAAGGCTACCAAGATGATTTAGGGACATCAAGATATACCTTACAAAGAAAGGCTGATGGACCTTAAGATGTACTTGCTGCAAACCAGATGCAAAAGATAGAGTGAGAGGACATGCTAGAAACATTCACATTTCTAAAAGGGATAACAAGGTGACAACAGGAAATGGTGCATCTTCAGTATAAACTGAATTACTTGCAGTAACATGAAGAAGCTGGTACAAGGCAGGTTAAATAAGAATGCCAGGAAGTACTTTTTTATGCTGAGGGTGGTGGACAGCTGGAACAGACTGACTAATGAGAACTGTATCAGCTAAAAGAGAAGGAAGCAGGGAAGGCAGTCAGAACAGCAAAGGCCCAAACTGAGGAAAAGATAGCCAACTCAGTTAAGAAGGGGGATAAAACTTTTTATAGGTACATCAGGGAGTGAAGGAAGACCAAGGGAGGGATAGTGAGACTTAATAAAAGGGGGTGGGAGAAATGTTACTGCGAAAAGGCAGAGGTACTAAACAAATATTTTTGCTCACTATTCACAAATGAAGAGGGGGAGGTACCTAAACAAAACAATAGAAACATTCTGGATATGGGGGTTGATATCAGCCCATTCACAGAAGAAAGAGCTCTGAAAGAACTCTTAAAACTGAAGGTGGACAGAGTAATGGGGCCTGATGGGATTCATCCCAGAATTCTAAAAGAAGTAAGGGTAGATCTAGTGAAACCACTGACAACCCTCTTTAACAAATCATGGGAGGATGGGGTGGTACCAGATGACTGGAGGAGGGCAGATGTTATTCTACTTCACAAAAGTGGTAGCAGGGCAGAAGCAGGAAACTACAGACCTTTTAGTTTGACCTCAGTGATAGGGAAAATTATGGAATCACTTCTGAAGGAAAGAACTGTTGAGTACCTAGAAGCCAGAGGGGCACATTACCCAAGGCAGCATGGATTCACAGCATGAAGGTCATGTCAGATGAATCCAATAGATTTCTTTGACTAGGTGACCAAAGTAATAGATCAGGGAGGGGCTATGGACATGACCTACCTAGACTTTAGCAAGGCATTTGACACAGTCCAACACAAAAGAGTAATATATAAGATATCCAGCCTGGGAGTGGGTCCTAAGATGGTGGCCTGGGTAAAAAAGTGGCTGGAGGACAGGACACAGAGGGTAACAGTAAATGGAGTCCACTCTGAAGAAAGGGGGGTTACTAGTGGGGTACCGCAGGGTTCAGTACTAGGACCAGTCCTCTTCAATGTCTTTATAAGTGACATTGCAGAGGGAATAGAAGGAAAAGTATGTCTCTTTGCAGATGATACAAAGATCTGCAACAGGGCTGATACACAAGGTGGGGTGGTAAGAAGAGAACGGACTTGGAAAGTTGGAAGAATAGTCCAATGTATGGCAGCTTAGATTCAATGCTAAGAAGTGCAAAGTAATGCACCTGGGAAACAAAAACCCAGGGAAAGAGTACACAATAGGAGGAGAGATACTGACAACAACAAAAATGGAAAGGGAACTGGGGTAGTCATATCAGATGACCTAAAGGTGGGTAAGCAATGTGAGAGGGCAGTAATGAGGGCTGGGGGAATATTAGGATGCATAGGCATAGGGAGAGGCATTACCAGTAGAAAACAGGAAGCTGTTATCTTTCTGTACAGACACCTGGTGAGACCCCATCTGGAGTACTACGTGCAGTTCTGGAGACCCAGTCTTCACAAGGACATAGACAGGATGGAGGCAATCTAGAGAACGGCAACTAAAATGGTTCAGAGTCTGCACCTGAAGGCATATTAAGAGAGACTTAAGGAGCTTAATATGTATACCCTCGAGAAAAGAAGGGAGAAGGGGGACATGATAGAAACTTTCAAGTACCTCAAGGGAATGAACAAAGTCCAAAAGGGTAGCATATTTCAGAAAAAGAGGTGTGCAAGAACAAAAGGGCACAATTTGAAGCTCAGAGGTAATGTAAGGAAGCATCTTTTCACAGAGTGGGTTGTGCTCCTCTGTCCCCTTCTTTCTAGCCGGCCCTGCCCTCGAGCACCCAGGGGCAAATAGGGGCTCCGGCCTAGCGGGCAGGGACCCCTTGCTAGCCAGAAGGAACCAGGAGGCCGGAGGACAGCCAGAAAGGTCAGGGAAAGCCCCAAAATTTTTGCCCACCTCCCCCTCCTGGGTGTTCTTTTATACACTTTTCCCAGAATCTCTTATCCCTGCCCATAGCTAATCTCCTAGCCAATTCCGAGCTCATTTCTTCACATCACCTTTAGTATCTTTAACCCTACCTACCCTCCACCATGCTACTGTGCCTCCTATTGCTGCTTTGCCTCTCACCTTCCTCGATCCAGAAGAGAAACTGATGTAGCCCATGCCATGGTGATTAGGGCGGCTACTCGGACCTGTCCCCCTCTGCTGTCCCCAATGGATGCCCCTCAATTCCCCAAGTGTATATTGCCACTTCTGCACTGTAATCCTTGGGGTATCCCACAAAAAGGCTCACAACCAGTTCGAAACTCCATAAGCCCCCTGCTACCTTACTGGCACTACAATAACCCCCTATGCCTGTCCATTAAGCTGGTACTATATGACAAAATCCATAACCATACAGCAGGATCATCACCCACTATACACTGGATCCCAAGCAAGAAGAAAAATTCCTCTGACTACTCCCTACTCCTATCACTTGGTGCCCTCATCAAACTAATCTTCTTTCTGCTGATCTGTGTTGGCACTGTTGAAATCAACCCTGGACCCACAGAGAGCTCTATCTACCCATCTGACTTAGCCTCCATAAATGGCCTGAGTTTTCTTCACATCAACACCTGCAGCCTCCTAAAAAAGTTCTCTTTAATACAGGCCTGGGTTGCACACACCTTACCTGACTTTCTGGTCATCTTTGAAACATGGCTCAAATCTGCAACAAAAGACAGTGAAATAAATCTTCCCAACTACCAGCTCTTCAGATCTGACCGTCCATCCAGGGGCGGTGGGGTAGCCATCTATGTCAAAGCAAGCATCTCTGCATCCTGCCTCAATATTACATCACTGCCAAAGGAATTCGAATGCTTATCAATTAAAATAACTCTTCCCAACATATCATCCTTTCAACTGATTGGCTGCTACAGGCCCCCCTCTGCAGGCCTCAAACTCCTATCCCACCTTGGATCTATATTTAATCTAGGCCCTGAAGATACCATCATTTTAGGTGACCTGAATTTAAATTGGCTAGCCAATGCATCTGCACCCCTGGTAACCTTCTGTGACACTTATGGATTCACTCAATTAATCAAAGAACCAACAAGGATTAATCCAAAGAATAATCTCAACAGCACACTCTTAGATATAATGTTAGTAATAAGCCTCATCTGTATTCTCATGCTGGAGTGCTATTCAGCGACATAAGTGATCACTGTCCCATAGCTGGCATAAGATCAACAATCAAGCCACCCAACCCTGCAAAATTTCTCCCAAGAAGGTCAAAAAAGAACTTTAATATTTCAGGATATCTCCATGATCTGTGCCACACCACACGTTGGCAAGAATTCTATATCACAGCTTCAATAAAGACAGCTCTTCAGATCTTAAGTGATATCATCACAAGTGCCCTCAATATACATGCACCCCTCACCAGTGTCAGAACCAAACTTGAATCTTGTCGCTGGTTCTCTGCTGACCTTAAATCCGCACTGCTTGCCACAGATAAACTCTGGAAAAGGGCAAGAAAGAAAGGATCTAAATGACTGGCTTCAATTCAGAAAAGCCAGAAACTCCTGCACAAAACAAGTAAGAAATGCCAAGGCTGCCTTCTACACAGCTGAATTGAATGCCTCCTATCACAACCCTTCCAGATTCCGGGTACCATAAAGGGGATCCTAGGTCAAACTTCTACCCCTGTCTTACCACCCAAAGTGCACCTAAATAGTATTGAAATCACAGACAAGCAAGAAATCTTAAATGCCTTCAACGATCATTTCCTACAGCTGGCCTAGCTTCGACTCCTCACCTGCAAACCAAATGAGATCATCACTAAACATACAATCTACTGAGGACAAAGGTTGCTTCCACATTCTCCTTCAAATCAATACTCTTAAAAGAAGTTGAAGACCTTCTATTCCAACTAGATACAACTAAAAGTGCAGGTGCAGACTCCCTGGATCCCTACATTCTAAAAGTAGCACTGCACGCCTTAGCTGCCCCCCTCACCCACCTCTTCAATCTGTCCCTAGCCACTGGTTCTATCCCCTCAATATGGAAGATAGCTCAAGTGATTCCACTACTTAAGGCAGGTGATCCCATGGACCTCAACAACTACAGGCCCATTTCCATCTTACCAGTACTGTCCAAGATGCTTGAAAAGCTAGTAAACCTTCAGTTAAGTGCCTACCTTGATACCAACAATCTCCTTAACCCAGCTCAATCTGGGTTTAGATCTATGCATAGCACCATCTCTGCCTTAGCAAAAGTTACAAATGACTGGCAGACTGCCTTAGACAAAAAGAATAACACCTGTGCTGTGTTTCTGGATCTAAGCAAAGCCTTTGACACTGTGGACCATGAACTATTAATCTCCTCTCTGAACTCCATAGGCCTTGACTCACTCTCTCTTAAATGGTTCAGATGCTATCTCTCTGGAAGATTACAACTGGTAAAAAATGAAGGTGACCTATCTACCTCTAAACCACTCCTAAGAGGTGTACTGAAGGCTCCATCCTGGGCCCCATCCTCTTTGCCATTTACATCAACAATATTGACTCCAATCTCTCACATTCTAATATTCACCTTTTTGCAGATGATACTGTACTATATGTCAGTAATCCCTCACCATCAAAAGCCTGTGAGCTTTTATAGTCTGAGTTCTCCCTCCTACAGCACAACTTATTAGAAAAGAAATTACTACTAAATGCCAAGAAAACGAAAGCTATGTTCTTTGCCACCAAAAATTGCTCTTCCACTGTCCCATCACTCACCCTCCCACAATTATCTACCATCCTTGGTGAAAACCTGGAATATGTGGACAAATTCAAATATCTTGGAGTCTGGATTGACAATAAACTTGATTACACCAGCCACAATGAAGAGCTTCTGAAAAAGCTTAGACAAAGACTTGGCCTATTCTATAGGATCAAACACTACCTGACCAGAGATTCTAACAAAGGCTAATCCTGGCATCATTCCTATCCCTCATTGACTATGCTGACTTCCTCTATGGCCACTGCTCCCTCTCCCATTTAAATAAATTAGACACCTTGTATCATAGAGCTATTAGATTCATTACAGATCTTCCCTCCAGCACCCATCATTGCTCTCTCTACAATGCAGTCAGTTGGACATCCCTGCAACACAGAAGAAACAAAAATGCTGCTGTCTGAATCTACAAAGCTCTGACAAACAAACTCCCTCCCTACATCTCAGACTGTTTCAACCGGATCACATCCAGGCCTTACACCCTAAGGATCAATAAACTCATCATGCTGAAGATTCCTATCACCTGTACCCGGTATGGAAAGGCTGCAATTAGCTATTCCCTAGCACTTATCTGGAATTCTCTCCAAAAGACCTTGAAATTGGATACCCTCATTCCTTTAACATCTTTCAAAAAACTGTACACTAGTCTATTCCCAGAATCATGCAACTGATTCCATAAGGCCTAGTCCTCCCACACACCCTCCTTCCCCCTTTTTTATGCCACCCCTATTTCTCTATCATTCTTCTAGCTTGTTCTCCAACCAACTTCATACAAAAATGCCTACCCAAGTCCTATTATCCGAGCTTTATCCCTACAATACTGTTTGTTTCTTTCCTTTTAATATGATCCAGGTTTATTGTCATTTTGCCTTGTATATATGTAAATATTTGTATATCTGTCTCATTCATAAATCATTGTATTTGTGTTTATTCAGTACCATGTTTTTGTGTACAATTTGTAACCTTATATTGTTATGACCACTCAGGTCCATCTTGTAAATGAGCTATGCTCAATGATGTTCGCCTGAATAAATAAAGATTTTGATTGACTGATTGATTGATACATGGAACAGCCTTCTTGAGGAGGTTGTAGAGTCAAAAATAGTGGGGGAATTCAAGAATGCATGGGACAGACATAAGGCAATTCTAGGGGGCAGGGGAAGGAGGAAGTAGGCTGTTGGTTAACTAGGATCTACAGCTTATGTTTACATGTTAATTAAGTTGTCTGTTCAAAATCAGTGTTGGGGTGCAAGAATAATCAGGACAGACACATGGGTATGGGGGAAGGCAATGAGGATAAAAAGTGGAGGGAGAAGACAAGTACCCACTAGGGGACTCTCTCTCATCAGTTATGCAATAAGGGCAGAACAGATAGATAAAATGGCCATCCTCTGCTGTCAAGTCCTATATTGTCATCTCCTGCAAAGTCCTTCCCTCTGATAACACAAAGTATCACAAAATGAAAGTGAAAGTTAAGCTCACAGTGGTGGGGTTCAAGAATGCATAGGACAGGCATAAGGGAATCTTATGGTAAGGGAAGGGGGTGAATGGGCTAAAGATCAAGCAGGATATGCAGTGATACTATAGGCAGGGAAATTTGGGCGGACTGGGTAGGCCAACTGGTCCTTAACTGTTGAAAAATGTTATGTTTCCAAGTATCAATGTACTTTACATACTGCGTTTTTCAAACAAACAAATGTACAGGAGTGTTATAATGCAGCCCCCAAGCCACTCTTTTCATCCTTTCTCCCAACACATTATCAGACTTGAAGTTGCTAAAAGTAAGCCCATCCCCCTCAGAATAAAGATTCCTCCTCTGAGCCTTGGTTGATCCTTACCTACTGAACCCATGGTTCCATAGTTCTGCACCATCACTTCCATGTGAAGCTCTTTCTCCTGTTTGCTTAACATCTTCCATTCTTTTTCAGAAAAATCAGCAACATCTTCAAAGGTTTCTGGTACCTGAAAGAACATAAGATATGTTTAATTGCTTTAGGTTTCACATTACACATATTATGTGTACTTGACCCATTGAAAAATCAGCAGCTTTTAAACAGGATGGGGATAGGAAAGGTTAAGATCCACAGTCTAGAAGACTAAGAGGCTTTGCTGGCACTTCCACAACAAGTGAAGACAGCCAGAGATTGCAATGTAGGGCAGACAAGGAGGGAGCACAGATGGAATAAGGATATTAGGAAGGTGGTAGGTGGAGTCAGTCAAGTGAGGGGAGAGATACCTAGCTAGTAGAAGAAGGCAGCCTGTCTGAACATCAGGCATCTTGGGGCTAAAATGGGGGACCTACAGAGAATGGTGATGGAAGCCCAGCTGGACAAAGTTGTCATGGAAATGTAGGTGACACAAAATCCCATCTGGGATCTGGCTATCCCAATGTGTGTCCTATTTTGAAGGGATATGAAAAAGGGCAGGAGAAGGGGTTACGCTATATATTGAGACTGTAAAAAAGCAACAGGGGGAAGAATGTTTGGGGGGATAGAATGAATATGGGTTCATCTGACAGTTAAAGTATGTAAGAACCTCAGAGTGTTGGTGATGACGGTATAAAGATCACCCAATCAGTTCAGGGAGGGCTGTAGGGCATTAGCAAGACCACATCAGAAGGGCAACCACTATGGAAACACAATCTTGATGGAGAATCCCCTACCAGATTGGGAAATGTTGGGGGTTAGGAGTGCCAGGAACTAAGCTGTTGTAGATTCAAAGCATGATGGCTTCCTTGTACAATGGGTGATGGAGCTAACCAGAGATGGAGCCATCCTTGACTTGGTACTGTCAAATCAGGACATAGTAGGATGGGCCAGAGTAAAAGAGACCCTGGGGATGTGATAATTACTCAGTGTGGCACAGTATTAGCCCTAGGAAGCCAGCACCTCAAGTCAAGGACAATGGCGTTGGATATCAGGGCAGTGGTTACTGAAGACAAAGGGAAGATCCTCCATGACAAACTGAAGGAGCGGCAGGGACAGAGAGAGGGGAACATCAAAGTGAGTCTGACAGAGGTCACCAAAGCTTGTCTGAAGCAGGAAGGAAAAAAACACCAAATGAATAAATCCAATTTGGTATACAAGAGAGGTTAGAGAAGCAGTAAGAGCGAAAAGAGTGGCATGAAAAATGTACAAGGAGGATGTCAGAGGGCAACTGGGAGGTATACCTAGGAAAGCTAAAGGAGACCAATAATTTAATTTAGACAAGGCCCTTCTGCAACCATCTGCAAAGATGGGCAGGTGGGCAAGCAATGTGAGAGGGCAGCAAGGAGGGCTGGAAGGATGCTGGGATGCATAGGGAGAGGCATCACCAGTAGAAAACAGGAAGTTATTATCTCTCTGTACATACAGCTAGTGAGACTCCATCTGGAGTACTGCGTGCAGTTCTGGAGACCCAATCTCCGCAAAGACATAGACAGGATGGAAGCTGCCCAGAGGAGGGCAACTAAAATGGTGCAGGGTCTGCACCGGAAGAACATATGAAGAGAGACTTAAGGAGCTTAATATGTATAGCCTCGAGGAAAGGAGGAGGGGGACATGATAGAAACTTTCAAGTACCTCAAGGGAATCAACAAAGTCCAAGAGGGTAGCATCTTTAAAAAAAAAAAAAAAGAGGTGTGCAAGAACAAGGGGGCACAATTTGAAGATAGGAGGGGGGTGGCTCAGAGGTAATTTAAGGAAGTATTTTTTCACAGAGAGGGTGGTGGATGTATGGAACTGCCTTCCAGAGGAGGTTGTGGAGTCACAAACAGTGGTGAAATTCAAGCATGCATGGGACAGTCATAAGGCAATTCTACGGGGTGGTGGGTAGGAAGAAGTAGGCTGCTGGTTAACTAGGATCTGCAGCTTATCCATCAGGTAGGGAAATGGGCAGACTGGGTGGGCCAAGCGATCCTTATCTGCCGTCAAATTCTGTGTTTCTATGTTTATGTCTATCCCATGCATTCTTGAATTCCCTCACTGTTTTTGACTGTACAATCTCCTCAGGAAGGAGGTTCCATGCACCCACAGCCCTCTCTGTGAAAACATACTTCCTCATATTACCTCTGAACTGTCCCCCCATTTTCAGATTGTGCCCCCTTGTTCTTGCACATTCCTTTTTCTGAAAGATGTTACCTTCTTGGACATTGTTGATTCCCCTGAGGTATTTGAAAACTTCTATCAGGTCACCCCCTCTCCCTCCTTCAATCAAGGCTATGCAACTTAAGCTCATTTAGTCTTTCTTCATATGTCTTCTGGTGCAGACCCTGCACCATTTTGGTTGCCCTCCTCTGGACAACCTCCATCCTGTCTGTGTCTTCGAGGAGATGAGGTCTCCAGAACTGTACACAGTACTCCAGATGTGGTCTTACCAACTGTCTTTACAGAGGGATAACTTCCTGTTTTGTACTGGTGATGCCTCTCCTTATGCATCCCAGTATCCCCCCAGCCCTCCTTATTGCCTTCTCACACTGCTGTCCCACCTTTAGGTCATCTGATATGACTACCCCCAGGTCCAGTTCCATTTATGTTGCTGTCAGTATCTCACTCTCCTCATACATAATACATCCCTTCAGGGGATGGCACGACTAGAGAGAAACCACTACCAGCCCCTGCAAGACATACTGGAGGAGGACCGTGGTCTGCTGGACTCTGATGCTGCCTCTCGCACCACTCCTCAATCAGAGAGTAAACAGGGAAAAAGTGGAAAAAACAAACAAACAAATGCCTGAAAACTTGCAATTGGGTGCGATTCTCTTAGCCATATCAGAGTTTCGAACCAAAATGAGGGACATGCTGAAGGATATTTACACGGACCTGATAGATCTACAAACATGGATAACGGAGGCAAATGTTCAGATCTCAGAGAATACAAATAAAATTGCTATTTTGGAATGAGCTGTTCAAGTTCTGGCAGAGGAACAACTCCATACCTCCAGGAGATAAAAAGATATGGAAAATCGAGGATGACAGAAAAATATTAAGGCGTATGGGATTCCAGAGACAGAGACAGAGAGAGAGAGAGGAGGGGAATGACCTGGTGGCCTTTGTGGACTATCTACTGCACTTGGTCCTGGACTTGGGCCCCGATTATCAGATTGACATCGAGAGGGCAGACAGGGTGCTGGGTCCCTGGCCCTTGAAACCTGAGGCTAGAACCAAATCTTTTGTAATGAGATTCTCGAGCTTTTACCAGAAGGATCAGTTCCTCATAAAAGCATGGCACAAACAGAAAGTGATGTTAGCAGACCCCAATATCATTTTCGACAGTGACTATGCACCTGCCACTCAACGTTTGAGAAGAGAGTATTCCCCCCGTTCCCCTTCTTAAGAGCCAAAAGGTTCAACACTCCGTACCCAGCAAAATTAACTGTTCAGTTCCCCAATGGTTCAGTTACCCACAATACAGCCTCAGAGGCTAAAATGGGTCTTCCTACAGCGGGGGATCATATCTAAAAATGACCCCAAATAAGGAGAGAGGGACCTAGCTGAGCTTCCAAGGCCTCATACTCAAGAAAAGCACAGAGTGGAGACTGGGGATCACCAGTTGCAGAAGTTACTGGACAGAGCACATCTACTAAGGAATCTGACATTACAGGATAATTAGGAGCTAACATCTTCCACGAAGGTAACGGACGAGTTTAGGGGGTCAGCTACGTCTGCCAGACTGGGGTTGAGGATGGGCTATTGTTCCCATTTAGGCCTCACTGCTACTAACATAATAATATTAACAGCCTCTATCATCTATCTGGCTAACAGGTGAGGCCAGTGGAGCGCCTTGCTCTCCTCTTCCTCTGTGTGGCTCAACTCGTCGATACTCCCCCCCCTTCCCCGACTGTGAGGGTGAATTTCTTCTCTCCCTTCCCCTCGTGAATTGCTGAATTTTACTTGGTGAGCACTTTACGACCCAGCCTTTACACAGAAAGGAACTGGAACTGGACTAATAAAACTAAATGTAATGTTTCCATTTATGTAGCAAGCAGTTCAGGTGGAATCAGGGGAGTATGTGCTAAGATTGTGAGATCAGGAATTTGATGCCTTGATGAGATGGACACCAATGGGAATACCTCATGCTCTCAACGGGGGTGGGGGGATGCCCGGGACTGGGGGTAGGGTTATAAATAGTCTGCCACTCCTCCTGACTTCAGGTTACCATAAGCAAGCATTCTAAATTATCTTTCAATGACCACGTCGAAGATGTCTCTAGAAGGTTAAAAGCAAGGTTAGGTTTCTTCTACAGAAATAGGCCTCTTTTCCCACTTGAAATTCAAAACAAGCTTGTACAGGCCACTTTTCTTCCCCTACTCGACTATGGCGATGTAATCTATTCCTACACCACTCTTGCAAATCTAAGTAAACTGGACATCCTTTATCACCGTGCGTTACGGTTCATTACCAACTCCCCTTACCGTTCGCATCTCTGTGACTTATATGCAGCTGTTGGTTGGACATCCCTTACTACTAGATGCCTGCTCCATGCAGGGCTATGGACTCAAACTGCTCCTGCAGAAATTGCCAAGCTATCTCTCTTCCCTTATTAGTATCTCACATAGTGCATACTCGTTAAGAAAATCTGACTTTATTATGCTTGACATACCAAGGACGCGGACTTCCTTTGGTAAACGTGCTATTGCATATGCCCTTCTCTCCATTTGGAACCAATTACAAACCGTACTGAAACTAACTAGCACAGTTTTAATAAACTTCACAAATCGCTAAGTTCAGCCAAAATAAAAGACACCTGTAACTGTCATTAAGTCTCTTCCTTCCCTCCCCATGTGTACCATATTTATCCACTGATAAGGTATAATTGCTTTGTCATATTAACAGTTTTCCCTTCCCCCTTCTACTCCTGCTTTATCTTTGCTTACGCTTCACTGCTACTCTATCAAATCACTCCTTCCCCCTTCCATATCAGTTTTAGTCTGTTTGTTCAAACTGCCAAAATATATGTATTGCACACACCAGTCATCGTGTTTCATTCATCAGTATGCAACCTGTAAGTCGCTTCCCTGTGTCATATTAATGTTTACCACCTGCGGTCACCCTATGTGGTACCCTTGTATGTATATCCAGCCTGTATCATGTAACGTGCATTTCATGTATATACTGTTATTACCTATGTTTGTACTTTAAGTGTTTATGTCACAGGACCTCCTTGTGAATGAGCTTGCTCAATGGAGTTTTCCTGCAATAAACTTGAACTTGAACTACTCCTGTAACAATAACCTTGACATATTAGATCTGGTCGTGGGGAGGGGGGGGACCTGACCCTCCTTGGTCCTGAGGGCGCCCTCTCTGTTCTGAAGGGTTAATATCTGGGCGGGTTCCCAACCCTGCCGCCTGGGACATTATCTGACTGAGCTCCTGGATTTCCAGTTTCTGAATGTGATCTCAGTCTGACAGTCTAGATGGGACTATAAATTACCAATATAAGGATTTTGTGAAGTCATAATAACCTTCCCCCCATACAACAATGCTGAGGTGTTCTGGGGTTTTCTCCATATGATCCAGGAGTTAAAGCTGGCTCTATGGATAAAGAGAGGCGTTATCTAGAATGGGGCGCTTCATGTGTCTCCCCAAATATAATAGGTCCCTTGGTAATAAGTTAACAGGGGATCTTCATTCTCTTATTGCATGTTTGAGTTAACTTTCCAATTAGACCCTCAAGGGGAATTCATTTTAATTTTTATTTTTTTTTTTTTTTTTAAAAGGTGGAGGGATGGCTCTTCCCCCCCCCAGCATTTTGGGTTATTTAACACCTTGTGAATAATCTATAACATCCATGTCATCACCACCGCAGAGACAGTTACTACTGTGGAACTGTTCCTAGAGGGGGTGTTCCCTCTCAAGTGGGTCTGTATCCATCTTCAGTGGGTCATATCCCACTTTCCTAGGAAGAAGGAGCTTCCCCCTTATCCTGGGACCAGGGCTGGAGATGGTCATATCTCCCCTAACAGTGGAAGAACGAATGTACATAGTTTTCTCCAAATGGAGACAGGTTAATAGACAAGGTTCTTGGCTGTTAATAAGAATGTTACATTTTGTTTATGCGTTTAATTCAAAAATGGATGGTGACAACTCTTATTACAAGTCATAATACATAGATACATAGACAATGTCGGCAGATAAGGGCCTATGGCCCACCCAGTCTGCCCATTTGAGCTTGTAAGTTCAGTTTGTTTTCCTAGAAGTCTATTTCCCCTTACCCCTGACCTCTAGAATTCCTTTATGTCTATCCCATGCATTCTTAAATCCCGTGATTGTTTCAGCCCCCACCACTTCCTCTGGCAGGGTGTTCCACTTGTCCACCACCGTTCTGTGAAGAAATTTTTCTCATGTTTCCTCTGAATAGTCCTCCAACTTCATCCCATGCCCTCTAGTCCTGGAACATCTTTTTCACTTAAAAATAGTGTTTTCCTGCACCCTGTTCCTCCCTGTAAGATACTTGTATGTCTCTATCATATCCCCTCTCTCCCTCCTCTCCTCCAGGGAGTACATGTTCAGTTCCTTTAACCTGACTTCATAGGACTTGTGATGCAATCCATGCACCATCTTTGTTGCCCTCCTCTGAACCTTCTCTACCTTATCTATGTCCTTACGTAGGTATGGTCTCCAGAACTGTACACTGTACTCCAGGTGGGGCCTCACTAGTGTCTTGTATAGCAGAATTATGACCTCCCTTAAAATAGAAATGGGTGGCAAAAACTCTGGAGAATGCGGGCATCGATCCCGCTACCTCTCACATGCTAAGCGAGCGCTCTACCATTTGAGCTAATTCCCCGATTTGCTGCTTCTTCGAATAATAACCCCTCCTAGGCCAGAAACACTGAAGACTACTATGTATTGGGATATCACTCGATCCAGGTTTTCTTAAAGGACCTCCGGATTTGGGGAGGGAAACATGGAGTATAATTTTTACCATTTACTTATGCCCTCTAGGGATACAACGATATTCTAGGCAAACAATTACAATATTTCCACTATGGGATTATGGTTAACGTACCGGTAAATATTTTCTCTCAGAATGTGAATGGCTTGCATTCCCCTGTTAAACAGTCTAGGATTATGCAGCACTTAGGAAAGCAGATCTATATTTATTTACAGGAATCTCACCTCTCATCAGCTGAACATTTAAAACTACACTGCGGAGGCCGATATTGGGTACTGGCATCCTCTCATCCAGGAGGACACAAGAGGGGAATGGCTATTTGAATTCCTACATCGACCCCACTAGAAATTCAGGACACTTATCTGGATCCGTAGAGTAGATATGCGATTCTTACGGGGTCTCTTTACTCCCAGACCGTAACCTTAGTTAATATTAATCTCCCCACAAAGGTCACTCCTGTAATATGGACCTTTCTACAGAGAGTTATGGAGAGGCTCAAGGGGTCTTAATTATAGGTGGAGATTTTAATATCTCCTTCCACCCACATTTTGGTTCTCTAACCCTTAGCCAAGTAGGCTATCTAAGGCAGCTAAATACTTAAAGCGAATTTTACCTTTTCACCAGGAATTCAATGAGTGATTGAAAAACTGGTGTGGAACTCAGGGTTTTGGCTTCATTGGGGACTGGGGAGCCACCTGGAGGATGCAGACCTATACTGGTGCGATGGTCTGCATCTGTCCCGGGGACCAGGATCCTAGGTGAGAGGTTTAAATGCTTCATTGGCAAGCATTTAAACTAGCCAAGGGGGGAGGCACTGAAAAGGAGCAGGGAAATCCGAGCCTCCCCCCACAAAACATGGTGATTAGTGAGGTAAACACCAAGGTACAGAAGTTATTAGGGAGTAGAACAGATTTAAATGTAAAAAAGGCAAAGGCAGTAAGGACAGAAATGGGGCTAAAGGGGTAAGGCTATCAAAAAGTGGAGGGTGATGAGTACCAATGCCCATAGTCTGTGTCTCCCTGAACTAGTGGCCTTGAGGAAGAGGGTTGCCTGGTTATTGTGGCAGTCGCAGAAACATGGCACACAGAGAACCATAACTGGGATGTCAACATACCAGAATACGCAATCTACAGGAGGGATAAGGAGGGTAAAAGAGGAGGAGGAGTAGCTCTCTATGTAAAGGAACGGATCAAAGCAACAGAACTAAAGAGTAAACAGGGAGCAGATGAGGCACTTTGGGTCACCCTGGAGATAGGAAATGGCACCACAATCCGTATGCGGGTTATATACAGATCCCCATCTCAGGGGGAAGGAATCGACAAGGAAATGATAGAAGACTTTCTTAGAATGGCAGAAAAAGGGGAGATACTGTTGATGGGGGACCTGAATATGCCAGATGTTAACTGGAGCACCTTTGCTGCAGGCACATCCAAGAGCAGGGTCATTCTTGATGCCTTACAGGGGGTATGCCTCCGATAGCTAGTATGGGAACCCACTCGGGAGGGAGCAATCTTAGACCTGGTACTTTCAAATGGGGATGGAGAAAGAATCTCAGATTTAGAAGTGGGTAGCCATCTGGGAACAAGCGACCACCAAACAGTGTGGTTCACGATAAACACAGCCATACAATCAAGCCATACAAAAGCAAAAGTACTAGACTTTAGAAGGGCTGACTTTGGGAAAATGAGAGAGTGCCTCAGAAAAGCACTAGCAAACAGGCAAGAAGGAGGGGTGGAGGAACAATGGGGAGTGATCAAAACAGCCATCACAGAGGTAACAAACCTTTGTGTAAAGCAAAATCAATAAAACACAACAAAAGGAAAAAAATGCAATGGTTCACAAAAGAGGTGGCAGGAAAGGTTAAGGAGAAAAGGACAGTATTCAGTAAATAAGGAAACATAGAAGGAGCAGGACAGAGAACTTTATCAGTTAAAGCAGAAAGAGGCTGGGAAGGCAGTCAGAATAGCAAAGACCCAAACCGAGGAAAGGATAGCCAATTCAGTTAAGAAGGGGGATAAGACCTTTTATAGGCACATTAGAGGGTGAAGAAAGATGAAAGGAGGGATACTGAAGCTTAATAAAGGGGAGGGAATGTGGGTAGAAGGTGACATTGAAAAACCGATGCTAACCGAACTAATATTTCTGCTCAGTATTCACAAAGGAAGGAGGAGGGGGAGTTACCTATATGACAGAAATGGGAAGGAAAGAGTTAATGGTTTGGATTCTGTAGGTGCCTTATTTTTTAGCAGTGTGGAAAAAATTACACTGAGGCTGAAATCCTCCAGCAGCAACCAGCTTGTGGAATTCCTAGCTGCTAGATAAGAGCTGGGTCATAAATCTCGAGTGGACATCTCCAGACACACACATACCTCGCAGACATGGACACAGGGCAGTTTGAATGGATTGGATCATTCAAATATAAACTTACGGTGAAAAGGGAATATAATTGGTCACCAATAGGTGTTCACTCTGATTGGGACAATTAAATACATACATGTTAGTTGGTTGGTGCATTTAAGGGGAGAATAGGAATGACCTAGTCTCCATAGGGTATATAAAGTTCTGTAAGACAGAGAACTCTTCTCTGTTGCCTTTGGAAAGCTGGGAGGGGAAACATAAGCTTGGAGCCTACCCTTGTAGCTATGTCCGTGGGAGCTGGCAGTTAGAACAGGGTCCAGTGTCTCTTGTAAGGACAGGAAAGGGTAAGTTTAGTGATAGCATATTTCAGTAATAGCCGCCTTCTTTTGCCATCTGTTATTTAAAAAACATTTGTTTACTTTTCCTGTATCAGTGTTATTCTCTTGTGTTGTAAATACAATTCCTGTAAATGCTCATTGCACTTTCTGTTAAGTAAAAGCTATTTATTTGCTCAACAGTTGCGACTCTGATGTCATTTTTCTAAGATAAGATTTGGTTTTCCACTGGCTAAGGTAAACCCTGTGTAGCATCCGCCACCTGAAAGAGACACACTACCAGACTTTAACTTGTGCAATTGCACGTGTGATTATTCAAGTCTGTACACTTGAAAGAGGTGCCGGAAGGAAAGTCCAGCTGGTGGCAGCGAATACCCGAGGACACACACCTATCTAAAAGCTGTTTCAGTCCAGAGGGAGAGGTGGGTTGTCACATATTGGTTGGCAGTGGTGGGGTGATGATAGCGGACTGTGTAGCACACTGATACAGAGTTTGCCAGTGGAACAGTTACCTTAGCATTGCAAAACAGGATATACAAGAGGATACATTTGTACAACAGTTTTATTAGTTTCTAGATAGCACAGTACAGTGTAGCAGTACAGAATGAGCTCCACGGAGTATGACTCACTTACTGTGCCACAGCTTGTTGAAAGGTGCCAGGAAAAGGGGATTCAGCTTGAAAGTCTAAAGCAGAAGAAAAAGGCAGATCTCATAGCTACTCTCTTGGCACATGATCTGAAGCAGACAGTCGCTGGGGGTGAGTCAGAAACTGAGGCAGCAGATCCCCCAAACCAGCTTGAGGCACTGCAACTGCAGCTATTGCTGCAAGACAAGGCACTGGAGGCGAAAAGACTGGATGATGAAGCAAAAGCAAGAAGGTTGGAAGCAGAGAAAGAACTTGAAGAAAAGAGATTGGCAGAGAGAGAAAGAACGTGAAGACAGAGAGAAAGAATGACAGCATGAACTCCAGAGACAACAGCACGAGAAGGAGATGATGACCCTCTGCAGTCAGCAAACCGTGAGTAATGGTGGAGTGAGTTTACCCCATGAAGCCAAAATGAATTCTAAATTGTTCCCTCAGTTTAAAGAGGGAGATGACCTTGATTTATTTTTAAGGTCATTTGAGAGAGTATGCAATCAAATAGAATTGATTAAGGCTTCCTGGTCAACTTATCTCACACCCTTGGTGACGGGGAGAGCATTGAATGCATTTGCTAAAATGAGTAATGAAGACTATGCGGATTATAATAAAGTGAAAACAGTGTTGTTGAAATGTTTTGAATTAACTCCTGAGGCTTATAGAAGAAAATTTAGGGAGTTAAAGAAAAGCCCAGAAGACAGTTATGCAGAACTGCAGATTAAACTGTATACTTACCTTGATAGGTGGATGGAGGGGGCTAAAGCAACTACTGTGGAACTGATTAAAGATGTATCGATGAGAGAACAATTCCTTAAAATTGTACCGGAGGACATGCGTGTATGGCTCATAGACAGGGCATGCGCCTCTTCCACAGAGGTGGCAGAAAGCAGCGAGTATCTGTCTAGCCGGCCACACACACAACGCAAGTCTTATGGTGTGGGGGCAACACATGGGTATAAGGGATCCCATGGGGGGCAGCCCAAAGGAAATCAGCCTGCATCTGAGCCCAAAGTAGAGCCCTCTGGTTCTAAAGGGACTCAAGAAATAGGTCCCAAGAAATGTCATAGTTGCAATCAAGTGGGACACTTGAGATACAACTGCCCTCAGAAACTGGTTAAGGGGTAGAAATATGGGGGTGGGGGTGATCAAAAGGGCACTGGTGTGTTTGTAGGGTGTGTCCAGTCTGAAGAACAACTCTCCTCTGATGGGAATCTGCATCCCATTACAGCTAATGGAATAGTAACACAGGGACTGTGGGACACAGGTGCGAACATCTCCCTGGTAAGGCAAGATCTCATTTAGGGCAGAGCAGATCCTGCCTGGAAATACTCAAAGGTCAGGGCATTCACAGGGGCTACAGTCCCATTACCAATGGCTAGAGTCTTCCTGAGCTGGGAAGGGGCCATGTAGAAAAGGAGGTGGGAGTTGTAGAGCACCTACCTGTAAGTATGATGTGGGGAAGGATTTGGACCCCAGTAAAAACTGGTGTGTGTTGTAACTTGTAGTCAGGCACAAGGGCAAGCTTCTGAGGGGTGGGGTTGACTCTGGGTGGTCCAACCACACCTCAGCAACTAAGGAAGTGTCCAGCACAGGGCAGGGCTGGCTAGAAGCTGCAGTCCAGAACCCCAGTCACAACTAGAGGAGCTCTACAGGACTTCCTTCAGAGGGGCACTGGGAAGGGTCAGGCGAGGGCAGCTGGGTGCTGCTGTGCGTGACCCTACCCTGAAAAACTGAGGGAAATAGCTCATAGGAGCTGAGCATTCTCGGGGGGGTAGAGAGTCCATTTACTGGGACAATGGGCTGTTGTACAGAGAATGTACAACAGAGGAAGGGATAGATGGTGAGGTACTCCAGCAGCTGGTAGTCCCTAAGGTTCACCATCAGCAGCTTTTGGCCCTTGCACATGATATCCCTTTTTCAGGGCACTTGGGGGTGAGGCGCATGAAAAAGTGCCTCACCAACAATTTCTTCTTGCCTGGTATTGGCAAGGATTTGGCAAATTATTGCCGGACTTGTCCCCAGTGCCAGTGGGTAGGAAAAATGGGGGACAAGACCAAGGCAGCTTTGGTGCCCCTGCCCATTATTGATGAACCCTTCAAGAGGGTAGCAGTGGACATAGTGCGGCCATTGAGCACCCCAAGTCGCACTGGCAAGCAGTATATCCTGGTAGTTGTAGACTATGCCACTAGATACCCAGAGGCAATGGCCCTAACATCCTCTGAGGCAGAACCAGTGGCAGATGCACTGTTGGGAATATTTAGCTGGGTGAGCTTTCCCCAGGAGATACTGTCAGACTGGGGTGCCAATTTTATGTCAGGATTAATGAGTAACTTGTGGGAGAAGTGTGGGGTAAAGCAGCTCAAAACCTCCCCATACCATCCCAAGCTAATGGTCGGGTGGAGCGGTTTAATTCAACCCTTAGGACCATGCTAAGGACTTTTGCTGACCAGCATAAGTGGGACTGGGACAAATATTTGCCTCACCTCCTATTTGCATACAGGGAAGTCCCATAGGAGTCCACAGGGTTCTCACCTTTCGAGCTCCTGTTTGGTCATAGGGTACGGGGGACACTAGATTTGATTCAGGATGAATGGGAGGGTGACCGTGCCTACCAAGGGTGAGTCTGTTGTTGAGTATGTCCTGAACTTCAGGACCCGCCTTAGGGAGCTCATGGGGTTTGCTCAGGAGCACCTGGCCACTGCACAACAGCGGCAGAAAGTCTGGTATGACCTTGGGGCCCGAGCCAGAGAGTATGAGGTGGGACAGCGAGTGATGGCACTCATCCCTGTCCAACAGAATAAATTACAGGCAGCATGGGAGGGGCCATTCTCCATTGTCCAAAAGGTTAGTGACGTCAATTACATGATACAGCTACCAGACAGGAGATGCAAACAAAGGTGTATCATGTTAACATGCTGAAGCCCTACCATGACAGGAGGAAATAGTCCTAAGCTGTATGCAATGCTCAGAGGGAGGAAACTGAGGTAGATCCCACTAAGTGGATCTACTTGAGAAAGCAAGGGTTCATCCTCTGTGGACAGCCTTACCGTCTCAGAACAGCCGACACTAGTCCAGGTGCAAGAAATTAGGGGTGTGCTGCGAGAATTTGAAGACATGTTCACAGGGAAACCAGGGTACACCACGATGGCAGAGCACCATGTGGATACAGGGACCCAGGATCCTGTGAAACAGTCCCCCTGCAGGGTACCTGAGCATGTTAAGCAGACTGTGAAAGAGGAGCTCAAAGAGATGCTGGAACTGGGGGTAATCCAGGAATCTAGTAGCCCTTGGGCATCACCCATGGTACTCATCCCCAAAAGGGATGGCACCACACGATTCTGCATGGACTACCGGAAGCTTAACAGCTGCATGGAGTCTGATGCTTATCCCATGCCCAGAACCCTGGAGCGACTGGGGGGAGCCAAGTATTTGACCACAATAGACCTAACAAAGGGCTATTGGCAGGTACCTCTGACCCCTGCGGCTAGGGAAAGATCAGCATTTGTTACTCCATTTGGTTTAAACGAATTTAAGGTAATGCCATTTGGAATGAAAAATGCACCTGCAACCTTTCAATTCTTGTGGATCACATTCTGTCTGGGGTAGGTGGGTTTGCATTGGCTTATATGGATGATATAGCTATATACAGCCAGACATGGGATGAGCACATCAAGAATGTGCGGGATGTGTTACACAGGTAAAAGAAGGCACGTCTGACAGTCAAGGCAGAGAAGTGCCAGATAGGTATGGCAGAAGTATCCTATCTTGGGCACCGGGTGGGTAGTGGACACATCCGTCCGGAGCCTGCCAAGGTTGATGCCATCCTGGCCTGGCCTACTCCTACCACAAAGAAACAAGTCAGGGCATTTCTAGGGACAGCAGGATACTACCAAAGGCTTGTTCCCTGCTACAGTGATCTGGCTAAGCCCCTGACAGACTTAAAGAAGGGAAAGCCAGATACAGTGAAGTGGTCAGAAGGCTGTGAGGCCACTTTTCAGGAGTAAAAAAAGGCCTTAAGCAGCCCAGCTGTATTGGCTAGCCCCAATTATAGTCTAAAGTTTATGGTCCATGTGGATGCCTCAGATCATGGGCTGGGGGCTGTGCTGAGCCAAGTTACCCAGCAGAGGGAGGAGCACCCAGTTGTCTACCTCAGCTGGAGGCTTTTGCCCAGAGAGGAGGCATACGTCACAATTGTGAAGGAATGCTTGGGAATAGTGTGGTCCCTTCAGAAGCTGCAGCTTTACCTATATGGGAGAGAATTTACTGTGGTCACAGATCATAATCCCCTGATTTGGCTTCATAGGTCCAGTGGACAAAATGGTAAACTACTACGCTGGAGTTTGGTACTGTAGGCATACAACATGACCGTCCATACAGCATCATAGTGGCAAACAAAATGCAAATGCAGATGGGCTATCTAGGCAGGGCTAATGGCCTGGCTGGATACTTTTGGGCAGTTCCCAGTAATTGTATGAACGGCTGTGTCACTTCGGGTAGCCCAAGGGACATGCCTTCATTATCGGGGGGGGGGGAGATGTGACAGAAATGGGAAGGAAAGAGTTAATGGTTTGGATTCTGTAGGTGCCTTATTTTTTAGCAATTTGGAAAAAAATACACTGAGGCTGAAATCCTCCAGCAGCAACCAGCTTGTGGAATTCCTAGCTGCTATATAAGAGCTGGGTCATAAATCTCGAGTGGACATCTCCAGACACACACAGACCTTGCAGACACAGACACAGGTCAGTTTGAATGGATTAAATCATTCAAATATAAACTTAAGGTGAAAAGGGAATATAACTGGTCACCAACAGGTGTTCACTCTGATTGGGACAATTAAATACATACATGTTAGTTGGTTGGTGCATTTAAGGGAGAATAGAATGACCTAGTCTCCATAGAGTATATAGGTTCTGTAAGACAGAGAACTCTTCTTTGTTGCCTCTAGAAAGCTGGGAGTGGAAACATAAGCTTGGAGCCTACCCTTGTAGCTGTCTGTGGATCTGGCAGTTAGAACAGGGTCCAGTGTCTCTTGTAAGGACAGGGAAGGGTAAGTTTAATGATAGCATATTTTAGTAATAGCCTTCTTCTTTTGCCATCTGTTATTTAAAAACATTTGTTTACTTTTCCTGTATCAGTGTTATCCTCTTGTGTTGTGAATAAATTTCCTGTAAATGCTCATTGCACTTTCTGTTAAGTAAAAGCTATTTATTTGCTCAACATTTGTGACTCTGATGTCAGTTTTCTAAGGTAAGATTTGGTTTTCCACTGGCTAAGGTAAACTCTGTGTAGCATCCGCCACCTGAAAGAGACACACTACCAGACTTTAACTTGTGCAATTGTACGTGTGATTATTCAAGTCTGTTCACTTGAAAGAGGTGCTGGAAGGAAAGTCCGGCTGGTGGCAGCGAATACCCGAGGACACACACCTCTCTAAAAGCTGTTTCAGCCCAGAGGGAGAGGTGGGTTGTCACAACCTAAACCAAACAACAGAAACACTCTGAAGACAGGGGTCGATACCAGTCCATTTACAGAAGAAAGGGTTCTGAAAAAACTAATAAAATTGAAGGTGGACAAAGCAATGGGGCCTGATGGGATTCACCCAAGAATTCTAAAAGAACTACAGACCAGTTAGTTTGACCTCAGTGGTAGGGAAAATGATGGAATCACTTCTGAAGAAAAGAATTGTTGAGTACCCAGAGGCCAGTGAGGCACAGGACCCAAGGCAGCATGGATTCACTATGGGAAGGTCATGTCAGATGAATCGAATAGATTTCTTTGACTGGGTGACCAAAGTAGTAGACCAGGGAGGGACTGTGGACATGGCATACCTAGATTTTAGCAAGGCATTTGATACAGTCCCATACAGAAGATAGCCAGCCTTGGAGTGGGTTCCAAGGTGGTAGCCTGGATAAAAAATTGGCTAGACAACAGGATGCAAAGGGTAGTAGTAAATGGAGTACACAGTGAAGAAAGGAGGGTTACTAGCGGGGTACCGCAGTGTTAAGTACTGGGACCGGTCCTTTTTAATGTCTTTATAAGTGACATTGCAGAGGAACTGGAAGGAAAAGTATCTCTCTTTGCAGATGACAAAGATCTGCAACAGGGTTGATGCACAAGATGGAGAGGAAAGGATGAGAAGGGACTTGGCAAGGTTAGAAGAATGGTCAAATGTATGGCAGCTCAGATTCAATGCAAAGAAGTGCAAGGTAATGCACATGGAAAACAAAAACCCAGGGGAAGTGTACACAATGGATGGTGAGTTACTGAGAACAGTAAAAATAGAAAGGGACCTGGGGGTAATTATATCAGATGACCTAAAGGTGGGCAAGCAATGTGAGAAGGCAGTAAGGAAGGCTGGTGGGATACTGGGATGCATGGGAAGAGGCATCAATTATAGAAAACAGGAAGTTGTTATCCCTCTGTAGAGACAGTTAGTGAGACCCATCTGGAGTACTGTGTGCAGTTCTGGAGACCCCATCTCCGCAAAGACATAGAGTGGAGGCTGTCCAGAGGAGGGCAACCAAAATGGTGCAGGGTCTGCACCAGAAGACATATGAAGAAAGACTAAAGGAGCTTAATATGTATACTCTTGAGGAAAGAAGGGAGAGAGGGGACATGATAGAAACTTTCAAGTACCTCAATGAAATTAACAAAGTCCAAGAGCGTAGCATCTTCCAGAAAAAGAGATATGCAAGAACAAGGGGGCACAATTTGAAGATAGAGGGGGACAGCTCAGGGGTAATGTAAGTATTTTTTCACTGAGAGGGTTGTGGATGCATGGAACAGCCTCCCTGAGGAGGTTGTGGAGTCAAGAACAGTGGGGACTTCAAGAATGCATGGGACAGGCATAGGCAGTCCTAGTGGGGGTAGAGGAAGTAAGCTGTTGATTAACTAGGATCTGTAATTTATCTGTTAGGTAGGAAAATGGGTAGACTAGGTGGGCCAAGCGTCCCCATCTCCGTCACAATTCTATGTTTCTGTGTAAGCCGAGAGAAATACCTAAGGCAGCTAAATACTTGAAAGGGAATTTACCTTTTGGGCATAGAGGACAAAAAGAGGAGGTGGGGGATGTAGTATTCACAAAAGAGGAGGTGGGGGACATGCCTAATCCAATTAACAGAAACACTCTGGATGAGGGGTTAATCCCAGTCCTTTCACAGAAGAAAGGGTTCTGAAAGAACTCCTAAAACTGAAGGTGGACAAAGCAATGGGGACAGATGGAATTCACCCCAGAATTCTAAAAGAATTAAGCAGAGAACTAGTGACACTACTGACTACCCTTTTTAACAAATCATGGGAGGATGGTGTAGTACCTGAGGACTGGAGGAAGGCAGATGTGATCCCCTTCACAAAAGTGAGACCAAGACAGAGGCAGGAAACTACAGGCCTGTCACTTTGACCTCTGTGGTAGGAAAGTGATGGAATCACTTCCTGAAGGAAAAAATTGTTGAGTACCTAGAGAGCCAGTGGGGCACAAGAACCAAGGCATAAAGACATTAAAAAGGACTGGACCCAGTACTGAAACCTGTGATACCCCACTAATAACCCTTCTTTCTTCAGAGTGGACTCCATTTACAATTACTTTCTGTGATGTGTTGTCCAGCCAATGTTTTACCCAGGCTATCACCCTTGGACCCACTCCCAGGCTGGTTAATTTGACTATTAATCATGCTGGGGCTCACAGCGGGAAGGTCATGTCAGATGAATCTAATTGATTTCTTTGACTGGATTACCAAAGTAGTATACCAGGGAGGGGCTGTGGACATGGCCTACCTAGACTTTAGCAAGGCATTTGACACAGTCCCACACAAAAGATTAATAGTTAAATTAACCAGCCTGGGAGTGGGTCCAAGGGTGGTAGCCTGGGTAAAACATTGGCTGGACAACACGTCACAGAAAGTAATTGTAAATGGAGTCCACTCTGAAGAAAGAAGGGTTATTAGTGGGGTATCACAGGTTTCAGTACTGGGTCCAGCCCTTTTTAATGTCTTTATAAGTGACATTGCAGAGGGACTGGAAGGAAACATGCCTCTTTGCAGATGGCACAAAGATCTGCAACAGGGTTGATACACAAGGAGGGGTGGAAAGGATAAGAAGGGACTTGGCAAGGTCGGAGGAATGGTCAGATATGGCAGCTTGGATTCAATGCAAAGAAGTGCAAAATAATGCACCTGGGAAACAAAACCCAGGGAAGATTACACAATGGGGCGGAGTAGTAACAACAACAAAAATGGAAAGGGACCTGGGGGTAATCGTATCAGATGACCTTAAGGTTGGCAAGCAATGTGAGAAGGTGGTAGGGAGGCCTGGGGGGGATACTAGGATGTATAGGGAGAGGTATCAGCAGCAGAAAACAGGAAGTTATCCTCTGTACAGACAGTTGGTGAGACCCCATCTGAGTACTGTGTCCAGTTCTGGAGACCCCATCTTCACAAGGACATAGACAGGATGAAGGCAGTTCAGCGGAGGCAACTAAAATGGTGCAGGGTCTGCAAGAGAAGCTATAAGAGGAGAGACTAAAGGAGCTTAATATGTATACCCTTGAGGAAAGGAGGAGAGGGAACATGACAGAAATGTTTAGGTACCTCAATGGAATTAAAGTCAAGAGGGTAGCATCTTTCAGAAAAGATGTGCAAGAACAAGGGGACACAATTTGAAGATGGGGGATGGCTCAGGGGCAATGTGAGGAAGTATTTTTTTCACAGAGAAGGTGGTGGATGTATGGAACAGCCTTTCTGAGGAGGTTGTGGGGTCTAAAACTGTGGGAGAATTCAAGAATGCATGGGACAGACATAAGGCAATTTTTGTGGGGAGGCAGGAAGAAATAGGCTGTTGGTTAAATAGAATCTGCAGCTTGTCCTCTAGGTAGGGAAATGGGCAGACTAGCTGGGCCAAGCGGTCCTTATTTGCCATCAAAGTTTATGTTTCTATGAGGATACCTGGAGAAGAATATTTTCATCTGTCCCAGGGTACACCTTTTTTTCTGGGAGACATAACACATACTCAAGACTAGATTATTTTTTCATTACAGGGGAACATGTTAGTCCAGTACAGGACATTTAAATTGAGCCAAGTGTATTATCGGACCACAATCCATTAATTCTTAAAATGAATCTGGTCAAACAAAAGAAATTCAGGTTTTGGAGGTTCATGCTTTCCTTCTTAGGTATCATGAGTTCCAGGACTACCTTTGGGAACGCATTCCATAAGTAATTCAGAACAATTCTACTCCTGAATTCTCCCATCTGATTCAGTGGGATGCTTTAAAAGCAGTTTTACAAGGTGAGATACTGGAATATGCTTCCCAAAAACAAAAGGAGACGAATGCTAGGCTTAATTATTTAACAGACCACCTAGCTTCATACTAACTCTTATATAGACAAGGCGATACAGCTCTTCAACGACGGATTAGAAGTTTAAAGAAGAAATACAAAACATACTAGATTTTGGAACTCTCCAGAGCCTGAATTATTTAAGACAGTATAACTATTGGGGGGGGGGGGGGAGAAGAGGAGCTTGGGTTTTGGCTTGGAAATTAAGAACCAATAAATGGGCCTCTACTAGTTTAAAAATAAAATCTACTATATCGGCCACAACTAGCTATAAGGAAGCACAAATCAGGCAGGTTTCACACCATTTTCTGAGTCTTTATATGCAGCCCCTCAGCCACCCTGATACAAGATAAAGTAATACCTTCATTCTTGGATAAGCTTCACTTGCCTAAGTTATCTGAGTTCCATAAACAACTGTTGGAGTGACCAATTAGACCTGAAGAGATACTCCAACAGGTAAAAGATTTAAAACGCTTGAAATGTGTGGCCTGGTGGTGCTGAGGGTTGAGGCGCTGCTCTCCTATCCTGGGGAGGGATGTAGGCTTCCACCGCTCTGTAGTGGGCCCTGGGGATGCCCAGAGATACTGCTAGAGCCAGTGCAATGAAGGGAGGAGTGCAGTGGTCAGTGCTAGACGTCACTGCACGTCTGCACTCCTAGGGAACAAAGGAGGAAAAACTAGCAGCATCACTTGCAGCAGCTTGATGGTCGCAGCTTCCTGAGCCCTGCAGTGGCCCGGGAGTGACCTCACATGCCGGTATTGGATCCTGGCCTGGTGTGGGGACTAAAGGGGGGGGCCCTCTCATGGGTACAGCAGCATATGCCAGCTGGTGTGTGTGTGTGTGGGGCACCCCGATGGGTCATTGGGGGAAGCGTAGCGGTGTCTGGATGTAAGGCAGAGTGGTGGCTGCACAGGAGGGAAAAATAAAGTAGTGATAAAAAAAAAAAACAAACAAAAAAACAAAAACCTTGAAACGTCCCAACCCGGATGTTTTTGGTCCGGAATGGTATAAAACCTTTATCCCTCAGCTACTTCCCAGTTTTCTATTGGCTTGTCGAGCAGTGGCAGAGGGAGACTCCCCCCACCCTCCTGGAGTTATGCTGTTCTTTCTCCCCTACTTAAACCTGAGAAGGACCCTACTCTTCCATCATCCCAGAACCCTATTTCAATTTTGAATGTGGACTACAAAATATTTATGGCCATTTAGGCCAAACGGCTGGAACCTATACTTCTTCAGTTAATACAACAGTACCAATCAGGTTTTATAAAACAGAGAAGCACATCTGATAATTTACACTGAGTCCTATTACTGCTGGAGTATATACATGCCAGAAAAATCCCTTCTACTACAATAAGTTTAGATGCAGATCAAGTGTTCAATAGGGTGGGGTGGGATTCCTGTGGGCTACCCTTTCAAAGTGTTCTTTCCCGGATTTGTTTCTTGCATGTCTGAAATATATTTATATCCATCCTAAGGCCTACATTCGAGTTAATGTTTCTTTATCCCAACCAATACAAATACAAAGGGGCACGAGACAGGGATGCCCTTTATCCCCACTACTTTTTGCTCTTTACATTAAGCCCCTAGCTGAGACTAATTGGAGGAATGTTCAGATTGAGGGGGTCCCTGTGGGTCAGAGAGAACATAAGGCGGCATTGTTACGAACATATGAAATTTGCCAGCAGATAAAGGCCTAGAGGTCTATCAAGTCTGCTTGAATGTGCAGCTAGCACCCCTTATTCTGCAGCTGCCCTCCCTTCCACCCTTCCCCTACATTAACCCTCCCTTGTCCTGTCCCATCCCATCCTCATTTGAAGCAGTCCGCTGTTCTACTACATACCACTTCAGCAGGTAATGCACTCCACCCAGCTACCACCTTCTGTAAAAGTGTCTCCTCATCTTCCTCCTGAACCTTCCCTGCTCCAGTCTCATCATGGCCCCGTGTCCCTCCCTCCCTTACTTTGAACAGCCCTCTGTACCAGTCTTGTTTATTCCTTTCATGTATTTAAAGGTTTCAATCATGTCACCCCGTCTCTCCTCCAGTGAGTACATGTTCAACTCCTTCAACCTCCTCTGTGTGATAAGTCCCCCAGCCCCTTGATCATCTTTGTCGCTCTGTGCTGCACCTTCCAGTAACTAATGTCCTCTTCAGATACGGACGCCAGTACTGCATGCAGTACTCCAAGTGTGGTCTAACTAATGACCTATACAGTGGCAGAATCACCTCCTCCTCCTCGAGGATATACCCTTGCAATACAACCCAGTATTTTGTTGGCCTTTGCAGCTGCCTTCCTACATTGTGCAGAGTTGTTCATTGACCCTGTAATGAGCACACCCAGATCCTTCTCCACCTCTGTCTGGGCTAGCTGCACTCACAGAAACATAAACATTGATCGGCAGATAAGGACCACTTGGCCCACCCAGTCTGCCCATTTCCTTACCTACTGGATAAGCTGCAGATTCTAGTTAACCAACAGCCTGTTTCCTGCAACCCCCCACTATAATTGCTTTGTGTCTGTCCCTTGCAAGTTTGAATTCCCCCACTGTTTTAGACCCAACAACCTCCTCAGGAAGGCTGTTCCATGTATCCACCACTCTCTCTGTGAAAAAGAATTTCCTCACATTACCCCTGAGCTGTCCCCTCTCTATCTTTAAACTGTGCCCCCTTGTACTTACACATCTCTTTTTCTGAAGGATGCTACCCTCCTGGACTTTGTCGATTCCCTTGAGGTACTTGAACATTTCAATCATGTCCCCCATGTCCCTCCTTTCATCAAGGGTATACACATTAAGCTCTCTCAGTCTCTCCTCATATGGTTTCTGATGTAGACCTTGCACCATTTTAGTTGCCCTCCTCTGGACTGCTTCCATCCTGTCTATGTCCTTGCATAGATGAGGTCTCCAAAACTGCACACAGTACTCACTCCCCCTAGCTGGCAACTCCTCCTTGGGTTCTTCATCCCAAAATGCAGCACCTTGCACTTTTTGGCATTAAAGCCAAGTTGCCAGGTGTCTGACCAGGTTTCAAGCTTTGCCAGATCATCCTGCAACTCCTGCCATCCCCCTAGGTCATCCACCACAGCGCCTACCTTGGTATCATCAGCAATAGACTGATCTTGCTCTTGATGTCCCATGATATGTCTGCAATGAGTATCCCAAACGACACCAGTCCCAACACCGAGCCCTGTGGAACACAGCTTGTCACTGCCTTTGGGTGTGAGAGCTCTCCACCCACCACCACCCTCTGTTGCCTTCCTGCAGCCAGTTTCCTACCCATCTCACCAGCTTGCACCCACCCTGTGCCTACTAACTTCCTTCCAGCCTTCCATGTGGCACTGAGTCGAATGTCTTACTGAAATCCAGATACAGGACATCCACTGTATGGCCACTGTCCAGTTGCCTAGTTACCCAGTCAAAGAACTCGACCAGGTTTGTTTGGCAGGATCTGCCACATATGAAGCCATGCTGTCTGCTGTCCTGTAGTCCTTTGGCCTCTAGGAGGGCCACTAGCCTCTCCTTCAGAATAGTCTCCATTAGCTTACCCACGATGGATGTGAGGCTCACTGGTCTGTAGTTTCCCGGTTCATCCTTGGGGCCACTCTTGTGGAGGGGCACCACATGAGCCATCCTCCAGTCCTGAGGTACACACCCCGAATGCAGTGAGGCATTAAATAGGTCTGCCAAAGGTCCTGCAAGGACCTCTGCCAGCTCTTTCAGTACCCTGGGGCGAATGCCATTTGGGCCTGGTGTCTTGTCCACCCTCAATGCCTTCAAACCCTCTTAAACTCTGCTCTCCACGATTTCCCCATCTGTCACCTCTTCCCCATCTGCTTCAGCCATTTCTCCCACCTTGGGTGTCACCCCCCTATTCTCTTTAGTAAATACTGAGCAGAAGTACTCATTTAGTGCTTCCGCCTTATCGCACCCTGCTTCCACCCAACTCTCCTCCTTCCTAAGTCTTACTATGTGGTCCTTACAGCTCCTTTTCTCCCTGTTGTACTTAAAGAAGTCCTTCTCCCCGTTCTTAATGCCTTGTGCCGGCCTGAGTTCCATAGATGCTTTGGCTCCCCTTACTGCCCTTGTCACCTCCTTCGACTCTGTCAAGTACTACTCCCTGTCCTCCCCCTCCCTGTTTTCTTGAACCTCCTAAAGGCAGCTCTTATCCTCCTTACCTTTTCCATGACCTCCTTGCTCAACCAGATCGGTTTCTTAGCCCTAGCCTTCTTGCTCTGGGCTTTGCAGCAGGTTTTGGTTGCCTCCACTATCCCCAGCTTTATGAGCTCCCGCCTCTGGTTAGTGTCCATACTGGGTTGAATTCTGGCAAGGTACCCTTTTACCACTTCCCCCATCCTCCCAAAGTTGGCCCTCCTGAAGTCCAGCACCACTGTGCCAGATTCCACTCCTTCCTTGCCCATATCCAATGTGAGCCATACTGAGTGGTGGTCACTCCCTGACAGCGGTTCATCCACTGTAAGTTCTCTTACAAAGTCCCCATTTGCCAGCACAAGGTCAAGGGTATTCCCTAATCTGGTTGGTTCACTGACCATTTGCAGCAGAAAGCGGTCCTGGAAGGCATCCAGCAGTACCTGCTCCCTTTTGTTCCTGGTTGTTGGGGTACTCCAGTCCACTCCTGGCATGTTGAAGTCCCCCACAATCACCACACTACCCTTCTCACAGGTCCTCTGGATCTGTCCCGCTAGTTCCCTGTCTAACTCCTCCGTCTGAGATGGTGGCCTGTACACCACTCCCATTCTAAGAATCCTATTCTTGAAATCCTGGATTTGCATCCAAAGTGACTCCATACTACCCTCCTCCCCTTTCTCCTTACACACTTCAGTCCTTCCTTCACATACAGTGCCACCTCCCTCCTTTCCCAATCACCCGTCCCTACAAAATAACCTGTACCCTGGTACAGACAGGTCCCAATCATTGTATTAGGTGGCCCATGTTTCCATGATGGCTGCAATGTCCGACTCTCCCTCTGTCATGAGAACCTGTAACTCTGCAGTTTTCCTCCCAAGGCTCCTAGCATTAAGGATAACCACCTTCCACCCTTTTCTCCCACTCCATCCTGTCCTCCTTTCCTGGCATCACCAACAGTATCTACCATTTGTCCTTTGTCACTGTTATGGGGGTAAGCTCATATGGTTTCCCAACCTGTGGTCTCTGCATATCTCTTCCCCAACTGCCACCCCCACTCCTAGTTTAAATTCCCAACTTCCTCTCGTACTGCTCCATCCTCTGTTTCAACACTTTCTTTCCTTCCTCACTCAAGTGTAGTCTGTCCTTGGTATAGAGACTACTGTCCTGCCAGGTCCCTCTCCCCACTAACAGCCCATATCCTTTAGCACAACACCAGGTTCTTAGCCATCCATTAAATTCCTCTATTCTCAGCTTTCTTGTTGTGCTTGCCTTTGGCACCGAAGTATCTCTGAAAAGTTACTGATCTCCCCACCTCACATAATTGTGCTAGTTCTTCAAACCTCCTCTGGACTGTATCTACTGTCTTGTCAGCCAGGTCGATTTGTCCCAAGATGTATATTAAATGAGGCTTGTCCCTACTCCTTCTAGCATATTTCAGAACAGACTATCCCACCCTTTCCGCCGTCATTCCTGACATGGCCTCCACCCAAATGCGACTATGCCTCTCCCCCTTGCTACCCCACCTAACTCCTCTTAGTATTGAGTCGCCCAGCATTAAGATTCCACCCCTCTTACTCCTTGCTTGCTTCCATTCATCTCCCTCTCTCATTTCCAGCTCCTCTTCTTCCTCCTGCACATTATTTCCTCCTTTCACCCCTGTTGCAATTCTCCCAGTAGAACTTCCCCCTGCTCCAGTTTGGTCCAGGCATTTATCAATTACTCCTCTAATTTCATCAATTCCCTCCTCCACCTTCTTCCTCTCTAGCAGAGCACAACTATTTTCTGAAGGCCCTTCACAAATGCCCACTCCCTCTCTCTTCATAGTAACCTGTTCTCTCCTTTCCACTCCATGACTTTTGCCACTTCTTCGCCTCCCCTCACAAGTCCCTATCTCCTCCTTCCATTTGTCTTTTGTCTCCTGACCTGGTTTCCCGGCAATTGCTCTTCCTGGCCTGGGTCCTTTGTCTCTGCTTTCCTTCTTCTGACCCTCTCCTCACCACTGCTGGCTTAAATCACCCTCCCTCATCTCCTCTTCTTCATCCCTCCAGTATTGGGCTAAACCCACCCCCAATCTGCCTTGCCAGTCTTCATTCCTCCTGCAGACCCTCAATCTCCTTCTAAGTTTTTTTATGTGGTTGCACACTAAACATCCTCCCACACTCCAGGCAATTTTTAGAAAGACTGGTGCACCGCAATTGTTGCAGCCTACCACCCTTCTCATTGCTGTTGTTGCCCACCAGCGACCCCCCAACTTTCCAGATGCAGGATACCAAACACTCCCCCAAGTCTCCCCTCTCCCTCCTCTATCAGTGCAAAACATTTTCTTTATTTCCTGTACCTCCTTTGTTGCACACATTTAGATATATTGAGCAACTGCTTTTAGTATTCCTATCCTTCCTATCCACACTCAAACAGACTTTAAGTAGCCATTACACAACCTTCTTCAACTCCTACTCCTCCTTTCCCAATGCAATAACAATGTGAAGAAATAATAATGAAAGCTCCTAGATTTGCATTTACTTCCCTTCCACTGAGAGAGCAGTCACCTCTTCGCTTGCTGCTGTTCCCTTCCTGGTATGCCCCTCCTATTCCACACCCCCTGCTATACCAAGTGTTTAGCTCCTGCCAATCATATTTAACAGGGCATATAATCAAGTCACAGGGGGGAGGGAGGTGAGCACTACTCCCTTCACAAAAGAAAGGGTCCTACAAGACCTTGCTAAGCTCAGGGTGGATAAGGCAATGGGACCTGATGGCATACATCCCAGGGTACTTAAGAAGCTAAAGGAGGAACTAGCAGAGCCATTAGCAGAATTGTTTAGTGAGTCTCTGAGCACAGGAGAGGTCCCAGAAGACTGGAGAAGGGCTCATGTGATCCGCTCCACAAGAGTGGTAGCAGGGAGGAGGTGGGGAACTACAGACCGGTCAGTCTTACCTCAGTAGTGGGCAAGATTATGGAGGCACTCCTTAAGGAAAGGATAGTGCAACACCTGGAATCCATAGGGGCACAGGATCCAAGACAGCATGGGTTTACAAAAGGAAGGTCCTGTCAAACTAATCTCATAGATTTCTTTGACTGGGTAACCAGAGTGGTAGACCAAGGGGGAGCAGCTGATGTCGCCTACAAAGATTCTGACACTGTTCCACATAGAAGATTGATAAATAAGCTGGGTAGGCTCGGGGTGGGTCAGAAGTTGGTCAACTGGGTGGCAAACTGGTTGACAGACAGAAAACAGAGAGTGGTGGTAAATGGTATACAGTCAGAAGAGATGCAAGTCACAAGTGGGGTACCTCAGGGATCAGTCCTGGGGCCAGTCCTCTTCAACATCTTCATTAGTGACCTTGCAGATGGACTAGAGGTAAGGCTTGTCTGTTTGCAGATGACACCAAGATCTGCAACAGAGTAGATGATCCAGATGGGGTGGGCAGAATGAGAAGAGATCTGGATAAACTAGGAGAATGGTCAGAAGAGTGGCAACTGGGATTTAATGCAAAGAAGTGCAAAATCATGCACATAGGAAAGAAACCCTGAAGCTACCTATAGGCTGGGAGGGAAGTTGCTAGCAGTCACAGAGGAAGAAAGAGACTTGGGCATCATCATCACTGATGACCTAAAATCATCCAAGCAGACCTCTAAAGCAGTAGGTAAGGCTAGGGGTGTTAGAGTGTATTACTAGGGAATCACAAGTCGTAAGAGGAGGTAATAATCCCTCTGTACAAGACACTGGTTAGGCCCCATCTGGAGTACTGTCGTGCAGTATTGAGGCCACACCTTCACAAGGACATTAACCAAATTGAGGTAGTCCAGAAGAGGCAGCAAAATGGTGCAGGGACTGCATCAGAAGACATATGAGGACAGATTAGCAGACTCAATATGTATACCCTTGAGCAAAGGAGGGAGAGAGGTGATATGATCGAGGCATTCAAACACCTTAAGGGCATAAACAAGGTGAAAGAGTCTAACATGTTTAAATATAAGAAAAATAGCAGGACAAGAGGACACAGCATGAGATTAGAGGAGGCCAATAAAAGGGGAATGTGAAATTATTTTCACAGAAAGGGTGGTGGATGCATGGAATGGCTTACCACAAGAAGTGGTGGCTATGAATACAGTGCAGGGCTTCAAACAGGCATGGGATAGGCATAAGGGAGCAATACAAATGACTATGAATAGATAGGTCACTGACAGAGCAAAGGCCGATAGCACATTTATAAGGTAAAAAAAGAAATGGGCAGACTGGATGGGCCTTGCGGTCCTTATCTGCCATCAACTTCTATGTTTCTATGTAAGTGTTGGGGGAAGGGGGGGCAAAAATTTGCAGCAACCAAAGACAGCAAAGAATACACCACCACTACGTTTTAAATCCTCAGTAGCCCAAAAACAATTCTAACTAAAGATAACAAAGAAAGTACAGTGTCAGCAAAGCCCACAATCCAAGTCTAAAAGAAAAACAGCAATTACCAGTTACTGTAAAGCAGTGAATTGAATATGCTTCCTTCTCCTTCTGGGTTCTATAACATTCAAAAATACATCTTTCTATCTCAGCTCTTTATCATTACCATCAAAGGTAACTACAAATCACAATATTCTACCTTCTACTAATACAGATTCTATCACAGAACCAGAGCACAATGCAAAACATGCTGCTTAGCAACAACAAACATGTGAGAACATACCAAGCTGATGTAGCTTTTTAAAATAGAAAAAAAGTAATCTTTTAAACCAATAGAAATCAGCAGTCCCAAAAGCACCTTGAACCACAATAAAGAACACAGTACCACACCTTTGCCACAATAACCAAACAGTTCTAAAACATTGGAGAAAGAAGAAAAAATCAGAGACTGCACAAAAGATACAATGTACTATAAAGTATTAGGCAATAGTATACTCAGTTGTCCAACAGAGAAAACAAAGTACCCACAAAACAGACAATACCACAAATGACACTTAGGTTCTCAATATCAGACACCACAAAGGCACACACAAAAGGGTTTAAACTATAGTGTTAAAATTAACATCATCAGAGTAGAAAGATCACACTAAATAAATGTGTGATCCTTCAGACTCCAACGAATATCTACCAAACAAATTTTATATCTTCCTGGAGCCTACAGGTTGTCTTTCAATCACCTAAACTTACATAAAACAAAACAATTTTAAACTGAAAATTATAGCAAAAAGCACTTAGCTTTAGGAGCTCTTCTCAAACACAGCCACTCAACTCAGAGTTCTAGAATCTAATGACATTCTGGGTGGCCCTCTATCCGTAGACTTCTCTTCCTGTGCTGTGGGAAACTCTGGGACACTTTAAAGCTGTTTGGGGTTTACAGTTAAATGTAGTTAAAACGGATCTTCTCCCATTATTCTTTACCCCATCCCCGTCTCTTAAAAACAAACATCCCATAAAGTGGTATGAAACAAAATCGATATATTTGGAAATCCATATTCCAAGCTTCTTGGATAAACTGGAGCTGGTAAATTATGAACCTTTATCAATTCAGATCCAATCCGATTTATCCTGTTGGTTCAAGTTACCTTCACATTTTTTCCAAAGAATCAAGACCATTTGCATGATAATCTTGCCAAAATGATTATACTTATTTCAAATTATACCACAGGTATCTGGTTTAGCCAATCAGAAGACAGGGAAATTAGGAGTTATTATCCACAAACTACGCTTACATGCCCACAGTAGTTTATCCACATTCAGCTTACATGACAGTGAGGTTATTCACTTGTTAACACACCTACCGTGGGTTATTTGCCTAAAACCAGCCACAGTAGGTTATCCATATTTCCGTCTTATCCACAGTGTCTTTCCGCTTGCACTTGCACACACATGAGATAGTTACATGAGCTCTTGTACACCGTAACTAAGTATGCTATTTCTGTCTCCCACTGTATTTATGCGACGCTCATCAAAAGAGACTGACCCTGGAGACTGAACTCGAACTCGAATGAGCACCGAGAGACAAACTTCTTGTTGTAGTGAGCCAGGCACAAGGGGCTGGGGGAGCGCGACAACAAAAAGAGAGAGGGAGAGACAGAAAAACAACTTTTAGTATCACAACTGAGCAAGTCAGAAACGATAAATCAAATGCGAGTTCTTTTCTTCCATGACTACTTCATTTCAGACAATCAGAGTTACGGGGCAAAAATGGAATTTCAAAAGTGAAGCGCAACTCTGGGCAAGCATACTACCACCGGCAGCAATGCGCATGCCCACACTCACGGCTTTACTTTTCAAACCTTAATTTTCACATTGGACAGCGATGATTTTTCAGTAGGAGTTACATAAAAAATTCTGTGTAGCTCCTAGTGGTATAATAGTAATAACATCCATCTTATAGGAGTATACTCGCAATAACCGGCTTCCTCAAAGCCTCTGCGTTTAATCATCCACAGAAGCCAGTTATTGCTTCGTATATCCTACAAGATGGGCGTCATCACTTAAATATCCCTATCTTCCCATCTAACTTTTATTTTAAGTGGTGGGACAAAATTATATCGAACTTTATTTGGGACGGTCAGAGGCTGAGGATCAGGATGTCTCTATTGCAACTTCTGCTTTCCCTAGGTGGAGGTAACCTACCAAACTTGAAATTCCATGCACTGGCAGCTTTTTTTTTTTTTTTAACTACTAACCTTGTGGTTGTCTCCTACATATGAGGTACCCTGGAAAGACTTGGAATTTGCAATAAATGACCTATATATCAAATCACTAAGATAACCTTGGCCTCGGTAAACAAGACACCACCCATGTGGGATTTTACACCTTTTGCAGCCCACTTTTCTAAATTATGTTACAAGTTAAAATTACATAAGGGTTTCAGGGAATTCTTTTTCACACATATCTTAGAAGATGGGCAATTCCTTCCGGCAGCCCTGGACCACACCTTTTTAAAATGGAGAAGGGTGGGGCTTCAATTTTTTAAGCAATTCCCTTCTCCAGTAGGCATTATTCCATTTGAAACCCTTAAAATAAGTTATGGCTTATCTGACAATGACCTTTTCAGACATACCCAGGGCAAAAACTATTTAATGCGACAAAGAGTGGATACCTCTAAGCTACCAGACCCATTCCAATGTCTTGGAAATATCTTGAGAATAATACAAATGGTCATATGTGGGGGCACCTATACAAAATTCTTTGTGATGGGTAGCTCATCGGTCTCAATGTTGAATAGCTGGTGCAGGGATCTAGAATTAGACTTCTCAGAACAAGAGTGGTTACGAGCATCCCAACTGACATGCATAGTAACCCATTATATTAAATAGCGTGAATTCGCCTGGAAATGTCGCAGTCATATTTATTTGCTCACTGGCAATTCTAACTAAATACCTCCCCATCTCATATGGCAGGTGCTGGTGGAGATGTTTATGCTCATTGGCCAACCTTGGCCTTGTTTTTTGGATATACCCACAGTTAGCACCATTCTGGTGCATAATACAACAGGAAATTTCGGATTGCTTAGGAAAGGTGACCAAACTCACTGCTGAGATGGTTCTGTTGTCTCTATTTACTCCTCATAGACCCTCTTGGTATTGAACCCTATTACCTATCTATATTTTGGCAGCCAAAAAGGCAATAACAAGACGATGGAGGTCTCCTATCATTCCCACTGTCAGAGACTGGAGGGGGGGTGGCATTTGATATCTACCATATGGAATCCCTTATGGCTAAACTCTACATGTGAAGTGCTTTGGAGGCCATCACAGGTTTTAAATAATTGATTAGCAGTTTTTTCTTGGGATGATACTAACTGTACAGAAAGTATTTATATAGGTTTTCTAGAAGTGCCTTTTTGTTAAACACAGTGAGGCAAGAGCTATGCATTTCACAAAGATTTAGTACTTTTATGAGCAAAGCGTTAATCAATTTTAGAGTTATATAAATCCCTGCATCAGTGATGCACCTATCAAGCATGATCCAGATTTTGTCCTTGACCCTCTCTATATAAAAACCCTGAAGGCAGCGAGGGGACAAGGTCTTGGACGACCTCAAATACAGCCTTCCATCAGTTATAATAACTACTAGCTCATAGAAGAATTCAATTTGCAATGAGCTTATGGGGTTATGATTCTGCAATGCTAGAAATCTAGTCATTTTGTGAAGGTAATGCCTTTAAACAAAAGGAAACTGCTCTGTATATGCTAACTATACAAAGTTTTACTGAAAATGAACAATGTAACAATATTATACAATGATGACTGTACCACTTGCTGTCTGTCACATCCAACTAATAAAAAGAATTAACAAAAAAAGTGATTCCATCATTTTCCTACCACTCAGGTCAAACTGACAGGTCTGTAGTTTCCTGCCTCAGTCTTGCTCCCACTTTTGTGAAGGAGAATCATATCCACCCTCCTCCAGTCCCTCAGGTACTACACCATCCTCTTATGATTTATTAAAATGATAGTGGTGTTACTAGTTTTCCTTAGTTATTTTAGAATTCTGGGGTGAATCCCATTAGGCCTCATTGCTTTATCCACCTTCAGGTGTTAGGAGTTTTCAGAACCCTTTCTTCTGTGAAAGGAATAATATCAACCCACTATCCAGAGTGCTTCTATTGACTGGAGTAGGTATCTCCCCTGCTCTTCCATTGTGAATACTGAGCAGAAGTATTCATTCGGTATCCCTCTTTTTCACTGTTGCTCTCTGCCTAAGCATTCCTCTTTATTCAGCCTCAGTCTTTCTTTGCTCCCTAATGTACCTATAAAGGTTTTATCCCCTTCTTAACCGAGTTGGCTATCTTATCCTTAGTTTGGGCCTTTGCTATTCTGACTGCTTTTCCACTTCCTTCTGCTTTAACTGGTACAGTTATCTGCCCTGCTCCTTCTGTGTTTCCTTATACTACCTGAATGCTATCTTTTTCTCCCTAACCTTCCCTGCCACTTCTTTTGAGAACCATAGTGTTTTTTTCTTTCATTTTGATTTATTTATTTGCTTCACACAAAGGCTTGTTGCCTCTGTGATGGCAGTTTTGATGTTTCCCCATTGTTGCTCCACCACACCTTCTTGCCTGTTTGCTACTGCCTTTCTGAGGCACTCTCCCATTTTGACAAAATCAACCCTCCTGAAGTCCAGTACCTTCATTTTTGTATGGCTTGACTCTACAGCTAAGTTTATCATGAACCATACTGTTTGGTGGATGCTTGTTCCCAGATGGCTACCCACTTCTAGATCGGAGATCCTCTCTCTGTGCCCATTTGAAAGTACCAGATCTAAGATTGTTCCCTCCTAAGTGGGCTCCAAAACTAGCTGTCCGAGACATGCCCCCTGCAGGGCTCGGAGAATGTCCTTGCTCTTGGATGTGGCTGCAGCAAAGGTGCTCCAGTTAAAACCTGGCATATTCAGGTCCCTTATCAGCAATATCTCCCCTTTCTCTGCCATCCTAAACACTTGTTTGGCATGTCTAGGGTTGTGGTATGCTCTGTTGTGTGTGAGGTTTGCAATGCTATCATGGACACCTGCATGCACAAGATAACAACCCCTACAGGCACACAGCTACAAGACATCTTGGATGGCTTTGAAGAAAGATTTAGTTTATCACAGACAGCCAGTGCAATAGATGGCACACACATAACATTTCAGGCACCACACATGATAACAACCCCTAAGGGCACATGACTACAAAATCGTGTATTACTATGAGTAAAGATTTGGTTTATCACAGATAGCCAGTGCAATAGATGGTATACACATACCAGTTCAAGCACCAGCAAAAGATGCAACAGACTTCTTCAACTATAAAGGTTAGCACTCTATAGCGATGTAGGCAGTGCTGGAGCACCAGTACTGCTTTCAGGATCTTACATTGAATGGCCCGTAAAGTTCACAATGCCCGTATTCTTGCAAGCAGTGGACTGTATGGAAGTCTATGGATGGGCTTCTTTCCTCAATGTGACACGTGAAATATGTGGGATACAGGAGTCCATTCATTTACTTGGTGACCCAGCCTACCCACTGATGTCATGGCTGATTAAATAATTCCCTGATGCTGAAAACCTCACAGTTGAGCAGAAACACTTTAACCACTGTCTGTCAAGTGGCAGTATGGTAGCGGAGAATGTCTTTGGTTGGCTAAAGGGAAGATGGTGATGTGTGTTGAAAAGACTTGATGCACACATTTCCTTTGTTCCATCTGTGGTGCTTGTGAGCTGCATTCTATACAACACTTGAGTGACAAGGGGCTATTTTTAATTTGGACTGGATCAGGGAGACAGATGGTGGGGACTTGCAAAAGCCATCAGGCACTGAAATGCAAGACATGCAAAGGGGCAGAACGGGGGATCAGGCAAGACAAATCAGAAATGCTATTGCTCAACATCTCAGCAGAAAGTACAACGACTAAGGTAATTTGTGTCATGTACATACATTGGGCAAAAAAGAGAACAGTGAAGGCACATCACACTGGTTGTTTTCCAGGTTTCATTACTGCACTGTTCTTGCTGTGTGTCTAAAAAAGATCACATGTGTGGCCTGACAAGCAAGTATGGAGTCATTAGACAAGCTGGCTGCATGCAGCCATCCAGTGCATGATGTGGTTCTTGCATATCTGCAAGTCTCACAGAGCTGGCTACAATTACTACATATAGTATGAAAGTTGTCATCCTGGTGTTGGCAGATGGGCGTGCAATGTTCATTGCTATGCGTGCCATGCATGCCATTATTGTCTCACGAGAATGCACCCAGTGTTGACATTCTCCTGCCATTCAATTCAGTTGTGTTCCAAGGAAGTCACTTATTTCTTAGTATAGTTTATGGTGGGGCAAGCCAAAGTCCTGTCCTTCTGCCATCGACACCAACACGCTAGTGGGGATAGTACTCATGAAGTGAAGGGAGGGGTGAGGGCACTACTAGTGGAAGACTGAGTACGCCGTGGCAGGAGAGAGATAATACTGGGAGAGGTGATGAGGGAGGTTGGCAGTCAAACAGGAGGAGGAGAGGGGTCTCATGAGAGGGAGGGCGGGAAGCAGTGGGACAAATGGTAAAAGACACCATTTTGAGTGGCCCTGGGAATAAGAACCTGGATGGGGGTGGCGACGGGCACAAGGAAAGAGGAGGGGGTGTACTGGTGTTGGGGACTCCCACTCAAGGGGATAAGATGGAGCCACAAGGGGGACAGGCAAAGTCAGATATGGGTGGAGTCCATACTGGGATTAAAGGCAGACAAAGCAAGACAGGCAATTCTAAGGTGCACAAGCTGGGTAGGAGAAATATTCACATTGTGGTACATGTGAGGACAAATGACCTAGGAGGGAAATGGTAGAGGTAGAAGGAGAGAGGTTACAGGAAGTGGAAGGTGTGCAAGGAGAATAGAGGTCTGTGGCCTTCTTAGAGATGATCCCAGTACCCTGGGCAAGCACAGTGAAGAAGGGGAGGATTGGGAGTTGAACGCGTGGTTGGTAGAATGGTGTCAAATGAAGGGGTATGGGGTTGTGGGTGGCTGACAGTACCTGGGATAATAACAATCCCTTTATGGTTTGGATTCTGTAGGTGCCTTATTTTTTAGCAATTTGGAAAAAATACACTGAGGCTGAAATCCTCCAGCAGCAACCAGCTTGTGGAATTCCTAGCTGCTATATAAGAGCTGGGTCATAAATCTCGAGTGGACATCTCCAGACACACACAGACCTTGCAGACACAGACACAGGTCAGTTTGAATGGATTAAATCATTCAAATATAAACTTAAGGTGAAAAGGGAATATAACTGGTCACCAACAGGTGTTCACTCTGATTGGGACAATTAAATACATACATGTTAGTTGGTTGGTGCATTTAAGGGGAGAATAGGAATGACCTAGTCTCCATAGAGTATATAAGGTTCTGTAAGACAGAGAACTCTTCTTTGTTGCCTCTAGAAAGCTGGGAGTGGAAACATAAGCTTGGAGCCTACCCTTGTAGCTGTGTCTGTGGGATCTGGCAGTTAGAACAGGGTCCAGTGTCTCTTGTAAGGACAGGGAAGGGTAAGTTTAATGATAGCATATTTTAGTAATAGCCTTCTTCTTTTGCCATCTGTTATTTAAAAACATTTGTTTACTTTTCCTGTATCAGTGTTATCCTCTTGTGTTGTGAATAAATTTCCTGTAAATGCTCATTGCACTTTCTGTTAAGTAAAAGCTATTTATTTGCTCAACAGTTGTGACTCTGATGTCAGTTTTCTAAGGTAAGATTTGGTTTTCCACTGGCTAAGGTAAACTCTGTGTAGCATCCGCCACCTGAAAGAGACACACTACCAGACTTTAACTTGTGCAATTGTACGTGTGATTATTCAAGTCTGTTCACTTGAAGAGAGGTGCTGGAAGGAAAGTCCGACAGGTAGCCGAATACTAGAGGACACACACACTCTCTAAAAGCTGTTTCAGCCCAGAGGGAGAGGTGGGTTGTCACAACCTAAACCAAACAACAGAAACACTCTGAAGACAGGGGTCGATACCAGTCCATTTACAGAAGAAAGGGTTCTGAAAAAACTAATAAAATTGAAGGTGGACAAAGCAATGGGGCCTGATGGGATTCACCCAAGAATTCTAAAAGAACTACAGACCAGTTAGTTTGACCTCAGTGGTAGGGAAAATGATGGAATCACTTCTGAAGAAAAGAATTGTTGAGTACCCAGAGGCCAGTGAGGCACAGGACCCAAGGCAGCATGGATTCACTATGGGAAGGTCATGTCAGATGAATCGAATAGATTTCTTTGACTGGGTGACCAAAGTAGTAGACCAGGGAGGGGCTGTGGACATGGCATACCTAGATTTTAGCAAGGCATTTGATATTGTCCCACACAAAAGATTAATACAGAAGATAGCCAGCCTTGGAGTGGGTCCCAAGGTGGTAGCCTGGATAAAAAATTGGCTAGACAACAGGATGCAAAGGGTAGTAGTAAATGGAGTACACAGTGAAGAAAGGAGGGTTACTAGCGGGGTACCGCAGTGTTCAGTACTGGGACCGGTCCTTTTTAATGTCTTTATAAGTCACATTGCAGAGGAACTGGAAGGAAAAGTATGTCTCTTTGCAGATGACAAAGATCTGCAACAGGGTTGATGCACAAGATGGAGAGGAAAGGATGAGCAGGGACTTGGCAAGGTTAGAGGAATGGTCAAATGTATGGCAGCTCAGATTCAATGCAAAGAAGTGCAAGGAAATGCACATGGAAAACAAAACCAGGGAAGTGTACACAATGGATGGTGAGTTACTGAGAACAGTAAAATAGAAAGGGACCTGGGGTAATTATATCAGATGACCTAAAGGTGGGCAAGCAATGTGAGAAGGCAGTAAGGAAGGCTGGTGGGATACTGGGATGCATGGGAAGAGGCATCAATTATAGAAAACAGGAAGTTGTTATCCCTCTGTAGAGACAGTTAGTGAGACCCCATCTGGAGTACTGTGTGCAGTTCTGGAGACCCCATCTCCGCAAAGACATAGAGTGGAGGCTGTCCAGAGGAGGGCAACCAAAATGGTGCAGGGTCTGCACCAGAAGACATACGAAGAAAGACTAAAGGAGCTTAATATGTATACTCTTGAGGAAAGAAGGGAGAGAGGGGACATGATAGAAACTTTCAAGTACCTCAATGAAATTAACAAAGTCCAAGAGGGTAGCATCTTCCAGAAAAAGAGATGTGCAAGAACAAGGGGGCACAATTTGAAGATAGAGGGGAGACAGCTCAGGGGTAATGTAAGTATTTTTTCACTGAGAGGGTTGTGGATGCATGGAACAGCCTCCCTGAGGAGGTCGTGGAGTCAAGAACAGTGGGGGACTTCAAGAATGCATGGGACAGGCATATGGCAGTCCTAGTGGGGGGTAAGAGGAAGTAAGCTGTTGGTTAACTAGGATCTGTAATTTATCTGTTAGGTAGGAAAATGGGTAGACTAGGTGGGCCAAGCGTCCTTATCTGCCGTCAAATTCTATGTTTCTATGTAGCAGTGAGCCATCTAAGGCAACTAAATACTTGAAAGGGAATTTTACCTTTTGGGCATAGAGGACAAAAAAGAGGAGGTGGGGGATGTAGTATTCACAAAAGAGGAGGTGGGGGACATGCCTAATCCAATTAACAGAAACACTCTGGATGAGGGGTTAATCCCAGTCCTTTCACAGAAGAAAAGGTTCTGAAAGAACTCCTAAAACTGAAGGTGAACAAAGCAATGGGGCCAGATGGAATTCACCCCAGAATTCTAAAAGAATTAAGCAGAGAACTAGTGACACTACTGACTACCCTTTTTAACAAATCATGGGAGGATGGTGTAGTACCTGAGGACTGGAGGAAGGCAGATGTGATCCCCTTCACAAAAGTGAGACCAAGACAGAGGCAGGAAACTACAGGCCTGTCACTTTGACCTCTGTGGTAGGGAAAGTGATGGAATCACTTCTGAAGGAAAGAATTGTTGAGTACCTAGAGGCCAGTGGGGCACAAAACCCAAGGCATAAAGACATTAAAAAGGACTGGACCCAGTACTGAAACCTGTGATACCCCACTAATAACCCTTCTTTCTTCAGAGTGGACTCCATTTACAATTACTTTCTGAGACGTGTTGTCCAGCCAATGTTTTACCCAGGCTACTCACCCTTGGACCCACTCCCAGGCTGGTTAATTTGACTATTAATCATGCTGGGGCTCACAGTGGGAAGGTCATGTCAGATGAATCTAATTGATTTCTTTGACTGGATTACCAAAGTAGTATACCAGGGAGGGGCTGTGGACATGGCCTACCTAGACTTTAGCAAGGCATTTGACACAGTCCCACACAAAAGATTAATAGTTAAATTAACCAGCCTGGGAGTGGGTCCAAGGGTGGTAGCCAGAGAAAACATTGGCTGGACAACCGTCACAAAAGTAATGTAAATGGGTCCCTCTGAAGAAGAAGGGTTAGTGAGGGTATCACAGGTTTCAGTACTGGGTCCAGTCCTTTTTAATGTCTTTTATAAGTGACATTGCAGAGGACTGGAAAAGAATATGCCTCTTTGCAGATAGCTACAAAGATCTGCAACAGGGTTGATACACAAGGAGGGTGGAAAGGATAAGAAGGGACTTGGCAAGGTCGGAGGAATGGTCAAGTATGGCAGCTTGGATTCAATGCAAAGAGTGCAAAATAATGTACCTGAGAAACAAAAACCAGGGAAGATTACACAATAGAGCGGGTAGTAACAACAACAAAATGGAAAGGGACCTGGGGATAATCGTATCAGATGACCTAAGGTTGGCAAGCAATGTGAGAAGGTGGTAGGGAGGCCTGGGGGGGATACTAGGATGTATAGGGAGAGGTATCAGCAGCAGAAAACAGGAAGTTATCCCTCTGTACAGACAGTTGGTGAGACCCCATCTGGAGTACTGTGTCCAGTTCTGGAGACCCCATCTTCACAAGGACATAGACAGGATGAAGGCAGTTCAGCGGAGGGCAACTAAAATGGTGCAGGGTCTGCAAGAGAAGCTATAAGAGGAGAGACTAAAGGAGCTTAATATGTATACCCTTGAGGAAAGGAGGGAGAGGGGGAACATGATAGAAATGTTTAGGTACCTCAATGGAATTAAGTCCAAGAGGGTAGCATCTTTCAGAAAAGATGTGCAGAACAAGGGACACAATTTGAGATGAGGATGGCTCAGGGGCAATGTGAGGAAGTATTTTTCACAGAGAAGGTGGTGGATGTATGGAACAGCCTTTCTGAGGAGGTTGTGGGGTCTAAAATTGTGGGAGAATTCAAGAATGCATGGGACAGACATAAGGCAATTTTGTGGGGAGGCAGGAAGAAATAGGCTGTTGGTTAAATAGAATCTGCAGCTTGTCCTCTAGGTAGGGAAATGGGCAGACTAGCTGGGCAGCCGGTCCTTATTTGCCATCAAAGTTTATGTTTCTATGAGGATACCTGGAAGAATATTTTCATCTGTCCCAGGGTCACCTTTTTCTGGGAGACATAACACATACTCAAGACTAGATTTTTTTTTTCATTACAGGGAACATGTTAGTCAGTACAGGACATTTAAATTGAGCCAAGTGTATTATCGGACCACAATCCATTAATTCTTAAAATGAATCTGGTCAAACAAAGAGATTCAGGTTTGGAGGTTCATGCTTTCCTTCTTAGGTATCATGAGTTCCAGGACTACCTTTAGAGCGCATTCCACAAGTAATTCAGAACAATTCTACTCCTGAATTCTCCCATCTGATTCAGTGGGATGCTTTAAAAGCAGTTTTACAAGGTGAGATACTGAATATGCTTCCCAAAAACAAAGAGACAGATGCTAAGCAATTATTTAACAGACCACCTAGCTTCATACTAACTCTTATATAGAACAGGCGATACAGCTCTTCAACGGATTAGAAGTTTAAAAAGAAATACAAAACATACTAGATTTTGGAACTCTCCAGAGCCTGAATTATTTAAGACAGTATAACTATAGGAGAAAAGGAGCTTGGGTTTTGGCTTGGAAATTAAGAACCAATAAATGGGCCTCTACTAGTTTAAAAATAAAATCTACTGTATCGGCCACAACTAGCTATAAGGAAGCACAAATCAGGCAGGTTTTCACACCATTTTCTGAGTCTTTATATGCAGCCCCTCAGCCACCCCTGATACAAGATAAAGTAATACCTTCATTCTTGGATAAGCTTCACTTGCCTAAGTTATCTGAGTTCCATAAACAACTGTTGGAGTGACCAATTAGACCTGAAGAGATACTCCAACAGGTAAAAGATTTAAAACGCTTGAAATGTGTGGCCTGGTGGTGCTGAGGTTGGCGCTGCTCTCCTATCCTGGGGAGGATGTAGGCTTCACCCGCTCTGTAGTGGCCCCAGGGATGTCCAGAGATACTGCTAGAGCCAGTGCAATGAAGGGAGGAGTGCAGTGGTCGGTGCTAGGCGTCACTGCACGTCTGCACTCCTAGGAACAAGGAGGAAAAACTAGCAGCATCACTTGCAGCAGCTTGATGGTGCAGCTTCCTGAGCCCTGCAGTGGCCCAGGGTGACCTCACATGCGGTACTGGATCCTGGCCTGGTGCGGGGACTAAAGGGGTCCCTCTCATGGGTACAGCAGCATATGCCAGCGGTGTGTGTGTGGGGGGCCCCCGATGGGTCTGAGGAGGCGTAGCGGTGGCTGGATGTAAGGCAGAGTGGTGGCTGCACAGGAGGGAAAAATAAAGTAGTGATAAAAAAAAAAACAAACAAAAAAAAAACAAAAACCAAGCGTCCCAACCGGATGTTTTGGTCCGAATGGTATAAAACCTTTATCCTCAGCTACTTCCCAGTTTTCTATTGGCTTGTCGAAGCAGTGGCAGAGGGTCCCCCACCCTCCTGGAGTTATGCTGTTCTTTCTCCCCTACTTAAACCTGAGAAGGACCTCTCTTCCATCATCCCAGAACCCTATTTCAATTTTGAATGTGGACTACAAAATATTTATGGCCATTTAGGCCAAAGCGGCTGGAACCTATACTTCTTCAGTTAATACAACAGTACCAATCAGGTTTTATAAAACAGAGAAGCACATCTGATAATTTACACTGAGTCCTATTACTGCTGGAGTATATACATCCAGAAAAATCCTTCTACTACAATAAGTTTAGATGCAGATCAAGTGTTCAATAGGGTGAGTGAAGTTCCTGTGGGCTACCCTTTCAAAGTGTTCTTTCCCAGGTTTGTTTCTTGCATGTCAGAAATATATTTATATCCATCCTAAGGCCTACATTCGAGTTAATGTTTCTTTATCCCAACCAATACAAATACAAAGGGGCACGAGACAGGGATGCCCTTTATCCCCACTACTTTTTGCTCTTTACATTAAGTCCCTAGCCGAGACTACTTGGAGAAATGTTCAGATTGAGGGGGTCCCTGTGGGTCAGAGAGAACACAAGGCGGCATTGTTACAAACATATGAAATTTGCCAGCAGATAAAGGCCTAGTGGTCTATCAAGTCTGCTTGAATGTGCAGCTAGCACCCCTTATTCTGCAGCTGCCCCTTCCTTCCACCCTTCCCCTACATTAACCCTCCCCCTTGTCCTGTCCCATCCCATCCTCATTTGAAGCAGTCCGCTGTTCTACTACATACCACTTCAGCAGGTAACGCACTCCACCCAGCTACCACCTTCTGTAAAAAAGTGTCTCCTCATCTTCCTCCTGAACCTTCCTCGCTCCAGTCTCATATCATGGCCCCTGGTGTCCCTCCCCTCCCTTACTTTGAACAGCCCCTCTGTACCTGTCTTGTTTATTCCTTTCATGTATTTAAAGGTTTCAATCATGTCACCCCGTCTCTCCTCCAGTGAGTACATGTTCAACTCCTTCAACCTCCTCTCGTATGATAAGTCCCCCAGCCCCTTGATCATCTTTGTCGCTCTGCGCTGCACCCCCTCCAGTAACTTAATGTCCCTCTTCAGATATGGACGCCAGTACTGCACGCAGTACTCCAAGTGTGGTCTAACTAATGACCTATACAGTGGCAGAATCACCTCCTCCCTCCTCGAGGATATACCCCTTGCAATACAACCCAGTATTTTGTTGGCCTTTGCAGCTGCCTTCCTACATTGTGCCGAGTTGTTCATTGACCCTGTAATGAGCACACCCAGATCCTTCTCCACCTCTGTCTGGGCTAGCTGCACTCACAGAAACATAGAAACATAGAGTTTGACGGCAGATAAGGACCACTTGGCCCACCCAGTCTGCCCATTTCCCTACCTACTGGATAAGCTGCAGATTCTAGTTAACCAACAGCCTGTTTCCTGCAACCCCCCACTATAATTGCTTTGTGTCTGTCCCTTGCAAGTTTGAATTCCCCCACTGTTTTAGACCCAACAACCTCCTCAGGAAGGCTGTTCCATGTATCCACCACTCTCTCTGTGAAAAAGAATTTCCTCACATTACCCCTGAGCTGTCCCCCCTCTATCTTTAAACTGTGCCCCCTTGTACTTACACATCTCTTTTTCTGAAGGATGCTACCCTCCTGGACTTTGTCGATTCCCTTGAGGTACTTGAACATTTCAATCATGTCCCCCATGTCCCTCCTTTCATCAAGGGTATACACATTAAGCTCTCTCAGTCTCTCCTCATATGGTTTCTGATGTAGACCTTGCACCATTTTAGTTGCCCTCCTCTGGACTGCTTCCATCCTGTCTATGTCCTTGCATAGATGAGGTCTCCAAAACTGCACACAGTACTCACTCCCCCTAGCTGGCAACTCCTCCTTGGGTTCTTCATCCCAAAATGCAGCACCTTGCACTTTTTGGCATTAAAGCCAAGTTGCCAGGTGTCTGACCAGGTTTCAAGCTTTGCCAGATCATCCTGCAACTCCTGCCATCCCCCTAGGTCATCCACCACAGCGCCTACCTTGGTATCATCAGCAATAGACTGATCTTGCTCTTGATGTCCCATGATATGTCTGCAATGAATATCCCAAGCGACACCAGTCCAACACGAGCCCTGTGGAACACAACCATCACTGCCTTTGGGTGTGAGAGCTCTCCACCCACCACCACCCTCTGTTGCCTTCCCTGAGCCAGTTTCCTACCCATCTCACCAGCTTTACCCACCCTGTGCCTACTAACTTCCTTCCAGCCTTCCATGTGGCACTGAGTTGAATGTCTTACTGAAATCCAGATACAGGACATCCACTGTATGGCCCTGTCCAGTTGCCTAGTCCCAGTCAAAGAACTCGACCAGGTTTGTTTGGCAGGATCTGCCACATATGAAGCCATGCTGTCTGCTGTCCTGTAGTCCTTTGGCCTCTAGGAGGCCACCAGCCTCTCCTTCAGAATAGTCTCCATTAGCTTACCCACGATGGATGTGAGGCTCACTGGTCTGTAGTTTCCGGTTCATCCTTGGGGCCACTCTTGTGGAGGGCACCATGAACCATCCTCCAGTCTGAGGTACACACCGAATGCAATGGAGCATTAAATAGGTCTGCCAAGGTCCTGCAAGGACCTCTGCCACTTCTTTCAGTACCCTGGGGCGGAATGCCATTTTGGGCCTGGTGTCTTGTCCACCCTCAATGCCTTCAAACCCTCTTAACTCTGCTCTCCACGATTTCCCATCTGTCACCTCTTCCCCACCTGCTTCTGCCATTTCTTCCACCTTGGGTGTCACCCCCCTATTCTCTTTAGTAAATACTGAGCAGAAGTACTCATTTAGTGCTTCCGCCTTATCGCACCCTGCTTCCACCCAACTCTCCTCCTTCCTAAGTCTTACTATGTGGTCCTTACAGCTCCTTTTTTCCCTGATGTACTTAAAGAAGTCCTTCTCCCCGTTCTTAATGCCTTGTGCCAGCCTGAGTTCCATAGATGCTTTGGCTCCCCTTACTGCCCTTGTCACCTACTTTGACTCTGTCAAGTACTCCTCCCTGTCCTCCCCCCTCTCTGTTTTCTTGAACCTCCTAAAGGCAGCTCTTTTCCTCCTTAACCTTTTCCATGACCTCCTTGCTCAACCAGATTGGTTTCTTAGCCCTAGCCTTCTTGCTCTGGGCTTGGCAGCAGGTTTTGGTTGCCTCCACTATCCCCAACTTTATGAGCTCCCGCCTCTGGTTAGTATCCATACTGGGTTGAATTCTGGCAATGTACCCTTTTACCATTTCCTCCATCCTCCCAAAGTCGGCCCTCCTGAAGTCCAGCACTATTGTGCCAGATTCCACTCCTTCCTTGCCCATATCCAATGTGAGCCATACTGAGTGGTGGTCACTCCCTGACAGCGGTTCATCCACTGTAAGTTCTCTTACAAAGTCCCCATTTGCCAGCACAAGGTCAAGGTATTCCCTAATCTGGTTGGTTCACTGACCATTTGCAGCAGAAAGCGGTCCTGGAAGGCATCCAGCAGTACCTGCTCCCTTTTGTTCCTGGTTGTTGGGGTACTCAGTCCACTCCTGGCATGTTGAAGTCCCCACAATCACCACACTACCCTTCTCACAGGTCCTCTGGATCTGTCCCGCTAGTTCCCTGTCTAACTCCTCCGTCTGAGATGGTGGCCTGTACACCACTCCCATTCTAAGAATCCTATTCTTGAAATCCTGGATTTGCATCCAAAGTGACTCCATACTACCCTCCTCCCCTTTCTCCCTTACACACTTCAGTCCTTCCTTCACATACAGTGCCACCTCCCCTCCTTTCCCAATCACCCCGTCCCTACAAAATAACCTGTACCCTGGTACAGACAGGTCCCAGTCATTGTATTGAGTGGCCCATGTTTCCGTGATGGCTGCAATGTCCGACTCTCCCTCTGTCATGAGAACCTGTAACTCTGCAGTTTTCCTCCCAAGGCTCCTAGCATTAAGGATAACCACCTTCCACCCTTTTCTCCCACTCCCATCCTGTCCTCCTTTCCTAGCATCACCAACAGTACTTACCATTTGTCCTTTGTCACTGTTATGGGGGGTAAGCTCATATGGTTTCCCAACCTGTGGTCTCTGCATATCTCTTCCCCAACTGCCACCCCCCACTCCTAGTTTAAATTCCCAACTTCCTCTACGTACTGCTCCATCATCTGTTTCAACACTTTCTTTCCTTCCTCACTCAAGTGTAGTCTGTCCTTGGTATAGAGACTACTGTCCTGCCAGGTCCCTCCTCCCCCCGCAACAGCCCATATCCTTTAGCACAACACCAGGTTCTTAGCCATCCATTAAATTCCTCTATTCTCAGCTTTCTTGTTGTGCTTGCCTTTGGCACCAGAAGTATCTCTGAAAAAGTTACTGATCTCCCCGCCACCTCACATAATTGTGCTAGTTCTTCAAACCTCCTCTGGACTGTATCTACTGTCTTGTCAGCCAGGTCGTTTGTCCCAAGATGTATATTAAATGAGGCTTGTCCCTACTCCTTCTAGCATATTTCAGAACAGACTATCCCACCCTTTCCGCCGTCATTCCTGACATGGCCTCCACCCAAATGCGACTATGCCTCTCCCCCTTGCTACCCCACCTAACTCCTCTTAGTATTGAGTCGCCCAGCATTAAGATTCCACCCCTCTTACTCCTTGCTTGCTTCCATTCATCTCCCTCTCTCATTTCCAGCTCCTCTTCTTCCTCCTGCACATTATTTCCCCCTTTCACCCCTGTTGCAATTCTCCCAGTAGAACTTCCCCCTGCTCCAGTTTGGTCCAGGCATTTATCAATTACTCCTCTAATTTCATCAATTCCCTCCTCCACCTTCTTCCTCTCTAGCAGAGCACAACTATTTTCTGAAGGCCCTTCACAAATGCCCGCTCCCTCTCTCTTCATAGTAACCTGTTCTCTCCTTTCCACTCCATGACTTTTGCCACTTCTTCGCCTCCCCTCACAAGTCCCTATCTCCTCCTTCCATTTGTCTTTTGTCTCCTGACCTGGTTTCCCCGGCAATTGCTCTTCCTGGCCTGGGTCCCTTTGTCTCTGCTTTCCTTCTTCTGACCCTCTCCTCACCACTGCTGGCTTAAATCACCCTCCCTCATCTCCTCTTCTTCATCCCTCCAGTATTGGGCTAAACCCACCCCCAATCTGCCTTGCCAGTCTTCATTCCTCCTGCAGACCCTCAATCTCCTTCTAAGTTTTTTATGTGGTTGCACACTAAACATCCTCCACACTCCAGGCAATTTTTAGAAAGACTGGTGCACATAGTTGTTGCAGCCTACCACCCTTCTCATTGCTGTTGTTGCCCACCGCGACCCCCAACTTTCAGATGCAGGATACCAAACACTCCCCCAAGTCTCCCCTCTCCCTCCTCTATCAGTGCAAAACATTTTCTTTATTTCCTGTACCTCCTTTGTTGCACACATTTAGATATATTGAGCAACTGCTTTTTGTATTCCTATCCTTCCTATCCACACTCAAAAACAGACTTTAAGTAGCCATTGCACAACCTTCTTCAAACTCCTACTCCTCCTTTCCCCAATGCAATAACAATGTGAAGAAATAATAATGAAAGCTCCTAGATTTGCATTTACTTCCCTTCCACTGAGAGAGCAGTCACCTCTTCGCTTGCTGCTGTTCCCTTCCTGGTATGCCCCTCCTATTCCACACCCCCTGCTATACCAAGTGTTTAGCTCCTGCCAATCATATTTAACAGGGCATATAATCAAGTCACAGGGGGGAAGGAGGTGAGCACTACTCCTTCACAAAGAAAGGGTCCTACAAGACCTTGCTAAGCTCAGGTGGATAAGGCAATGGGACCTGATGGCATACATCCCAGGGTACTTAAGAAGCTAAAGGAGGAACTAGCAGAGCCATTAGCAGAATTGTTTAGTGAGTCTCTAGCACAGGAGAGGTCCCAGAAGACTGGAGAGGGGCTCATGTGATCCTGCTCCACAAGAGTGGTAGCAGGGAGGAGGTGGGAACTACAGACCGTCAGTCTTACCTCAGTAGTGGGCAAGATTATGGAGGCACTCCTTAAGGAAAGGATAGTGCAACACCTGGAATCCATAGGGGCACAGGATCCAAGACAGCATGGGTTTACAAAAGGAAGGTCCTGTCAAACTAATCTCATAGATTTCTTTGACTGGGTAACCAGAGTGGTAGACCAAGGGGGAGCAGCTGATGTCGCCTACAAAGATTCTGACACTGTTCCACATAGAAGATTGATAAATAAGCTGGGTAGGCTCGGGGTGGGTCAGAAGTTGGTCAACTGGGTGGCAAACTGGTTGACAGACAGAAAACAGAGAGTGGTGGTAAATGGTATACAGTCAGAAGAGATGCAAGTCACAAGTGGGGTACCTCAGGGATCAGTCCTGGGGCCAGTCCTCTTCAACATCTTCATTAGTGACCTTGCAGATGGACTAGAGGTAAGAGCTTGTCTGTTTGCAGATGACACCAAGATCTGCAACAGAGTAGATGATCCAGATGGGGTGGGCAGAATGAGAAGAGATCTGGATAAACTAGGAGAATGGTCAGAAGAGTGGCACAGGGTTTAATGCAAGAAGTGCAAAATCATGCACATAGGGAGAGAAACCCTGAAGCTACCTATAGGCTGGGAGGAAGTTGCTAGCAGTCACAGAGGAAGAAAGAGACTTGGGCATCATCATCACTGATGACCTAAAATCATCAAGCAGACCTCTAAAGCAGTAGGTAAGGCTAGGGGGTGTTAGAGTGTATTACTAGGGAATCACAAGTCGTAAGAGGAGGTAATAATCCCTCTGTACAAGACACTAGTTAGGCCCCATCTGGAGTACTGTGTCAGTATTGGAGGCCACACCTTCACAAGGACATTAACCAAATTGAGGCTAGTCAGAAGGGCACCAAAATGGTGCAGGGACTGCATCAGAAGACATATGAGACAGATTAGACTCAATATGTATACCCTTGAGCAAAGGAGGAGAGAGGTGATATGATCGAGGCATTCAAACACCTTAAGGGCATAAACAAGGTGAAAGAGTCTAACATGTTTAAATATAAGAAAAATAGCAGGACAAGAGGACACAGCATGAGATTAGGGGAGGCCAATAAAGGGGAATGTAGAAATTATTTTCACGAAAAGGGTGGTGGATGCATGGAATGGCTTACCACAAGAAGTGGTGGCTATGAATACAGTGCAGGGCTTCAAACAGGCATGGGATAGGCATAAGGGAGCAATACAAATGACTATGAATAGATAGGTCATTGACATAACAAAGGCCGATGGCACATTTATAAGGTAGAAAAGAAATGGGCAGACTGGATGGGCCTTGCAGGTCCTTATCTGCCATCAACTTCTATGTTTCTATGTAAGTGTTGGGGAAGGGGGGGCCAAAATTTGCAGCAACCAAAGACAGCAAAGAATACACCACCACTACGTTTTAAATCCTCAGTAGCCCAAAAACAATTCTAACTAAAGATAACAAAGAAAGTACAGTGTCAGCAAAGCCCACAATCCAAGTCTAAAAGAAAAACAGCAATTACCAGTTACTGTAAAGCAGTGAATTGAATATGCTTCCTTCTCCTTCTGGGTTCTATAACATTCAAAAATACATACATTTCTATCTCAGCTCTTTATCATTACCATCAAAAGGTAACTACAAATCACAATATTCTACCTTCTACTAATACAGATTCTATCACAGAACCAGAGCACAATGCAAAAACATCTGCTGCTTAGCAACAACAAACATGTGAGAACATACCAAGCTGATGTAGCTTTTTTAAAAATAGAAAAAAAAGTAATCTTTTAAACCAATAGAAATCAGCAGTCCCAAAAGCACCTTGAACCACAATAAAGAACACAGTACCACACCTTTGCCACAATAACCAAACAGTTCTAAAACATTGGAGAAAGAAGAAAAAAATCAGAGACTGCACAAAAAGATACAATGTACTATAAAGTATTAGGCAATAGTATACTCAGTTGTCCAACAGAGAAAACAAAGTACCCACCAAAACAGACAATACCCACAAATGACACTTAGGTTCTCAATATCAGACACCACCAAAGGCACACACAAAAAGGGTTTAAACTATAGTGTTAAAATTAACATCATCAGAGTAGAAAGATCACACTAAATAAATGTGTTGATCCTTCAGACTTCCAACGAATATCTACCAAACAAATTTTATATCTTCCTGGAGCCTACAGCGTTGTCTTTCACAATCACCTAAACTTACATAAAACAAAACAATTTTTAAACTGAAAATTATAGCAAAAAGCACTTAGCTTTAGGAGCTCTTCTCAAACACAGCCACTCAACTCAGAGTTCTAGAATCTAATGACATTCTGGCGATGGCCCTCTATCCGTAGACTTCTCTTCCTGTGCTGTGGGAAACTCTGGGACACTTTAAAGCTGTTTGGGGTTTACAGTTAAATGTAGTTAAAACGGATCTTCTCCCATTATTCTTTACCCCATCCCCGTCTCTTAAAAACAAACATCCCATAAAGTGGTATGAAACAAAATCGATATATTTGGAAATCCATATTCCAAGCTTCTTGGATAAACTGGAGCTGGTAAATTATGAACCTTTATCAATTCAGATCCAATCCGATTTATCCTGTTGGTTCAAGTTACCTTCACATTTTTTCCAAAGAATCAAGACCATTTGCATGATAATCTTGCCAAAATGATTATACTTATTTCAAATTATACCACAGGTATCTGGTTTTAGCCAATCAGAAGACAGGGAAATTAGGGTTATTATCCACAAACTACCTACATGCCCACAGTAGTTTATCCACATTCACTTACACGACAGTAGGTTATTCACTTGTTAACCACACCTACCGTAGGTTATTTGCCTAAAACCACGCCCACAGTAGGTTATCCATATTTCCGTCTTATCCACAGTGTCTTTCCGCTTGCACTTGCACACACATGAGATAGTTACATGAGCTCTTGTACACCGTAACTAAGTATGCTATTTCTGTCTCCCACTGTATTTATGCAACACTCATCAAAAGAGACTGACCCTGAGACTGAACTCGAACTCGAATGAGCACCGAGAGACAAACTTCTTGTTGTAGTGAGCCAGGCACAAGGGGCTGGGGGGCGACAACAAAAAGAGAGAGGAGAGACAGAAAACAACTAGTATCACAACTGAGCAAGTCAGAAACGATAAATCAAATGCGAAGTTCTTTTCTTCCATGACTACTTCATTTCAGACAATCAGAGTTACGGGCAAAATGGAATTTCAAAAGTGAAGCTAACTCTGGGCAAGCATACTACCACCGCAGCAATGCGTGCATGCCCACACTCACGGCTTTACTTTTCAAACCTTAATTTTCACATTGGACAGCGATGATTTTCAGTAGGAGTTACATAAAAATTCTGTGTAGCTCCTAGTGGTATAATAGTAATAACATCCATCTTATAGGGTATACTCGCAATAACCGGCTTCCGCAAAGCCTCTGCGTTTAATCATCCACAGAAGCCAGTTATTGCTTCGTATATCCTACAAGATGGGCGTCATCACTTAAATATCCCTATCTTCCCATCTAACTTTTATTTTAAGTGGTGGGACAAAATTATATCGAACTTTATTTGGGACGGTCAGAGGCTGAGGATCAGGATGTCTCTATTGCAACTTCTGCTTTCCCTAGGTGGAGGTAACCTACCAAACTTGAAATTCCATGCACTGGCAGCTTTTTTTTTTTTTTTAACTACTAACCTTGTGGTTGTCTCCTACATATGAGGTACCCTGGAAAGACTTGGAATTTGCAATAAATGACCTATATATCAAATCACTAAGATAACCTTGGCCTCGGTAAACAAGACACCACCCATGTGGGATTTTACACCTTTGCAGCCCACTTTTCTAAATTATGTTACAAGTTAAAATTACATAAGGGTTTCAGGAATTCTTTTTCACATATCTTAGAAGATGGGCAATTCCTTCGGCAGCCCTGGACCACACCTTTTTAAAATGGAGAAGGGTGGGGCTTCAATTTTTAAGCAATTCCTTCTCCAGTAGGCATTATTCCATTTGAAACCCTTAAAATAAGTTATGACATCTGACAATGACCTTTTCAGACATACAGGGCAAAAACTATTTAATGCGACAAAGAGTGGATACCTCTAAGCTACCAGACCCATTCAATGTCTTGGAAATATCTTGAGAATAATACAAATGGTCATATGTGGGGCACCTATACAAAATTCTTTGTGATGGGTAGCTCATCGGTCTCAATGTTGAATAGCTGGTGCAGGGATCTAGAATTAGACTTCTCAGAACAAGAGTGGTTACGAGCATCCCAACTGACATGCATAGTAACCCATTATATTAAATAGCGTGAATTCACCTGGAAATGTCGCAGTCATATTTATTTGCTCACTGGCAATTCTAACTAAATACCTCCCATCTCATATGGCAGGTGCTGGTGGAGATGTTTATGCTCATTGGCCAACCTTGGCCTTGTTTTTTGGATATACCACAGTTAGCACCATTCTGGTGCACATACAACAGGAAATTTTGGATTGCTTAGGAAAGGTGACCAAACTCACTGCTGAGATGGTTCTGTTGTCTCTATTTACTCCTCATAGACCCTCTTGGTATTGAACCCTATTACCTATCTATATTTTGGCAGCCAAAAGGCAATAACAAGGCGATGGAGGTCTCCTATCATTCCCACTGTCAGAGACTGGAGGGGGGGTGGCATTTGATATCTACCATATGGAATCCCTTATGGCTAAACTCTACATGTGAAGTGCTTTGGAGGCCATCACAGGTTTTAAATAATTGATTAGCAGTTTTTTTCTTGGGATGATACTAACTGTACAGAAAGTATTTATATAGGTTTTCTAGAAGTGCCTTTTTTGTTAAACACAGTGAGGCAAGAGCTATGCATTTTCACAAAGATTTAGTACTTTTATGAGCAAAACGTTAATCAATTTTTAGAGTTATATAAATCCCTGCATCAGTGATGCACCTATCTAGGCATGATCCAGATTTTGTCCCTTGACCCTCTCTATATAAAAACCCTGAAGGCAGCGAGGGGGACAAGGTCTTGGGACGGCCTCAAATACAGCCTTTACATCAGTTATAATAACTTACTAGCTCATAGAAGAATTCAATTTGCAATGAGCTTATGGGGTTATGATTCTGCAATGCTAGAAATCTAGTCATTTTGTGAAGGTAATGCCTTTAAACAAAAAAGGAAACTGCTCTGTATATGCTAACTATACAAAGTTTTACTGAAAATGAACAATGTAACAATATTATACAATGATGACTGTACCACTTGCTGTCTGTCACATCCAACTAATAAAAAGAAATTAACAAAAAAAAAGTGATTCCATCATTTTCCCTACCACTCAGGTCAAACTGACAGGTCTGTAGTTTCCTGCCTCAGTCTTGCTCCCACTTTTGTGAAGGAGAATCATATCCACCCTCCTCCAGTCCCTCAGGTACTACACCATCCTCTTATGATTTATTAAAAATGATAGTGGTGTTACTAGTTTTTCCCTTAGTTATTTTAGAATTCTGGGGTGAATCCCATTAGGCCTCATTGCTTTATCCACCTTCAGGTGTTAGGAGTTTTTTCAGAACCCTTTCTTCTGTGAAAGGAATAATATCAACCCCACTATCCAGAGTGCTTCTATTGACTGGAGTAGGTATCTCCCCCTGCTCTTCCATTGTGAATACTGAGCAGAAGTATTCATTCGGTATCCCTGCTTTTTCACTGTTGCTCTCTGCCTAAGCACATTCCTCTTTATTCAGCCTCAGTCTTTCTTTGCTCCCTAATGTACCTATAAAAGGTTTTATCCCCCTTCTTAACCGAGTTGGCTATCTTATCCTTAGTTTGGGCCTTTGCTATTCTGACTGCTTTTCCCACTTCCTTCTGCTTTAACTGGTACAGTTATCTGCCCTGCTCCTTCTGTGTTTCCTTATACTACCTGAATGCTATCTTTTTCTCCCTAACCTTCCCTGCCACTTCTTTTGAGAACCATAGTGTTTTTTTCTTTCATTTTGATTTATTTATTTGCTTCACACAAAGGCTTGTTGCCTCTGTGATGGCAGTTTTGATGTTTCCCCATTGTTGCTCCACCACACCTTCTTGCCTGTTTGCTACTGCCTTTCTGAGGCACTCTCCCATTTTGACAAAAGCAACCTCCTGAAGTCCAGTACCTTCACTTTTGTATGGCTTGACTCTACAGCTAAGTTTATCATGAACCATACTGTTTGGTGGATGCTTGTTCCCAGATGGCTACCCACTTCTAGATCGGAGATCCTCTCTCTGTGCCCATTTGAAAGTACCAGATCTAAGATTGTTCCCTCCTAAGTGGGCTCCAAAACTAGCTGTCCGAGACATGCCCCCTGCAGGGCACGGAGAATGTCCTTGCTCTTGGATGTGGCTGCAGCAAAGGTGCTCCAGTTAAAACCTGGCATATTCAGGTCCCTTATCAGCAATATCTCCCCTTTCTCTGCCATCCTAAACACTTGTTTGGCATGTCTAGGGTTGTGGTATGCTCTGTTGTGTGAGGTTTGCAATGCTATCATGGACACCTGCATGCACAAGATAACAACCCCTACAGGCACACAGCTACAAGACATCTTGGATGGCTTTGAAGAAAGATTTAGTTTATCACAGACAGCCAGTGCAATAGATGGCACACACATAACATTTCAGGCACCACACATGATAACAACCCCTAAGGGCACATGACTACAAGAAATCGTGTATTACTATGAGTAAAGATTTGGTTTATCACAGATAGCCAGTGCAATAGATGGTATACACATACCAGTTCAAGCACCAGCAAAAGATGCAACAGACTTCTTCAACTATAAAGGTTAGCACTCTATAGCGATGTAGGCAGTGCTGGAGCACCAGTACTGCTTTCAGGATGCTTACATTGAATGGCCCGGTAAAGTTCACAATGCCCGTATTCTTGCAAGCAGTGGACTGTATGTGAAGTCTATGGATGGGCTTCTTTCCTCAATGTGACACGTGAAATATGTGGGATACAGGAGTCCATTCATTTACTTGGTGACCCAGCCTACCCACTGATGTCATGGCTGATTAAATAATTCCCTGATGCTGAAAACCTCACAGTTGAGCAGAAACACTTTAACCACTGTCTGTCAAGTGGCAGTATGGTAGCGGAGAATGTCTTTGGTTGGCTAAAGGGAAGATGGTGATGTGTGTTGAAAAGACTTGATGCACACATTTCCTTTGTTCCATCTGTGGTGCTTGTGAGCTGCATTCTATACAACACTTGAGTGACAAGGGGCTATTTTTAATTTGGACTGGATCAGGGAGACAGATGGTGGGGACTTGCAAAAGCCATCAGGCACTGAAATGCAAGACATGCAAAGGGGCAGAACGGGGGATCAGGCAAGACAAATCAGAAATGCTATTGCTCAACATCTCAGCAGAAAGTACAACGACTAAGGTAATTTGTGTCATGTACATACATTGGGCAAAAGAGAACAGTGAAGGCACATCACACTGGTTGTTTTCCAGGTTTCATTACTGCACTGTTCTTGCTGTGTGTCTAAAAAAGATCACATGTGTGGCCTGACAAGCAAGTATGGAGTCATTAGACAAGCTGGCTGCATGCAGCCATCCAGTGCATGATGTGGTTCTTGCATATCTGCAAGTCTCACAGAGCTGGCTACAATTAACACATATAGTATGAAAGTTGTCATCCTGGTGTTGGCAGATGGACGTGCAATGTTCATTGCTATGCGTGCCATGCATGCCATTATTGTCTCACAGAATGCACCCAGTGTTGACATTCTCCTGCCATTCAATTCAGTTGTGTTCCAAGGGAAGTCACTTATTTCTTAGTATAGTTTATGGTGGGGCAAGCCAAAGTCCTGTCCTTCTGCCATCGACACCAACACGCTAGTGTAGGGATAGTACTCATGAAGTGAAGGGAGGAGTGAGGGCACTACTAGTGGAGACTGAGTACGCCTGGCAGGGAGAGGATAATACTGGGAGAGGTGATGAGGGAGGTTGGCAGTCAAACAGGAGGAGGAGAGGGGTCTCAATTGAGAGGGAGGGGAAGCAGTGGGACAAATGGTAAAGACACCATTTTGAGTGGCCCTGGGAATAAGAACCTGGATGGGGGTGGCGACGGGCACAAGGAAAGAGGAGGGGGGTGTACTGGTGTTGGGGGACTCCATACTCAAGGGGATAAGATGGAGCCACAAGGGGGGACAGGCAAAGTCAGATATGGGTGGAGTCCATACTGGGATTAAAGGCAGACAAAGCAAGACAGGCAATTCTAAGGTGCACAAGCTGGGGTAGGAGAAATATTCACATTGTGGTACATGTGAGGACAAATGACCTAGGAGGGGAAATGGTAGAGGTAGAAGGAGAGAGGTTACAGGAAGTGGAAAGGTGTGCAAGGAGAATGGGGAGTCTGTGGCCTTCTTAGAGATGATCCCAGTACCCTGGGCAAGCACAGTGAGAAAGAGGAGGATTGGGGAGTTGAACGCATGGTTGGTAGAATGGTGTCAAATGAAGGGGTATGGGGTTGTGGGTGGCTGACAGTACCTGGGATAATAACAATCCCTTTGCAAGGGATAGGCTGTACCTGAGTGGGTAGGGGAAGGAGGTATTGAAGCAAGGACTGGGGAGGTATACTGCAATAAAGGTGGGTTTAAAAAAGTTAGGAGGTGGCAAGTGGAGAGCAAGTAGGCAGGGATCTGATAGGGTGGAGTCACAGCCTACCCCCCTAGGCTAGCAAGGAAAGAGTCAGGGTAGCCAAAAAGGGAGGAGATGGAGGGTGGTCTCACTAAATTGAAGAAGCTTATGCAACAAATCCACTCAGCTACTGGCACTCTTGGCAGTGTGGAGGGTAGATATTGCGGCTGTCATAGAAATGTGGGCAACTGAGCACCAGGACTGGGATCTGGCAATCCCAGGGTACAAATCATACAGGAAGGAAGACCATGGGGTGAGGTGGGGTGGCAGTCTATGTGAGGGATGGGATCAAATGCACAAGGAATGAGGGGGAGGAAAGGAGAACAGAGGCAATCTGACTGCAGCTCATATACTTAAGAGGTAGGAAACTGAGGTTTTCGGGTGGTATAAAGGCCACCATCCCAGTCTGAGGAGACTGACAGGGAATTTGAGGGACAAATTAGAAAGGTATGCAGAAAAGGGAAGGTGGTTGTCATGGGGAATTTCAACTTGCCAGGGGCTGACTGGACCATTCCAGTCACCACCAGTGCTAGCGAGCAAGTGCTCCAGGATGCAATCCAGGAGGGTCTCCTGATGCAATTGGTTAGTGGACCTACTAGGCTAAAGAACACATTAGATCTAGTATTGTCAAATGGGGAGGCAGTAACGGAAATAAGGGTGGATGACCTGCTAAATGACAGCAATCACCAAATGGTGTGGTTTAATATCATGATGTACTGGGAGTCAGACAACCCAGTAACCTGGATGGTAAACTTCAGGGGGGTGGATTTTGGGAGGATGCAGGAAGTCCTGAAAGGGAAACTGGAAGGCATAAGACAGGAGCTGGACACAGAGCAAACATGGGATATTATTAAACAGGGATTACAACAGAGATGAAGGAAACCTGCATCGAGACACAGTGGAAGAGGAAGAGGAGAAGAGTAAAGAAACCAGCCTCTTTTTATTTTTCGTTTTTGTTTTTAAATTATATGACTCAGAGTGTGGGTGCTTCAATCTTTTGAAATTGTCTTGAAGACTTCATGCAACATCACGAACATATCGTTTTTCAAGCCAATTTTAATTTTATACCAAATTAAACACATTTTGTTTAAAGGGAGACCATATTAGATTGTATGTCTCTATCACATTTTCGGATGTACACACAGCTCTGTCTAACCTAGCAAACACCATTCCCTCCATTCTTCCTTAAAAGGATCTTCTACTTGTTTCCAATGCTAGAGTATTACCTTGCCAGCAATTAGTATACCAATATTCCAGAGTCCTTTGTGTTCCCAGTGGGTCCCTAACTTGGCTCAAATCAATTTTATAGCCAAATATTGCAATTCCAGGATCAAAGGGGAACAGACCGACCCAATGGTCTCCCCAATAAAAGACCATTTATATTTTCAAAGTGGTATAAGTTTCACACACTTAAACAACATATGGGATGATGAGCCCCTTTCATTCTGACATCTTTGACAGAGCAGTGAAATAGTGTTTTCTATCTTACGTAATCTAGTAGGTGTAAGATAAATTCTATGAACTATATTAAAGAAAATTTGGCAAGGAAACCAGGCTGGTTGAACAGAGAGGTAGTGGTGGTGGTGGCGAGGTCAAAACAAGAGGTGTACCAGAAGTATAAGGGGGCCGAGAAGGAAGGAGACAGGAAGCAGTATGCAAGATGGTCGAGGGAGGTGACCAGAAAAGTGAGAGAAGCCAAGGCCCAGAGGCGGCTGAGATTAGCACAAGAAATTGAGGGGGAAGGGAGAAAGACTTTTTCAGATACATCATTTTACATCAGGGAGAAAAGGAAGTGCAAAGAGACAATAGTGAGGCTAAAAAAGGGTGGAGAGTGGATGGAAAAAGGGGAGGAGCAGGCAGAAGCACTGAAAGAATACTTCTGCTCAGTATGCATGAAAGTAAAAGAGAGGGACCACTACCAGCATGGGCTGGGAGGAAGGGGGGAGAGGAGGTGGCAGATGGAAGGATTGAGGGAGGTAAAGTCCTAAAGGGACTGAGGGTAGACAAGGCACCAGGGCCTGATAGTATCCATCCAGGGTGCTGAGGGAGATGGCAGAGGTGTTGGCAGAGCTGCTGGTAGATCTGTACAGCACCCCACTGGAGACGGGATGTGTATCACTGTACTGGAGGATGGCACATTCATTTATTTACTGAATTTTGTTGACCCAGTAGGCCCACTGAGACTGGAAGTCTCTTTTCAGGGGCGACTGTGGGGGGGGGGATACAGATGGCAACCAACTGAAACTGAACTAGATTAAGCTGCTGGCGTATTTCTTAGTGAATGGAGGAAATCTGGTAGGACATCAGGGAAATTTCCCAACTCTTTCGAGAATTGTCATGGGATATTTAACATCCACCTCATCGACCACCAGAACAGGCAGCTGGGACCTCAGTTTAACATCTTATTTGAAAGATGTCACCTCAGGAGTGCAGCATCCACCTCAAGTTGCTCTACAGTGTCAGTATTGGGACATTAACCCAAGTGCCTGGTATGGGGATAGAACCCATAGCCTTCTGAGCTCCCCAGCCCCAGTGGCAAGTGTGTTATCTGCTGAGCCACTGACAATGAGTGTCATTACACAACAGCAGACCAAGGGATGAACCAGGTAATTATCGTGACTGTTCAGTCTACCTCCATAGTGTACAAACTCATGGAAACAATACTAAAGGAAAGACTTCTGTGCGTACCTAGAGGCCAACGGCCTCCAGGATGTGAGCAGCATGGGTACATATTTCGGGAAGTCCTGTCAAACCAACCTGATAGAATATTATGACTAGGCGACAGGAGAGCTGGATAGGGTCAATACTTGGACTTCAGCAAGGCCTTTGATCTGTGCCTCATGGGCGACTTGGGCAGAAGCTAACTGGTGTAATGGTAAGAGAGAAAATGATGAACTGGATTACAAGCTTGCAGAATGGGAGGCTAGCTCTCAACTCCTAAGTCGTTGACGAGCGGGGTGCCACAGGGCTCTGTGCTGGGACCAGTATTATTTGGTCTCTTCATATTAGACATTGTGCATAGAGGGGTGAGAAGAAAAAATTACTCACCTTAGTAATGTTGTTTCTTCTAATGGAGTCTTGCTATATTATGACATATGCAGTGAGTCCCAACCTTCGAACTGCTCTGGAGGTGAAAGAGTTAACTTTCCGTGCCAGGCATGGAACTTTGAGCTCGAGCTTGGTTGAAAACTCTATCTGTTGTTCTTCAAACTCAAACTGTCAGATCTTTACGAGCAAAACTCACTAAGACTCTGTGTGGAAGCTGTAAACCTACACTAGCCAACTGGCAACTAATTATAAACACACATTTTTTGGTGACAAAACAAAGACTCAAGTCAAGAGACCCAAAAAATGACAAACACAACATAGGTCACCCCAAAAAGGAGGGGTGAAAAACAAGGTGGGCATCTACTAAGTGCCAACACTGCCCTGCTCACCTACATCCCAAAAGTGAAGGTTGCGAGAGGGGCAGGTGGGGGGGTCATAATATAGCAAGACTCCATTAGAAGAAATAACATTACTAAGGTGAGTAATTTTTTCTTCAAACAACATGAAGTGTTGCTATATTATGACACATGCAGACTACACAGCAGTACCTCCATGGAGGAGGGACAGAACCTACTTAGGAAATAGGCTCTGAAGCATGCTGTGCCAAACCGAGCATCACTCCTAGCCTGGATGTCCAGAGAGTAATGCTTGGTAAAAGTGTGAACTGTTTTCCAGGTAGCTGCTTAATATATCTCCAGGATAGGGATGTCCCTGGCAGCAGCCAGAGACACAGCTGTACCTCTGGTAGAGTGAGCCCTCAGGCCTGAGGAAGGAACCTTACCCAGTTTTTCATAGCAGAATTGGATACAAGAGACAATCCACCTGGCAATGGATCTTTTGATGGCAGGTTTCCCTCTGTTAACCTCACCATAAGTGAGGAATAGTTGGAGGGAGTCGAACCTGTGACCCTTGGTACGATCTATGTAGTAGCTAAGGGATCTTTTGACATCTCAACTGTGCAACCTCCTCTCGCCAGAGGATGAATGGTCAGTGAGGTACACAGGAGAGACAGATTGATTAAGGTGGAAATCTGAAACCATCTTAGGCAAGAATTTTCTGTTAGTCCTGAGGACTACCTTATCTCTGTGAAAGGAGATAAAATCAGGCTCCACTGACAAAGCTTGTAACTCACTTATGCGTCTGGCAGAAGTGATAGCTAACAAAAACACAGTTGTCCAAGTCAAGTACTTATGCTCTGCTGAAGACAAGGGCTCAAAAGGGGGTTGCATAAGCTGGGCAATGCAAATGTTAAGATCCTGCAGGGGCAGGATCCTGAATGGGGGGTTGGTGTAAGCAACCCTTTGAAAAACTTGGAGAAAATAGGATGGGCTGAAAGAGAAGAGGGTTTACCTACTGATAAGAAAGCAGACACGGCTGCCAGGTGCACTTTTAGGGTAGCTGGTCTCAGCCCCAAAGCATTTAGAGGGACCATATACTGTAGTCCAGGACCGTGGGTAAACCAGCAGATTCTGAGGGAATATGCTTTGCAGATCACCATATAGAAAATCTCTTCCATTTGGAATTATAAGTAGCCCTGGTGGAAGGCTTCCTAGAAGCCTTCAGGATATCTAATACACCTTGGGAGAGGTGTAGTTCAGCAAACTCTAACTCTTCAAGAGCCAGGCCTTGAGATTGAGAGATTTGAGGTTCGGGTACCAAACTCTCCCCTGAGCACAGGTTAACAGATTGTGATTCCTGGGAAGACACAGGGGAAGATGGACTGCTAAGGACATAAGCAGTGGGTACCAGGGCTGTCTGGCCCAGTCTGGAGCAATCAGGATCATCTTGCAGGGTTGAGATCTGATTTTGACTAGCACTTTGAACAGCAGAGGGAAGGGGGGAAGGCATAGAGAAACTTCCCTTCCCAACTGAGAAGGAAGGCATCCAGGGGGACTGAGCCCAACACTGGGGGCCTGCAACAAAAAATGGGGAAGCTGGTGATTGTCTGGGGCTGTAAAAAGATCTATCTAGCGTGTGCCTCATCTGGCGAATACCACCTCCAGTACTAGGGGATCCAAAGCCCATTCGTGATGACCCTGGGAAATCCTGCTGAGAGCATCTGCCAGGACATTGTCCTTGCCTGGAAGGTGAACTGCTACAAGGCAGGTGTTCAGAGAGTAAGCCAGAGACCACAACGTCATTGCTTTGATGCACAAGGCCATAGACAGAGTGCCCCCTTGCTTGTTGATGTACCACATTGTGGTGGTATTGTCTGTTCTGACCTGAATAGCTTTGTTCTGAACAGATTTGGGAAAAACTTGAAGTGCTAGAAAAACTGCTCTGAGTTCCAACAGATTGATGTGAGCAGAGATTCCTGAGGGACCACAACCTGGTAGTGAAGTCGCTCATGTGAGCTCCCCACCCCAAGAGGGATGCATCTGTAGTAAGGATTAAGGAGCAAGACTGAGGGGTGAAGGGGACCCCCTGTCTCAAATTGCCCTGATCCTGCCACCACTGAAGGGCTTGGATCAGGGTTTGAGTCACTGGGATTTATTTGGTTAGCAGGTCCCTCCTTTGAGACCAAAAGGCTCTCAAATGGAACTGGATGTCCCTCATCTGAAATCTGGCACCCTGCACTACTGCTGTCGAAGCAGCCATGTGTCCCAGGAGCTGGAGAAAATGCCTTACTGGTCGAGAGACCTGCAAGGTGAAGGAGGAAGCCAGAGAAATCAGGGTCCTTGCTCTTTCCAGAGGAAGGAAGGCTCTGGCTTCTTTTGTGTTCAGTTCTGCACCTATGAAGGTGAGAAGCTGGACAGGTTCTAGGACTGACTTTGGAAGACTGAGAAGGAAACCGAGATCAGTTAGCAGTTGCTGAGTTACCTGAAGATGTAACCTGACTTGGTCTGGAGACTGGCCTACTATGAGCCAGTCGTCCAGGTAAGAAAAGATGGCAATTTTTTTGCCTTCTTAAGTGTGCAACTCCTACTGCCAGGCATTTTGTGAACACCCTTGGGGCAGATGTGAGGCCGAAGGGCACTGCTCTGAACTGGTAATGGCCTGAGGGCAGTTTGAATCTGAGGTACTTTTGATGGGAGCTTCTGATAAGAACATGAAAATAGGCATCCTTGAGGTCCAGGGACACTAGCCAGTCCCCTGGCCTTAAAGAGGGTAAAATAATTCCTTGAGTCACCATTTTGAATTTTGGTTTTAAAAAGTGCTTGTTTAGGTACCCGAGATCCAGGATGGACCGCCATTCTCTTCTTTTTTTGGGGGTAAGGAAGTACCTGGAGTACAATCCTTTGCCCTGGTGTAGGGGTGGAACCCTTTACACAGCTCTGGGAGCCAGGAGGGTAGAGACTTCTGCTTCTAGGGCAAGAGCCTCTGAAGGATTTGCAGGTGGAAAGGATCTGGTTCACATCTTTGGAAATTTTTTGAAGCTGAGAACCAGTCCCTGGCTTACTACTTCCAGGACCACTTGTCTGATATTAGAGACTCCCAGTCCTGGACAAGGTAAGCCAGCCTGCCCCCTACGGGTAGTGGAGAATCAGCCCTAGGCACCCCATCAGGATGCCTGCTTGGCAGGGGCTTTAGGCTGAGGGGTGGAGGCAGTTCTGCTTGCACCCCGCCTGCCTCTCCCTCTAAAGATTCCCCTCTGTGCATAAGCTGAAGAGGAGGCCTGGGCTTGGTAAAAAGGCCGATGAAAAGGCCTGCCCCTGGGAGGCTGCCTTTGAGGAGTGGCCTGCCTTTCCTTGGCCTGTGCACTCTTATAGGTGGTCCTATATTCATCCATTTTCTTCATGTAATTCTCCGTTTGCTCCCCAGAGAGTTGCCCACAACAGGAAAATCCATGGCCTTAGTCTGGGTATCCTGTGACAGGCTAATACATCTGAGCCAAGCCATTTTACGAAGGGCCACAGATGTAGCCATGACTCTAGATGACACATCATTAGAGTCCACTGCAGCATGGAACTACACTTTAGATGCCTCAATACCATCAGCGGCCACCTGCTCCAGCTCCTTGGCAAGCTGGCCAGAGACCAGCTTTGCTAGAGCCAAAATAGTATCCCATCTGGATTTCTGGTATCTAGCAACATAAGCCATATAATTTGCCTGTCCGAGTCCCAAGGATGCTGCCATGTACTGGTTCTTTGCCATGGCATCAACCTTTCTGGAGTCCTTGTCAGGGGGGTGTGAGGCCAAGGGAATATTTGCCTTGTCACAGGCTGCAGCCTGCACAGTCCCCACATGGCTGCATTGTTGTGCAAGGAACTCCATATCAGAGCTGAATAATGTATATCGTTTGTCCATTCTTTTATCAACAGGAGGTATAGCATGAGGAGCTTTTAGAATTTTTACTGTCTGTTTCCAAAAAGATTTATGCAGAGGAATAGACAGTATCCTAGACTCTGGGATATCCATCATTTCTACATAATCAGGCTCTTCTTGATCATCCACAGCTTCCTCCATAGGGAGCTGGAGGGTTTCAGCCACTTTTTTTATAAAACATAAAATGAGAAGGGGACTCAGAAAGCCTAGGGGGAGACACTCCTTAAGGTCTGTCTGGAGAGATGTCCAGTTCAATGGGCACATCCAGACTTTCAAATCCACATTCACTCTCTCTTCCCCCTTCTCTGGTTCAGAAAATTCCTCTAAATCATACTCTTGAAGCAGTGGAACCAACCGAACCATACGCTTACCTGATAGTGCCGGTTCGGTCGGAACCGGGGAGAGTGACTGAACAATTTTAATTGCTTTAGTTATTTCTTCAGCAGTTGGAGAGGGAAGTTTTGGCTGCACACCAGCTGATTTTCTAGTTCTCTTTGCTGGAACCGACTCCTCAGAATCGGCTCTCCTTTTGCCAGAGGAAGTATCGCCCTGGTGAGAAGGCACTCCCTTCGGTTCGGTTTCAAACCGAACCGGGCTGGCCATCCGGTTCAGCTGACTTTTTGACCTCCCTTTCCCTGAGCCTATCAACTCTTTTATCCAGGGTAGCTGCAGGAAAACTTTACATATCTGGCAGTCTGCATTGAGGTGGTCAAACCCCAGACAATAAACAGGCGTGGGGTCAGCCTTAGCAAAGGCTTCCCCACAGACACTACAGTGTTGAAACCCAGTGGGCCCAGTTTTTCTTTTGGGTTTCTCAGACATAGTGCCAGCCTAACCAAAAACTTGCCCGTTTATGGCAATCCACCAAGCAAGACTCCCTTATCGGTTCCCAACCGTGTCACAGATCATGGAAAAAAACGTAATGAAATCCGTTTTTCTTTGAACTGATAAGAACCGGGAACCGCACTTCTAAAGACAGATAATGTATTAGAAACAACCTGATTGGTTCAAACCGGACCGATAAAACCATTTACAAGTTCCACACAGAAAGTAAATGTAAAACCTATCTAGTACTTACAAATACCACAGATAAAGCGTGAACAGAGTAGTAGTGGTTTAAATTCGGTTAAAAAAATGAAAACTTAATACTTTAACCAACAAAATGAACAAAGCAGAAGGAGAAATCTCCGGAGCAACTGTTCAGTGAGGCGGAGTAAAGAACCTGACAGTATGAGTTTGAAGAACAATAGATAGAGTTTTCAACTGAGCTCGAGCTCAAAGTTCCATGCCTGGCATGGAAAGTTAACTCTTTCACCCCCGGAGCAGTTCGAAGGTTGGGACTCACTGCATATGTCATAATATAGCAAGACTTCATGTTGTTTGAAAGGTAAATCTGTTCTCAGATGACACGAGAATGGGGCAGTGGTGGATGGAGAGGAGGTGAAGCAGCTGCAGCAGGACCTACAGGAGCTACAGGAGTGTCAGAGGGTGGCAGCAGGGGTTCAATGCAAAGAAATGTGGCTATATACTAGGGCAAAGAACCCAAGGAGAGAATACTGGCTGGGGTGGCTGGGGATCTCTGAGGAGGAGAAGGACCTAGGAGTAATGGTAGCAGGTACCATGGATAATACTGTCCAGTGCAGGAGAGCAGCTAAAAGTGAACAAAATGCTAGGGTACATAGCGAGGGGGTTTCGTCCAGGCAAACAAACAGAAGCGATCTTGACCCTCTACAGGTCACTGGTACGGCTGCACTTGGAGTATAGTGTGCAGTTTTGGAGGCCATATCTAAAGCATGATACAATAGTCCCTCATTATAACAAACTGGCTTGGGTCCATGTTTTTGTTCGTTATGGCGATGGTATGCTATAGATGAAATACTTGAAAACCACTGAAAAATACAGCACTTAACCAGAGATTGAATGAAATGCACACTAAACTGTGTAGTACTGTAGTAGCAGAAAATATTTATTTTATGTACAGAAAGTTGAAAAGGTATTTACTTTTAAAGTTAAATATTTTTTGCTTTATTTATTATTTATTGAAATAAGCTTCCTAAATTTTCTGGATTTTCACACCCCTTGTTTGCTCCGCTCCGTTCATGCAGTTTAGAATCTCTATTTTCTGCTCCAGATCCAATGCCTTTCTTTTTCGTTTCTCAGCCATGATAGACACAGACAGATCAGACCATGACACAACCAAAGTAAGCAGCATTTTATTTATTTGGAACATCTGCAATCCGTGAACTGCGAAGGGCAAACACAGCAGAATATGGAGGAATGTTTATTAATTAACGGGGCTTGATTTGTAATCAATTAAGCACTCAAAGTTTTCATTCTTGTTTCAATCTTAGTGAGTACAAGTAATTTTAGTGTCAAGTACTTAGGAACTAAGAAACAGGATCTGTAACTACTGTGACTAGAACTGAAGGGGGTTGGAAACAATTGTGTCCGCATTTGAAAAATAAGGAGGCGATATTGGAGTCCAACTACCTTGTTCCTTATAACCGGGATTCATTATAACGAGGGACTACTGAGTCAGGCTACTGGAAGGGTGCAGAGGAGGGCATCGAAGATGATATGTGGAATGGAGAGAAGATACTATGAGACCAGGCTGGAAGACCTGAATATGTACACACTGGAGGATAGAAGGGACATGATAGAGACACTCAAGTATCTGAGGGGAATTAATAAGGATGGAGCAGACGGGGTCTCTAAGCTAAGGAGGGGGCAGGACACCAGGGGTCCTAAGCTAAGAATAAAGGGGGAAGATTTAGGAGGAAAACGAGGAGACACTGTTTCACTGAGCGGGTGGTAGGAAAATGGAACGCACTACCAGAATGGTGGTATCATGTAAATCTGTAAGCAGCTTTAAAAGGGCATGGGACAGGAAGCAGGGGAGAGTGAAGGTGGGGGACGGAAGTGGGATGACAAAGGAGGGGTGGGGCAGCTGTGAACGAGGAGTACTAGCTACACACTTGAGAAGACAATGACAGACCGGGTGGTCTGTTTCTGCTGGCACATTCGTATGTTCATGTGTGTGACCACCTTTCAATGTGCCACCGCAGGGCATGTGTTGACATGAATCCTGATCATTAATGGTTTTGGTTCATGGAAAAAGTCATTACTGGAGCCCTTGCCATTGTACATGCTTGGATTTGCCATTCTTGAGGCGAGTATGGATCTCATCAGGACACTGGTACATTGAGGCATAGCAAGCTGTACTGTATGGGAAGGTGACACAATTTGAACATATGCACAATGTGGTGTGAGGAATCACTCATCTAGCATCCGCAGTTCCCTCTGCTATTCTCACGTTGTCAATCCTCCCACCACTGTGAAAGACTCCCCTTACATAGCAATATCAATCATTGCTTTTGCTTCCCACTCACTCTTGCTCTGTCTCCCCCTCATTTTCTCTCACTCACCTTCCAGTGGCGGAGCCAGGTTTGGGAGAATTGGGGGAGCCAGGGGGTGCCACTCAGTCAATCACGGGCTCCACAATGGGCACTAAGCAGTGAATAAAGATGGTGGCAGGGTGCCACTACTCACTCTTCTCTGCTGCCTCTCTCCCAACTCCACCCACCCCTCGTACCTTGAGCTGTCCACTGTCAGTAGTCTCCCCTTGCCCATTTCTACTCCCCACCTCTACCTGCTATTTGCTCTCAAACTACCCTCCTGCCATCACCTTATTGCACACCAACCACAGAAATCTAGACAAGGTTCCATTTGAGCTGCAATAATGACAAGGCCCCTTTGGCCACACAATATTCTTTTAATTTAACCTAAAGCATTACTCTGTTTTCTGTTGTTACACTTCTTGAAACTGCCTGTATTATTGTCCTGTATTAGTTTGTCTGTATTCCTTTCCATTATATGGACGTGGAACCTTTGTAAATAAGTCCTTACTCAAACAGTTGTTTTCCGAACTACCAAATAAATAAATACATAAATAAATAAATATGAACATCGAAAAAAAGCACAGTACATGAATAAGTCCCAGTACTGGACAGAAACTTTTTCAGCCAAGAAATGGAGTCTGAAATCAGGAACTGCATGTGACAACCCACCTCTCCCTCTGGGCTGGAACAGCTTTCAGAGAGGTGTCTGTCCACAAGTATTTGCTGCCACCAGCTGGACTGTCTTACAACACCCCCTTCAAGTTTACAAACTTGAATAATTAAACATGCAACTGCACGTTAAGGTCTGGTAGTGTGTCTCTCTCGGGTGCGGATGCTGCTACAGAGTTACCTCAGCCAGTGGAAACCAAATATTACCTTAGAAAATGACATCACAGTCACAACTGTTGAGCAAATAAATAGCTTTTTACTTAACAGAAAGTGCACTGAGCATTTACAGGATATATATTTTCAACACAAGAGAATAACACTCATACAGGAAAAGTAAACAAATGTTTTAAATAACAGATGGCAAAAGAAAAAGATATTACTGCAATATGCTAGTACTAAACTTACCTTCCTGTCCTTTCTAGAGACCAGTGGACCTATGCTAACTGCCAGCTCCCACAGACATAGCTAAAAGGTAGGCTCAAATCTTAGTTACTCCTCCAGCTTCCAAAGTGTGGAACCCCTTCATTGTCTTTCAGCATATTATATACTCTCTTGAGAATAGGTCATTCCTTGTCTCCCTTTGAATGCACCAACCATATACCATGTATGTATTTAATTGTCCCAATCAGACTGAACACCTATCAGTGACCAATTACATTCCCTTTTACCCTTAAGTTTATATTTGAGTGAACCAATACCTTCAAACTGGCCTGTGTGTGTGGACATGTCCACTTGAGGTTTATGACCCAGGTCTTATCTAGCCAGATGCTGTGGATGCTGCTGGACAATGGATTCTAGCCTGTGTGGGTTTTTTTTTCAATCTGCTAAAAAAAAAAAAAACCAGCTAGAGAATCAAACACCAAGCACATAATCCAAAACATTAACTCCTTCCTTCCAATTCCTGTCATCCCCCAGATAATGAAGGCGTGTCCTTAGGGCCAAGCTAAAGTGACACAGCCATTCATGCAACTACTGGAAAGTGCCCACAGTATCCAGCCATGCCATTAACCCTGTGTAGCTAGCCCATCTGCATTTGCATTTTGCTTGCCACTGTAATGCTGGATGGTCATGTTGTACCTGCAGTATCAAACTCAATGCAGTAGTTTTTCATTTTGCCCATTGACCTATGAAGCCATATCAGGGGGTTATGATCTGTGATCACAGTAAATTCTCTCCCATATAGGTAAGGCTGCAGCTTCTGAAGGGCCCACACTATTCCTAAGCAGTTCCTTCTCAATTGTGGCGTATGCCTCCTCTCTGGGCAAAAGTCTCCAGCTGAGGTACACAACTGGGTGCTTCTCTCCCTGCTGGGTAACTTGGCTCAGCACGGCCCCCAGCCCATGATTTGAGGCAACCACATGGACCATAAACTTTAAACAATAAGTGGGGCTGGCCAATACAGCTAGGCCACTTAAGGCCTTCTTTAGCTCCTGGAAAGCGACCTCACAGCCTTCTGACCACTTCACTGTATCTGGCTTTCCCTTCATGGTTAGGTGTGTCAGGGGCTTGGCCAGATCGCTATAGCGAGGAACAAACCTTTGGTAGTACCTTGCTGTCCCCAGAAATGCCCTGACCTGTTTCTTGGTAGTAGGAGTAGGCCAGGCCAGGATGGCAGCAACCTTGGCAGGCTCCGGGCATAGTGTCCACTACCCACCTAGTGCCCAAGGTAGGATACTTCTGCCATACCTATTCGACAGTTTTCTGCCTTGACTGTCAGACCTGCATTCTTCAGTCTGTGGAACACATCCCATACATTCTTGATGTGCTCATCCCAGGTCTGGCTGTATGTGTCTATATCATCCATACGCCAATGCAAACTCATCTACCCCAAGCCAGATGGGATGCACATGCTGTTGAAAGGTTGCAGGTGCATTCTTCATTCCAAATGGCATTACCTTGAATTCATATAAACCAAATGGAGTGACAAAAGCTAATCTCTCCCTGGCTGCAGGGGTCAGAGGTACCTGCCAATAGCCCTTTGTTAGGTCTATTGTGGTCAAATACTTGGCTCCACCCAGTGGCTCCAGGGTCTCATCTGTTCTGGGCATGGGACAGGTGTCAAACTCCGTGCAGCTATTAAGCTTCCAGTAGTCAATGCAAAATCATGTGGTGCCATCCCATTTGGGGATCAATACCACGGGTGATGTCCAAGGGCTATTCGATTCCTAGATTACTCCAAGTTCCAGCATCTCCTTGAGCTCCTCTTTCACAGTCTGCTTAATGTGCTCAGGTACCCTGTAGGGGTACTGTTTCAGGGGGAACCTGGGTCCCTGTATTCACATATTGCTCTGCCATCATGGTGTACCCAAGTTTCCCTTTGAACATGTCCTCAAATTCTCTCAGCACACCTCTAATTACTTGCACCTGGGCAGGTGTCAGCTTTTCAGAAAGGGTAAGGTTGTCCACAGAGGATGCAACCCGGCCTCCCAAGCAAGTCCACCAGTGAATAAATCTCTGTTTCACCCTCTGGGGCACTGCATACAGCGAGGAACAATTCCTCCCTGTCATGGTAGGGCTTCAGCATGTTAACATGATACACCTTTCGCCTGCATCTCCTGTCCAGTAGTTCTATCATGTAATTAACATCACTAACCTTTTGGACAATGGAGAATTGGCCCTCCCATGCTGCCTATAATTTATTCTGTCGGACAAGGGAAGAGTGCTATCACTGACTGTCCCACCTCATATTCTCTGGCTCAAGCCCCACAGTCATACCAGTCTTTCTGCCGCTGTTATGCAGTGGCCAGGTGCTCCTGAGCAAACCTCATGAGCTCCTTAAGGTGAGTCCTGAAGTTCAGGACATATTCCACAACAGACTCCCCTTGGGAGGCACGGTCACCTTCCCACTCATCCCGAATCAAATCTAGGGGCCCCCGCACCCTATGACCAAACAGGAGCTCGAAAGGCGAGAACCCTGTGGACTCCTGTGGGACTTCCCTGTATGCAAATAGGAGATGAGGCAAATATTTTGTCTCAGTCCCACTTATGCTGGTCTGCAAAAGTCCTTAGCATGGTCTTAAGGGTTGAACTAAACCGCTCCACCAGACCATTAGCTTGGGATGGTATGGGAGGTTTTGTTGCTTTTACCCACACATCGTCCCACAAAATACTCATTAACCCTAACATGAAATTGGCACCCTGATCTGACAGTATCTCCTGGGGAAGCCCACCTAGCTAAATATTCCTAACAGTGCAACTGCCACTAGTTCTGCCTCAGAGGATGATAGGCCACTGCCTCTGGGTATCTTGTGGCATAGTCAAAAACTACCAGGATATACCACTCAGTCAGTGTGACTTTGGGTGCTCAGCAGCCCCACTACGTCCACAGCTACCCTCTTGAAGGGTTCATTAATAATGGGCAGGGGCACCAAAGCCGCTTTGGCCTTGTCCCCCATTTTCCCCACCCGCTGGCACTGTGGACAAGTCCTGCAATAATTTGCCACATCCTTGCCAATATCAAGCCAGAAGAAATTGTTGGTTAGACGCTTTTTCATGCACCTCACCCCCAAGTGGCCTAAAAATGGGATATCATGGGCGAGGGCCAAAAGCTGCTCACAGTGAACCTTAGGGACTACCAGCTGCTGGAGCACCTCACTATTTAGCCCTTTCTCTGTTGTACATTCTCTGTACAATAGCCCATTGTCCCAGTAAATGGAGTCTTTACCCCCCCTGAGGACCCTCAGCCCTATTAGCTATTTCCCTCAGTATTTGCAAGGTAGGGTCAGTTCGCTGTGCAGCACTAAGCTGCCCTTGTCTGACCCTTCCCAGCACCCCTTCAGAAGAAAGTACTGTGGGCTTCCCTATTTGTTACTGGGATTCAGGACTGCTGCTTCTAGCCAGCCGCTCCCCTGGGCTAGACACCTTCTCAGCTGCTGAGGGTGAGGCTGGACCACCTGGAGTCACCCCCTCTTCACCCTCAGAAGCTTGCCCTTGTGCCTGACTACGAGTTACAACACACACCAGTTTTTTTCTGTGATCAAAATCATTCCCCACAATCATATTTACAGGGAGGTCCTTTAAGACTCCCACCTCCTTTTCTCCATGGCCCCCTTCCCAACTCAGGAAGACTCTAGCCATTGGTATTTGGACTGCTGGCCCTGTGAATGCCCAAACCCTGGAGTATTTCCCAGGCACCATCTGCTCTGCCCAAATTAGATCCTGCCTCACCAGGAAGATATTGCTGCCTGTGTCCCTCAGTTCCTGTGTTACTGTTCCATTAACTGAAATGGGATGCAGATTCTCTTCAGAGGAGAGTGGCTCTTCATGCTGGACACACCCCACAAACACACCAGTCCTATTTTGATCACCCCTCCCCCATACCTCTGCCTCTTAACCATTTTCTGAGGACAGTTATGTCTCAAATGTTCCACTTGACTGCAAATATGACATTTCTTGGGTCCTGTCTCTTGAGTCCCTTTAGAAACAGAGGGTTCTGCTTTGGGCTCAGGTGCAGACTGGTTTTCTTTGAGCTGCCCCCCATGGGATCCCTTATAACCATGTGCTGGCCCCCCACCAGAGACTTACGCTGTGTGTATATGGCTGGCTAGACAGATACTTAACATCCAGTCGGCTTTGCCACCTCTTTTGAGGAAGTGTGCCCTGTCTAACAGCCATACGCATATCCTCAGGTATAATTTTAAGAAATTGTTCTCACCAACACATCTTTGATCAGTTCTACAGTGTCTGCTTTAGCCCCATCTACCCACCTATCAAGGTAAGTACACAGTTGAACCTGTAGTTCTACATAACTGTCTTCTGGGCTTTGCTTTAACTCCCCAAATTTCCTTCTATAAGCCTCAGGAGTTAATTCAAAATGTTTCAACAACACTGTTTTAACTTTCATAATTAGCATAGTCTTCATTACTCATTTTAGAAAATGCATGCAAAGCTCTCCCTGTAAGTAAGGGTGTAAGATAAGTTAACCAGGAAGGCTTAGTCAATTGGAATTGATCACAGACTCTCTTAAATGACCTTAAAAATAGATCAAAGTCATCTCACCCTTTAAACTGAGGGAACAACTTAGAATTAATTTTTGCTTCATGAGGTAAACTCACTCCACCTTTACTCATGGTTTGCTGGCTGCACTCCTCATGCTGTTGTTCTCTTTCTCTTTCTTCACGTTCTTTCTCTCTGTCTGCCAGTCTCTTTTCTCCCAGTTCTTTCTCTGCTTCCAGTCTTTTTGTCTCTGCTTCCAATCTTTTTGTTTCTGCATCCAACCTTCTTGCTTCTGCTTCAGCATCCAGTCTTTTCACTTCCAGTACCTTGTCTTGCAGTAACAGCTGCAGTCACAGAGTATCAGGCTGGTATGGGGGGGGTCTGCTGCCTCAGTTCCTGACTCACCCCCAGAGACTGTCTGCTTCTGGTCATGTGCCACGAGGGCAGTTATGAGGTCTGCCTTTTTCTTATGTTTTAGACCTTCAGACCGAATCCTCTTTTCCTGGCACCTTTCACAAAGCTGTGGCACAGTAAGTGAGTCACACTCCGTGGAGCTCATTCTCTTAACTTACTCTACACTGTGCCAACTAGAAACAAATACAACTATTGTACAAGTGCATTCTCTTCTATTTCCTGTTTTGCAACTGTTAAGGTAAATGTTCCAGTGGCAAACTCTGTATCTCAGTGTACTCATGATCTGCTATCATCACTCTACTGCTGTCAACCAATTGTGACAACCCACCTCTCCCTCTGGGCTGGAACAGCTTTCAGAGAGGTGTCTGTCCTCAAGTATTCACTGCCACCAGCTGGACTGTCTTCCAGTACCCCCTTCAAGTTTACAAACTTGAATAAACAAACATGCAATTGCACAAGTTAAAGTCTGGTAGTGTGTCTCTCTTGGGTGGTGGATGCTACACAGAGTTTACCTCAGCCAGTGGAAACCAAATATTACCTTAGAAAAATGATATCACAGTCACAACTGTTGAGCAAATAAATAGCTTTTTACTTAACAGAAAATGCACTGAGCATTTACAGGATAGATATATATTTACAACACAAGAGAATAATACGAATACAGGAAAAGTGAACAAATGTTTTTAAATAACAGATGTCAAAAGAAAAAAGCTATTACTGCAATATGCTAGTACTAAACTTACTCTTCCCTGTCCTTTCCAGAAACTACTGGACCCTATGCTAACTGCCAGCTCCCACAGACATAGCTAGAAGGGTAGGCTCTAATCTTAGTTACCCTCTGGCTTCCAAAGTAAGAGGAACCCCTTCATTGCATTTCAGCATATTATATACTCTCTTGAGAATGGGTCATTCCTATTCTCCCTTTGAATGCACCAACCATCTACCATGTATGTATTTAATTGTCCCAATCAGACTGAACACCTATCAGTGACCAATTATATTACCTTTTACCCTTGCATTTATATTTGAGTGAACCAATCCCTTCAAACTAGCCTGTGTGTGTAGACATGTCCACTCGAGATTTATGACCCAGATTTTATTTAGCCAGATGCTGTGGATGCTGCTGGAAAGTGGATTCTAGTGTGTGTGTGTGTTTTTTTTTTTTCAAACTGCTAAAAAAAAAAACACACCAGCTGGAGAATATGAACAAGCACATAATCCAAACCATTAACTCCTTCCTTCCCATTTCTGTCACACTGCAATTAACTAATAACAGACTGCATGGCAGAGATTGAACACAGCAATGTATTTAACATTGAAACATAGCAACAAACACAGAACAAGAAAAAAAAAACATACACTGACAATTAGAAAAAATACAGTGCACACAATTCCACAGTATTGCAGTACCCTGAACAGTGGTGATCCCAGTCCGTCATTCAGTGGTAATACAACCCCTGTTCTGGTGTGTCTCACCACCAAAATCAAAACTCTGTCACTTCACTCATTATTTCTTTATATGTCCTCACCACTCTGATACACTAAGCAAACATGCCGCTAAACAGACAGGAATTGTGGAAGTTGGCACATAAGCACACCAGCGCTGTGTGCAATCCCTTTTGCAATTACCATACGTTTAGGCATTGCTGAGAGAGAGAGAGAGAGAGAGAAGAATGTCTGCTGGGGAAAGCCAGAATTGTTGTTGCTGGGTCCCGTGTGATTGATGTCAGGATTCCATGGTTGGGATAGTTGAAATACATGAATGTGGGGAGTTGATACATTGGGGTACATCACTGGTGCCTGTAGTAATGTCTGGCAATCCCATTCAGTCAGGAGCCACATCACTGTGTACTCATGATCAATGCAAAAATGTTCCATGCACTCACTGTGCTTGATACGTCACTGCTCCATTTCCATGATAAACTGCACACGCTGCCTCTTCAGGTCAAAATATTTTGCATTGGACTGGGCCATATACTGTCCTTAAAGTGTTCCGACATTGCTGAAACAACAGAATCAGCACAATATTTGCAATCACGGTGCATGCCAAGTGTGGGTTGAGTAGCATGACTCTGAGGTGCTGGTACATTTACTCAACATCAATGGCCAAAAATAGGTTCATAGGTTCTTAGGTGTACTACGAGTTCAGGGTGGGTTCCCATTATGAACTCATCGCCTATTGGCAAAAATTTAATTTCTTTTTACCCATATACTTATCCAATTCAAATTTAAATTGTTCTAAATCTTTACTGTTGACTACTTCTGTAGGCAAGGAATTCCATAAGGGTGGCATTCTCCGAGTAAAAAATGTAGATTTTTCTTGTAGATGTATTATTTATTTTCTGATCTAAACTTCAAGTTATGTGATCTTGTTTCATACCCTATTTCCACTCTCTGAAGGCAAAGTGACTCACATAAGGCCTGGTCTTGAATAGATCTATATGCAAGACACATATCACTTTGAAATGCACGATATTCGAGTGAGAAGAGACCCAAAGATTTTAGCCTTGTACAATAATCATATCCTGATAATCCTTTAATTTTTTTGTAATTCTCCTTTGAATTTTTTCTACAGTGCTAATTCCTCCCGCAGATGTTGGTGTGCAGAAGGAGGCACAGTAATCAATTTGTGATCTTACAAAGCTGTAATATAAAGGGATTATTACTTATGCTCCTCTACTCCTAATATTTTTAAGTATGCAAGATATAGTACCATGACATTTTTTTATATTATTATTATGAGTAGTACATTTTAAATCCTGTGTTGTTATAATTCCTAGATCTTTTTCTGAACTAAATGATTCTAAATTATGACTATTTATCCTGTATGACGCACATATATTTTTTCTCCTAAATGCATTACTTTACACTTTTTTGGGTGAAGTCATTTTATCCTCAATTGACCATTTAACTAAATTATCAAGATTTTCCTGTAATATACTAACTGATACTGAGTTATTAACAATACTACCATGTTTACTGTCATCTGCATATTTATGCAACCAAACATCATTTGATGTCTGCATATTTGCAATCAGAAAATTGAATAGCAAGGGGACAAGCATTGAGCCTTGTGGAACTCCACTGCTTATCTCTCCCCAAACAGAAAATGACCTTTGATACAAACGTTGTTTTCTTATTATTGAGCCAAGAATGTATCCAATTGACAATATTAATATGAAAGCCATATTTACCCAGTTCTTTAATCAATATTTCATGAGGCACAGAATCAAAGGCCTTTTCAAAATCTAAAAAAAAAATTATGTCCACTGAGAGTCCCTGATCAAGGGCTACACTCACTGGTTCAAAGAAGTTAACCAGGTTAAGTTGGCATGATCTACCTTGGACAAAGCCATACTGAGATATATATCAGTAAAATGTATCTTTTTAAGGTGGCCTAACATTTTCTCTTTTAGAATTCTGTCCATTAGTTTTCCTTTAGAAAATGGCCAAAGTGCATTCTTTATCCTGATTGGTTGAAAGTGGCTCCAACCTGGGCATTTATTTTTCAATAAATGCCCAGTAAACAACAAGTGCCAGTCCAAGTGACACCTCACTGCCCAACACTCCATAATTGTCACCAGCCTGCTTTTTAATTGGCTAACCGCCCCGAACAAAATTAAAAAATGCCCGCCATCTTTTTCTCTCGCTTAGCGAGAGGCACTCGTCTCCCCATGCCAAACCAAACAGAATGTACTTGCAGCCGCTCCTAATTTCTCTCGCTTAGCGAGAGGCACTTGTCTCCCCATGCCAAACCAAACAAAATGTACTTGCAGCTGCTGCTAATCTTAAAAACAAATAAAAAACAGTCTCTCCCGACCACGCTGTCACCCACCGTGAAAGCCGTTTCCTGAGTGCAGTCTCGCAGTACCGTGACAACCGAAAACAGACAAATATCATTCAGCAGAACTCCCTCACAATCACTCAGCAACAAAGAAAGCATTTACCTCACTATTTAAATTTATCCTCAAAATTCCTCTTCTTTCCGTTTACACCGACCGCAAATGGCACTTTTTGTACTTCCTCCTACATTGAGGTCAAAGGTCAGAGAGCACACAGATCGAACTTCAGACGAAAAAATGAAACAATCACCCAAAAAGAAAAACTTGCCAGTCAGTCCTATAAAGACTTTACTCCCTTTCTCCTTTAGTAATCAGTGTCTGTATGTGTGACTGTCTCTCACTGGGGGGGAAGCAATGGGGGGGTTATCAAGCCACCAGAATGCTACAGGGAGGAGCAACAGCACCAGGAACAGCCTAGGGACTACTTTATAAATACATGTATCTCAAATACTTCTATTAAACTTTTTCACAGGCATTTACTGTATTATTTTACAACTTCATTAAAATGTACACAGATAGCCATTTTCTAAGCGCAATAATACCCTCCAGGGTGGGCATTATTGGGAAATACCGGACCTTCCAGGGGCTATAAGGCCCTCCGCCTGTGGCGTCGGGCCTCATTACCCCCTGGGTGGTCCGGTATTTCCCAATAATGCCCACCCTGTCAGGTATTATTGCTTACATACACAATGTTAGGCTAATGGGTCTATAAGTACTTGTTAATTGTCCATTTCCCTTTTTATGTATAGGAACCACATTAGTTAAAGTCCAATTTCTTAAGGCATAGCTCTCATTAACAGATGTATTAAACGTGAGGGTAAATAAGTCTACTAGTTCAAAAGTTAATTCCTTAATAAATTTAGTTGGAATTCTGTCTGGGCCTGCTGATGATTTAAGCAATAAGGTATGGCCAGGGGTTATATTAACAGTCTGTTAATCACTCCCTAGGGGTGTAATGTGGCAAAAGGCGTAGCAGCCAATCAGACTGCAGCATTTCTGAGAGCCTTTTTACAATTAGCCTTGGTGGAATCTATTGTCTTTTTAACCTTTTTGGTACTAATAACTAAGACATTATCTTTCTCACTATGAATATCTAAATGTATAATATCTTTACTCTTAAAAGTACTTAGAAAATACTCATTAAATTATTGAGCCATTTCAGATTCTTTAACAATCATTTAATTTTCTTTAATTAAGGGGCCAATTGTTGGTTGATTACCTTTCAGTGATCCATCATAATTATAACATTTCTTTTTATTATCCGTGGTATCAGTTGCTAATTTCAGTTTGACATTTTTCATAGCACTTCTAATCATTTTTTTACAATGGTTTGAAATTTTTGTAAATTTTTGCTTTTTCTCGCTTGTCTGATTTTTCTTATATCTTATATATGCCTTTTTTTTTTTCACTAATCGTTTTATATTTCCATTTAACCATGGAGGAACTCTATTTTTATTATTTGTATATTTTATAGTTTCATGCACCCAGATCTCAGTACAGTATTCAAATGTGTTTTTGATAAAAATAGCAAACCGATATGAACAGTTATTTAATAACTCAGATTTCCAATTCCAATTTTTTAGGTATTGTTTAATTGCTACATAATTTGCTTTGTGAAAATTTTTGAACTTGGTAATACCACAATTTGTGTAAGAGAAATTTTTGATACTCCAGAGAACCATGTTATGATCACAGTCTTCCAATGGTGCAATTGCTTTTGGTAATTCTCCTATGTTAGTAATGTTTGTAAGAATTAAATCAAAAAATATTTTCTTTTCTTATTGGTTTAATGACTAGTTGGTCTAAGTTATGTAGGAGGGTTAGGTCAATAAATTTATTATCTGATTTTATTTTTCCAGTAAGTGATGGCCATCAAATATTTGGAAAATTGAAGTCTCCCACTAAAATAAGATTTTCGTATCCTTCCAGATGTTCTATAGTTTGTAAGAATGCATCATTAATGTTATTTTCCAAATTTGACGATCTATAGCATAATCCAGTTGTTAGTGCTATATCTGTATTTATCTGCACTAGGATAATTTCAAGGTCATTATTATTTATTGAAATGTGCTTACTATTCATCCTGTCTTTTATAAAAAAAATTAAAAATAATGCTACTCCACCTCCTTTAGAATGTTGTCTATTTTTATTATATATAGTATAACCTGGGATATTTATACCCCAGGTAGAGTCATTAAACCAGGTTTCAGCTATACCACATATGTCAATAGTATCCCTATGTAGAACACATTTTAGTTCATCTAATTTATTGTTCAGACTTCTAGCATTCACCAATAATAAATTTAAATTATTAAATGTTGTGGAATGACCTTTGTCTGGATCAGGACTTGCTGGATTATGGTTTTCTTCAGTGTCTGATTGACCCCTCAATTTGTCATCATCGTAATCATCTTCAGCGGCCTGACTGGGGTCACAGGAAGTATCCATCACCACTGTTCGTGTAGTAGCAGAGTGGGTTCCAAGAGTGGCACCGATGGCACAGGGTCGGGGAGGGGCACTATGATACAGGGGGAAGAGGGCACCCACAGAGTACTATCTGATAGTTGCACACTCAAGAAGACTTAACAGACCATATGCACAGTATCTGCTGGCACATTTTGTATGCTCATAGATACATAGACAGTGTCGGCAGATAAGGGCCTATGGCCCACCCAGTCTGCCCATTTAAGTTTGTAAGTTCAGTTTATGTTTTCCAGGAAGTCTGTTGCCCCTTACCCCTGCTCTCCAGAATTCCTTTATGTCTATCCCATGCATTCTTAAATCCCGAGATTGTTTCAGCCCCCACCACTTCCTCTGGCAGGGTGTTCCACTTGTCCATCACCCGTTCTGTGAAGAAATTCTTCCTCACGTTTCCTCTGAATCGTCCTCCCTCCAACTTCATCCCATGCCCTCTAGTCCTGGAACATCTTTTTCGCTTAAAAATAGTGCATTCCTGCACCCTGTTCCTCCCTGTAAGATACTTGTATGTCTCTATCATATCCCCTCTCTCCCTCCTCTCCTCCAGGAAGTACATGTTCAGTGCCTTCAACCTGTCCTCATAGGACTTGTGATGCAATCCATGCACCATCTTTGTTTCCTCCTCTGAACCTTCTCTACCCTGTCTATGTCCTTACGTAGGTAAGGTCTCCAGAACTGCACAGTGTACTCCAGGTGCGGCCTCACTAGTGTCTTGTATAGTGGAATTATGACCTCCCTTTTCCTGCTGGTGATGCCCCTGCCTATGCATCCCAGCATCCTATTTGCTTTACCTGATGCCTTGTCACACTGTTTCCCTGCCTTGAGGTCATCAGAGATGATAACTCCAAGATCCCTTTCCTGCTTGGTGCATGCTATATCCTCACCCCCAACTGATATATTGTGCCAGGGTTTTTGTACCCCATATGCATTATCTTGCCTTCCCTTGCATTGAATTTCAACTGCCAAACCGCTGACCATTCTTCAAGTTTCTGCAGGTCCCTTCTCATTCTGTCTACACCCTCTGGTGTGTCTACTCTGTTACAGAGCTTTGTGTCATCAGCAAACAGTGAAATTCTGCCTTCTAGGTCCTGTGCAATGTCACTGATGAAGATATTGAATAGTACCGGTCCCAGCACTGATCCCTGTGGTACCCCACTGGTCACTCTTCCCTCTGTGGAGTGACAGCCATTTACCACCACTCTCTGTGTTCTGCTGCCCAGCCAGTTACCTACCCACCGCACTACTGTCCTGCCCACACCCATATTCCCCAGTTTGTGCAATAGTCTTCTATGTGGCACAGTGTCAAAGGCCTTGCTGAAGTCCAGATAGGCCATGTCCACTGCCCTCCCCTGATCCACCTCCCTAGTCACAGTCGAAAAATACAATGAGGTTGGTCTGACATGACCTTCCCCTGGTGAAACCATGCTGCCTTGGGTCTTGTAGTCCATTGATAACCAGATGTTCCACCAATCTCTCCTTCAGTAGTGCTTCCATGATCTTCCCCACTACCGAGGTGAGGCTGACTGGTCTGTAGTTCCCGCCTCTTTGTTCCCACTTTTGTATAAGGGGACTACATCTGCTATCCTCCAGTCTTTGGTACCTCCTGTTTCTAGTGATCAGCTAAACAGGATAGCAAGAGGTTCAGCCACCACCTCTCTTAGTTCTTTAAGGACCCTGGGGTGCACACCATCTGGCCCCATTGCTTTATCAACTCTTATTACTTCCAGTTCCTTCAGGAACCTTTCTCGTAAAGGGACTTGTGTCCATTTCTGCACCATTCTCGCCCTTGTACTCCATTCAGACCCATTACCCTCCTCTTCCTTAGTAAAGACTGAGCAGAAATACCTGTTCAATATGTCAGCTTTACTGTTGTCATCCTCCACACACCCCATCCTCCCCTTCAGTCTCACTATCCCTCCCTTTGCCTTTCTTTTTCACTTACATACCTGTAAAAGGTTTTGTCCCCTCTACCCACTGATTTTGTAATGTGTTCTTCTGTCTGAGCTTTGGCGTCCCTTACTGACCTCCTGCCTCCCTTTGCTTCTCCTGGTACTTCTCCTATCCCTTCTGCCTGTGTCTTTTGTATTGCCCGAATGCAATCTTTTTGGCTTTCACTTTCTTTGCTACCTCTTTGAAAACCATAATGGTCTCCTCTTCCTTTTCCTCTTGCTAACCTGCTTAATACATAATTCTGTTGCTCTTGTAATCCCATTTTAAATACTTCCTGTTCCTCAACCCTGATTCCTGCCCATTCCTCTTAATGCCTCTTTCAAGTATCTCCCCATTTTCCCAAAGTTTGCCCCCCTAACATCCAGGATACGTGTTTTTGTGTGGTTTGGTTCTGCTCTTTCTGTGATTTCAAACCACAGTGACTGGTGGTCACTGTTCCCCAGGTGCTCCCCACTCTTACCCCCATCACACTGTCCCTGTTTGTGAGCACAAGGTCCAGTATTGCCTTCTGCCGAGTTGGTTCCATGACCAGTTGCTTGAGGAAGGCACCCTGAAGGGCGTCCAGGATAAATCTGCTCCTAGTTGATGCTGCTGCTGGAATGCTCCAGTCCACGTCTGGAATATTGAAGTCTCCAACCAGTACTACCTCACCCTTGTCTGCCATCCTCTGGATGGCTAGCATCAGCTCCCTATCTGTTTCTTCCTCCTGGGCTGGTGGTCTATAGACCACACCTGTGCGGATGGCTGGCCCCATTTTCCTTTCCAGCTTAACCCACTGCATCTCTCCCCCATTTTGTTCCTCCTGGATCTCTGTGCCCTTATGTCATTTTTCACATACAGTGCCACTCCTCCTCTTCCTGCCTGCCCTGTCTCTTCTGGATATGTTGTAGCCAGGTATGGCCAGCTCCCAGTCATGGTTATCATTACACCAGGTTTCAGTGATGGCCACAATGTCCAGGTCTGACTGCACCATGACAGCCTCCAGATCTTCCATCTTGTTGCTAAGGCTCCTGGCATTTGCACACATGACTTTCCATGATTTGACCTCCCTAGACTGTTTCGCTGTTCTTCCAGCCCCTTCCTTGGTTGTCCTTTATCCCTGGTTCACCTTGCTGTCTGCCTTTCTGCTGAATTTTGCCCCTATTCTGCCTATCCACCTCCTGGGTGCTAATCTCCATCTTTTGCACTTGGCTAACCTCCACATCCTTTCCTTCCATTTCTCTGGGTACCTCTATTTGGTTGTCCCTGTTTGGCAGTGTGGCATATGAGTTCTTGAGTGAAATAGGATCTGGGATGTGCCTCTGCCTGCCTGGTCTAACCCTCCCTGAGCCCACTGTCATCCAAGTACTCCTTGTTCTCTGCATCCTTTGAGGTAGCTGTATTGGACTGAGTGGTCTCTGGATAGGGGTGATGGTACTCCTGACCCAGTTTACTTCCGCTCTGAGTCTGGCTACCTCATCCCACAGTCCAGAAAGATGCATGCAGATAGGGCAGCACCTCAGTGTCCAGAAGATCTGCCTGAATATGGCTGCCCCATAGCCACTGCATTGCACCACTCCACACATTATACTGCAGTTATACTGCTATTCCACTACTTGTCTGCTACTGAAGCTCTCCTAGTTCCCTTTTTATTAATTTACTGTCCTAAAAATCCTGCCACTGTTCCTCTATAATATTTGAAAATACATACACTTCTATCTCACTTCTTTATCCTTACCGTCAAAAGGTAACTACAATCACAATAATCTACCTTCTACTAATACAGATTCTATCACAGAATCAGAGCACAATGCAAAAACTTCTGCTACTTAGCAACAACAAACAGGTGACAACAAACCAAGTTGATGTAGCTTTTTTTTAAATAGAAAAAAAATGTAGTAGTTTACACCAAAAGAAATCAGCAGTTCCAAAAGCACCTTGAACTACAAGAAAGAACACAGTACCACACCTCTGCCACAATAACTAAACAGTTCTAAAACATTGGAGAAAGCAGAGAAAAATCAGAGACTGAGCAAAAAGATACAATGTACTATAAAGTATTAGGCAATAGGTATACTCAGCTGTTTAACAAAGAAAATAAAATACCTACCAAAACAGACAGGATACCCACAAATGACACTTAGGTTCTCAATATCAGACACCACCAAAGGCACATACAGAAAGGTTTAAACTATAGTATTAAAGTTAACCACATCAGAGTAGAAAGATCACACTAAATAAATGTGTTGATCCTTCTGACTTCCAACAAATATCTACCACACAAATTGTATATCTTCCTGGAGCTTACAGGGTTGTCTTTCACAGTCATCTAAATTTACATAAAACAAAACAATTTTTAAACTGAAAATTATATCAAAAAGCACTTAGCTTTGGGAGCTCTTCTCAAACACAGCCAGTCAGTTTAGAGTTCTAGAATCATATGTTTGGTATTGGAATTTGGCACTTCCCCACCCTGAGATGACACTCTGCAGTCTCTGGATGTTTATTCTTGGGTGCTTTCATTGTAAGATAAAACCCAGAAATGGCACTGTACAGTTGTTTAACATCTGCTTTGGTGAGTAACATATGCATTGGGCATGGAGTCGAGTCCTTTGCCAGAGAGTTACTGTACTGACAGTGCCCTCCACCACTGTGACTTGATCAAAACATTAAGAAACACTGGCTAGAAAATTCAGACAAAGGCTAGCTAAGTGTCAGACCACCATCACCCAACATTAAATTCTGAGTTTCCAACCTGTTTGGTAACCAAAGTCAAGTCCTGCTTCTTCACCACTCTGCTCCCCTTTACACATCCTCTTCTATACATATATACCGAGCAAGCGGCCAGACAAGAAAGCACAATCTGCACTGGTGTCTAAAACAAAAGGCCTGGAATTGACTGTAATCAGTCCACCAGGAGAGCCACTAGGTGCCTACCTAGCATTGCTCATGTGCCTTATCTTAAGACATGGAATAGCGACCTTGTATATTGCAAAAGCAGTCGACTAACAAAAGTGGCATTATATGGGCAAGTCACCATGAGCATCCATGGGCATACAAATTGTGTATTGTTTAGTCCATACTGTGTTTTTCAGGAGTGTAGTACCAGCAGGAAAGTGTGAATATGGAATGCCTATACTTGCAGTACCACAGTATTCCACTTCTGTGTGTAAAGGGGAGGGGGGTTGGCGACCATGCTAGAATGCCCACAATTGTGCTGTGATACAGGCCAGTCACACATGGGAGAATAAAATGGCTGTGGTCCAGGACTGCACAATGGCACTTGCATATATTACAACCTTAAGGAGAACACCAAACAACCGAAAGGCATCCAGAGTATGTACTTGGTATATGACAGAGTAGCTAGAGATCTTGAGGAAAAGCATATATTTCAGCTGATCACTGTTAAAGTGAAATGGGAGATGTCCATTAAATAATGGTGCAGAGATGCTGCCAGCTCACATCAAAACACACATGCCGTACATCCAGATTTAATGGTACACCAATGCAGCACTGCTTCCTTACTGTGGCCTGATACTGTGCATATGAGATGCACCCAGATACATGCTGTTAGTAGAAGTGCCCATCGATACTGTGCATACAGTATGAGGCACACCCAGATGCATGCTGTTGGCAGAACTGCACATCCCTGGACAGTACTAACACTGAAACTGATGTATATCTAAATTGGCTCTTAGCGATGATTCAGCAAGGATCGACTGAAACATAAGTCCTTAGTTGCTGTGATGGCTGGAGGCTGTGGCAGATGGTTTGTTTCTTGCAGAAGGAAATCAGGTGGTCACAAAAATTAATTCTTCTTAGTCTGTGATTTTGGTAGTAAACAATCTGAAAAAGATGAATGACATACCACTGAACAAACACTGCGGGGCAGTACCAGAAGGTTGGGGTTACTATTTCAGGCCTAACAGATGCCGAACAAACGTGTGGCAAGCACTGTGAAACAACAGTGAATAAAGTTCAAATCACCCACTTGTTTACACCTTGACAGGATGCAACATACGCAGACTTCCTCCATCACTCCAGTTTGCAACCAGAACAACAGTGACCATGCCAGAGCTTCAATGTGGACCTTCAACATTGGTGTACAATGTGCACAATGGTGCCATCTGAACACTGGTCATTCAGCATTTCTGAACAACAGTGACCATGCTGGAACTTGAATGTGGACCTTCAACATCAGTGCACAATGTGTACAATGGTACCATCTGAACAGTGCTGAACAAGTGGTCATTCAGCATTTCCGAACAACAGTGACCATGCTGGAACTTGAATGTGGACCTTCAACACTGGTGTACAATGTGCACAATGGTGCCATCTGAACAGTGGTCATTCAGTATTTCTGAACCAGCTGATGGAATGACTTGTTGGGCTGCATTATAGCAAACACCCGTGTGAACAGGCTTAAAAACAACAAACTGTACAGCACCAGGAGGCAGATCACCAGCCCTAACATTTCACACCACAATGCACTTCTAGAGGAGCACTGGATCTCAGCTTTCACTGCAACATTTAAGTACTCAGATAATTTAAAGTAACAGCAAGCCTTTTATCAGTACAATTAGATGTTGCCTGCTACTGATGGCATTACTGATAAACCAACTCTTGTAGTACTATTATGAGCAGCAGCTGTGTTTTTACTGTTGGTAGTGGTCATACCATGCATGACTGTGGGCCAATCAGCTTGCAGCACTTTCCCTACTTGTTTTACAAATGGAGTTGCATGCCTTAGCCTTTCAGTCTCAAGCCCCCTTTCACCACCTGGGTATTTCTGTATACCACAGCAAACTGAGCATTATTACTTAAATATGTGCTACTAAAGTTAAGATTAATATATTTCATAAACTAGACAGAAAGCACTTGATTCAAAAGTTACTCATTTTCTTCCTCCACCTACCTTTAGGGTCTGCACCTTGGCAACAGTACTGTGGCACTCATGCACAGGAGACTTTTCACAAGCTGCATGAACAGGTTTCTGTTCATACGATTCCTCACAAATCCGACTCGGTGGTTGGTGCTGCTGGTCACAGGTGTTGCTCTTTTCTGGCTCTTTATTTCCAGTAAGACGTTTTACAATCTCCACTATCACTGCAAGTTTCCTGTTTGCTCGTAGTACCTTCTGCTCTAACACATCAACACATTCACCACAGGAGACATTTCCTTCTACATACTCCCAGTACTTTGTGATACAGGCTCTGCAAAAGTTGTGCCCACAATCTATAATGACAGGATCATTAAAATAATCCACACAGATGGGACACATAACTTCATTTTTCAGTAGCTCCAGCTCTTTTGTTGCCATGTTCACTGTTGTCTGTTAAATATGTCTACTTCCCTTCTGTTTCCTGGAACACAGAAACAAATGTAGAAAGGGTTTGTTTCTCTTTCAGTACTAATCATGTCATGCTCAGTTAAAAACACTTGCACTGCTACTGAACTTTATTGTGGTGTTTTATTATTGCTTTCAGTACTAACCACATCATGTACAGTTAAACACACCAGCACTACTACTGAACCTTATTATGGTGTTTTATTATTGCTTTTAGTACTGACCACATCATGCACAGTTGAAAAACACCTGCACTACTACTGAACCTTATTATGATGTTTTATTGCTACGCTGGTGGGCCGATTTGCACGCTTTTATAGAGGTATCCCCTTATGTCAAACATCTCCCATTACAGAAATCTGAAAACAGTCACAGGCTCACTGGGTATTTGGATCTCCACAACACCACAGATTTGGTTCCTTTAGTAATGGCTAGTAGTTCCAAAATCTACATTCCCATGGTTCAGAGTTTTTTCCTGCAATATCATTTCACAAATACTGATATCAAAGTTCCCACGTTCAGATGCTATAAATAATTACTCATCAGTGTATAATATTTATTGAAAAGATAAGCATGTAAAACTGTAAGAGTGTCTTTTGTTGCTGTCTACAAGATAAGAAACTTTCCTGCCATTCATCAAGGGGAGACTGGCATGCATATCATGTAGGTGCATTACTTCACTTCTGTAATCCCCTGTAGTTAGACAGCTACACCCATTCATGAAGGGAGACCGGTGTGCATATCATGTAGGTGCATTACTTCACTTCTGTAATTCCATGTAGCTAGACAGCTAAACACATTCATGAAGGGAGACCAGTGTGCATATCATGTAGGTGCATTACTTCACTTCTGTAACCCCCTGTAGTTAGACAGCTAAACCCATTCATAAAGGGAGACCGGTGTGCATATCATGTAGGTGCATTACTTCACTTCTGTAATCTCCTGTAGTTAGACAGCTAAACCCATTCATGAAGGGAGACTGGAGTGCATATCATGTAGGTGCATTACTTCACTTCTGTAACCCCCTGTAGTTAGACAGCTAAACCCATTCATGAAGGGAGACTGGTGTGCATATCATGTAGGTGCATTACTTCACTTCAGCAACCCCTGTAGTTAGACAGCTAAACCCATTCATGAAGGGAGACTGGTGTGCATATCATGTAGGTGCATTACTTCACTTCAGCAACCCCTGTAGTTAGACAGCTAAACCCATTCATGAAGGGAGACTGGTGTGCATATCATGTAGGTGCATTACTTCACTTCTGTAACTTCTGTAGTTAGACAGCTAAACCCATTCATGAAGGGAGACTGGTGTGCATATCATGTAGGTGCATTACTTCACTTCTGTAACTTCTGTAGTTAGACAGCTAAACCCATTCATGAAGGGAGACTGGCGTGCATATCATGTAGGTGCATTACTTCACTTCTGTAACCCCCTGTAGTTAGACAGCTAAACCCATTCATGAAGGGAGACTGGCATGCATATTATTTATTTATTTATTAGTTTTTGTTGACCGGGTAAGTGCACTAGACAAATCCTGCCTATTTTCAGGCACGACCCGGGGGAAGGGGATACAGATGAATGCCAACTGCCCAAGCAGATGGGACCTTGGTTTATTGTCTCATCCGAAAGATGGCACCTCAGAAGTGCAGCACCCCTCTCATGCTGCACTACAGTGTCAGTACTGGGATGTTAACTGAAGTGCCAGATGTGGGAACTGAACTCACAGCCCTCTGATCTCCCAGCTTCACAGGCGAGTGTGCTACTTACTGAGCCACTGACACTGTTTTTTTGTTTTCATGTAGGTGTATTACTTCACTTCTGTAATCCACTGAAGTTAGACAGCTAAACCCATTCATGAAGGGACATCAGTGTGCATATCATGTAGGTGCATTACTTCACTTCTGTAACCCCCTGTAGTTAGACAGCTAAACCCATTCATGAAGGGAGACCGGCGTGCATATCATGTAGGTGCATTACTTCACTTCTGTAACCCGCTGTAGTTAGACAGCTAAACCCATTCATGGAGACTGGTGTGCATATCATGTAGGTGCATTACTTCACTTCTGTAACCCCCTTGTAGTTAACTAGCTAAATCCATTCATGAAGGGAGACCAGTGTGCATATCATGTAGGTGAACTACTTCACTTTTGTAACCCCTGTAGTTAGACAGTTAAACTTATTAATATCATATTGGTGAGATATTGGGAAAACTGCAAACAAGACACAGGTGAAACCACGCCTGCATCTTACCAGTATGCCTCTCGAATCACATAATTCGAGCAAGACTTAATTCACTGGTAGACTGCTTAGCAAACATAAAACACAGAAAACCCACTGACAGACACTGCTACCTGCATAATTCCAGCTTCCATCCCAGGCATACAAAAAACCCTTTAATCTTCAGTCGGGCAATTCTATAACATCAAACCTGATCTGATGAAAGAACGAGAGACAGCCAGCTCTCCTCACTTCAGAATTCCCTAATCCGGTAGGGTCACACCCCATGACAAACTAACAGAGAAATGTTATGGACCATACAAATACCATGAGAAAATCTGCTGGAATACAGACAAAAAATATCAAACTGATCACACACACCCCTAGCTGTCACTCACAGCCCTATGCTAAAACCCCTTCAACACATTATTAAAGAGGCTGAGTGAAGATGAATACTTAAAGAGCCAATGATGTGAAAAGTACTGATGAAGCAGAATCTGAATAAGCATCCCCCCAGTACATCTCATACCAAAAGCTAGATTTTTGCATTACATCATTTTAAACTTATTTGCCATTTTATAACCCTGAGTTTGCCACCTGCTCAAAACAGCCTGTTTTAGTGAAGAGCTGCTGCTGATGTTATCTAGGGGACTCATAGCCTAGTATTCCCTGTTAGTAAGCTTATAGGGCCTGTTCCTCTGAAGCTGTAAAGAAAAGATCATGTGAAATAGTCATCAAAAGTAAAAGAAGCAGCACCATGCACAAAACATTGCTATAAACCATAACACGAAGGGGCACAGTCTTAAGCTGGAGGGTGGGAGGTTTAGGAGGGAGATCAGGAAGCCCTTCTTCACAGAGAGGGTGGTGGACACTTGGAATGCACTGCTAGAAGAGGTAATCTCATTGAAGACAGTGGGCAGCTTTAAGAGGCAGGGATAGGCTTAGGGGGAAGGCAAGGATCATGGGTAAGGTGGATGGGAGAAGTGGGAGGGAGGGAGGGCGGGACATTAGCTCAAGCTGTGGACCCCACAATACGAGCAGACTTGATAAACCAAATGGCCTTCTTCTGCTGTCTTCTTCATATGTTCGTAAAAAACCTATATGTGTTTCAGGTTATGAAGCAAAGTTGACAAAAATGTATTGTTTAATGCCTTTTTCATGTGGTCCATTTCTCCAGGGTTGCTGGATGCTGAGTCAGTATGCCTCTGGGCTATTGAAGCCATTTGGAGTGTTACTCCACTGTGCCCATTAAGAAACTGTGTTGTTGTTAGTGTTGTAATATTGGTAACTTCACTGCTCTTTGTTAGTGTCTGCCTGACAATGTTGTAATAGAGGCCTTATATGTGTTAATTCCTACTGGGGTGGAAGTGATAACACTGGTAAAATTATCAATTTAATTAAAAGTAGAACATAGATGAGCATGAATGTAGGTCAAAATGGCCCAATAGGGAGAAAGAAATGTGCTGGCTAAAATTAGAAACTACTACAAAACAGCAGTACCTCTCCCACTCCCATTTACAAGGAGCTGGAATAATTGTTTTAAAATTGCCATTCTTAGAAATCACCTCAACGGAACAACAGATGTGAATGATCTCAGCCTTTCACCACACTAGACAAATATATTTAGCCTGCAAACCTCACAACAGTGTGTTATGACCTAGCATCCAACAACCCTGGAAAAAAGGACTACAACAAAAAGGCACCAACACAAAGTATCGTTAGCTTTGTTAAAAACTTGAAACATAGAATTTGATGGCAGATAAGGACCGCTTGGCCCATCCAGTCTGCCCATTTCCCTGCCTACTGGATAAGCTGCAGATCCTAGTTAACCAGCAGCCTACTTCTTCCTATCCCCACCCCCTAGAATTGCCTTATGACTGTCCCATGCATGCTTGAATTCCACCACTGTTTTTGACTCCACAACCTCCTCCGGAAGGCGTTCGATGCATCCACAACCCTCTCTGTGAAAAATACTTCCTTAAATTACCTCTGAGCCGCCCCTTCTATCTTCAAATTGTGCCCCTTGTTCTTGCACACCCCTTTTTGAAAGATGCTACCTCTTGGACTTTGTTGATTCCTTGAGGTACTTGAAAGTTTCTATCATGTCCCCTCTCCCTTCTTTCCTCGAGGCTATACATATTAAGCTCCTTACGTCTCTCCTCATACGGCTTCTCTTGCAGACCCTGCACCATTTTAGTTGCCCTCCTCTGGACTGCCTCCATCCTGTCTATGTCCTTGCAGAGATGGGGTCTCCAGAACTGGACACAGTACTCCAGATGGGGTCTCACCAACTGTCTGTACAGAGGGATAATAACTTCCTGCGTTCTGCTAATGATGCCTCTCCCTATACATCCCAGTATACCCCCAGCCCTCCCTACTGCCTTCTCAAATTGCTTGCTAACCTTAAGATCATCTGATATGATTACCCCCAGGTCCCTTTCCTTTTTTGTTGTTGTTACTACCTCCTGTATTCTTCCCCTGGGTTCTTGTTTCCCAGGTGCATTATTTTGCACTTATTTGCTTTGAATCCTAGCTGCCATACTTCTGACCATTCCTCCAACCTTGTCAAGTCCCTTTTCATCCTTTCCATGCCTCCTTGTGTATCAACCCTGTTGCAGATCTTTGTGTCATCTGCAAAAAGGCACACTTTTCCTTCCAGTCCCTCTGCAATGTCACTGATGAAGACATTAAAAAGGACTGGACCCAATACTGAACCCTGCAGTACCCCACTAGTAACCCTTCTTTCTTCTGAGTGGACTCCATTTACAATTACCTTCTGTGTCCTGTTGTCCAGCCAATGTTTTACCAGGCTACCACCCTGGGTCCCACTCCCAGGCTGGTTAATTTGACTATTAATCTTTTGGCGACTGTGTCAAATGCCTTGCTAAAGTCTAGGTAGGCCATGTCCACAGCTCCTCCCTGGTCTACTACTTTGGTCACCCAGTTAAAGAAATCTATTAGATTCGTCTGACATGACCTTCCCGCTGTGAACCCATGCTGCTTTGGGTCCTGTGCTCCACTGGCCTCTAGGTACTCGACTATTCTTTCCTTCAGAAGTGACTCCATCACTTTCTCTACCACAGAGGTCAGACTGACAGGTCTGTAGTTTCCTGCCTCTGTCTTGGACCCACTTTTGTGAAGGAGACTCACATCCGCCTTCCTCCAGTCCTCGGGTACCACACCATCCTCCCATGATTTATTAAAAAGAGTAGCCAGTGGTTTCACTAGTTCCTCCTTAATTCTTTTAGAATTCTGAGGTGAATTCCATCAGGACCCATTGCTTTGTTCACCTTCAGTTTTAGAAGTTCTTGCAGAACCCTTTCTTCCATGAAAGGACTGGGATCGACCCCCCTATCAAGAGTGCTTCTGTTAATTGGATTAGGCACTTCCCCCTCCTCTTTTGTGAATACTGAGCAGAAATATTCATTCAGTATTCCTGCTTTTTCACTGTCCCCCTCTGCCCACCCACCGTTCATTCTATTTACATAGAAACATAGAAACATAGAAGTTGACGGCAGATAAGGACCGCGAGGCCCATCCAGTCTGCCCATTTATTTTTCTACCTAATAAATGTGCCATCGGCCTTTGCTCTGTCAGTGACCTATCTATTCATAGTCATTTGTATTGCTCCCTTATGCCTATCCCATGCCTGTTTGAAGCCCTGCACTGTATTCATAGCCACCACTTCTTGTGGTAAGCCATTCCATGCATCCACCACCCTTTCTGTGAAAATAATTTCCCACATTCCCCTTTATTGGCCTCCCTCTAATCTCATGCTGTGTCCTCTTGTCCTGCTATTTTTCTTATATTTAAACATGTTAGACTCTTTCACCTTGTTTATGCCCTTAAGGTGTTTGAATGCCTCGATCATATCACCTCTCTCCCTCCTTTGCTCAGGGGTATACATATTGAGCTCCGTTAATCTGTCCTCATATGTCTTCTGATGCAGTCCCTGCACCATTTTGGTTGCCCTTCTCTGGACTGCCTCAATTTGGTTAATGTCCTTGTGAAGGTGTGGCCTCCAATACTGCATGCAGTACTCCAGATGGGGCCTAACCAGTGTCTTGTACAGAGGGATTATTACCTCCCTCTTACGACTTGTGATACCCCTACTAATAAACCCCAACACCCCTAGCCTTATCTACTGCTTTGGGGTCTACTTGGATGATTTTAGGTCATCAGTGATGATGATGCCCAAGTCTCTTTCTTCCTTTGTGACTGCTAGCAACTCCCCTCCCAGCCTATAGGTGGCTTCGGGGTTTCTCTTCCCTATGTGCATGATTTTGCACTTCTTTGCATTAAATCCCAGTTGCCACTCTTCTGACCATTCTGCTAGTTTATCTAGCTCTCTTCTCATTCTGCCCACCCCATCTGGATCATCTACTCTGTTGCAGATCTTGGTGTCACCTGCAAACAGACAAGCCTTACCCTCTAGTCCATCTGCAAGGTCACTAATGAAGATGTTGAAGAGGACTTGCCCCAGGACTGATCCCTGAGGTACCCCACTTGTGACTTGCATCTCTTCTGACTGTATACCATTTACCACCTCTCTCTGTTTTCTGCCCGTCAACCAGTTTGCCACCCAGTTGACCAACTGACCACCCGAGCCTACCCAGCTTATTTATCAATCTTCTCGTGGAACAGTGTCAAAAGCTTTCTGAAGTCAAGGTGGCGACATCAACTGCTCTCCTTGGTCCACCACTCTGGTTACCCAGTCAAAAAATCTATGAGATTAGTTTGACAGGACCTTCCTTTTGTAAACCCATGTTGTCTTGGATCCTGTGCCCTATAGTTCCAGGTGTTGCACTATCCTTTCCTTAAGGAGTGCCTCCATAATCTTGCCCACTACTGAGGTAAGACTGACCAGTCTGTAGTTCCCCGCCTCCTCCCTGCTACCACTCTTGTGGAGCGGGATCACATGAGCCCTTCTCCAGTCTTCTGGGACCTCTCCTGTGCTCAGTGACTCACTAAACAAATTCTGCTAATGGCTCTGCTAGTTTAGCCTCACTAACCCTCCCTTTGTCTTTCTACACTCGCTGATGTACCTATAAAAGGTTTTATCCCCCTTCTTAACTGAGTTGGCTAACTCTTCCTCAGTTTGGGCCTTTGCTATTCTGACTTCCCTCCCTGCTTCCTTCTGCCTTAACTGGTACAGCTCTCTGTCCTGCTCCTTCTGTGTTTCCTTATACTTCCGGAATGCTATCTTTTCTTCCTGACTTTCACAGCCACCTCTTTTGAGAACCATAGTGGCTTTTTCTTTTGTTTGATTTGTTTATTTGCTTCACACAAAGGCTTGTTGCCTCTGTGATGGCAGTTTTGATAATTCCCCATTGTTGCTCCACACCTCCTTCTTGCCTGTTTGCTAGTGCTTTTCTGAGGCACTCCCATCTTGCCAAAGTCAGCCCTCCTAAAGTCCAGTACCTTCACTTTTATATGGCTTGACTCTGTAGCTGAGTTTAACGTGAACCACACTGTTTGATGGTCACTTGTCCCAGATGGCAACCCACTTCTAGATCTGAGAGATCCTCTCACTGCCCCGTTTGAGCGTATGAGGTCTAAGATTGCTCCCTCACAGTGGGTTCGAAACTAGCTGTCTAATGCCTGCCACCTGTAGGGCATCAAGAATGACCCTGCTCTTGGATGTGGCTGCAGCAAATGTGCTCCAGTTAACATCTGGTATATTCAGGTCTCCCATCAACAGTATCTCCCCTTCTCTGCCATTCTAAGAATGCCTTCTATCATATCCTTGTCCATTCCTTCCCTGACATGGGGTCTGTACACAACCCTGTGCAGATTGTGGTGCCCTTTCCAGTCTCCAAGGTGACCCACAGTGCCTCCTCTCCTCCCTGTTTACTCTTTTGTTCAGTTGCTGTTATCCCTTCCTTTACATAGAGAGCTACTCCTCCCCATCTTCTCCCCTGCCTGTCTCTCCTGTAGGTGATGTACCCTGGTATGTTAACATCCCCGTCATGGTTCTCTATGTACCATGTTTCTGTGTATCAATCCAGCAATGTAGTTTACATAATTCAGTGCATGAAGTTCACAAATTAATGCTATATTGGGAAAACTAGGCAACCATCAACACACAGTAGTAAACCAGGTTAACAGCACATCAGTAGGACACCATTTTTCACAAACAAATCATTCCCTCTCTGATGTTTCTGTCCTGATACTAAGCGGCAACTTCAAAAACACACAGGACAGAAGGACATGGGAACTAAAAGAAATCAAGCAATTAAAATCTAATATTTGTGGACTGAATAGGGACATTGGATTTATGATGCACTCTTTTGTTACTAGTTTACCAACTTTTTTTTCTGAGTTCCTCCCAGTTCTGTTTTTAATTACCTGTTTCTAGCATCCTTCCTGTCTCTCCTATAAATACCTTTTCAGCTTCAGTGCTGCCCACCCCCTACCCCACCGCTTGATTAGTTCTTCTCGCACATCACTGTGTAAATACTGTGTATTTTTTTTTGCTCTCTCTACATCACTGTGTATACAAATATTACACTCTGTTTATCAAGACCCTCGTGTTCAGATGAGATGCACGGTGAATTCCTGGATGTCCCACACATCTCAGGTCTTGCATGGGCGATCGGGGCATGACCATATTCAAAGAACACCAATGCACCCCCCCAGCTGCACCACTGTGCACAATACTGTGATGCACCTAAGCAAATGAGGGCCCCCATGCAGAAGCCGTGCATCACAATACTGAGACCCCCCCAAAGTGCAGCTATGGCCAGCTGTACAAGTACAATTACCAAAAAAGCTGAAGCACACACGATTCCCAATAATGGAATGGACCCAGAGCTAAAGAAAATTATTTATTACACCAAAAAGGAACAGTCACTTGATGTGTTTCGGACAGCAGGTCCTTTATCAAAAGTTAAAAGGCTGACCACAAACACCAGCTTATATAGTACTATCAATTAATTACATCACAATAATAACTAACAATTCATTGGTTGTTGAATGAACACTGGCATCACCACTAAAATCACAGAAGCATACATTTAAAGAAATAGGCGTGTGGCAAAAACATTAACTCTACATTAGATAAATACTTAAATTAAAATAAAAATAATATTTACACTCCAGATAGGGTCTCAGTTCTAAATGTGTATTAATTCCAGGAGCTTTAATAGGCATTAAGTTGCAAAATCCATTAATTTTCCTTCCTCAAAATTTTGTTGCGATAATTACCTCCCCTTGAATGATGTAAGACTTTTTCGATACCCAAATACTTAAATGCATGCAAAGTAAGTGCTGCCTTATTTTTAAAAATGTGCATAGCAGTGGCATAACTCAAATCATTTTTCTCAATTGCATGGACATGCTCCATAATTCTGATCTTAAAACATCGTTCTGTCTTGCCAACATAATATGCACCACAGTTACAAAGCGCTAAATAAATGACCCCCTGTGTATTACAAGAAATTAGCTGCCTAATGTCATATTCTTTTTCAGGTTTACTTTCCAATCAAAATTTTTTCAAGTTTAATACGTACATGCAGGCACAACAATTTTTACATGAATAATATCCAGTGTAATTACCCAACCAACTGCTGGTGTGAACCACTGTATCTATAAAATGACTTAACTAAAGAGTCCTTTAAAGTTGGAGCTCGTCGATAAGTTATTATAGGTGGTTCTTTACATACCTCTCGTAAACCCACTTCAGTCCTGAGCACATGCCAATGTTGTTTAATAATATTCACTATTGCATGGCTCTGATTATTATAAGTGGTAACATAATGAAACCTCTGATTTGTGCCTATCATGCTCTCTTCTTTATCTTTTAACAAAATTGCTCTATCCATACTAGCTGCTGCCCTATAGCCTTTATTAATAACATTCTTTGAATAACCCCTATTGTCCAAACGTTTTTTCAAAGAATCTGCTGCAACCTCAAAATCATCTTGTGTACTGCAATTGCATTTTAAACGCAAAAATTGACCTTTTGGGGGCTACTTGCACACCATCGGTGGCTAGTTTATATGTGGGAGTATGGGAAAATGATATTGTTTTGAATAAGGATGTTAATCCTTTTTTTTTTTATAATATCAGGTTATGGAAACGCTTTATTGATGACATTTTATTAATTTGGTTAGGTACAGAGAGGATGCTAGCAGAATTTGTGACGTTCCTTCATAGTACTACTCAACACTTGAAATTTTCATGCCCTGTGAGTGAGGTATCTGTTAATTATTTAGATCTACAGATAGTTCGAAATTCTCAAGGATGTGTTACAACTAATCTCTTTAGAAAACCTACTGATGGTAACACTTTACTTTTTGCAACTAGTTGTCATCCGAAACATGTCATAGATAACATCCCAAAAGGTCAATTTTTGCATAATAGTGAATATTATTAAACAACATTGGCATGTGCTCAGGACTGAAGTGGGTTTACGAGAGGTATGTAAAGAACCACCTATAATAACTTATCGACGAGCTCCAACTTTAAAGGACTCTTTAGTTAAGAGTCATTTTATAGATACAGTGGTTCACACCAGCAGTTGGCTGGGTAATTACAATGGATGTTATTCATGTAAAAATTGTTGTGCCTGCATGTACATATTAAACTTGAAAAAATTTTGATTGGAAAGTAAACCTGAAAAGAATATGACATTAGGCAGCTAATTTCTTGTAATACAGGGGTCATTTATTTAGCGCTTTGTAACTGTGGTGCATATTATGTTGGCAAGACAGAACGATGTTTTAAGATCAGAATTATGGAGCATGTCCATGCAATTGAGAAAAATGATTTGAGTTATGCCACTGCTATGCACATTTTTAAAAATAAGGCAGCACTTACTTTGCATGCATTTAAGTATTTGGGTATCGAAAAAGTCTTACATGATTCAAGGGGAGGTAATTATCGCAACAAAATTTTGAGGAAGGAAAATGAATGGATTTTGTGACTTAATGCCTATAAAGCTCCTGGAATTAATACACATTTAGAACTGAGACCCTATCTGGAGTGTAGATAATATTTTTATTTTAATTTAAGTATTTATCTAATGTAGAGTTAATGTTTTTGCCACACGCCTCTATTTCTTTAAATGTATGCTTCTGTGATTTTAGTGGTGATGGTGTTCATTCAACAACCAATGAATTGTTAGTTATTATTGTGATGTAATTAATTGATAGTACTATATAAGCTGGTGTTTGTGGTCAGCCTTTTAACTTTTGATAAAGGACCTGCTATCGAAATCGTCAAGTGGCTGTTCCTTTTGGTGTAATAAATAATTTTCTTCTAGCTCTGGGTCCATTCCATTATTGGGAATCGTGTGTGCTTCAGCTTTTTTGGTAATTGTCCCTGTATTTGCTGAAAGTACCACATTTACCTTGTGCATGGTTCTTTGGCTGCCAGTTGTACAAGTGCATTGTTATACTTTTGAAACCCTACTTTAACTATGCATGGAGCAGGTTGGTGCCCTGTGCACCATCTAGGGCCAGATGCACCTTTTCCCCCTTCCCAGCCCTGACTGCTGTACAAAAAAGTAGAACCCTGTAGCCCCGTTTCCAAAGTGTAGGGACCTCCTTCCCCAGCCCCGATTGCTATAATATAAAATCCCTTCTGTGATCACCCTGGTAGTCTAGTGTGACCCCCCCGGACATCATGAAATGAAACATCCGCCTCATTGCCTGGTACTGAAGTGCCCCCCAGTCCCAATCGTAGATGTCAAACAAAAACACACTTCCTATTCTTGGTAGTCATATGCCCCCCCCGCCTGTTAGCCAGTGACCCATCACCTCATTCCTCCCAACCTGACCAGAGCAATCGACTGGCACAGCCCACCCAACTTGTCCTTGCCTACTCCTGCCCCTCATTCTAAGTCCTCACCTCATTCTACCAATGGCAGTGATCCCTGCACTCTGAAGGGGCAAGTTCCAGGTATGACTCATCCTTCACTAACCTATCTCTTACCCCCACCTCTCTCCTGCCCTCCTCTCTACCCTGTGGGAACCAGTTCACTTGAGCTAATATTTATTTATTGAATTTTGATGACCGGGTAGGCCCACTGGGCCCAGAAGGTCCCATTTTCAGGGGTGACCTGGAGAGACATTCAGTGGCATTACATTTAGTTACATGGTATACAAGGTGAAATAGACAGTATATAGGTATTAACTGACATACAGGTTCAATAGTTATAGTTTTGACAGCGATTCATAACAGCAGAAGCAAACTATCCAAAGAGGGTTGGCACAACTCTTATAGGTAAGGTGATAGGCATAAGACTGCTGGGGGAGCTGTCAGGTGACATGACACAGGCAAGTGCTTGCCTCAAGTAGATGTGCCTTGAGCCTGGTACAGAAGTTCATGAGTGAGGGGACTTCCTGCATCTCTGGTGGAAGTTTGTTCCACAGATGGGGGGGCTGTGGAAGAGAATGATATCTGGCCTACACTGGTTCTGACCCTAGGGATTTCTAGTAGAGTCCTCCCTGTGGACCTCAGGGATCGAGGTTATATTTGGAGCTAAGGTTGATGAGAGGCTGGGTGGAGCAGTAAGACTGAGCAGTTTAAATGCTAGGCAGAGAAGAGGGTATTGGAGACATACTACGAAAGAAGGCCACTGTAGTTTGGCAAGTGTGTCGCAGTGGTGGCTTCTGGAATGATCCTGGGTTGCAAACCTCGCTACCTTGTTATATAGAATCTGCATCCAGTGGACCTCCAGCTTGGCCATGCCCTGTGTTACAGGGGCTACGTAGGTCAGTGTGGGGAGCAGGATGCATGAAGCAATGGAGAGCCTGGCTTCTGGAATAAACTGGTACTTAATCCAATATAAAATGCCAAGTTTCCCGTGGATAGACTTGGTCACTTGTTCCACATGATTCTTGAAGGTGAGGCCTTAGTCAAGCATAAGCCCTAGGTATTTTAAGGAGAGCACAACTTCAATGCTGGTCCCAGCCAGTGACTTAAGCTGTAGGGAGCTGGTCCTGTCTTGCCCTAAGGATCTGGCCCCGAACAGCATGGTTTTTGTTTTGCCTGCGTTCAAGACCATTCTGCTTATTTTTAGCCAGATCTTCAGTGACTTAAGGTCAGATTGGAGTAAGGGGCTGACAGCCCCCAGGAGCGGAATATAACGGTGTCATCCACGTACTGTACAACTGTGCTTCCTCCGCAGTGTAGGTTTAGATGATTGGAAAACAGTGAGAAAAATAGGGGACCAAGGATCGAGCCCTGTGGTACACCCTCCTTAAGGGGTAACAGATCCGATAGTTGGAAGTGTGCGCTAACTCTTTGGGTGCGGTCAGACAAATAGCTCTTGAACCACTTAAAAAGATAGGCCTAGACCCCCTAGCTCTTAAGTTTTACTAGCAGGAGGTTGTGGTTGACAAGGCCAAAGGCCTTAGACAGGTCAATGAATACCTCGCCAGCGGGGGTCCCTTTGTCCATAGCTCTGAGTACATCTGTTGTTAGGTTCATGAGGGCAGTGTCCGTGCCATGGTTCATTCGAAAACCGTGTTGAGACCCATAACCAATACTTTTTGTTCTGTCTGTGGTGCTCCCAGATTGCACTAGCCCTGTGTTAACTTGCCCCTCGCAACTGATTTTTTGCTCACTTTGCTCCAGTAATGTTCCCCCCATCTTTATCCTCTCCTTCCCCAGCTGGTTTCCCCTGTCTACCCCCTACCCTCCTTGTTGTCCCCGCACTGAACCTCATTCATTCAATAACTGCTAAATAATCTGCCTCTTAACTGTGATCCATTCCTGCAAGGAGTTGGTTCCAAGGCTACATTAAATGTCTGTACTATGTTCTTCAGACATACCACTTGATATATTTAACTATAACTTATGTCACAAATGGGATTGTATGATTATTTATATTTCTCTACTGTATGTCTTGTAACAAATGTAACTGAATGTTTAATTTCTCAGATATGTTAAAGGCTAAACTGTATGTCTAATTCTTCATCCAATTGTACCATCCTCTGCCCCCCAGTTGCACCAGGTGACAAGCAACTTGTTGTTTAGTGTGCCTTCATGGTGAAACATTTAAATAAACAAACAAACAAATAAATAAATATACCTACCTCACACTGCACCTGCCAGCCACCAACTGATCCATACAGGAGTGCTGTGCAGTATATAGTACACATTCATTGGGTGATGGGCAAGCACTAGGCATGTATCATATACTGTACAGCACTGCCACACAGTTCAGTCAGCAGCTGGCTGGTGTAGTGTGAGGTGGGCTGTGACAGTCACTGACTGAACCATACAGGCGTGCTGTGCTGTATATAGTATACATCCATTGAGTGATGGGTCAAGCACTAGGCGTGTATCATATACTGTACAGCACTGCCGCACAGTTCAGTCTGCAGCTGGCTGGTGTAGTGTGGTGGGCTGTGACAGTCACTGCCCATACAGGAGTGCTGTGCTGTATATAGTATACACCAATAGAGTGATGGGTCAAGCACTAGGCATGTATCATATACTGTACAGCACTACCGCACAGTTCAGTCAGCAGCTGGCTGGTGCAGTGTGAGGTGGGCAGTGCCAGCCACAGACAACCATACAGGAGTGCTGTGCTGTATATAATATACACCAATAGAGTGATGGGTCAAGCACTAGGCATGTATCATATACTGTACAGCACTGCCACACAGTTCAGTCAGCAGCTGGCTGGTGCAGTGTGAGGTGGGCAGTGCCAGTCACTGACTGAACCATACAGGAGTGCTGTGCTGTATATAGTATACACCCACTGGGTGACAGGTCAAGCACTAGGCATATATTATATACTGTACAGCACTGCCGCACAGTTCAGTCAGCAGATGGCTGGTGGGGTATGACAGTCACCAGCTGTGGTCGTGTTGAGAGGGAGTGGGGTGGGTCACTGGCTAACAAGGTGGAGGGGTTGGGGCCACTTGACTATTAGGGAACGGGGAGCAGGTTTTTTTTTTATTTTTTTTTTTTTACATGTACAATTGGGGCAGGGGGACACTTCACCTAGAGATCAGGCAAATATTTTATTTCATGATGATAGGAGCTGAGGAAAGGGCATCACTTCACCACCAAGCAATTGGGGCAGATGTTTATGGGGTGGGGGGGTCACACTAGACTAACAGGGTGATCAGGGAAGGGATTTTATGTTACGTTGATCAAGGCCAGAGAAGGGGGTCCCTACACTATGGAAATGGGGCTACAGGATTCTACTTTTTGTACAGTGATCAGGGGTGGAGAGTGGGCTGGCTCGGTGCATTCTGCCAGGCACAAGCATGCAAATAGCCCATAATGGGCATGCAAATGGCCCACTTGCATCATGCACGCCAAACGGGCTTATTTGCAAGTTTGGGCTGAATATCGCCCATGGGGGCTGTGGCCCATACAGGAAAGCGCCACACATTCCACTATGGGCATTTCTCAGCCCTGCACCTTGGATGCACTGTGTGGGACTTGGCACCCCCTGCTACGCTCCGCACACCCAGGGTCCAATATTCAAAACAAATAGCACAATCTGTTCAAATTGCACAATCTGTCTGAATATGGCATCACAGCCAGCCGGCCCAATTTATTTGAGTGGTTCATGGTTTTGCGTGTGCATCTGGCTAGCTCTGAATATAGGGCCCCTAGGCCGTTGTTTTCTGTTCCTCCATTTCTTCATCGCTTCCATTAATGTCTTATCACCTCCTAGCTATCTACCCTTCCTGCCTACCGTAAACACCCTCAAGTCTTTCTTATTTGTGTTCCTGTCGGGTCACATTCTTATTACCTCTTCCTAGCATCCCTTTATTTTCACATGACCTGTTCCTATTAATTACCCCCCCTTTAGTTCTTCTCACAGATCCTATTTTTATTACTTTGTAACTTATACAGACTCGTATCTAAGGTTTTTATTGCGCTGTCTTTCTTTCTTCACTTCTGAGCTTCACGCTACCTACCATTTGTGATATATGCCCCATCCCTTACACAGCGCTGTGACCTCTACACTCATTTTGAGTGGCTCCCTCCTGAGAAGCACCGCATCTTCGTAGTAGGTAATTTCATCAACATCTTCAGATCAGCCACCCCTGCTGCCCTAGCTCTTCCCCTCAACCCTGACCTCTCTACCTACTATCTTAGATCTAGGCTGCACTAAACCAGCCAGTCCCTAGGACGTGCACCCTCACGAGGGGGGGGGATCAGGCCTTCACCCACTATGCCCTGAAACTGTGGAATTCATTCCCATCCCTAGCACGGTCTTCCCCCTCCCATACTGGATTTCAAACTTCCCTTTGGAACTTCCTGAAGGCCCCCTCCGCTTGCTCCTGCACCTCGTAGCCTTGCCCTCGCTATGCTGACATTGGGGGCCTCTACATCCCTGGGCCCACTGCACTTACCTTCCTGGTAGCCTGGGCAAGCCTTGACAAACTGGATTTCTCTTACTAGCATCGTCTGCTCTCCCTTAGCAGGTGAACTTGACCCTCCCACTGCCTCTGTAGGCCCTAGCTCTTATCTCTCCCGGTTCATCTGTAACCACCCCCGGGTGTATGTGTTTTTTTACTGAATGTCACCACTCTACGTATTCTCTCATTTCACTGTATTCAATAGTTGTATTAGTCACTCACTGTATGTAAAAGTTGTATTAATCACTGTTCATGTAAAACTCAAGTCTGTTACTCTCCCGGGTCGCACCTGAAAATAGGCACTTGGACATCTAGTGTGACTTACCCGGTAAACAAAAGCAAATAAATAAATTCCACCCCTCCTGTAATTCCCTTCAATTATTTTTATACTTTGCTTCACAGCATATATAAATACTGCTTATGCTGCTCAGTTGTGTTATGCACCTGAAGAAGGGGACCTGTGAAGTCCTGATAGCCTGTGCACAATTCCATCTTTGTGCAAGACACTTGTTGATCTAATAAAAGGTATTAAACCTTCCAGCATCTCCTTAGTAAACACAGAAATATAGAATTTAATGGCAGATAAGGACCACTTGGCCCACACAATGTGCACATTTTTTCCTCCTGCCTATAGTGTCATTACAGATCCTACTTGATCTCTGCTCCCCCGCAACATTTTCCTCCGAGAAGCCCACTATTTTCGCATCCACCATTTATGCTTGAAGACTATTCAAGGCATCTACCACCCTTACCGTGAAGAAGTACTTCCTCATATCTCCCCTGAATTTACCCACATCCGGCACTTTTTTTTTTCAGTTGGTCAAGTTTTTCTCACAGTTTCCAAGCCACCCTGCAGATACCAACTGCCCCAGCTCCACTTTCACCAGGACTTCGGTTCACACTTGAGATAATGTGACCTGGGTGCTCGATAGGTGCAGAGGGTAGTCAGGGTCAGCAGCAGCTCGGTAAGCTATGGATTTTTCTTGTGTTCTCCCTTGAGGAGCAGAGTGCAATGCCACCTGGAAGCACCAATGCATGCTTGTGTGTGTGGCATGTCAGCAGCCACCACTCCCTCCCCAATGCATACAGTCTCAGCATGCTTCACCCTCAGCTAGTGTCAGGAGCCAGATGAGTGCAGAGAACTGGAACCCTCCCTCCCCCAATGCATGCAATCCCAGACTGCCTCTCCCCAATCAATGCTATGGGCCAGGTGAGTGCCCAAAACAGAAACCCTCCCTCTCCCAATTCATGCAGTCGCAGCCTGCCTCTCCCAAGTCAACGCAAGGGGCCAGGTTAGTGCCAATAACTGAAACCCTCCCTCCCCCAATGCATTCAGTCTCAGCCTGCCTCACCCCCAGCCAACACTAGGGAGCAGGCGAGTGCTGGGAACTGAACCCCTCCCTCCCTGATGCAGTCACAGTCTGCCTCACCTTCAGTCTATGCTAGGAGGCAGGTGAGTGCCAAGAATTGAACTCCTCCCTCCCCCAATGCATTCAGTCTCAGCCTGCCTCACCCCCAGCCAACACTAGGGAGCAGGAGAGTGCTGGGAACTGAACCCCTCCCTCCCTGATACAGTCACAGTCTGCCTCATCTTCAGTCTATGCTAGGAGGCAGGTGAGTGCAGAGAATTGAACTCCTCCCTCCACCAATGTATGCAGTCCCAACCTGCCTAACCTCCAGCCAACGCTAGGGGCCAGGCAAGTACTGGGAACCAAACCCTCCCTTCCTTCCCCAATGCATGCAGCCTCAGCCTGCCTCACTCCAGCCAGTGCTAGGGCCAGGTGAGTGCTGGGAACTGTAACCCACCCTCCCTCTCTCCACCAATGAATACAGTCCCAGCCTGCCTCACCCCCAGCCAATGCTAGGGGTTTCACAAATGCCGGGAAATGAAACCATCTCTCCAACAGTTTAAGAAGTCTCAGCCTGCCTCACCCTCAGACAACACTATCTGCCAGGCGAGTGCTGGGAACTGAAAGCCTCCCTCCCCTAATGTATGCAGTCTCAGCCTGCTTCATCCCCAGCCAATGCTAGGGGCCAGGTAAGTGCTGGGAACTGAAACCCTCCCTCCCAAATGCACAGTCTCAGTCCATCTCACCCCTATCCAATGCAAGGTGCCGGGTGAGTGTCAGGAACTGAAATCTTCCCTTCCCAATGCATGCAGTCACAGCCTGCTCCACCCTCTGCTAATGCCAGGCACTGGGTGAGTGCCAGGAACTGAAACCCTCTCTTCCCCAATGAATGCAGTCTCAGCCTGCCTCTCTCCCAGCCAACACTAGGGCCAAGGGCAGTGCTGAGAACTAAAACTATTCCCCAGCCACAGCTCTACTAATTACCACTCTCCTCAACCTTTCCTTCTCCCAGACCTCTGTCCCAGAGTCTTGAAAACATGCAATTGTTGTTGCTCTTCCCAAAGGTGGTGACCCCTCCTGCACCTGCAATTCCCGCCCCCTCTCCCTACCTCCCACCCTTGCTAAATTGGAGGAGCATATTGTACTGTCTCAGCTTCCCCTTCCTTGACTCAACCTCCTTTTTTCATCTGTTTCCAGTCTGGGTTCCCTAAATCCTACTTTATCATTCCCTGCCACCTCAGGCTTACTGACTCCATTCTCTCAAGAATGGGTCAGGGCCTTATCACCTCTGCCATCTTTGTCGACTTGCCAAAGCCTTCAACATGGTTGCCCACCCTCTACTATTTGACAAACTTAAAAGCAGAGGGGCTTTTCATCTCCACTTCCAACCAGTTCCTCTGCTGCCTTGAGGGTAGGACTGGTGATTCAATATCCCTTCCTGTACCCATCAGTAATGGTGTCCACCAAGCTCCCTCCTTGGCCGCAGATTATACAGTTGTTTTTACCTCTGATCTCTTGGCCAAGTTCCAGACAGACTATGGTAACATCCAACACTGGTTCCATTCAAATCATCTGTCCCTCAACACCAAAAAAATAAATCAGTCTCTGTGACCTTTGGCTTGAGAAGAAGCTCTTCCAGTTTGCTGCCTCCCCTTACTTCCAAACCCTTGATACGATTTACCCCAGAATTCCTAAAGAATTACAGGAGAACTAGTGACACCCTTGACTACCCTTTTAACAAATCATGGAGTTTGTGTGGTACCGAGGACTGGAGGAAGGTGGATACTATTCCTCTTCACAAAAGTGGAAGCAAGACAGAGGCAGGAAACTACTGACCTCTCAGTTTGACCTCTGTGGTAGGAAAGTGATGGAATCACTCTGAAGGAAAGAACTGTTGAGTACCTAGAGGCTAGTGGGGAACAGGACCCAAGGCAGCATGGGTTCACAGTGAGAAGGTCATGTCAGATTAATCTAATTGATTTCTTTGACTGGGTGACCAAAGCAGTAGACTAGGGAAGGGCTGTGGACATGGCCTATCTAGACTTTAGCAAGGTATTTGACATAGTCCCACACAAAAGATTAATAAACAAATTAGCCAGCTTGGGACTGGGTCCCAGGGTGGTATCCTGGGTAAAACACTGGCTGGACAACAGGACATAGAAGATAATTGTAAACAGAGTCCATTCTGAAGAAAGAGGGGTTTACTAGTGGGGTACTGCAGGGTTCAGTACTGGGTCCAGTCCTTTTTAATGTCTTTATAAGTGACATTGCAGAGGGACTGGAAGGAAAATGTGTCTCTTTGCAGATGACACAAAGATCTGCAACTGCAACAGGGTTGATATACAAGAGATGGAAAGGATGAGAAGGGACTTGACAAGGTTGGAGGAATGGTCAGAAGTATGGCAGCTTGGATTCAATGCAATGAAGTGCAATATAACACACCTGGAAAACAAAAGCCCAGAGGAGGATTACACAATGGGGAGGTAGTAACAATAACAAAATGGAAAGGGACCTGGGGTAATCATATAAGATGACCTTAAGGTTGGCAAGCAATGAGAATGAAATAGACAAGACGGCTCAACGCCAAATAATAGATGCCAACAAAATTATTAGAAAGACTCACGTGACCACAGTCAGCAAACTGTAGCACAGCCAAATGAATGTTCAGACGCTGATGAAATAAACGTGGAAAAGCAGCATAAAATCTACCAACAGCATGCAGCAAAAGGCAAAAATCCATAGAAGATGTTCACCCCCAACACGCACCGAATTTCATAAAGCCAAACATTTTCTCACCAAACACCACTTTCTCAAGACTGGTGAGACTTGGAATTACATTTCTCATAAAGGATACAATTTAAAGTGACAGATACTAATAAAAAGTATACATAACATAGTGAAAAATTGGAGTGCCAGAGTCCCCTAATAAAATGGTTATTCCAATCAGAAAACAGTACAAATTACTGGATTTCCACAGAAATCTGATACAATTACTAAATCTTTTATCAGTACTAACACACTAAATTAACTTAGAACACAATAATCAAAATACTACGTAACTCTATGTTTTGTACATAATCAGGAGCTGTGATATCTAGAATGATATTAAAAACATGAAATGTTTATCTCCCTAGCATTATAAGGCTAAGCAAAAAATGTTTAGACTAAGGTAGAAAAATAAAACTCACTTTTGTATAGGTATCATATATAGGTAAGCAAATCTAGAAATATATACATTACTTACATTATAGAAAAATAAGGCAACGAATCTATAAGTTCAGAAAAGCACTATTTCATTCTGCACAAACATATGATTATACATGGTACTAAATTAATTGGCCCAGATATTCAGAAGGGTTGCGCCCCAGCATGATATTCACATAGGGATTGAACCTGGCACAAATACCGATGTGCAGGAGTGCATCAATAATGCAAGCAGCATAGGTAGGGGGGTGTGCCCATGCATACTCCGCACATCCTGATATTCAGCCCGGGATGTGCTGAGCCCATGCGTGTGCAACCTCTACCTGAGCTGCACACAGGTGAGCCAAAAAAAAAAAAGGAACAACAGCTGGCCACCACAGGTGAGCTGTCACATTGCAAGGCTTAGCATGGTGCTGCCACCTGTGGGTGGCCACCCAAGCCCGACTGCACCTTCGTGGTGGTGGCCCCCATGCCTGATCACAGGCATATGTAGAAGTAAATAAACGTCCAATATCCTGGAGGTCCAGTGGACCACTTGCAGCCAATACTGGCATATGTAGAAAATAAACACGTCTAATATCTCTGGTGGTCAAGTGGACCGCTTGCAGCTCTAATGCTGGCATATGTAGTAAAATGGAGAGTCCATATCCCTGGTGGTCCAGTGGTACTCCTTTCCGACCCACCACTGAGCCCCAAAGCCCTTCCCCTCCCGGTCAGCAGCGGGTGGCAGCACTCATTTTTCCTGCCGCCCACCACTGAACTGATCTGGCTGCACGCCTGGTTCACAGCATGAGCCAGCAGGTGTTGCCCATAGACAGTATAGTAGTCCAGATATGAATGGATCCATTCTGTCTGGACTGTGTAGTACGGTGGTGGATTGCATGCCCTTTGGCTCATGCTGTGGACCAATGGGCGACAGCCCTACCTGCTCAGTGTCAGGTGGCGGGCGGCGGGGTGGGTGCTGCAGCCTGCCACTGACCGGGGAAGCAGGGTGGTGGGGCTCAGTGGCAGGTGGGGAGGGGGTACCGCTGACCCCAGGGATATTGGACCTTCCATTTTATTACATATGCCCATGATCGAGCTGCGAGGGTCCTGACTACCAGGGATATTGGACATGTTTATTTTCTACATATGCCTGCGATCGGGCTGAGAGCAGTCCACTGGACCACTAGGGATACAGGACAGCTTTTATTTTAGCAGATGCCCGCGATCGGGCTGGGAGCAGTCCACTGAACCACCAGGGATATGGAACAGCTTTTATTTTAAGAGATGCCCGTGATCGGGCTGCGAGCAGTCCACTGGACCACCAGGGATATTGGATGTATTTATATTCTATATTTGCCCGATCTGGCAGTGGGGCACTTTTCCGTGCTGTGAGGGTGTCAGTCCTCAATGGCGCAGCCTGGCAGGTGCCAGGCTTAAGTCACTGGGGATCGCACACCTGCATGCAAATGAGCCATAATGACATGCAAATGGCCCCATTTGTGCCTTTGAATGCATTATGGCCCCATCTGCATGTGCACTTTTGAATATTGGCGTTGTTGTGCCTAGGCGCAATGGAACTTGTGCTAACGATCTGCCTACTCCACTCTGGCCACTTGTGCTGGTGCAGTGCCACTGTGCCATGCGCACTGCGGGTGACCAGGGTGCAATATTCAGCAATGCTGTGCCATGACGCAGCTCCATTGAATATCACCCTGTTAGCGACCCTGCACAGCCAAGTTGCACTGCACCCAGCACAGCCTGGCGCAGTCTGAATATCTGGGCCATTTTGTATGTGTATGCATATCTATCTATCCATCTATACACACACACACGCACACACACATTATACACACATATATGTATATATACATACACACATACATACACACACATACACATATACACACACACATTTTTTCAAAAGCTATAGCTATTATTAATTTTAATCATCCAATAACCAAGGTTTTAATTGGAAATATTCGTTCAGTCCTAGATATTCAATACTATTTAATTTATATTGCAAAAAAGTTTCTCTCTTTAAAATCACAATATCCAAGTTTGCACCTCTGATTGTCTGATACACGAGTTCCATTCCTTGAAAATCAAACGTATGAGTTTTCCTTTTGTTGATAGTGTACCAACAAAGCACTACTCCATCCATTTTTGCATACTTCATATATGTTGTCCAATCCTTTCTCTGAACTTCTGTTGTGTTTTACCTACATATATCACAGAGCAAATTCTACAAGTGGCTAAGTAAATAATGTTCAGTGTTGAACATGTGATAAAACCTTTAGTTCGATATACTTGTTTTGAATAAGGATCCATGAAATTAGGACCTTGTATAAGATACACACAGAAAGAACAATTACCACACTTGTAGGTTCCATCCTTAGATATTTTATCATATTTATCATGTGATCATAGCAATGAGAAGTCAGTAGGGAGGGCTGGGGAATACTGGGATGTATAGGAGAGGCATCACCAGCAGAAAACAGGAAGTTGTTATCCTCTGTACAGACAGTCAGTGAGACCCCATCTGGAGTACTGCATCCAGTTCTGGAGACCCCATCTCCGCAAGTACATAGACAGGATGGAGGCAGTCCAGAGGAGGTAACTAAAATTGTGCAGTGTCTACAAGAGAAGCTTAGGAGGAGAGACTAAAGGAGTTTACTATGTATACCCTTGAGGAAAGGAGGGGGGAGACATGGTTGAAACTTTAAGTACCTCAGTGGAATCAACAAAGTCCAAGAGGGTAGCACCTTTCAGAAAAGAGATGCAGGAACAAGGGACACAATTTGAAGATAGAAGGGGACGGCTCAGGGCAATGTGAGGAAGTATTTTTCATAGAGAGGGTGGTGGATGCATGGAACAGCCTTCGTGAAGAGGTTGTGGGGTCTAAAACTGTGGAGAATTCAGGAATCCATTGGACAGACACAATGTAATTCTTGTGGGGGTAGGAAGAAATAGGCTGTTTAATTAGGATCTGCAGCTTATCCTGGTAGGAAAATGGGCAGACTAGGTGGGACAAGTGGTCCTTATCTGCCATCGAAGTCTATATTTGTGTTTGACTGCTCGACAACTTGCACCCCTTCTGTCATTTTGCTCTGACTACCCTCCTAGCAGCCACCATTGCTCCTTTCCATCTCTCACACTCTCCTCTACCCCCCTCAAGATTAGGTGCCTCGCTTGCTCACTGTTCCTCCTTTGTAGCCAAATATTGGCTATGCTCTCTGCCTTCACATCCACTTCTTTCCTTCCCCCTTCCTTCTCATTACCCCTTCACAACTCTGGCTTCCATTCTCTTGCACGCTGTCTATGTCATGCTCTGCTGGACAGGCTGCCTTCTCCTATCATTTCCCCAAACTTTAATATTCTCTTCCACTTCCTATCTGCTCTGCCGCTTTGCTCTCTTTCCTTGCTCCTCCTAAATTTCTTGCCCCACTCCTGCAGTTGCATCTTATCCCACCTCTGTTCCACTCTTACACTTCCTTCCTGTACCTCATCCCTTTCCCTGCCCCCCCTTACCTTTCACTCGCAAACATTTAATGCACACTGCACCTTAACTGAACCCTCCAGCTACACTCCTGGATGTTCTTCTCTGTACTATCCCATTCCAGCTGTATATAATACTTACATAAACTGCCAGTTATGTCCTGTATTGATGCTGCTTCACGTGTACATATTTTTGTCTAAAACTTGCCATATGTCCCTCTTTTAACCCCCCCCCCAAAAGACCCATCTAGAAACGAGTGTCTATTGGCTCAGTATGTCTTTCTTGGTGAAATGTTTGAAACAATATATAAACAGGTGAGGAGAGAGATATTTCAGTAACCCTCCCTGCCCTGGAAACAAGGCCAGTAACCTTGAGAAAGACTGGGAAACATACTTCTCACTCAGCTTCTTCAGAAGCACCTGCCAGCCAGGAATCACAGCTCACTCTCAGTGCAGTTTATTTTATTTATTTATTTATTTATTTAGGAAATCAGAATTACAATCCTGTGAGTCATGGACTTGTTTCCAAGGCTCCATGTCAGAATAAAACATAGACATCCATACAGTACATACATAGAATAAATGTGGGTGAGCAGTCATACAGAGTATAACTACAATGAGCGAGGGTTAATGCCTCTACATTTGGTAGCTAAAATAGAAAGAGCTATCGACATATTTACCTAATGAGTGGTTAAGACCTATAGAATTGGTAGCTAAAGCAGTGCATGATATTACTTGGTAGTAAGCCACCTCAGAGAGGCCTTGTCTTATACAGAATACAATGCATTCATAGTCCAGTGCAACTATATGGTAACCTGCAGGCTAGAAATAGTGAGGGCTCGCCACTGACAGGCCAAGGGCAGGTACGTGGCCCAGCGGCATGGTGCAGGATCCACTGGTTACCAACACACTGGCACTGATGTGAGGTGAGGAGAGGAGGATATGGGCCCTTAAGGCAGCTTTAAAAGGACCTAGACTGGAGACTGATGTGATGGCCGGTGGGAAGGCATTGTACCGGGATGGAGCTCTAAGGGGGAAGGATCACCGGGCCAGGGTGGTCCTGACCCTAGACACCTTCCAGATAGTTTTTGGGGTGGCCTGCATTGATGCTGAGATGGTGGCTGCTTGAAGAGAAGCCATGACACCTATTGGGGTTAAACCCAGGTAGTTTTTTTTGGTGAAGAGACAGGTCTGGTATACTAGTCTTTCCTCAAGGGCGAGGATATTAGTGAGTGCATATAGGGTGCAGGTATGTGTATTTCTGTCAGCACCAGAGAGGAGCCAGCAGGCCTTATTGATGACTACTTGTATTTGATGAAGCGCCGTAGGGTCAGCAGCAGCACAGATTGTGAGATCACAGTCCACTAGCAATAAGACTGAGGAGGTAATTGCTAGGTGAAGTGCTTCAGGTGGCAGGCAGTCTTTATGTCTGTAAAGGAGACCAATGCGGGCGTTGATGATTTTTATATGTTCGTGGAACGAGAGCTAAGAAGTCAAATGTAATATCTAGATACTTATACTTTTGTACCTGTTCCAACAGGATGAGAGAGGTGAAGAGCATTTCCGGGGGAAATCCTTTGATCTGTTTTGGCAGCGGGCATAGAGCATCGTCTTTGTTTTTTTAACGTTACCCAAAGATCTGTGTTCAGCAAACCAGTATTCAGTCTGAGAGGAGTTTTGTAAGATGCAGCTGGAGAGAGGGGAGAGAGGATCAGGATGTGCAGCGTAAAGAACAGCGTCGCTACCACAGAGTAGAAGTTTGCCAGGCAAGATTTAGGCAGGGCATTGAGGTAGATGTGAATAGCAGGGGACCCAGGATAGATCCTGGGAACTTCTGAGTGCACAGGCAGCACAGTAGCTATGGTATTATTAATATTAACACATTGGTTTCTAGATGAAAGATAGCTGGAAAACCATGAGATTGGACAGTGAGAGACCCCAATTTGTTGTAATGTGTTAAGAAGGAGGGGAGAGAAACATGTCGAAGACCTTTCAGAGGTCTATAAACACGACCTCTGCAAGATGACCTTGTTCAAGCATGGAGTGCAGGAGTTAACAAATTCTGTAGGGCAGTCATAGTGTTATGACCAGCTCTGAAACCATGCTGTTCCTCTATAAGAGGTTGTGTGAGAGCAGGCAGTCAGTGAGCTGATTGACCACGATCTTTTCAAGGGCTTTAGAGAGTAGGGGAAGAATTGAGATGGGCCAGTAGTTGCTTGGGAGGGAGCTGTCACCATATTTCAATACTGGTGTTATCACTGCAGTTTTCCAGAAGGTTGGGAATTGGCCCAAGTGCAGGGTCAAATTTAGAAGGTCCCTGAGTGGGGAAATAACCAAGTCTAGCGCAAGATATAGGATACGTATATTGAAGGCATCTTTGCAGAAACTGGAGCTCTGAACAGCTTTGGACAGGTAGGCTTCCGCTTCTGCAGGGGTAATGACTGAGTTTGAAGGGGGTGGAGGAGCTCAGGTGGTGGGGTAGGCTGAATTGGATCGAAAAAGTTGCTAGAGAGGACTGAGCTGAGGTCTGAGAAGGTGGAGTTGAGGCAGTTAGCTATGTAAAATGTGTCTGCAACGTAGTACCATTAACACTAAGTTGTTGGGGGGGGGGACGGGATTTACCATTAAGCTCCTTGATGTTATCCTAGAACGTTCTTGTGCTACCCCAGGAGGTGGCATGGGCAGTTCTGTAGTGCTCCACCTTGGCCTTGTGGATTGCCCATGTGCGCTTATTGTGGGCAACATTACAAGCTTACCTATCGCTTAGCAAACCGGTGGCAGTGACACAATGCCTGAGGTTGTCACACATTTTGAACCATTGTAGGAGTTCTGGAGTGATCCAGGGGGTACTACGTTTCTCAGTGGTCACGTTGATGGTTGGTGGAAAAGCATCACAGACAGTATTAAAGGTGGTGGTGAAGTAGTGCAATGCATCATCAATATGCTGGGCTTGGGAAATAGGGGACCAGTCCCAGTTAATTAGATATTGCTTGAGTTTGGATATGCCTCCTGGGCGTAGTCAATGACAAAAGGTGATGTTTGGTGTCTGAAGTGCCCCCTTCATAAAGTTGCACAGCTATCTATGAAACTTGATGCCTTTCTGTGGTCATCAATCTCTCGGACAGTAGAAGGGCTTTATACAGTGGAGAGCTTGCCCTCTTCCCATCATGTCTGCCCCTCCTTCATCCCATAAGTGTCATAAGTGCCATCATGTGTGGCTTCTCTTGCATGAACAACAAAAGCCTGATTGATGACTCAGTGGTAGGAAAACACTTTTCCCTCGGTAACTTGTCTGGCCTGTTTTACTACTGTCTAAATGCCTCTTACTATTAGTGACAAAACGAGCCAGCACATGATGTCATCTCACCAGCCACGTGATGTCATCACACCAGCCACATGCTCAGCGTCCACAACCAAGGCCGCTCTGACCATGAGGTTTGGTGCCTCCTGCTACATCACTGACTGCTATCATTAGAGTGGGACTAAACAACTGCCACCGGAGAGAAGCTACTTTCCAACAAGGCCATGCATGGCCAGACCGCTGCCCTGTGGCAGGCTATGCATGGCCAAATCTTTGCCCTGTAGCAGGCCAAAATGAAAAAACAGAGATAACTTACATAATCCAGCCCTATAGGAAAACATGATGTCTCTGCTTGTAGGTGCAGAGAGTGCCTGGCAGTGTTCCTCATGAGCTGAGTGGCAGCCTCTGCTACCAATCAAACAGAGATAACTTACATACTCAGCCCTACAGGGAAAACAATGTTTCTGCCTGAAGGTGCAGAGAGTGCCTGGCAATGTTCCCCATGAGCCGAGTGACAGCCTCTGCTAGCAATCTGAAGAAAAGTTTACAACCAATAGAAAAACATGTTGCTAACTACTGACGCCAACAGAAATGGGCCTCGCATGCCTCAAGGGATACTCACCCAAGATGTACTGGCAAGGATCTCACCTGATGTGCCTTGCTGTTCCCACAGAGATAGTAACAACCGGTGTTTTGGTGGGAGCAGCAGGCGTTCATGTCATAGGAGAGACCCTCTTACCTGCTCAGCTAGATAGGGTGTGCCTCTGTTACCCACAGGAGCGGGCTGTTTCCTCCAAGCTGACTACTACCGGAATGGAAAGATGTGGAAATGCAGATGACAACAAGTATGAAACAGTTTGGGAGAGAAATACAAAGTCAGGACAAGATTAACTCAGTTCAAAAAGGTAGAGTGCAGGGAAACAAAGGTAAGTATGGCACTTAGTGATGGAAGGAGGTCTGTATCCAGGCCAAGAATGCAGTGTCTCAGGAGGAGGCTAAGTGTATGGGAGGGAGGTGTGTCTGAAGTAAAAGTACCTCCCTTAGGAGTTATGTGAATATCCCTTTAAGAGTGTCTGTCAGCCGCTAGTGCAATGCCAGTTCATATCCTCTTGAAGGACAGGGTAATCTAATCTGCCCTGGCTTTCCAAAAGGGGAGGAGTCAGTGTTGTCTGCTGGAGGGCAGAGATTCTGCTGAGCAAGAGTGTGAGAGGCTAGTACCAGACACATTGTGATAGCTCCCATTGTCTGTAAGTTTCCCAGCAGAGGCTGGCATCATGGAAAAGTGTTCATTTGTAGCAGCTACCATCAAACAAGGACCTGAGGGGGCTCTCTCCAGAAGGAGAAAATCCATTTTGAAAAATAGTTTCAGAGGTCTGTTCCTAGTTAAATTGTTCCAGAGAGTACTGTAGGCCAAAGATCTGAGGTGGTATTTAATCTTTACTTGATGTACAGGTTTGGGTGGCACTCAGCAGTGCCCACACTCCTCAAAAAGAGGGGATTGTCACTGACAGGATGCCTTTTCCAGTCAGCAGTGGAGTGGTACCTCAAAAAATGTGTGGTGCAAGCCATTCTGCTCATAGTGAAGATGTGCTGTGCCCAGTAGGCACCTCAGCTATGCCCAGATGAGCTTGGAGTCTGTGATTGTGAGTAACAGAAAAAGTGTAAACATTATCAGCAAAGGATGCTGTAGAAGGACAGAGTGGATCCCTGAGAAAACCCTCACTGGATCAATTAGGCACCAAAACGTTGCCAGCTGAGAGACTGAATTAGCCCAGCAGCTAGTGTCGGAAGAAAACAGGCTACCAAAAGCCTACTTAGGTTGTCACTCAGGCTCAGGAGTGGGGAACCACAGAGTAAATGTGCTTTCTCAAGGCCAGAAAGATGTGACTAAGTACTCTACCAGGTTGTTTCCAACCCAGAAAAGTCAGTAAAATATCACCTTACAGTAACTACAAATGAACTGTGCCAGCTTTAACAAGGATAACATCATTGAGCTGAGAAAAGAAAGGATCCGTGTGTTTTTTCAAATAATTCCTATTTGGACAATCCATCTGTTTGTTTCAATCATGCTATCCCTTACATCTGCAGCCTAGCAGCTCCTCAGTTATGTGTCTGTGGATGCCCCGAGGTCACCACAGTGCTTGGGAGATCAAATAAACTGACGTTTTTTTTTTTTCTTATCTATTTATGACGCTGATGTGCAGCCCAGCCACACACTCCTTTGTGCAGCTAAGCCCTTTTTCTACTGCTCCGACCTCCGAGAAGCTGTGTGCTGCTCCGCTAACCCCAGTTGTCCAGTGTACCCCTTCACTGATGGGGCTCCCCCATGTGCCTGCAGGGGGGCCAGGCAGGGAGACTCTCTCAGTGCCCAATGACACCGGATTCCATCTTTACAGGGGAGGGTACATCATCTAGGTGGCTGGGTAGCCTTTTCCTTGTGCTGTTGCCCCACCTCCAGCGCATGCTGTGCCGCCCTTACGTGGGCATGCATGTGGTCATGGTCACCTACACCACAAAGCACGCCTTGGCTGAACTCTGCCACAAGGAGCCACCAGATAGTAATGTGCTCCAACCGGGATGCGCTGGATCCCTCCCAGGCTATGTTGCCACGCTAACCCAGGTAGGAGATTCGCCTGCGCCCAACGACACCAGATTCCATCTTTATCGGGCAGGCTCAGCATCAGGCCAACCAGCTTACAGTAGCAAAGAGGGCAGGCAGGCAGGGAGACTCGCTCGGGCCCAAAGACACCAGATTCCATCTTTACCGGAGCGGATACAGCATCAGGGCTAACCAGCTTCATGGCAGCTGGGAGGCAGGGCAGGGAGACTCCACTCTGAGCCCAATGACACCAGATTCCATCTTTACTGGGGCGGGTACATCATTTGGTGGCTGGGCAGCCTTTACCCTGTTCTGCTGCCTCCACCCGAGAACACGCTGTGGACATCTTTACGTAGGCATCATGTGGTGCATGAGTCACCCACACCACAAAGCATGTCTTGGCTGAATTCAGCCACAAGGAGCTGCCAGATAGTGATGTGCTCCAACCAGGATGCTCTGGATCCCTCCTGCCAGCCTCTGCTCCTGACGTCCCGGTTCGTGGAGCGAACCCAGGTCACCAGTGTGCCAGGAGAATGCCTTCACCCAGTGCCAAGTAAATGGACTTGTTTCTTTATGTAGAACCTCCCAGGGTGACTATAACCCAGTGATATCCCTAGACATGCTGGGGGGCTCATTGCCCACCCTACACAAAAAGTAAATGTTACCTTCTGTAGGTGGAGGTCAGTGAGGATACTGGCAATGCAGCCAGACTCTTGAGCCCAAAGAAAGTCTAATGAATAAACAAAACAGTTTGGCAAAGAACAAAAAGCATTTTAATAACACTGCCTGCTTGCATGTACCAAAATAACCTACTCTGCACAGTTTCTGCTTTGCCTTTTGTTTTCAGCTCAGGTAAACATATTTACTTCTCATCTCCGACTTCGTGATCCTCAGTCTCTAGCACCACCTCCTGAAAATTAAAAGCTGCAATGTTCTACAATCATTAGGGATCCTTGATTCACGAAAACAATGGTACCGTGTCCACAGAAAACAAGGTCTTCTGCAGCTCCCCTGTTTGCTGTCTGTATGTCAGTATGTTAATGGTAACGCATCCACAGAAACAAGGTCTCCCCATAGCTCCCCTGTTTGCTGTCTGTATGTCAGTATGTTAATGGGTACCGTGTCTCAGAAATAAGGTTCTCTGCAGCTCCCCTGTTTGCTGTCTCTGTATGTTAGTATGTTAATGGGTACGCTGTCCTCAGAAAACAAGGTCCTCTGCAGCTCCCCTGTTTGCTGTCTGTATGTTAGTATGTTAGGGGTACCGTGTCCTCAGAAAGCAGGTCTCTGCAGCTCCCTGTTTACCTGTCTGTATGTTAGTATGCTAACGGGTACCTTGTGCTCAGAAAACATGGTCCCTCTGCAGCGCCTGCTTGCTGTCTGTGTGCGTCAGTATGTTAATGGGTCCGTGTCCTCAGAAAACAAGGTCTCTCTGCAGCTCCTCTGTTTGCTGTCTGTGTGTCAGTATGTTGATGGGTACGTGGTCCTCAAGAAAACGAGATCCTCTGCTGGTTCCTGCTTGTTGTCTGTATGTTAGTATGTTAATGGGTACCGTGGTCCTCAGAAAAATGAGGTGTCCTCTGTGCCCCTGTTTGCTGTCTGTGTCAGTATGTTAATGGGTACTGTGTCCTCAGAAAACTAGGGTCCCTCTGCAGCCCCTGTTTGCTGTCTGTGTGTCAGTATGTTGATGGGTACTGGTCCTCCGGAAACAAGGTTCCCCTGTTTGCTGTCTGTATGCTGTATGTTAATGGGTACCGTGTCCTCAGAAAACAAGCTCCTCTGCATGCCCCTGTCTGCTGTCTATATGTCAGTATGTTAATGGGTACCGTGGTCCTCAGAAAACAAGGTCCCTCTGCTGCTCCCATTTGCTGTCTGTATGTCAATGGGTACGTGTCCTCAGAAACAAGGTCCCCTGCAGCTCCCCGCTTGCTGTCTGTTCTGTCATGTTAGTGGTACTTGGTCTCAGAAACAAGATCCTCTGTAGCTCCCCTGTTTGCTGTCTGTATGTCAGTATGTTAATGGCTAGGGTGTGCTCAGAAACAAGGTCCTCTGTGCAGCTCTGCTGCTTGCTGTCTGTATGTCAGTATGTCAATGGGTACCGTGTCCTCAGAAAACAAGGTCCTCTGCTGCTCATTTGCTGTCTGTATGTCAATGGTACTGCGATCCTCAGAAAACAAGGTCCTTCTGCAGCCCCCGCTTTGCTGTCTGTATGTCAGTATGTTAATGGGTACCGTGTCCTCAGAAAACAAGATCCTCTGCAGCTCCCCTGTTTGCTGTCTGTATGTCAGTATGTTAATGGCTAAGGGTGTTGCTCAGAAAACAAGGTCCCTCTGCAGCTCCCGTTTGCTGTCTGTGTCAGTATGTCAATGGGTATCTGTGTCCTCAGAAAACAAGGTCCTCTGCAGCTCCCCTGTTTGCTGTCTGTATGTCAGTATGTTAATGGTGCAGGTCTCAGAAAACCAAGGTCCTCTGCAGCTCCCCTGTTTGCTGTCTGTATGTCAGTATGTTAATGGGTACCGTGTCCTCAGAAAACAAGATCCCTCTGCAGCTTCCGCTTGCTGTCTGTATGTCAGTATGTTAATGGTTAGGTGTGCTCAGAAACCATGTTCTCCAGTTCCCCTGTTTGCTGTCTATAGGTTACCACTGCAGGTGAGTAAGTGAGGGTAATGACAATGCAGCCAAATACACAGAGCAGAGAAGTAAACACAAAATAAAGCAGTTTGTCAATGACGCTTTCAATAACACTGTCTGTTTCTGTACAAATTTAATTATTATGATTTGAAAAGCATTGCAAACTGATCCCATGTTGCCCAGTTTCTGCTTTGCCTTTTTAAACACACTCTGACACAGCAATGTTTGCAATCAGTAATTACCTCCAACTTCAGGATCCCGTGTTTCAGTCTCCAACACACCGCCTCCTGATAATGTTTCAAAACCACACAGAAGCGTGAGTAGCTTCAGCTCTGCAGCACTTGGAAGCCTTTGGACTAGGAGAACAAAATATATATCCAGGGCTATCTCTGCAGCTCCCTGTGTGCTCCTGTCTGTAGCTGCTGTCAGTCTGATGTCATTTCCTGTCCGACTTGAAATGTGTCCTACGCACACACAACTCAGTCATTAATGGGCCGGTAAAAGGAGAAACAGTAAACTATAGGAACATGTGATATAACTGAGTGTAAGATTGTATCTGCTAAGATTTTTTTGAGGCATCAATGACTATAAATGGACTGTCACTGCTAGCTTTATATCTCCTTTCTAGTTTATAGTGATAGTCCGAGTTGATCTGATATCATAAACAGTAAACTACAAGAAAATGTGATTACAATCTGAATTGAATGTAACAACTGCATCTTCTAAGATTTTTTTAAGTCATCAGCTGTTTTAAGAGGACTGACACTGTTGACTTGCATCTCCTAGTTTAAAGCTCCAGGACATCCCTGGAAATAAGCTTTGTTTGGCTCAATCGTACTTTGCAGCCACCAAATTCTAAATAAAAATCAAAGCATTTCTCCTAACAGTGACAAGTCAAAACATTATCTGCTAGCATGTAACTGTAAATATTTAGTAACCCTTTCCTCTCGCCCCTCCTTGCTGCTGCATACTAGAATACTGAGTTGTTTCGAATGGTGGTGGGATATATACAGGGGGAGAGAGGTTAACATTAGGCTAGGGAAACTGCTCAAGTGAGCACAGAGGATGAGTAACTATTTTTGTGTGTGGATCGACTAATCCTTGTTCTTCTAGTCCCAAATCTGAAGAGCAGCAGCTGCTTGTGTTTCTGAATCTGCAGTTTGTGGTGTTGAGACTGGAACAGAGATCATGAAGGAACACTGAGCTGCTGTTAAACCAACTAAAGGAAAACTTTTAAAAAGACAAAAGGGGTCGGGTAATGTTATAAATGTGTGCAGAAAATTAATTATAGAAACATGTCAGACTGAAAACTACAAATGAATCAATGTGACAGATTTATCTCTTTACCAGGGTAGGTTTGTTAGCACCTACAGATTGCTTTTTCCCACCATCTGCTTGCAGGTTGTTCCAGGTGTCCACTGCCCTTCTGTGAAGAAATGTTTCTTCACATCCTTCTTAATCTCTTCCCACCTCTAGCTTCCTTGGTATGACCTCTATCTCTGGTAGTACTTTTTCCCTGAAAGAGACACTTATCTGCACATTCTTCACCCCTGTGAAGTATGTATCTCAGTCATGTCCCTGCACTCTCCCTCTGTCAGGAGTATATGTTGAGATCTCTGCAACTTTCCTGATGTGGCTTTTTGTTGCAATTCCTCTTCAGTTCTCTGGCTTTCTCTAGACTACGCTCCTCCCTGTCCGTGTCCTTTCAGAGATGCAGCTCCAAACCTGATACAGTACAGTACTCTAGGTTGGGTCTCTAGTGAGTGATACAGTGGCAATCCCACCTCCCTTCTCCTGTTGGAAATCCCTTCCCTGTGTTTCTATCATCTCGCTAGCCTTGCCTACTCCCCTTTTGTTGCCCCACTCTGCTACCTTTGGATCATCAGATATGAGTACCATGAGGTTTCTTTCTTGTGTGATGACTGTTTGCACTCCCCATCTTATACACAGCTCTGGGTTTCTTGTCTCGGTGCCTGACTTTGCATGTTCTGGCATTGAAACCTAGCTGTCACTCCATAGATCATTTCTAGGTTACTCAGATCCCTTGTATTCTCTCCACCCTTCCTGAGTGTCCAGCCTGTTGCAGATTCTTGCTATCACATAGAGATGCATGTCCAGGCAGCATGGGTTCAGTGCGAAGTCTGTGTCAGATGAATCTAATAGATTTTTTGACTGGGTGACCAAAGTAGTAGACCAGGAGGGGCTGTGATGACCTACCTTGACTTTGGCAAGGCATTTGACACAGTCCCACACAAAAGATTAATAGTCAAATTAACTAGCCTGGGAGTGGGTCCCAGGGTAGTAGCCTGTAAAACATTGGCTGCACAACAGGACACACAGTAAGGTAATTGTACATGGAGTCCACTGTAAGAAAGAGGGATTACTAGTGGGGTACCGCAGGGTTCAGTATTGGGTCCATCCTTTTAATGTCTTCATCAGTGACATCGCAGAGGGACTGAAGGAAAAGCATGCTTTTTTGCAGAAGACGTAAGATCTGCAACAGGGCTGATGCACAAGGAGGCATGGAAAGGATGAAAAGGACTTGGCAAGGTTGCAGGAATGGTCAGAAGTATGGCAGCTAGGATTCAATGCAAAGACGTTAAAATAGCACCTGGGAAACAAGAACCCGGAGAAGAATACACAATGGATAGGGAGGTAGTAACAACCAAAAGGAAAGGGACCTGGGGTAATCATATCAGATGACCTTAAGGTTAGCAAGCAATGTTGAGAAGGCAGTAGGAGGACTGGGGGATACTGGATGTATGGGAGAGGCATCAGCAGCAGAAAACAGGAAGTTGTTGCCCTCTGTACAGACAGTTGGACGAGACCCCATCTGGGTGGCATTGTGTCCAGTTCTGGAGACCCGATTCCTACTAAGGACATAGACAGGATAGAGGTGGTCCAGAGGAGGCAATTCCAAATGGCGTGGTCTAAGAGAAGGCATATGAGGAGAGACTAAAGGAGCTTAATATATATACCTTTGAGGAAAGAAGGGAGAGGGGACATGATAGAAACTTTTGGTACCTCAGTGGAATCAACAAAGTCCAAAAGGGTAGCATCTTTCAGAAAAGAGACCTGCAAGAACAAAGGACACAATTTAAAGATAGAAGGAGGGTGGTTCAGGGCAATGTGAAGTAGTATTATTTCATCGAGAGGGTAGTGATGGGAACAGCCTTCCTGAGGAGGTTGTGGGGTCAAATACTGTGGGAGAATTCAAGAATGCATGTGACAGACATAAGGCAATTCTTGTGGGCGGCAAGAAGAAATAGGCTCTTGGTTAACTAGGATCTGCGGCCTATCCTGTAGGTAGGGAAATGGGCAGACTGGATGGGCCAAACAGTCCTTATCTGCCGTCAAGGTCTATGTTTCTATGCACCTCCCCCCAGTTCCTCAGCAGTGTCACTTATGAAGACACTGAAGGGAGGATCTGTCCCAGCACCATCCTGTGCACTCTCTGCTAGTTGGTCTCTCATCCCTGAGTGTCTGCCATTTACTGCCATCCTCCGCTTCTACCTTTAATCAATTTAATACTCATTGCCACTTTCTCTCCCCATCCCCCAGGCTGCTTAGTGTTTTTACGAGCCTCCTGTGCTGCACTGTGTCAAGTTTTACCACGTTCTGGCCACATCCATTGCCTCCACTGATCCACCTCCTTAGTCACCTGGTCAACAAATCTCTGATATTTGTTTGGCATGACCTCCCCTGTGAACCAGGCTGTTGGTGGTTCTGGAGCCTGTGCCCCAGGTACCCATCAGTTTCTCCTTCAGCAGGGTTTGGATGATTTCCATCACTGATGCAAGACTGACTGCCCTATAGTTACTAGCCTCCTCCTCCTACCACTCTTGTGTCAGAGGGACTACATCAGCCCTCCTCCAGCCCTCCAGAACTACCTCCATCTTCTCTGCGAGTTGAACAGTGTTGCCAAAGGTGGCTAACACTCATGTTCAGTTCTTTAGTATCCTTTTGAATCCCATCCAGCCTCTGTCTTCTTGTTCTCCATTAGGCTTCCAGTCTATTCTGAATTCTTTCGTCCAAAATTGACTTGCTTCCACCCTTCCAGTGCCTGCTGATACATGTTAGTCCATCTCCCCTACTATGAAGAGCACCCCCACCCTCCTGATTCTCTCTATCCCAACCCTTTCATTCCTCTTTTCATACATATATCTGAGGAAAGTTTTACCCCCTTTTGTGACCTCCTTGGAAATCCTCTCCTATGTTTGTGCCTTAGCTGCCCTCACCCTCCCTCCTGCCACTCTTTGCTTTTCCAGATACATCTCCCTGTCCGCATCCATCTGGATATCCTTGTACTTCCTAAATGCAGTTGTTTTTCCCTCCTTCACCACCTTCTCTGAGAACCAAAGTAGCCTCATCCTCCTCCTTCCCTTGCTTACTTCCTTCAAACATCATGCTGTTGCCTTAGCTAGTCCCTCTTCAATATTTTTTCATTGGGTCTCCACTCACCCCCTGGCAATCACCCCTACGGTATTCACTGAGACAAGGCAAAGTTTATTTCTTAGGGTGCCCAATCCTGAGATTCTGGGTGGTATATAAACAAACAATAAGTAGAGTACCAGCGAGAATGTCATATATCAAATAAACAACAAAATAGCAACAGTATCAAAATATTAAAACAGTAGTATCATAAACTGCAGATTTTCTTCAGCATTTTTGGTAGATCAACTTTGACCCTGGGAAGCTAGGGGAAAAGATGAGTTTTAGGCCCTCTTGAACCCTTCATCGATGGGCATCCTGATATCAGCAGGCAACCCATTCTATAAGACCGTGTGGCAATACTGAAAGCCTGGTCACCAGAAGTTTTAACCTAGTCCTGGGATCTTCAAGGAGGCCCTGGTGAGGAATTGAAGGAGTGGATTGGGTGAAAGTTGTCAGAAGATCATCCAGGTAGCCAGGGCCGAGCCTGTGTCGGGCCTTATAAGTAAACTCACCTTGAAGATAATCATTCACCTGACCGGCAGTCAGTCAGAGATTGCAGCACTGGGGTTACGTGGGTAGACCTTGGAAGGCCAGTCAACAGTCTGGCAGCTTGCAGTTGTAGCTAGCGATGGGGATCTGCAGAAACCCTGCTCCCCAAAGTAGAAAGCATTAAATTAGTAGCATCTGGATGTCACAAAGGCACGCACCAGCAAGGGCTTGTCCTTGGGCAGAACTAGGGGTACGATCCTGGCAATGTTCCTTAAATGGTAAAAAAAACTTTTGAGGACAGCCAATATCTCAGTTAGGTGTCATTCTGTCATCAGATGATCACACCAAAATCTCGCACCCTATGGAAAGCTACAAACAGTGTGGGTCCCTGGATAACCCAGTAACCTCATTGGAGGTACTTCCTCATCAAGCTCTTTATACTGTCCAACACTAGTACCTCACCTTGTCCGGGTCAGTGTGAGCCCTTAGAGAACATTCAGTATTGGCCTCAGCTAATCATATTTAAGCACTTCCACAGAGTCCATTGATCCTGGTGCAAGGGCAGGTACAGTTGGCTATAATCTGCATAACAGTAACATCCCACACTAATGAGCTCAAATGGGGAGCATGTACACTGCAAATAACAGTGGCAACTAAAACTGACACTTGAGGTACTTCTACATGGCAGAGCTTTGGGAGAGGAGAAATTCTCACTACTCTGTTCCTTCCTGTCGGAGAGAAAGGATTCAAACCAGCTGCTGACAGTGCTATTGAGGCCACATTACTGTCTGAGTGATCAAGAAGCGCAATGTGATCTACAGTGTCAGAGGCTGAGGAGAGATCGAGGAGCACAAGAATTGACTCCATCTTCTCTTTCTCACAACCTGAGGCAGTCTTTGTGCAGGCTAACATCATTTTGTGCTGTGGCTGGCACTGAAACCCTGATTAGTTGCAGCGAATAGATATCAAAGGGACACGAGGTGCTTCTCAAGCTGCTGTGTCTAGCCCTGAACCTGATTACAGCAGTGTATCGATAGATGTCAAAGGACACGCTGGTGCCTCCATGCTGCTGTGCCTGGCTCTGAACCCTGATTAGAGCAGTGTATGGATAGATGTCAAAGGACATGAGGTGCCTCGTTGCTGTGCCTGGCTCTGAACCCTGATTAGAGCAGTGTATAGATGTCAAAGGATATGAGGTGCTCTCGTTGTTGTGCCTAGCTCTGGAACCCTGATTACAGCAGTGTATGATAGATGTCAAGGACACAGGTGCTCGTCAAGCTTTGCTGTGCCAGGTTCTGAACCCTGATTAGAGCAGTGTATAGATGGATGTCAAAGGACACAGGTGCTCCTCAACCTGCTGTGCCTGGCTCTGACCCTGATTAGAGCAGTGTATAGATAGATGTCAAAGGATACGGTGCTCCTCTGTTGCTGTGCCTGGCTCTGAACCCTGATTACGGCTGTGTATAGATGCCAAAGGATACGAGGTGTTCTCGCTGCTATGCCTAGCTGTGAATCCTGATTAGAGCACTTGTAGATAGATGTCAAGGGACACGAGGTGTCTTCCTGCTGCTGTGCCTGGCTCTGAACCCTGATTACAGCACTGTATAGATAGATGTCAAAGTACACAAGGTGCTCCTCAAGCTGCTGTGCCTGGCTCTGAACCCTGATTAGAGCACTGTATAGATAGATGTCAAAGGATATGAGGTGCTCCTCAAGCTGCTGTGCCTGGCTCTGAACCCTGATTACAGCAGTGTATAGATAGATGTCAAATGATACGAGGTGCTCCTCATGCTGCTGTGCCATGATTTTTCTCAATCAACCTTTCCCAAACAGGAGAGGCTGGGGATAGGACAGTTACATCAGTTGTCCTAGTCGAGATGGCTTCTTCAGAAAGGGTCTCACCAGCCTCTTTTCAAGGCTTCCAGAAAGACCCTTCTGGCAATGAACATCAGACAATCTTGATGACACCAGGCCAAAGGAACCAATGTATCTCACTCAAGAAATGAGCAGGAGTCGGCTTAGTTTCACAGTATGTGTGCTTCAGTTATAATTTGACCCCAGAGATCTCATCCACCTCCAGTTTGAACTTGTCCCAGGCAAGTGGAGGCCCTTTCCTCCAAACTGACCACTGTGAGTCACTATGCAGCTTGGTTATCGTGATTCTCTGTCAGACAGAGGACACTTGTCCAAAAAGAACTAAACAAACTCATCACATAAAGTGATTGAAAATGCTTTTTTTGGCTTTAGACAGAAAGGATGAAGAAGTCTGTTGACAGTCCTAAAAAAGCTGAGCAAGTCAGATTTTCTCAGCAGCAGTACCCTAGACAGGAACTCTGCCTTCTTGGTGGTTGATTACCCCAGGCAATTAGAATAATGAGTACGCAGGGACAGCTTGTCCACATTCAGCCTGGTCTTCATGAGCAATGCCCAGCTTCCAACCCTTGATCTTAATCACTTGACAGCCCCATCAGACCATGGAGATAGCTATTGAGAGGATCTTGGTTGTACACAGACCAGTGCAAGGGTCTCAAGTGTCCTGGAGACCACCCTGTTATATGTGCCACCACCTCGCTTCATGACCCACACATGCAGCGTCTACACTAGATACATCAGCTGCCACCAATAGTCTGGTCCAGGTACAGTCACCTTTAATGGGTGATAATTTAACATCTCCAGGGGAGGGATCATAGTGGGGCCTGACCAGGAACTTCACCATGTAGTGATCATTCCATACAACCTGATCAACCTTGAACTCCAGTGTGCCCACCAGGTCAAGTGTGTGTGGCCGTGGTGATGGGTTCTACAAGTAACTTCTAGTGACAGGTCTACTGATGACATCAATTACAAGAGGTGGGAACAAGCATTCCAAAATCTTGTTGTCAACTCCAGGCAATGAAGCCAGTAGTAAACATCTGGGACTCTGACACCATTAACGTTGAAGTCTCTACCTCCTGGATATTCCTCCTCTGCCCCAGTGGAGGACAGTACATAAGAAGAATCCTGCATCATACACTCCGCCTCACACACTGCCATATACTCAAAGACCTGGTTGTCCCACCAGTGCACAGTGAGTCCTAGGTCAGATTTAAGACAATGGCCACCAATCACCCCCTGTATTCCCACCATGGTAGTGCATCACAGAGTTTGCAGTGGGGACTGAAGTCTCCAAATTGACCTGGCATCACCACCCCACTTAGGTCTTGATGCAAGCCAGACTGACACAGGAAATCAAGTCAGGCATATTGGGTTCTGTTCCTCATCAGTCTGGCATTGCATAGCACTGCCTGCAGGAGACTGGTAGGCACTGCAGTCCTTTGGCTGTCTGCCCACTCGGTCTGGTGGAAACCTGGAGATGGAGACCAAGCATATGTGGCCTCTTCAGGCTCTATGTAAACCCAGGGCATTTCCGCACCTCACCATCCCAGTTTCTTTCACCTTTGCTGGGTCCTCAGTTCCCACCACTGACAGCCCCACACCCCTTGGTGATGTTGCCCTGACAGCACCTCACTGTGGTAGCTGACAGGAAGGTCTGCAAAAGGACAGAGTCACATAGTTGGAAGCATTATAGACAGTCTGCAAGTGTCCGAAGTCCCAGCACTTCCATGAATCAACATCACAACCACTACTTTTTCCTCGCTTTTAGTTATGAATCACACAACCACATACAACCTAACTAATACAAAAAAAACTGCCTAACAAATATGTCATTCACACATACATACACCTCTGTAACCTTACTCCAAACACCCCCCCACAGACCACAAGTTTCCAATCAAGAAAACAACCTAATTGTCACACCAGTGCACAGCAATAAAATACTAAAAGGAGAGACCAAATAATGTGTCCTGTGCTGTGACAGTAATTCCAAACTGCTAAGGGATTTAAAACCAAATTATGTAGTAAAGTGATGTCAAATTGAAGGGCTGTGAGCTGCAGCTCAGGCAATTAAGTCCTGGTATAATATCAGTTCAAAGCACTGAAGGACTGGAGATGGCCTCACATCACCAAACCCAGATTAAACTTCTACTGTTGGGGCTAAAGAATAAAGCCGAGAATCACACTTCCTCTCACAAGTGCAAGAATCAGTTTTAACACAGACTCTTCATGTTATAGCCTCCCACTGGACCAAACACAGTTCCAAATAGAAGAAAAAGTTAATCTCTCACCAGTACTAATTCTGTAATCCAGGCTCCAGAACCAGAGATAGACCCAGTCAGACAACATTGGGCCAATGCTTACAAGGCCACCAGGTGCACGATCCACGGACGGGAACAAATCTCCCAGTAATCAAGCTCACACCCGTCTAAAGGCAGCTTCACAAGACAGCCACCAAACCTTCAGCCACATACAGAGACAAACAGGAGGAACTGGACCCAAAGGAGGGGCCCTCCTTTCTGAGTCACAGTAGAGGGCCCTAGTCCAGGCAGCAGTGGTGACAAATTGTTCTCCCAGAGCAGTGAAGCTGTCACCTTCACGTTGTCCAGTTACTCTACCACTCTGCAACTCCACTCCTGGAAGCACCTTCACCAAACTCCTTTGGCCAGGATTGTCGCAAACAACCAGATCCTCCACATGTCCAAGAATGATGGAAAGTCTTCAGCAGATGGGTGGGCAAAAAGGGAAGTGCCTGTCATGTTCTGATCCTCAAAAAATTCTTCCTTGGCCTGAGAGGTGAGAGTTGTAATGCCAGTTAAGATTAGTCCAGCTCAAATGATCCTGTCAGATGTAACTTGGTGAGGGATATCGGTACAGCACACTGAAATGACCATCCTCACTAGAAAATTAAACTTTCTCTCCTATATACAGCCTCACTGAATGTCCCTGCCTATCACTCTGTCCCTGCACTTAAGCTAACTAAAAATAAAATACTAAAAACGTTGCTCACCCTTTGCTCTTCCATTACTGAAAAAGGTTCAGTAGTAGTGCAAGAGTTTTTAACTGTGACCACGTAAAGCAGAGCTCACAACCTGATGTGGGTGCACAATGACAGAGCAAGTCACAGTTTAATATCAGAAGTCATGGCACGCCCCACGTATTATTATTATAACTGTGACGAAGTAAAGCAGCGCTCACAGCCTGGTGTGGGTGCACAAAGGCAAAGCAAGTTACAGCTCAGTATCAGATGTCATGGCACACCCCACTTATATTTCCACAAGAAAAGTCTCAGCAAGTGGTTCTTTTCCAATATATTTTTTCAGGTTTATTTCTCACCACATGAGTGTAGCCTATTCAGGTTCAGGTACAGCAGTATAGCAGCAAAGCCTCTAAGGTTTCACAAACTCTTGGATTTAATGAAGAACTTTGTAAAAGCCAAGGTGTCTGGTGAAACATTAGAAGCTTTTGCTGCTATATTCCTGTGGCTGGGCCTAAATGAGTTACACCCTGTGGTGAAAAATAAACCAGGAAAACATTTTGGAAAAGAACCATTTGCTTGACACATTTTCATGTGCAAAATGTGGGTTGTGCCTTGACTTGGTACAGAGTTTTTAGACTGTGAATGACGTGGTCAGTACTGAAAGCAACAATAAAACACCATAATAAAGTTCAGTAGCAGTGCAAAAGTTTTTAACTGTGCATGACGTGGTCATAGATACATAGACAGTGTCGGCAGATAAGGGCCTATGGCCCACCCAGTCTGCCCATTTGAGCTTGAGAGTTCAGTTTGTTTTCTTAGAAGTCTGTTTCCCTTTACCCCTGACCTCTAGAATTCCTTTATGTCTATCCCATGCATTTTTAAATCCCGTGATTGTTTCAGTCCCCACCACTTCCTCTGCTGGGTGTTCCACTTGTCCACCACCCATTCTGTAAGAAATTCTTTCTCATGTTTCTCTGAATCGTCCTCCTCCAACTTCATCCCATGCCTCTAGTCTTGGAACATCTTTTTGCTTAAAAATAGTGTTTTCCTGCACCGTATTCCTCCCTGTAAGATACTTGTATATGTCTATCATATCTCTCCTCTCCTCCAGGGAGTACATGTTCAGTTCTTCAACCTGTCTTCTGTGGGACTTGTGATTCAATCCATGCACCATCTTTTGTTGCCCTCCTCTGAACCTTCTCTACCCTGTCTATGTCCTTACGTAGGTATGGTCTCTAGAACTGTACACTGTACTCCAGGGGGGCCTCACTAGTGTCTTATGGCTGGAATTCTGAGCCTCCTTTTCTGCTGGTGATGCCCCGCTTATACATCCTAGCATCCTATTTGCTTTACCTGCTGCCTTGTCACATTGTTTCTAACTTGAGGTCATCAGAGATGACAACCCCAAGATCCCTTTCCTGTTTGGCATGCTATATCCTCACCCCTAACTGATATATTGTTAGGTTTTTGTGCCTCCATATGCATTACCTGCACTTTTGCATTGAATTTCAACTGCCAAACCCCTGACCCATTCTTCAAGTTTCTGCAGGTCGCTTCATTCTGTCTACACCCTCTGGTGTGTCTACCTGTTACAGAGCTTGTGTCATACAGGTGAACAGTGAAATTCTACCTTCTAGATCCTGCGCAATGTCACTGATGAAGATGTTGAATAGGACTCGTCCCAGCACTGATCCCTGTGATATTCCACTGTCACTCTTCCCTTGTGAGTGACAGCCATTTCCTAGCACCCTCTGTATCCTGCCACCCAGCCAGTTACCCACCGCACCACTACTGTCCTGCCCACACCCATATTCCCCAATTTGTGTATTAGTCTTCATGTGGCACAATTGTCAGAGGTCTTGCTGAAGTCCAGCCAGGCCATGTCCTCTGCTCCCTCGATCCACCTCCCTAGTCACCCGTCGGAATTCAATGAGACTGGTCTGACATGGTCAGTACTGAAAGCAATAATACAACACCATATAGAGGATTGTGTGAGCAAGCATACACAACAAGCAGTTAGACGAGGTTTCCATGATAACCAGAGACCCTCGAGAGCGAGTCGAGAGGTCCGTTACCATGGAAACCCCTCGAGATCTTGGTTAACTGCCTTGTTTGTGTATGCTTTGCTCATACACAATATTTTATAGTGTATGGCAAGCACAATTAGCGCCCATGATCCCCAAACAAGTCCACTTAAACTAAGGCTTACATCAGGATGTGTAGCAGCACGCCTACTTCTGCATCACAGTGGGCCGCTCAATTATGCATGTGTGAATGCATTCGATCTTTTTGTGATGCACCGGTGATAGTGACGCACTGAGGCAAGCACAACAACACTGTTGGGAGCATGGATTTCCATGCTCAACAGCGTTCTACCATACACTATAATAAGGTTCAGCAACAGTGCAAGAGTTTTTAACTGTGCATGACGTAGTCAGTACTGAAAGCAATAATAAAACACCATAATAAGGTTCAGTAACAGTGTAAGAGGTTTTAAATGTGCATGCCGTGGTCAGTAGTGAAAGCACTAATTAAACATGGTAATAAGGTTCAGTGGCAGTGCAAGTTTTTAACTGCGCATGACGTGGTCAGTACTGAAAGCGATAATAAAACACCATAATAAGGTTCGGTAACAGTGCAAGAGTTCTTAACTGTGCAAGACATGGTCAGTATTGAAAGCAATAATAAAGCATCATAATAAGGTCCAACAGCAGTGCAAGTAAGCTACAACCCATGATAGGATGTGCATTTTGTTGGGGATTAATCAATTTCTGAGTGTATTGTGTGGCACAAGGCCACTGGCTGTGTCTCCTCACAGTGCCTATGGTGTTAATCCCCTACTAACTGCACACCCTAGAGGGTTATTGTTCTTATAACATGGTGTGTCACAAGGTGAAAAATACAAGGAAAGCATGATTAAGTCATGAAAACATAGGAACTTTTTATGTGTTCTGCCACCACCACAAATACACAGTGCTAACAGTGCTGCAGATTGGTCTGTGCCATGTATACACTGCTGAATCAACATATGCAAGTCATCAAGAAGTTTTACACTACACGGATAAAAACAAGTAATGTATCATGAACATTTCACTATGGCTTGCCAGAGAGTCACTGTGAAGCACAGCTGCTGTGACCTCTTGTATCTGGGAACGGATTCTTGTACTGAGCCATCCATCTGGCAAGACAGAAACAGAGAGAGAAACCGACAGCAAGAGTGACACTGGGATAGGGAGACACAGACACTCAGTGTCCCACAGCTGCTGCAGTGTCCTGTGTGACTGTGTCTATGTGTGTCTCTCTCTCTCTCGCTCTCTGCAGTATTCAGTAATTCAGCAGTATTCTCCTGAATCACTGTCTGCTCTGGTCAGTGCAACACACACAGACTGTGCACTTGGGTAGCATGCAGAGACAGAGACACTGCATAAGAGGCACATATGTATTCCCACAAGTTGTAGCTGAATCTGTACACCCCTCAGTCCTCGGTCTATAAGGGTGGCCTTTCTGGGTAGTGCAGGATGCCCCACTGTGTGTGTCTGTCTCTCTCTCTCTACACTGGTGACACTGTTTATGTTCTGTCATTGCTTTGATGTCAGAAGGGGGAAGTACGAACTCTGACTGCATGCTGAGCACATCATCGTCAGTCACTGAGTCCGTGGTTCCTGCCTGACCAGGTAACATGTGAGTGGTGCGATATGACAATGGGCAACATTTGGTGATTTATGGACAAGGTGGCATGCTCACATTTCTGTACCCATGCAGTGAAACAACAGTGATCTGAGGGGTGGGTGGGTAACCCTATGGTGCTGCTGGGACACTGACTGCTGGAGTGCCACTAACTGAACGGATGTATGTGGTACAGTCACACTGCCTGGCGCCACCAGCTTCTCCTGGGACATTACCACTGGGTAGTGGAGTTTGGAGGGGGTGGGAGTTAGCAAAGACACACACAGAGATGACTCTATTGTGAGCAACGGGGACGTAGGTGACAGACCTCATACACCAGTAAGGCACAGCAACATGTTCCCTGCTGGTGTGCTCCTTTACTGTGGCACAGTGCTTGATGGCGTACTAGCAGAAACAGATAGGGATGATAAAATGCTTTGTAGCATTACATATATGTAACCCCTTAGGCAGCACTACTCCTTGGGTTACTACCCCTGCCTTGTGGACCCATACACGGTTGAGGGGTCTGGGTTCCCAGATTTATTTTAAAACTGGTTCTTTTCCATAATATTGCCTTTGTGCAGTGCCTCCACCCTAAGTTTAGCTTTTAAGAGGACTATCTCTTACCTGGTACAACCCCATGGAATGTCATACCCCACCGTAACCATTAGCCCCCCAACACATGACCCGATAGACATTTCAATGACTCTCTCTAATAATATGCCCATGACACCATCTTTGCAAATAACAATAACAACAACTAATTTTCTTTTAGTCTTTGTTACCGGGTAAGGCCCACTAGACACACGTGCCTGTTTTTCAGGAGTGACCTGGGAGCACTTTGGCGTTAAGTGATCATGAGTGAGTCACAGTATGCAAGTGGAGGTTGTGAGTCCAAACTCGGGTCTAGTCTGCTGGATGTACCAAGCTCATTCACACCTTGTTCCTCTAACCTCTAGGCTAACAGGGGAATAAGGATAAGGAATGGGAAATAGAGAAGTAGAGGCTGTGCAATCAGTATCATTATTATGTACAGATTTGTTTGAATTTTGGGTTTGTGCTGGTGAAATCCTCCAGCTGCGGATACCTGTAGAGAAATCAGACAGAAATCACATTATGACACCTGGATGTTTAACTAACTGCATTTAATCGGATGGAACCACAGTATCATTTACACACAATCTGGTACCAGTTCCCAAACTTTACAATGAGACACTCACAATATCACACATTTTAAACCTGGTACCCACTTACCAAGACAGTCCCTTGATTGTTGCAGGCCTATGGGCAGTGCAGCTGTTTGTTGGCTGTCTTGATTGGATAAGGAATGAGTGTTTGAACTTGAAAACACTTAGGCAGATAAAACTATGTACAGTCATTAGAATCTGAGACCACGTGCAGGTATTCCTTACATGTTGCAGTGTTGAACACACTCAGTAGGTGTAGCCAGCCAGGCATTCAGATTTGGAAATCAGTTGTTTTTTTCTGAACGTCCATCATACTTATATGTATAACCCCAGGTGGCGCTATCCTGGTGGGCTACTACCCCGTTCTGTGCACAAAGCACAGGTTGATGGGCCTGATCATTGAACAGGTGCTTCCACCCAGAGGAGTGGTTCTGGGTTATGTAACTGCTGTTGGCATAGTTCTCCGGGATGCTATAACCCCACCAACCCCTCTAGTGGGCTCAAACCATACAGCAACAAAACATCTTACATGGACTGTATGTCAGTCATGACTTGTTCACACCTCTTGCACTTGCCACCAGGACTGGATCAGCTGCAAGTGCGCTGGAGATCTCCTGTAAAATAAGACCTGTAATGCAGCAGCTCAGTAACGGTACAAGACCCCGTCAAAAAGGTATACATTAGCCAGGTTAAATGCAGAAGCAACACACTCTGATTTATGCAGGGGATGTGAATAGGATGGGGCATGAATTCAGATGATTAATAGATCTGATTATTTCAGGCTGAAAATGCAAGAACATTGGAGTCCTTTATATACAGTTGCACAACCTTGGCTACCTAGTTGTTAAGCAGGCTAGTCTGAAGCATTGCTCTGTAGGCTAATACAGCTGTTGTTGAAGCCCTTAGGAAAGAAAGCAATTATGTACACATCAACCCAGAATTTGTAATCTGAGTCAGATAGCTCAGTTCATTGTCATAACCTAAACAAGTAAATCGGATGGCACACAATGATTGCAGCTTGTTGCAGAGAGTTACCTGTTTAGTACTCATGCTACTCTTGGGAGGCAGGACTGATGAGATGAAGGCCTCTGATGTTTCTTCTGATTGCCTGGGAAGCAGGGCTGACATGTGCACTTCTGTGGTGGCCGGTACCTGATCGATGGTGTTTGGCTGGGGCTAATCCCCAAACGGTATTTTGTCAGAAATGTCTCTTCAGTGGGAGGGCAGTCTGGTTTAGATTGCAAGGCCCAGACAGAGTGAGCAGTGTGATGCAGTTCATGACAGATGCTGGAGCAGCTCGGGTAGCATAACACACTTGGGGTGAGGGAACCCGACTGCGCGTCACACAGCTCTTTTCAGCGCGTTTATAAGCAACATAGTAATTAGTCAAAATTTGTCTAACAGTCTGGTTGCACTAAGCAGGGTCTCTGCTCAAACCTCCAGTCCATGACTCACTTCGCACCTGGTGGGCTGGATCACTTTAGAGCAAGCTTGTGTCCACTTGCAGGCAACAATTACACACTTTTCTCGCCAGATTTAGGGTTCTGATTAGGAAATTGGATAAAGTCTGACTTTCTTATTCACGCAGTTCTTCACACTGGAAGATGTGGCATGCGCCAGTGCAGCCTTCCCACCGATTCTCCCATGCTCCTACACAGGAGCAGATGTTCGATGGCTCAAGCTGTTCACTCTACACACTGTAGGTCACAACTGACTCTGCTGCAGGTGTGTCTGGGACTTCTCTGGGATCTAAAAGGTTTAGTTGGCTGAGGAACTGTGTGTCACAGCAAGGGCTCCCCTCCAGGTCCATTTGGGCACCAAACTCAAACTACATTCCTACAGATTTGAGTCCTACAAGACCTCATGGGGCAGTCTCTATTTTGGGTCCCATGAATTTGATTGGTCAGACTCTGGCAGTCCAGAACAAAAATGGTGGCTGTTATGCAAAAGTCCAAGCTACGAAAGAAGCGTTAAACACACTTCTATATTATTATTATTACTATTGGCAGATAAATGTAAATGAACTGTTCTAACAGAGCTCCCTCTGTTGATATAGCGACTGCAGAGTGGAGAAGTCTCACTCATTCATCGGGTCACAAGTCATAAACTACTTGCACCCAGCTGTGACTAATTCCTAATACAGCATAATGACTGTCTTAAAGAGACAGGCACAGAGGTTTACTATAGCGCCTCATGTAGACACGCACAGCTACTGCAGATGCAGGGCACCATCCTGACAGTGGGCATTAGGCAGCCCAGGAAGACATCTTAGTAAACCCAGTTTGTAGAGGTTTACATGGTGTTCTGGTACATTCTGCATTTATAATTCAGACACATCTGGTACAACTAATAAAGGAATAGCATCTTCAACTAGGGGCCAGATGGTTGCCCTGGTCTGTTTATTAAGATAACAGTCATTTCCAGGTTACAGTAGTCCAGTTCAATAGACTTGGGGTCTCAGTTCTGTTTGTGGTACATGGCTGTAGGTTGCATCTCCACTGGATAGCTTGACTGGACATTCAGAAAATTCTGGACCTCCCAGTCAAGTGTCAGGTTGAGCCCCTGCTGAGTATTACCCTCTAGGCCTGAAGGCTTCAGGCAGACAACACATATTAGACATTTATATGATACGCTGGGCTCACTGGGTCCCCCAGAATAGTCAAGTCTCACCTAAGCTGAGACATAAGACGAGCACAGCAGATGAAAGGTACAAACCAGTTGGTCCATCTCAAACAGCACAAGATCTGCAAGGATCCACCCCGTTGTGCTTGGGTTAGGTGTAGCAGGATGCAAGGTGCAGACCCAATGAGCAGTACTAATCAGTACAGTCACTAAGGGCATTGGCAGTCCAAATTAAGCACTTTCTTTCATTCTGCACTGGGGTACAAATATACCCAGTCAGGCTCTTACAATCAAGGTTCCTGATGTCATCAGTTCTTTCACAGCTGAGGTGAAATCAGCCTCTCACAGCTGGCTTGATAATTGTTGCAGGTCCACATCTTTGCCTGATGTGGAAGGGAGGCTTAGCACCTGGACGACGCTCTGGTAACCCCCAGGCTAGCAGGTTCTGCATAACCAAATTACTTTAAATTGTTACTGCTAATAAATCCCTAATCTCCTTGGGTGGGGGATTTAACTGGATCACCAGTCCAGTTGCATGGTTAGCCTGAGCCCCCACCCAGGGGGGCTTCTGTTTGAATCTGAAAAATGCTGAAAACAGTTTTTATGATGCTTGCCTGAGGCTCCGAAATTGTTGAAGCTATTGGGTTGTTGACCTCTGACTGGCTGGAGGGCTTGGTGAACTAGAAACTGAATTACACAGGAACCTCACTTGATGCATGTAGTTGTTTTCTTTGTTTTGCGCCTGCAATTAGATTCCTGAAGTTCCCGTGGAGCACTGGTAGTTTCTCATGAGCTTTGGCTAATGTCTCACATTTCCTGGCTTAAACTTCTAGCTTCCAATTGGCTGTCACTGCTTGAAATGGCTGCTTAACACAGTCCTTAAGCAGATTTGACATAGTCCCAAATAAAGTCCTGTGCAGCTAGAATAAACAAAATATTTTGCCCAAATGCCCCAACAGTTTAGTAGCCACTGAGTGCTTTCATGCTGTCACTGCCCAGAACAAGTACGCTTTCAGTCCCTCAGCCTGTTGCTGCTGCCAGTATTTAAGGACACCTTGCAGCAGGCAGGCCATCTTTCTGAGTCCCAGAATTTTTACTGGTGCAGCCAGGACTGAGCACTATTTTATTTAAACACTTTGTCCTTTCACATTTGTTCTCATACCCACAAAGCAATTGCATTGTTTATTTTCATTTAGAAATATTTTTCTTTTCTTTTGTATGCAGTCAAATCACAGCTTTCCTCAGGGTAGACGTCCCTTATGAATATTTATTATATCTGGCCTGGAGTCATTAATATTCATGAACCCAAATCTGGACAGCTCTACGGATCTTTTATTAATTTAATACACAGAATCTCAGGGTCCTTCTCATGGTCACCAGGTTCCACTTAGCAGGTGGGGCACTGGACTGCCGAATCTCTCCGATCAACAGCAGGTTGAGTGGTCAGGAGGATCAAGCGCTCATCAGTGCCTGCTGAGTTCTCATTGCACCAGAGTACACATGCAGAGTGAGAGAACATGGTCTAGATCTTAGAGCTCTGCAGGGCTTGGAATTACTGTGGGACTGCTTTATGAGACTCAGGGGCGCAAACAAGAACTTGGGCGAGCATGGGGACCATTAAGAAAAAAATAGGCATTTCTGGAGGCGCCAGGTAGCAGAGCAAACTAGGAGCTATGGGCTACAGGTATGCCCCCACATTGGTAGAAGGGGTTACACATATTATAAAATGACCAGGAGTCATGAAGAGCATGGTCACAGTTTCTGTTTGGTGTCCTGAGTTCTGTGGAGTGTGGGTGGAAGACAACCATTTCTGGGGTACTGCTAATTTCTTGGTAGGACACATTTTACTGAGTACTTCTGATTTTCCTGCTGCACACTTTCATGTACTGTAAGCTTGCCTATACACAGAGAGTCACCTCCATTCTGTGTAGCTCAGGACATCCCTCTGGTTAGAGACAGAATAAATGGTTGCCTTTGAAAGTGTGTTTTGGGCACTAACAATATTTGGTCCACTCACTGATCACTCAGGGTGGATGCTTCACCACTTGCTTGCGGTTATATCATGGATTAATCGATCAGTCACCCATGGATCTATACCCATCAGGGACCTGTCTGTCGACACCATGTTTTAAAGAGATTTTAACTGTGCATTACGTGGTCAGCACTGAAAGCAATAATAAACACTATAATAAGATTCAGTAACAGTGCATGAGTTTTTAACTGTACTATGACATGTCAGTATCGAAGCAATAATAAAACATAAAGGTTCAGTAGCAGTGCAAGAGTTTTAACTGTGTATGACATGGTCAGTACTGAAAGTACAACAAAACATCATATTAAGGTTCAGTAGCAGCAAGAGTTTTAACCGTCGCATGACGTGGTCAGTACTGAAAGCAATCAACAAAACATCATAATAAGGTTCAGTTGCAGTGCAAGAGTCTTTAGCTGCAGGTGACATGTACTGCCATTGAAAACAATAATAAAACACCATAGTAAGGTTCAGTAGCAGTGCAAGTGTTTTAATTGTGCATGACATGGTCATTACTGAAAGCAGTAATAAAACACCATAATAAGGTTCAGTAGCAGTAAGAGTTTTTAACTGTGCAAAGGCTAACCAGATGCTAGGTTGTATTGCCAGGTCATATCCTTGGGGGTGGAGTGATCCTGCCACTGTATCACTGATTAGGTCGACACCTGTGATTACTGCATGCTGTTCTGGCGGTCATGTACCTAAAGAAAGACATTGACAGTTACTGGAGTGGTGGTGCAGTGCAGGGCAACAAAAATGATCCGGGAGATAGGGGACTTGCCCTCTAAGAACATGGTAGATAGAGTTGAATAAGTACTCCTGGAGTAGAGGAGGGGAAAGGAGGGACATGATTGAAACCAGCAAGTACATGAACGGAATAAATAAGATGGTCACAGAGGGGCTTTTCTAGTAAAGAAGGAGAGATCTGAGGGCACAAGCGGAGACTGGAGGGGGAAGGTTTCAGGAGGGATAGGAAAGACACATTTTACAGAGGGTGGTGTCAGGGTGAACACATTACCAGAGGAAGTGGTAGCCTGTAATACAGTGGGCTGCTTCAAATGGGATGGGACAGGGTAAGAGGGAGGGCTGGGAGGGGAGGCAAGTGAGGAGGATGCAGTGTAAAGGCTGCTACCTTCACAATCGAGCAGACTTGCTACAATCGAAGGCCTTTATCTGTTTGCAAGTTTGTATGGACGTGGTCAGTATGGAAACAACAGTAGAACACCATAATAAGGTTCAGTAATATGCAAGAGTTTTTAACTGTGCATGGCATGGTCAGTGTTGAAAGAGGATACCTCATTCTATGTTTATGTGTTTCTGTTCCCTGGAAACAGAGAAATGACACTTTAACAGACAACGAAAGAACATGGCAGCAACAAAGAGCTAGAACTACTGCAAATGAAGTGATGTGTCCCATCTGTGTGGATTATTTTAATGATCTGTCATTATAGATTATGGGTCACAACTTTTGCAGAGCCTGTGTCTAAAGTACTGGTGTACATCGATGGAAATGTCTCCTGGTGTAATGCTGTGATGTATTAGAGCAGAAGAGCTCAGATCAACAGGAAACTTGAAATGATAGTGGAGATTGTAAACGTCTTACTGGAAATAAAGAGGAGCCTGAAAACAGTAACACTTGTGTCCAGCAGCAACAGCCACTAGGACGGGTTTGTGTGGAATCAGATAAACGTAAACCTGGCTGTAAGTTTTGAAGAGTCTCTGCGAGCATGAATGCCACTGCACTGTTCCCAAGGTGGAGACCCTAAAGGTAGGGTGAGGAAGAAAGTGATTAACATTTCAATTCATGCATTCTGACTAGTTTGTGAAATGTATTAATCTTAACTTTAGTAGAACATATTTAATAATAATGCTGTTTGCTGGGTGTATCAAATACCCAGGTGATGAGGGTGACTTCAGACTGAGCTAAGGCATGTATTCTTATAAAACAAGTAGAGAAAAATACGCAAGCTGATTGGCTGACAGCCATGCATGCTACGACCACTACCAACAGTAAAAATCAGTTGCTGCCCACAATAGTACTACAACAGTTGGTTTATCAGTAGTGCCACAGTAGTGCACCACATCTAATTGTACTGATAAAATGTTTATCGTGGTTTTAGATTATCTTGCTACTAAAATGCTGCGTTAATGCTGTAATCAGGCCCCTTTAGATGTGCATTGTGGTGTGGAATGTTAGGGTTTGTCCATCTGTCTCCTTTTTATTTTATTTTTATTTTTTTCCAATTGCTTAACCAGGTGGAGACAACACTAAGCTGAAAGCTTGTTTAGGTGCAACCCTGGGGACAGTGGAAGTTAAGTGACTTGCTCAAGGTCACGCAGAATGCAAGTGGGCTATGGGTTACGTCCAGGTTCCGGATTTCCAGCTCAGCGCCTTAAACCACTGTGCGCAATACTGCCTCGGTGCTGAATAGTTTGTTGTTCTTAACTGCGTTCATGAGTACTTGCTATAGTGCAGCCCAACTAGTCATTCTATTCGCTGGTTCATAAATGCTGAATGACCATAGTTTAGATGGCACCACTGTGCAGCCATATGTAACTGATGTTGTTGGTCCTTATCTGTTACAGCATGGTCACTGTTCTTCTAATTGCAAGCCAGAGAGGAAAAGTGATGGGTGTCTGTATGTCAAACTCTGACAAAACAGGAAGGGTGATTTAAACTTAATTACTGTTGTTCACGGGCTTGCCACATTTGTTCAGTCTTAGCCTGAAATGTATTTCAAACCTCCATTATTGTCAATCAGTGTACGCCCAGTGTGTTTCAATCATCTTTCAGATTGTTACATCAGTTACAGAATAATCTATTCTTGACCTCACTCTTCGCAACAAGCAAACCTCTTCAAAGCCTCTTATCAGTGCGCAGTGAAGGACTTCAACTAATTATTGATCTGCTGAGATATTAGTAAGAACCCATTTACATATAGATTTCAGTTTTGTGTTGTTGGCCCCACTGGATGGGCACTCTTCCAACATCATGCACCAGGGCACTGTATGCACAGTATCGGCCATAGTGAAGAAGCAGTTGCTTATAGATGCATAGACAGTCTCGCAGAGAAGGGCCTATGGCTCCACCTAGTCTGCCCATTTTTTGTTTTCCAGAAGTCTGTTGCTCATCTTGACCTCCGAATTCCTTTTGTCTATCCCATGCATTCTTAAATTCGTGATTGTTTCAGCCCCCACCACTTCCTCTGGTGGTGTTCCACTTTTCACCACTCGCTCAAGAAATCTTCCTCGTTTCCTCTGAATCATCCTCCAACTTCATCCCATGCCTCTAGTCCTGAATATCTTTGTCATTTAAAATAGTGTATTCCTGCACCTTGTCCCTGCCTGTAAGATACTTGTGCTGCCCCTATCCTCTCCCTCCTCCTCCAGGACATGTTCAGTTCCTTCAACCTGTCTCATGGGACTTGTGATGCAATCCATGCATCATCTTTGTTCTTCCTCTGAACCTTCTTTTTCCTATGTCCCTACGAGGTAAGGTTTCAGAACTGTACACTGTACTCTGACCCAGGTGGGCCTCACTAGTGTCTTGTATAGTGGAATTATGACTTTCTTTCCGCTGGATGCCCCTGCTTATGTATCCCAGCATCCTATTTGCTTTACCTGCTTTGTCACTGTTTCTACCTTGAGGTCATCAGAGATGATAACCCCAAGATCCCTTTCCTGCATGGTATGCTATATCCACTTCTAATTGATATATTATGCCAGGATTTGTGCCCCATATGCATTATCTTGCACTTTACTAAATTTCAACGCCAAACCTCGACTATCTTCAAGTTTCTGCATCCCTTCTCATTCTGTCTACACTTTCTGTGTGTCTACTCTGTTACAGAGTTTTGTGTTCATGCACAGGAAATTCTGCCTTCTAGGTCCTGGGAATGTCACTGATGAAGATGTTGAATAAGACCTGCCCCAGCACTGATCCCTTGTACTTCACTGGTCACTCTTCCTCTGTGGATACACATTTACCATCACTTCTGTGTCCGGTCACCAGTCAGTTACTCACTCACCACACTACTGTCCTGCCCAAACCATATTCCCATTTTGTGTGATAGATTCTTGTGGCACAGTGTCACTGGCCTTGCTGGTCCAGATAGGCCATGTCCACTGCCCTCCCTGATCCACCTCCCTAGTCACCTAGTCAAAATCAACAGGATATAACTGAGTGCAAAGATTGTATCTGCTAAGATTTTTGAGGCATCAGCTGACTATAAATGACTGTCACTGCTGGCTTTATATCTCCTAGTTTATAGTGAGATAGTCCGAGAGTTGATCTGACACTATAAATCAGTAAACTACAAGAAATGTGATACAATCTGAATTGAATGTAATAACTGTATCTTCTAAGATTTTTTTAAGTCATCAGCTGTTTTAAGAGGACTGACACTTGCTGACTTGCATCTCCTAGTTTAAAGCTCCAGGACATCCCTTGGAAATAAGCTTTGTTTGTCTAATGTACTTTGCAGCCACCAAATTCTAAATAAAATCAAAGTACTTTCTCCTAACAGTGACAAGTCAAAGAATATCTGCTAGCATGTAACTGTAAATATTTAGCAACCTTTCCTCTCGCCCTCCTTGCTGCTGCATACTATGAATACTGAGTTGTTTCTTAATGGTGTGGTGGGGATATATAACAGGGGAGACAGGGTTAACATTAGGGTAGGAAAACTGCTCAAGAAAGGAGCACAGAGGATGAGTAACTTATTTTTGTGTGTGGATGCCAACTTTGTTCTTCTAGTCCCAAACTCCTGAAGAGCAGCAGCTGCTTTTGTTTCTGAACCAGCTCAGTTTGTAGTTGAGACTGAAACAGAGGATCTGTGAAGGAACACTGAGTTGCTGTGTAACCAACCAAAGGGAAAACTTTTAAAAGACAAAAGGGGTCGGGTAATATTTATAAATGTGTGAGAATTAATTATAGAAACATGTCAGACTGAAAATCTACAAATGAATCAATGTGACAGATTTTATCTCTTACCAGGGTAGGTTTGTTAGTACCTCAGATTGCTTTTTACCTCACCACATCTGCTTGCAGGCTGTTCCAGGTGTCCACTGCTCCTTCTGTGAAGAAATGTTTCTCACATCCTTCTAATCTCTCTTCCCACCCCTAGCTTCATTGTATGATCCCCCATTCTGGTACTCTCTTTTTCTCCTGAAAGAGAGACCCCTATCTGCACATTCTTCACCCCTGTGAAGTATGTATCTCAGTCATGTCCTCTTGCACTCTCTCTGTCAGGAGTATGCTGAGACCCTGCAACCTCCCTGATGTGGCTTGTGAACCTCTCTAGTTCTGCAGCCTTCTCTAGACTGCTTCTCCTGTCCGTGTCCTTTCAGAGATGCAGCCCAAACCTGGATACAGTACAGTACTCTAGGTTGGGCCTCTAGTGAGTGATACAGTGGCAATCCCACCTCCTTCTCCTGTTGGAAATCCCTTCCCTGTGTACTCCTAGCATCCTCGGTTAGCCTTGCCTACTCCCTTGTCACCCCACTCTGCTACCTTGGATCATCAGATATGAGTACCATGAGGTTTCTTTCTGTGATGACCGCTGTATCTCCCATCTTATCCACACAGCCCTGGGTTTCTTGCCCCTGTGCCTGACTTGCGTTTCTGGCATTGAAACCCAGCTGTCACCCATAGATCATTTTCTCTAGTTACTCAGATCCCTTGTATTCTCTCCACCCTTCCTGAGGTCCAGCCTGCTGTGATTCTTGTGGCACTGTCACAAAGGATGCATGGCTCAAGGCAGCATGGGTTCACAGCGAAGGTCGCGTCAGATGAATCTAATAGATTTCTTTGACTGGGTGACCAAAGTAGTAGATGAGGGAGGGCTGTGGACATGACCTACCTTGACTTTAGTATGCATTTGCCTACAGTCCCACACAAAGATTAATAGTCAAATTAACTAGCTCTGGGAGGGAACCTGGTAGTAGCCTGGGTAAACATTGGCTGCACAACAGGACAAGAAGGTAATTGTACATGGAGTCCACTTGAAGAAAGAGGATTATTAGTGGGTACCGTAGGTTCAGTATTGGGTCCAACTTTAATGTCTTCACTAGTGACATCGCAGAGGGACTGAAGGAAAAGGCATGCTTTTGCAGAAGACATTTAAGATCTGCAACAGGGCTGATGTACAAGGAGGCATGGAAAGGATGAAAAGGACTTTGGCAAGGTAGCAGTGAAATGGTCAGTATGGCAGCTAGGATTCAATGCAAAGACGTAAATAATGCACCTGGGAAACAAGAACCCAGGAGAAGAATATACAATGGATAGGAGGTAGTAACAACAACAAAAAGGGAAAGGGACCTTGGGGTAACTGGCATCAGATGACTCAAGGTTAGTGCAATGGAGAAGGTGCAGGGAGGGCTGGGGTACTGGGATGTATGGGAGAGGCATTCAGCAGTGAAAATAGGAAGTTGTTACCTCTGTACAGATAGTTGGTGAGACCCCATCTGGAGTACTGTGTCCAGTTCTGAGACCCGATCTCCACAAGGACATGTGACAGGATAGAGGTAGTTCCAGAGGAGGCACCAAAATGGTGCAGGGTCTGTAAAGTAGCTGCATAGAGAGAGACTAAAGGAGCTTTATCATATATACCCTTGAGGAAAGAAGGAGAGGGGGACATGATAGAACTCTCGGGTACCTCAGTGGAATCAACAAAGTCCAAAAGGTAGCATCTTTCAGAAAAGAGACTTGCAAGAACAAAGGACACAATTTAAAGATAGAAGGAGGGTGGTTCAGGGGCAATGTGAAGAAGTATTATTTCACGAGAGGGTAGTGATGCATGGAACAGCCTCCTGAGGAGGTTGGGGTCAAATATGTGGAGAATCTAAGAATGCATGTGACAGAGAGTAAGGCAATTCTTGTAAGTGCAAGAAGAAATAGGGCTCTTGGTTAACTAGGATCTCATGGCTCATCCTGTAGGTAGGGAATGGGCAGACTGATGGGCCAAAGCAGTCCTTGGGTCTCAAGGTCTAGTGTTTCTATGCACCTCCCCAGTTCCTCAGCAGTGTCACTTATGAAGACACTCAAGGGAGGATCTGTCCCAGCACCGATCCTGTAGCACTCGCTAGTTGGTCTCTCATCCCTGAGTGTGTGGCCATTTACTGCCATCCTCCGCCTTCACCCTTTTTAATCAATTTAATACCATCGTACTCACTCTCTCCCAATCCCCAGGCTGCTTAGTGTTTTTACGAGCTCCGTGCTGCACTGTGTCTAAGGCTTTACTGAAGTTCTGGCCACATCCATTGCCCTCCACTGATCCACCTCCTTAGTCACCTAGTCAAAAAATCTCTGATATTTGTTTGGCATGACCTCCCTGTGGACCAGGCTGTTGTGGTTCTGGGCCTGTGCCCCAGGTACTTTTGCTCTTTGCCTTCCAGCAGGGTTTGAATTAATTTCCATCACTGATGCAAGACTGACTGCCCTATAGTTACTAGCCTCCTCCCTCTCAGCACTCTTGGTGCAGAGGGACCAGCTCAGTCCTCCTCCAGCCCTCCAGAAACTACCTCCATCTTCACGCGGGTGCTGGACTAGCCAGTGTTGCCAAAGGGTGGCTAACACCATGTTCAGTTCTTTTAGTATCCTTTGTGAATCCCATCCAGCCCTGTCTTCTTGTTCTCCATTAGGGCTTCCAGTCTATTCTGTGAATTTTTTGTTCAAAATTGACTTGCTTCCACTCTTCCAGTGCCTGCTGATACATGTTAGTCCATCTCTACTATGAAGAGCACTCCCACCTCCTGATTTCTCTCTATCCCACCTCCTCTATTCCTCTTTCATATATATCTGAGGTGAAAGTTTTACCTCTTTGTGACCTCCTGAAATCCTCTCCTATGTTTGTGCCTTAGCTGCCCTCACCTCCCTCCCCAGCTCTTTGCTTTTCCAGATATATCTCCTGTCCGCATCCATCTGATATCTTTGTACTTCTAAATGCAGTTGTTTTTCCTCCTTCACCACCTTCTCTGAGAACCAAAGTAGCCTCATCCTCCTCCTTCCCTTGCTTACTTCCTTCAAACATCATGCTGTTGCCTTTGCTAGTCCCTCTTCAATATTTTTTCATTGGGTCTCCACTCACCCTGCAATCACTCCTCACGGTATTCTACTGAGACAAGGCAAAAGTTTATTTCTTTAGGTGCCCAATCTGAGATTCGTGTGGTATATAAAACAAACAATAAGCAGAGTACCAGCTAGAATGTCATATATCAAATAAACAATAAAATAGCAACAGAATAAAATATTAAACAGTAGTTATCATAAACTGCAGATTTTCTTCAGTGCATTTTTGGTAGATCAACTCGACCCTGGAAGGCTAGAGGGGAAAAAGATGAGTTTTTAGGCCCTCTTGAACCCTTCTATCGCTGGGGCATCCCTGATATCAGCAGGCAACCTGTCTTATAAGACCGGTGGCAATACTGAAAGCCTGGTCACCAGAAGCTCTAACCTAGTCCTTGGATCTTCTGGTGTCGCCCATTTGAGGAAACTGAAGGATTGGACTGAGGTGAAAGGTGTCAGAAGATCATCCAGGTAGCCAGGGCCGAGCCTGTGTCGGGCCTTGTGTGTAAGTAAACTCACCTTGAAGATAATTCATCTACCTGACCGCAGTCAGCCGGGAGATTGCAGCACGTTGCGTGGGTAGACTCCAGGAAGGCCAGTCAGCAGTCTGGCAGCCGCAGTTGTAGCTAGCGATGGGGATCTGCAGAAACCCTGCTCCCCAAAGTAGAAAGCATTAAATTAGTAGCATCTGGATGTCACAAAGGCACGCACCAGCAAGGGCTTGTCCTTGGGCAGAACTAGGGGTACGATCCTGGCAATGTTCCTTAAATGGTAAAAAAAACTTTTGAGGACAGCCAATATCTCAGTTACAGGTGTCATTCTGTCATCAAGGATCACACCAAAATCTCGCACTCTAGGGAAAGCCATGAACAGTGTGGGTCCCTTGGATAACCTAGTAACCTCATTGGAGGTACTCTCAAGTTTTTATACTGGTCCAAGCACTAGTACCTTGGCCTTGTCTCAAGTTAGTCGCAGCCCCTAGAGAACATTCACTATTGGCCCTCAGCTAATCAGATATTAAGTACTTCCCACAGAGTCCATTGATCCTGGTGCAAGCGGGCATGTACAGTTGGCTATAATCTGCATAACAGTAACATCCCACACTAATGAGCTCAAATGGGGGAGCATGTACACTGCAAATAACAGTGGCAACAAAACTGACACTTGAGGTACTCCACATGGCAGGAGCTTTGGGGAGGAGGAGAAATTTCTCATCACCACCTGTTCCTTCCTGTCGGAGAGAAAGGATTCAAACCAGCTGCTGACAGTGCTATTGAGGCCACATTACTGTCTGAGGTGATCAAGAAGCACAATGTGATCTACAGTGTCAGAGGCTGAGGAGAGATCGAGGAGCACAAGAATTGACTCATCTTCTCTTTCTCACAACCTGAGGCAGTCTTTATGCACACTAACATCATTTTGGTGCTGTGGCTAGCACTGAAACCTGATTAGAGCAGCGAATAGATATCAAAGGACACGAGGTGCTTCTCAAGCTGCTGTGTCTAGCCCTGAACCTTGATTACAGCAGTGTATCGATAGATGTCAAAGGACACGCGGTGCCCCTCAAGCTGTGCCTAGCTCTGAACCCTGATTAGAGTAGTGTGTAGATAGATGTCAGCGATGAGGTGCCTCGTTGCTGTGCCTGGCTCTGAACCCTGATTAGAGCAGTGTATAGATGTCTGAGGATAGAGGTGTCCTCGTTGCTGGTGCTTAGCTCTGAACCCTGATTACAGCAGGTACAGATAGATGTCAAAGGACACAGGTGCTCTTGTTGCTGTGCCAGGTTCTGAACCCTGATTAGAGCAGTGCATAGGATAGATGTCAAAGGATACAAGGTGCTCCCTCAACCTGCTGTGCCTGGCCTGAACCCTGATTTTTGAGCAGTGTGTATAGATAGATGTCAAAGGATACACGGTGCCTCGTTGCTGTGCCTGGCTCTTGAACCCTGATTACAGCAGTGTATAGATGCCAAAGGACACGAGGGTGCCTCAAGCTGCTATGCCTAGCTGTGAATCCTGATTAGAGCACTGTATGATAGATGTCAAGGACACAGGTGCTCCTCGCTGCTGTGCCTGGCCCTGAACCCTGATTGCAGCTAATTGTATAGATAGATGTCAGCACACAAGGTGCTCCTCCGTTGCTGCCTGGCTCTGAACCCCTGATTTGAGCACTGTATAGATAGATGTCAAAGGATATGAGGTGGCCTTCGCGCTGCTGTGCTGGCTCTGAACCCTGATTACAGCAGGTATAGATAGATGTCAAATGACACGAGGTGCTCCTCGCGCTGCTGTGCCATGATTTTCCTAACAACCTTTCCCAAACAGGAGAGGCTGTGACAGGACAGTGATAGATCAGGTGTCCCGAGCCGAGATGGCTTCTTCCAGAAAGGGTCTCACCAGAACCTCTTTCAAGGCTTCCAGAAAGACCCCTTCTGGCAATGAACACCAGACAATCCTGATGACACCAGGCCAAAGGAACCAATGCATCTCACCAAGAAATGAGCAGGAGCCGGTTAGTTCACAGTATGTGTGCTTCAGTTATAATTTGACCTAGGAGATCTCATCCACCTCCTCCAGTTTGAACTTGTCCCAGGCAAGTGGAGTGCCCTTTTCCCTCCAAATGACCACTGTGAGTCACTATGCAGCTTGCTAGTACGTGATTCTGTCAGACAGAGGACACTTGGTCCAAAAAGAACTAAACAAACTCATCTAGTATAAATGATTGAAAATGCTTTTTTGGCTTTAGACAGAAAGGATGAAGAAGTCTGTTGACAGTCCTAAAAAGCTGTAAGTTAGATTTTCTCAGCAGCAGTACCTTGGACAGGAACTCTGCCTTCTTATGGTTGATTACCCTAGGCAATTAGAATAATGAGTACGTAGGGACAGCTTGTCCACATTCAGCCTGGTCTTCGTAGCAATGCTCCAGCTTCCAACCCTGATCTTAATCACTTGACAGCCCCATCAGACCATGGAGATAGCTAGTAGAGGATCTTGGTTGTACATAGACCAGTGCAAGGGTCTCAAGTGTCCTGAGACCAATCCTGTTATATGGGCCACCACCTTCACTATAACCATACATGCAGCGCCTACACTAGATACATCAGCTGTCATCAATAGTCTGTCCAGGGACAGTCACCTTTATGGGTGATAATTTAACATCTCCACAGGGGAGGACTGTTAGGGTGCCTGACCAGGAACTCTCACCCATGTAGTGATCATTCCATACAACCTGATCAACCTTGAACCCCAGTAGCTCTCACCAGGTCAAGTGTGTGGTGGCTGGTGATGGGTTCTATAAGTAACTTCAGTGACAGGCTCATTGATGACATCAATTATAAGAGGTGGAACCAAAAATTCAAAATCTTGTTGTCAACTCTAGGCAATGAAGCCACCTAGTAGTAAACATCTGGGGACTCTGACACCATTAACGCTGAAGTCCTCACCTCCTGCAGATATTCTCCTCCTGCCCCAGGAGGACAGTGCAAGAAGAATCCTGCACCATACACCCGCCTCACACTGCCATACACTCAAAAGACCTGCTGTCCCCACCAGGTATGAGTGAGTCCTAGGTCGATTTAAGACAAATGGCCACCAATCACCCCCTGTATTCCCACCATGGGTAGTGCATCACAGAGTCGCAGTGGGGACTGAAGTCTCCAAATTGACTCTGGCATCACACCCCACCAGGTCTCTGATGCTGCCAGACTGACACAGGAAATCAAGTCGGCATAATTGGGTTCTTGTTCCTCATCAGTCTGGCACTGCATAGCACTGCCTGCAGGAGACTGGTAGGCACTGCAGTCCTTTTGGCTGTCTGCCCACTCGGTCTGGTGGAAACCCTGGAGATGGAGACCAAGCATATGTGGCCTCTCCCTAGGCTCTATGTAAACCCAGGGCATTTCCTGCACCTCACCATCCCAGTTTCTTTCACCTTTGCTGGGCCCACAGCTTCCCACCACTGACAGCCTCCACACCCCTTGGTGATGCTCCTGACAGCACCTCACTGTGGTAGCTGACACAGGAAGGTCTGCAAAAGGACAGAGGTCACATAGCTGGGAAGCATTATAGACAGTCTGCAAGTGTCCGAAGTCCCAGCACTTCCCATGGAATCAACATCACAACCACTACTTTTTTCCTCGCTTTTAGTTATGAATCAAGCACAACCACATACAACCGAACTAATACAAAAAAAATACTGCCTAACCAAATATACCATTACATACATACACCTTCTGTAACCTTACTCCAAACACTCTCTACAGACCACAAGTTTCCACCGTGAAACAACCTACCTCTACACCAGTATACAATAAAATACTACAAGGAGAGGACCAAATAATGTGTCCCAGCTGTGACAGTAATTCCAAACTTGCTAAGGGATTTAAAACCAAATTATAAAGTAAAGTGATGTCAAATTGAAGGGCACCAGCAGGCAGTCAGGCAATTAAGTCCTGTATAAATATCAGTTTAAAGCACTGAAGGACTGGGAGATGGCCCTCACATCACCAAAACCTAGATTAAACTTCTACTGCTGGGTCCAAAGAATAAAGCCGAGAATCACACTCCTCTCACAAGTGCAAGAACTAGTTTTAACACAGACTCTTCATGTTACAGCCTCTCACTGGACCAAACACAGTTCCAAGTTAGAAGAAAAAGTTAATCTCTCACCAGTACTAATTCTGTAATCCAGAGCTCCAGAACCAGAGATAGACCCAATCAGACAACATTGGGCCACGCTATAAGGCCACCATTGGTGCACGTATCCAAGGACAGGAACAATCTCCAGTAATCAAGCTCACATTCGACGAAAGGCAGCTCCACAAGCACAGCCACCAAACCTTCAGCCCGTGACAGAGACAAACAGGAGGAACTGACTCAAAGGAGGGCCCTCCTTTCTGACCAGCAGAGGGCCCTAGTCCAGGCAGCAGTGGTGACAAATTGGGTTCCCCAGAGCAGGAAGCTGTCACCTCACGTTGTCCCAGTTACCTCCACCACTCTGCAACTCCACCCTGAAGCACCTTCACCAAACTCCTTTGGCCAGGATTGTCGCAAACAACCAGATCCTCCACATGTCCAAGAATGATGGAAAGTCTCTTTAGCAGATGGGTGGGCAAAAGGAAGTGCTCTGTCATGTTCTGATCCTCAAAAATTCTTCCTTGGCCTGAGAGGTGAGAGTTGTAATGCCAGTTAAGATTAGTCCAGCCTGAAATGATCCTGCTGATGTAACTTTGTGAGGGATATCGCACAGCACACTGAAATGACCATCCCTACTAGAAAATTAAACTTTCTCTCCTATATACAGCCTCACTGAATGTCCCTGCCTCTACTCTGTCCTGCACTTAAGCCAACTCAAAATAAAATACTAAAAACGTTGTTTCACCCTTTGCTCTTCCATTACTGAAAAGGTCTAGTAGGTGCAAGAGTTTTTAACTCTGACCAAGTAAAGCAGAGTCTCAACCTGATGTGGGTACATGACAGAGCAAGTCACAGTTTAATATCAGAAGTCACTATGCCCTACTTATTATTATTATAACTGTGACGTGGTAAAGCAGCGCTCACAGCCTGGTGTGGGTGCAATAGGCAAAGCAAGTTACAGTTCAGTATCAGAGTCGTTGCACACCCACTTATATTTCCACAAGAAAAGTCTCAAGCAAGTGGTTCTTTCCCAAAACATTTTTTCAGGTTTATTTTCTCACCCACATGAGTGTAGCCTATTCAGGTTCAGGTACAGCAGTATAGCAGCAAAGCCTCTAAGGTTTCACAAGGTGAACTCTTGGATTTAATGAAGAACTTGTAAAGCCAAGGGTCTGTGTGAACATTAGAAGCTTTGCTGCTATATTCCTGCATTCTGGGCCTAAATAGGCTACACCCTGTGGTGAAAAATAAACCAGAAAAACATTTGGAAAAAGAACCATTTGTTTGATACATTTTCATGCAAAATGTGGGTTGTGCCTTGACTTCTGGTATAGAGTTTTTAATTGTATAGGACGTGGTCAGTACTGGAAAGCACAATAAAACACACTATAATAAAGTTCAGTAGCATGCAAAAGTTTTAACTGTGTATGACGTGGTGTTATATACATAGGACAGTGTCGTAGATATGCCTGCGGCCCACCTAGTCTGCCCATTTGAGCTTGAAAGTTCAGTTTGTTTTCTTAGAAGTCTGTTTCCTTACCCTGACTCTAGAATTCCTTTATGTCTATCCCATGCATTTTTAAATCCTGTGATTGTTTCAGCCCCACCACTCTCTTGCAGGTGTGTCCACTTGTCCACCACCCATTCTGTGAAGAAATTTTTCTCATGCTCTCTGAATCGTCTCCTCCAACTTCATCCCATGCCCTAGTCTTGGAACATCTTTTGCTTAAAAATAGTGTTTTCCTGCACCCTGTTCCTCCCTGTAAGATATTTCTGTATATGGCTCATCATCCCCTCTCTCCCTCTCCTCCAGGGAGTATATGTTCAGTTTCTTCAACCTGTCTTCATAGGACTGTGATGCAATCCATGCACCATCTTTGTTGCCTCTCTGAACCTTCTCTACCCTGTCTATGTCCTTACGAGGTATGGTCTCCAGAACTGCACACTGTACTCCAGGTGGGGCTCACTAGTGTCTTGTATAGTGGAATTATGACCTCCCTTTCCTGCTGGTGATGCCCCTGCTTATACATCCCAGCATCCTATTTGCTTTACCTGCCTTTGTCACACTGTTTCTAACTTGAGGTCACTTAGAGATGACAACCCCAAGATCCCTTTCCTGCTTTGGTGTATGCTATATCCTCACCTCTAACTGATATATTGTGCCAGTTTTTGGTTCCCTATATGCATTACCTTGCACTTCTTTGCATTGAATTTTAACTGCCAAACCCTGACCATTCTTCAAGTTTCTGCAGGTCGCTTCATTCTGTCTTACTATCTGGTGTGTCCCCTTTGTTAGCGAGCTTTAGTGTATCATCGGAACAGTGAAATTCTACCTTCTAGATCCTGCGTAATGTCACTGATGAAGATGTTGAATAGGACCGGTCCCAAGACTTCCCTTGGTACCCCACTGGTCACTCTTCCTGTGGAGTGACAGCCATTTTACCACCACCTCTGTATCCTGCCACCCAGCCAGTTACCTACCCACCACACTACTGTCCTGCCCACACCCATATTCCCCAATTTGTGTAATAGTCTCTATGTGGCACAGTGTCAAAGGCTCTGTTGAAGTCCAGCTAGGCCATGTCCACTGCCCTCCCCTGTCCACCTCCCTAGTCACCAGTCAAAAATTCAATGAGACTGGTCTGACATGGTCAGTACTGAAAGCAATAATACAACACTATATAGGGATCGTGTATGAGTTAAGATACACATAAGCAGCTATGATTGAGAGGTTTCCGTGGTAAATCAGAGATCTTGAGAGCGTGGCTCGAGAGGTCTGGTTACAAGGCCTCTCTTTAGGTCTTACTTCTGCTCAGAGCCTAGTATGCTTGCTCATACACAATATTTTATAGTGTATGGGCAAGCATAATTAGCGCCCATGATCCCCAAACAAGTCTACCTCTTAAACTAAGGCTTACATCAGGATGTGTAGCAGCACGACTCTTTCTTGCATCATAGTGGGTCGCCAATTATGCATGTGAATGCATGTCGATCTTTTGTGATGCACCGTGATAGTGACGTACTGAGGCATAATAACACTGTTGGGAGCATGGATTTGCTTGCTCACCAGCTGCCTCTACCATACACTATACAAGGTTCAGCAACAGTGCAAGAGTTTTTAACTGTGCATGACGAGTCAGTACTGAAAGCAATAATAATTAAGCATCATAAGGTTCAGTAACAGTGTAAGAGGTTTTAACTGTGCATGGCGTGGTCAGTAGTGAAAGCGCTAATTAAATAGTGGTAATAAGGTTCAGTGGCAGTGCGTTTTTAACTGCACATGACGTGGCTGGGGTACTGAAAGCGACAATAAAACACCATAATAAGGTTCGGTAACAGTGCAAGAGTTCTTAACTGTGTCAAGATATGGTCAGTATTGAAAGTAACATAATAGCATCATAATAAGGTCCAACAGCAGTGCAAGTAAGCATTAACTCATGATAGGATGTGCATTTTATTTGGGATTAATCAACATCCTTTGAGTGTATTGTGTGCACAAGGCCACAGGCTGTGTCTCCTCACAGTGCCTATGTGGTTATCCCAATAACTGCACACCCTAGATTGGTTATTGTCTTATAATATGGGTGTCATGCAAGGAAAAATATAAGGAAAGCATGATTGTCATGAAAACATAGGAACTTTTTTGTGTTCTGCCACCACCACAAATACATAGTACTGATAGTGCGGCCATTGTTGCCAGTTACACTGCTGAATCAACACATGCAAGTCATCAAGAAGTTTTGCACACTCACACGAGTAAAAAACAAGTAATGTATCATATGAACATTTCACTATGGCTTCACAGAGAGTCACTGTGAAGCACAGCTGCTGTGGACCTCTTGTGTCTGGGGAACTGATTCTTGTACTTGAGCCATCCATCTGGCAAGACAGAAATAGAGAGAGAAACTGTCGTGCAAGAGTGACATTGGGATAGGGAGACAAGACACTCAGTGTCCCAGCAGCTGCTGCAGTGTCCTGTGTGACTGTGTCTGTGTGTTCTCTCTCGCTCTCTGCAGTATTCAGGACTCAGCAGTGTTCTCCTGAATCACTGTCTGCTCTGGTCAGCAGCACACACACAGACTGTGCACCAGGTAGCAATGCAGAGACAGAGACACTGCATAAGAGGCACATATGTATCCCACAAGTTGTAGCTGAATCTGCACACCTCCGCAGTCCTCGGGTCTATGGGTGGTGGCCTTTACAGTGGTAGCTGCAGGATGCCCCACTGTGTGTGTCTGTCTCTCTCTCTCTCTACACTGGTGACACTGTTTATGTCTCTGTCTGTTTTATGTCGAAGGGGAAGCATGAACTGACTGGCTGCTGAGCACATCATCACACAGTCACAAGTCCGTGGTCCTGCTCTGACCAGGTAACATGTGAGTGGGTGCGAGATGACAATGGGCAACATGGTGATTTATGGACAAGGTATGCTCACATTTCTGTACCCATGCGGGAAACAACAGTGATCTGAGGGGGGTGGTAACCCTATGGTGCTGCTGACACTGATTGCTGGAGTGCTAACTGAACGGATGTGTGTGTACAGTCACACTGCCTGCCACCAGCTTCTCCTGGGACATTACCACTGGGTAGTGGAGTTTGAGGTGGAGTAGCAAAGACACACACAGATGACTCTATTGTGAGCAACGGACGAGGTGATAGACTCATACACCAGTAAGGCACAGTAACATGTTCGCTGGTGTGTCTTTTATTGTGCCACAGTGTGCTGATCTTACTAGTAGAAACAGATAGGATACAAATGCTCAGCATATATATATGTAACCCCTAGGCAGCACTACCCTGTTACTACCTGCCTTGTGGACCCATACACGGTTGAGGGTCTGTTCCTAGATTTATTTTAAACTGTTTTTTTCCATATTATTGCCTTTGTGCAGTTCTCCACCAAGTTTAGCTTTTTGGAGGACTATCTTACCTGGTGAACCTCATGGAATGTCATACCCCTGAACTATTAGCCCTAACACATGACCCGATAGATATGTCCTACTGACCTTCTGATATTATGCCTATGACATTATCTTTTGTAATAATAACAACAACTAATTTATTTTAGTCTTTGAACTGGTAAGGCCCATTAGACATTCGTGTGCCTGTTTTCAGGAGGACCTGGGAGCACTTGAGGTTATGACTTGTTCAGAGCTACATGCAAGTGGAGGTTAGAATCAAACTCGGTCTAGTCTGCTGGATGTACCAAGCTCATTCACACCTTGTCTTCAACTCTAGGCTAACAGGAATAAGGATAAGGAATGGGGAAGGAGGCGAGAGGCTGTAATCAGTATCATTATTATGTACAGATTTGTTGAATTTGGGTTTGTGTTGGTGAAAACCTCTGGCTGGTGGATACCTGTAGAGAAATCAGACAGAAATCACATTATGACAACCTGATGTTTAACTAACGCATTTAATCGATGGAACACAGTATCATTACACACAATCTGGTGCTCAGTTCCCAAACTTGTGCGATAGACCACAATATCACACATTTAAACTGGGTACCCACTTACCAAGATATTCCTGATTTTGCGGGCCTGGTGGGCAGTGTAGCTGTTTGTTGGCTGTCTGATTCAAAAGTGAATGAGTGCTTGAACTTGAAAACACTGGCAGATAAATTGTACATCATGAATCTGAGACCACGGCAGGTATTCACATGTTGCAGTTGAACACACTCAGTAGGTGTAGCCAGCCAGGTACACTGATTTGGAAATCAGTTTTTTTCGAAGTCCATCACATTTATATGTGTAACCCTAGGTGCCTATCTAAGGCTACACCCGTCTGTGTGTTAAAGCAGGTTGATGGGCCTGAGCTCATTGAACAGGTGCTTCCACCCAGAGGGGTGGTTCTGGGTGGCGTGGCTGCTGTTGGCATAGCCCGGGATGCTATAACCCACCAACCCTCTGGTGGCTGAACCATACAGCAACAAAATATTATATGGACTGGCGTCATGACTTGTTCACACCTCTTGCACTGCTACCAGGACTGGATAGCTGTGCGCGCTGAGATCTCCGCAAAATAAGACCTAATGCAGCAGCTCAGTAACGGTACAAGACCCCGCCAAAAGGTATATTTGTCGGTTAATGCATAAATACACTCTGATTTATGCAGGGATGAATGGATGGGGCATGAATCTAGCAGATGATTAATAGATTGATTATTTCAGGCTGAAAATGCAAGAACATTGAGTTCTTTATATACAGTTGCACAACCCTTCACGTAGGTTAAGCAGGCTAGTCTGAAGCATTGCCTGTAGGTGGCATATAGCTGTGTTAAGTCTCTTTAGGAAAGAAAGCAATATGTGCACATCAACCCAGAATTTGTAATCTGGAGTCAGATAGCTCAGTTCATTGTCAACCTAAATGTAAATCGGGTACATAATGATTGCAGCTTTGCAGAGAGATCCTTGTTTAGTACTATGCTACTCTGGGAGGCAGGACTGATGTGGCTAGCCCTGGATGTTTCTTCGATTGCCTGAAGCAGGGGCGACATGATCACTGTGGTGGCCGGCACTGATCGATGGTGTTTAGCTGGGGTCAATCTCCAACAGGTATTTTGTCAGAAATGTCTCTAGTGGGAGTGGTGTCTAGGCTTAGATGGCAAGCCTGGGGACAGAGTGAGCAGTGTGGATGCAGTTCATGACAGATGCTGAGCAGCTTCCGGTAGCATAACACACTGGGGTGAGGAACCGACTTCGCCCCACACAGCCTTTTTTCACGACTAGTAAATATAGTACTAGTCAAATTTGATAACAGTCTGTTGCACAGCAGGGTCTCTGCTCAAACCTCTCAGTCCATGACTCACTGCACCTGTAGTTGATCACTTTAGAGCAAGCTTTCGTCCACTTCAGGCAATAATTACACTTTTCTCTCGGATTTAGGTCTGATAGGAAATTGATAAAGTCTGACTTTCTTATTCACGGTTCTTCACACTGGAAGATGTGGCAGAGGCCAGTGCAGCTTTCCACCTGATTCCCCATGTTTCTACAGAGCAGATGCTCATGGCTCAAGCTGTTCACTCTACACATTGTAGGTCACAACTGACCTGCCAGGTAGTTCTGGGACTTTCTCTGGGATTAAAAGGTTTAGTATTGAGGAACTGTGTGTCACAGCAAGGGCCCTCCAGGTCCATTTAGGCACCAAACTCAAAACTACAGTCTGCAGATTTGAGTCCACAAGACCCATGGGGCAGTCTCTATTTTAGGTCCCATGAAGTTCGACTGGTGGACTCTGCAGTCCAGAAATAAAAAATGGTGGCTGTTATGCAAAAAGTCCAAGTACGAAGAAAAAGCAGGTTAACACTTCTATATTAATTATACAATAAGGTGATAAACAGTAAATGAACATAGTTCCTAACAGCCCTCTGTTGATATAGTTACTGCAGAGTGAGTAGAAATACACTCACATGACCGGGTCACAGTCATAAACTACTGCAATTCAGCTGTGACTAATTTAATATATATAATGATCACTTTAAAGAGACAGGCACAGAGGTTTACTATAGCGCCCATGTAGACACGCATAGCTATTGCAGATGTAGGGTACCATCCTGACAGTGGGCATTAGGCTCCAGGAAGACATCTTAGTAAACCCCAGTTTTCAGAGGGGTTACGATGTTCTGGTACATTCTGTACATTTATAATTCAGACACATCTGGTACAATCAATAAAGGAATAGCATCTTCAACTAGGGCCAGGATGGTTGCCCTGGTCTGTTTGATTAAGCAAAGTAATTTCCAGGTTACAGTAGTCCAGTTCAATAGACTTGGGGTCCATTCTGTTGTGGTACATCTTGTAGGTTGCATCTCCATGGATAGCTTGACCGGATAACGAAAATTTGGATTCCAGTCATAGTCAGTTGAGCCCTTCACTGAGATACCTTCTAGGCCTAAGGCTTCCGCAGACAATACATATTAGCAGTCGAGTATGATACGCTTGGGCTCACTTGGGTCCCAGAACAGTCAAGTCCACCTAAGCTGGGATAGAAGATGTTACAGCAGATGAAAGGTACAAACCAGTTGGTCTATCTCAAAAGACCCAAGGGGATCCACCCTGGGCTAAGGTTAGTGGCAGGATGGCAGACCCAATGAGCAGTACAAATCAGTACAGTCACTAAGGGCATTGGCAGTCCAAATTACACTTTCTTTCATTTTTGCACTGGGGTACAACAGTACTCAGTCAGGCCCTCACAATCAAGGTCTTGATGTCATCAGTTCTTTACAGCTGAGGTGAAATCAGCTCTCTGCTGGCTTGATGTTGTTGCGGTCCACATCTTGCCTGATGGAAGGAGGCCAGTACTGACGACGCTCTGCAACCTAGCTAGCAGGTTCTGCAACCAAATTACTTAAATTGTTACTGCTAATAAATCCTAATTCTCCTGGGTGGGGATTTAACTGATCACCAGGTCCAGTGCATGGTTAGCCTGAGCCTCTACCTCGGGGGCTTCTGTTTGAATCTGAAAATGCTGAAACAGTTTTTATGATGCTTGCCTGAGGCCCAATGGCTGGAACTATTGTTGACCTGACTGGCTGGAGGCTTGTCAATCTAGAAACTGAATTGTTGAGAACCTCACTTGATGCACAGTTGTTTTTTTTTTGCCCTGAAATTAGATTCCTGAAGTCCCGTGATCATTTGGTAGTTTCTCATGAGCTTGGCTACTGTCTCACATTTCTGGCTTAAAACTTCTAGCTTTCAATTGGCTGTCACTGTTTGAAATGGCTGCTTAATAGTCCTTTGCAGATTTGACATAGTCCCAAATAAGTCCGGTACAGCTAGAATAACAAAATATTTGCCCAAATGCCCCAACAGTTTAGTAGCCACTCAGTGTTCGTGCTGTCACTGCCCAGAACAAGTATTGCTCAGTCCCTGTGCCTGTTGCTGCTGCCAGTATTTAAGGACACCTGCGGCAGGCAGGCCATCTTCTGAGTCCAGAATTTTACTGGTGCAGCCAGGATCAGAGCACTATTTTATTTAAACACTTTGTCCCTTTCTACATTTGTTCATACCCACAAAGCAATTGCATTGTTTATTTTCATTAGAACATATTTTCTTTTCTTTTGCTAGTAGTCAAACTCAGAGCTTTCCTCAGGGTAGACGTCCCTTATGAATATTTATTATATCTGGGCTCTGAGCTCATTAATATTCATGAACCCAAATCTGGTACAGCTCACGGATCTTTTTTATTTAATTTAATACACAGAATCTCAGGGTCCTTCCATGGTCACCGAGGTTCCACTTAGCAGGTGGGGGCACGGGACTGCCGAATCTCTCCCGATCAACAGTGTTGAGTGGTCAGGAGGATCAAAGGCATCATCAGTGCCCTGCGCAGTTCTCATTGCACCAGAGTACACATGCAGAGTGAGAGAACATGGTCTGGATCTTGGAGCTCTGCAGGGCTTGGAATTACTGTGGGACTGTTTATGAGACTCAGGGGCTAAACAAGAACTTGGTGAAAGTGGGGACCATTAAGAAAAAATAGGCATTTCTGGAGGCGCCAGGTAGCAGAGCAAACTAGGGCTATGGGCTACAGGTATGCCCCCACATTGGTAGAAGGGGTTACACATATTATAAAATGACCAGGAGTCATGAAGAGCATGGTCACAGTTTCTGTTTGGTGTCCTGAGTTCTGTGGAGTGGGTGGGTGGGAAGACAACCATTTCCTGGGGTACTGCTAATTTCTGGTGGTGGACACATTTTAAGGAGTACTGCTGATTTTTCCTGCTGCACACTTTCATGTACTGTAAGCTTGCCATACACAGAGACAGTCACCTCCATTCTGTGTAGCTCAGGACATCCCTCTTGGTTAGAGACAGAATAAATGGTTGCCTTTGAAAGTGTGTTTTGGGCACAATAACAATATTTGGTCCACTCACTGATCACTCAGGGTGGATGCTTCACCACTTGCTGTGGTTATATCATGGATTAATCAACAGTCACCTGATGGATCTATACCCATCAGGGACCTGTCTTTGTCGACACCATGTTTTAAAGAGATTTTAACTGTGCATTACGTGGTCAGCACTGAAAGCAATAATAAAACACTATAATAAGATTCAGTAACAGTGCATGAGTTTTTAACTGTACATGACATGGTTAGCACCGAAGCAATAATAAAATATAAAAGGTTCAGTAGCAGTGCAAGAGTTTTTAACTGTCATGACATGGTCAGTACTGAAAGCAATAACAAAACATCATATTAAGGTTCAGTAGCAGTAGAGTTTTTAACTGTATGACGTGGTCAGTACTGAAAGCAATAACAAAAACATCTATAATAAGGTTCTGTTTGCAGTGCAAGTCTTTAGCTGTGCATGACATGATATCAGTACTAGAAAACAATAATAAAAACACCATAGTAAGGTTCAGTAGCAGTGCAAGTGTTTTTAACTGTGCATGACATGGTCATTACACAAGCAGTAATAAAACACCATAATAAGGTTCAGTAGCAGTGCAAGGTTTTTACTGTGCAAAGGCTAACTAGATGCTAGGTTGTGCTGCCGGGGTCATATCCTTGGGGGGTGGAGGTGATCCTGCCACTGTATAAGTCACTGATTAGGCTCACACCTGTAGTACTGCATGCTGTTCTGGCAGTCATACCTAAAGAAAGACATTACGTTACTGAGGTGGTGCAGCTTGGCAACAAAAATGATCCAGGAGATAGGGACTTGCCCTCTAAGAACAGGCTGAGAGAGTTGAATAAGTACTTCCTGGAGTAGAGAGGGAAAGGAGGGACATGATTGAAACCAGCAAGTACATGAACGGGAATAAATAAGATGGTCACAGGAGGGCTTTTCTAGTAAAGAAGGAGAGACTCCGAGGGGCACAATGGAGGACTGGAGGGGGAAGGTTCAGGAGGAAATGAAAAGACATTTTTACAGAGAGGGTGTCAGGGTGGAACACATTACATAGAGTGGTAGCCTGTAATACAGTGGGCTGCTTCAAATGGGATGGGACAGGGTAAGAGGGAGGGCTAGGGGAGGGGGGAGGCAAGGGAGGAGCAGCTGCAGTGTAAAGGCTGCTACCTTCACAATCGAGCAGACTTGACAGAATGAAAGGCCTTTATCTGTTTGCAAGTTTGTATGACGTGGTCAGTATGGAAACAACAGTAGAACACCATAATAAGGTTCAGTAATAATGCAAGAGTTTTTAACTGTGCATGGCATGGTCAGTGTTGAAAGAGGAATACTCTCATTCTATGTTTATGCGTTTCTATGTTCCTGGAAACAGAAAGGAAGTAGACACTTTTAACAGACAACAAAGAACATGGCAGCAACAAAAGAGCTAGAACTACTGCAAAATGAAGTGATGTGTCCCATCTGTGTGGATTATTTTAATGATCCTGTCATTATAGATTGTGGGCACAACTTTTGCAGAGCCTGTGTCTCAAAGTACTGGGTGTACATCGATGGAAATGTCTCCTGCGGTGAATGCTGTGATGTATTAGAGCAGAAGGAGCTCAGAGCAAACAGGAAACTTGCAATGATAGTGGAGATTGTAAAACGTCTTACTGGAAATAAAGAGGAGCCTGAAAACAGCAACACTTGTGTCCAGCAGCAACAGCCACTAGGACGGGTTTGTGTGGAATCAGATAAACGTAAACCTGGCTGTGTAGCCTTGAAGAGTCTCCGGAGCATGAATGCCACCGCACTGTTCCCAAGGTGAGACCCTAAAGGTAGGGTGAGGAAGAAAGTGATTAACATTTCAATTACATGCATTCTGACTAGTTTGTGAAATGTATTAATCTTAACTTTAGCAGAACATATTTAATAATAATGCTGTTTGCTGGGGTATATCAAAATACCCAGGTGATGAGGGTGACTTCAGACTGAAAGGCCAAGGCATGTAATTCCCCTTATAAAACAAGTAGAGAAAATACTGCAAGCTGATTGGCTGACAGCCATGCATGCTACGACCACTACCAACAGTAAAAAAACAGCTGCTGCCCACAATAGTACTACAACAGTTGGTTTATCAGTAGTGCCATCAGTAGTGCACCACATCTAATTGTACTGATAAAATGTTTATCGTGGCTTTAGATTATCTTGCTACTAAAATGCTGCAGTAAATGCTGTAATCCAGGCCTCCTTTAGAAGTGCATTGTGGTGTGGAATGTTAGGGTTGTCCATCTGTCTCCTTTTTTATTTTATTTTAATTTTTTTCCAATTGCTTAACCAGGTGAGACAACACTAAGCTGAAAGCTTGTTTACAGGTGCAACCTGGGAGACAGGGAAGTTAAGGACTTGCTCAAGGTCACACAGAATGCAAGTGGGGCTATGGATTTAAATCCAGGTCTCCAGATTTCCAGCTCAGCGCCTTAAACCACTGCGCAATACTGCCCCCTGGTGCTGAATAGTTTGTTGTTCTTAAACTGGTTCACATGAGTACTTGCTATAGTGCAGCCCAACTAGTCATTCTATTCGCTGGTTCATAAATGCTGAATGACCACAGTTTAGATGGCACCACTGTGCAGATTGTACACTGATGTTGAAGGTCCTCATTCAAGTTACAGCATGGTCACTGTTCTTCTAATTGCAAGCCAGAGAGGAAAAAGTGATGGGGTGTCTGCATATGTCAAATCCTGACAAGGTGTAAACAGGAAGTGGGTGATTTAAACTTTAATTACTGCTGTTTCACAGGGCTTGCCACACATTTGTTCAGTCTTTTAGGCCTGAAATGTACCCCAAACCCTCCATTATTGCCCAATCAGTGTACGTCCAGTGGTGTTCAATCATCTTTTTCAGATTGTTTTCCACTGAAGTTACAGAACTAAGAACATTCTTGCGAGCCTCCTAGTTTCCTTCTGCAACAAGCAAACCCTCTCCCAAAGCCTCTGACCAGCACAGCAGTGAAGGACTTTCAATTCAATCAGCTGATCCTCGCTGAGACATTAGTAAGAACCCATTTACATATAGATTTCAGTTTCTGTGCTGTTGGCGCCCAACCATGATGGGCACTTCTACCAACATCATGCACCAGGGCACTGTATGTGCACAGTATCGGGCCATAGTGAAGAAGCAGTGTTGCTTTTATAGATGCATAGACAGTCTCGCAGAGAAGGCCTATGGCCCACCCAGTCTGCCCATTTTATGTTTTCCTAGAAGTCTCGTTGCGCCTACCCTTGACCTCCAGAATTTTTTGTCTATCCATGCATTCTTAAACTCATTGATTGTTTCTGCCCCCACCACTTCTTCTGGCAGGGTGTTCCACTTTTCCACCACCCGTCTGTGAAGAAATTCTTCCATGTTCCTCTGAATCATCCTCCTCCAACTTCATCCCATGCCCTCTAGTCCTGGAATATCTTTGTCATTTAAAAATAGTGTATTCCTGCACTTGTCCCTGCCTGTAAGATACTTGCACGCCTATCATATCCCTCTCTCCTCCTCTCCTCCAGGGAGTACATGTTCAGTTCCTTCAACCTGTCTTCATAGGACTTGTGATGCAACCATGCACCATCTCTGTTGCCCTCCTCTGAACCTTTTTTCACCCTTATGTCCTCAATAGAAAGGTCTTCAGAACTGTACACTGCTCTGTACCCAGGTGGGGCCTCAACTAGTGTCTTGTATAGTGGAATTATGACCTCCTTTCCTGCTGGTGATGCCCCTGCTTATGCATCCCAGCATCCTATTTGCTTTACCTGCGCCTTGTCCACTGTTTCCTACCTTGAGGTCTCAGAGATGATAACCCCAAGATCCCTTTCCTGCATGGTGCATGCTATATCCTCACCCCCCAACTGATATATTATGCCAGGGATTTTGTGCCCTATATGCATTATCTTGCACTTTTGTACTTAAATTTCAACGGCCAAACTCTGACCATTCTTCACGTTTCTGCAGGTCCTTCTCATTCTGTCTACACTTCTGGTGTGTCTACCTGTTACAGAGCTTTAGTCATCCGTGAACAGTGAAATTTGGGCCTTCAGGTCCCGCTAATGTCACTGATGAAGATGTTGAATAAGACCGGCCCTAGCACTGATCCCTGTGGTACCCACTGGTCACTCTTTCCTCTGTGGAGTGACAGCCATTTACCACCACCCTCTGTGTCCTGCCCAGTCAGTTACCTACCTACCACACTACTGTCCTGCCCAAACCCATATTCCCCATTTTGTGTGCGTAATAGTATTCTATGTGGCACAGTGTCAATGGCCTTGCTGAAGTCCAGATAGGCCATGTCCACTGCCCTCCCCTGATCCACCTCCCTAGTCACCTAGTCAAAAAATTCAACAGGGTTGGTCTGACATGACCTCCCCCTGGTGAAACCATGCTGCCTTGGGTCCTGTAGTCCATTGACAACCAGATATTCCACCAGTCTCTCCTTCAGTAGTGCTTCCATGGTCTTTCCCACTACCGAGGTGAGGCCGACTGGTCTGTAGTTCCCCGCTTCCTCTTAATTCCCACTTTTGTATAAGGGGACTCCATCTGCTATCCTCCAGTCTTTGGGTACCTCCCCTGTTTCTAGTGATGGGCTAAACAGGATAGCCAGAGGTTCAACCACCACCTCTCTTAGTTCATTAAGGACTCTGGGGTGCACCCCATCTGGCCCCATTGTTTTGTCAACTCTTATTACTTCCATTTCCTTCAGGACCATTTCTTGTGTAAAGGGACTTGTGTCCATTTCTGCACCATTCTCACCCCTTGTACTCCCTTCAGACCCATTACCCTCCTCTTCCTCAGTAAAGACTGAGCAGAAATATGTGTTCAATATGTCAGCTTTACTGTTGTCATCCTCCATGCAGCCCCCATCCTCCCCCTTCAGTCTCACTATCCTTCTGTTTGCCTTTCTTTTTTCACTTATGTACCTGTAAAAGGTTTCTTCCCCTCTACCCACTAATTTTGCAATGTGTTCTTCTGTCTGAGCTTTGGCTTCTCTTACTGACCTCCCTGCCTCCCTTTGCTTCTCCTGGTACTTTTCCATATCCCCTTCTGCCTGTGTCTTTTTGTATTGCCTGAATGCATTCTTTTTGGCTTTCACTTTCTTTGCTGCCCCTTTGGAAACCATAATGGTCTCCTCTTCCTTTTCCCTTGCTAACCTGTAATGGCATAATTATGTTGCTCATGTAATCCCCATTTTAAGTACTGCCCACTGTTCTTCAACCCTGATTCCTGCCCCATTCCTTAGTGCCTTTTTCAAGTGTCTCCCATTTTCCCAAAGTCTGCCACCCTAAAATCCAGGATACATGTTTTGTGTGGTTTGGTTCTGCTCTTTCTGTGATTTCAAACCACAATGACTGGTGGTCACTGTTCTCCAGGTGCTCCCCACTGTTACCCCCATCACACTGCCCCTGTTTGTGAGCACAAGGTCCAGTATTTCCTTCTGCTGAGTTGGTTCCATGACCAGTTGCTTGAGGAAGGCACCCTGAAGGGAGTCCAGGATAAATCTGCTCCTAGTGGATGCTGCTGCTGGGATGCTCCAGTCCACGTCTGGAATATTGAAGTCTCCAACCAGTATTACCTCACCTCTTGTCTGCCATCCTTTGGATGGCTAGCATCAGCTCCCTATCTATCTGTTCCTCCTGGGCTGGTGGTTTGTAAACCACACCTGTGTGGATGGCTGGCCCCATTTTCCAGCTTAACCCACGGTATCTCTCCCCATTTTGTTGCTCCTGATCTGTGTCGTTATGTCATTTTTCATACATGTGCTACCTCCATTCCTGCCTGCCCAGTCTCTTCTGAATATGTTGTAGCCAGGTATGACCATCTCCCAGTCATGGTTATCATTATACCAGGTTTCAGTGATGGCCACAATGTCCAGGTCTGACTGCTCCATGACAGCTTCCAGATCTTCCATCTTGTTGCTAAGACACCTGGCATTTGCACACATGGCTTTGCATATGAACATTTGAAATTTGCCAGCAGATAAAGGCCTAGCGGTCTATCAAGTCTGCTCGAATGTGCAGTTAGCACCCCTTATTCTGCAGCTGCCCCTCCCTTCCACAATTCCCCTTCATTAACCCTCCCCCTTGTCCTGTCCCATCCTCGTTTGAAGCAGTCCAATGTTCTACTTGCATGATTTGACCTCCCTAGACTGTTTTGCTGTTCTACTCCAGCCCCTTCCTTGGTTGTCCTTTATCCCTGGTTCTCCTTGCTGTCTGCCCTTCTGCTGAATTTTGCCCCTTTTCTGCCTATCCACCTCTTGGGTGCTAATCTCCATCTTTTGCACACTGCTTTGTAGAGATAGCCACTCCTCTGGTTCACTGGTTCCACTGCTAGCTGTGAGGGGTGAGCAAGTAGGTACCCTTAAATCGGGATACACGGCCCGTGTGTTTTGATGTAAGCGGTCAGCATCACTGTGCCATTATTTATTGGGCATCTCCCATTTCACTTTAGCAGTGATCAGCTGTAATATATGCTGTCCCTCAAAATGGTTAGCTACTCTGTCATGTGCCAGGTACATATTCAGGATGTACGGCCCGTGTGTTCTGATGTGAGCTGTCAGTATCACTGTACCATTATTTATTGGGCATCTCCCATTTCACTTTAGCAGGGATCAGCTGTAATATATGCTTTCCCTCAGGATGGCTAGCTACTCTGTCATGTGTCAGGTACATATTCAGGAAGTACAGCCCGTGTGTTCTGATGTGAGTAGTCAGCATCACTGTACCATCGTTTATTGGGTATCTCCCATTTCACTTTAGCAGAGATCAGCTGTAATATATGCTTTCCCTCAGGATGGCTAGCTACTCTATCATGTGCCAGGTACATATTCAGGATGCCTTTCAGCTGTTGAATGTTCTCAGTAAAGTTGCATGCCTTACATGTAAAATTATATACAGACACATGAATCGGCAGGTCATACAAGGGTTGGTGTAGTGAGTGCATCTGGAATTCAGTCCAGCAAGTGCCACTGTGCAGTCCTGGACCACAGCCTTTTTGTTCTTCCATGTGTGGCTGGCTTGTATCACTGCATAGTCACTAAGTATTCTAATATGGCTGTCACCCCCCCTTCCCAGGTGGAGGTGAAATACTGTGGTACTGCAAGTATGGGCATTCCACAGTTACAATTTCCTGCTGGTACTGCACTCCCCAAAAACACAGTATGGACTAAACAATGCACAATGTGTATGCCCAAGGATGCTCATTGTGACCTGCCCCTATGATGCCACATTTGTGTACATGAGGATGTATATAGGGAGCACGGTGGAGTAGAAGGGGGGCTTGGTTATGGGCACCAAACAGCTGGAAGCCCAGGATTTAGTGGGGGGGGTCATGGTGGTCCGACACTTGGCCAGTCTTTACTTGTTAATTTTCTGGCCAGTGTTTCTTAATGTTTTAATTGAGCCACAGTGGTGGAGGGCATTGCCAGTACTGTAACTCTGCAGCAAAGGACTCCACTCCATGCCCAATGCCTACGTTAGAAGCCAAAGCAGATGTTAAACACCTGCACAGTGCCATTTCTGGGTTTTATTTTGTAAGGAAAGCACCCAAGAATAAACATCCAGTTACTGCAGAGTGGCATCTCAGGGTGGGGAAATCCCAAATTCCAATACCAAACATATGAGCATGCACAGTGTGCCAGCAGATATAGTGTAGATGGTCTGTTGAGTCTGCTCCAGTGTGCAGCTATCAGACAGTACTCTGCAGCTGCTCCTTTCCCTCTCAGTATCTTAGTGACTCTCCCTCTGACCCCCATCCCTTCTTAAAACTGCCCACCCTCTGTACTGCTACCACTTACTCTGCCAATTCTGCATCTGGCAATCACCCTGTGAGTGAAGCAATGCCTTCAAACTTCCCTCCTGAACCTTCCCCAGTAAATTTCAGACTGCCACCTAGTGTCTCTCATGACCTTTGCTCTAAAAAAAACACCTCTGTACAATCCTTATTTTTCACATCGTTTATATGAAGTTCTCAGTCATGTCTCCTGCATCCCTTGTCCCCACCAGGGATTACCTGTTGAGATCCCCAGCCAGTCCTTGTAAGGTTTTACCCTCTGTCCCAAAGATCATCCTGGTTGCTCAGTGCCGGATCCCCTTTGGTAGGTTGATATCCTTTCCATATGGACACTGGAGCTGCATGCAGTACTCTCTCTGACCAGTAACCTGTACATTGGCAGGATAGTTTCATAGGTAATAGTACTGGTCCAATAGCTGCAAAACCCATGTACGGGGCTGCCACTTATCGGTGAATGTGTTCTCATTTTTTGTTCCCCGTACATCTGTCAAGCTGGCATTTTAAAGCAGCCAGACTGACCATACTCAGGGCAGTACATTCCATATATTCATCACTCTATAATGTATGAGGAGCCCTTATTATTAACTGAAATCAAGCAGATTATAACCTTGTTATGACATCACTGTGTTGTTAACCCTTCCTGAGTATGTCATATCAGTGGTATAACAAAACAGAATGCTCACAGCATAAAAGGTCTCAGTAATTGCTCCCCACTCTTCTGTCCTCCACAGTGTACCTATTGAGATCCATCAGTCTCTCCTCATAGGACTTCCCTTGTAACCCTGCACCATTGTGGTTTGCTCTTCTCTGCTGTCCAATATTAAAGTCCTTTGGGTATTATACTCCCTTTTCCTTGTCCCTTATTGGCTTTGAATAGATACTTATTGAATAGTATAAGGTATTTTCTGTTTCAAAGCTTCTATTGATTGTTGTGTGCTAAGTCTGATACTGCCATGTTACCTCGCAGTGTGCTGGATGTGTTTATTAAACAGTATGATAATATCAAGTTTAGATGTGATACCAACAAATATAAATGTATGGATGGCCATGTAACATTACCCAAATACACTTTGAGATTAATAAGTACACAGCACTAACATGCGGGTGTTCAGCCCCTGTCTCAGCTGCAGAAGCTTCCTGGCCATGAAACATTCCCCAATACACTTTGAAAGCTGTGATTAATTAGTATACAGTACACATGTGGGTGATCAGCCACTGTCCCAACTGTAGGAGGTTCCGGACCATGTAACATTCCCCAATATACTTTGAAAGCTGTGATTAATAAGTATGCAGTACACACATGTGGGCGATCAGCCACTGTCACAACTGCAGGAGGTTCCTGACCATGTAACATTTCCCAATACACTGTGAAAGCTGTGATTAATAAGCATACGGTACAAAATGTCTCAGCTGTAGCAGGTTCCTGGCCATGTAACATTTTCCCAAAACACTTTGAAAGCTGTGATTAATAAGTATACAGTACAAACATGTGGGCAATCAGCCACTGTCTCAAATGCTGGAGGTTCCTGATAATGTAACATTCCCCCAAAGCAACAGACATACAGGAAATGTAGGTGGTCATGACTGACAGGGACTGTGGGTCACCCTTGATTCTGGAAATGGAACCACTGTTCACACACTTGTGATCTACAGGCTCCTCCCACTGGGGAGGAGTTTGATAAAGAAATGTTGGAAGCATCTTTGGAGCCTCCCTTCTGCAGCTTCAGCTAGAAGCAGGGACATCCTATACTTGCTGTGTTGGGTGTTCCTCTGTGAACTAATCAGTGAACCCACTTACGATAGGGTGATACTGGACCTGGTGGTTACTAACAAGGACAGTGTTGCAGACTTTAAGATGGGAAGACATCTGATGATCAGTAATCATTGTACAGTGTGCTTCAACATAAGGACAGCTGTGGAATTGAAAGAGTCCTGGACTTCATAAGAGAGGATTTTACAAAAAATTGGTGAATGGTAAATGCCTCAGAAATTACCTGGTGGGAATGATGACCTGGTGGGTGGAGAAAGAGTGGGCCAATCTAAAAGAGGGCACAGTTAAGGCAACATACCTCTGTGTCAAGCAAGTGAGCCACAGTAAAAGAAAAAGGAGACCATTACGGTTCACAAAAGAGTTAGCCGAAAAGTTAAAATCTGAAAGAGTTTCATTCTGAAGGTATAAGGAGATCCAGGAGAGAGAAGGATAAGGAACTGTATCAGGGAAAATAGAGGGAGGCAGGCAAAGTAATAAGGAGATCCAGGAGAAAGGAGGATAAGGAACTGTGTCAGGGAAAACAGAGGGAGGCAGGCAAAGTAATAAGGAGTGTAAAAGTGCAAAGTAAAGTGAGGAAAAATAGCTCATGGAGTATTAAAAGGGGACAAGACATTTGTTAGGTATTTTTGTGAAAAAAGGAAGGCAGAGGGAGGGTTTGTCCAGTTAAAGAAGGAGAGTGTGACTATGGAGGGGGATTAAGAAAAGGCGATCATCTTGAACCAATACTTCTGCTCCATGTTCAGAGTAGGAAGGGAAGGGGAGAGACTGCAAAAAGGCACCAGGAGCTTTGATGGAAGGGGAATGGACTCCAGCCCAGTTTCTGAGGAATGTCTGGAAAGCTCCAGCTAATCTGAAGGTGGATAAAGCCATGGAGCCAGATGGAGTACATCCAAGGGTGCTGAGGGAGCTCAGGAAGATACTAGCTACACCTCTGACAGACCTGTTTACCAGATCACAGGAGACCAGTATGACCTAGAGGACTGTAAAAGGCAGATACAGTCCCACTTCACAAAAGTGGTAGCAAGGAAGAGGCAGGCAATTATAGGCCTGTCAGCCTGACATCAATGGAAGGTAAGTTAATTGAAACACTACTAATGGAACAGATTTTATTGCATGTCTTGTATCCAGAGGAGTGTAGGATCCAAGGCGGCATGTGTTCATGAGGGAAGTTCATGATAAACAAATCTGATAGGTTTCTTTGACTGGGTGACTAATGAGTTGGATTAGGGAGGAGCAGTGGACATTGCCTACCTGGATTTCAGCATAGTGTTTCGCACAGGTCCACATAGGAGACTGGTAAACAAGTTGGGTAACCTTGGGGTGGGTAATACGATGATAACCTTGGTAAGAATCTGGTTAGGGGCCAGAACACAAAGGGTAGTAGTAAATGGAATTCAGTCTGAGGAAGGGAAGATGATGAGTGGGGTGCCTCAAGGATAAGTGCTGAGTTCAGTCCTCTTCAATGTCTTTACAATTGACATAGTGGAGGAACTGGAAGGGGACAGTCTGCCTTTCTGTGTGACACCACGGTCTGCAAAAGAGTGCACACTCTGAGGGAGGTGGAAAGGATGGGAAGGGATCTGAAAAGGCTGGAATAGTGGTCAAGGATATGGAAGCTAGGTTTTAATGCAAAATAATGAACCTGGACTATAGAAATCCAGAAGCGGAGTACAAAATGGGCAGTGGGATACTGACAAAGACCATGCAGGAAAGAGACCTAGGGTTAATCCCATCAGATTATCTTAAAGTGGTCTGGCAGTGTGATTAGGCAGTTGGAAGGGCTAGAGGTATGCTGGAGTGCATAGAAAAGGGTATTGCCAGCAGGAAGAGGGAGGTGATGCTGCCCCTACATAGGTCACTGGTAAAATTCCACCTTGAGCACTGTGTCCAGTTCTGGAGACCATATCTCAGGAAGGACATAGAGTGGAGGTAGTCCAGAGGAGGGCTACCAAAATGGTGCATGGTCTGCATGAAAAAGTCCTATGAGGAAAGGCTTGAAGAGCTATATATATATATATATATATATATATATTTTTTTTTTTATTTAGTTGTTTAACCAGGAGTAGCACACTAAGCTGAAAGATTTTTACAGGAGCAACCTGGAAGCACAGGGAGTTAAGTGACTTGCTCAGGGTCACACAGTATGCAAGTGGAAGCTGTGGGATTCAAACCCAGGTCTGGTCTGCTGGATGTCACCAGATCTGCAGCTCAGAGCCTTAAACCACTGTGCTATATTGCCTTCAAATATATATATATACATATATATACACACATAAACACACCCATCCCCTGGAGGGAACGAAGGAGAGGGGGACATTATAGAGACCTTTAAATTCCTCATGGAGCTCAATAAAGTACAGAAGGGGTATGTTTGAGAGCAAAAGGTGCTTTAGAACAAGGGAGCATGTGTTGAAGCTGAAAAGAGGTAAATTCTGGAGGGATATGATGAAGTACTTCTTCATAGAAGGGTAGTGGATTCTTGGAACAGCATTCCAATGGCAGTAACAGGAGTGAAAACAATACTAGGGTTCAGAAATGCCTGGGATATGCACACATTTATCATAGGGGTAAAAGGGGGATTGCCATAGATCAAGAAGGGTCTGCAACAAGAAATGAGGGTTAAAAAATGGGCAGATTAGATGGGTCCAACAACCCTTATCTACTGTCAAATTTTATATTTCTGTTACTGTTTCTACTCTTCATTTGTTAGGGGAGTGGCCAGCAAAATCTCTTAGCCCTTTAGACTGCAGATTTTAACATTGCCTGTCCCCTTCCTGTTGAAAGGTTGCATACAGTATTTGTTACTGTGGTGTGCTGTGAAAATAAGTACAACTAAACAACATCTTATATTCTGTCAGGCACTAGAAAAGTCTGAAGATGTTGCTGTTGCTTTTTCTGAAGATGAGTGGAAGATTTTAAGCAACCAGGAGAAAGAGCTTCACAGGAAAGTGATGCTGCAGAATTATGAAATAATGGTTTCAGTAGGTAAGAATAAACACAGTATCAGAGGTGGGGTCTTTATTATGTGGAAGTGGTTCATGTTTTACAACTTCAAGACTGATAGTAGGTTGGGGATGAAAGAACTGGATTAGGGGTTCCACGCTAATGTTTCTGTGTCATTTTGAAAACTGGAACAGTATGTAAAGTTCATTGAGCTTATCCACCAGCATTTTGTGACATTCTGTGGTATCCAAGAAAGGAAGGATTTCACAGGAGATAAAGGCATAGAAACATCAAAACTGATAGCAGGATAAGGCTAATGGATTAATCCAGTCTGCCCTCATTCTTGCTTAACCTATGTGACTGAGCCCCCAGTGGTATATTTTTTCTCCTTGCATTTTAATCCCCAACCCCCTAGTGCCTGTAACTAAACCCATATATCTGTCTCATCAGTCCAGTGGGGTAGTCAGAGAATCACATTGTTAGGTATCTGGCAGAACCCACCCCAGAAAATTATACTCCTCTTTGGAGATGTTGAGATGTCCAGTGCTGCCCAAAATGTGAATTAGAGCCTGAAAAGTTCCTGGTTACACAGGGCATCTCAAGTATGGAAGCTTCATGTGATAGAGGCATGGCAACCATTGTAGGTTGTTATAACATGGCAATTATGACTGATTATGACATTATTACACTAATCTGTATCTGCTCACTGAACTCCCACTGCAACTCATTGTGGTACAATGACAACCTGAGATAGTGAAGCTACAGTGGTGGAGGTTGAAGTGGTCCTGGAAGAGGTCAGGCTTGGTGAATGACAGGCTGGCTCTCGAGTCCTGTTATATGGACTATCAGAGAACAGTAACCCTGGAAAGAGATTATTTCACTCATGGGCTGTTTCATCAGCAGGAAATAGACCATCTAAATTATTTCACACTATAGTAGCTTAATTTATCCACTCTGCATGCAGTCTGGAAGGGATTTGTCACAAAGGTGTGTTTCCCAGAAACCTGCTCTGGGATAAATAAATCAGATTCTTGTATTTCTACAGTGTCAGTCAAAGAAAGAACCACACACGCAGAAGTAATAATGGCAGTTTATTGCAATACTTACGCCATGCATGTAACAGAGAAAAATCACAAGGGATATGGGTTCTCGACAGTCGCTGGAAGAATGTATAGGATCACCCTAAGGAACTGGCTTACACAAGGTTATATACCATAGATAACATCATAGCAATAGAGATTACCTCATAGTTATAGATATGAGAAACATAATGTGTTGGTTCAACACTATAAACAAGGTGTGTACAAGACATTCCATCTTGGATAATTACTTAGGAGACAGAATTACTAATGACTATAATGTGAGACAAAGGATTTGTCTCTGTCAGCGTGAACTTCAACAAAGATAAGTGCCGACTGGCCACTGCTACATGTGGCATACTTGCCAAAGTGTAAAACACACACTACATATGATTATATGAGAATATATAAGTGTATACAGTAATCACTGATGATCCGTAAAGTCCTCTTATCAGTGGTTAGGTAGATTATATATAGAATATATGTAAAAGACAGATGTAATGCATTATAGTGGGGTATAATGAATCATGCATTATATAATCCTATAAAAGATGTAAACATTAACATGTAGTAGCAGCAAAGCACATTCCTGGCACTCAGGCATATATAGTGGGTGCTTAAATCTACATGTTAGTGCAAAATAGCAGTATCACAGACCAAGAATACAGTGTATGGTGTATATGGGATGATGGAGGGCATAACCCAAGTGCAATAGGTGTAATAAGTTAGGGTCTTTTTTTCTACACAGAGTCTCCTCCATCCTAGCCTTAATCTCTACGGGAAGCTTGTCGGGGCCCAGCAGTGGTGGAGATGAGAGACATGAAGGCACTCTGAGGGTTTGTAGTGAGCATTGACGGAGGAGGTGCTCAAGGTGATCTCAGGGTTGCAGCCTGCTTCTTGTGTCTTACAGCCTTAGCCCATGTGGCTTGTGATGGACTGCTGGGAGGCCCTGAGTCTGATTTTGCACAGTTAGTATATAGTGATACTTTTCAAATGGTTGCTTCACTGTGTCTCTTTAACAAAACATGGTGAGACCACTCCTGAAATCTTTGGACCTGGATGTACTACCAAATTACATGCCTTACTTGAATCTTCCCTTTTTAGAATAGTACAGATCAATATGAGTTATATACCAGAACACTACAGATGGGCTGTGGTCCATACAACACTAAGCTTTCCCCCCAGAGTCCACAAATAAAGGTAATTTGCCTTTTATGGTTTTGGTCATGCCATCACACTCCTGTAACAAGGCTGCTTTTAGCTTCACTAAGCGACCTTAAAAACAAAACAGCAAAGAAGCTGCTATTCAGCATTTCTAATGTATCAAACCAGAAGGGAATTCTCCTGCATCACCAACACTCACTGTGGAACCTATAGACAAACTGTGTGCAGAAAAATGGAGAAAATGTATTATTTGTATGAAAATTTTGTTTTCTTGATATTCTGTTGTACTAAAGATACATATGATTGTCAAAGGAAATAGCATTTTTCCTCCTCAGATTTCCTCCATCAGACATTGACTTTGTTTTTTTCTAGAAAGGGGCAAAATCTATCAAATTATTTGGGCAGTAAGGGATGCCAGCTTATAGAACATCATTGAGTATATTTCATCCATTGGAACACCTTTGAAATGATTCCCAAGCAGTAAACAAAGTTCTCAGGGAGAATGGCAAAGTGTGATATGTAATCAGGTCAGAAGGCCTTGCAACACTGCAAAACCAAAGCCTACACAGTTATGAGAGATAATGTTTTATTTTTTGTTATGTTCCTTCCTGTGCCCCCTGGCCAGCCACTCCTTTAGTTTCCCTAGGGCACCCCTCTGGCTCATGTTCCCACTGCAGCCACCAACCCCCACATTGTAGCCCCTCCCGGGTAACCAGGCGTATCCCTTTGCCAGACGGGTCCCAGGCCAGCACATTATACTATTTAGCCTGGGTGCTGCTGGGGATGGTCCAGGCTGTCCCAGGGTCTAGAGCCAGTGGGGGACTGGACATCATCCAGTTGGCATGGGAGTCATATTTCCCAGTTTTCTCCCCCTGAGTGCATGACGTCCAGGATGCCAAGGTGTGAATCCACTGTGATGCTCTGCCACCTGCTTATTGTTTTATTGTATAATATTTGTGTTACAAATAAAATGTGTATGGTATGTGACTGCCTGCTTTAGGATGGTAGTCAGTGTGAGAGACTTGATCTTTGACCTCAGAGGAGTCAGTGTGAGGAAGCAGCAGGATGTGATAAACAGACCAGGGAAAACCACTAATTAAAGACATCCTTCCCAAGGGACAGTTTATTACCCCTTATAAGATGCTCCTGCTTTTGAAGTTGGAAACTAAGTATGCATTTTATGACCCTAGCAGGAAGGGAAGTCATCAGGCTGATCCTTTATGGTTATCTTACCTAGCAGAGAACTAGTGACATGATTGTGGGGTTGTGAAACATCAAAGGGGCTGTTTTGATCAGAAACTCATATTTTGGTAGTTTAAGTTACAGGAAGATCTAACTTTGACCTCACAAAGGGGTGGGGAGATGAATTTGAAAATAGTCAAGCATCTGAGTAAAACATTGCTTTTTATTCTGGATTCAGAGACACTTAATTCTCTGGACTTAAGAAAGCACTTTTTGGTAACATCTAGCTAGGCAAGAACTTTTAAGTATTTGTGGTAGGTGTATTTGTCTTCTGTAACTCCCATTGTTATGGAATACCATGCAAAGCTCATTACAACGTTCCTCACTTCCAGGCCTATTCACATTTAAAGAATTGCTAGCCGTACTTTTGAAGGAAACCTGCAACTGTTTTAGAGGACCCTGAGCCACTAGCAACTGGTGCCTCTCACAAATTCTGTGACTAGAATCTCGATTAAGACACTTCCCTATAAGGGACAACCAGCTCTTCTAGCATATTCTTTCTTACTCTGGCACTCTTCATCCCATCCTCTCCCTCTAATGCACCTTTTCCCCCTGCCTTCCCTCTCCCTGCTTACCACCAACAAACTGGAGACAGGCTAGGATTTTTGGCTCTTCTCCTTTTCCTATAAACTTTCTTATGAATTGCATATGTTCACAACCATGGCATGCCAGTAGGTCCTGGCCTATTGAGCGTTATCTGTACAAAGTTTTTTGCATTATTGAGCTTACCATATCTGTGACTATGTATTGTATTGTATTGTATTGTACTTATGTCCAGGACCACCATGAAAGTGAGCTTGCTCAATGGTGTTTGTGCCTGGTTAAATAATTGATTGATTTATCTTATGTGACTGTAAGTTATTGACATATTTGTTCTGTGTTTGATATTTTATGTATTTTACAATGTTCAGAAACAATATTTTCCTTGAGATACTGCCTGTGTCTTCAGTTTTCTTTTGCATGAGAATGCTGAACCAGTGTTATAAGTCAGACAGCTGTTAAGGGCTTGAATGTGTAACTAATCCTGCTAAAGGTAAGAATATACCTAGGTGTCATATTGAGTCATAAGAGTGCAATTTGGAAACCTGACTGGTAGAGAAGGTTCAGAGGAGGGCAACATAGAGAGTGCATATCTGAGCCTGTTAACTGGATGTGCTAGCATAAGGTTCACATTTGACATCCAGGACTCAAGGCTAGTAGGCGATTCAGACTTATAACAAACAGGACAGTTACCCTATCTGTCTCCTATTCACACTGTTGCACTTTGAGATTGGCACTTTGGGAGCAGAGGGCCTGAACTGTGAAGCACATTTGTGACAGATTTGGTTGGCAGTGGTGCGATTTTAAAAGTAATTGGTAACACAAGCATTAACAGTTCAGTGTGTCATACTAATACTGTACTGCTCACATGCAAAATAAGGCAGTGATTTTAAAAAGTAAACAGAACTATATCATTGTGCTTACAGTCTAGGTTCCTACCTGTTTTATTTATTTTCGAGTGCAAGTTAGTGTAGTCATAGTTAGGGAAGAAGATGGCTTCTAACTACAGTGAGCACACTGCAGACCAACTGAGGCAGTTGTGCCAAGAGATAGGAATCCAGCACAAGGCCAGAATGAAAAAGCAGCACTTCGTAGAGGCTCCTGTGGCAGTCACGGTCCAAAGCCTCAAGTCACAGTCTGTGACTGAAAAGGACTGAACCTTGGGTGTGGAGGGGCCAGGGTCCAGTGCAGTGTCCAGATCCAGTGAGGAGGACAGCAGAGCCAGTGCAAGCCAAGGGCCACAGCAGCAAGGGAAGGTCACCAGCATTCTGTAGCCAGAAGGGATCAGGCTGAAGATGGAGCTGGAGTTTGAACAGAAAAGGTTCGAAGCCTAGGAGAAAAGGGAGCTAGAGTTCCAGAGACAAGGGAAGTGAGAACAGTGAGCTACAGAGCAAAGAAAGCTTCAGTGAGAGATGGAGCAAGAAGAGCATAAGCATCAGAGGCAACTTGAACTGGTGAAGCTACGACGCCAAACTCCAGCACCGGAGCAGGTAAGTAAGTGGCCTGGGGTTAACTGGTTCTCCAGGACTGGGTTACAAATTAAATTCCAAATTGATAGCTGAATTTAAAGAGGGGGAAGATATGTCTGCCTTTTTAAATTCCTTTGAAAAAGTATGTATTCAGGCAGATATTTCTAGAGGGTCCTGGAGCTTCCAGCTATTGCCATTACTTACTGGAAAAGCTTAGGATGCATTGGATCAAATTGACAATGAGGACAGTAATGATTACAGCAGAGGCAAACAGAGCTAAATTCTGTATGCTCAGGACAAGCCCTGACATGAGCTACGAGGAGCTAACCACTAAACAACGTCTGTTTTTAAAACGGTGGGCAGGAATTGAATCTAACTCTGTAGAGCAAATTGAAAATGCTGTACTGTTAGAGCAGTTTTTTGGGGCATGTCCAGCAGAGCTGAAAATGTGGCTGGAGGACCAAGATCCAAAAACAGTGCAAGAGTCTGCTAAACTCTCGGACCGCTATGCCAGGAGCAGACCTGCTCTGAGAGGAAATGGGTCAGGCGTGCAGCACAGAAAGGGAGAAGTGCACCTACAGGGTAGCTAAAACCTTCCCAGCCTCCACTGAAACCAGGCAGCCCCAGGTTAAAAAGAAAGGCGTTACCTGAAAAAAGAAATGAATGTTGGGTTTGCAAAGAACCTGGTCATGTGGCCAGATGGTGTCCCAAAAGGACAAGCAGTGCACAAAGTGGTGCTAGGAAGAAAGTGAGTTGTTTGTGTGTCACTGAAAGCATACCAGTAAACATGAGGGAACACATACACCCAGTCACTGTGAATGGGGTACAGACACATGGGTTGAGGGACACAGGGCCGTCCCTGAATTTTGTAAAACGGGATTTGGTAGAGCCAAGTTAGCTTATACCCAATCAATTTGTGGCTGTACAGGGATGAGACAACCTTGCCATTCACTAGTGTTCTCCTGGACTGGAGTGAGACAGGGAGAACTGTACAAAAGTTTGCTGTAGCCAAGACTTTGGCTGTAATTATTGGCAACAATCTCAAAGAGAGGATGGTGTGTGCAGTTACCTGCAGCCAAGCAGCAAAGGAAAATTGTGGTTCCCTGGACCCCAATAGAACCAACTGTGGAAACCACTGAGAGGCTGGTTCCCCAGCCTGTGTCTCCTGATTTGGAAACTAATGAGAAGGGGGTAGAAACTCCCTTGGTAACAGTTAACAGAACAGTTAGGGAGGGTTACTTTGAGGAAGGTGTGACCCATAGTCAGAGGGTTAGGGATGGCAGTGATCCTGAATGCCCTGATGCTAAAGCTAGGAACCCAAGTTTAGACACTGAAGGGGACCTGTCCCATGCTTTGGGAATGTGTAAGGTGTTTACAGCTGCTCAGAAAAGTGACCCTGGTTTAGAGAAGCTGAGGACTTGAGCTGACTCTGACAGAGCACAGGGAGGTGATGGGAAACCTAAAGTTTATTGGGATAATGGACTGATGTGTGTGCAAGATGCTAAAACAGAGGGAGAGGTGATGGACAGGCAGCTTGTCATTCCCAAGGGGTAGTGTGAGCAGCTGCTCAAGACTGAACATGATATTCCCATGTCTGATCATCTGGGAATCATGTGCAGTACAAAGTGGTTGGTCCAGAATTTCTATTGGCCCAACTTCACAAAGCAGGTGAAGGAGTCTTGCAGGTCTTCTCACCAATGCCAAGAAATAGGGAAGGCAGGTAAGAAAACCCAAGCCACCCTAATACTTTACCCATAGTGGAGTAGCCATTCCAGAGGGTGGGAATGGATATTGTGGGGCCTTTAAATACCCCCAGCTCCTCCGGGGAGAGGTTCATTCTGACTGTGGTGGATTATTCCACCTGGTACACAGACACAGTCACCATATCCTCACTGAGGACAGACTCAGTGGCAGGTGCCTTGTTAGGAATTTTCTCCTGTATTGTGTTTCTGCAGGAGGTTATCACCAATTGAGGGGATTCCTTCATGTCAGACCTCATGAAATGTTTGTGAGAGAAGTGTGGGGTGGTGCAGAGACACACAACACCTTATCACCCACAAGCCAATGGGCTTGTGGAAAGATTTAATGGTACCCTTACATCAGTGCTCTAAGCATTTGCTGAATAGCATGGGAGGGACTGAGGGAAATACCTTCCCCGCCTGTTATTTGCATACTGGGAGGAGCCCAAGAGTCAACAGAGTTTTCCCCTTCTAGCTCTTATATGGATGATGGGTATGTGACCCCCTGTACTTGATCCAGGAGGACGAGGAAGGCAAGCACACGACCCAGGAAACTCCCATAGTGGATTATGTCCTTAGGTTTAGGGAAAGGCTGAAGGAGCTTATGGACTCAGCCAAGAGCAGCCTGGCAGCTGCTCAACAAAGACAAAAGGTGTGGTATGACTGCATAGCCAGAGCTCATTCGTACACTGTGAGTCAGGAAGTCATGGTCCTAATCCTGGTCCGGAAAGATAAGCTGCAGACTGAGTGGCAGGACCGTACAAAGTAGTCAGACAGAAAAATGATGTAAACTACATTATAGTGCTACCTGACAGGAGACATACACAAAGAATGTAAAATGTCAACATGATGAAGCCATATGCAAATAGGGCTGACGTGGTGCTTGCAGTGTGTAGTCCTGGAGAGGGGATGGATGAAAGAGACCTTCTTATGGACTTGCTGAAAGAAAGAAAGTGGGAGTCCTCTATGGAGGCAATTAAAATGTCACCCCAGTTGACCCAAGACCAGAGCCAGGAAGTAAGGGAGGTTTTAGTATTCTTTGCCCTACTGTTTAGTGCCAAGCCTGGACTAACCCCTTAGCGATGCAGGATGTGGATACGGATGCAGGCACCCATACGGTGAATGGCATATCGGGTGTCAGAGGCTGTCCAAAAGGACATTAGGAGGGAGGTGGAAGAAATGCTGGATTTATGGGTAATCCAGAAATCCCACAGTCCCTAGGCCTCACCCATAGTCCTTGTTCCCAAACCAGATGGCTCTACTCATTTTTGTGTTGACTTTCATGGACTCCATGAAGTCAGACGCACACTCAGTGCCATGGGTGAATGAACTGCTGGACAAGTTGGGAGGGGCAACATACCTTAAGACTATTGTCCTGACAAAGGGGTACTGACAGGTACAGTTAACTTCCAGAGCAAGGGAGAGGTCAGCTTTCATCACTCCAATAGGGTTATTTGAATTTAAAGTAATGCCTTTCAAATGAAGAATGCCCCGGGCCACTTTCTAAAGGTTGGTGAACCAGGTGTTAAATGGTGCTGAGGAGTATGCTGTGGGTTACCTGGATGACATTGCCATCTTTAGTGCCAGCTAGGAGGAACACCTGTCTCACCTTAGGGAAGTGCTGGGCAGGATATAAAGGGCTGGGCTCACTGTCAAAGTTGAAAAGTGCCAGGTGGCAATGGCTAAGGTGTCATACCTCGGGCACATTGTAGGCCAGGGACAGCTCTGTTCTAACCAAGCAAAAAAAAGAGACAATCAAGGCATGGCCCAGACCAGAAACACAGAAGCAGGGCAACAGTTTTCTAGGGACAGCAGGATACTATAGGAAATTTGTACCAAATTACAGTGCCCTGGCCACTCCCTTATCTGGTCTGTTAAAGGAAAGGATGCCTAAGAAAATTGCCTGGGAACCAGCACGTGAACAAGCCTTTACAAGACTGAAGAAGGCACTGTGCAGTGCTCTTGTATTGACAAGTCCAGCCTATAGCAGACTCTTGTAGTCCAGACTGACACCTCAGATGTGGGTATTGGGGCAGTGTTAGATCAAAAGTGCAACCAAGGGAAAGATCACCCCATCGTGTACCTCCATGAAAAATGACTTCCCAGGGAGGAGGCTTAACCCTTAGGCTGCCACCGACATAACATCTTGTCCTAAAACCCTATGCGTTCTAAATCTTCCAGCAGCCTAAGGGTTAAGTTACTGTGGAAAGAGTGTCTTGCCATGGTGTGGGCATTAAGGAAGTTAGAGCCATACCTATACAGGCAGCATTTTGAGGTTCAAACTGAACACAACCCCCTGGTTTGGCTGCCACAAATGGGTAAAATGAATGGCAGACTATTAAGATGGAGTCTTTCCTTGCAAGGGTATGACATGACTGTTTCACATAGGGTCGGGCAGCCAATGAAAATGCAGTTGGACCGTCGTGTCAGTTTGAGCAATGAACTGACTTGCAGGGGATAGAGCCCCCAGATTCAGTTTAGGTGGGGAGGAGTGTGACGCTCTGCCATCTGATTATAGTTATATTGTATAATATTTGTGTTATAAATAAAATGTGTGTGGTATGTGACTGCCTGCTTAATGATGGTAGTCAGTGTGGGAAACTTGACCTTTGACCACAGAGGAGTCCGTGTGAGGGAACAGCAGGATGTGATAAACAGGCTAGGGAAAACCACTAATTAAAGCCTTCCTTCCAGGGGGACAGTTTATTACCCCTTATAACCTGCTCCTGCTTTTGAAGTCGGAAACTAAATATGAATTTTATGACCTGAGCAGGAAGGGAAGTCATCTGGCTGATCCTTTATGGTTTTCTCACCTAGCAGAGAACTAATGACATAACTGTGGGGTTGTGAAACATCAAAGGGGATGTTTTGATCAAAAACTTATATTTTGGGAAATTGCCAGTTGCTGATTTTCAAACTAATAACATTTATCCTTTTGGATACTTATGCTAAGAAGTTAAAGTTATAGAAGGATCTAACTGTGACCTCACAAAGGGTTGGGGGATGGATTTTAAAATGGTCAAGCATCTGAGCAAAACATTGCTTTTTATTCTGAACTCAAGAGAGATACTTAGTTCTCTTGAGTTAAGGAAGCACTTTATGGTAACATCTAGCTAGGCAAGAATGTTTAAGTATTGGTGGTAGGTGTGCTTGTGTTCTATAACTTCCCATTTGTTTTATGTGACTGTAAGTTATTGATATATGTGTTCTGTGTTTGATATTTTATGTATTTTACAATGTTTAGTAAACAATATTTTCCTTGAAATATTGCCTGTGTCTTCTCAGCTTTCTTTTGCATGTGAATGCTGAATCAGTGTTTAAGTCCGACAGTTGTAAAGGGCGTGAATGTGTTACTAATCTTGCTAAAGGTAAGAATGTACCTAGGCCTCATATTGAGTCGTAAGGGTACAATATGGAAACCTGGCTGGGTGCCACTGGGTGAAAGATTGTACTGAATTCCCCAAAAGGGTACATATCTGAGCTTGTTAACTGGATGTGCTAGCATAAGGTTCACGTTTGACTCCTAGGACTCGAGGCTAGTAGGTGATTCAGACCCATAACAAACAGGACAGTTACCCTATCTGTCTCCTATTCACACTGTTACACTTTGAGGTTTGCACTTTGAGAGCAGAAGGCCTGACCTGCAGAGCTCATTTGTGACACCGATGTCCATCACGCTCCCTGCTTAGTTCTTCTGACATGCTGCCCTGTCCCTGGCCTCCACCAGAGGTTTCCCAACATTGGGTCCTGGAACCCCCTCCCTCCTGGGAGGTGGCGTGCAGTTGTGGGATGCTTGCGCCATCTCTCCCCGCCCAGATCTCTAGGTACCCAGGCTCATTCCTGAACCGTGGTTGCCAGCATCACAAGTTGAAATCCAACCACTACACCGAGAGATGGTGTTTAGACTGTAGTGCTGAAGTATGTACAGTGCTCAATGTGACAGCAACATATATGTCAACTGCAGAAACACAGGCAACAGAAGTGGCCATTCCGTGTGTAGAGTGGTCATTCACAGCACTGAGAAATGCCTTACAAAGTGATACAGTTAGACTGCCATTTAAACTGCACTGTATAGCCAAATGGTGCCGTATTTCCCAGGAATCAATTAAACAAATGGCTGAGAGGACGTTCTGCATTCTGTAGTGCAATCAAGATGGAAATACAGTATTCTTGATGAAGATAGGACAGTTACTTGCCATGGATCTTTGAGAAAGTTTCCTCCATTGTGGGTGCATATGCATGTGCACGTGCACATACACAGACACACCCTCCTTACTCCTTTCTGAGGTATTAACTAGAAACTTTGTCCACTGCTCTGCTTTAAGGTGTCTATAACTGCCTTGTGTATTCTATATTTTCAGTCCCATGCCTCTCCTTGACACTGGTCTCATCTCCTGGTTCCTCATGGTAAGAGGGCTTCAAATATTATTTCCAGTGGGGAACTGATGAGCAATGAGGTCACCCATGATTATATAGGTGCTGACATTGCACACGAGTGTGGGCAGCCCCCAGCTACTAAATGTTGCTGAGTGGTCCTGATACCAAATGCTTACAGTTCCAAAGGTGTGGCCTAATGGAGGAGATCCTCTTGAGTTTTTTATTAGGAGACACAAACAGGGCTTACTCACTGAGCTCCACAAGAAAGAAATGGCTGAATTTAGCAGCCCTGTGATACAAGAGGCTGATTCTAAGATACTGGAAGGACAGCCACTTACCTGGGCTGGAAGAATGGGCTACATATTTGACTAACCTTGCCATAAATGAGTTAGTTATTTAAATGCAGGAATGTTACATAAGTATGAAGATATTTGGAATCCTTGCTTTACATGGCTATCTGGAGACTGAAGATTATAGGAATAGTAGCTGATAATGAAAACAGAGAATATATATTAAGTGATAGAATAGTAGTATCAATAAGACAGAATAAAATTTAGACAGACATCCTACATATTGAATGGAACAGGACATGAATTATTTGCTTATAATTATATTGATTAGTTGTACTGTATATAAATATTCAATTTATAAATATCTCTTTTAATGTTCTTTTACGATTTTTATGGATTATACAATTTAGAATTATAAAATTTTTCTGAAAAACAAAAAAATTATGAAACCTTTGTTTGAAAAGAAAAACAGGACAGGGGATCTTAAAACACTGCAAAACCAAAGCCTACACATCTACGAGAGTTGATGTTTAGACTGTGGTGCATACTGATGTATGCCCAGTGCTCCATGTGACAACAACACATACGTGGACTGCAGAAACATTCTGAAAGTAGGCAACAGACATGCCCATAACATGTGTAGAGTGGTTACTCACAGCACTGAGAAATGCCTAGTCATACTTCCTATAACAGAAAGTGATACAGATAGGCTGCCACTTGAACAGTCACCATATACTCAGAGGTGCCCTATTTCCCAGGAATGAATGAAACAAAAGGCTGAGAGGACTTTTTGCATTCTGTAGTACAATCAAAATGGAAACACAGTGTTCCCAATGAAGACAGAACAGTTACTCACCATAGATCTTCTAGTTTCCTCAATTGTGTGTATATATACACACACACACACACACACACACACACACACACTTCCCCCTTTTTGAGGTATCAGCTGGAAGGTTTGCCCACTGCTTTGTTTTAAGGTGTCTATGACTGCCTATATTTCCAGTCCCATGCCTCTTCTTGACACTGGTCTCATCTTCTGGGCTGGTTCCTCATGATAAGAAGCCTTCAGATATTATCTCCAGTGGGAAACTGAGGAGGAGTGGGGTTACCCATGATCGTGTGGATGCAGACATGTGTGCAGACATGTCCTGTGATTGTGGGCAGCCCCATCTAGTAAATGTTTCTGAGCGGTCCTGATACCAAAGGCTTACAGCTCCAATGGCATGGCTCAATGAAGGAGATTCTCTTGAAGATCTACTGTTGTGGTAGCTGTTCTTTCCATCTTCCACACAGTGTAGGTTCTGTTCAAAGCAGAAACCAGAAAGAATGACACTAAGGAACCACAAAGTACACTAGATTAAAATGCAAAAAATGCATTATACAAGGCACACGCAACAGCAGTCCGTCAATGTTTCACACTGTGTATCTTAGTGCTTTGTCCAGGTGAAGCAACAGGTAGGACTCACCTTTGTCTTTAGCTGCAATGAGTTCTGCACCAGTAAATCTCAAAACATTTTGTGTCACTACTCTCGTGTGTTGAGAAATGTGCTCCAAGGGTTTCTAAGTTTTTATGACCCTCACATGTTCCTTGCATCCTGCAGTTGAAAGAGTGTGTAGTTCTACTTGCATCATTTTTTGGGATAAGAATAGCATGCAACATAGGAATGCAGGTGTCTGAGCAGTGGTATCTAAAAAAAGGCCTTGTTGAATGTCAGTGTTGCTCCATTTATAAATTTGCCTTAGCTAACAGAGATTTTAGACACCCCTGCTCAGTCACATGCATTCAGGAGATAGTGGAGTAAGTAAATACCGAGAGTCAAGCAAATGAAGAAATAGGTAAGTAGAGAGAAAGCAAGTACAGAAACAGTAAGTATGGAGACAGCAAGAAGTGCAGGAATAGGTAAGTATGGAGAGAGGGAAAGGCAAGCATGAGTAAGTATAGAGAGAACAAGTGGTATAGGAAATAGTAAATGGAGAGAGAACACATGATACAGGAATAAGTAAGTATAGAGAGAGAACAAGTGGTATAGGAATAAGTAAGTATAGTGAGACAAGTGGTATAGCAATAAGTAAGTATAGAGAGAACAAGTGTATAGGAATAAGTAAGTACAGAGAGAACAAGTGGTATAGGAATAAGTAAGTATAGAGAGAACAAGTGGTATAGGAATAAGTAAGTATAGACAGAACATGTAATACAGGAATAAGTAAGTATAGTGAGAACAAGTGGTACAGGAATAAGTAAGTATAGTGAGAACAAGTGGTACAGGAATAAGTAAGTATAGTGAGAACAAGTGGTATAGGAATAAGTAAGTATAGAGAGAACATGTAATACAGGAATAAGTAAGTATAGTGAGAACAAGTGGTACAGGAATAATAAAGTATATAGAAAGAACAACTGGTACAGCAATAAGTAAGTATAAAGCGAGAACAAGTAGTATAGGAATACATAAGTGGTTCAGCTTGGTGCTGGAGACAGTCATGTTTCCAATCACTACACAGTAGGATTCAATTTCCAGTCCCCCTCCATAAACCTGCCCTTGTGGAGCTGGTCAGATACTGCCCATTGAGGGGCGTAACCCCGGAGGGTCTTTTGGCAGTGTTAGACCTATCAGGTGTTCCGATGGCAGGCAAGGATCCAGAGAATCTAGTTTTGGCTTATAATAAGGCTATTACTGAGGCTCTGGATAACACCCCAATCTTTGTTCATCCTGTCTCTCTCTCTCTGCCCTCAGTCCCCTTTGTTTGGTGGGACCTTGAGTGAGTTGAGATGTGTAGGACAAAGGTTAGAGCATCACTGGTGGAGAACAGCCCTTGAGGCTGACCACCTTAGATTAATAAAAGATTATCAAAGCTATCAATCAGCAATCACACATAAGGAGGAGGAGCTCCTTTTCGGTGATGTTGCTGCTGCTCAAAATTGACTGGCTTAGCTCTTTCAAACTGTGGACAGGTTGTGTAATCCAACCTGTCTACAGGTTCAAGGAGCATTTTCACAAGATTAGTGTGATGAGTCTGCTCGATTCCTTGCAGATAAGGTGGCTGACATCAGGGCCAAAATCTGTTCTGCGTCCTGTATGGTGGTTGGTGGTGGTCGGTGTATGGTCACCTTCCCTTGAGCTTCTTGACATCTTTTGACTGACTGGAGATAGGAGACATCATGTGGATTGTCCAGAATTTGCAGCCAACATGCTGTAGTTTTCACCCGGGCCCTACACACCTATTATTAGGGTTTATGGAGATCATTGGTCTGGTCCTTGCAGACATTTGTTGGTGCTCCTTAGACTCAGGAGAGTTCTGTAGCTCCATGAAAGTGGCAGTGGTGACACCGCTTCTTAAGAAAGCTTCTTTGGACCCAAACAGCTATGCAAACTACAGACCCATCTTTAACCTTCTCTTTTGTTTGGAAGGTGATTGAAAAAGTTGTTGTGCTGCAAACGGAGACCCATTTTACCATTCACAAAGTCTTTGATCCTCTCCAGTCAGGTTTCCAAGAGAGACATAGTACTGAGACCGCTCTGGTTCATTTGCTTAATTCTCTCCTGATGGTGAGAGACCAGAAGTGCTGTTCCATCCTGGTGCTTCTGAATCTCTATTCAGCATTTGACTCTGTGGACCATGGGGATCTGTTGAGCACCTAAGGGTCATCTGTGGCCTGGCTGATCCAGTTCTCAGATGGTTGCATTCTTTCCTAGCTTGCAGGTCTCAGAGGGTGGTGTCGGGGATTTTTTCCTCTGAGCCATTCTCTCTGACATGCGGGGTCCCTCAGGGCTCGGTGCTGTCCCCCATGTTGTTTGCAGTGTACTTGCAGCCCCTTGGAGAGATTGTAAGATGATATGGGCTGAGGTTTCACTGCTAGGCTGATGATACACAGCTCAATCTGTCTTTTGCACCCAAACAGGATAGTGCAGTCTCGACGTTTAACAGCAGTCTGGCAGAGATCCATGACTCGATAAAGTCTAGCTGGTTGAAATTGAACTCCAGGAAGACTGAAGTGTTGGTTATGGATCTGGGGCACTGGATAGAGAGGCCAGCATGCGGTTACATTCTGGGCTTTGGCTCAATGGTGTAGAACTGGCTACCTTGGAACAGCTGCATAATCTGGGAGTGGTTGTTGATGATGAAATGACATTGCATGCACAGGTGTCGGCAGTCATCAAGTCTTCCTTTTACCTTCTTAGAAACATTGCCAGAATTAAGCACCTTGTTCCATCTGTTGATTTGCCGATGTTTATCCATGCCTTTGTGATCTCGCACCTTGACTACTGCAACTCCCTTTACCTGGGGCTTCTGGGGGTTGATGTTCACCACTTGCAGCTGGTGCAGAATGCTGTGGCATGATTATTGACTGGGGCTTCATGTACCAGTCATATTACTCCTGTGCTGTGCAATCTGCACTGGTTGACCATATGGTGACAGACCACCTTCAAGGTCAGTCTTTTTGACCTCCAAAGCCCTATTTGATTTGGGACTGAGTTACCTGCAATAGATCCTGGTTCCCTACAGCCCTGGATGGCCTCTCTGCTCAATTGACAAAGAGTTGTTAGAGGTTCCCAGGGTGTGGTTGATGACATCTGGTGCCTGGGCCATTATGTTTGTGGCACCATCCCTGTGGAATTCTCTATCTCATCAGATTAGAGAGTGCAGGACCATGGAGAGCTTCAAGTCCAGTCTAAAAACACATCTATATAAACAAGCTTTTAACATTTGATGTTTTATGAACTGAGAGAATCTTTATTGAAGTTTAAGTATTTATGATTTTACTGAATTGTTTTTATGACATTTACATATGTAAAGTGCTTTAATATTTGAATTGCACTATACAAATAAAAATATTAAATATAGAGAAAACAAGTGGTATAGGAATAAGTATATAGAGAGAACAAGTGGTATAGGAATAAGTAAGTATAGAGAGAGATCAAGTGGTATAGGAATAAGTAAGTATAGTGAGAACAAGTGGTATAGGAATAAGTAAGTATAGAGAGAGAACAAGTGGTATCGGAATAAGTAAGTATAGTGAGACAAGTGGTATAGGAATACATAAGTATAGAGAGAACAAGTGGTATAGGAATGCGTAAGTATAGAGAGAATGGATTATAGGAATATGCAAGTATGTAAAACATAGGTATAGGATTATATAAATATAGTGCAAACATGCATAAATAGAAACACTAAATTGAACTAAACCCTAATGTAGCTTGCAACTTGTTTTTTTTATTTTGTTTATTAAGTTCTAGGATTACAAATACCTTTGAACCAGAGATTCTTTTACAATGTTTCTACATCAGCAAGAAGTAAAAACAAACAGTAGTGAGCAGGAACACTAACAACATAACAGTCTGACAGCAAATATAGTACGGTACAAGTTGGTTCAGGTTGCATTGTACAGAGATGCAGTAATACACAGGCAAGAACTAATAACATAACGATCTGACAGTAAATATACTAGGGTACAAGTTGTTTTAGGTTGCATAGTATAGATATGCAGTAACACACAGACAAAAACTAGTAACAACAGTAAGTATAGTAGGGAACAAGTTGTTTTCAGGTTGCATAGTACAGAGATGTGGTAATACTTAGACAGAAAGTTAACATCATGGATCATTAAAAGTGTGTACACTTGGTTCAGGTGGCATAATGCCAATGTACAGGGACTCCTATCCCAAGAGATGTGCAATGGGCAGAACTGCGTAAGGTTTAGGTGAACACCATGAACATCAAGAACAGTGTATAATGTAGAAAGTGAACAGAGTGGTGAAAAAATGCAGTCAGAATTATGCTAATCCACAGTGGGGCACAAAGAGGAGAGAAAAAGAGGGGGGAGAAGGAGTAAGGGAGATGACCTAGGATAATGTGGGGGAAGGAAAGCAGGTGGTATGTAGCTGGAGGAGGAGGTAAGGAGGCAGAGAGGGAGGGAAGAGGAGCAGCTGGGGTGACAAAAGAGAGGAGGGTAGTACGAGAAAGGAAAGGAGTGGGAAGAACAGGGGGTGGGGGTCCAAGTTGATTGAGTAAACAGGGGGAGAGAGTGGTGTACAAGAGAAGTGGGATGGGGATTAGGGGACAACAGGGTCCAAAAGAGTGAGGGGGTGAGCTGCAGACCTTGTAGGTACAGTCACACTTAGTAAGGTTAGTAAGGTGATGGCACAGTTTGTGCTAGTATGGGACAAGCTTGTTCTCATCAGTGACTTCAGGAGGGGAGACCATTCATCAGGGATGGGGCTCTGCTATAGAAGGCATGTTGAGCTTGGGAGGTGCTGCAGAAAGGAGCAAGATACATGAATTTGAGCATACTGCATGTAAAGCATGTGTTACGGGTAGATTGCAAGAAGGCATGTGTTGCAGGTGAGGTGATGACAGATCTTCTTTGCCAAGAGGTAGGGCTGATAGGCTAATCTACCATAAAGGTTGCGTCTGAGTGTTAATACAGGTCGCAGTTATGTGTAAGCTTGCCCACTCCTGTGACAAGTTAGCAGCACTTATTCAGGGTGATCCTAATTCTTTTTTAGGGTGGTGTCTGAGGTAGCCCTGTAGAATGCTAGCCTATGATCAATTATAGACAAAACAGAGCTACACAGGTTTCTTAAAACAAGTCCTCCATAAACAGGACTCCAAAGGGAATTTTCCAGTCTCTGAGTTGTAATGAGCCTTACATGTCTCTGCACCATGTATTTCAAAGATCACATAGTTTTGCCTATATCAAATTTTGGATAAATACTGGCTGTGTGATGGTGTGAATGCAGATGTCCAAGTTGAGTTATTTGAAAGGAGCTTTTTAATTGTCACTGTTGCTGCATTTATAAATTTGCCTCAGTTGGCAGAACTTTTAGATGCCCCTGCTCAGTCACCTGTATGTAAAGGGGGTACAGGACTAGGAAACTGTGGATAGGAAAGGAAGTGTAGGAACAGCTAATTGCAGAGAAAAAGAAATACATTGGAATAGGTAATTATGGAGAGAAAGGAAAGTGTCGGAATAGGTAATCATGGAGAGAAAAGAATGTGTTGGAATAGGTAATTATGGAGAGAAATGGAAGTGTTGGAACAGGTATTTATGGAGAGAGAGAAAAGTGTTGGAATAGGTAATTATGGAGAGAAAGGGAAGTGTTGGAAAAGGTAATTATGGAGAGGAATGAAAGTGTTGGAACAGGTATTTATGGAGAGAAAGAAAAGTGTTGGAAAAGGTAATTATGGAGAGAAAGGAAATTGTTGGAAAGGTAATTATGGAGAGAAATGGAAGTGTTGGAATAGGTAATTGTGGAGAGAAAGAAACGTGTTGGAACAGGTAATTATGGAGAGAAAGGGAAGTGTTGGAACAGGTATTTATGGAGAGAAGGGGAAGTGTTGTGATAGGTAACGGGTAATTGTGGAAAGAAAGGGAAGTGCTGGAACAGGTAATTGTGGAGAGAAGGGGAAGTGTTGTGATAGATAACGGGTAATTACCGGGGACCTCCCCGACCTTGGACAGCCTGAAACTACAACCATTAGTAATAATAACACAGTACATTTAAATTCTACACCATAAGCACTGATGAGGAACTCCAATGAGCCCCTCCTCTTCTTGTCTTCTCTTCTGTCTTCCAGGAACACCTGTAAGAAAAGACAAAAACAAAAAAACACATCCTAATCTGCATGTACAGTCTATCTAAACAACAATGACAACAGCCAATACCATACAGGGGAAAAAAAAAGCACTGAACAATCCCAAAAAATATATATATATTTTTTTTTAGAAAAAGGTAGAAAAACAGTATTTACATTAAAGTACAGTAATGACACTGGTAACAATACACCTTTGGGGGGGATGGAGTGCCCTAAATGTCCCAACTAGTGACTACAAGGCCCAAAGGCCAGTCCATTAAAGAGTCTCTCCTGGGTCGGAGCCCAGTGAACATAGTTCTTTAAGGCCATAATTCTAAAGGAGAGAGTCTTTGCGGACAGTTCACACACTGTTTGAAGTCTGTAGTGTAGGGTGTGTATTGTAATGTCATAAAGATAGAATAAAAAGATTTTTTTGTACTTACCAGCCTCTTGAAGTATTCGGACATCACAAACCTGGTCCCTTCCAAAGACTCTCCTTGGTAGCATTTCTACTGATACAGCTGGTCGGACATCTTCCAGGCCCTATTTATAAACTTATTTTTCACGAATAATATAACTATCAATTACTTGAGACTCTCTAAGGCATTTACTGTGAACAATAAATCTATAAGAACTGTGCAGCAAAAAACAGTTAACATGTTAAAGATTTACTGATGCCACTTTTAGCGCATAAGGCTGTGCAATACCTGTTTATTATATAAACGATATACAGTAGAAAGTATCACTTGCTATTGAAATCACTTCAATTTAGTGTAATGTGTACTAGTCTATTTTCAGGCAAAAATAGTTACTTTTTACAGAATGGTCATTACATAAGGATACTCAGATTAGTGGCATTAATAATTCATCAAATTTATATAAAATCTCAAAAATAGTAAGTCAAGAAGGGCATCAAACACAAAAATAGTAAGTCAAGAAGGGCATCAAACACTCTCAAAATGAACTCAAAATATCAGATATCTTATTATTAACTAATAAAATTACAAACTGTTTCATATAAGAAATCCCCTCTACACACACATCTTTACTTTTATATCACACTAAGGATTATTAACAAAGACAGAAAATTGTTATTAACACAATACATAATGGAATACTTAAATCAATGTTAGATCTTATGTGCTAAATGCGGCATCAGTAAATCTTTAGCATGTTAACTGATTTTGTTGTTTTGCTGCACATCTCTCTTAGATTTATTGTTCATAATGAATACCTTAGAGAGTCTCAAATAATTGATATTTATATTATTCAGGAAAAAATAAGTATATAAATAGGGCCACTGTGTCTTAAGCTTCTATGTGAATGTAATTAGTAATGTTTGCATTAGCATAACGATAAAGCTTAATATTACTTTTTCATTAAAAGAAATGAGCTAATGAAAACAAACTTGCAGAATGATATCCATTTAAGTTTTTGTGGAAACAATCGTTTCTAGTAGGCTTCTAAAACTACTTTATATCAGAGTGCTGTATCATGTTTTGTAATATATTTCTGTTGGAATCCATTTTATGATATGACCCACATATATTTAAAGACAGTATGAATTTATAGAAAAGGATGTCTTCATCTATAAATAACAACCATTTTTCTAGGAGCTTTTTAATTCAAATTATTCCATGATGTCAAATCTCCTTTGCATGGATACACCAGATGGCAGTTCATTTATTCAAAGTTTAAATTGTTTGATTAATAAGTTAAAATACCTAGGTCTCAGTGATGCTTCCAGTGTTATTATGCATTGTAATAAAATGTCAAAGATGTAATATATATGCTCTTGTATTAATGAGTGGGCATTTTTTGTTAAATATTTTTATTGATTATTATTTTTTACTAACTATTTAGAATGCTACTGAGAAAGAACAAATTTCTTTATATTAACTGTTTAATTAGCATTAGGTGTGAATAGCATACTGATGTCATAAAAAATTGACTATAATAATATGTTGAAGTCTCAGTAATATGACCCCCTTGAAGCCTTAGGGAGAAGGTGAATTGGTGTTTTTTTGTGCCTGTGTAAATTTACCAGCTTTTAAGTTGTGGAGCAATTGGCCCAGTAATAAAATACTCTAAATGTGTAATACTTGATGGTTGCTGTATATTTTCCCATCTCTGGAATGCAGTTATCAATTCTTTTTACAAAAGTTTGGGACTGGCCTCCTTTAACTGTGCCCATCAACTAACAACAGGGCCCTGGGTCATCATTTGGAATTTTGATAGTTTTGTGCTTAGCCCCCATTTCAGGGGCTAAGTATTTTTCCAACGAAAAGTCTGTATCTCGCACTGTTTCTGAGACGCAGGCCCCGAAAGGCACAACGGATGCTGTAATGTTATCCTATGAGAAAAGGCATCAACTTCGGAGTGCCATAACTTTGCTGCCCTGTAATGTTGTTTCACCAAACCACAAAAAGGCACATCTGTGGGATGTTTGCTTTCTTCTCTCCAAATTTCTGCCCAAAAGACCAAACCGTTCTTTTGCAGTATGGTGGCAAAGAATTCCTGCATTTTGGCCACGGTGTAGCAAAGTAGTGTCGTGATTTGTGACACTTTTCGCAAAAAAAATATGAAAGTGTTGCAGGTGTGACACTACCTCGCGACACTACTTTTTTCCAAAATTTTAAAAAAACATTTCTGGGGTGTTTAACCCCAAAATAAAGACATGGCTAGCATTCTCAAGGCTCGACTAGGTACATTCAAAACGAATTGTGTCCCTAGATGGTCCCAGTTTTAAATGCCAAGCATTTCTGTGATCAGTAACTGAAAATAATGGCTGACTCATGACACTACGGGGTCATTTGTGACACTAAAAACTGCATTTGCGACACTGTTGATTTTTTTAACTTTTCCCATTGACTATAGTGGGAAACTTGTATTTTGAATAACTTTTGAACCATTCAATATTTTTTCATGAAATCTTCAAAAACACATTGGGGACCCCAGCTGCACATTTCCTGAAAATTTTAGACTGGTCATGTAAATTGTGCGACCTGTAGGCACGAGCAAAGAATGCTCAAAAAAACATAAATGTGCCCTGGAATGTTGCTTAATAACTCCACAGCTGTATATCCAACTGGTACAAAAGTTGGCAGATCCAAGATCTGTGGTTACACCCAATGCCTGTCAAATTTCAGCTGGATCTGTTGAATGGTGGCAAAGTTATTAAGGTGCAAAATTTCACCATTTAATATTAAATGGGGTACTCAACCCTAACTATGGTAGCACTACCATGCTATCATAATACACATATATATATATATTCACGGCAAAAAAAATCAGTTTAATGTATCAGTTAGGGTTGTTCCACAGTGACAAAAGTGAGGAAATTCGGTGTTAGGATTAACCCCCCTTGCGCCCCATGCCCACCCCGTCCCCACCAACAGGCATTGGGGTGTGCATTGGGGTTATCGGCCCTAACTCTCACCCCATTCCATGTGTAAATAAGCTGAGGTAGTGCAGTATAGGAAAATGGGGTGACAGTTAGGACCAACAACCCCAACACATACCCCACTGCCTGTTGGTAGGGACAGAGTGGGCATGAGGTGCAAGGGGGTCAACCCTAGCACAGAATTTCCTCACTTTTGTCACTGTGGAACATCCCTAACTGATGCATTAAACTGAGCTTTTTGCCATGAATTTCCCTTCTTTTTGAGATTGAGCAGTATAAATATTGAATGGAATGTGGTGGTTGAAGTGCGGGGCCCTGTATCACTGACTGAAATGAAAATTGTTAAATGAAGACATGTACCATGGCACACTGTGTGTCCAGAATTGGGGTATACATCTATTCAACGGTCACACAGCACCACGAGCAAACAACGGAAATGCATAATTCAGCAACCGTAAGTGCCAATGACCCAAAAAGTGGCACAGTGAAAGAGGAATAATATATCTTTTTACTTTCCAAATGCCAGGCAAATCAGACACATGGTTCAGAAGTTATTAAAGTGTAATGAACCAGATTTTCATTCATCGGCGTGGCATAATTCTGCACCTGTTAATGTTTTATATTTGAAACCACTGTAAGTTACCTCTGTGCCACTAGGGCTATCTACGATATAAATTTAAAGGCAGTAGCACCATGCAGAATGCTCTGCACAAAACGTTAAATGTGTCAAGCAGTATCTCTGCAGTGAATTATTTTTCAAACACATAAACAGCATAATTCATATATCCAGGACATCCATTCAATACCTTCCAAATTTCACATGAAAAGACCAAAGCATTCCAGAGATATTACATTTTTATGTCTCTGTACCTTTAAGAATTCTTCCACTACAAAATGGTGGAAATCGTGGCTGAAAATGTGAAAAAGTGGTGGAACTGGTGAAGCCGGCAAACTTCAAATGGCCATAACTCTGGAATGGAACAACATTTTTCACCAAACAAAAACTGGTATGTTCCTTGAACAAAGGTCTTCTAACCTGACAATTGTAAGACTAATCAACCACCCACTGACTGTGCTATTCAGACAGTGCAGAAACATAGCAAAAACATAATGTTTTGCACTGCACTGTGCAAACGCAAAAACACAAACAGTAATGCTAATGCAATCGGTGATGGATTCAGGGAGGTAAAATAAAATAGTAACACTAACAGTAATGCAAACGCAAGTGCAAACAGTAACCCACATGGTGATGCAAACATAAACGATAAAGCAAATGGTACAAGAAATGCAAGCACAAACATTTATGAAAACAGAAATGGTAATGCAAATGCTAACACCAACAGAAACGCAAATGGTAATGAAAATGCAAACCGTAACACAAACACAAACAGAAACGCAAATGGTAATATATATATGTAATATATGTGTGTGTATATATGTACATTTGTTTTTCCCAGACATGATCTAGGAGAATGTCTGCCTTACATCAACACGACAGTAATATTACAGTAAAAAAAGCAGCACTGGTCCCAGTTCATGAAAGTAGCCACAGACATGGTCAGATATTTTCAAATAATTTCACAAAATTTCTTAAGTTTGTTTGTGCTGCCCCTACTAAGGAAATGCAGAAAGCAGGAGATTTCTCTTGAAATAGCACAGAAATTTCATTAAATAACTGACCGTGTCTTTGCTGTGACTGTAGTATAAAAAGAGACACAACAGTACACAAAAAGGGCAGCAACAGTGTCACAGATTGCTCTTCCTAGATCAGTCCACTCGCCACTATTAGCTTTTCACTACCTTTTAGCCTGCTGAGTAGTCACCTCGGTATTCTGTCACCTACCAGATTGATTCTCACCTTTAGGTGTGCATCCCACAACTAGCCACTGCTTTCACAATACAATGGCCTTTCCCAGGGGCGAACACCCTTTCACCTCCCTTGTGCTAGGGTGAGGTGTACTTTGCACAGATTAGTAGCCTACCTCTTTGAGATGAATCATGCATTTGCCAAATACACCAGGTTATTTATACCCTTAAAAGTATAATTATACATAGATACATAGACAGTGTCGGCAGATAAGGGCCTATGGCCCACCTAGTCTGCCCATTTGAGCTTGTAAGTTCAGTTTGTTTTCCTAGAAGTCTATTTCCCCTTACCCCTGACCTCTAGAATTCCTTTATGTCTATCCCATGCATTCTTAAATCCCGTGATTGTTTCAGCTCCACCACTTCCTCTGGCAGGGTGTTCCACTTGTCCACTACCCGTTCTGTGAAGAAATTCTTTCTCATGTTTCCTCTGAATCGCTCCTCTCTCAACTTCATCCCATGCCCTCTAGTCCTGAAACATCTTTTTTCGCTAAAAATAGTGTTTTCCTGCACCCTGTTCCTCCCTGTGAGATACTTGTATGTCTCTATCATATCCCTCTCTCCTCCTCTCCTCCAGGAGTACATGTTCAGTTCTTCAACCTGTCTTCATAGGACTTGTGATGCAACCCATGCACAATCTTTGTTGCCCTCCTCTGAACCTTCTCTCTACCTGTCTATGTCCTTACGTAGGTATGGTCTCCAGAACTGTACACTGTACTCCAGGTGGGGCCTCACTAGTGTCTTGTATAGCGGAATTATGACCTCCTTTTCCTGCTGGTGATGCCCTGCCTATACATCCCAGCATCCTATTTGCTTTACCTGATGCCTTGTCACACTGTTTCCCACCTTGAGGTCATCAGAGATGACAACCCCAAGATCCCTTTCCTGCTTGGTGCATGCTATATCCTCACCCCCAACTGATATATTGTGCCAGGGTTTTTGTGCCCCATATGCATTATCTTGCACTCTTTGCATTGAATTTCAACTGCCAAACCCTTGACCATTCTTCAAGTTCTGCAGGTCCCTTCTCATTCTGTCTACACCTCTGGTGTGTCTACTTGTTACAGAGCTTTGTGTCATCAGCGAACAGTGAAATTCTGCCTTCTAGATCCTGTGCAATGTCACTGATGAAGATGTTGAATAGGACCAGTCCCAGCACTGATCCCTGTGGTACCCCACTGTCACTCTTCCCTCTGTGGAGTGACAGCCATTTACCACCACCCTCTGTGTCCTGCCACCCAGCCAGTTACCTACCCACCACACTACTGTCCTGCTCACACCATATTCCCCAGTTTGTGTAATAGTCTTCTATGTGGCACAGTGTCAAAGGCCTTGCTGAAGTCCAGATAGGCTATGTCCACTGCCCTCCCTGATCCACCTCCCTAGTCACCCAGTCAAAAAATTCAATGAGGTTGGTCTGACATGACCTCCCCCTGGTGAAACCATGCTGCCTTGGGTCCTGTAGTCCATTGACAACCAGATGTTCCACCAATCTCTCCTTCAGTAGCGCTTCCATGATCTTTCCCACTACCGAGGTGAGGCTGGCTGGTCTGTAGTTCCCTGCTTCCTCTTTGTTCCCACTTTTGTATAAGGGGACTACATCTGCTGTCCTCCAGTCTTTGGGTACCTCCCCTGTTTCCAGTGATTGGCTGAACAGGATAGCCAGAGGTTCAGCCACCACCTCTCTTAGTTCTTTAAGGACCCTGGGTGCACCCATCTGGCCCCATTGCTTTATCAGCTCTTATTACTTCCAGTTCCTTCAGGACCCTTTCTCGTGTAAAGGGACTTGTGTCCATTTCTGCACCATTCTCACCCCTTGTACTCCCTTCAGACCCATTACCCCCCTCTTCCTTAGTAAAGACTGAGCAGAAATACCTGTTCAATATGTCAGCTTTACTGTTGTCATCCTCCACGCGGCTTCCATCCTCCCCTTCAGTCTCACTATCCCTCCCTTTGTCCTTCTTTTTCACTTATGTACCTGTAAAGGTTCTGTCCCTTTAACCACTGATTTTGCAATGTGTTCTTCTGTCTGAGCTTTGGCTCCTACTGACTTCCCTGCCTCCTTTGTTTCTCCTGGTACTTCTCTCTATCCCCTTCTGCCTGTGTCTTTTTGTATTGCCTGAATGCAATCTTTTGGCTTTCACTTTCTTTGCTACCTCTTTGGAAAACCATAATGGTCTCCTCTTTCTTTTCCTCTTGCTAACCTGCTTAATGCATAATTCTGTTGTTCTTATAATCCCCATTTTAAATACTGCCACTGTTCCTCAATCCTGATTCCTGTCCCATTCCCTTAATGCCTCTTTCAAGCATCTCCCATTTTCCCAAAGTCTGCCCCCTAAAATCCAGGATATGTGTTTTTGTGTGGTTTGGTTCTGCTCTGTGATTTCAAACCACAATGACTGGTGGTCACTGTTACCCAGGTGCTCCCCACTGTTACCCCATCACACTGTCCCTGTTTGTGAGCACAAGGTCCAGTATTGCCTTCTGCCGAGTTGGTTCCATGACCAGTTGCTTGAGGAAGGCACCCTGAAGGGAGTCCAGGATAAATCTGCTCCTAGTTGATGCTGCTGCTGGGATGCTCCAGTCCACGTCTGGTATATTGAAGTCTCCAACCAGTACTACCTCACCCTTGTCTGCCATCCTTTGGATGGCTAGCATCAACTCCTATCTGTTTCTTCCTCCTGGGCTGGTGGTCTATAGACCACACCTGTGCGGATGGCTGGCCCATTTCCTTTCCAGCTTAACCCACAGTATCTCCCCCATTTTGTTCCTCCTGGATCTGTGTGTCCTTATGTCATTTTTCACATACAGTGCCACTCCTCCTCCCTTCCTGCCTGCTCTGTCTCTTCTGAATATGTTGTGAGCTCAGGTATGGCCATCTCCCAGTCATGGTTATCATTACACCAGGTTTCAGTGATAGCCACAATGTCCAGGTCTGACTGTACCATGACAGCCTCCAGATCTTCCATCTTGTTGCTAAGGCTCCTGGCATTTGCACACATGGCTTTCCATGATTTGACCTCCCTAGACTGCTTCACTGTTCTACTCCAGCCCCTTCCTTGGTTGTCATTTATCCCTGGTTCTCCTTGCTGTCTGCCCTTCTGCTGAATTTTGCCACTTTTCTGCTTATCCACCTTTTGGACACTAATCTCCATCTTTTGCACACTGCTTTGCAGAGATAGCCACTCCTCTGGTTCACTGGTTCCATTACTAGCTGTGGGGGGTATAGAGCACAAAGTATGTAAAACTAATCTATAATGTATGGGAGAATGTAACTATTAAGTAAATTCCACTTATTCAACATTGTTGTACTATCAATGTGATGTCGTGATGTTGTACCATCATGAGTATTTCACATCGATGGCATAACAACATGTAACATGTTTGTGTGTGCATGTTATGTGGCCCTCCGGTCTTCCTGAACCAGCCACAGCAGTAAGAGCTGGACCTGGAAGAGGATGTTGGTGATAAAAAAGGAAAAGTAAGTATCCTGCCACTTTTTATTTATGTTTATATGGACCATACACAATACAAGACAATGTATGGTCCATTATCGGCAACAAAGTGTGTATTGCCATCTTGAGGTAGCCATGTTGACCAAAACTTATCAAACTGCACCCCAAGGTAGAAATGGTTGTCATGGCAACCTTTAAGTGGCTACACAGGCTTGTTACCCATAGTTGACCATACATTATCCTTTATATATTATTTCACAATATTTCACATACAGCACAGGATTATACACACCAAAGTCTATGGAGAATACAGTAACACTACAGACATGAGACATAACACTTTGCATAGACAAAATGCAGACAGAAAAAGTTTAAGAAATTCCAAACTAGATTTTAAGTTACTTGCAGAATCTTACCACCAATTGGGATCTCTTGAGCCACAGCAGATACTAATCTAAAGAAGTTGTCATATTGACTCCCAAGATACTTTTTATAAGGAAAGTTAGGTGGAAAACTAGCCCCACCAGGCAAGCCCCTCAGGTCGCATCCCCGGACATTTTATTTAAACTTGTGGTATTCTGGAAAGGCACACTGAACCTAGACAAGTTTCCAAGTGTGACCTTGGAGAACAGGGGTACAAGTATAAAACTGGGATTTCAGGGAGTAAGAACGTATTTATATAGCAGAAGGAATAGAGGTTAGCATAACAGTAGAAGCAGTACAGTCAGTGAGATAGACAGACTATTAGAATATGCATGTTCCAATACAATTTGACTGCAGACGTTTAGTCCAACTCTATGCAATGAATAAGACATGACAGGGTGTGCATTATGGTGTGATAACCATACTCCTAGGGGCATAGGTAGGCACAAGGCCGAAGGTTGAGTGCTGGTTGTCCCTAGGAGTGCAGTTATCACACCGTAGTGCACAACCCCAGAGCGTCTTGTTATGCTTTTAAACTGGCCCTTTATTGTTTGAAGCAGTTTTTTATTTTGAAATAAGTAAAAAGTAAGTGAATCTATGCTTTTAATATAAAATAGTCCTTCCACCTATTTTTGCTAGATTAAAGTAGTGTTATACAGTGTGTGCCTCCCTGCCCACTTAAGCTTCATATTCCCCTGCCAGCCACAAAAATTCACAAATGCTGTCTTCCTCATTCTAAGTATGACAAGCCCCTTACTTTATTTCATTCTCTTCACTCAGTAGACAAAACTAAAAGGAAGCCATAACAGAGGCTACTCAGTTCCTCAATGCTGCAAGCATGAGCGTGGTTCAAAACTGCCACACTCGCAGATAGCATCATGAACTGCTCACTCTGTTCTAAAAGCTAAACAGCAGGGTGAGTCATTTACCACCTTTTCTCTTTATTTATATAGTATTATTGCTTGCTTTCTTCATTCTGTTGTAACCCCCTCGTTCCCAGGGGTTACTAGAATCCCGGTAAGAACAAGTGGCAGTCAGCGATAGTAGTTAAAAACAAAATACCAGTGCACCCCCCCCAAACATGGTACATTTTAGTATTTAAACAATTTCATAGCCACTGCCTCCACTTACTTTAAACTTCATGTAAAGAAGGGGATCCTCTTAGTTTTTAGATTGGAATTCCAAAGTGAGAAAGCTATACCACCTCATCGCAGTCGGACCCTTTTGGTATAGTCCCTACTCCCTACACTAGCTTTTCAGCTCTGAAATGCCTGTAGTGGCTACTCACAAATATAGAGTGCTGCATGAATTGGCCTAAATTACATTGCCTAATTGACTCCTTAAATAAGGTACTTCCACCCTGGAACATTTACAGGTGGTGGAAGGGAGCATGCTGTGAGGGTGCCACACCTTCCCCAGATCAGCATGTTCCACTCTGCATTGCCCAGAAATGTATTTCACAAACTAAGAGGACACACTTTTTTTCATGGAGTTTGAAGTAACAAAAGCCATAAGACAGTTAAAATGATTGAATGTTGAATATATACCATGTTATTTTTTTTGGGGGGGTACACTGGATGCCACACACCAGCAGCACCCTTCTCCAGAAATGTGAATTGCATTTTGAGGAATGCAAAGGTTATGAGCATGCTATTTGGTTGTTTTTAGAGTTTTGGGAGTTGTGGTACTCCCCTTAGCATGCTCCCTGTCACCACTTTTGTAAATTCCTGGGTGCAATCAATATAAGGAGCCGATAAGGCTAAGTGGTTTAAGCCAATTTAGGCAATATGCTGTATTTATGATTAGCCAATGCAGGCATTTCAGAGCTGAGAAGCTAGTGTAGGGACTATACCGAAAGGGTCCCACCGTGTAGGGATGGTATAGCTTGCTTACTTTGGAATTTCAATCTGAAAACTACAGGGACCCCCTTTTTTCATGGAGTTTAAAGTAAGAAAAGCCATAAGGCAGTTAAAATGATTGAATGTTGACTATATGCCATGTTTTTTTTGGGGGGGGTGCACTGGATGCCACACACCAGCAGCACCCTTCTCCAGAAATGTGAATTGCATTTTGAGCAATGCAAAGGTTTTGAGTGTTCTGTTTGATTGTTTTTTGCAGTGAATGATATGCAGCTTTTGAAATGCTGGTTAAATGGATTTCACAGTGTCATACTCTGTTTTTCAGTCTCAGCTGAGCTGGAGTAATGATGTATTCTTAGAACTCTAGCAGCTGCATAAGCCACACTTGTCTAGCTGCAAGGGGGATAGCTTTGAAATGTTTGTGAGCCTGTAGAGTGGAATTCCGGGAGGAGGCTTCAGCCTGCAGCAGCTCCTCAGTTTTAGCTCTGACAGAGAGCTACCACTGTTTTGTGGGTAATTTGTTCTCACCCTAGAAGAAGAAAATAGAAGACAGAGATTGAAGTGGTGGAAACTGTTCCAAATGGGCTTTCCTTTTCCCCATCCCAGGAGGGATCTTCAGGGTTCAGAGGCAATCCCCTCACCCAGTCTGTCTAGTGAAGCTGCCTGTGACAACTTCAGAATCTGTGAGCACTTTTGTGTTCAGCTCAGGAGGGGCACCTGCATTCCTGGGTGAATTTTCTCTGACAAAGAGACCCTGCCACCTAGATGGTTTCATTTTTTAAAGTGTCTGCCTACTATGTAGTCTAGAGAGAGACTGTCCAAGTACAGAACTTTTAGTCATGTCTGTTTTTAAAAGTGTCTGCCTACATTGGAGTCTAGAGAAAGAGACTGTCAAGTACAGAACTTTTAGTCAGGTAGTATGTTAAGTGTGAAAAACATTTCAAGATAGCATCTACAAATTTTCGTGAGGGTATTATTAACCAGATGAATGGCTGAGAATAAACTTGGAAGCAAAAGGTGGCAGACCCCCCATCTTGACTAACCAGTTTACCTCTCCGGGTTCAGTTTAGACACTAGTTCAGTTTTCATTCAGTGCATTTGGCCAGTGCCTGATGGAAATAGTTACCTAGACATGGGTTTGATTTTCTGTGAGCCTGATAAGTGCTCTTTGATGGTCGAGGGTGCCACCAATAACTCCTCATGAATATGAGAAAGTCTCCTAGTACTGGCTGTGTAAGCCTAGTCAAGAGGAAATGTACCAGTTCTAGCTGTGGGTGCCAATCTCCATTTCAGAACCAGACAGTTTGCTGTGTAATTCAGAACCAGATTGTTCGCTGCTCAAAACAGACCCTGAATGTTCACTGTGCATGTTCTCTGTACCTCAGTAATCTGCATTACCAGTAGGAGTAGCTTTGTGGGGGTCCATCTTTGCTTTGTGATTATTCTCTCTGTATGTGAATAAAAGCCGCACTCTAGAATCCCAACCTGGTTTGAACTGTATTGTTATTGCTTCCACTGTGTCTGGATTTACTTGGGTGCCCCTGTCCAGAAGTGCAAACCTAGCATAATTGTGAGCAAGTGTTTTCTCCCAGGGACTTAGGTTGATGGCCATGATAAATGGCCCCACCAGGTGTGCCAGGTAGTTGCCACACCTGGTTTGCCTGTGTATGGCAGGCTTAGAAGTAGATGTACTATAAACTGTTTGTGTATACCTCCATCCCTCTCTTGGGCACCATGTGGTGAGAGGAGCAGCCCTGCTAGTTAAACAAGGGGGGGGGCAGTGGGGACTGGTTAGAAAAAGGAGGCACCGCTGTGGATGTGTTTGCATTTTGGGAGAAAACAAGAGATGTTTGCTCAGGTTGTAGCTAGTGTTTTGTCTGTCTGGCAGTTGGTAGCACAAAATCAGAAGTTTTGTGCATAAGGGATTTGCCCAGAGAAGTGGCATCCATATGTGCCACTGTGTGCCTGCTGTTCATGTGCTGCTGTGATTGTGCCAACATTTACCAAGGAGCTGTAAAACCAGATTGTGTGTGCCCCCTGTCCTGTATCAAAAATAGAATGTTTACCAGCTTTAATTTTCAAGTTGTGGCAGGAAAAAGTAGTGTGAACTATGGGAAACAAAGAGACAATCGTGTCCTGAAAGTTTCAAATGTTAGCTGTGTGAACTGGAGGAGTTGTTGGAGAAATAGCCAAGAGAAATGGTTCAGAATGGTGCTCCAGCTGTGAAGTTAGAGTTCAAAGAAAAAAAGTTGTTTTGCAGTTTAGATTTTGCCTGCTCAATGAACACCATGAAGGAAAAGAGCACGAGAAGAGAGAGAGAGGCTCATTTGCATGGCATCAAGTGATTGGTGAGACTGCGACCAGTCCCACCCCTAGCCACCTTCAGAGTGCTGCCCAGTGTTTGAGAAGGAGAGAGCAAGTGGTGTGCAAGCTGGTAGCAGAAGCATTGTCACGGTAACTGTGAACATTCTAAAAGTTAAAACAACAGACTTTTCTGTGCTAAATAGGGCTCAAGCTGTTTTCTGGATGACTGGGGAGAAAGCGTGGTATTTGTAGGGACAATCCGTGGGATTGCCAGCCTGTTTCAACCCACAGGCCTTCCAGGATCAGCTTTAGGCCAAAGATTTTCCATCGGAACAAGCCAGCTACTGATTCAGTGAGTACCATTCAGCAAAACTGAGCTCAAACTATGTGTGATTTTTCAAAAGCCAGCTGGATCTGTATGTAAACATTGTGATTGTTTTGCAAAGAAGGACTGTGTAAAGTAATCAAACCCACACAAGAATTCTGAGCAATAGACTATGAGCATGTATTATGGATTCAGCAACAGTGTAATTTTCTGAGCAACTAGAGAGACTGTAAGTTGTATGAGAGGCTGCAACAAGCAGGCAATCCTGTTCAAGAAATACTGTGGCTTTAGTGATTTTAAGCAAGTAAAACTGATTGAAAGCTAATGGTAAAGTCCTAGAAAATCATACAGATGTGCTGAGGAAGAAACGCAGTGCAGTCACTGCAGTTTGAGTAAAATTTATCAGTGTACAGTAAATCGGATGTGCAGTGGCTTGAGTCAGATGCAGATTGTTGATGCGCCAGGAGTGCTGCCGCTGCCATTACCAGGTGGAGCAGTAATATAAACACAGCAGCAGGGAGCCATTTTGTGAGACTGTTCAAAGTGAAGTGAACTCAGTAATAACAGTGAACCTTTGTGTGTTTATCTACAGTCATGGCTTCAGGACCATCTCGCTACCCGGATCATGCCCAGGCTATGATAGCTGAAGAGGTTACCAAGCTTAAAGAAATGGAGCAATGTTTCTATAGTGGAAGTTTACCTCCTCATGTTGTGATTCCTGGATACCCAGTGAGAGTATGCATAATGTGCCTCGAGGCCGGAAGGGACATGTTCATGATTCCTCACTGTTCAGAGTGTTTACAGAAGCAAGGTTTGTCCAAGACACCTAAGATTTGTTTGGCTCCCACGTGGACAAAGCTTCAAGATCCTGCAAGTAGCAGCACTCAGAACTAGGTTGAACCTGTTGGGGGTGGCCCAGCAGAGTGTGGCACAAAGAAAGAGGGTGTAGATGTACTGCCAGAGCAGACTCCTTGAGAAGTCTCCATGCCTGTGCCTGTACGGAGGGAGAATCAGTGGATCCATGGAGAGAGGGTCCTAGTCCTAGCCTCATGGAAGATGATGAGGTTCAAGAAACCTTAGACTGGGAGGTGTCTACCTCTGCACCCAGTGAAGAGTGTATTGTCTTGGGAGTGAGGATGACTGCTCACTCCTGGGTCCTGGATCTTAAGTGAGGAGGGAGGAGGAAGCTATGTACCTTTACATTGAAGGCCTTAGTCCGCAACCTGAGCTCTTGCCTCAGAGGAACCAGAAGAAGTTGACTCCACAGTCCTGCCCTCTGAAGGGGTCAGGGACAAGTTCTACATAGTTTTCAGTATGTGACACTAGCAGAACCAGACCTGGCCGCTGGGGGTGGCAGACTGATGAAGAGTAGTAAGGAGGAAAGAATGGTTTGTAGGAAGGCAAATGAGATCTATGGAATGTCTTTTCCTATCTTTCCTCAAAGAGTCTGGGAGGAGACGGAGAAAAACAGAAGAGCCTGGCTAGTGGAAGATGCAACTAAAGACCTGCATCCAGGTGCAACTCGATATGTCAGAATCAAAGTGATATGAGACAAACTCAAGTTTTGGAAGTTGGGCAGGACACTGTAGGTTTTGTGAATGATAAAGGAAACAAGACTTTCCATAATGTGATTGTGAGCACCCAGATGGGGTCACAATTTTTGCACCTGACCCATTGTGGTACTACCTTCAATGTTACCATCATCCTGTGAATGTGCCCATGCCTACCAAGTGGGAAGCAGAGTAGTGGTAGCCAGTGTCTGCCATCCAGCCATTGCCTACCCATGTTGTTCCACAAGTCTGGTATTCCAGGATTCAAAAGTGACAGCTTCAGAATCTGTGAGTACTTTTGTGTTTAGCCCAGGAGTGGCACCTGCATTCCTTGGTGAATTTTCTTTAATAAAGAGACTCTGTCACCTAGACGGTTTCTGTTTTTAAAAGTGTCTGCCTACATTGGATTCTAGAGAATGAGACTGTCCAAGTGCAGAACTTTTAGTCAGGTAGTATGTTAAGTGTGAAAAACATTTCAAGATAGCATTTACAAGTTTTCTGTGAAGGTGTTATTAACCAGATGAATGGCCAAGTATAAACTTGGAAGCAAAAAGTGGGAGACCCCCATCCCAAGTAACCAGTTTACCTCTCCAGGTTCAGTTTGGGCACCAGTTCAGTTTCATTCAGTACATTTGGCCAGTGCCTAATGGAAATAGTTACCCAGATGTGGGTTGGGTTTTCTGTAAGCCTGTATGTGCTCTTTGGTGGTAAAGGGTGCCACCAGTAATTCCTCATGAAATATGGGAAAGTTTCCTCCTAGTACTGGCCGTGTGAGCCTAGTCAAGAGGAAATGTACCAATTCTGGCCATGGGTGCCAATCTCCATTTCAGAACCAGTTTCCTGTGTAATTCAGAACCAGCGTGTTCGCTGTTCGAGTCAGAACCTGAGTGTTTGCTGTGTGTTCTGTGTAGCTCAGTAATCTGCATTACCGGTAAAAGTAGCCTTGTGGGGGCCCATCTTTGCTTTGTGATTATTCTCTATGTATGTGAATAAAAGCCGTACTCTAGAATCCCAACCTGGTTTGAACTGTACTGTTATTGCTTCCAGTGTGTCTGGATTTACTTGGATGCCCCTGTCCAGAAGTGCAAACCTAGCAAAATTGTGAGCAAACCTTTCTCCCAGGGACCTAGGTTGATGGTCATGGTAAATGGTCCCACCAGGTGTGAGCCAGGTAGTTGCCACACTTGGTTTGCCTGTCTGTGTATGGCAGGCTCAGAAGTAGATGTACTGTAAGCTGTTTGTGTATACCCCCATCCCTGTCTTGGGCGCCATGTGGTAAGAGAAACAACCCTGCTAGTTAAACAAGGAGGGCCGGTGGGGGGGTGGTTACACTGTGTTTTATTCTGTTTTTTCCCCATATTCGAGAAATGGAATGTTTACCATGGAACACAGGGGTTTAAAATTCTTCTCAGTTCTACTGGTAGAATGTTCCAAACACACAAAGGCCTTTTCTAAAACCACCGACTCAATTATCTCACTGTCATGGAAAGCAAACTATGTTTCCCGATGATCGTGGTAAAGATAGGAGAGGGATTTTTTCACTGTCAGCAAAGAAAAGTTGTGATGAAAACTATAAACAATACTTATTGTTTCTAATTTGTTCATGTGTGTAAGGAGAGTGTGATGGTCAAGAAAAAAATATTTAATTAGTTTGTTTTATTTTTTATTTAAGGTACTTTTATTTTTAGGGCCCAGTTGAAGGGTTTTACCGTGTAAAGGTAGCAGCCATGTTTGTGATGGAAAATCAGTTCTGGTTGTAGGCTGACTGATGGAAGTTAGTTCTGGTTGCAGGAGGACTGATTTACTTATTGTGTGATGTGGTTTAGGACCAGGATGACTGCATATATAGAGATTTACTGTACGGTCAGCTGTTGTCTCTTGGCCAATGGGTGTTCTAGATCTTCTCATGCCATTTTATAAGCAGCAGATAACACATTTTACAACAGAAGTTAAAACAGATTACAAACACTTTATAAGATCTTGGATAGTCACAATCAGTTGTTGAGAATGTAAAGTGAGAGTTGTGAATAATATTTCAGGGAGCTGGTGGCTGTGCCAGTAATGTAAGGGGAGGCTAAGGAGGGAAGGGGTAACACATTAGAGGGGGATCGGATAGGAACAGGGGAGCAGGGGCACAGTTTAATGTCTTTTAATGGTGTGGAAAAAGGTTGGATTTCTAAGGTATTAGGGGAGGTAATGGGAGAAGGCAGACATTCCAGGGAACTGGTGGCTGTGCTAATAATGCAATGGGAGGCTAAGCAGAGAGAGAGAGAGAGAAAGAGGGTAACATGGCAGAGGGGCAGGATAGGAACAGTTTAATTAGCCTTAACAGTGTGGAAATAGGTTGCATTTCTTAAGTATTGGGGAGGCGATTCTAAAGCAGAGGTAGGCGATGGGAGAAGGCGGACTGACCAGCAGTAAAGTGGGGAAGGGGAATCGAGAAAGAGTGCGAGTCCCAGAAGTGCAGCACGTAGGAGGGGTAGGTAGCAGGGGAAAGAACTGAGGTAATGTAGAGGGGTAAGTAACCCAAACCAGAATTTGGCAGTGAAAGACAAAGAGTGGAGATGCCTCCTGTGGGAATGAGATGAGATGGAAAGAGTGGAGTAGCGGGATTAGTGCTGGGTATGTGTCGAGTAGAGGGAGCAGTGGTGGGTATTGGTCAGGGCACTTGTGGAGCAGATGGAGCAGTCATGGGTATGGGTCATGGCACTGGTGGAGTAGAGGGAGCAGTTGTGGGTATGGGTCAGGGCACTGGTGGAGTACAGAGAGCAGTGGAGGGTACAGACTGGGGCACTGATGGAGTAGAGGAAGCAATGATGGGTATGGATCGGGGCACTGGTGGAGTAGAGGGAGCAGTGGTGGATATAGGTCAGGGCACTGGTGGAGTAGAGGAAGCAGTAGTGGGTACAGGTTGGGGCACTGGTGGAGTAGAGGGAGCAGTCATGGGTATGGGTCATGGCACTGGTGGAGTAGAGGGAGCAATTGTGGGTATGGATTGGGGAACTGGTGGAGTAGAGGGAGCAGTGATGGGTATGGGTCATGGCACTGGTGGAGTACAGGGAGCAGTGGAGGGTACAGGCTGGGGCACTGATGGAGTAGAGGGAGCAATGATGGGTATGGATTGGGGCACTGGTGGAGTAGAGGGAGCAGTGGTGGGTATGGGTCAGGGCACTGGTGGAATAAAGGGAGCAGTGGTGAGTATGGGTCAGGCACTGGTGACAGAATGGCAGAAGGAGTTTAATAGGCTGTTAAGTTTGGAGAGGTAGGTAGCAGGGACTGTGCCATAGACTATATATGTGTAATTGAATCTTGGGAGTATAATTTTGGAGACCAGCACACCTAGAGTGGGGAAGGTGAGAGAGTCTTCTTTGTTTTGATTAAAGGATGCCGAGTTTGGGTGGAGTTTGGATATTATGGCATCAATATGGATGGAGAAATTAAGGTGACTGTCAAGCCAGACCCCCAAGGTATTTGAAGGTTGGAAATGAATCAATGGGGTGCTTTTCTGGGTGATGGGGAATCTAACAAGTTTTTTCTGCTGAGTCAAAAGGCATTGAAACCATTTTCTTGATGTTTACTATTAAGTCATTGGCTTGGAAGCAGGCTCAGACATTACTGAAGTCTTGTCAGAGAGGGACTTGTATATCAGCTGGGGAAGGCACGGAGGCAAATATGACAGTATCATCCATGTACATATACTTGAGTTTGTGCAGGTGGAGGTGAGATCATTAATGAAAAGAGAGAATAGGATAGGGCCTAGGACTGATCCTTGGGAAACATCAGCAAGGCTAGGGAGAGAGATGGAGGAGGAGGAGGACGAGGAGTAGCTCATTAGAACTGACTGCTATCTATCCAGGAGGTGAGATCTAAACCAACCTGAGGCAGAGGTTGCCTAGCCAACTGTGTGTAGCTTTTTAGCAGGAGTGGATGTGCGACAGAATCAAAGGCCTTTACCAGGTCAATGAAGACTGCAACAGCACTATGACCTCAGTCCATGAATGAGAGGATGGGACTGGTGGCTCGCAGAAGGGAGAATATAGTGGAGTGATATTTCTTGAATACCAACTGGAAGGGGGAGAGAACTCCAGATGAGGTTTGGAGATCTTGAGAGTCTCGAATAGACAAGGGACTGATTACCTGTTGCTTGGCAAGTGAATGGAGAAAAAAATGGGCCAGAAATTTCCAGGCGACGTTGAATCATCCCCTTTGTGGAGGGGTAGTACTTTGTTAGTTTTCCAGTTTTTAGGTACTGTGCTAGCAGAGAAGAAGACAGCATTAAAAAAAATCTCTTTAATTTGGCGATCCCTGATTATTGAAACTGTTATGGTATTTTATTGGTTTTTATTTAATTGGGATAACTATTTGTGTTTTTATTGTACAGGCGCCTTGGTTTGGAAAGGCACCTTTTTTTATAAATAAAGATGAATTGAATTAAAAAAAAGAGATTGAGGAGATGTGCAAGTGGAATAGCTATAGCTGGAGCAGATACTGTATATAAAGTAGCTAAGAGTGAATACTGTCAGGGCAGAACTTGGTTAGGTCAAATAAATTCAGTGCCCAGAGAACTTCCTGAGGAGTAACTGGTGGAAAGAAGTAGCCTTTGGGTATGGGTGAAGGTAAGCAGCACAGGGAGGAGGGTGAGGGTGGCTGGGGAGATCACAGGTGATGAAAAACTTGTTAAAGTTTTCCACCACAAAGGAAGGAGCAGAGACTGGAGAACCATTAGTCTACAATTGGGGAGTATGCTTGAGGGTCTATGAGGGAGTGGATAACTTTTCAGGAGGAGGCAGGTGAGTTGGAGTTAGTGTGCAGATGTCTTTTAAAGTACTTGGATTTGGCAGGATGAATGGATTTAATGCAAGCATCCTGGAGGGTTTTTGTAGTGTTGTAAGTGGGATGGTGAGTGGAAGGATTTAAAGTGAGCCTATGCTCTATTCCTTAATTTGCACATGGAAAGGAGGTATATTATCCAGAAATAGTGATGTCATTTGACTGACTTTTTCAGAGGGGCCTGACTATCCCAGATCTGTGTGAGGATGGTGACGAAGTGGTCAAGACAAGAACTGGCATCAGTGGTGGATGACTGGTGACCAGTTAATCCCTGCTATGTCATGAAGGAGAGTGGTGGATTCTAGAGTTTGAAGCAATCAGACACAGATGTACTTGGGGGCTAAGTGTGGGAAGTGTACCTGTCTTATGCAGTGGTTGCTAAGGGCATCTGAAAGGATGCTAATAGCAATGGTGCAATTGGGTGCGATGCGAGAATCCAGTCAGTAAGGGAGTGTGGGTTGTAATGGGTGGATTCAAATAGCAGCTGCATGAGGTTAATGGACTTGATCTTGAGGATGGAAGGCAGTGAGAAGGGAAAGACAATCTAAGTTGAAATCACCCATCATGACACTCTCGCCATCTGACACGAGGGAGACTGTTGAGTATATACTTTTAATGAGGGAGTCTGGGGTGGCATAGAGAACACTGATGTTGATAAGGAGGCAGGAGGGCAGGGATAGGAGGGCAATGAGAAGTTCATGGGCACCAAGACAAGATTCATAAAAGGAGATGGAGTGGTAGATGTGAAGGTGACACCATGACCTTGCTTTCACAGTCCTAGCAAAATAGGGTGAAATTAGGGATTACAAGAGAGAAGTCAGGGATCTGGCAGACAGTCAGGTTCTCTTATATTACCAGATTGACATTACTTTGATCTGTGGCCTGATCCTGCTTCTAAGAAACAGTTTAACCCAGTTGGGGGTCTTGGATGCAGTTTAGATGTACACTGTTCTTTATTCAAGTGGCATACTTTGCTAGCTACAGACCTATCTCTAACCTTCCCTTTGTTGGGAAGGTGATTGAGAAAGTAGTTGTGCTGCAACTGGAGAACCATCTTACCATCCACAATGTCTATAATCCTCTCCAGACTGGTTTCTGGAAAAGGCATAGTATCGAGACTGCTCTGGTTCAGGTGCTCAGTGATCTCCTGTAGGTGAGAGATTAGAAGCACTGTTCCATCTTGGCGCTTCTAGATCTCTCTTCAGCATTTGATGCTGTGGACCATAGGGTGCTGCTTGAGTGCCTGAGAGTTATCGGGTTGCCTGGTTGGTCCAGTTCTCAGATCGTTTCAATCTTTCCTCACCGGCAGATCTCAGAGGGTGGTGTCAGGTTTTTTTTTTCCTCTGATGCATTCCCTTTGCCGTGCAGGGTTTCCCAGGGCTCAGTGCTGCCCCCCATGTTGTTTGCAGTGTACATGCTGCCCCCTGAAACCATTGTAAGATGATATGGGCTGAGGTTTCTCTGCTATGCTGATGATACACAACTCTATCTTTTGCACCCAACCAGGATAGTGCGATCTCAATGTTTAACAGCTGTCTAGCAGAAATTCATGACTGGATGGAATCTAGCTCACTAAAATTGAATTCTGGAAAGACTGAGGTGTTAGTGGTGGATCTGGGTCACTGGATAGAGAGGTCAGCAGTGAGTTTACCCTCTGGTCTATGGCTTGAAGGTGTACAGCTGTCTTCCTCTGGACAGGTATGTGACCTGGGGCTAGTTCTTAATGATGGGCTAACACTGCATTCACAGGTGTCAACAGTAGTCAAATCTTCCTTTTACCATTTTAGGAATATCACCAGAATCGGGCACCTTGTTCCGTCCAGTGATCTGCCTACACTGATCCATGCCTTTGTGACCTTGCACCTGGACTACTGCAACTGGGGCTTCCAGGGGTTGATATCCGCTGCTTGCAGCTGGTGCAGATCACTGCAGCATAGTTATTGACTGGGACTTGTTCAAGTCATACTCCTGTGCTGCATGAACTGCACTGGCTCCCTGTACAGTGGCGGATCACCTTCAGAGTCAGGTTTCTGACCTATAAAGTCCTGCACGGACTGGGTCTGAACTATCTGCAAGAGCTCCTGACTCCCTACAGCCCTGGCTGGCCTCTCCATTCAACTGACAAGGGTTGTTAAAGGTTTCCAGGGTGCGGTTGAAAACATGTGGGGTCCTGGCTTGTATGATCAGTGCCCCATCCCTGTGGAACACTACCTCATCAGATTAGAGAGTGCGGGACTGTGGAGAGCTTTAAAGCAGGCCTAAAAACGTAATTGTTCAAACAAGCATTCTGTATGTAATGTATGGTATCTTCGTTAATTTTAATCTGTTTAATCTAAATTATATTGTATTAATTCTAGACTGTTATTTTGTTTTATGATGTTTTTACTTATGTACAGTGCTTTGATTTCCAGAATTGCACTTAAGAAATAAAGCATTATTATTATAATTAATATATATATATTGCAATGTTGTCATTATCTCACAGAAGGGGAGCAAATGGTCTGGGACAAATGTCAGATGCCTTCTTCGCTGTACATTTTAACTAGCAGTAGGTGAGGCTGAAGTTAAAAGGACCCCCAAGGCACTGAAACAAGTGTAGGGACCTAGTTAGCATGCCACCAACTAAGGGTGTGAGACAAAGCAGAAATCATGGTAAGGAACCAAATCATAAAAGGTGACGGCAGAAAAGAACTTCATTGCCCATCTGGTCTGTCCCTTACTCCACTACCCCAACCTACTGTAACTTAAGGCACCCCCTACCCTTTAGCCCCATGTGTTTGTCCTAAGTGGTATTGAATCCCTCTACGGCCTCTGAGTTCTCCACCTCCTCCTAAATAATAATAATAAACTTTATTTATAAAGCACACTACTAGAAACCAAAGCACTGTACAACAATAAAATAGTAACAATATTAGAACAATAAATTAATAACAATCCATAAAATGCTGACAATACAGAGTATGAGTAGATTAAACAGAGCACTCACTAAATGCTTGTTACATAGATACATAGACAGTGTCAGCAGATAAGGGCCTATGGCCCACCCAGTCTGCCCATTTGAGCTTGTAAGTTCAGTTTGTTTTCCTAGAAGTCTGTTTCCCCTTACCCCTGACCTCTAGAATTCCTTTATGTCTATCCCAAGCATTCCTAAATCCCATGATTGTTTCAGCCCCCACCACTTCCTCTGGCAGGGTGTTCCACTTGTCCACTACCTGTTCTGTGAAGAAATTCTTTCTCATGTTTCCTCTGAATCGTCCTCCCTCCAACCTCATCCCATGCCCTCTAGTCCTTGAACATCTTTTTCGCTTAAAAATAGTGTTTTCCTGCACCTGTTCCTCCCTGTAAGATACTTGTATGTCTCTATCATATCCCCTCCCTCCTCTCCTCCAGGGAGTACATGTTCAGTTTCTTCTACCTGTCTTCTTAGGACTTGTGATGCAATCCATGCACCATCTTTGTTGCCTCCTCTGAACCTTCTACCCTGTCTATGTCCTTCACGTAGGTATGGTCTCCAGAACTGTACACTGTACTCCAGGTGGGGCCTCACTAGTGTCTTGTATAGCGGAATTATGACCTTCCTTTTCCTGCTGGTGATGCCCCTGCCTATACATTCCAGCATCCTATTTGCTTTACCTGCTGCCTTGTCACAGTTTCCTACCTCGAGTAACCCCTAAATTCCTTTCCTGCTTGGTGTGCTATATCCTCCCCCCAACTGATATATTGTGCCAGGGTTTTGGCCCCATATGCATTATCTTGCACTCTTTGCATTAAATTTCAACTGCCAAACCCCTGACCATTCTTCAAGTTTCTGCAGGTCACCCTCATTCTGTCTACACCCTCTGGTGTGTCTACTCTGTTAGAGAGCTTTGTGTCATCAGCGAACAGTGAAATTCTGCCTTCTAGATCCTCAGCAATGTCACTGATGAAGATGTTGAATAGGACGGTCCCAGCACTGATCCCTGTGGTACCCCACTGGTCACTCTTCCCTCTGTGGAGTGACAGCCATTTACCACCACCCTCTGTGTCCTGCCACCCAGCCAGTTACCTACCCACCACACTACTGTCCTGCCCACACCCATATTCCCCAGTTTGTGTGTGATACTTCTATGTGGTACAGTGTCAAAGGCCTTGCTGAAGTCCAGATAGGCCATGTCCACTGCCCTCCCCTGATCCACCTCCCTAGTCACCCAGTCAAAAATTCAACGAGGTTGGTCTGACATGACCTCCCCTGGTGAAACCATGCTGCCTTGGGTCCTGTAGTCCATGACAACCAGATGTTCTACAATCTCTCCTTCAGTAGTGCTTCCATGATCTTCCCCACTACTGAGGTGAGGCTGACTGGTCTGTAGTTCCCTTCTTCCTCTTTGTTCCCACTTTTGTTATAAGGGACTACATCTGCTGTCCTCAGTCTTTGGGTACCTCCCTGTTTCAGTGATCGGCTAAACAGGATAGCCAGAGGTTCAGCCACCACTCTCTTAGTTCTTTAAGGACCCTGGGTGCACCTCATCTGGCCCCATTGCTTTATCAACTCTTATTATTTCCAGTTCCTTCAGGACCCTTTCTCATGTAAGGGACTTGTGTCAATTTCTGCACCATTCTTCCCCTTGTACTCCCTTCAGACCCATTACCCCTCTTCCTCAGTAAAGACTGAGCAGAAATACCTGTTCAATATGTCAGCTTTACTGTTGTCATCCTCCACGCGGCTCCCTCATCCCCCTTCAGTCTCACTATCCCTCCCTTTGCCTTTCTTTTTTTCACTATGTACCTGTAAAGGTTTTGTCCTTGCCCACTGATTTTGCAATGTGTTCTTCTGTCTGAGCTTTGGCTTTCCTTACTGACCTCCCTGCCTCCCTTTGCTTCTCCTGGTACTTCTCCCTGTCCCCTTCTGCCTGTGTCTTTTTGTATAGCCTGAATGCAATCTTTTTGACTTTCACTTTCTTTGATACCTCTTTGGAAAACCATAATGGTCTCCTCTTCCTTTTCCTCTTGCTAACCTGCTTAATGCATAGATACATAGATACATAGACAGTGTCGGCAGATAAGGGCCTATGGCCCACCCAGTCTGCCCATTTAAGTTTGTAAGTTCAGTTTATGTTTTCCAGGAAGTCTGTTGCCCCTTACCCCTGATCTCCACAATTCCTTTATGTCTATCCCATGCATTCTTAAATCCCGTGATTGTTTCAGCCCCCACCACTTCCTCTGGCAGGGTGTTCCACTTGTCTACCGCCCGTTCTGTGAAGACATTCTTCCTCACGTTTTCTCTGAATCATCCTCCCTCCAACTTCATCCCATGCCCTCTAGTCCTGGAACATCTTTTTTGCTTAAAAATAGTGCATTCCTGCACCCTGTTCCTCCCTGTAAGATACTTGTATGTCTCTATCATATCCCCTCTCTCCTTCCTCTCCTCCAGGGAGTACATGTTCAGTGCCTTCAACCTGTCCTCATAGGAGTTGTGATGCAATCCATGCACCATCTTTGTTGCCCTCCTCTGAACCTTCTCTACCCTGTCTATGTCCTTATGTAGGCATAATTCTGTTGTTCTTGTAATCCCCATTTTAAATACTGCCCACTGTTCCTCAACCCCTGATTCCTGTCCCATGCCCCTTAATGCCTCTTTCAAGTATCTCCCCATTTTTCCAAAGTCTGCCCCCCTAAAATCCAGGATACGTGTTTTTGTGTGGTTTGGTTCTGCTCTTTCTGTGATTTCAAACCACAATGACTGGTGGTCACTGTTGCCCAGGTGTCCCCCACTGTTACCCCATCCACACTGTCCCTGTTTGTGAGCACAAGGTCCAGTATTGCCTTCTGCCGAGTTGGTTCCATGACCAGTTGCTTGAGAAGGGCACCTGAAAGGAGTCCAGGATAAATCTGCTCCTAGTTGATGCTGCTGCTAGGATGCTCCAGTCCCACGTCTGGAGACATGATCTCCAACCAGTATTACCTCACCTTGTCTGCCATCCTTTGGATGGCTAGCATCAACTCCCTTCATCTGTTTCTTCCTCCTGGGCTGGTGGTCTATAGACCACACCTGTCGGATGGCTGGCCCCATTTTCCTTTCCAACTTAACCCACACTATCTCTCCCCATTTTTTCCTCCTGGATTTCTGTGGCCCTTATGTCATTTTTCACATACAGTGCCACTCCTCCTCCCTTCCTGCCTGTTCTCTCTCTTCTGAATATGTTGTAGCCAGGTATGGCCATCTCTCAGTCATGGTTATCATTATACCAGGTTTCAGTGATGGCCACAATGTCCGAGGTCTGACTGTACCATGACAGCCTCCAGATCTTCCATCTTGTTGCTAAGGCTCCTGGCATTTGCACATGGCTTTCCATGATTTGTACCTCCAGACTGCTTCACTGTTCTACTCCAGCCCTTCCTTGGTTGTCATTTATCCCTGGTTCTCCTTGCCGTCTGCCTTCTGCTGAATTTTTCCCCTTTCTGCTTACCACATCTTGGGCACTAATCTCCATCTTTTGCACACTGCTTGCAGGAGATAGCCACTCTCTGGTTCACTGGTTTCACTGCTGGCTGTGGGGGTGAGCAAGCAGGTACCCTCCTTGCTCTCCTGCCACCCCTTTGTTAGTTTTAAATGCTTGTCAATGTAGCATTTAAAAGTTATCATTGAGTGCTTGGATTCCCCTCAGGATGGATGTAGGCCGTCAGGCTTGAACAAACCTCCATCCTCCAGGTGGGTCCCCATCACCAATGAATCCAAACCTTTCCTCAGCACCAGTTCTTCAACCATGAGTTAAAGTTCCTGGTGCATGCACTCTATGCTCTCTCCTTGCCTCTCACAGGTAGTACTTCTGAGAAAGTGACAGAAGTAGCTACTTGTGAGACCCCTCCCAGTTTCCTAAACTCTTCCTGAACTTCCTTTGGCTCCCCATTTGCCAGGTCATTAGTACCTAGGTGGATAATGACATCCAGCTCACCCTCCCAACTTGCCTTCCAGTAATCCCCAGGATCTTCTTTCATCCCTCCATGCCGTGGCACCTGGTAGGCACCTCACCTCCCTGTCCTCCCCTCCTATGTTCTAGCTGGATCCCTCTTACAATGGAGTCCCCCACCAGTATCCGCTTCCTCCTCCTCTGGGGTCCACTGCTTTCCCCGCTGAGGTCACCTCCTTGGCTAACCTCCACATCCTTTCCTTCCACTTCTCTGGGTACCTCTGTTTGGTTGTCCTCATTTGCCAGTGTGGCATATGAGTTCTTGAGTGGAATAAGATCCGGGATGTGCCTCTGCCTGACTGCTCTAAACCTCTCTGAGCCCACTGTCATCCAAGTGCTCCTCATCCTCGGCATCCTTTGAGGCAGCTGCATTGGACTGGGTGGTCCCTGGATAGGGGTGATGGTACTCCTGACCCAGTTTACTTCCGCTCTGAGTCTGGCTACCTCATCCCACAGTCCAGAGTGATGCATGCAGATAGAACAGCACCTCAGTGTCCAGAAGGTCTGCCTGAATATGGCTGCCCCACAGCAACTGCATTGCACCACTCCCCACATTATACTGCAATTCCACTGCTTGTCTGCTATTGAAGCTCTCCTAGTTCTCTCTTTATTAATTTACTGTACTAAAAATCCTGTCACTGATCCTCAGATAATTTTTTTTTAAGGAAAAATAAACCAATAAATAAATAAATGAGTCAAAACACTGGTCGTGCTGAGGGTGGGCTCCTTCCCCTATGCCCCTCCTACTTCACACCCCTTACTATACCCTGTGTTTAGCTCCTGTCAATCAGATTTATCAGGGCATATAATTAGAGTTGGGGAAGGGGAGGGTGAAAATTGCAGCAATTAAAGACAGCACAGAATTACACCACCACTATGTTTTAAATTTTCAACAGCCCAAAAACAATTATAAGTAAAGACAACAAAGAAAGTAAAGTGTCACTACAAGCCCACAATCTAAGTTTAAAATAAAAATAGCAATTACCAGTTACTCTAAAGCACTGAATTGAATATGTTTCCTTCCTTCCCCTTCTGGCTTCTTCTGAGAAAATAAACCTCTGCTTGCTACTTTAACTCTACCTAAGCCCCACCTCCAGTTATCACGTAGCTGAGGTCAGAGGCCAGACAATTAACACCCTTCACCCAACTACAGGGCAGTCAAACAAGCCAAGATAACATTTGCAGCAATTAAAGACAGCACAGAATTACACCACCACTATGTTTTAAATTTTCAACAGCCCAAAAACAATTATAAGTAAAGACAACAAAAAAGTATAGTGTCACTACAAGTCCACAATCTAAGTTTAAAAGAAAAATAGCAATTACCAGTTACTCTAAAGCACTGAATTGAATATGTTGTTCGAGCAAGTGAGTTTTTAAAGCTGCCTTAAAGCTCTTCATGGTCCTCCACTCTTGAATCTGATGAAGCAGAGAGTTCCATAGGGACAGGGCACTGAACATAAAAGCATGGGCCCCAGATGTTTTCAACTGCACCCTGGGAACCTCTAACAACCCTTGTCAATTGAATGGAGAGGCTGGTCAGGTATGTAGGGAGTCAGGAGCTATTGCAGATAGCTTGGACCCAGTCCTTGCAGGGCTTTATAGGTCAGAAGCCCGACCTTGAAGGTGATCCACCACTGTACAGGCAACCAGAGCAGTTAGCACAGCACAGGGGTGACATGACTCGAATGAGAAGTCCCTGTCAGCAACAATGCTGCAGCATTCTGCACCAGCTGGACGCAATGGATGTCAATCCCAGAAAGCTGCAGGTAGAGGAGTTACAGTAGTCTAGGTGCAAAGTCACAAGGTGTGGATCAATGTTGGAAGGTCACTGGATGGAAAAAGTTGCTTAATCCTAGCGATGTTCCTAAGATGGTAAAGGAAGTCTGGACAACTGCCAACACCTGTGAATGCAGTGTCAGCACATTGTCAAGAACCACACCCAGGGCATGCATCTGTTCAAAGGAAGGCAGCTGGGTGCCTCTGAACCAAAGTCCAGAAGGTAACCATGCTACCGACCTTCTATCTAGTGATAATGGATCCACCACCAACACCTCAGTCTTCTCAGAATTCAACTTTAGTCAGCTAGATTTCAGCCAGTCATGGATTTCTGCCAGTCAGCTGGGAATCGATTTTTCCATTGCAGCCATGAGGGATAATGAAGAGCGAAGTCTAGAAAACTTGAGAATGAGTTTTGGGTGAACCGAAGAATTAGGATCCAGTCTAAAATGCAGAGCGCTAAGGAGGGAACCTGAGCTTCCAAGCAGTAAGGAAGATCTGGTGTCATGGGGCAGAGCCGAGAATTTTAACACCCAGGTGGGTGGGAGGAGCCAGCTTGAAGACCTTCCCGCAAGATTTAAAGCAGCAAGGAACCTGCCAGACAGTGTAGATGAACAACATATCCATGTCCCTAGAAAAGATATTTACCATTTATTTATAAAAAAGTACAGCATACATCCATCACTTGAAGCTGTAAATGGTAAATACCGCTGGAGGCTGTACACACCAAATAGACTAAAATTTTCACCCAGCTAGTTAATATCTTTTATCCATTTACATGTGCTGCTGATTTGTGGGTGTTCAGTGTATCTTTTGTTTTGGACTCAGCAATATGTAGAGAACTACTGAGATCTAGTGAAGCACATTGTGAAGTATCCATTACATCCATGGATGTAACGGATACTTTACTTTCTGCTTCTCTCATCCACTTCTTCTAAATAATTGCTACGCTAGCAGGAAACACTTTGTTGTTTTTGCTCTATCTCTAATTTCAAGCCAAGGGTTAAAATGGTGTAACACGATCACCCTTGGCAGTCTTAATTTTACACACACTATCTCTTTATCCCTAAGAACTAATCCTCTGTCTCAGCATACCACTAGCTTTTCTACCCAAGTCAATTAGTAACACTATGGCGAAGTATAGTCTGCTATGGGCACTCCTGTCATTTGTCCTTTTACTCAGCCTGGATACTACCACATGGGCTCTCCCATGTAACCAAATGGCAAAAAACTCCTCAGAGGCTCACCACAACTATAGTTTCTCCAACTTGATTGCAGAGACTAAGCCTGATCTTCAACCTAACCATATCCTCCTTGTTAGAGGCAGCATCTATTATCCTCTACATGCTAGGAGGAAGCTGGCATGGAGATGTGCTTTCACCCTAACCTACCACTGTGCAAGGCTTTGGTTCCTAGCCATGATTATTATTCTGTTATCTGGGAATGTCAAACTAAATCCAGGTCCGCCTACCTGTTTCTTTTCCCCAAATGAGTTATCTGGCATATCCAAGAAAGGATTATTAATTGCCCATGTCAATATCAGAAGTCTTTCTTGTCTTGCCATGCAGAACATGAGGCCTGGGTGAAACTCTATAATCCTGATGTACTCTGTCTCATAGAAACTTGGCTAAAACCCACTATAACCATTTACGTGTGCTCCTTGCCTAACTATTCCCTGTTCCAGTGGGATAGATACTCATCCAAGTGTGGAGGTGGAGTTACTATATTCTTCATAAAACACCTCAACATCTCATTGTCCCAACATCTGCCTCACCCACAGTGTGCAAATTCATACAGGCAACTATTGTTTTGGGGAAAAAGCTTCATATTATTTGTGCCTATAATCCCCTGTTGGGGAATAGTAGGTCTTCAAGAACTCCTTGACATCACCTCCCATAATGAGGCTGTCATCCTAGGTGATCTTAACCTCAGTTGGTTAGGATCAGCTCAAATATCCTTGCAATCACTCATGCTTAGTTGTAATTTTCACCAGTTGATCTCTGAAGCAACTAGAGCCATGTCAGTAAGTTTGACCTCAGTGGTAGGGAAAATGATGGAATCACTTCTGAAAGAAAGAATTGTTGAGTACCTAGAGGCCAGTGGGGCACAGGATCCAAAGCAGCATGGATTTACAGCAGGAAGGTCATGTCAGACAAATCTAATTGATTTCTGTGACTGGGTGACCAAAGTAATAGACCAGGGAGGGGCTGTGGATATGGCCTACCTAGATTTTTAGCAAGGCATTTGACACAGCCCCACACAAAAGATTAATAATCAAGTAAGCCAGCTTGGGAGTGGGTCCCAGGGTGGTAGTCTGGGTAGCAAACTGGCTGCACAACAGGACACAGAAGGTAATAATGAAAGGAACACATTCTCAAGAAAGGGGGGGGTTACTAGTGGAGTACCTCAGGGCTCAGTACTGGGTCCAGTCCTCTTTAACATCTTTATAGGTGACATTGCAGAGGGTCTGGAGGGAAAGGTATGTCTCTTTGCAGATGACACAAAGATCTATAACAGAGTTGATACATAAGAGGGGATAGAAAAGATGAGAAGGGACTTGGCAAGGTTGGAGGAATGGTCAGACATACTGAATGACAACTTAGATTCAATGCAAAGTAATGCACCTGGGAAACAAAAACCCAGGAGAATACAAAATAGCAGGGGAGGTACTAACAGCAACAAAAATGGAAAGGGACCTGGGGGGTAGTCATATCAGATGACCGAAAGGTGGGTAAGCAATGTGAAAAGTCAGTAAGGAGAGCCAGGGGGACACTGGGATGCATAGGAAGGGGGCATCACAAGTAGAAAAAGGGAAGTGGTTATCCCTGTATACAGACAGTTGGAGAGACCCCATCTGGAGTACTGTGTGCAGTTTTGGAGACCTCATCTATGCAAGGACATAGACAGGATGGAAGCAGTCGAGAGACAGCAACAAAATGGGCAGGGTCTGCAACAGAAGCCATATGAAGAGAGAGACTGAGAGAGCTTAATATGTATACTCTTGATGAAGGAAGGACGGAGGACATGAAAAAACTTTCAAGTACCTCAGGAATCAACAAAGTCCAGGAGGGTAGCATCTTTCAGAAAAGAGATATGTAAGAACAAGGGGGCACAATTTAAAGATAGAGGGGGACGGCTCAGGGGTAATGTGAGGAAAATTTTTTTCACAGAGAGAGTGGTGGATACATGGAACAGCCTTCCTGAGGAGGTCGTTGGGTCTAAAACAGTGGGGGAATTCAAACTTGCATGGGACTGACACAAGGCAATTATAGTGGGGGGTTGCAGGAAGTAGGCTGTTGGTTAACTAGAATCTGCAGCTTATCCAGTAGGTAGGGAAATGGGCAGACTGGGTGGGCCAAGTGGACCTTATCTGCCATCAAAGTCTATGTTTCTATGTCATCCCATCAAATGGGTACACTCCTAGACTGGGTGATGGTTAACAGTATGCAACATGTATCAAAAGCAGGAATCCTTGCTAATGCACTAACAGACCACTCACCCACTTTTTGTGTCCTATCTATGGTTGCGCTTCCATCTCCTCCATCAAGACTAATCCGCATTTACAAATCTAGCTCATACTGACCAGGATGCATTTCTCTATGATGTCTCCAATACTGACTGGGCAGGTATCCATCAAACAAAGGATGCGGAGGTTGCTCTACAGATATTCATAAATTAATTTCTTACCATTCAATGTAAACATGCCCCCAAGACTACTAGGAGGGTCAGAGGAAAACAGACAAGGTGGCTGCATAAAGACCTCCTTGCTAATCTGTGCCAGAGGGACAAACTGGCCTACAATCAGATCTTATTGTCTATCATGAACTAAGGAACAGATGTAAGAGACAAGTTAGAGCTGCTAAAAACAAATACTGCAAGGACCTTCTACAAAGCTCAGCCTGTGACCCGAGGAAATTCTGGGCCCATGTCAAAACATTTCTGCGTACCTCACAGTCGGTCACTCCTGATGAAATGATCATAAATGGGGCACATTGTAACGACCCTAGGACCATCTCAAACAGTTTTAACAATCTTTTCTATGATCTGTCACACTATACCTTAGCTTTACAACCTAGTGGATTGCACTCTAATCTACCTACCATGCTACCATCAGACAACCATACTGCCCTATTGTGTGATGCTCCTCCAGTGCCACCATTCTATTTCAAGGCTATATCAAGAGCAGAAGTTCTGAAATTACTGAGATCCATATCTGCCAATACCAGCTCTGGTTCTGACTCATTGAAACCTCATCTTCTTAAGCTGGCTGCTCGACTCATTGCCTCTCTGATTGCCAGAATCTACACTTTATCCCTTATCCATAGCACCATGCCGGATCTATGGACATCTGCAAGAGTAACGTCTGTCTTTAAAAACGGTGACCCAAAGGACATGGCCAATTACAGACCTATAGCAATTCTCTCTGTCCTAAGCAAGATCCTAGAGAAAATAGTTGCATCACAGACCACTGACTACCTTACACGCTACAATCTCCTCTCAGACACCCAGCATGGTTTCAGAAAAGGTCATAGCACCACCACCTCGACTCTTCTTCAACTAACTACTGATGTTCTGTCCAACATGGATTCTAGAAAACTCACAGGTGCCATCATGGATGGATGAGGTCTTAGAAATGTTAAACGGAAACATATACCTGACCACCACAGATCTGACAAAGGGCCAGTGGTAGTTATCCTTGAAACCAGAGAGAGGTTGGCTGTCATCACTCCATTTGGCTTATTTGAGTTTGAGTAATGCTGGCTTCAAGTCTTACTAGCTAAGGCCAGCTGTACCAATTCTCCATCCTGTGCCCAAAGTGTGACCCCTCTGGCATCCTTATTTGGTATTTCTCTGCCTTGTCTGTCAGCCCTGCAGCATCAGTGGAACACCTTGGTCACATGCTTGATGTGATCCTCCCATGTCTGACTATAGATGGCGATAATATCCACATATGCAATCCTTAAGATGGCATAGAAAGGGGGGATCCTGTTGATGGGGAACTTGAATATGTCAAGTGTTAACTGGAGCACCTTTGCTGCAGTCACATCAAAGAGCAGGACCATTCTCGATGCCCTACATGGGCATGCCTCAGATAGCTAGTGTTGGAACCAGCTTGGGAGGGAGCAATCTTAGACTTCATACTCTCAAATGAGGACAGTGAGAGGATTTCAGATCTAGAAGTGGGTAGCCATCTGGGAACAAATGACCACCAAACAGTATGGTTCACGATAAACTCAGCTGCAGAGTCAAGCCATACAAAAGTGAGAGTACTGGACTTAAGGAGGGCTGACTTTGGCAAAGTGGGAGATTGCCTTAGAAAAGCACTAGCAAACAGGCAAGAAGCAGGGGTGGAGCAACAATGGGGAAACATCAAAACTACCATCACAGAGGCAACAAGCCTTTGTGTGAAGCAAATAAACAAAAGTTCTCAAAAGAGGTGGCGGGGAAGGTTAGGGCGAAAAAGATAGCAGTTAAGAAGCATAAGGAAACACAGAAGGAGCAGGACAGAGAACTGTACCAGTTAAAGTAGAAGGAAGTGGGGAAAGCAGTAAGAATAGCAAAGGCCCAAACTGAGGAAGAGATAGCTAACTCAGTTAAGAAGGGGGATAAAACATGTTATAGGTACATTAGGGAGTGAAAAAAGACAAAGGGAGGGAGGGATATGGAGGCTGAATAAAGAGAAGGTGGGTGGGCAGAGAGGGACAGTGAAAAAGCAGGGATACTGAATGAATACTTCTGCTCAGTATTCACAAAGGAAGAGGAGGAGGTAACTAATCCAGTCAATAGAAGCACTATGGATAGAGGGGTCAATATCAGTCCTTTTCACAGAAGAAAGGGCTCTGAAAGAACTCCTAAAACTGAAGGTGGACAAAGCAATGGGGCCTGAAGGGATTCACCCCAGAATTCTAAAAGAACCAAGGGGAGAACTAGTAACACCATTGGCTGCCCATTTTAACACATCATGGGAAGATGGTGTGGCACCTGAGGACTGGAGGAGGGTGGATGTGATTCCCCTTCACAGTAGAGGGAGCAAGACAGAGGCAGGAAGCTACAGACCTGTAAGTTTGGCCTCAGTAGTAGGGAAAATGATGGAATCACTTCTGAAGGAAAGAACTGTTGAGGCCAGAGAGGCACAGGACCCAAGGCAGCATGGATTCACAGTGGGAAGATCATGTCAGATGAATCTAATCAATTTCTTTCACTGGGTGACCAAGTAGTAGACCAGAGAGGGGCTGTGGATATGGCCTACCTAGACTTCAGCAAGGCATTTGACACAGTCCCACACAAAAGATTAATAAAAAATTAGCCAGCATGATGAGTGGGTCCCAGGCACAACCTGGGTAAAACATTGGCTGGAAAACAGGAACACAGAGCAATAGTAAACAGAGTTCATAGTGAAGAAAGGGGAGGTACTAGTCTGATACCGTAGGGTTCAGTACTGGGTCTGGCCTTTTAACATCTTAATAAGTGACATTTGAAAAGGACTGGAAGGAAAAGTATATTTCTTTGCAGATGACACAAAGATTTGCAACAGGGTTGATATACAATGTGGGGTAGAGAGGATGAAAGAGGACTTGGCAAGGTTGGAGGAATGATCAAATATATGGCAACTCAGATTCAATGCAAAGAAGTGCAAAGTAATGCACCTGGGAAACAAAAACACAGGGGAAGTGTACACAATGGGGGTGAGATACTGACAAAAACAAAAATGGAAAGGGACCTGGGGTAGTTATATCAGATGACCTAAACCTAAAGATGGGCAAGCAATGTGAGAAGGCAGTAGGGAGGGCTGGGGGGGGATACTGTGATGCATAGGGAGAGGCATCACCAGCAGAAAACAGGAAGTTGCTATTCCTATCTATAGATAGTTGGTGAGACCCCATCTGGAGTACTGTGTGCAGTTCTGGAGACCCCATCTCCGTAAAGATATATAAGATGGAGGTTGCCAGAGGAGGGCAACCAAAATGATGCAAGGTCTTCACCAGAAGATATACAAACAGAGACTAAAGGAGCTTAATATGTATATCCTCGAGGAAAGGAGGGAGATAGGGGGACATATTAGAAACTTTTAAGTACCTCAAGGGAATCAACAAAGTCCAAGAGGGTAGCATCTTACAGAAAAAGAGATGTGCAAGAACAAAGGGGCACAATTTGAATATACAGAGGGTACAGCTCAGAGGTAATGTGAGGAAATATTTTTTTCATGAAGACAGTTGTGGATGCATGAAATAGCCTTCCTGAGGAGGTCGTGGAGTCAAAAACAGTGGTGGAATTCAAGAATGCATGTGATAGACATAAGGTAATTGTAGTGGGGGGGTAGGAGGAAGTAGGCTTTGGTTAACTAGGATATGCAGCTTATCTATTAGCTAGAGAAATGGGCAGACTAGGTGGGCCAAATGGTCCTTATCTGCCATCAAATTCTATGTTTCTATGTCCGGAGTCCAGAGATGAATCTACAACAAGTAGATTTATATTGCCTGCCACGCAGAGGCAGGCTGCTGTAATGCAGGCAGCTGTACTGCAGCCTGCCCAACTTGGCAGTCCAATGTACCCACTTCTCCACCTGTATCTTTGGAAAAATGCAGCTCCCTGCGGTGATAAGTGATGAAAACAGCCCCCCTCCATCTGCACCTTCATTACAATGCTGCTTTCTGTGGTGATAAAGTGAAATGAACAGAACCCCCCCACTCCAAGCTGAATGCACCAGCGCCAGCAGTTCAAATCACCCCGTAGCTCAGTAGACCACCCACCCCTTCCCACTCAGGCAGCCCCCTATCCACCCTGATCCCCCATCCCAGCAAATTCCCACCATCGGTGGGCAGCTCAACCCACCCATATACTACCACGGTTGCCTGCTGACAGAGCTGTGAATGACAGCTACTGTACATCCTGCAGCCCACTGGTGGACCCTATCGACTAATGGGCTTGCAGGGTGTAATGTATACTGTTATTCACAAAGTTTCTCACATTGTTCCTGACCCATCCCCCCCTGTCTTCAAAGTGTGCCTTGTTTTTCTACATCTGTTCTGAAAGATGCTCAGGTACAAGAGTGCCTGACTGTGGAGAGCTTTAAAGAGCCCCTGAAGGCTTTAGAAAAACGTTGAGAAAATTTAAATTTCTATTCATCTCCATCCAATTTCTTTATTACTTCATATGTTTTCAGTAATTCTTCCCCATTTTCTTTATTACTGAAAACAGTTGCATGAAAACAGTATTCCAGTCCCCTAGACTATATCTACTTTGGCTGACTCTCTACACATGACAACAACATATTTTGATTTCAGGTGTAGGCAGGCAGCCATACAAACATAGAATTTGATGGCAGATAAGAACCGCTTGGCCCACCCAGTCTGCCCATTTCCCTACCTACTGGATAAGCTGCAGATCCTAGTTAACCAGCAGCCTACTTCTTCCTACCCCCACCCCCCAGAATTGCCTTATGACTATCCCATGCATGCTTGAATTCCACCACTGATTTTGACTCCACAACCTCCTCCGGAAGGCCATTCCATGCATCCACAACCCTCTCTGTGAAAAAATACTTCCTTTAGCCAGTGCTAAAAATGGCAGAGATAATTTATTCATGCAAATACTCCTAGTAATATGGAAATAAGGGTGAGAATTACAGAATATTATACAATAGCAAGAAAGAATCCTGGCTCCTGATTGGTCAGTTGGCCATCACAACAGGGATGTTATCCTGGCATAACATCCCTGCTGATCAACTAGAGGATGATAGGCTAGAGCATTGTTTGCATCTTTTCTTAAAAAAAATATTTTTAATCACTAAACAAAATTCTTTAAAATTATTTTTTTCTGTATAAAACAACGAACCATTGTATAATAGGAATAATGTCATCCAGGGTGGGTGTTATGCTGGGATAACATCGCTTCTTGGGTGTTGGATGCCCTTGGCCGGTGGCCTCGGGCCCAACCACCCGAGGTGGGATGTTATCACAGCAAAACACCCACCCTGTCAGGAATTATTCCTTTAATATACAAAATATAAGCTGAGTTTATGCCTGAATATTACATTTTTTTTAAAAGTTGTCTCAAGTGTGTCAGGAACTCTTTAAGTCTTCTTTGAAATCACATTTATTTGACTTTGCTTTTGACTGTTTTGTGTGTAATGTTATTTAGTAGTGATTATTTTTACTGTTTTATTGTTTTAATTGTAAAGGTGCTATGATCTTTTGGAATAGCACCTGTTTTATAAATGAAATTAATTGAACTGAATTACCCTCTTGGACTTTGTTGATTCCCTTGAGGTACTCAAATGTTTCTATTATACCCCCTCATCTCTCCTCTAAAGTATAGATATTGAGTGAGAAGTAAGGTTTTCTCATTTAACTAGCACCCCACCAACTGCTACCTGCATATTGGCAGGACACACACACCTTAATTATGCCAATTTTAAGCCGATGCACCCTATAAAGGTAAGCCATTTTTCACAGTCTTCTGTGTACACGTGCTCCCTCACAATTTACTTGTTTCCAATCACAACCACATGACAAAAACATACGCTTGTTCTGTGATAAAGGATTAGGTAAAAACAATGCTTTACACAGAGTTTCTTCAGACTGAGCTGGGAGTGAATTTCAACATGCAGTGGAACATAATGAAAATGAAACATTTACTGTAAAACTCAGAGCTGCCATTAGCCCTATAGATACTTAGCCATTGATATCCAGCACTATTTACTGTAAAACACAGGGCTGCCGTTAGCACTACAGATACCCGTGCCATTGATGTCCAGCTCTATTTACTGTAAAACTCAGGGCTGCCGTTAGCCCTACAGATACCCGTGCCATTGATGTCCAGCACTATTTTCTGTAAAACTCAGGGCTGCCATTAGCCCTACAGGTACCGGTGCCATTGATGTCCGGCACTATCTACTGTAAAACTCAGGGCTGCCATTAGCCCTACAGGTACCGTGCCATTGATGTCCGGCACTATCTAGAGTAAAACTCAGGGCTGCCTTTAGCGCTACAGGTACCGGTGCCATTGATGTCCAGCACTATCTAGAGTAAAACTCAGGGCAGCCATTAGCGCTACAGGTACCGGTGCCATTGATGTCCAGCACTATCTAGAGTAAAACTCAGGGCAGCCATTAGCGCTACAGGTACGGTGCCATTGATGTCCAGCACTATCTAGAAGTAAACTCAGGGCTGCCATTAGCGCTACAGGTACCGGTGCCATTGATGTCCAGCACTATCTAGAGTAAAACTCAGGGCTGCCATTAGCCCTACAGGTACCGGTGCCATTGATGTCCAGCACTATCTAGAGTAAAACTCAGGGCTGCCATTAGCCCTACAGGTACCGGCGCCATTGATGTCCAGCACTATGTACTGTAAAACTCAGGGCTGCCATTAGCCTACAGATACCGGCGCCATTGATGTCCAGCACTATGTACTGTAAAACTCAGGGCTGCCATTAGCCCTACAGATACCGGCGCCATTGATGTCCAGCACTAGTTACTGTAAAACTCAGGGCTGCCATTAGCCCACCAGATACCGGCGCCACTGATGTCCAGCACTAGTTACTGTAAAACTCAGGGCTGCCATTAGCCCACCAGATACCGGCGCCACTGATGTCCAGCACTAGTTACTGTAAAACTCAGGGCTGCCATTAGCCCTGCAGATACCGGCGCCACTGATGTCCAGCACTAGTTACTGTAAAACTCAGGGCTGCCATTATCCCTGCAGATACCGGCGCCACTGATGTCCAGCACTAGTTACTGTAACACTCAGGGCTGCCATTAGCCCTGCAGATACCGGCGCCACTGATGTCCAGCACTATTTACTGTAACACTCAGGGCTGCCATTAGCCCTGCAGATACCGGCGCCACTGATGTCCAGCACTATTTACAGTAACACTCAGGGCTGCCATTAGCCCTGCAGATACCGGCGCCACTGATGTCCAGCACTATTTACTGTAACACTCAGGGCTGCCATTAGCCCTGCAGATACCGGCGCCACTGATGTCCAGCACTATTTACTGTAACACTCAGGGCTGCCATTAGCCCTACAGATACCCGCGCCACTGATGTCCAGCACTATTTACTGTAACACTCAGGGCTGCCATTAGCCCTACAGATACGCGTGCCACTGATGTCCAGCACTATTTGCTGTAAAACTCAGGGCTGCCATTAGCCCTACAGATACCCGTGCCACTGATGTCCAGAACAATTTGCTGTAAAACTCAGGGCCGCCATTAGCCCAACAGATACCCGTGCCATTGATGTCCAGCACTATTTCTGTAAAACTCGGAACTGCCACTAGCCCTACGACACCCGTGCTGATGTCCAGCACTATTTACTGTAACACTCAGTGCAGCGATTAGCCCTAAAGAAACCCGTGCCATTGATGACAAGCACTGTTACTGCTTAAAACTCAGAGGCTGCTATTACCCTACAGATACCTGGGCCATTGATGTCCAGCACTATCTACTGTAAAACTCAGGGCTGCCATTAGCCCTACAGATACCCGTGCCCTTGATGACAAGCACTACTTACTAAAAAACTCAGGGCTGCAATTAGCCCTACAGAAACCCGTGCCATTGATGACAAGCACTATTTACTGTAAAACTCAAGGATGCAATGAGCCCTACAGATACCTGCGCCATTGATGTCCAGCACTATCTACCATAAAACTCAGGGCTGCCATTAGCCCAACGAATACCCATGCCTGTGCATTCGCTGTTTACTGTAAAACTCCAGGGGCTGACATTAGCCCTACAGATACCCGTGCATTGATGTCAGCACTATTTACGAAAAGTAAACTCCAGGGCTGTCATTAGCCTAAAGATACCCATGCCATTGATGCCCAGCACTATTTACTGCAAAACTCAGGGCTGTCGTAGCCTAAAGATACCTGAACCATTGATGCCGCACTGTTACTGTAAAACTCAGGGCTGCCATTAGCCCTACAGATACCCGTGACCATTGATGTCCAGCACTAGTTACCAGAAAACTCAGGTCTGACAGTTGGCCTACAGATACCCGTGCCATTGATGTCAGCACTGTTTCTGTAAAACTCAGGGCTGCCATTAGCCCTACGAATACCCGTGCCATTGATGTCCCGGCACTGTTGCTGTAAAACTCAGAACTCCCATTAGCCCTACAGATACGCCGTGCCATTGATGTCTCAGCACTGTTGCTGTAAAACTCAGGGCTGCCATTAGCCCTACAGATATCCATGCTGTTGATGTCCAGCACTATTGCACCATGCAAAACTCAGGGCAGCCATTAGCCCTACAGATACCCGTTCTGTATGATATCCAGAACTATTTGCACCCAGCAAATTCAGGGCTGCCATTAGCCTGAATGCGCATGTAGTGATATCCAGCACTATTTACTGTAAAGCGAGGGATGCCATTAGCCCTACAGATACCCGTGCCATAGTTGTCCAGCACTATTTACTGTAAAACTCAGGGCTGCCATTAGCCCTGCAGATATCAGTGCTATTGATGTCCAGCACTATTTACTGTAAAACTCAGGGATGCCATTAGCCCTACAGATACCTGTGCCATTGATGTCCAGCAATATTTACTGTAAAACTCAGGGCTACCATTAGCCCTACAGAAACCCGTGCCACTGATGACAAGCACTATTGACTGAAAAACTCAGGGCTGCCGTTAGCCCTACTGATACCCGTGCCATTGATGTCCGGCACTATTTACTGTAAAACTCAGGGCTCACATTAGCCCTACAGAAACCCGTGCATTGATGTCTAGCTATATTTACTGTAAAATTCAGGGCTGCCATTAGCCCTACAGATACCCGTGCCATTGATGTCCAGCACTATTTACAGTAAAACTCAGGGCTATCATTAGCCCTACAGATACCCGTGCATTGATGTCCAGCACTATTTACTGTAAAACTCAGGGCTGTCATTAGCCCTAAAGATACCTGTGCCATTGATACCCAGCACTATTTACTGTAAAACTCGGGACTGCCATTAGCCCTGAATACCCGTACCATGTCAGCACTATTTACTGTAAAACTCAGGGCTGCCGTAGCCCTACGAATGCAGGCCATTGAAGTCCAGCTCTGTTACTGCAAAACTCAGGGCTGCCATTAGCCCTACAGATTCCCGATGCCACTGATGTCAGCACTGTTAGTATAAAACTAAGAGCTGCCATTAGCCCTACAGATACAGCGTGCCATTGATGTCCACTATTTACTATAAAACTAAGGGCTGCCATTAGCCCTACAGATACCACGTGCCATTGATGTCCAGCACTATTTGGTGCAAAACTCTGAGCTACCATTAGCCCTGAGTACCCATACAAGTGATGTCAAAACTATTTAGTGTAAAACTCTGGGCTGCCATTAGCCCTACAGGTACCCGTGCCATTGATGTCGGCACTGTTGTTGTAAACTGGGGCTGCGTTGGCACTCTGAATTCCGTGCATTGATCAGCACTGACACTGTAAAACTCAGGACTGCCATTAGCCCTAAAAGATACCCGTGCCAGTGATGTCCAGCACTGTTGCACCAACCGCCAAAACTTAGGGCTGCCATTAGCTCCTACAGATACCGTGCCATTGATGTCCAGCACTGTTACTGTAAAACTCAGACTCGTGCCTACAGATACCCATGCCATTGATGTCCAGCACTATTTACTGCTAAAATTCAGAACTGCCATTATTTCTGGATACCACGTGCCATTGATGTCCAGCACTATTTACTATAAAACTCAGGGCTGCCATTAGCCCTACAGATACCCGTGCCATTGATGTCCAGCACTATTTACTGTAAAACTCAGGGCTGCCATTAGCCCTGCAGATATCTAGTGCTATTGATGTCCAGCACTGTTTACTGTAAAACTCAGGGATGCCATGCTAGCTGATACCCATGCCATTGATGTCCAGCACTATTTACTGTAAAACTCAGGGCTACCATTAGCCCTACAGAACGCCGTGCCATTGATGACCAGCACTATTTACTGTAAAACTCAGGGCTGCTATTAGCCCTACAGATACCTGTGCCATTGATGTCCAGCACTATCTACTGTAAAACTCAGGTCTGCCATTAGCCCTACAGATACCCATGCTACTGATGTCCAGCGCTATTTACTGTAAAACTCAGGGCTGCCATTAGCCCTACGATACCCATGCTGTTGATGTCAGCACTATTTGCACCAGCAAAACTCAGTGCCGCCATTAGCCATACAGATAGCGTGCTATTGATGTCCAACAATATTTTCTGTAAAACTCAGGAGCTGCCATTAGCCCTACAGACATCCATGCTGTTGAGTCAGCACTATTTACTGTAAAACTCTGGGCTGCCATTAGCCCTACAGATACCCATGCTATTGATGTCCAGCACTATTTACTATAAAACTCAGGGCCGCCAATAGCCCTACAGATACCCGTGACATTGATGTCCAGCACTATTTACTGTAAAACTCAGGGCTGCCATTAGCGCTACAGATACCCACACTACTGATGTCCAGCACTATGTACTGTAACATACAGGGCTGCCATTAGCTCTACAGATACCCGTGCTATTGATGTCCAGCACTATTGACCGTAAATCTCAGGGCTGCCATTAGCCCTACAGATACCCGTGCCATTGATGTCCAGCACTATTTACTGTAACATTCTGGGCTGCCATAAGCCCTACAGATACCCATGCCATTGATGTCCAGCACTATTTACTGCAAAACTCAGGGCTACCATTAGCCCTACAGATACTCGTACCATTGATGTCCAGCAGTATTTACTGTAAAACTCAGGGCTGCTACAAGCCCTACAGAAAACCACGTCATTGATTTCCAGCATTATTTACTGTAAAACTCAGGGCTGACATTAGCCATACAGAAAACCATGCCATTGATGTCCAGCACTATTAACGCTGTAAAACTCAGAACTGCCATTAGCCTCTGAATACCGATGCCATTGATGCTCAGCACTGTTTACTATAAAACTCAGGGCTGCCATTATAGCTACGAATCGGTATTGCCATTGATGTCAGCACTATGCACTGTAAACTCAGGGCTGCCATTAGCCCTACGAATCTGCGTGCCGTGATGTCCAGCACTATTTACTGAAAAACTCAGGGCTGCCATTAGCCCTACAGATATCGCGTGCCATTGATGTCCAGCACTATTACTGTAAAACTCAGGGCTGCGGTGCCCTAAAGGTAGCAACCATACTATTGGTGTCAGCACTATTTACTATAAAACTCAGGGCTGCCATTGGCCTACAGACAACCCGTGCCATTGATGTCCAGCACTATTTACTGTAAAACTCAGAACTACCGTGGCCCTGCGGATACTCATTACCATTGATGTCGCGGTATTTTACTGTAAGGAACTCAGGGCTGCTACAAGCTACAGAAAACCACGTCACTGATTTCCAGCATTATTTGCTGTAAAACTCAGGGCTGACATTAGCCCTACAGAAAACCATGCCATTGATGTCCAGCACTATTGACTGTAAAACTCAAAGCTGCCGTAGCCTACAAATGCCGGTGCCATTGATGTGCCAGCACTGTTTACTATAAGAGCTCAGGGCCGCCATTAGCCCTCTGAATCGCGTGCCATTGATGTCAGCACTAATTACTATACAAACCCAGGGCTGCCAGTGGCCCCTACTGAATCACCGTGCCATGGATGCTCCAGCACTGTTACTGAAAAACTCAGGGCTGCCATTAGCCCTACAGATATGCGTGCCATTGATGTCCAGCACTATTTACTGTAAAACTCAGGGCTGCAATTAGCCCTATAGATAACCATGCTATTGGTGTCCAGCACTATTTACTATAAAACTCAGGGCTGCCATTAGCCCTACAGACAACCGTGCCATTGATGTCCCGCAGTATTTACTATAAAACTCAAGGCTGCCATTAGCCCTACAGATATGCATGCCATTGATGTCCAGCACTATTTACTGTAAAACTCAGGGCTGCCTTAGCCTACGATACAATGCCGTTGATGTCCAACACTATTTGCTGTAAAACTCAGGGCTGCCATTAGCTTCGAATACTCATTGTGATGTCCAGCACTATTTGCACCGCCAAAACTCCAGGGCTGCCGTGGCCCTAGAATACCCGTGCAGTGGCGTCCCAGCACTGTTGATGTAAAAACTCAGGGCTGCCATTAGCCCTATGAATGCATTAGGTGATGTCCAGCACTATTTAATTACAAAACTCAGGGCTGCCATGGTGTACAGATGCCAGTGCCATTGGTATCCGGCACTGTTGCACCAAGGGCTCAGGACTGCCGTGGCCTAAAAACCCGTGACACTGATGGCACGGCATTGTTGCTGTAAAACTCAGAACATAGTAGCCCTACAGATACCGTGCCATTGATGACTAGCACTATTTGGTGCAAAACTCCAGAGCTGCCATTAGCTTCTGAATACCCGATGCCATTGATGTTCCTCTGGACAGCTTCCATCCTGCCTATGTCTTTGCAGAGATTGGGTCTCCAGAACTGCACGCAGTACCACAGTACTCCAGATGGGGTCTCACTAGCTGTCTGTACAGAGAGATAATAACTTCCTGTTTTCTACTGGTGATGCCTCTCCCTATGTATCCCAGTATCCCTCCAGCCCTCCAGGTCCCTTTCCATTTCTGTTGTTGTTAGTATCTCACCCCCCACTGTGTACTCTTCCCCTTGGTTTTTGTTTCCCAGGTGCATTACCTTGCACTTCTTAGGATTGAATCTAAGCTGCCATACATTTGACCATTCCTCTAACCTTGCCAAGTCCCTTCTCATCCTTTCCACTCCACTTTTTGCATCAACTCTGTTGCAGATCTTTGTGTCATCTGCAAAGAGACATACTTTTCCTTCCAGTCCCTCTGCAATGTCACTTATAAAGACATTGAAGAGGACTGGTCCTAATACTGTACCCCACTACTAAACCCCCTTTTTTTTTGAGTGGACTCCATTTACTATTACTCTCTGTGTCCTATTATCCAGCCAATTCTTTACCCAGGCTGCCATCTTGGGACCCATCTTGGGAAAGCAATTCAAGTGGGGCATAGGAGGAAGTAGGCTGTTGGTTAACTAGAATCTTCAGCTTATCCATTAGGTAGGGGAATAGGCAGACTAGGTTGACCAAGTGGTCCTTATCTGCCATCACATTCTATGTTTCTGTGTTTCAATGGACCGATACTTGCTTGTGTCCCATCTCAAAATCGCAATAGCCAGTTGTACTTCAGATGTAATAGCTTGATGCATATTGGCGTTCTGTCTTCCTATTATATGTTGTATTTTGCTCCGTTTAAAGAAATAAGTTTCATAACTCATGCAGATGTTTTCATTACATTCATATTGATTAAGCGTTGTCACTAAATTCCAAAACACCGAGGAACATTCCCATGTCACAGTATTCCTTGCTGGTTGCTGAGTGCCACAGTCATTAGCAGTATAGAATACTTCTCATCAATGCTGGAAATGTCTATGCAGATGGTTGCAGAAGGCCTTGTCTAAATTAAATTATTGGTCTCCTTTAGCTTTCCTAGGTATACCTCCCAGTTGTTCTCTGACATCCTCCTTGTACATTTTCATGCCACTCTTTTCGTTCTACTGCTTCTAACCTCTCTTGTATACCAAATTGGATTTATTCATTTGGTGTTTTTCCTTCCTGCTTCAGACAAGCTTTGGTGACCTCTGTCAGACTCACTTTGATGTTCCCCTCTCTCTCTCTGTCCCTGCCGCTCCCTCAGTTTGTCATGGAGGATCTTCCCTTTGTCTTCTGTAACCACTGCCCTGATATCCAACGCCATTGTCCTTGACTTGAGGTGCTGGCTTCCTAGGGCTAATACTGTACCACACTGAGTAATTATCACATCCCCAGGGTCTCTTTTACTCTGGCCCATCCTACTATGTCCTGATTTGACAGTACCAAGTCAAGGATGGCTCCATCTCTGTTTAGCTCCATCACCCATTGTACAAGGAAGCCATATTCATATTATCCCCCCAAACATTCTTCCCCTCTATTGCTTTTTTACAGTCCCATTATATAGCGTAACCCCTTTTCCTGCCCTTTTTCATATCCCTTCAAAATAGGACACACATTGGGATAGCCAGATCCCAGATGGGATTTTGTGTCACCTACATTTCCATGACAACTATGTCCAGCCTGGCTTCCATCACCATTGTCTGTAGGTCCCCCATTTTAGTCCCAAGATGCCTGATGTTCAGACAGGCTGCCTTCTTCTACTAGCTAGGTATCTCTCCTCTCACTTGACTGACTCCACCTAGCCCCTTCCTAATATCCTTATTCCATCTCTGCTCCCTCCTTGTCTGCCCTACATTGCAATCTCTGTCTGTCTTCACTTGTTGTGAAGTGCCAGCAGTTTTAGTCTTGTAGACTGTGGATCTTAACCTGCCTATCCCCATCCTGTTTAAAAGCTGCTAATTTTTCAATGGGTCAAGTACACATAATATGTGTAATGTGAAACCAAAGCAATTAAACATATCTCATGTTCTTTCAGGTACCAGAAACCTTTGAAGATGTTGCTGTTGATTTTTTGAAAAGAATGGAAGATGTTACAAACAGGAGAAAGAGCTTCACATGGAAGTGATAGTGCAGAACTATGGAACCATGGGTTCAGTAGGTAAGGATCAACCAAGGCTCAGAGGAGGAATCTTTATTCTGAGGGGATGGGCTTACTTTTAGCAACTTCAAGTCTGATAATGTGTTGGGAGAAAGGATGAAAAGAGTGGTTTGGGGCTTAGTTATAACACTCCTGGCATTTGTTTGTTTGAAAACGCAGTATGTAAAGTACATTGATACTTGGAAACATAACATTTTTCAACAGTTGAGGACCAGTTGGCCTACCCAGTCCACTCACATTTCCCTACCTATAGTATCGCTGCATATCCTGCTCGATCTTTAGCCCATTCACCCCCTTTCCTTACCATAAGATTCCCTTATGCCTGTCCTATGCATTCTTGAACCCCACCACTGTGAGCTTAACATTCACTTTCATTTTGGGATACTTTGTGTTATCAGAGGGAAGGACTTTGCAGGAGATGACAATATAGGACTTGACAGCAGAGGATGGCCATTTTATCTATCTGTTCTGCCCTTATTGCATAACTGATGAGAGAGAGTCCCCTAGTGGGTAGTTGTCTTCTCCCTCCACTTTTTATCCTCATTGCCTTCCCCCATACCCATGTGTCTGTCCTGATTATTCTTGCACCCTCAACACTGATTTTGAACAGACAACTTAATTAACATAAACATAAGCTGTCGATCCTAGTTAACCAACAGCTTACTTCCTCCTACCCCTGCCCCTAGAATTGCCTTATGTCTGTCCCATGCATTGTTGAATTCCCTCACTATTTTTGACTCCACAACCTCCTCAAGAAGGCTGTTCCATGTATCCACAACCCTCTCTGTGAAAAGATACTTCCTCACAGTACCTCTGAGCTTCAAATTGTGCCCCCTTGTTCTTGCACACCTCTTTTTCTGAAAGATGCTACCCTTTTGGACTTTGTTCATTCCCTGGAGGTACTTGAAAGTTTCTATCATGTCCCCTTCTCCTTCTTTTCTCTAGGGTATACATATTAAGCTCCTTAAGTCTCTCTAATATGCCTTCAGGTGCAGACTCTGAAACAATTTAGTTTGCTCTCTAGATTGCCTCCATCCTGTCTATGTCCTTGTGAAGACTGGGTCTCCAGAACTGCATGTAGTACTCAGATGGGGTCTCACCAGGTGTCTGTACAGAAAGATAACAGCTTCCTGTTTTCTACTGGTAATGCCTCTCCTATGCCTATGCATCCTAATATCCCCCAGCCCTCCTTACTGCCCTCTCACATTGCTACCCACCTTTAGGTCATCTGATATGACTACCCCAGGTCCCTTTCCATTTTTGTTGTTGTCAGTATCTCTCCTCCTATTGTGTACTCTTTCCTGGGTTTTTGTTTCCAGGTGCATTACTTGTACTTCTTAGCATTGAATCTAAGCTGCCATACATTGTACTATTCTTCCAACTTTCCAAGTCGTTCTCTTTTCTTTCCACTCCACCTGTGTATCAGCCCTGTTGAAGATCTTTGGATCATCTGCAAAGAGACATACTTTTTCTTCTATTCCTCTGCAATGCCACTTACAAAACATTGAAGAGGACCGTCCTAGAACTGAACCCCGGTACCCCACTAGTAACCCCCTTTCTTCAGAGTGGACTCATTTACTGTTACCTCTGTGTCCTGTCCTCCAGCCACTTTTTACCCATGCTACCATCTTAGGACCCACTCCAAGGCTGGATAACTTATATATTACTCTTTTGTGTTGGACTGTGTCAAATGCCTTGCTAAAGTCTAGGTAGGTCATGTCCATAGCCCCTCCCTGATCTACTACTTTGGTCACCTCGTCAAAGAAATCTATTGGATTCATCTGACATGACCTTCATGCTGTGAATCCATGCTGCCTTGGGTAATGTGCCCCTCTGGCTTCTAGGTACTCAACAGTTCTTTCCTTCAGAAGTGATTCCATAATTTTCCCTATCACTGAGGTCAAACTAACAAGTTTGTAGTTTCCTGCTTCTGCCCTGCTACCACTTTTGTGAAGTAGAATAACATCTGCCCTCCTCCAGTCATCTGGTACCACCCCATCCTCCCATGATTTGTTTGAGGGTTGTCAGTGGTATCACTAGATCTACCCTTAGTTCTTTTAGAATTCTGGGATGAATCCCGTCAGGCCCCATTACTCTGTCCACCTTCAGTTTTAAGAGTTCTTTCAGAACTCTTTCTTCTGTGAATGGGCTGATATCAACCTCCATATGCAGAATGTTTCTGTTGTTTTGTTTAGGTACCTCCCTCTTCATTTGTGAATAGTGAGCAAAATATTTGTTTAGTACCTCTGCCTTTTCGCAGTAACATTTCTCCCAACCCCTTTTATTGCCCTCGCTATCCCTCCTTGGACTTCCTTCACCCCTGATGTACCTATAAAAGTTTTATCCCGATTCTTAACTGAGTTGGCTATCTTTTCCTCAGTTTGGGCCTTTTGCTGTTCTGACTGCCTTCCTGCTTCCTTCTTTTTAGCTGATACAGTTCTCATTAGTCAGTCTGTTCCAGCTGTCCACCACCCTCAGCATAAAAAGTACTTCCTGGCATTCTTATTTAACCTGCCTTGTACCAGCTTCTTCATGTTACTGCAAGTAATACAGTTTACACTGAAGATGCACCATTTCCTGTTGTCACCTTTTAACCCTTTTAGAAATGTGAATGTTTCTAGCATGTCCTCTCACTCTGTCTTTTGCATCTGGTTTGCAGCAAGCACATCTTAAGGTCCATCAGCCTTTCTTTGTCAGGTATATTATGATGTCCCTGAATCATCTTGGTAGCTCTCCTGTAGACTGACTCCACTCTGTCCCCACCTGTCCTCATGTAATAATAGCAGAACTGCATGCAGTGCTCTATGTGGGTGTCAGACTGGTTCTTTCTCAGAGTTCAACCTGCACTGTTACCAGATTTCACAACAGCTCAGACACCTGAATTGGTGTTCTGATGCCACCCAGATGCAGTATCACTTGGGATATCTCTATTCCAAATCCACTGTACTACAGTTCAGTGCTGTTTCCATTTCAGTTCATCTTCAGTGGTATCCCAACATGGATAAACCTTGCTACCCTTGATGTATTGGCTATCTCCAAGTCATGGCTTAAACCTCAACCAAGGACACTGAAATAAATGAACCTTCTTATAATGTCTATAGAATGGACAGACGGATCAGAATGGGTGGAGTTGTTATATATGTACAGGCTGAGTACTGTGCTTCTATCATCAGCTCTATTTCTAAGCCTAAAGAATATGATAGTCTATCAATTAAATTACAACTGTCCCCGTCCCAGTCCATTCAAATGATTGCATGTTGTAGACCCCCATTGGCTGGCCTAAAGGTCATTCAGCACCTGAGCTCCCTACTCAACTCTGCATCTCCAGAGGTCATTCTTGTAGGTGATCTAAATCTTGATTGGTGTCCCACCTGTTCTAAGCCTCTCAAGGATCTAAGTGATGCCTTTGGTCTCCATCAACTCATTATGGAACCCCGCACCAAATGCCAAAAATCCAGCCAACAGTTTGCTACTTGATAGGATATTGGTTAACAAACCTCATCTGTTCTCTCATGTGGGAGTGCTTTCTAGCAATCTCAGTGACTACAACATCATTGTATGTGTAAGGCAAAGCAATTTATTTAAGACACCCAATCCCAGCGGCTCTGGGTGCCGTATAAAATTTCAAATAGCATTTAACACAAAATATCACACATTTATACAAAAGTAAAACATAATAAATCACAGCTATAAAATAAATCCTTCTCTAAACATCAAATGCGTGTGAACATAGGAGTTTCTTCAGGTGGGCCTTAAAAATATCAACAGTGGGGCCTCTCTGACCAAAGCTGGTAAAGAATTCCATAGAACCATAAGGTCCCTGCCAAAAACATCTCCTCCTCCTCCAGATACATCCAAAAAGGTGCAGACAGATTTTGACATTTCTACCTTCCTTACTGACCTACAGCATTCTAATTGGGAAGAGTTCTATCTGCCTCTTCCTTTATTGAAGTGTATAATATTTTCCATACTATCCTTATGGACGCAATTAACCGGTATGCTCCACTGGTAAAAACCTGAACAAAGAAAGTCTATTGCCCCTGATTTTCTACCAACGTCAAGTCTGCTGTTTTTGCACAGGGATGCCTTATGGAAAAAGGCATGAAAAACTAAGCTCCATGTTGACTGGGTTTCCTTCAGATTTGCCAGAAATCAATGGACTAAGCCTGTAAGGGCTGCCAAGTCCAGTTACTATAACACCAAATTGAATGCATCTACCCTCAGCACATCCACCTTTTGGAAGATCATTTAGGAAGTTGGGTCAAGGACATCCAACACCTGTCCATCCAAGATCTCAGTCAACAGTGTAATGCTCACAGATAAACATGGTATATTGAATGGGCTAAACAACTACTTTGCCAGAACTGGATTGGCCTTTGATTCCTCCCCTGCTAATGCCCTGAGAAACTATCTCTATAGGCAGCACAAGACATCCTTCTCCTTCAACCAGGTATCTCTGAAACAAGTTGAAGACATGTTAATTAACCTAGACATTAGAAAAGTGCTAGTTCTGACTTCATTGACCCTTACTTTCTGAAAATCAGCTACCATATACTAGCCATTCCCCATAACACACATCTTCAATCTGTCCTTATGCAGAGTTCCTTCTGGATAGCAGGAAAACTGACCATGTTGTCCCATTATTCATATTGGGGACCCTAGGACCTTAATAACTATCTGTTGATCTCTCTGCTTCCTACCTTATTCAAAATGTTGGAAAATATTCTCAGCCTGCAGATTAGAGACCATCTTGAACTACATTGCCTACTCACCCCTATACAATTTGGCTTCAGACCTCAACATAGCATTATCTGTGCACTTGCAAAAGTTACCAATGACTGGTTGAATGCATTGGACAATAAACTCTATGTAGGTGCCCTATTCTGATCTAAGCAAGACATTTGACACAGTGGACCATGCACTCCTGCTGGATATTCTCTGTAACTTTGGTCTGGACTGTACCACTCTCAAATGGTTTGAATGCTACCTTGTGGGATGATTGCAGCAGGTTAAAGTAGAAGGAAACTTTCCCCCATGAAAACCCTCCATAGAGATGTACCGCAAGGCTCAGTACTGGGCCCTCCTTTTTGCCATCTATGTAAATAATAGCTACGCTGGCAACCATCATGCTGACATCCACTTATATGCAGATGACACTGTATTATGCATTTCTGGACCTACCCCTGACAAAACATGGTCAGACCTCCAACTTGACTTTAACCATCTACAGAACAATCTATTGCATCTTAAACTACTGCTTAATGCAAAAAAAGTTATGCTCTTCTCTTTTCAGAGGCCCACCCCTACTAATGTGGTGGGTGGTAGACCTCATTACTACTCTTCTTAATGAACCTCTGAACTGGTACATACATTTAGATACCTAGGATGTGGATTGACCATAAATTGTCCTTTCTTGACCATATTGAAGAATTTTCCAAAAACTTAAACAGAGGCTCTGCATATTCTTCTGTATTAAGCACTTGCTAATGTTGGAAGCGAGAACCAGACTCGCATAATCCACCTTCCTCCCATTACTCCACTATGGGGATATTCTGTACGGACAATGGAACATCACAGCTCTAAAAAGCTTGACATCTTATATCACCAGACTTTAAGACTCATATCGGGCCCCCCACTGTTCCTTATATGCCCTGGTCGGCTGGACTTCCTTGGCATAAAGTGATACAAAATGCTGCAATCTCGCCTACTATGCTATCAGTCAAGAAACTGCCCTCATATATCTCAGACAGTCTCCCTATTTATATTCCTGGATCGTATGCACTAAGAAAATCCAACTATATCACTTGTTTTTTCCAAAGTCAAAACTCATTTTGGCACATTTTCCATTGACTACTTTCTTCCTACACTTTGGAACAAGCTACAAAAGTACTACAAATTGCCTCTTCACATCCCCTGGCTACTTTTAACACCCTACTGACCAGGACAGCCACAGAAAATTGTAAATGTGCTTCATAAAACCCCTATGCTAACTCTTTTACTTCCTTCCCCTACCATACATCTACTAGTCAGGACTGTTACAGTTGACACAGTCCCACTCAGCCATGGAATGGGTCCCAAGATGACAGTCTGAGTAAAGAATTTGCTGGAGAATAGGACACAGAGAGTAATAGTAAATGGAGTCCATTCTTAACAAAAGGGGGTTAGTAGTGGGGTACCGCAGGGTTCAGTATTAGGACCAGTCCTCTTCAATGTCTTTATAAGTATTTTTTTTGCAGATGACACAAAGATCTGCAACAGAGTTGATGCACAGGGTGGGGTGGAAAGGATGAGAAGGGACTTGGCAAGGTTAGAGGAATGGTCAAATGTATGGCAGCTTAGATTCAATGCTAAGATGCAAGGTAATGCACCTGGGAAACAAAAACCAGGGAAGAGTACACAATGGGGGTGAGATACTAACAACAACAAAATGGAAAGGCACCTGGGGTAGTCATATCAGATGACCTAAAGATGGGCAAGCAATGTGAGAGGGCAGCAAGGAGAGCTGGGGGGATACTGGGATGCATAGGGAGAGGCATCACCAGTAGAAAACAGGAAGTTGTTATCCCTCTGTACAGACAGCTAGTGAGACCCCATCTGGAGTACTGCGTGCAGTTCTGGAGTCCTAATCTCCGCAAAGACATAGAAAGGATGGAAGCTGTCCAGAGGAGGGCAACTAAAATGGTGCAGGGTCTGCACTGGAAGACATATGAAGAGAGACTTAAGGAGCTTAATATGTATAGCCTCGAGGAAAGGAGGGAGAGGTAGGGACATGATAGAAACTTTCAAGTACATCAAGGGAATCAACAAAGTCCAAGAGGGTAGCATCTTTCAAAAAAAGAGGTGTGCAAGAACAAGAGGGCACAATTTGAAGATAGAAGGGGCTGCTCAGAGGTAATTTAAGGAAGTATTTTTTCACAGAGAGGGTGGTGGATGTATGGAACGGCCTTTCAGAGGAGGTTGTGCAGTCACAAACAGTGGTTGACTTCAAGCATGCATGGGACAGTCATAAGGCAATTCTAGGGGTGGGGTAGGAAGAAGTAGGCTACTGGTTAACTAGGATCTACAGCTTATCCATCAGGTAGGAATGGGCAGACTGGGTGGCCAAGCGTCCTTATCTCGTCCAAATTCTATGTTTCTATAGAAAGCATGAAGTATATAAAATAATATTTAATACTCCATTATATTCACATACCTTACAGGACAATCACAGTAAAGACTATAGGAGTTCAGTATTCCTACACAGATAAAAAATAAATGCATTTGAAAAGATAGAACTTACACAGGAAAATATGGATATAATGGGGTGTTGGGTAATACAAGTCTGAAGAGAATAGCAGTGCAAGAATATTTAAGTATGGAGAAAAGAGGGGCAGGAATCTGTAATTATAGGAAGAACAGGAGTGCAGGAATATGTAAATTTGGATAGAACTGTATGCAGGAATATGTAAATATGGAGAGAACAGCAACTGCAGGAATATGTAATTGTAGAGAAAGGAGTGCATTAACATGTAAGGATGGAGATAACTGGGTGTGGAATACATACATGTGTTGAGAACAGGTGTTCAAGAATATGTTATGAAGAGAACAGGGTGCAGTAATATATAAGTATGGAGAGAACAGAGGGTGCAAGAATATGCAAGTATGCACAGTATCTCATTGCTATATTCCTAGCTTTTAACATTTGGCCATCCAGCAACTCTCCCAGGCTCTAAAATCTGAAGTTTGTTAATGCCAACTATTTCTTTCAGTCGGTCACAAATATGGAAATATCTCTACCATTCTGTTATCCAGAACAAGCTTAGATTTACCCAATACCACATTTTAAATGATTTGTATTTCGTGACTGTTAAGTTGGCTATGATAGGCTGTGTTCCAGACTCCACCTGCTCCAGATACATCAAAGCAGATCATTGTACTCCGTCCTTGAATTACAAAGTGGTTGCTGCATGTTCCAATCCCTGCAGTCCTACAGAAATGTCAATACTGTACATTCACGGTGCAACCATTTATCTGATTAAATTGCATGTTTTTATTTTTATGTAATATATGTATGTTGCCCCTCGAGTACATAAAAAACAAAACAAAAAAAAAAACACATAAATATAGAGACGACCATAGCACGCATGATGGCTACAACAATTGTGGTAGATCAGTACTGAAGTGATGTAATTTGAAGCATAGCCATTACAAAATGAATTGATGAAGCATCCCATGCATGCTATGAGTTGGTGTAGAGTCTGAATAAGACATTCAGAAGACCTTGTTAAAAATAAAGGAAATGAGAAAATATGCAAGACAAAAATAAAAAAGACAGACAAAGTGATAATGGGAATAACAGAGAGCTTTTATCATTATGAGTAGAACTGGGTGTAATTTATGCTTAAATAGGCACCTGCAATGTGATTTTTCACAGTCTCATTCAACAGTTATGGCTCAGCATGACAGTTTGCAAATGCATTTACAATTAGCTGCTGGAGTCATACTATCTATCCATACTTTTTTTGTCTTGCATTTTTTTGTTTACCCATTATTATTTTTTAACACAATCTTCTGTATGTCTTATTGACATTAGTTGATTTATTGCCAGACAATGTCATGCTGCTTATTGACTTTCACAGAAGCTGGACACAGTTTGAAGGAAATTGACTGGAGGCAGGGCTGAATCAGGTTGAGGTGCTAGCTGCTTTGTCTTCTCAGAAAGAACTGGAAGGGACAGGATCAGTTATGTTCCAGGACAGTAGCTTCTGCTGTTGTTTTCAGGGTTCTTGTGGATTTTACTTGGTAGGTTAGTTCTTTCTTTCTTACTTCTAAGGGGCTAGCAGGGTATTGTTTTGGGGGCTGCTGGATGTTTGTAAACTGATTTGGTGGCTGTAAGTGGGGCTCTTTTGTGGATGTTTCACTGTGTAACAGGCTGCGCTGGTAGAGGCCTATTTCTTCTGATTTAAAACCTATTTGGTGGGATTTGCTTGGGCCTGGTTCTTTGACTGCTGGGCTTGGAGGGGAGACACAGGGCTGATGCACTCTCTCTTGAGTCAGGTGTCTGCCTAAGACCCACCCTCCCCACCCTCCCTCCCCAGAAGTCTGCAAATTTATAGGGGAACACCTGCCCTGCAGTTGGAGGAAAAGGCTGCAGTGCAGCTCATGTAGTTCTAGCCACTCAGTTGGATTTAAAGGCTGGGAGAGAGGAGCTTAGGGAGTTGTTCATTTCCCTTATAAGTTTAATGTGTTGTACTGCACCTAGTAACAGGGTTACTGGTTTGCAGTGGGACTGTCTCTAAGATTAGTGGGTGACCTGATTAGGCAGTAGGGGTATCTTGGACTGGGGGGAACCTGGTGGCTCACCCAAGGAAACCTATTTGGAAGGCGATGGAACCACACATCATTAGGACTGGCATCTTTGGGAGGGTGGTGGGGTGCACAGGGTGTGGAGCAGCCATGATACTGGACTGGCTTGGAAGTTTGATGGTTGCCCAATGTGCTACCAGCTTGCACAGCTTAGGAAGGAGGTTGCAGGGATGAGAAGAAAGCTGGGGAAGGGGTGGTATGGTTGGCGAAGGGGCGGAAATCTCCCACAGGGTTGCACCAAGCACTGGGGGGTGGGGGGTATAGGGAAAGGAGCAGGAGAATACTCAGGGGCCGTGAGGGACCCTGGCAGAGGGGGTCCAAAAGGACATAACCAAGGAAGCAGGCAGGTAACTGGGGACCCTCACAAAAGGGGATGGAGGACAACATTCTCAGGGAAGTAGGCAGATGGCCAGGGCTGGACAGAAGGAAGCAGCGGGAGGTGGATCAGACCTTCACTCAGTAACCGCTTCAGTTCTCTTCTTCTGCTCAAGGATGAGGGGTGATGTAGCCATGACAGGGGTGGTTAGGGACGGAAAGGGAGTAGGAGGCAGGGGCCAGATAGCAGGAAGAACAGGGGGGGACCTGGAATGCAGGAGAATGGGGGAGCAGTGAATCAGAGCAGGATGGGCAGGGGGAAGAGGGAGGAAAGCACAAGGAGAAGGACCAGTTGGGAGGAAAGGTAAAAGAGAAGGACCAGAAGTACAAGGAGGATTCAGTAAAGGGAGCTGAGGGTTCAGGCCAGGGGAGCACGATGAGCAAGGAGGAACTAAATGGAGACAGGAAGGAAGGGAGGATGAGCCAGGCTAGTTTAGCAGATGGAGGAGAAGGACCAGTTGTGAGCAGTGAGGGGGGAATTAGCAAGGTACAGAAGGATACTCAGCAGGAGGAGAGGCATAGGATTGGAGGGGAAGGGGTGGCCATGGTAAATAAGGAGGGGGGTGGCATGTGGCACCCAGATAGGGGGAGGAACAAGGAGCCAGCTGGGTGGAGGGGCTGGTAGAAAGGATGAGGGATATGGAAAGGGAGGAATGGAGGAAAAGGAGTGGTCAGAGTGCTCCTGCTGGGGGATTCTATGATCAGGGGTATCAAATGGGATAGGGAGGGACAAGCCTGGCCAGTTAGAACAAGATGCTTCCCTGGACTAACAGTGCACAGGGCTAAGCATGAGGTATGTCAGCTGGCAAAGGACTGTGGGGGTTCCCCAGACATAATGGTCCACCTGGGTACAAATGACATTGAGGGAAATAGCGAGCTAGGGATACAGGCAAGATTCAGGGAGCTCGCCAGGGTCTGTCATGACATAGGATGCACAGTTTCCTTCTCAGAAATCCTGCCAGTGCCAAGAGCTAGTGGGGAACACAAAAGGAAAATTAGGGAGATAAACCAGTGGCTCAGGGAGTGGTGTGAGGTCAGAGGGTATGGGTTGATGGGGGATTGAGGGAGACCTGGGAGGATAAGGAGCTATATGCTAGAGATAGACTACATCTCAATTTGGTGGGGAGAGGAATCCTTAAGTTGAAAATAGAGGAGTTCATTCGTTAAAAGTGGGGTTTAAACTTGTGAAGGGGGTGGGATGGGAGAATAGGTTGTCAAAGGGGTGCCGATAAAGGAGGGACTCTGTCTCCACCCCGCTGGGGACCAGGAGGATTGCAGGAAAATGCCAACTGGCAAAGTGCAGACCAGGAAAAAACAGAATCCCCATGGGAACATGAGGAGGGGAAATGGAACTATAGGGAAAGGGTGGAAGGTAGTCCTGCTAAATGCCAGGAGCTTGGGCAATAAAATGCCTGAGCTCCAGGTGATGTTAACTGCGGGAGCAGTGGATGTGGCAGCAGTCACTGAGACCGAATGGGACCTGAACCTGGAGGGTTACACTGTGTTGAGGAGGGGTAGCAATGATAGTCAAAAACTGCATTGGCATAGGGGGAGTAGAGGAGGCGGAGGGAACCGTAGAGGCGATTTGGGTCACCTTGATAACAAGGGGGGGCAAGAGAGTAAAAATAGGAGTGGTGTATGACCCCTGCCCTGGCGGAGGAGCTGGAGGACAGTCTGGTGGCAGATGTTAGGAGACACTGCAGACTGGGCAGAGGAACGTGGTGGTGTTAGGGGACTTAAACATGCCAGGAACAGACTGGGAGACTATGACATCCTCTGTGACCAGGGAACAGAGGTTGTTGGATGTCTTTCAAGACGCTCTTAACTCAGCAGGTGAGGGAACCGACCAGGGAGGCACGGGTACTGGATGTGGTCCTGGCAGACAGTGACCAGATTGGGGGCCCGGAGGTAAGGGACCCATTGGCAGGAAGTGACCATGCCACGGTCTGGTTCTGCCTGGACCTAGGAGGGTAGAAGGCTGCACAAAGACGGAAGTAACCGACTTCAGGGGGGTGGATTTTAAGGAAATGGGAAGGATCCTTAAGGAGCATTTGGATGGGATTGGGTCAGACATGGATGCTGATAGTAGGTGGGAAATCATCAGGAGAGGTGCAGGATGCTACACACACCTGTGCAAAGTAAGCAATCGGGGGGCCCAAAAACCCTGTTGGTGGACCAGAGAGGTCCAGGAGGTGGTGGGGAAAGAAAGCTGCCTATAAAATTCAAGTGCTCAAGGAGTGAAGGGATCGAGGGGAGCACGAGCTGATGGCTAGAAGGGCCACTAGAGTGGTGAGGTGGCTAAGACAAGGAAGGAGCAGAACCTGGCCAGGAAATTAGGAGAGGGAAAAGGTTCTTTAGATACATTGGGGAAAGATGAAGGGTGAAGGGCAGATTAGCAGGATTAAATCAGGGGAGAGATGGGCACAAGACCCGGGAGCAGGCTGAGGTACTAAATGAGTACTTCACCCTCAGTTTTCACCAGGGAAGTTGGGGTGCTGCACCATACATGGGAGAGACAGAGTTAATGAGGAGGGGGCCTTACGCTCGGGCAGGTCTGGGAGAGGGGAGGCATCACTGGCAGGTGGGGGAGGGCTAAGCAGGAGAAGAGGTACCAGAGTGGAAATCACAGCAGAGAGTGAGGGAAGCCCTCGGCTCCCTTAAGATGGAGAAAGCACTGGGGCCGGATATGTTACATCCTAGGAGTGCTGAAGGAACTTGCAGATGTCCTGACGAAACCCCTGGCAGAGCTCACCATTTCTATGAGGACATGGTGGGTGCCCCAAGACTGGAGGTTGGAACATATAGTGCCTATCCACAAAGGGGATCAAGGAGGTGGCAGGGAACTACAGGCCTGTCAGCCGACATCGGTGGTGGACAAGGTGATGGAGGGCATTGTCAAGGAGAGGCTGGGGGACCTGGATAAGTCATGGTGCCTGCACAATAGGCATCATGGATTCATCCCGAGAAAATCGTGTCAGACAAACCTGGTGGAGTTCTATGACTGGGGACAAGTGCCTTGGACCTGGGTAAACCAGTGGATGTCCTCTTTCTAGACTTCAGCAATGCATTTGACTCTGTTCCTCACGTGGACCTGTTGGACAAGCTGGGAGAAATGGGGGAGGGAAACCAGATGAGCAGATGGATAGGCAATTGGCTCCAGGACCGGACCCAGAGGGTCATAGTTGGTGGGATAGTCTCATCCCCAAGGAGGGTCATTAGTGGGGTCCCACAGGGATCAGTCCTGGGCCCCTTCTGTTCAACGCCACGATCTGACACATAGGGACAGGAATCAGGGGAGGAGATGAGTCTCTTTGCAGATGACTCAAACTGGGGGGCGGTGGTGGATGGGGAGGAGGGGAGGGTGGCCTTGCAGGGGACCTGAGGCTCTGAAAGATGGTCTAGAAAGTGGAAGCTGAGGTTTAATGCAGGAAATGCAAGGTACTCCACCTGGGGCAGAAACCCAGGCCAAGTGTACACTCGGAGATACTAGAAGTCTCAATGGCTGAGAGGACCTGGGATGGTGGTGGATGTCAAGATGAACAACTCTGAGACTTGTAGGAGGGCAGCAGCCAAGGCCAACAGGATGCTGGGATGCATCGCTAGGGGATCACCTCCAGAAGGAGGAAGTGATACTCTCTCTATATAACTGCTTGGTGAGGCGCACCTGGAGTACTGCGTGCAGTTTGGAGGCCACACTTAGAGGGACATTAACCTCCTGAGAGGGTCCAGAGGGGCACTAAAATGATTTGGGGCTTGGGGGACAGGACCTATGAGGAGAGGCTCGAAGAGCTAATATGTACACATTGGAAGAGGGAAGGACCGGGGGACATGATCGAGGTCTTCAGGTACATGAAGAGGGTAAATAGGGGAGGAACAGTCAGGGTGCTTGAAGAAAGGAGGAAGGGCCACTAGAGGGCATGGGTGGAAGCTGGAGGGGGAAAGATTCAGGAGAGAAAGGAAGAGGTGCTACTTCACTGAGAGGGTGGTGGAGCCATGGAATGCACTACCTAGGGGCTGGTGGAGGCAGAGGCAGTGGATGGGTTCAAGAGGGGTGGGACAGGTGAAGGGTTCTGGAAGCAAAATCCAATGCAGCAAGAATATCTGGAACTGGGAAGGAGAAGCCAGAGAAGGCGAGGGTACAGCAAGGTCAGCACCAAGGGGGGCTGACCAAACTAGCAGATAAAAGACCGGCTAGGGCCTATTCTCTGCTGGCATTTTAGTATGTTAATATGAAACAGGCCAGTACCCATCAGAAAAATCTCAAATGAACCACAGTCTTGTACAGTAGATTACAAATAAAAATCAAAACATAAGGGCAGTCAGCAGTACACAACATGGGCACTAATCACTAAACTGATCAAAACATGCAGCCTCTCACAATAAAATGTTCAATGTTTTTAATGGACACTGTCTAACAAAAAAATGAGCATTTTTATTTTAACTGTAATAAAGTGAAAATGTATTGAAACAATGTATATCTTGCATTTCTGATGTACAGGTACCTACTGTAACTCACAGAATGAAATGTTTTTATTCTTTAGTTACTGCAACTATATATAGTATTAGTCCCTGGTTTAGATATGGGAAGATGAGTTTTCTTGTAGTGTTAGCTTTTATTTTTCTTGTAGACCTGTCCCTTATCTTGTTTTTCTTGCTGGCTTATATTTCTCAAGCCGAGGTCCATTTTGCCAAAGTTTAACCCTCCCATCACACAAAGAGACACAGTCTCACACACTATCAGTTTTATTGAGTCTTGCAATGTACAGTAGCTAGCTGCAGGAGAAAACAGAATGTCTCTTCTCTAGTTGCTCCATCTCCTTGTAGTGTTAAATGTAACCTTTTTTGATGCCATGTTAGAGATCTGTTTCAGGAGTTATGAAAATTTGGGGCTACCATGCCACCACCAACCATGCTGTCTGTCCATTGTTTCTTCCTCCAGCTTTTTGAAATTGCAGCAAAGAACAGCAGGTTCACAGTTCAACTTCAACATCTGCATGTACTGTAAATTAAATTGTTACAGCTGGTTTTGAGTAGGGCAAGTTATATAATGATTTTAATAAATAAGTTGTGTCAATCATGCAAGGTCTGCGTCTGTATAAATGTTGTGCAAGTAAGGGCGGTGTGAGGAGGGTGCTGAGGTTAATGTGCTCACCCTTGTGGGTGTTTATGTGCTGTCCCAGCCTTTATCGTTTTCTGTTCTCTCCATAGTCTGACATCACAATGTTGGATGAAGTGAGCCGGTTTGGGACATATTAATGTTGTCTGCTTCATTCTGGAAGTGTGTTCTCACTGCAGACCATCAGCACTTTAGCAGTGAGAATGCACTTCAAGTTGGTACGTCTTGTGGTATTACGGGTGGCCCACTCCGATAAAGAAAGAAATCAATTAAAACCACATTTCTTGCTCAGTTTAGTGTAAATCTGAGTATAGCACATAAAAATAACACACCACAGGCACATTTTGAATCAGTTAAATTTATTATAATAAAAACAAAAAATTAAAACAGTCACAATCTACAGTAGCTGACAGTGTTTCTTTAAATATGAAAGTGACAATATTCCCATAAAAAACAGTGACACACCACTTTCACGAATTATTTTTTATTCAAATTAGTGCAATGTAGAAGACAGAGAGGCCAATACCAACATCAATACTAAAATGGGAAGCTGAGCAAGGAACATACTATGATTTCTCAAAATGAAAATAAAATCTCAGCACTCTTAATTATGCGTTCTAGCGGCATATTTTATTAATCAAAATTCATGCAAGCCTCACCACAAGGACAAATAATCTGACTGAGTTTCATGCACAGCACGTCATCAGGGATCATCCCCGATGATGTGCTGCATGAAACTGGTCGGGATTGTTTGTCCCCTTGTGGTGAGGCTTGAAGCCATTTTGTTAATAAAATATGCCTGCAGTGAACCAATCACAGAGTGCTGAGTTTTGTTTTTCTTTTGACTTCAGTAGTAACTCGAGCACCTGTTTTTCGGAGGAGCTGTTTGTTATTTATTTTGAATTTTCAAAAACACCTGACACCATCTGCTTGGTTAATTAGGGGAGACAGACTATGTTACAGTGAAATCAAGGCAGATCTGCCTTGATAGATCTTGGTAGCCACCCAGTGGTTGATTAGAGAAGATCATCTTAATGCATTTAAAAAAACATTGAACATACCACAAAAAGCTATCTCTACCACACCACTACTGATCAGCAGGGGGCTCTCTAACGAATGGCAGGAGGAGGTACCGACTGGTATATGGAGGTACCATTCAACTTATCTGTAGCAGGCACTGTACAGGATGGTGCGAACATGGGGTGCCTGGAGGAATATGCAAGTATGGAGAGAGCATGGGGTGCAGGAATATGTATGTATATATGGAGAGAAAAGAGGGTACATGAAAATGTAAGTGTGGTGAGAATGAGTTCAGGAAAATGTAATTGTGGAGAGAACAGGCAATGTAGGAATATGTAAGTATGAACAGAACAGGGGGTGCATGAATATGTAATTGTGGAGAGAACAGGGGGTGCAGGAATTATGTATGTATGTATGGAGAGAACAGAGGGTACATGAAAATGTAAGTGTGGAGAGAATGAGTTCAGGAAAATGTAAGTGTGAAGAGAACAGGCAGTGTTGGAATATGTAAGTGTGGAGATAAAAGGGCTGGAAAAATATGTAAGCATGGCGAGAACAGAGGTGTAACAATATGTGAGAATTAAGAGGCTGGGATGCAGGAACACATAAGTATGAAGAAAACTAGGATGACAAAATATGTAAGTGTTGAGACAATAGAAGTATAGAAATATATAAGTATGCAAAGAGCATGGGTGTAGGAACATGGACTGTAAGTATGGTGAGAACTTGGGTGTAGGAAAATGGACTGGAAGTACAGTGAGAACATGGGGTGCAGGAATATGTGAATGTGGAGCGAACAGGTGGTGCAGGAATATGTGCTGTAAGTATGATGAAACCATGGGGTGCTTGAAGGACTGTGCAAATATGGAGGCAACATGAGGTTCAGGAATATGTAAGTATAGAGAGAATGGGTGCAGCAATGTGTAAATATGGGGAGAATAGAGGTACAGGAAATGTAAGTATGGAGAAAATGAGTTCAGGAATATGTACATGGGAGAGAACAGGAGGTGCTGGAAAATGTAGTATGGAGAGAAGAGTGGTAGAAGGATATTAAGTATGGAGGAACAAGAGTGCAGTAATATTATTATGGAGAGAACGGATGTTGAATATGTAAGTATAGAGAGAACATGGCATGCAGGAATATATAAGTATGAAGAGAATAGGGGTGCTGGAATATGCAAATATGGAGAGAACAGGGTGTGGAATATACAAGTATGGAGGGAATGAGGGATGCAGGAATATGCAGGTATGGAGAGAACATGGTGTAGGCACATGTAAGTATGGAGAGAACAAAGCTAGAAGAATATGTAAGTATATGGCGAAACAGAGGTAAGAAAATGCCAGAATTAAGAGAACAGGGGTACAGGAATAGTGGGCATGAAAAGAACAAGGGTGACAGAATATTTGCATGTGGAGAGAACAGGAATGTAGAAATATGTGGCATGCAGAGAACATGGGTGCAGGAATATGTAAGGTATGATTTTTCACAGAGAGGTTGTGGATGCATGGAACGGCCTTCCGAGGAGGTTGTGGAGTCAAAACAGTGGTTGAATCTAGCGTGCATGAGACAGTCATAAGGCAGTTCTAGGGGGAGGGGGTAGACAGATGTAGGCTGCTGGTTAACTAGGATATGCAGCTTATCCACTAGGTTGGAAAATGGACAGACTGGATTGGCCAAGCGGTCCTTATCTGCCTTCAAATTCTATGTTTCTAATATGAACTGCTAAGTATGGTGAGAACATGGAGGCAGGTATATGCAACTGTATGATGAGTACATGGCAGGCAGGAATATGTAAGTATGAAGAGAACAGTGGTGCTGGAATATCTAAGTATGGAAAGAACAGGCTATGAGAAGATATGAGAATATGTAAGTATGGAGAGAACAGGGGGTGCAGGAATATGTACGTATAACATAAACATAGAAACATAGAATTTGATGGTAGATAAGGACTGCTTGGCCCACTTATTCTTCCCATTTCCCTACCTAATGGATAGACTGCAGATCCTAGTCACCCAACAGCCTACTTTCTCCTACCCCCCTAGAATTGCCTTATTTCTGTCCCATGCATTCTGAATTCCACCACTGTTTTCATCTCCACCGCCTCCTCAGGAAAGCTGTTCCATGTCTCCCAACCCTCCATTTAAAATATACTTCCTCACATTACTCTGAACTGTTCCCCCTCTATCTTCAAATTGTGTCTCCTTGTTCTTGCACATCTCTTTCTATAAGATGCTACCCTCTCAGACTGTGTTGATTCCCTTGATGTACTTGAAAGTTTCTATCATGTCCCCCTTCTTCCTCCTCCACCTCGAGTGTATAGAGAGAACTGGGGGTGCAGAAATGTGTTAAGTATGAAGAGAACAAGGATGCAGGAATATGTAAGTATGAAGAGATCGGTGTGTACAGGAATATGTTTGTATCAAGAGTAAAGGGGGTACAGGAATATGTAAGTATGGAGAGAAATGAAGTGCATGGATATGTAAATATGCAGGAAACAATGTGTACAGGAATATGAAATATGGAGAGAACAGGAGGTACAGAAATATGTAAGAATGAATTGAAAGGGTTTAGGCATATATTAGTATGGAGAGAAAAGAGGTTCAGGAATATATTGGTATATAGAGAACAGGAGTGCATGGATATGTAAGCATGGAGGAGAGGATGTGCAGGAATATATAAGTATATAAATTAATAATCTGGCTTTTAGAGGTTTTTGTTGCCATAAAGTGTTGTGGTTATGAACCATCACCAATCAGTTTCAACCATAAACATCAGTTGGTACAATACATTAATTGTTGGAAGTTTTCTTTTACATTTATGTAGCTCTGATTATAAATAACATTTGTATTGTATTGTGATTTTTTTTTTCTATGTACAGGCTACAGTGTCCCCAATGAGCAATTGTTATTGCTGTCTGAGAGGGATGAAGAACTCCCATGTATTGATGTAAAAGAGGAAGAGAGGAACGACAAACTGCCTTTTGTTGATGTGAAGATGGGAGAGGGGGATGGGGAGCTCACTGTTGTTGTGAAGGAGGAAGAAAGAAATGATGAACTCCCTTTTGTTAATTTGGAGGAAGAAGATGGGAATGACAAACTGCCTTTTGTTGTGAAGGAGGAAGAACGGAATGACGAACTTCCTTTTGTTAATTTTGAGGAAGAAGAGAGGAATGACAAACTACCTTTTGTTGATGTGAAGGTGGAAAAGACTGCAGAGCAGGAGGATCATCTTGAAGTAATTCCCACTGGTAAGTATCATAGATGGCTTGATAATGATTTTGTATGGGATTTCTTTCAGATATGGTTGCGAGAAAGTTGGGAAGAAAAACAAGAACAGTTGGAAGGAGAGGGAGTATGGAATTACATGTAGGCTATAATTTTAGAAAGCTTGACAGGAGTAAAGCCAGTAAGTGTTTTAGAAAGAAATGTATTACTGTTAAAATTGATATGAGATTATACTGAGATTGGAGTCAGCATAGTGCTCGAGTTTCAAAGCCCCCAGAATGTTGCAAGCCCCTGGTGTGCCGAGCATGTGTGCACTGCAGCTTGTGGATTCTACCAGCCAGCAATCTGGATTTTCAATCCTGAGCACCAAATACACAAGTTAGACCAGCTTTTCCTGGTCTAACTTGCACCATTTGGGGGATCCTTTTATGGGGTTTGAGACAAATCTTTGGTGTAAGCTGCTGCAAAATGAGGAAACTGTCACAACTGCTCTGTTGTATTAAAATTCGGGTCTAGTTGTGCCAAAGGAGCTTCAATCAATCAATCTTTATTTTACAAGGTGAACTACCATTGAGTGAGCCATTTGCAAGGTAGACCTGGACTAATGCAAATAAAAGTAAACAATATACAAAGGAAAAAATTGAGTGTACAATCAAGAAATACAATGTGATAAAGACATATAACATACTATAGTACTAGGCAAGGCCTATACTGGCAAATACGCAAGAGGCTAAGAAAGAATATAGTAAACATACATTATTATACAGTATGTACATGAACAGTTCAGGAAAAGGGATTGGAGGGGCTGATAGGAAGAAGAAGGGAGAAGGAGTGATAAACAGGGAATCACAAGGCCTGGGGATGGATGTCCCACACTTATTTCACATCATCTCGGGGCAGTTACAGGATACTATAAAGGAATGAAAGAAAAGCTTTTGAAAGAGGAGGAGAAGGTTGTCGGGCAGCCAGCTTTAGAGTTTTTGTAATTTGTTCCATAGGTGAGGAATACATAGCTTATAGACACTATACCAAAATGTGACTTAACTTTAGGAATATATAAGGAGATAAATGAGACGCTGCATAAGAGTAATTGTCTACAGTGCAAAGGAGCAAACAGTCAGAGGTATACTTGGAGCTTATGAAGCTTTAAAGTCCAAAAGGTGGCATTTCTTTGTCTTCTGAACTTGAGGGATGTCCAGCGTATTGCAGTATATAGAGAGCAGTGGTGGGTGAGGTATGGTAAAGCAGAGATAAATCACAAAGCTCAGTGATAAAGTGAGACAAGTTTAGAGTGTGTGGAGGCAGAGCTTTGGCCATAGAGGAAGTCGGTGTAGTGCAATAAGGATAGAAAGGTGGTTTGGACCACTGTTTTTTGATGTCATAGAATAGAAGATGCTTGATCCGGGAGAACAGTCAGCCCCATCTCTGCTTTAGCTTCTTTGAAAGTTCCTCAGTACGGTCAGAGAATGTAAGCTTGTGGTCTATCCAGAGCCCAAGATATTTACATTTTGTCACACATTCAGTTGGTTCTCCCAAAAGTGATAGAATCTGCTAAGCTATGTAGGGAATGTTTTTGACCTATGGCAGAAAGTGAGAAAAGTATGGCCTTTTGTTTTCTGCATTTAGACCCATGCAACTGCACCAAGCAACAGGTGTGACACAGGACATAATGCAAGCCCTGCATCACCCTTTGAAACTTGAGCCTTTGCTCTCGATTCCAGGTGTGGGTGAGCAGACAAGTATCGGCATTATAAACATTTGGTAATTCAGAGAGGCAGGACAAGAGAAGTGCACGGAGGAGGGAATGGACTGATTCCAGGTGAGGGTGAGCAGGCAAGTATCTACATTATAGTTCTAAGTTCTAAGTTCTAGTTCTAAGGGTAGAACTAGTGACACCACTGACTAACCTCTTTAACAAATCATGGGAGGATGGGGTGGTACCTGAGGACTGGAGGAGGGCAGATGTGATTCCCCTTCACAAAAGTGGGAGCAAGGCAGAAGCAGGAAACTACAGACCTGTTAGTTTAACCTCAGTGGTAGGGAAAATGATGGAATCACTTCTGAAGGAAAGAATTGTTGAGTATCTAGAGGCCAGAGGGGCACAGGACCCAAGGCAGCATGGATTCACAGCGGAAGGTCATGCCAGAAAAATCTGATAGATTTCTTTGACTGGGTGACCAAAGTAGTAGACCAGAGAGGGGCTGTGGACATGGCCTACCTAGACTTTAGCAAGGCATTTGATACAGTCCCACACAAAAGATTAATATACAAGTAGCCAGCCTGGGAGTGGGTCCCAAGATGACAGCCTGGGTAAAGAATTGGCTGGAGAATAGGATACAGAGAGTATAGTAAATGGAGTCCACTCTGAAAAAGGGTTAGCAGTGGGGTACCACAGGGTTCAGTATTAGACGGTCCTCTTCAGTGTCTTTATAGCTTACATTGCAGAGGGACTGGAAGGAAAGTATGTCTCTTTGCAGATGACACAAAGATCTGCAACAGAGTTGATGCACAAGGTGGGGTGGAAAGGATGAGAAGGGACTTGACAAGATTAGAGGAATGGTCAAATGTATGGCAGCTTAGATTCAATGCTAAGAAGTGCAAGGTAATGCACCTGGGAAACAAAACCCAGGGGAAGAGTACACAATGGGGGTGAGATACTAACAACAACAAAAATGGAAAGGGACCTGGGGTAGTCATATCAGATGACCTAAAGGTGGGTAAGCAATGTGAGAGGGCAGCAAGGAGGGTTGGGAATACTGGGATGCATAGGAGAGGCATCACCAGTAGAAAACAAGAAGTTATTATCCTCTGTACAGACAGCTGGTGAGACCACATCTGGAGTACTGCGTGCAGTTCTGGAGCCCAATCTCGCAAAGACATAGACAGGATGGAAGCTGTCCAGAGGAGGGCAACTAAAATGATGCAGGGTCTGCACTGGAAGACATATGAAGAGACTTAAGGAGCTTAATATGTATAGCCTTGAGGAAAGGAGGGAGAGGGGGACATGACAGAAACTTTCAAGTACCTCAAGGGAATCAACAAAGTCCAAGAGGGTAGCATCTTTCAAAAAAAGGGTGTGCAAGAACAAGGGGCACAATTTGAAGATAGAAGGGGTGGCTCAGAGGTAATTTAAGGAAGTATTTTTTTCACAGAGGGTTGTGGATGTATGGAGCGCCTTCCAGAGGAGGTTGTGGAGTCAAAACAGTGGTGGAATTCAAGCATGCATGGGACAGTCATAAGGCAATTCTAGGGGTGGGGTAGGAAGAAGTAGGCTGCTGGTTAACTAGGATCTGCAACTTATCCATCAGGTAGGAAAATGGGCAGACTGGGTGGGCCAAGTGGTCCTTATCTGTCAAATCAAATTCTCGTTCTATAAACATTTGGTAATTCAGAGGACTGACATAAGAAGTGCACAGAGAAGGGAATCACTGATTCCAGGCATGGTGAGAAGGCAGGTGTCTCCATTATAAACATTTGGTCATTCAGAAAGTAGAGACATGGGAAGTGCACAGAGGGATAATGGACTGATTCCAGGAATGGGTGAACAGGGGTATCACATTATTGTAGTGAAACCGTTACAACAAAAGACCATTACAGAGACAATTTCGAGCAGATTCAAGATTGTTGCTATAAATGTTCTGCTGTTCACCAGCTGCAGTTTCATTGTTGTTTTGCTGGTTTCAATTCAACTCTGACTCAGAGTTGATTATCTAAAGATTGGGGGTGTGGGGGCATAGCACCCCACATGACCACAGTGTCCCCCACCCAAAAAAAAAACTGTTATCCTGACAGGCGAAATACCAACTGCTCTGCAATTCGAATTCGCTGTTACAGAGGATGTCCACAACAAAGTTGTTGAAGCAGGTTGGTGAAAGCACCTGCAGGCTGTTTTTATGCATTCTAAACATTTGACCATGGTCAGCCAAGTGGCACTGAGGGCTGAGGCGCGGATACTTACCTCATGCTGCGCCAGTGACCCAGGTTTGGAAATAACCTCAGGCCTCCGTGGTGCTGATCAGGGAGGTGAGAGCAGGAGTGGCTCTCCTCCCAGGAAGGGGGGGGAGTCACGCTGCTCATAGTCCCACCATCACCAGATGGTGGGTCGGGTAACAGGTAGGCAGTATCAGTGAGACAGGTAAGGTGGTAGGCATCCCTTAAGACATGGAAACACAAGCCTCCACATGCGTGCATCACATTGGGGACATGTGGGAGTGGGGATCTAAACAACGGGGGAAAAAAAAATATTTGGCCATTCAGACAGGAGGGACATGAGAAATGCACAGAGGACGAACAGATTGATTCCAGCGTGGGTGAGCAGGCAAGTGTCTGCATTGTAACCATTTGGTCATTCAGATAGGAGGGATGTGAGAAGTGCACAAAAGAGGAACAGATTGATTCCAGCGTGGGTGAGCAGGCAAGTGTCTGCATTGTAACCATTTGGTCATTCAGATAGGAGGGACATGAGAAGTGCACAGAGGAGGAACAGATTGATTCCAGGCATGGGTGAGCAGGCAAGTGTCTGCATTGTAACCATTTGGTCATGGAGAGAGGAGGGGGAGTGACATGAGAAGTGCACAAAGAAGAGAGTGGACTGATTTTAGGGCATGGGAGAGCTGGCAAGTGTCTGCATTATGAACATTGGGTCATTGAGAGAGCAGGGGCATGAGAAGTGCACCAAGGAGGGAATAAATTGATTCCAGGTGTGAGCGAGCAGGCAAGTATCTCCATTATACAGATTTGGTCATTGAGAGAGGAGGGATGTGTGGCACATCACAGACATTGATGAAACACGTTGTTTTTCAGTGTTGACCAGTTAGATCCTTCCCATTCTCCCCAGTCCACCATACACACGGTCGTGCCCCTATAGGTAGGGTAAGCACTTCAATGTTAAACTCAAGAATTTGCACTTTAATAACTTTGCAACTATTAAACAAATTTGCACGAAATTTGGTATGCAACTTCCTGTGGGATAGATCTCTTAATCTTGCTAGTTTTGTTATGGACAGATGTGCAGTCTCCAAGTTAGGGAGAGGTGAAAAAAATATGTTTTTACCCAATGACTTTGCTGGCATTTTTCTTTGAACTTGCCTACAGCCCAAAGGGTTTGATTGTTTTGCAAGACAATTTCAGAACAGAAAGGGACTACCCCCATCTGCGAGGATCTACCTCGCAGATGGACTAGAGGGTAAGGCTTGTCTGTTTGCAGATGACACCAAGATCTGCAACAGAGTAGATGATCCAGATGGGGTGGGCAGAATGAGAAGAGATCTGGATAAACTAGCAGAATGGTCAGAAGAGTGGCAACTGGGATTTAATGCAAAGAAGTGCAAAATCATGCACATAGGAAGAGAAACCCTGAAGCCACTTATAGGCTGGGAGGAGTTGCTAGCAGTCACAAAGGAAGAAAGAGACTTGGGCATCATCATCGCTGATGACCTAAAATCATCCAAGCAGACCTCTAAAGCAGTAGGTAAGGCTAGGGGGTGTTAGGGTGTATTAGTAGGGTATCAGCAAGTCGTTAAGAGGGAGTAAATAATCCCTCTGTACAAGACATTAGTTAGGCCCCATCTGGAGTACTGCGTGCAGTATTGGAGGCCACACCTTCACAAGTACATTAACCAAATTGAGGCAGTCCAGAGAAGGGCAACCAAAATGGTGCAGGGACTGCATCAGAAGACATATGAGGACAGATTAACAGAGCTCAATATGTATACCCTTGAGCAAAGGAGGGGGAGAGAGGTGATATGATCGAGGCATTCAAACACCTTAAGGGCATAAACAAGGTGAAAGAGTCTAACATGTTTAAATATAAGAAAAATAGCAGGACAAGAGGACACAACATGAGATTAGAGGGAGGCCGATTAAGGGGGAATGTGAGGAAATTCTTTTTCACAGAAAGGGTGGTAGATGCATGGAATGGTTTACCACAAGAAGTGGTGGCTATGAATACAGTGCAGGGCTTCAAAAAGGCATGGGATAGGCATAAGGGAGCAATACAAATGACTATGAATAGATAGGTCACTGACAGATCAAAGGCCAATGGCACATTTATAAGGTAGAAAAAGAAATGGGCAGACTGGATGGGCCTTGCGGTCCTTATCTGCCGTCAACTTCTATGTTTCTATGTTACCCCATAGATGTGCTTTTTTACTAGTCTGGTGAAAAAGCAATATGCCATTTTGAAGTTATTGCAATTTAAAAATTAGAAAAAAATAATTCTAGGGACATGGATATGTTGTTCATCCACACTGTCTGGCAGGTTCCTTGCTGCTTTAAATCTTGCCGGAAGGTCTTCAAGCTGGCTCCTCCCACCCACCCGGGTGGTAAAACTCTCGGCTCCGCCCCATGATGCCAGATCTTCCTTACCGCTTGGAAGCTCAGGTTCCCTCCTTAACGCTCTGCGATTAAGATTTGGTGCCTAATTCTTCAAACTTTGAAACTCGTTTCAAATATTTACAAATACTTGGTCTTCTTCTCCTCACTGCACGCGGATAAATCGACCTCGATTTCGGAAATGTCCGCAGGACAGAAAATGTCTCGGACAGACCCGCCTCCAGTGTGTCTACTGCTTAGGCCTTGAGCACGAACCACAGGCTTCAGACCTGTGCTCTTCTTTTTAGGGTATGTCCTCGAAGATGGTGCTGCCTGTCTTCAGTTGGGCGTCCAGTAATTTCACTCCGGTTAAATCGAAGGAGGCCGATTGGCAGTGTCAGCGGCTGCGGTGCTCACTGTGAATTCTTCGAGCAGATGATTGCCCTCGAGGAGGAGGCGGGCGCAGGCGCTCCATCTTCGGCCACGGCATTCGTCCCGCTCTCTCTCGGCGCCTCTTATTCAGCTTCTTTTAAGGAGTTTTGCTTGACCCTCTCGACAAAAGGCGAGGGTCCAACCTCTTCTGGAAAAAGAGTAAGGGTAAGTCCCCTCGTTGACGCTCTTGGGAGCGGGAAAGATCTCCCTCCCCTTGCCGACAGTCGACTTCGGTCGAACCTTCAGCTTCGGCCACTGGCTTCACGGCATCCCGTCAGGCCAGTTGACCGAGACACCTGCTGACGCGGTTGAGATTTTTCTCAACCCGTTAGACGGGTTGTCTGCTGGTGAAGCTGAAAATTCCTCTCCTGGTTCCCCGGCGAGAGCTGAGGATCCGTCGGCTCATCTGTGCCTCGGTTCCGGAGCTGGCCGGTGCAGTCGTCCGAGGCGAAGGTGTACCGATTCTACGGTACCCGCCCGCCCGACCTCGCGGCCTAGCCGAGATTCTCAGTCTTGGACCTCCTCGCGGTCCAGCTGATCCCGCTGTCATAGGCAGTCTCGGTCTCGGCACCACACCAAGCGGCGCCGCCACTCTTCCTCTTCTTCCTCCTCCTCGGACGAGGGGAGGCTTCGGCCCAAGTTGCGTCAGAAATATGAAGAGCTTATGTGGCAACAGCTTCTGTTGCTGGGAATAAGCCGACCCAGTCGTCTTCACCGGCCATTAAGTGGCTGTCACCGGAGTGGCAGAAACAACCCCTCGCGGTGGTTGAGGAGCCTGTTTCCAGACTGGTTGTTCGTCCAATTTCTGCTGCCCCACCGATTTTGGTGGAACTGCCTCCTCCTCAGCCGTTAGTTGGGGCTCCGACCAAGAGTTCTCGATCGGCTCAAGGGCTGCCCCATAGGCTGTCGGTCACTCTCACTCCCAATAAACCTCGGCAGGTGGAGGGTGTCTCAGGCTTGAGGCAGCTCTTGAGACCTTCGTCGAGTCTGAAGATGACTCCTCCTTGTTCTCCAGGCGATGGACTTGGAGTCCTCAGGGGCAGTCAGTGGGCGATAGCCCTTCATCCTTTCTTGGCCTACTTGGCTCATCTGGAGTCCACTGGGATGAAGCTCGAACCCGTTTCCAAATGGGCCAGATATCCCCTCACGGAGATTCTGGACCGCGGGGATTCTCCGACGGAGGCCTTTCTGGTGGCCGAAGCCATCGTAGGTCCGGCCTTGGAACTATGGCAGCGTCCGGCTTCCTGCCCTGCGCCTTCGGCCAGGATGGCCAGGAAGTACGCAGTCCCCACCAGTTCCCTGTCCGGTTTTTTGGAACACCCCTCTGCTGAGGGGTTGGTCACCGATAGCGTTTTCAGCGACCGGAACGCCAGGGACGTGGACAAACCGCCCGACAAAGAATCCAAGAAACTGGATTACGCTGGGTGAAAAGTCTATGCTGCTTCTTCTCTCGGCCTTCGTCAGGCCAGTTCGGCCATCCTGATGGCACACTTCTCCCATGCCCTGTTGGGCTCCCTGGATGAGGTCATTCCCCATCTTCCCGCGGACCTGCAGACCACGGTCAAACAGGTGCGGGATCAGGGCAGGGCAGTGGCTAAGCAGCAGCTCCAGACTGCTCTTGACATCAGAGACTCTTGTGCCAGGTCAGCGGCGACCGCAGTGGCCATGCGTCGGCGGGCGTGGCTGAGGATATCCACCTTCACCTCGGATACCCAGCACAAACTTGCGGATGTTCCCTTCCTGGGAACCGACCTCTTCGGCCCTGGAGTGGAAGGTCACCTCCAGAGGATTGAAAAGTCCAATGCCACATTGGACTTGGTCTCTTCTGCGCAGACGGACAAAGGCTGTAAGCCTCAGCCTAAGCCCTTTCGCCTTCTGTGCCAGCAGCTTTCCAGCCCAACAACGCCAGAACCAGCAGGCTCGACATAGTACCCTAAACCAAGCCGTCATCTTCCTCTAATAGGAAGCAAGGAGGTAAGGGCCCAGGAGGTTCCTCGGCTGGTCCCTCTTCCAAGCCTGCCCAGTGAAGGGCTGAGGGGTGTCGCCCCCATTCCCGTCACCTCACCCCTGGTTCCTCCCCCGTGGGGGGACGGCTCCGGCACTTCCTTTCCACCTGGTCCGCTGTTACCATGGACAGGTCGGTCTTGGAGGTGGTGGGAAGAGGCCTGCCTCTAGAATTCGAGCAGGCACCGCGCTTCAGGTGTCGCCCCTCCCGGGGGCCCGGTCCCAGCCTCACTGGCGGCTCGTCAAGCCGGGCTCGGCTGTCCTCCTCCAGAAGGAGGTGATAGAGAGGTGGAAGACCCTCCTTCAGACCCGGGGTTTGTGTCCAGGTATTTCCTGGTTCCAAAACAGATGGGGGGCTGGCGCCCCATCCTCAACCTACACGACCTAAACAAGTTCCTAAGGTCTCAAACCTTCAGAATGGTCACTCTGGCTCAGATAATACCATCTCTGGAACACGGCGTGTGGTTCTGCTCTCTGGACTTCCAGGCGCGCGTTCTTTCACGTCCCTATCCGTCTGTCTCACCAGAGATTCCTCCACTTCAGAGTGGAGGATCCCTATTCAAGTTCAGGCCATGCTCTTGACCTTTCTCTAGCTCCCAGGGTCTTCACCAAATGCATGGCAGTGGTGACAGCATTCCTGCGGCGCCGAGGGGTCCGGGTGTACCCTTACCTGAACGATTGGCTGATAGCAGTCCCCTCCAGACAGGAGGTGGAGCGGTCCAGAGATCTGGCCCTCCGGGTTTGCTCTCAAGTTGGCCTCCTTATCAATGAGGCCAAATCGGAACTCGAGCTGAAGCAGGTGATACTGTTCATCGGGGCAGAGCTCGACTCTTTTCGAGCCAGAGCACAGCTCCCGGTGGACAGGGCCGAGGTTCTTACCTCCTTTGCCCAGTCATTTCTGGTTGGGCAATCACACCCTGCCCAGGAGTTCCTGCGCCTCCTAGGTCTCATGGCGGCCTGTACCAGCGTGGTCCGTTGGGCACGTTGGCACATGCGTCCCCTTCAGTGGGGACTGGCTAGCCAGTGGTCACAACGCTGAAATCCCTTGGACCAGCTCATGGTGACGACCCAGGAGATGTGGAACGATCTCCAGTGGTGGACCATTCCATCTCATCTGCAGGAGGGCATCCCGTTTGTCCGCCTCGAGCCAACGGTCTCTCTATCGACCGACGCCTCTCTGATGGGTTGGGGTGCCCATCTGGGGGAACACCAAGTGCACAGCCTCTGGTCCCCGTGGGAGTCCCGATGCCACATCAACCTGCTGGAGCTCCGGGCGGTCCGCCTAGCTCTCACCGCCTGTGCTCCGTTTCTCCGGGGTCAAGTGGTCCGAGTCCAGATGGACAATACCACGACCATGTACTACCTAAACCGCAAGGGTGGGACGCGCTCCATGCTTCTATGCAAGGAAACTCTCTGCATCTGGTCACTTGTCCGCAGCCTGGAGGCGGATCTCCTGGCCATTCATGTGGCAGTAGCCTCCAACACCCTGAGCCAGATAGGGGCTGCATCGCACGAGTGGTCTCTCCTGCTGGAGGTAGTACAAGATCTGGTCTCCCTCTGGGGCACACCTCTGGTGGATCTGTTTGCCTCCAGGGAGAACGCAAAGTTGAGGCTGTTTCATGCCCGACCCCTCAGCAGGGCTCGAGGCAGGGGGATGCATTCTTGAGGCCGTGGACCCCGGGCCTCTCTTATGCCTCCCCCCCCCTTTCCCCTGATTCACAGGGTCCTGCTCAAAGTGAGGAGGAACAAGGTGCAGGTGATTCTGATAGCTCCAGACTGGCCACCCAGTTCTGGTACCAGATCTCTCAGCCTCAGCTCCAGGCTCCCGAGGCAGCTTCCAGGCCGGACCTGCTCTCAGTCAATCAGGGAAGGTTTTCCATCCGGACCTTCAATCCCTGCACCTGACTTCCTGGTTCTTGAGTGGCTAGAGTTCCAGGCCTTGGGTCTTTCCGGCGAGGGTCCTCAATGTCGTTGAGGCATCCATAAGGAGTCGACCAGAAAATGCTCGCCTTCAAATGGAAGAGATTCTCCATTTGGTGTCGGAATAGAGCTTGGACCCTTCCTCTTGTTCTGTGGCCAGCATTTTGGACTATCTATGGTCCCTATCTAGTCAAGGGCTTAGGTCGACGACCCTAAAGGTGCACCTGGCAGCCATTTCTGCTTACTGGGCACGGGCTGGTCAGCAGTCAGTGGTGCAGGAGAAAGTGGTCGGGCGCTTCTTCAAAGGCCTTGATCACATTTCCCCTTCAGTGTGGGAAACCCCACCTCCGTGGAATTTACTGCTGGTACTGGCAAAGCTCATGGGCAAGCCATTCGAACCAATGCACAGGTGTGGTCTCCCCCACCTGTCGTGGAAGACCGCCTTCTTGGTGGCTATCACATCAGCCAAAAGGATGGGAGAACTCCAGGCACTGAGCATAGAGTCTCCTTACCTGGTCTTCCACAGGGACAAGGTTGTCTTACGCCCCCACCCGAAATTCCTTCCGAAGGTGGTGTCGGAGTTTCACCTTAATCAGGTGTTGACTCTGCCGGTGTTCTACCCCAGTCACACCTCGGAGGCTGAATATAGGCTCCATACTTTGGACCCTAGAAGGGCGCTCGCCTACTATAAGGAGTGCACGGCTGGGATTCGGGGAGAGGTTCGCCAGCTGTTTGTCACCTACGCTGAAGCTGCACCTGGCAGACCTGCAGCCAAGCGGATGATAAGCAGATGGGTCACCTCCTGCATAGATCTCTGCTATGAGTTGCTGGTTATGGAGCCTTCCAGAGGGATAAGAGCTCATTCTACCCGCCATACTGCCGCATCGGTGGCTGCTTCCAGGGATGTCCCTATCCAGGAAATCTGCAGGGCTGCTACCTGGAAGTCAGCAAACACCTTCATTACCCACTACCACATCGACCTTGAGTCACGCCGGGATGCTGGTTTTGGGGCCTCGGTTCTCCAGTCCTTATTTCCCAAGTAAGTATCAAAGGGATGTGCGCCTTGCCTCCCTCCTCCCGGAGAACTGCTAGAGTCTGCCAGACAGTGTGGATGAACAACATATCCATGTCCTAAATACAGGTTACTCACAGCTGGGAGTTCTAGGGAATGGTATATGTTGTTCATCCACCATTCCCTCGACCTCCCGGCTTCGATGCACAACCTGAGCTTCCAGCGGGCCAGATCTGACATCATGGGGCAGAGCCAAGAGTTTTACCACCCGGGTGGGAGGGAGGAGCCAGCTTTGAAGACCTTCCGGCAAGATTTAAAGCGGCAAGGAACCATCCAGTGTGGATGAACAACATATACCATTCCTAGAACTCCTGTTACAGGTGAGTAACCTGTATTTTCTGAGCATGCTCAGTAGACATTTCAATATAGTTACATGATACAAGAGGAATCCTGCATGGTATGAAAAGATTCCTCAGTCATATGGCCGCCATCTTGTTTTCAGTTTTGCCTGAAAAAGTCAGAATTGGAAACCTGCCAAAATGATATTCTAAAAAAGAACCGGAAAAAAAGGCACCACCTGTCTTGGAAAATTGTATCTTCAGTTCCACTTTTTGTTCAAAATACATACCGAAACACAAGAGTATCTAGTAGTAAAAAAGGAAGCTGAACTCGCATCACCGCCACCACCAGGCACAGTGATCCAACCTCCTTACGGATCTAGAAGTGCTGCAATTAGTGCTTCTTAAATAGTACTCAATTTAAAGTGATATACCCACCTAAAACACCTATAGCACTAACATAGTTGCTATGGTATATGTATTTTACATAATTTCAAACTAAAAGAACTAACCACAGTCAGGTGCATTATATCAAATGCAAAGAGGATAGGGCCCAGGATAGAGCCTTGTGGGGCTACTTGTAACAAGGATTTTTGTGAGGACAGATTTCCTATGGCTTTGACTTGTAACCTATTGCTTAGGTAGCTGGTGATAGGGTTGTCAGAACCCTCTGAAGTTCTGGGTTCTAGTCTAGAACTTTTGAAAAAGTTCTAGGGTTCTAATCTTTTTTAGAACTTTTTAGAACTCGAACCCTGTTTTTTTTTATTGTGCTGCCAGTAACAAAGATAGTAATGAAATACATGTAAAGGAAAAAATGTTCACTATAAGGGGAGAGAAATTATCATGTGTGACATTGATAGGAATACAACTAGGTTTATCTATGGTTTCTTCTGTTTGCTAAAGCCAGCAACTTAATCATGAACAGGCCCACCCACCAATATGTTAAAGTTTTCCTGCTGCAGCTGCATCATAGTTCCTTAGTGAAAGAAAGAGGCACATTAGCCATTTATGTACTCAGCTATATATACTCATCGTCATGAATTATGAGAAAAAATAACTGATATTACCTAATTTCAGTTATTTGCTGCTTTCTTTTTAAATGAGTAAATCAAAAGTTGCTATGTTTAAAAGATAGCTTTTATAACAAAGTTAAGCCAAGTACTGCAGCAGCATGTGGAACTGTTGCAAAACATATTATGTCATAACGTAGTCAGTCAAGACATTTGAATAAAAAAATATGCCAGTCATTGTTGCTGGCAAAAATGCATGCAATTTTCTAAGGTAGTGCATACATATACCAACATTTTTGTCGGCAAATTGAAGTAATACTTACAACTTTCTAAGATGATGCATTTTTGCAGCTGATACTTCAATAAAATCTGTATTTCAGTCACATAAATAAACAGTGGTTTCCTCACCACATACTAAGGAACATTTAATGTAGCTGCAGCAGTTGGCATGTGATGTTTAAGGGACAGTGTCTGTCAACCCCATTATGTATCAAATTATCATTACTTGTAAAGCAAAAACACTATGATACGTCACATTCTGTGAAAACTGCTGATGCAGATTTTCTTTTATTTCTGATTCCTTTATTCTTTTTTTAAAGGGGACAGGACAATTGTGCTAGGTGGCAGCAGTTTGCAATGTATTTAATAAGAATATATGTGTACAGTAGGTTCGGTCTGTCATCATTTTTTTTCCTCACCATTCCCAGCTGATCATGAATCTCTAAATGAAAGAACTAAAATAACACCCGCCTTTCACCCCATCACCCATTCCACTTTTCTTCCACCACCCTCATCTGTGCAGTAGCATCCATGCCACCCTTACACCCATGTTAAAACCAACCCACAACCCTCACCCATGTACTAGCATCCATTTTCATTTATGGCTAACATTTCTGTAATTGAAAAATAATAAACAGCTACCAATTAGAACTCATTGTTTTGTCCTCTTTAAAATTGAAAAATAGACTGTCTCCTGTCCCAGCCCATACTGATGCACCACAAAGTCACAGAAGGTAAATCCAAAAATATATGTTTTTCTTTAACTATAAATAATATGATACAGAAAGGATTGATGTGACAGTGTCCCTTTTATGCCAAATTTGGGCCTGTTCCCACTGATGTTAAAATTGCCCTGTATATAAAACTTGCTGACTTTAGTTTAGACCCTAGCTACAAAGCAGTTTGCCATGAAATGGTGAAAGTTTTGGGGGGTATATAGTCCAAGGTAGTAGACTGAGAAAGGAGACAGACGACAACCAAAGTCATCACAGTCTGTAAAACTTTCCTTTTTGGTGCAGAGAGACTCCGTCCCACACAATATTTACCAGCCACTGCCATCTGAGTTGTCATCACCATCAACATCCACAACATCAATCACTTCAGGATCAGTTTGTATACTCTTATAGGGATACGAAAATCTTGATTTATTAACTTTAATAAAAGTTGACATGTGTACATTTTCTGGCAGCAGCCTATTTCTGGTGTCTGTTACAATATTGCCAGCTGTACTAAACATGCGTTCTGAAGAGACACTTGTTGCAGGACAACCAAGATATTTACAGGCTTCATCATACAGCTCTGTCCAAATTGACTTTTTTGATCTCCAGTATTCAAAAGGGCATGCATCAATAGGAATAGGCAGTTCTTGCAGGTAACTGTCTACCATAATGGACAGAGACCACTCAGAAGAGGAATCAGCAGAAGCTGGTATGGCAGTAATTTGGGAAAGGTTTTGCCACAGATTTAGCTTGCTACTAAGGGTTGAAGAAGTGGCAGTTGTGCAACAACTACTGTTAATGTTTGTGACTTTTCCAGTTCTGTATCCCTTCGTGAAGATGAACCTGCATGTTGTGGTGATGACAACCTGAGGGTACTGTGCGTGTCTGTGTTTGACTCCCATGAGTACTGCAGCTCATCTAGCAACATACATTTGTACTGCTCTATATCATCTGTTTTTGGAAGATGTATAGCCTTGAACCTGGGATCTAAGAGAGTTGCAAGGATGTAGTGTCTTGATTTCGTCATTGCAACTAATTTGTCATTGGTTTTGAAGCACTCGCTCATTCTCTTTACGAGATTCCCATGATACAGGCGACATGTTGTCTGCGCTTCAGATCTGTCTTTTTCTATTTGTAGATTTAGAACACTAAGATGATGTGAAATGAGCATTATGAGTGGGATAACCTGACTCACAGATGCACCTTCAGAAGACATGTCCCTTGTAGCTGTCTCAAAAGGAGCTAGGATACAGCACACTGTCTCCATTAATTTCCACTGCAGCACAGACAGCATAATGCCATCTCCAATAATGTAACTGGAGCAGTACTCATGTACAGCTTGCTTTTGCTCCAAGAGGTGCTGCAGCATATAAAGCGTTGAGTTCCAACGAGTGGAAACATTTTGAATCAGCTTTTGCTGGGCAGCTTGTGTTTTTTTTGCAGTTCGGACAATGTCCGTATAGCCTTGGTTGAATGTGAAAAGTGAGTCACAATTTTTTTGCAAACAGCAATCATACCATCCACTTGTGTTTTGTTGTTGAGAAATCCCATGACAATTAAGTAAGCAATGTGCAAAGCAAGAAGCATGCAGAAATCATCCATCCTGTACTGCTTTTAAGATGTTGGCTCCATTTGTCACTTACCATGAAGCCACATTTTAGACCGTGAGAATAAACCCATTCATCATGGAGGTCATTTAGTTCCTGCAAGATGTTTGCAGCAGTATTACTTTTGCCCAAACTTTTTATATGCAGCAGCATCTTTTGGGGTGTCTGTTTTGAAAGAACAAGAAAAACGGACCCAATGAGCGTGTAAGGACATGTAATCTATGTTTTGAGTGCTGGTCACATATCTGTTGTGACATAGAATAACCCTACTCTCTGCAGTTTTAAGTGCAAGCATCACTGTTGCTTTTAAAACCTGATAAATGTTTGGTACTTCAACATAGGAAAAGTACCTTCGATGAGGAACACTGTAACGAGGCTCTGCTAATGTCATGAGCTCCCTAAAATCCTCATGATCTACCAAAGAGTATGGGAGAAGGGCTCCAGCTAACAGTTCATCAATTCGGTGATTAAGATGAAGGGTCTTTGGATGATTTCTAGTAAAGATATTCTTCCTTTCAAATGCCTGAGACGGTGTTAGCTGTTTGCAACATGTCCCTGCTGGTTTATTATACACCGTGCTTCGATGGGCAGATGGACGCAGTGATGGTGGACTAGGACTTATACATTCAGTGCCATCACTGGATGTGCAACTGGTACTAATGGTGCTGGCATTGGTGGTAACAGTGATCCTAGGGCTGGCAGTGATTCTGCCGCATCAAGTTCAGACAATTCAGTACCATTTCAGATTCCTGACCCTTCTCCGCGTGCGGTCTGGAAGATGGAGGACATGGGTTTTGGATGATCAAGCAAAACGAATGCTTTTCAGATGGCGTTTAAGAGCTGTAGTGCCAAGGCATGACACAACTTTACCACGGCTTACACTCTGTTTACACAGGAACAAATTGCTCGTGGATCAGTTTTACTGCCAGAGAAATAATTCCACACCTCAGGTGTGACAGATTTTGTTTGAGTGCTAGGAAGATAGCTAAAGACTGTTTGTGTCTTTCACCTGTCCTAACAGAACCTGGGACATGCTCCTTGGTGCTAGAAGAGTGGGCAGAAGACTCTGATGGATTTTCATTGCTGGCCAACACAGAAGTGGTGGATTCAATGGATATGTCCTTTTCATTGCCAACAGTGCTGGATGTATTTGTAAGTGCACTACCTGATTCATTGTCAGCAGACTTGCTCATTTCACTTTGTTGAGGAAGTAATGATTTGTCGCGAGACACAACAGTGTCGGACTGAGACAAAGAGCTACTGTCTGAGTCAAGAGGGACTCACTGTCACTTGCATTATTGCTGCTAGTCACAGGGATCTTACCAGCATGAATGGCATACCTTATGGTGCTCTCCGTGTGACTCCAGCAGCTGTACAGGTTTTCTTAAAAGGTCCCCCTTTACCACACTTCACTGTTGCTCTTTTGCTGTTTGTTGAATTTTTATCACGTGAAACATTTTGGCTATTTCTGTTAGCACCAGGATTACTACTACCACCAACACCTGCTCCAACACCAGCACTAGATGCTTCATCTATGTTGCTGTCAGCCATAACAGACAGTAAGTGCCAGTACTACCAGTATATTGCGGTGAACACACCCACACCCAAACAGTTCCTGTGTAACAAAACAATGTGATCTGTGATCGCTGGCTACAACTCCAAAATTTTATTTTGGTTGTGTGACACTGAGATACCGTGGACTGTAAGTAATTGAAGAATATAACAGTTTGCAACTAAAGGATCCCAGGTTCAAGGCTTACAGAATGATTGGGCTACTGGGCATAGGCATACACATTGCAATCAAGGGTGCACAGCAGCAGGGTGATGGGCTGACCACAGGAGACGGAGTCACACACGCAACCCAGGGAATGAGAATCATATTTCTACATTTCTGTTAATGCTACCACACAATGCTACCACACAACTGGCCACTGGGCTTCTCTCTATAGCACACCTGGGTAGGGTACAGTGCAGTCAAGAGGTACACTAGCAGGGTGATGGGCTGACCACAGGAGATGGAGTCACATACATAACCAACAACTCGGGGAATGAGAATTATATTTCTACATTTCTGTCATGTAGGTTAATGCCACCACACAACTAGCCACTGGGCTTCTCTCTGTAACACACACAATGGGTAGGGTACAGTACAGTCAAAGGGCACACAGTAGCAGGGTGATGGGCTGACCACAGGAGATGGAGTCACATACGCAACCCAGGGAATGAGAATTATATTTCTACATTTCTGTCATGTAAGGTTAATGCCACCACACAACTAGCCACTGGGCTTCTCTCTGTAACACACACACTGGGTAGGGTACAGTGCAGTCAAGGGGCACACACTGGGCTTCTCTCTGTGACACACACACTACACTGGGAAAGGTTCAGATTTATTTGCCTTTTTTTGGCCCCCTTGTATGCTTGTTGCTGGTAGCTGCTGAGTGTCCAGTGTGCACCACTGACTGAGCAGTGCTGCAGTTTCAAATAATCACATTTCACAAAGGTTCTTCACTTATTCTTATTTTTTTTTATTCTCTCTCTGAGTCCTCCTGAGTCCTCCTCCAGTCCTGATATTGATTGATCTCGGTCTCGATCTCTCCCTGTTCCACAGTCCCTTCCCAATTCTTGATTAATCCCTCCACCTGTCCTGAATCTCCCCCTAGTCCCACTCCCACCCGATTTTGAGCTTCTTCAGCCTTTCTCTTGTTCTCGGTCTCACAGGAAAATGGATGATGGAAGTGGCCACTGGACAAGACAGTATGCTAACGCTACAGTTTAGCTAGGCTGCTTCTGCCTCCGCTTCAATCCTCAGCAAATGGCGCTCCTCCTCGCGGCACATCTGCCTAAATACCTCCACAGATCCCGCAGCTCACGCAGCTTACTCAACCCCCACCTGACCCGTACATAGGTACGCAAGTGCAAACAGACTTCTCAGATTCAAGGTGATCAACCCTCTATTTGGTCGCTTAGTGTTCGAAGTTCTGTTAGAACCGAACACCAGGGTTCGAGGAGGGTTCGAATCTTTACTGAACTAGTTCTGACAATCCTTGCTGGTGAACCATTTAATGACAGAACTATCAAGTCCATGTTATTCAGTGAAGTAAGCATGATGGTATGATCCTCGGTATCAAAGGCCTTACTTGGATCAAGGAAGAGGGCAAATGCATGCTTCTTAGAGTCCAAGGCCATTTGCCAGTCTGTAGTTACTTTGGCAGGAGCTGATACTGTATCATGCTTGGCTCTGAAGCCAGACTGAGCCGGATTTAGCAACTTTTGTGAATCCAAATGTTCTCTAAGTTGGATGTTGACAATTTTTTCAAGTAATTTAAGAGGACAGATAGTATAGAAATAGGCGGTAATTGTTCAGAACACTCTGATCCCCAGTCTTGAATAATGGTAGGATGTGAGCAATTTTCCACGAGACGAGTAGCTCACCTTGTATCAGAGAGGTGTTGAATAAGTGTGTAATGGGGTGATCAGAAAGGTATGGGCAAGTTTTAGGAGGTAAGGTTCAATATTATCTGCACCCGCACTCTTTTTTTTTTTTGTATCCAGAGAAAGGAGGCGGTCCTCCACTTGCTTGAACTTAATTGTGAGGAAGCTGATGGGGTTGGGATGCCATTGGTTATGGTTGTGGTTGTCAGTGAAGCCAACAGTGTAGTCTCTTGCTGGGCTAAGTTTGCTGATATGTGAGGTGTCAAAGACATGCCCTGCAGTGGCAAAGTGATCATTAAACTTCTCTAATAAAAAGCAAAAAAAAAAAAGCTAAAAGACAAAGAACCTCAGTACGCAAGCGCTAATGCAAAGGTAATCACCAAAGGGCATTGGCCAGGAAGCCAAGTTTCAAAGAAATACAAAATGCATACTGTGTGAGAGACCTTTCAGCACCATGCAGTTCTGTTTAAAGTTGAACCAGTATAATACTTTGTGGGGATTTGCATATGCATCCCATGGTCCTTTGCATTATGGGGATATGTTTGATTTTGTATTTCTTTGAAACCTGGCTTCCCGGCCAATGCCCTTTGGGGTAAACCTTGTCTTAATACTTCATGCATTGAGGTTCTTTGTTTTACTGATATATGGATACAGCACTTTTTTTTTTAATTTAATGTACTTTATTACATTTTGTAAGCAGCATACAGAAGCATAAGTAACAGTGTATATGTCAGGAAGCTGCAATTATACAAAAAATCAAACCCACCAAAACACTACACTACAAACAATAAGCATCCCACTGCCTCCCTCCCCCACCATTCCAAGCAGTCTGTGCAACTTTAAAAAAAGAGACTCAGTCACTGTCAGTAAGGGACTGTCAGTAAAGGGTGAGAGAAAAAAGGAAGAAAAGGGGCATGTGAATAGTTTAAGGTTTCTATAGGCAGAGTAAGGCCAAACCAAAAGAGGCTCCCAAATATGTTGAACGGTATGCAGCCTATGTGAGGGAAGAGTATCCTCCTTCCAGAGTCTTAACACGACCAGTTTTGTTGTGGAGGCAAATAGGACAAGATGTGCTTTATTTGTTCTTGGTGTTCCAGGGGTTATATAGCGAGTAAGCAACGCTCCAGAGTGAATAGAGATTCCAAACTCAAAATGGGTCTAAAGCTTGTTTTATAGATCCCAGCTGCCTGAGTAAGGGAACAGTCCCAGAGGAGGTGGTACAATGATCCTGGGACCAGTTTACAGCTAGAGGAGATGGGACTTGACCTATTCTGTGTAGCTTTATCGGATATAATACAAATTGTGCATAATGTTGAACTGGGTCAGTAGTTGGTTTTGTTTAAAGTAGTTATAAACTGAGACCCACATGTTTTTCCAGAACTCTTTCTCTGATGGGAGACAGTTCTGAGTCCAGTAGTAACACATTCCAGAGGGAGACAAAGGTCAAGTGCCTGCAGTTGTTTATACACCCTGGAGAATGCATGGGGTTGGTCTGCTACTTGAAAACCCAAAGAGAGGACTTCCAGGGGCTGCATAGCCCAGGCTTTGGGTCCCACAAAGGTGAGAGTTGTGTTTTTTTTTGGTTTTTTTTTTAAACCTGCAGGAATTTAAGTGTCTGCTTGCTGAAGTTGGTATTTATTTTGGAGAAAAGGAAGAAGAGCTAATCCATCTCCTTGGAGAAAGTCTGCTAAGGTACTCGTATTTAAGCTGGGCCAGAAAGAGGGTGATGACCAATTCCGAAGTGCAGTGTTATTCTGTATGGGCTGGGCAGAAGACCAAAGCCAGTTCTCTCAGAAATGGTTTTGCACTTGGTGTAAGGCTCTAAGAGATCAGCCAATCGGGAAGGCTTTGAGGGAATGGGGAAACTGAGGGGGAAGTATATGCAAGCGTGGGCAATGAGGTAGAGAATTTAAATGCCGGATGTCTCTGTATGTAAACAGATGGGACAATACGCATTATCTGCTATTGGAGTGTCCTTTTTGCACCAGAGGGGAATTCTGCTTATGTGCTGAGCCCCATAGTAAGTTAAAAAGGGAAGGGAGGGCAAGCCCACCTTGTAACTTAGGAGCTGTTAATTTGAAGTACATCCTCTGTAACATTTTGTTTTTCCACAGAAAGGTGTTGAACATTCTCTACAGTCTCATAAACTGTACCTTAGGGAAAAAAGGGACACACCATACCCAGCGGATATAGTGGTCTCGGTAGAAGATTCATTTTCAGAATGTTGATATGATTCCAGAGAGATACAGTGAGCGCACTCCAACGGTCCCGATCAGATTGCAATACTTGCAGTAACTGAATAGGAATTGCCAGGGTACACGATCAAAATCCTTTTCAGCATCTAGGAAAAACAAAGCTGTGGGGACTTGTATCATGCACCTTAATGTTAAACCTGAAAATGTCCACATTCATAACTTTGCAACAGGCCAGCCTGGTGGCACTGAGGGTTTGAGGCACTGGACGTCACAATTTGCGCCATGCCAGTGACTCATGCTCCAGGTTGGCAGGGGAGAGAGAGAGAATGAATCATCTGTAGACACCTTTTCTCTCCCGGGGTGAGAGCTAAGGGGGTTGTCCAGTGTCCTTGCAGCCCACAGTGGAGATCAGAGGTATTGCAGAATGACTGACTAACATACTAAAATGCCAGCAGAATAGGCCTAACGGTCTTTCGTGTCTGCTCGTTTGGTCTGCCCCCACCCTGAGTGCTGACCTTGCTGTCCCCCTCACCTTCTCTGGCTTCTCCCTTCCCAGTTCCGGATATTCTAGCTGCATTGGATTTTGCTTCCAGAACCCTTCCCCTGTACCTGTCCCACCCCCTCTTGAACCCCTCCACTGTTTCTGCCTCCACCAGCCCCCTAGGCAGTGCATTCCATGGCTCCACCACCCTCTCAGTGAAGTAGCACCTCCTCCTTTCTCCCCTGAATCTTCCCCCTCTAGCTTCCACCCATGCCCTCTAGTGGCCCCTTCCTCCTTCCTTCGAAGCACCCTGACTGTTCCTCCTCTATTTACCCTCTTCATGTACCTGAAAACCTCTGTCATGTCCCCCCGGTCCCTCTCTCTTCCAATGTGTACATATTTAGCTCTTCGAGCCTCTCCTCATAGGTCCAGTCCCCCAAGCTCCAAATCATTTTGGTTGCCCTCCTCTGGACCCTCTCCAGGAGGTTACTAACATACTAACATACTAAAATGCCAACAGAATAGGCCTAACAGTCTTTCGTGTCTGCTTGTTTGGTCAGCCCCCACCCTGGGTGCTGACCTTGCTGTCCCCCTCGCCTTCTCTGGCTTCTCCCTTCCCAGTTCTGGATATTCTTGCTGCACTGGATTTTGCTTCCAGAACCCTTCCCCTGTACCTGTCTCACCCCCTATTGAACCCCTCCACTGTCTCTGCCTCCAGCAGCCCCCTAGGTAGTGCATTCCATGGCTCCACCACCCTCCAAAAGTAGCACCTCCTCCTTTCTCCCTGAATCTTCCCCCCTCCAGCTTCCACCCATGCCTTCTAGTAGCCCTTCCTCCTTCCTTTGAAGCACCCTGACTGTTCCTCCCCTATTTACCCTCTTCATGTACCTGAAGACCTCTATCATGTCCCCCCGGTCCCTTCTCTCTTCCAATGTGTACATATTTAGCTCTTCGAGCCTCTCCTCATAGGTCCTGTCCCCCAAGCCCCAAATCATTTTGGTTGCCCTCTTAATGTCTCTCTTTAAGTGTGGCCTCCAAAACTGCACGCAGTACTCAAGGTGCGGCCTCACCAAGCAGTTATACAGAGGGAGTATCACTTCCCTCCTTCTGGAGGTGATACCCCTAGCAATGTATCCCAGCATCCTGTTGGCCTTGGCTGCTGCCCTCCTACAAGTCTCAGAGTTGTTCATCTTGACATCCACCACCACCCCCAGGTCCCTCTCAGCCATTGGAGACTTGTGCATTTCCCCTCAGGGTGTACACTTGGCCTGGGTTTCTGGCCCCTGGTGGAGTACCTTGCATTTCCCTGCATTGAACCTCAGCTTCCACTTTCTAGACCATTTTCCAGAGCCTCCAGGTCCCCTGTAGGGCCACCCTCCCTCCTCCCCATCCACCACTGCCCCTAGTTTTGAGTCATCTGCAAAGAGACCTCTCACTCTTGATTCCTGTCCTTATGTCAGATACATAGGCGTTGAACAGAAGGGGCCCAAGGACTGATCCCTGAGGGACCGCACTAATGGCCCTCCTTGGGGATGAGACTATCCCACCAACTACGACCCTCTGGTTCCGGTCCTGGAGCCAATTGCCTATCCATCTGATCACCTGGTTCCCCAACCCCATTTCTCCCAGCTTATCCAACATGCCCACGTGAGGAACAGATTCAAATGCCTTACTGAAGTCTAGAAAGAGGACATCCACTGGTCTACCCAGGTCCAAGGCACTTGTCACCCAGTCATAAAACTCAACCAGGTTTGTCTGACACGATTTCCCCAGTATGAATCCATGCTGTCTATCGTCCAGGCATCCTGACTTATCCAGGTCCCCCCTAGCCTCTCCTTGACAATGCCCTCCATCACCTTGCCCACCACCGATGTCAGGCTGACAGGCCTGTAGTTCCCTGCCACCTCCCTTGATCCCCCTCGGATAGGCACTATATGTGCCACCTTCCAGTCTTGGGGCACCCACCCTGTCCTCAGAGAGATGGTGAAAAGCTCTGCAAGGGTTTTGCCAGGACATCTGCAAGTTCCTTCAGCACTCTGGGATGTAATTTATCCGGCCCCGGTGCTTTCTCCATCTTAAGGGAGCTGAGGGCTTCCCTCACTTTCTCTGCTGTGATTTCCACTTCTGGTACCTCTTCTCCCTGCTTAGCCCTCCCGCCACCTGCCAGTGATGCCTCCTCCTCTCCCCAGACCTGCCAATCGGTAAGGGTCTCCCCTTCTCAGTATCTCTGTCTCCTCCCATGTATGATGCAGCACCCCCATTTTCCTGTGAAAACTGAGGTGAAGTACTCATTTAGTACCTCAGCCTGCTCCCCGGTCTTGTGGTCATCTCTCCCTGTTTTAATCCTCTAATCTGCCCCTTCACCCTTCGTTTTTCCCCAATGTATCTAAAGAACCCCTTGTTCCTCTCCTAATTTCCTGGCCAGGTTCTGCTCCTTCCTTGCCTCAGCCACCCTCTCCACTCTAGTGGCCCTTCTAGCCATCAGCTCCATACTCCTCGATCCCTTTCACTCCTTGAGCACTTGAATTGCTTATAGGCTGCTTTCTTTCCCACACCACCTCCTGGACCTCCCTGGTCCACCAACAGGGTTTTTGGGCCCTACCGCATTTTCGTCTTACTCTTGCACAGGTGCTGGTAGCATCCTGCACCCCTCTCCTGATGATTTCCCACCTACTATCAGCGTCCATGTCTGACCCAATCCCATCCTAATGCTCCTTAAGGAACCTTCCCATTTCCTTAAAATCTGCCCCCCTGAAGTCGGTTACTTCTGTCATTGTGCAGCCTTCTACCCCTCCTAGGTCCAGGCAGAACCAGACTGTGGCATCTTCACTCCCCGCCAATGGGTCCCTTGCCTCCAGGCTCCCAATCTGGTCACTGTCTGCCAGGACCACATCCAGTACCCGTGCCTCCCTGGTTGGTTCCCTCACCTGCTGAGTTAGGAACGCGTCTTGAAAGACATTCAACAACCTCTGTTCCCTGGTCACAGAGGATGTCATAGTTTCCCAGTCTGTTCCTGGCATGTTTAAGTCCCCCAACACCACCACCGTTCCTCTGCCCAGTCTGCAGTGTCTCCTAACATCTGCCACCACACTGTCCTCCAGCTCCTCCGCCAGGGCAGGGTCTGTACACCACTCCTATTTTTACTCCTTGCCCCTCTGTCTATCAAGGTGACCCAAATCGCCCCAAGGTTCCCCTCCTCCTCTACTCCCCTATGTCAATGCAGTTTTTGACTATCATTGCTACCCCTCCTCCCTTCCCTCCCCTGTCCTTCCTGAACATAGTGTAACCCTCCAGGTTCAGGTTCCAGTCATATCTTGCAGTGGCCCAAGTCTCAGTGACCGCTGCCACATCCACTGCTCCCTCAGTTAGCATCGCCTGGAGCTCAGGCATTTTATTGCCCAAGCTCCTGGCATTTAGCAGGGCTACCTTCCACCCTTTCCCTATAGTTCCATTTCCCCTGCTCGTGTTCCCATGGGGATTCTGTTTTCCCTCTGGTCTGCACTTTGCCAGTTGGCCTTTTCCTGCAATCCTCCTGGTCTCCAGGGGGGTGGAGACAGAGTCCCTCCTTTATCGGCATCCCCTTGACAGCCTTTTCTCCCATGCCACCCCCCTTCACAAGTTTAAACCACACTTTTCACCAATGAACCCCTCTATTTTCAACTTAAGGATTCCCCTTCCCTACAAATTGAGATGTAGTCTATCTCTAGCATACAGCTCCTTATCCTCCCAGGTCTTCCCCCATTCCCCCATCAACCCATACCCTCTGGCCTCACACCACTCACTGAGCCACTGGTTTATCTCCCTAATTTTCCTTTTGTGTTCCCCACTAGCCCTTGGCACTGGTAGGATTTCTGAGAAGGAAACTGTGCATCCTATATCATGACAGACCCTGGCGAGCTCCCTGAATCTTGCCTGTATCTCTAGCTCGCTATTTACCTCAATGTAATTTGTACCCAGGTGGACCATTATGTCTGGGAACCCCACAGTCCTTTGCCAGCTGATATACCTGTGCTTAGCCCTGTGCACTGTTAGTCCAGGGAAGCATCTTGTTCTAACTGGCCAGGCTTCTCCTCCCTATCCCATTTGATACACCCTGATCATAGAATCCCCCAGCAGGAGCACTCTGACCACCTTTTCCCCATTCCCCCTTCCATGTCCCTCATCCTTTATACAGGCCCTCCACCAGCTTGCTCCTTGTTCCTCCCCTATCTGGGTGCCACATGCCACCCCTCCTTATTTACATGGCCACCCCTCTCTCAATCCTATGCCTCCTCCTCCTGAGTATCCTTCTGTACCTTGCTAATTCCCCCTCACTGCTCGCAACTGGTCCTTCTCCCCATCTGCTAAACTAGCCTGGCTCATCCTCCTTCTTTCCTGTCTCCATTTAGTTCCTCCTTGCTCGTCATGCTCCCTGGCTAAACCCTCAGCTCCTTTACTGAATCCTCCTTACTTGGTCCTTCTCCTTTCCTTTCCTCCCAACTGGTCCTTCTCCTTGTGCTTTCCTCCTCTTCCCCTGCCCCTTCTGCTCTGATTCACAGTGCCCCCATTCTCCTGCATTCCAGGTCCCCCACTGTTCTTCCTGCTATCTGGCCCTTGCCTCCTGCCTCCCACTCCCTCCTTTCCTTCTCTAACCACCCCTGTCATGGTTACATCACCCCCCTCATCCTTGAGCAGAAGAAGAGAATTGAAGCGGTTACTGAGTGTAAGGTCTGATCCACCTCCCGCCTTGCTTCCTTCTGTCCAGCCCTGGCCATCTGCCTACTTTCCTGAGAATATTGTCCCTCCGTCCCCTTTGTGAGGGTCCCAGTTACCTGCCTGCTTCCTTGGTAGTGTCCTTTGGACCCCTCTGCCAGGGTCCCATGTGACCCCAGAGTATTCTCCTCCACTCCTTTCCCTATGCCCCACCCCCAGTGCTTGGTGCAACCCTGTGGAGATTCCAGCCCCTTCCCCAACCATACCACCCCTTCCCCAACTTTCTCCTAATCCCCGTAACCTCCTCCCTAAGCTGTGCTAGCTGGTAACACACTGGGCAACCACTGAACTTCCAAGCCCAGTCCTATCATGGCTGCTCCACACTCTGTGCACCCCACCACCCTCCCAAAGATGTCGGCCCTAATAATGTGTGGTTCCATCCCCTTCCAATTAGGTTTCCTTGGGTGAGCCACCAGGTTCCCCCCTAGTCTAATATACCCCTACTGCCTAATCAGGTCACCCACTAATCTTAGAGACAGTCCCACTGTACACCAGTAACCCTGTTACTAGGTGCAGTACAACACATTAAACTTATAAGGGAAATGAACAACTCCCTAAGCTCCTCTCTCCCAGCCTTTAAATCCAACCCCCAGTGGCTAGAACTACATGAGGTGCACCTGCAGCCTTTTCCTCCAATTGCAGGGCAGGTGTTCCCCTATAAATTTGCAGACTTCTGGGGAGGGAGGGTCCTGTGCAGATACCTGACTCGAGAGAGAGTGTATCAGCCCTATGTCTCCCCTCCAAGCCCAGCAGCCAAAGAACCAGGCCCAAGCAAATCCCACCAAATAGGTTTTAAATCTGAAGAAATAGGCCTCTACCAGTGCAGCCTGTTACACAGTGAAACATCCACAAAATGAGCCCCACTTACAGCCACCAAATCAGTTTACAAACATCCAGCAGCCCCCAAAACAATATCCTGCTAGCCCCTTAGAAGTAAGAAAGAAAAGAACTAACCTACCAAGTAAAATCCACAAGAACTCTGTGAAAACAACAGCAGAAGCTACTGTCCTGGAACACAACTGATCCTGTCCCCTTCCAGTTCTTTCTGAGGGGCAAGTGCGGCAGATGCCGGCTGGGTTGTCATGTGCCATGGTGTCATTGCACATCACATTTGAGGGAATTGGGAAGCACTTATAGGGCAAATGGGAAAATGTTTTGCAGTCTTGTGGAGGTGGTGAGGGCTCCAGTGGCAAGGCCCACATCCCAAGGTCAGCTTAGCACACCAGAGATCTCATCAGGCACCAACCCGATGTCCAGGTAGGGCTTTGAGTCTGCAAGGTCACCGAGGGTGGGCAAGCCCTCCCCAGGGATAACTTGGTAACCAGGGGGCTGATCTATCTGGACTTAGTTGGTAAGAATGCCAGCAGTGAGGGTTCAGGCAGGGAAGGAGAGGTATTTGCCAAGTGAGCTACTCGAAAGGATGCCCCATACCGCAGAGTGAGAAACAGAACTGAAAAAAAAATAACTTAGAAACAGTACAATAAACTATAAGGGTTTTACTATAGTTGGGACTTGTCAAAAAAGAAGCACAGCACAGTGCTGGCCAAGGCACCTAGCTTCACCTGAGCTCTTTCCTTCTAAGACTGCTTGAAAGGCAGATTAGAGAAACTTACCAGAGTGAGGGAGAAGGATTAAGACTTAGTTTGGCTAAGCAGATTTACTGTGTGTTGGTGTTTTTATTTTTTTACTCACAGAGATTGCTACTGTTTGTTGCTAACATTTCATTGCTTTATTTTTTCTCTGATTCAAATTGTTGTTGCTGGTATACCTTCTTCTGCATTATTACAAGGTGTGCCTACAAGTGTGTGCTAACAGATTACTGCTGTAATCTTCTGATTCAAATTGTCTTTTGCAAGGTATATCTTCCGTTACTGCTTTATTTTTCTCTGGAGCAAAGTGTTTCTTAAGGGTATATCTCTCTGAAATTATTACAGGTGGTGCTTTACAGGTTTTACATTTTTATCTAACATTAGGATAAGCTTTCAGGGTTACTGCATTTGTTGTTGACTGATTGTTCTGCTCTTACCTCCTTGTTCTTTGGTCTGTGGTTCTTCTTTAGGCAGGGAAGGGCCCCACCACCCACCCCCATCCCCAACCAACCCACGCTACACTTCTTTTATAGGGTACCACAGTTGTGACATTTCCTGTGGCAGAGCAGGAAGGGCGGATCAGTGGGCCTCCAAAGGTGATCTCATTTACAGGGCACTAGTAATTTAACTTGTTATAACAAGTTAAACAAAGCACAATTAAACCATTACTTGCATTTTTTTCCTTTTTCCTTCTAATTACTCTGACTAGGTTACAAACCCAGCAACTTATTTGGAATGGATTTTATTAACTGCAGATACTGTGGAACAATTTTCAGAAGGACAGTCTTACAGGATTTAGGACACTGTCCTACATGCTGGGCCTTTGGAGATCTTAGGTCTCAGCTCCGAGCAGCATGGGCAGAGATTGCACGCCTCAAATTTCATATTGAAGAGGAAATACATTATAAGAACCACCCGCCATTTCCCCAGCATCCAACAGAAAAACCTCAACCGCAGAGAGAAGTTGGTCCAGGAGGTTGGCAGGTGGTTAGGAGGAGCAAATCAGGTGCCCCATCACTCTTGCTCTCCAACACATTACCTCCAAAACAATATAAACACTATAAACAGGTATCTGCCTCTATCTCTGAAATCAAATAAAGAGGCAGAAGACACTGCAGAGCAGGACACTGTGCACAGGAGCTAGCACAACAATACTCACCCAAATCAGGAACCAAAACTAAACAAGCACAAAGGAAATCAAAAACTTGATCATAGGAGACTCCATGATTCGGGAGTTGATACCCATCTCCAGCCAGGGTGATGGTCAGATGTCTCCCAGGTACATCAGCATGGAGAGACACTGACCCATTGCTAAAATTGTTCACAAAGCAGGAGAAAACATTGGTGTCCTAGTACACATAGGACTAATGATCTCACCAGCCGGTCAGTTGTGGAGACCAAGGAACACCTGACTAGGCTGGGTGACAAACTATCATCTATTTCTGTTGAATCTCCTTCTGAGATCCTGCCAGTCTGGGAGAAGGGAGTGATGGACGGAAGGTCAGAGAAGGGAGATAGGGGGCTAAACATGTGGCTCAAGGACTGGTGCCAGGAAAAGGACACAGATTTGTAGGAACTGGCAACAGTTCTGGGAGCAAAGTTCTTTAAATTTGATGGACTGCATCTGACTAAAGAGGGAGTCAGTGCATTGGGGCAGAAGTTTGACGTATTTGCAGAATATTTAAACTAGCAAATGGGGAGAGGGGTGCAGAACCCCATACGTCGAATGGGAAGAACACCCCTCCCCCCTCAGCTAGTGGTCAAACAGGAATTCAGCGTGTTTGCCATTCATTTGCATCACCAGGTAAGAAAAAAGGTTTGTCTCCCCATACGATGCACAGGGGTAATGCCAAACTTCACCCAACAACTAACGCACCAAAATCTGGCCAATGGAAAATCATGTACACAAATGCTCACAGCCTGGGAAATAAGATCCCAGACCTGCAGGCAATAATGTCAGAGGCTAAACTGGACATAGTAGCACTAGTGAGACGTGGTTTACCAGTAACCACACTTGGGAGACTTCAGTACCTGGCTATGTATTGTTCTAGAAGAGACCGAGGTGCAAAAGGGGGAGGAGTGGCCCTGTATGTTAATGAAAATATCAAAGCTACAGAAATTCAGAATACACATAAGGAGCCAGAAGAACTGTGGGTCACCCTGAAACAGGAAATGGGACAGCCATAAGAACTGGGGTTGTCTACAGGCCCCCAGACCAGAGGGAGGACATACATTACTGTTAGAAGATATACAAAACATGACAGCTAAAGGAGGTTCTGATAATGGAGACTTCAACATGCCAGATACAGATTGGTCAATACCAGCAGGAACATCTGCCAGAACTAGACTCATAGTGGATTCCTGCATGGGAGGGCCTCAAACAACTGGTACAGCAACCCACAAGAGACAGGGGCTATCCTAGATCTAGTACTGACTAACAAAGAAGGGATCACATATTCCAGGTAGAAGGTCACCGGCCAGTGACCATCACATGGTATGGTTCAATTTGGCTACTACATCTAAATCATCCCATTCCAAGGCAAAATATGGGACTTCAGAGGAGCTGACTTTGATAAGATGGCCAACAGAGTTAAGCTAGCCCTGGCAAAAAGAAACACAGGTGAGGAGGTACAGGCAAAGTGGGCAAGCATTATGATGCAATACTTGAAGCAACATCCCATTGTGTTAGACAGAAAGGAAGTGCAAAGAAGAAGGAAACCACTTTGGTTCTCAAATACAGTAGCAGAAAAGGTCAGAGCCAAAAGGCTGGCCTTCAGGAAATATAAGGAACACAGCGGATGAAGATAGGGAGGCATACCAAACTGCCCTAAGGGAAGCAGGTAAGGCAGTAAGGCAGGCAAAGTCCCAAACTGAGGAAACACTAGCACGAACAGTAAAAAGAAGGTGACAAGACTTTCTATAGATACATTAGTGAAAGGAGAAAGTCCAGAGGGGTATTGCTAAACTTAATGGAGAAAATGGAGCATGTGAGGAGGAGGACCCTGTAAAGGCATCTATCCTAAATAGATACTTTTGCTCAGTATTTACTGAAGAGAAGGTAGGGCAGGGCCCACAGCTCAGCATCATGGACACAGCGGGAGGGAGGTGAGCACTACTCCTTCACAAATAAAGGTCCTACAAGAGCTTGCTAAGCTCAGGGTGGATAAGGCAATGGGACCTGATGGCATACATCCCAGGGTACTTAAGAGCTAAAGAAGGAACTAGCAGAGCCATTAGCAGAATTGTTTAGTGAGTTTCTGAGCACAGGAGAGGTCCCAGAAGACTGGAGAAGGGTCATGTGATCCCACTCACAAGAGTGGTAGCAGGAGGAGGCGGGGAACTACAGACCGGTCAGTCTTACCTCAGTAGTGGGCAAGATTATGGAGGCACTCTTAAGGAAAGGATAGTGCAACACCTGGAATCCATAGGGGCAGAGGATCCAAGACAGCATGGGTTTACAAAGGAAGGTCCTGTCAAACTAATCTCATAGATTTCTTTGACTGGGTAACCAGAGTGGTGGACCAGGGAAGCAGTTGATATCGCCTACCTTGACTTCAGCAAAGTTTTGACACTGTTCCACATAGAAGATTGATAAATAAGCTAGGTAGGCTCTGTGGGTCAGAAGTTGGTCAACTGGGTGGCAAACTGGTTGACTGGCAGAAAACAGAGAGTGGTGGTAAAATGGTATACAGTCAGAAGAGATGCAAGTCACAAGTGGGTAGCTCAGGGATCAGTCCTGGGGCCAGTCCTATTCAACATCTTCATTAGTGACCCTCGTAGATGGACTAGAGGGTAAGGCTTGTCTGTGCAGATGACACCAAGATCTGCAACAGAGTAGATGATCCAGATGGGTGGGAGAATGAGAAGAGATCTGATAAACTAGCAGAATGGTCAGAAGAGTGGCAACTGGGATTTAATGCAAAGAAGTGCAAAATCATGCACATAGGGAAGAGAAACCTGAAGCCACTTATAGGCTGGGAGGGAGTTACTAGCAGTCACAAAGGAAGAAAGAGACTTGGGCATCATCATCACTGATGACCTAGAAAATCATCCCCCAAGCAGGCTCTCAAAGCAGCAGGTGTAAGGCTAGGGGGTGTTAGGGGTATTGAGTATCACAAGTCAAGAGGGAGGTAATAATCCTCTGTACAAGACATTGGTTAGGGCTCCATCTGGAGTACTGCGTGCAGTATTGAGGCCACACCTTCACAAGGACATTAACCAAATTGAGGAAGTCCAGAGAAGGGCAACCAAAATGGTGCAGGGACTGCATCAGAAGACATTTGAGGACAGATTAACGGAGCTCAATATGTATACCCTTGAGCAAAGGAGGGAGAGAGGTGATATGCTCGAGGCATTCAAACACCTTAAGGGCATAAACAAGGTAAAAGAGTCTAACAATGTTTAAATATAAGAAAAACAGCAGGACAAGAGGACACAGCATGAGATTAGAGGGAGGCCGATTAAGGGGGAATGTGAGGAAAATCTTTTTCACAGAAAGGGTGGTAGATGCATGGAATGGCTTAGCACAAGAAGTGGTGGCTATGAATACAGTGCAGGCTTTCAAACAGGCATGGATAGGCATAAGGGAGCAATAAATGACTATGACTAGATAGGTCACTGACGAGCAAAGGCCAATGGCACATTTATAAGGTAGAAAAGAAATGAGCAGACTGGCTGGGCCTTGTGTCCTTATCTCGTCATTAACTTCTATGTTTCATGTTTCCTTTAGTTTGGGAAAGGCATCCTCACAGGCTGGACCCCAGGTAATTTTCTTGGGTGTCCGTTTCTTTGTCAGGCCAGATACGGGAGCAGCCATGGCACTGTAATTTGGTACAAATTTTCGATAGTACCCTGCTGTCCCGAGAAAATTCCTGACCTGCTTCTGAGTTTCTGGTCTGGGCCATGCCTGCATTACTTCTATCTGGATTTGGTTAGGACGGAGGTGTCCCCGGCCTACCACATTACCGAGGTATGCCACTTCTCCCATGGCCACCTGGCACTTCTCGGATTTGATAGTGAACCCAGCCCTCTGTATTTTGCCCAGCAGTTCCCTAAGGTGTGCCAGGTGTTCCTCCCAGCTGGTACTGAAAATTGTATACTTTTCAGCACCATTTAAAACCTGGTTCACTAACCTTTGGAAAGTGGCTGGGGCATTCTTCATTCCAAAAGGCATTACTTTGAATTCCAATTATCCTGAGTGATGAAGGCCAACCTCTCCCTAGCTGTGTCCATGAACTCTACCTGTCAGTACCCCTTTGTCAGGTCAAGGGTCATAAGGTAGGTTACCCCCTGGGGCATCGGGTGGGCATCTGACTTTGTGACTGCATTCAGTCCACGATAGTCTACACAGAAATAAGTCGAGCCATCTGGCTTGGGTACAAGGACTACAGGTGAGGCACAGGGACTGTGGGATCTCTGGATTACCCCTAAATCCAGCATCTCCTCCACTTCCCTCTTAATGTCCTTTTGGATAGCCTCTGACACCCGATATGCTGTCCGCTATATGGGAGTCTGTGTCCCTGTCGCCACATCGTGTGTTGCTAAGGGGGTTAGTCCAGGATTGGTGCTAAACATGGGGACAAAGTCTGCTAAAACCTCCCTCACTTTCTGGATCTGGTCCGGGGCCAGCTGGGGAGACAATTTTACTGCCTCCACAGAGGACTTTGGCTGACTCTCTTTCTTTCAGCAAGTCCAGAAGGGGGTCTCCATCTGTCCCCTCCCCATGACTACACACTGTGAACACTATGTCAGTCCTATTTGCATATGGGTTCATCATGTTGACATGGTAAATCCTTTCTGTCTACAGTTAGGTAACTCCACAATGTAGTTTGTGTCATTTACCTTCCTAACCACTCTGTATGGTCCTGCCCACCAGCTTGCAGCTTGTCTTTCTGGACCGAAATAAGGACCATGACTCCCACCTACCATGTACAAGCGCTCTGGCTCTGCGGTCATACCATACTTTTGTTTCTGCTGGGCAGCTGCCAGGTTGCTCTGGGCTGTCCCCATAAGCTCCTTCAGCCTTTCCCTAAATATTAGGATGTAATCCACAATAGGAGTTCCTGGTGGCGTGCTTGCCTTCCCAGTCCTTCTGGATTAAGTCTAGGGCCCACGTATTCGAGGCCCATAAAAGAGCTTGAAGGGGGAAAATCCTGTCAACTCTTGGGGCACCTCCCTGTATGCAAACAGGTGGGAAAGGTATTTCTCCCACTCCCTTGCATGCTGTTCAGCAAACGCCTGGAGCATTGACTTTAGGGTACCATTGAAGCATTCCACAAGCCCATTGGCTTGTGGGTGATACAGTGTCGTGCATCTCTGCACCACCCTACACTTCTTCCATAGGCAATTCATTAGGTCTGACATGAAGGAATCCCCTTGATCGGTGATTACCTCCTGCAGAAAACCAACACAGGAGACAATCTCAAGCAAGGCATCTGCCACTTGGTCTGTCCTCAGTGAGGTTAGGGCGACTGCCTCTGGGTACCGGGTGGCATAATCCACCAGTCAGGATGAATCTCTTCCCTGAGGAGCTGAGGGTATTTAAAGGCCCCACAATATCCATTCCCAGCCTCTGGAATGGCTCCTCCACTGTTGGCAAGGGGATCAGGGTGGCTTGGGTTTTCTTGCCTACTTTCCCTATTTCTTGGCACCGGTGGCGAGACCTGCTATACTCCTTCACCTGCTGGGTGAAGTTAGGCCAGTAGAAATTCTGGGCCACCTGCTGCTTTGTGCGAGCAGTTCCCAGATGACCAGACACTGGAATATCATGGGCAGCCTTGAGCAACAGCTCACGAGATCCCTGGGGAACGACAAGCTGCCAGCCTAGCATCCCTCCCTCTGTACTGCCTATGTATACATAAGTCCATCTTCCCAATACACCTTATGTCTGCCATCACCTTCCCGTGCACCGTCTGAGTCTGCCCAAGCCCTCAGCTTCTCTAAATGAGGGTCACTCCTCTAGCAGCTGTGAAGCCCTCACACCTTCCCAATGCATGGGACAGGTCCCCCTCAGTCACTAAACTAGGGTCCCTAGCACTAGGGTCAGGGCCCTCAGGATCACTGTCAATCCCTACCCTCTGACAAAAGGGGTCACCCCTTCCTTTTTGGAGTGACCCTCTGTAGCTGGATGGTTACTTGCTACTAGGGACATTTCTACCCCTTTTTATAGTCTTCCCCCTCTGGAGACACAGGCTGGGGAACAGCCTCTCAGTATCTTCCCCAATGGCTACTGGGGGGCTCAAGGAACTACAGTTTTCCCTAGCTGCTTGGCTATGGATAACTACACATACCATCCCCTGTTGGAGATTGTTACCCAGGAACACATCCACTGCTAATGTGTTTGCTACAGCCACCTGTTACACAGTTCCCCCTGTTTCACCCCAGTCCAGGAGAACACTGGCCAGTGGCAATGTTTTCTCTTCACCAGTAAACCCTTGTACAGTTATGTATTTGTTGGGTATACGCTGACCAGGCTGTACCAGATCCCCCTTTACCATTGTCAGCAATGCCCCTGTGTCCTTTAACCCCTGTGTCTGTAGGCCATTTATCATGACTGGGTGCATGTGTTCCCTCATGTTCACTGGCATGCTTCCAGGGACACACAATCAACCCACTTCCTTTGTGGTACTACTTTGTGTATTATTGATTGCCCTTCTTGGACGCTGTCTGGCAATGTGCCCAGTTTCTTTATATAACCAACAAACATTTCTTACTTTGAAGAAATCTTTTGAAACCTGGAGCTAACTGGTTTTGGTGGAGGCAGTGAGGGTTTTAGTTGCCCTGAAGGTGCACTTTTCCCTTTCTGCACTCACACTCACCTCATTCGCTCTCGGAGCAGGTCTGCTCTTGGCATAGCAGTCCGAGAGTTCAGCAGCCTCTTGCACTGTTTTTGGATCTTGGTCCTCTAGCCAGGTTTTTAACTCTGCTGGGCATGCCCAGTAAAACTGTTTTAATAAAATCACATTTTCAATTTTATCAACAGTGTTTGCCTCAATTCCTTCCCACCAATGTTTTAAAAACTGACATTGTTTCATGGCTAGTTCCTAGTAGCTCATATCAGAGCTTCTCCTGAGCTTACGGAATTTAGCTCTGTATGATTCAGCAGTGAATTCAAACTTTTTTTAGCAGTGCAGTTTTTAACTTCTTGTAATCATCTCTGTCTTCATTGTTCATTTGACCCAATGTGTCCTAAGCTTTTCTGGTAAGTAGTGGGGATAGCTGGAAGCTTCAGGACTCTCTAGGAATTTTAGCCTTAATACCAACTTTTCGAAAGAATTTAAAAGACGCCCATGTCCTCCATCCTTAAACTCTGCTATTTATTTGAGTTCAATTTGTAACCCAGTCCTGAAGTCCCAGTTAAACCCAATCCACTTACCTGCCCTGTGCCGCTTGGTTGGAGTCGTAGCTTCTCCAGTTTATGTGCCACTGGTGCTCCTCTCCTCTGCCTCTCTGCATTCTCACGCCTCTTCTTTCTCTGCAGCTCGCTGGCGCCACGCTCCTCACAGTCTGCCACTCCTGTCTCTTTCTCTCCTCTCCTGGGACTCCAGCTCCATCCTGCGCAACTCCAGTTGCAACTGGAGAACATCCAGATTCAGGATACTGGTGACTTGTCCCTGCTGCTGGGGCCCTTTACTGACAGTTGCCCTGCTGCCCACCACATCGGCTCGACCCTTCACTGGCAGCTAGCCTTCGACTTGAGGTTTGGTCCTCAGTCACAGTCTGTGACTCGCTGCTCTGTATCTGCTACCATCAGGGCCTCTATGAGCTTCTGCTTACTGGCTTTCACCCCAAACTGGACTCCCCTGTCCCTGTACAACTGCATTAAGAAATCTACAGTGTTCCTGCTGTAGTCAGAAGCCATTTTCTTCTTCCCTCACTACTTATACTATTCTGACTGGCAGTTCAGAGAAAAAAAATTAAATGAGTGTGAACTTAACTGTAAGTCAAGGGATATAGTTATGTTTCCTTTTGAAATAAAACACTGCCTTTCTTTTTTCCAAGTGAGCTAAATGGTCTCAAGCTGACCTACTGAACAATGAAGCTTATACCACCAAACTGTTTAGGCTTCCACTGCCAACCAGTACTTCACAAATTCGCTTAGCCGGTCAGCCTTCTACTCTCAAAGTACCAACCTCTGAGCTTATAATTTGTGTACAGTGAACAGAATAAGGTAACCCTCTTGTCTGTTTTGTGGGTTCAAGTCACCTTAGTCTCAAGCTCTAGAGGGATTCAAACTGATAACCTCTTGTTAGTGTACCAAATTATCAGACTCTGGTAATTCTGTCTTCAGGGGCCAGATATCTTTGCTTACGGGCACCCAACCAGGTCTTTCAAATGAACCCTTAGAACTCTATGCAAGACTTCAGAAAACTCTATCCATTTCCCAGTTTGGTATACAATAAGCTCATATGCAGTGTTACTTATAACCTTTAAAAGCTCCACTTAAAAAGAAATAAGGCACTCCCGACAGTTTCCATTGTAAAATATATCTTTACTTTAAAATATCACAACAGAACAAAAATTACAGAACAAAATACATCCCAACACATACAGCCTTAAAACAAACAGGTAAAAGTGCAGTTCCTACAATACATACATTCAGACTGGTCTAATCTAATATATGCTTACTTTCCTTCAGTGCTTTGATGGTCTGTCTTCTCTCAGTCAGAAAATTGTCTTGTGTGTCTCTGTCAAGGTTCTCTCAGCAATTAAACACAGTTCTGAGCTGGCCTTCTCTGAGGTCACATAACTCCACCTTTGTGTAACAACATCTATATTTTGTCTCACAGGATGTCCAAATAAATATTTAAAATAACATAATAGGTGACCTCACTGCCTTTCCTCCCTCAGGTTAACCAGACCAAACTGTTTTGTGCTCTGCTACACATACATCTCAACAGTTTCCTTGATCTAAGTCACTGTACTCAAAGCAAAAGTGTATTTGCCTCTTTAATTTTGTCTGGACCTTGGAATCTACATCTCAAAAGTCTCTCTGATGTAATTCAGTTGTTCCCTGGGAATGTATATTGGCCTTCCAATTCATATGGGTCCTCCCTGGCCCAGTCATCAACCTCTCTTCAATGTCCATTCTGACTTCTCCCTGCCACCTCTTCCTTTCAAGGGCTTCCTGACAACTACTGCACGTCAAAGGATTTTACCTGAGGGAATTATGAATGGCTAATCTTATTTCCTGGGATGAAAGCAAGTTGACAAGGTAATTGCACACCGGATATCTGCAGTTTAGCTATGTCCTGTCCTTTGAACTTATCCCTGGGGGGGTCTTGATGTGTCGGTTCCAGTAAGACAGTAGTTTCCTCAAACTGACCTTCCCATCACATATTTTATATGTAATAAAAATTGACACAGCACTCAGAGCTGGATGTCCACGCACAATATCTATTAACAGATTACGTCCGAACCTAAAAATAACCTTGGTCCTTCTGAGGTTCAACACAGAGAATGCCTTTGACAGGGTAATATGCCTTCCTCTGGGTGTTTCTCTTCCATTTTGGTCTTACCAGAAAGTTAATCAAACAACTCCAAATATATATATGTCCCCAGGCCTACTTGAGGCTGGATGGTTCGATATCTGACCTCTTCCCACTTTACTGTGGGACACGACAGGGATGCCCATTATCCCCCTCTACTCTTTGTCCTATATCTTGAGCCCCTAGTAGCATCAATACCTGCAAGTACTCATTTGAGGGTGGAGGGAATGCTGCTATGGGCATGCCAATATAAAATTTCACTGTTCGCAGATGATATTCTGCTGAACCTAACCTCCTCAGAAGGTTTGATACCAGCAATATAAAAACTAACCAAATTTGGAGAGCTGGCAGGCTATACAGTAAATGGTAAGAAAACAGAACTCCTTTCACATAATTACAACCTATCAAAAGAAATAAAATAAAAAATATTCCCTTAAGTGGTGCAAATATGCCATTGAACTCCTGGAGAGGGTCCAGAGGAGGGCAGTCAAAATGATCTGGGGCTTGGGGGACAGAACCTATGGGGAGAGGCTCAAAGAGCTACATATGTACACATTGGAAGAGAAGTGACCAAGGGGACATGATAGAGGTCTTTCAAGTAAAAGAAGGGGGTAAATAGGGGAGGAGCATTCAGGGTGCTCTGAAGGAAGGAAGGGGGCAACTAAAGGCATGGGTGGATGCTGAAGGGGGAGATTTAGGGCAGAAAGAGGAGATGCTACTTCACTGAGAGGGTGATGGAGTCATGGAATGTGCTGCCCAGGGGGCTGGTGGAGGCAGAGACAGAAGAGGGATTCAAGAGGGATGGGATAAGTACAGGGGAAGGGTTCTGGAAGCAAAGTCCAGTGCAGCAAGAATATCCGGGACTGGGAAGGGAGAAGCCAGAAATGGCAAGCGGGGGCAAAAAGGTCACCTCCCAGGGTGGGGACTGACCAAACAAGCAGACACAAAGACCATTAGGCCTATTCTGCTGGCATTTTAGTATGTTGGTATCTAACTTCAGTGGCAAACCCAGTATGTGCAAATTACAATATCTCGATTTGGTATTCCAAGCTTTCAGTCTTTCTGTTCATATTATAATTGCCTTTAACTAGAGTTGCAGTAGATAATTCATTCACTTTAACAGCATTGGTAAGCTACTGAATATTCCGAGAATTATTTCGGTTTGTTTATTTAGTACAATATTACCTTAGAGTTGTGCTTAACCTTGGTTTGAATGAAATCTACTTTCTAGCTCATTGCTTGGAACTTGCAGTCTAGACGTTTGATTCCTTGCATGATCTTGTCAATAGAGTCCTCCATCGACTCCATGGTGTGTCTTGATGAATCTAAATGTTAAGTTGGGCACTCTACATACACAGTTCTATATAGCTCATCTGGCTTGGGTGTAATCTTTGGGTGACCCTGGTCCTCATCATGATTTTTACTCTAACACTGAACAGCAGCTGAAATGTCAACTGTGGGAGGTAGTAATGCAGTTTGCAGCCCTTGCATAAATTGTTGTTGAGCCACCATATGAGAGTTTTGGCCTTGTGGTGCTGGAGAGCCTAGCTTGAAATCACTAACAATGCCAGGTGTCTTCCGGCCTCTGGGTCTGGTTTCAGGTCTAAATGTTTTCTCCAGTGCCTTAATGTGGGGTGAGCTATATTCTTCAGATGAGCTGCTTTGCCTGTCCTTATGTTTAACCAGCATATGTTCAGTTATTAGCTATACAAAACTCGTCACTGCACTCACTAACACATGTACAGAGCTACGGAACACTGACCTCCCTCACAGCTTCACCATATGTTCAGCCATCTTGCTTCTCCCTTCTGTGTATGCCATTTAATAGCATATTGCTTGTAGTGGCCATATGATTAGCTCCAAAGAGTGTTTTTATGGTTGAGCAGAATTTCTTGGAGTCTCTGTAGCTTTTGTTAGTAAGTTTTTGCAGAAGGAGCTTTTGGCTAATCAAATGTTCCTTTTACAAGTGTTTCACAGTAATCTGTAGTTGTTATAGTCAGACTGAAGCCCTGAGGCCTTGAAACACCACCAAGTGTTGTCCCTCACCCTTAATTTGGTGAGAAGGTATTTAGTTTGCCACTTTGTTTGGGTTCCATGCATACGACGTGTTACACGGGGAGCATGGGTGTCTTGGAGATGACCAAAGCGGGTGAGGAAGTGGTCTAGGGCATACTGGATATTAGGTGCAGTGTAGATGGGTTGCCAGTCCATCTTGGAGAGATTATGCTTAAACTGCCTTAAATTAAAGTTAGCCAGACTATGAAAGGTGATGAGTTTCTGAGGAGGAGATGATCTACTAGTGGAGTGCTAGATGCAGTAGATCGGAGAGTGGTCACTTGTATAATCTGCAAGGATACCTGCACAAACTATACTGGCAGGGAGGTTTGTAATGGGCCCAGTTGATGAGTGTACTGGACCAAGAGGGAGCTATGACCCTAGTTGCGTTGGTGATTAATTGGTGAAAGTTATGGCTGTGTACCACAATGCGAGATATCTGGTTTGATTTACTGGTCCAGTTTAAATTAAGGTCCCCCAGTATAAGGACTTCAAATTGGCCATTGGCATTGTCCACTTGGGAGAGGAGTTCCTCAAGACCTGTGATGCCATTACCAGGAGGGTTATAGGCACTGTCTGTGTGTCAATTCTTGGAGCCAAGTTGTAAGGTTGCATTAGTCGTTTCACAGTGAGAGAGGGTGGGTAAAACATTTTGTAGTAGTAACAAATGAGATTTATAGTACATAGAGACAGCAGCTCCACACTTTGTTGAGAGTCTAGGAGGCATCAGCAGTAGAAAACAGTAAGTTGTTATCCCTCTGCACAGACAAATGGTGAGAACTCATCTGGAGTACTGCATGAAGTTCTGGATACCAAATCTCACAAAGACATAGACAGGATCAGGCAGTCCAGAGGAGGGAACTAAAATGGTGCTGGATCTGCACCAGAAGACATATGAAGAGAGACTTAATGAGCTTAATATGTATACCCTTGAGGAAAGGTAGGAGAGAGGGACATGATCAAACTTTCAAGTACCTCAAGGAATCAACAAAGTCCAAGAGGGTAGCATCTTTCAGAAAAAGGTCTGCAAGAACAAGGGTGCAAATTGAAGACAGAGGGGGATGGCTTAGAGGTAATGTGAGGCAGTATTTATTCACAGAGAGGGTTGTAGATGCATGGAACGGCTGTTCTGAGGAGGTTATGGAGTCAGAAATAGTGGAATTCAAGCATACATGGGATAGACAAAGACAATTCTAGGGTGTGGGGTAGGAAGAAGTAGGTTGTTGGTTAACTAGATCTGCAGCTTATCCTTTAGGTAGAGAAATGGGCAGACTGGTGGGCCAAGTGGTAGTTATCTGCCATTAAATTCTGTGTTTCATTTTCTATGTTTCTGTCTTGCCTGGTTAGGTTATAATTTTGCATCGAGCAAAAGTGGTCGGGTGGAGGGTTTGCGCATGTTTCAGATAGACAAGGGATATCAGGGTTATACTGAACAACCCACAGCTTGATTTCTGTTAAGCTCTGAGACAGACTAGAAAGAAAAGCAGTTTTCAAATTCTCACTGTACCTGTCTATATGAGTAGTTCAGTTTGTGAGAGCTGCTGCTTAGTTTAGCCATGAGTGGGAAGCTCTGGCAAGGTTTATGGTAATTTGAACTGAGCATCTAGAAATCCTCTAAAATCAGGCACTCTGGCAGCAGGTAGTTAATTTTACATGAGCTCCAGGGAAGGCTTCAGAAATTGATCCCTTTCCCATACTAGCTTTAGTTAAAGACAGCTCCTGGCAAGTGGAGATTTTAAAAATGTAAGTGCCAGAGGCTGTATCGGGAGATGGAGGCAGGGTTTAGGGCTTAGAAAATGAAAGTCATGAATTTCTATTTTCTAAGCTATATCGGGAGCACCAGGCAAGGTTTTTAGACTTAAAATTTAAAAGTATTAATTTTATACTGTCAAGTTGCACTGTCTATCATTAGAAGCAGCAGACATGGTCACAAGCAATGCAGGCAAGCAATACATGGAGTCCAAAGCTGCTGAGCCCTACTATTAGTAGTACTTTTGAAAATGAGCCCTGGCTCAAAGGTTGTAAATTGATGTGCAAATAAATAAATAAATAAATTAGAGGTGGACTAAAATTGTGCCAAATTGAAAAGACAAAGAGACAAAGGCAGAGTTTGTTTTCCTAGTAATGGCATTCTGCAGTTGTGCCTTATGTTTATGTGCCTTGGGTTGAGTTGGGGTCTGCTTCAAGCTCAACGGGCCCTCCTGGCCAAAGCTTACATTTCTTTGCCTTGGGTCAGGTAGGGATCTGCTCCCAAAGGAGCAAGACCCTCTTCTGGCCTTAAAATTAGCACTCTTCATACTGAGAGAGTACATATGGGAAATCAGAAATAGATTTTTCTGCACCCCAGCAGTAACGGTGAAGTTCTTTGGTGACACGATGGAGAATGTTGGAGTAAGTGGGTGCAGAAAGGCTGATCACACACGCCTTCTGAGGATGCAGACTATTAAGAAATTTCTGGGAAGATATAATAAAAGAACTTTCAGAAATATATGATTGCCCAGATCTTTTTAAAGCATTGTATATTTTGACCTTTACAGTGCCAGAAGGGTAAGGATCGATGGGAACACATATTGACAGGTGACTGCACTTTACTGGCAGCCCATAAGGCAGTGCCTTAGAAATGGTATACTGTATCCATCCCTATAAGGGACATGTGGAGGAAATTAGCAATTGAAATACACACCATAGATAGACTTTCAGCCAGAATCTCTGATCGCACAAGAAAGTTTGACTTGAAGAGGCGTAAATGGGTACATTACCAGCAAAAACATAAGGACTTTGTCCCTTCGTTAGGTCCCAAAAGGGACTTACACAGAGATGTTACCCCACTCTGTTTGCCCGGCAAAGAAAAGGAGATGAAAAACAGAAAAATTGAAACTTAATTAGAGGCAGAGTATAAAAACTGTAAAGAAAGGCTAAAATAACCAGACATATGGATACAAATCAATCATTCTTCATTATATTGATGTATATTAACCATTGAAAAAAACATATCTAACTCTAAATTGGAATGCTTGCACTGTAAATATAACATTTTTATTGTTTTCTGATTTATTTGATGTGTAACTGAGATCGATGTAAAGAATGAAATCTGGAAATGTTTTGAAAAGTTAATAAAAGAAAAGGGTGTCTGGCCTGCTGACTGTCTGTTGGGGGCTGTAATTCTCAATCTAATCTGCAAAAAAAGTAAAAACTATAGAAAAAAGGAAACGGGCAGTTTTGTGTGTGTGTGTGTGTGTGTGTGTGTGTGTGGTAGTATATATGTGTATGTGACAAAGATTGTGTGGACTCAGCTAGCCAACTGGGGAAGTCAGGACATAGGAACTAAAAGAAAGGGCAGATAAATTGAAGATGAAGAAAACCCAAGCATAAAGCATTCATTTTATTAAGAATTATATACTCTTAGTAAAGTGTTGGGAAGAGAGTGACTGCATGGTGTGAAACCAAGCCTGCTGTTGGACTGAAAGGGCAGAGGATGTGACAACTTCTGTTAAAGGCAATGTATATATATGTGTGTGTGTGTGTGTGTGTGTGTGTGTATGTATGTATATACGTATGAATGTGTGTGTGTGTGTATGTATGCATGTGTGTGTATGTATGTGTATGTATGTATATATATATATATATATATATATATATATATATAAAAAAAATGTATTATATATTTTTATTTAGTTGTTTTAGCCAGGTATAGCACACTAAGCTGAAAGCTTTTTACAGGAGCGACCTGGGGCACAAGGTTAAGTGACTTGCTCAAGGTCACACAGTATGCAAGTGGAAGCTGTTGATTCAAACCCAGGTCTGGTTTGCTGGTTGTCACCAGATTTGCAGCTCAGAGCCTTAGACCACTGCGCTATACTTCCTCCTTAATAAATAAATAAATATATATGTATATGTATATGTGTGTATGTATATATGTATGTGTGATATAGATATATAGAGATAGATAGATATATATAGAGAGATACACACACACACACACACACACATTTTTTTACCTTTAAAAAAATCACAATCAGTACAGTCTACTAGTGGTGGAAGCCATGTGTGTGTGTGGGGGGGGCTGACTGTGTGCATTGGGGACCACTGAAGAGTACCAGGCTTACCCAACATACAGTAATTTGGGAAAAAAAACAACTGATGCATAAATCAAACAGTTTAAAGGAATTGGAAACAAAAGGATTTTATTTATTTATATTACCCAAAAAAGAAAAGTATAATGTTTAAACCTCACCATTTAACCTAGGTTTGCTACAGTGTGGTGGAAGCACACCCACCGGATGTGTGGCTTTGAGACCAGATGGAACCTGCTCTAAATGTAAAAGCAAGGGCTGTAAACAGAGGACACTTAACTGGGCACAACTGACAACTAAATAAACTCTATAGAAAGGGAAAATGTATTGTTGCAAATAAAAAAATAAATAAAACCTTGCTGGCTACATACATTGGTGAAGCAGTGTGAGTTGGCTATGAATTCAAACCTGCCTGCCCTGCCCTATTCCAGTGCCCTTGTCCTGTGAGGGTAGCAGATATTGGGAACAACTGAGGACTTACTAGAAATATTACTATTAAAGTAAGAAAAGCAGTGTTTTGGGCTACAGACAAAAATATACCCAAGTACCTACCTTCTACTAGAGTAGCTACATTGGTGGCGGGGTGTGTGTGTGTGGCTGTGAGACCAAACCTGCTCTGAGAGGGTAGGGGAAAGGGAAAAAGCGTGTTCTAGGGACGTGGATATGTTGTTCATCCACACTTATTGGCGGGTTCCTTGCCGCTTTAAATCTTGCCGGAAGGTCTTCAAGCTGGCTCCTCCCACCCACCCAGGTGGTAAAACTCTCGGCTCCGCCCCATGACGCCAGATCTTCCTTACCGCTTGGAAGCTCAGGTTCCTCCTTAACGCCTCGATTAAGATTTGGTGCTTAACTCTTCAAACTTTGAAACTCATTTCAAATTTACCAAAACACTTTGGTCTTCTTCTCCTCGTGGCTCATGGCGGATAACCGACTCCTGGATTTGAGATGCCCCGCGGGCAGAAATGTCTCAGACAGACCCGCACTGCACGCATGCCTACTGCTTAGGCCTTGAGCATGAACCGCAGGCTTGCGACCTGTGCTCTTCTTTTCGGTTCATGTCCTCAAGATCGTGCTGCCCGCCTGCAGTTGGGAGTCCAGAAGAGATTTCTCAGTTAAATCAAGGAGGCCCGACATGTGTGTCACGGTGCAGGTTTCTGCGGAACAGCTCGAGCAGATGATCGCCTCAAGGAGGAGGCGCAGGCCGGCCCATCTTCGCCGCGCATTTGTCCCGCCTCTCTCTGTGCCTCATATTCGGCTTCTTTTAAGGAGCTTTGCTTGACCCTCTTGACTAAGGGTGAGGGTCCAACCTCTTCTGGACCTTTTTCTCGGTCAAAAAAGAGTAAGGGTAAGTCCCATCGCGACGCCTTGGGAGCGGGAAAGATCTCCTCCCTTGTCGACACAGTCAACTCGTCGACCCTTCAGCTTCGCCAGTGGCTTCACGGTGTCCTCACAGGCCAGTTGACCGAGACACCAGTCACACGGTCGAGATTTTTTTCGACCTGTTAGACAGGTTGTCGGCTGGTGAAGCTGAAAATCCCCTCTCCCCAGTTCCCCCGGCGAGAGTTGAGGATCCTGTCGGCTCGACTGTGCCTCCGGTTCCAGAGCCGTCGGTGCAGTCTTCTGAGCTGAAGGGAGTACCGATTCTCGGTACCCCGCCGCGCCGACCTTGGCCTAGCCGAGATTCTCGGTCTCGGACCTCCTCGCGGTCCAGCCGATCCCGCCGTCATAGGAGTCTCGGTCTCGAGGAACCGCGCTAAGTGGCGCCGCCGCTCTTCCTCTTCTTCCTCCTCCTCGGACGAAGGGAGGCTTGGGCGCAAGTTGCGTCAGAAATATGAAGAGCTTATGTGGCAACAGCTTCTGGTGGCCGGGAATAAGCCAACTCAGTCGTCTTCACCGGCCATTAAGTGGCTGTCACCGGAGCGGCTGAAACAACCCCTCGTGGTGGTCGAGGAGCCTGTTCCCAGACCGGTTGTTCAGCCTATTACTGCTGCCCCACTGATTTTGGTGGAACCGCCGCCCTCAGCTGTTAGTTGGGGCTCACCAAGAGTTCTCGGTCAGCTCAGGGCTGCCCCATAGGCTGTCGGTCACCTCACTCCCGATAAACCTCGGCAGGTGGAGGTGTCTCAGGCTCGAGGCAGCTATTCAAGACTCGCCGGAGTCTGGAAGATGACTCCTCCCTGTTCTCCAGGTGGATGGACTTGGAGTCCTCAGGGGGCAGTCAGTGGACGATAGCCCTTTGTCCTTCCTTGGCCTACTTCACTCATCTCGGAGTCCACTGGGATGAAGCTCGAACCTGTTTCAAATGGGCCAGATATCCTCACGGAGATTCTGGACTGAAGGGATTCTCCAACGGAGGCCTTTCTGGTGGTCAGCAATCGCTGGTCCGGCCTTGAGCTATGGCAGTGTCTGGCTTCCTGCCCTGCTTCGGCCAGGATGGCTAGAAGTACGTGGTCCCTACCGTTCCCTGTCCGGTTTTTCAGAACACCCTCTGCTGAGGGTTGGTTACCGATAGAGTTTTCGGCACCCGGAACACCAGGGGCGTGGACAAACCACCCGACGAAGAATCCAAGAAACTGGATTACAGCGGCGGAAAGTCTATGCTGCATCTTCTCTCGCCTTCGCTGGCCAGTTCGGCCATCTTAATGGCACACTTCTCCCATGCCCTGTTGGGCTCCCTGGATGAGGTCATTCCCAATCTTCCCGTGGACCTGCAGACCACGGTCAAGCAGGTGTGGGATCAGGGCAGGGCAGTGGCTAAGCAGCAGCTCCAGACTGCTCTTGACATCGGAGACTCTTGTGCCAGATCAGTGGCGACTGCAGTGGCCATGCATCGGCGGGCGTGGCTGAGGATATCCACTTTACCTCGGATACCCAGCACAAATTGGCAGATGTTCCCTTTCTGGGAACTGACCCCTTCAGCCCTGGAGTGGAAGGTCACCTCCAGAGGATCGAAAAGTCCAATGCCACCTTGGACTCGGTCTCCTCCATGCAGAAGGACAAAGGCCGTAAGCCTCAGCCTAAGCCCTTTCGCCCTTCTGTGCCCGAGGTGTGCCCGGCCCAGCAACATCAGGGCCAGCAGGCTCGACCTTGGTACCCCAAACCCAAGCTGTCATCTTCCTCCAGTAGGAAGCAAGGAGGAAAAGGCCCAGGAGGTCCCTCGGCCGGTCCCTCCTCCAAGCCTGTGCAGTGACAGGCTGAGGGGTGTCACCCCCATCCCCTGCTCACCCTGGTTCGCCCTATGGGGACGGCTCTGGCACTTCCTTTCCACCTGGTCCACTGTTACCATGGACAGGTGGGTCTTGGAGGTGGTGGGAAGAGGCCTGCCTCTAGAATTCGAGCAGGCACCGCCTCTACAGAGCCGCCGCCTCGAAGCTTCGGGTCCCCAGCTTCACTGGCGGCTCGTCGAGCCAACACGCTCTCCTCCTCCAGAAGAAGGTGATGAGAGAGGTGGAGGACCCTCCTTCAGACCCGGGTTTGTGTCCAGGTATTTCCTGGTTCCGAATGGACAGGGGGCTGGCGCCCCATTCTCGACCTGCATGACCTAAACAAGTTCCTAAGGTCTCAAACCTTCAGAATGGTCACTCTGGCTCAGATAATTCCATCTCTGGAACACGGCGTGTGGTTCTGCTCTCTGGACTTTCAGGACGCGTTCTTTCACGTCCCTATCCATCCATCTCACCGGAGATTCCTCCACTTCAGAGCAGAGGGATCCCTGTTCGAGTTCCAGGCCATGCCCTTCGGCCTTTCTCTAGCTCCCAGGGTCTTCACCAAATGCATGGCAGTGGTGACAGCATTCCTGCGGTGCTGAGGGGTCTGGGTGTACCCTTACCTGGACAACTGGCTGATAGCAGCCCCCTCCAGACAAGAGGTGGAGCGGTCCAGAGATCTGGCCCTCCGAGTTTGCTCTCAGGTCAGCCTCCTTATCAATGAGGCCAAATCAGAACTCGAGCCGAAGCAGGTGATACTGTTCATCGGGGCAGAGCTCGACTCTTTACGAGCCAGAGCACGGCTCCCGGCGGACAGGGTCGAGGTTCTTACCTCCTTTGCCCAATCATTTCTGGTTGGGCAATTGCGCCCTGCCCGGGACTTCCTGCACCTCCTGGGTCTCATGGCGGCCTGTACCAGCGTCCGTTGGGCACGTTGACACATGCGCCCCTTCTGTGGGGACTGGCCAGCCAATGGTCACAACGCTATGATCCCTTGGACCAGCTCGTGATGACGACCCAGGAGATGCGGAACGCTCTCCAGTGGTGGACCGTTCCATCTCATCTGCAGGAGGGCATCCCGTTTGTCCACCCCGAGCCGATGGTCTCTCTGTCGACTGACGTCTCTTTGATGGGTTGGGGTGCCCATCTGGGGGAACACCGAGTGCACAGCCTCTGGTCCCCGCGGGAGTCCCGATGCCACATCAACCTGCTGGAGCTCTGTGCAGTCCACCTAGCTGTCACCGCCTTTGCTCCGTTTCTCCGGGGTCAAGTGGTCTGAGTCCAGACAGACAATACCACGACCATGTACTACCTAAACCGCCAGGGCGGGACGCGCTCCATGCTTTTATGCAAGGTAGCTCTCTGCATCTGGTCACTTGTGCGCAGCCTGGAGGCAGATCTCCTAGCCATTCATGTGGCAGGAGCCTCCAACACCCTGGCCAATGCCCTGAGCCGGATAGGGGCTGCATCGCACGAGTGGTCTCTCCTGCCGGAGGTAGCACAAGATCTGTTCTCCCTCTGGGGCACACCTCTGGTGGATCTGTTTGGCTCCAGGAGAACACGGTTGAGGCTGTTTCATGCCCGCCCTCAGCAGGGCTCGCTGCAGGGGATGCCTTCAAGCCGTCAGGACCCCGGCCTCTTTACTTTTCCCCTTTCCCCCTGATTCACAGGGTCCTGCTCAAAGCGAGGAAGGACAAGGCGCAGGTGATTCTGATAGCCCCAGACTGGCCACGCCAGTTCTGGTACCCAGATCTCTTCAGCCTCAGCTCCAGGCTCCCGAGGCAGCTTCCAGCTCACCCGGACCTGCTCTGTCAATCAGGGGAAGATGTTCCATCTGGATCTTCAATCCCTGCACCTGATGGTCTGGTTCCTGAGCGGCTAGAGTTCCAGGCCTTGGGTCTTTCCGACGAGGTCCTCAACATCATTGAGGCATCCCGTAAAGCAGGGGTTCTCAAATGGTGAGGCCAGCCTTCCTGGGGAGGCCCCAGCCTATTCTAGGGGAGGCTCAAGCAAGTCTTGAAAAGTACTGTATTTAAATTTTGAACTTATAGAGTTTGAGTGAAGGGATAAGGCAAACTGAAAGAGGATAATAGTAGGTGAATGTTTGTATTTATTCACAAGTCGGTGACCAGGGACGGTACTGTACACTGCGCCATGGCTTTTTTCAGGTGTGCCCAGGGGTTGGTAGTGAGAGAATAGAATTCAAAATGTAACTGCAAAACATTCAAGCAATACTAAATGAATAAAAGTCCAAACAAATTAAGAACAATAAACTAACAATGCGAGGAACAAGTGGTCAATTAGACTGGCAGCAGAACAGTCCAAACACAAGAATTAACCATACAGGTACAAGGAATAAGAGCAGGAGGGAGCAAAATGATCTCTGAGAAGCTGCTTAAGAGCAGGATGAGAGGGGGAGAGGCAGAGGTTGGCAGGAAGGTTCTTCTAGTAAGATGGGCAGCAGAAAAAGCAGTCAGACCCATGAAGGTATGGCAGTAAGGGGAAACAATGGTTCAAGAGTCAAAATATTGGAGCAAGTAGGTTGTCCTGTGGATGGGGTTACAATAAGCTTAATAACGTGAGAGCAAGCTATGCAAAGAGGTTTCAATTTATTCCCGATGTACTGTGAAAAGTAGGCTATTTTTCTATGGGGAGGCCCAAAAATATTTCAGTATTTTGGGGGAGGCTCAAGATCTTTTTCTTGGCTTAGGGGAGGCTCACTATGACAAAGTTTGAGAACTGTTGCCGTAAGGAGTCGACCAGAAAATGCTACACCTTCAAATGGAAGAGATTCTCCATTTGGTATCGGGGTAAGGGCTTGGACCCTTCCTCTTGTTCTGTGGCCAGCATTTTGGACTATCTATGGTCCCTATCTAGTCAAGGGCTTAGGTCGACGACCCTAAAGGTGCAATCTGGCAGCCATTTCTGCTTACTTCAAGGGCCGGCCAGCAGTCAGTGGCGCAGGAGAAGCTGGTTGGCGCTTTCAAAGGCCTTGATCACATTTCCTCCAGTGTGGGAACCCCACCTGTGGGATTTACTGCTGGTAGTGGCAAAGCTCATGGGAAAGCCATTCGAACCAATGCATAGGTGTGGTCTCCCACCTGTCGTGGAAGACTGCCTCTTGGTGGCTATCACGCCAGCCAGAAGGATGGGAGAACCCAGGTGCTGAGCATCGAGTGTCCTTACCTGGTCTTCCACAAGGACAAGGTTGTCCCACGCCCCCACCCAAATTCCTTCTGAAGGTGGTGTCAGAGTTTCACCTTAATCAGGTGTTGATCTGCCGGTGTTCTGCCCCAATCGCACCTCGGAGGCCGAATATAGGCTCCATACTTTGGACCCTAGGAGGGCGCTCACCAATTACAAGGAGTGCATGGCTGGGATTCGGGGAGAGGTTCACCAGCTGTTTGTCACCTACGCTGAAGCTGCACCTGGCAGACCTGCAGCCAAGCGGACAATAAGCAGATGGGTCACCTCCTGCATAGATCTCTGCTATGGGTTGGTGGGCATGGAGCCTCCCAGAGGGATAAGAGCTCATTCTACCTGCCATACTGCTGCATCAGTGGCTGCTTCCAGAGACGTCCCTATCCAGGAAATCTGCAGGGCTGCTACCTGGAAGCCAGCAAACACCTTCATTACCCACTACCACATCGACCTTGAGTCACGTTGGGATGCTGGTTTTGGGGCCTCGGTTCTCCAGTCCTTATTTCCCAAGTAAGTATTAAGGGGTGTGCTTGCCTCCTCCTCCGAAGAACTGCTAGGAGTCTGCCAGACAGTGTGGATGAACAACATATCCATGTCCCTAGAAATACAGGTTACTCACCTGTAACAGGAGTTCTAGGAATGGTATATGTTGTTCATCCACCGACTCCACCCCGACCTCCCCGGCTTCGACGCACAACCTGAGCTTCCAGCGGGCCAGATCTGGTGTCATGGGGCAGAGCCGAGAGTTTTACCACCCGGGTGGGTGGGAGGAGCCAGCTTGACAAGATTTAAAGCGGCAAGGAACCTGCCAATAAGTGTGGATGGACAACATATACCATTCCTAGAACTCCTGTTACAGGTGAGTAACCTGTATTTTGGAGCTGTAGAAAAAAGACAAAACCTATCTATATTGGTAGAGTTGTGTGTGTATGTGAGACCAAACTTGCTCTGAGAGAATAGAAGAAAGGGCATTTCTGGGGCTACAGAAAAAAAGAAAATAAACCTAGCTACACTGGTGAAGGTGTGTGTGGTGTGCTGTGATACCAAACCTGTCCTAAGAGGGGAGAGAAAAGGGAAAAAGTATTTTTGGGGCTACAGAAAAATAAAATAAACCTAGCTGCTTTGGTGGAAGTGTGTGAGGCTACAGACTGAACCTGCCCTGAGATGGTAGAGGAAAGGAAAAAGCATTTTTGGGCTATAGACAAAATAAATAAAAATAAACCTAGCTATTTTGATGGAGGTGTGTGTGTGTGTGTGTGCAAGGTAGCCACTGGTTCAAAAATTCAGAACAGAGTCATTGAGAGCACATGAAAGATCAAATCCATATATAATTTGTGCAAAGCTGCATAGTCAGGAAACTGGTTAACATGCATTCGATTTTAACATATCTGAAATAGCAATATAGCAAGCATTTTCTCTGACGGAGGAAGCTACAAAAAATAAAATGAGCATTCATTAATCACAGCATATTCATTAGCTAAAAAGTTAGCCCCCCCCTTCTGGCATATTGCCAAGGGGTTGGAGGAACAAGGTGTGAACAAGCTTGATACATCCAGCAGACCAGACCTGAGTTTGATTCTCACAACCTCCACTTGCATGCTGTGCGACTCTAAGCAAGTCACTTAACCACACAGTGCTCCCAGGTCACCCCTGAAAACAGGCACTTGTGCCTAGTGGGCCTTACCCTGTTAACAAAAGACAAATAAAAATATGAAGTGACTTTGCACATTGCAAGAAACAAATGGGGTTAAACTTGGCAGTAGTTTTGTAAATAGTAACTGGGCCAGAGATTTCACAATGCAGTATCAGCTATCATGTCTAAAACACAGATCCAGACTGTCAAAAATACAAAAACTGTTACCGTTCACGCAGATGACAGCACAGATGCAAGCATAGAGGAGTGAGAAAATGTTTTCCTTTGTTTTGTTGATGGCGCTGAAAAAAGGTTACAGCTGTGTTAATTCAAGTTATACCTCTCGAACATTCTCATGCAGATGGTGTTTTTAAAGCAATAAGCTCTTTGTTGAGTGTGGAACTTAATGATGTGAGCAAGTTAGGACCGATTCTCATATCTACCTTTTTCGATAGTGCCAGTGTGGTGATGGTCCATACTACTGTTTGTTGAACTTTGCTGACCTGGTGAACCCACTTTGGCCTAGAAGTCCCCTTTTCAGGGGAAGCCGGGGGGGGGGTAGAGATGGTAATCAACTGAAATTGAACCAGATTAAGCTGTTGGTGGTATTTTTAGTGAACGAGGGACATTTGGCCAGGACACCGAGGAAATTCCCCTACTCTTTTCGATAAATGCCATAGGATCTTGAACATCCACCTGAACTACCAGCAAGCCAGGCAGATTGGTTTAAAATTTCATCCAAAAGACGGCACCTCATAAGTGCAGCACCCCTCTCATGCTGCAGTGCAGTGTCAATACTGGGGTATTAACCCATGTGCCAAATGTGGGAACTGAACCCACAGCCCTCTGATCTCCTGGCCTCAGAGGCGAGTATGCTACCTACTAAGCCACTGACACTGATACCCTACCATGGGCATATCAAAAATCCGAGAATGTGCCCCCACCTTAATACCCTTGCATTGCATAGCCCCTAAACTGGAGTTTTCGATATCATAAAAAAAAAAACTTTGTTCAAAAAGTAGAAAACACCCTGAAAAAAATGTTAAAAATGTACCACTACAGCCCCAAGAAACTTGGGGAACTGCAGGAAAAAGCATGTTATACACAATGAGCTGGCTTATTTCAGTGTGATAAAACAAGTTTGTTGGCTTGCAAGTAAGACTCATTCACTTCATGCTGTTCAAGTCAATCTGCCCGCAGTAGTTCAAGATCTCGAATACTGTATGTGTCAAAGTCTGCTGGTGATGATGAGGCCAAAGCAAAGGCACTTCTAAGATGTACAGTTTGTAAAAGCACTGTTTATTTTTCAAGAGTTGTTGCCAATATTGAAAAATCTATTACTGGAATTTCAAAAGGATGTCCTGCTAAAATTAGAAATTCCCCAGCTTGTCAAAAAGTGCTTACTACAGTTGATGAAGCTAAGTATAAGACATGGAAAGTCTTATGACATTTCTAAACCAACGTAACCCTGTAGAGAAATGCATGAACTATCTAATTTCAAAACCTAGCAGTGAGGACAAGATTGTTCCTTTACATTCAAAGAGAACTGCTCAGAAGTAGATTTTATGACTGATACATAGCTGCACAGTTTAATAGATGCAGCAGTACCTTACATTGACTGGAATTTTCAGAATTTCTTGAGAAGCATCTAAAATGGTTCAGTTGTTTAGATTCAAAAATTTCTATCTATCACAAGAATAACGTGCACAATTTGATGGAGGATATGTCATTTGTTAGACTTCTTTCGAACTTATTATGAAATTATAATTTTTATAAATCAGGGTATACTTGGAGATATCTCCTATATCATTCATCCTGTTTTGAGCATAGATCCAACATTGATATGTGGTCTTAATGGTTATTGCTGATTTTAGTTTCTTCGTAGGGATACCAGAGTAAAGCAAATTAATAAATTACTTATACAATTGTGCTTTTTTTTCCTTTGCATTATGTGTTTATACCCCCCTCCTGTGCTTCACTGTCCCCCAATCCTTCAGACTCTGCAAGTTCCTTTCATTCTGACTGACCTTAGCCAGCCCTTCTCAGGTCCTCAGATTGCAGCCGACCCCTGGGATATCCCAGTGTAATCCTATCACTGGTCAGATCCCCCTCCTTCGAGGGGGAAGGGCACTGGGGGAGAGAAGGACCCCAGCACACACTTCCATTAGGGCCTGGGGATGCTGCTGAGGAACAGGAGGCCCCTGGCCAGGCACTGGGGGCACTCCAGGAATGGAGAGCAGTCATCTTGACAGGCAGCGAGCCGATTTTCCACTTTTCCTGTGGGGAGGATGTCTGACATCAAGGTACGCCGACATCTGCCACTGCCCCCTTAGCACACTGTGCTCTGCCTGTATGCTGCATTCCCAGCCTCCGCCAGGAGTCAGCTTCACAGGGTATGCAACCCTGCCCACCCCCCAGAGAAGGAGAGCTGTCTCTGGACGCTTTATCCTCCTCCACCCGGCCTGCCTTCCGGCAACCCGAGTCCATTGCCGAACCTGGGTCACTGGCGTTGCAAGCAGAAATCCAACCGCTGTGCCAATGGGCCAGCTACAATTGGGCTTTTAATTCAATTTATGCAAAGGGAAAGTCCAATTTTTCTTTATGAAGCCAATGCCAAATTTGTACTAACTGTGCTGAGGTATAATATAAATAAAAATCCAGTAATGCCGGTCCTCACACTGTTATTTTTCCATAAACATTTCATAACTAAAGTTTTAAGTTTTGCAAAAAAAAATAGTTTGGATTGGGATTGTAGAGCTTAACAAAAGAGTTCCTTAGGCAAAATTAGCATTTTAATTAGATTAACCCTGCCAATCAGTGTTAAATACAGTGAGTTCCATTTTTGAGATCCAAGTCAATATGTTAATAGTTCTTCATAATTTTCTTTATAAAGGTCTTCAATTAGAGGGCTTATTTTGACTCCCAGATATCTAATATTATCATCTGCATTTTCATTTGTACTCCTGGCATCCCTTGAAATATATATATATATATATATATATATATTTAATTTTAACAAGGCTGCTTTGGCCCAATTTAATCTATATCCTGATAACTTACCAAATGTATTTGTTACTTGAATTATATGCATAATTGATATCTCTGGTTTGGTGATGTAGAGTAAAATATCATCAGCATATAATCCCATTTTGTCCTCCTTCAAATTAAGTATTATACCAGAGATTTCTTTGTTTTCTCTAATGTTGATAGCTAAGGGTTCAATAATAAGGGCAAAAATTAAGGGAGATAAACAACATCTTTATCTAGTTCCTCTCTTATTTATTTATTTATTTATTAGCTTTTGGTAACCGGTAAGTGCACTAGGCTACAGACCTGCCTATTTTCAGGCACGACCCGGGAGAGCACAGGACATTGGTTACAATATGCAGAAATGCACAGACATAATATAGGTGTACAGGAGCAAAACAAGATATACATTGGGTAGCACAGTAATAGTTACATAAGGGTACATTTTAGGCATAGCTCATAATAAGGATGTAAAATAAAGCAATTAGGGTAACCATAAGACAGCTGAGGACAGTAAAGACATCAAGGTTCATAGCCACCTAGACAAGCGTATTGCATGGGAGAACATTAGTGTAGTACTCAGGGTCAGACCCGACAGCCTGCAGTGGGACAAAGCAAATTAAGAGCATTTGCATTGGCCAGAGGCTAGGAGGTGGGTGAACAGCGAGTTTTTGAATTCTCAATGGGAGGATGAAGTTTTCACCATAAGGGGGAGTGAGTTCCAGAATTTGGGAGCAAAATGGGCAAGTGTCTGTTCACCCATTTTTGTCATGCAAGGTTTAGTGGAGAGCATGGGGACAGAGGAAGACCTGAGGGTACGGGTGTGTGAGGCAGGAGTCAGGAGGTTGGCAAGACAGACAGGGCAGGGAGGTCTAGACAGGGAGTCGATAAAGCAGCCCAGGGAGCAGGCTCAAATATCCTTAGGTGACGGCCAATTTAAGCCAGCGTAAAGGAGACAATGATGGGTAAGACGTGGGGCAGTTAAGGCGAATCTACAGATGTTGTTGTAGACAGTGTCCCATTTGTGGAGTGTAGCAGAGTTTGTAGCAAAGAGGAGGGCAGAGCATATTGGAGCTGGGGTAAGAGAATACCTCTCACAACAGAAAGTCTAGCAGGAAGTGAGTGAGGCATGTAATAAGCTCCACCAGTTTTAGCATTCACAGCACGGCACACCATATTGACATGTTGAGATAGGTGAAGTGTGGGATCCAAAGTAACCCCAAGGTACTTGAAGTACTCAGTGTTTGAGATGAGAGAGCCATCAAGACATTGAACCCGAGCCTATTCGCAGGGGCAGACTGTTTCTTAGAGGATCCGAATAGCATAGCACAGGTTTTTCTAGGTTCAGGACTTGGTGGTTGCTAAAGAGCCAGGTCTGCAGGAATTGGAAGTCTTCAGAGGTATCTTTGTGAACTTGTATTATTGACTTATTGCTGTAAGTGTATCATAAATTAATTGTACCTATCTGCTGAGCTATGCAACCAGGCCCATCTCCTATGCCACTGCAAAGATGTGAGGCCATTCAACTCAACCCCCATACAGATCGTGGAGCCATTTCCTGTCTCCAAGGTGACCAATAGTGACTCATCTACTTCCTGTTTACTCGCTTAGTTCTGTTGCTTTAATCCTTTCCCTTACATAGAGAGCTACTCCTCCTCTTTCACCGTCCCTGTCCCTCCTGTACATCCTGGTATGTCAACATCCCAGTCATGGTTTTCTGTGTACCATGTTTCAGTGACTGCCACAATATCCAGGCATCCTTCTTCCATCTGGGCCACTAGTTCAGGGAGCTTGTTACGCAGACTATGGGCATTGGTACTCATCACCCTCCATTTTTTGATGGCCTTACCCATTTTAGGCTCATCACTGTCCTTACTGCCTTTGTCTTTTTTGCATTTATCCCTGTCCTGCTCCCTAAGGACTTCTCTACCTTGGTGTTCACATTACTAATTGCTGTGTTTTGTGGGGGGAGGCTGCGAGTTCCCTGCTTCTTTTCAGTGCCTCCCCCTTGGCTAGTTTAAATGTTTGTCAGTGAAGCATTTAAGTCCATCACCTAGGATCCTGGCTCCCCCTAAGACAGATGCAGACCATCACACCAGTATAGGCCTGTATCTTTCCAGGCAGCTCCCCAGTCCCCAATGAAGCAAAAACCCTGAGCTCCACACCACTTTTTCAACCATTCATTGAATCTCATGCGGTTAGTTAGAATCTTTTCAAAATAAGCCACCAGATTTTCAGTTCCTTCTACTCCCTCCAGAAGTTTACATAGCCTAATATTCACTCTTTTCACCTGATCTTGTTCAGTAACTTTGTCTCAAGGCCTGCATCTGTTTTTCAAAATGCTGTACGTGCTGTGGAGTCTTCTATTTGGGAAACTCTTTCCTCTAAGCGTTCCATTCTAGAGGTCAGTGTTTGAAATTTGGTGTTCATATCTAAAAGAGCAATGGTAACTCATTGCAGAAAACCTTTTATGTCCTCCAGTACTTCTTTTTTAAAATGTAAGCTATCCCCGCTTTTTTCTAATAGGCCTTGAAGGCCTCACGATTTTAAGTCAGCCAAAGCTGCACTGATGCTAGAATGCCCAACTAAATGGTGTACACCATCAAAGGTGATCTGGGTATATATGTGGCCTGTTTGAGCAGCATATTGTGCCAAAATAGGTAGCATTTCATGTGATGTGAAGGACTGGCAGAAGCACCTGCCATTTGTACATCATCTTTTAAGTCATCCTCCCACATTTCTCCATTTTCTATTTGGGCTAATACAAAATGTGATCCCAACACACTACGTGCAGCCATATTCTTCTTGCACAAAAAAAATCAACGCTATCTTGCCAGTTTTTTTCTTCTAACTGGGCTTACTAGTGGGGACAATATTGCTGGTATACCTTCAGACAATGGGAAAAAATCAGGTGAAATTAACAGACCTCTATTTTTGACAGCGTAGCTCAACTTTTCTTTCTCCTCTGGATTCCATGATTTCTTATGTTTGCCAAACTGATTTGGACATGCTGAACTGATGATTCAAATCTTACTCGAGAAAAGCATATATGTATGCAAACATATACATGCCCAAAATATCTCTTTAGCTCCTACATACTTATCATGATTATTGCTGTGTTTCAAACTGAACTATATTTAAATGACAAAATAGAACCTTTCCCAAAACTGAATCAAACATCAGCACATTACGGGCATTTATTGTACCCTACATGAGCTATAAACTGCATTTACTCACAGTATGATGACTCGCAGTCTTCCGTAGTGTTTGTTTATTTGTCACAATTTCAGATAACACCTTTGAGCAAAACAGTGCTCTTATAAAAAAAGTTCCATGTCATAGACAATGGACAAGCATAGACAAGAACAGGCAGGTAGAGAACATTTAATACAATTACAGTACATGAGCTGCCACTGGCTTTGTCTGGATCAATGTGGACGGAAGTAATGGTGCAATATCACCAGACATTATACAAGGAGAACCTGGGGTAGTTACAATTGAAATAGAGATCTGACAAGTGCATGAGGGGGCCAGAGGTAGTTGGTGAGAGGACAAGGTAGTAAGGGACAGGCAAGAACCGAGGAGGGGTTGGGGATTGGAGGGTTTTGGTAGGTGGTGAAGGACAGGAGCAGACGATGGCAGAGGGAGGGAGAAGGAATGGGAGAAGGTAGGGGTACACGATTGGTGGGGAGGAGATGAGAGTTAGGATAGGCAAGTAGGAGAAAGGAGAGAAAAATGAGAAGTAGAAGGGTGTTAAGGAGGGCTAAGGGAGAAACAGAAAGAATGTGCATGCTAGGAGGTGCAGGGGAAATAGATGAGGGGAGGGACAAGGATGTGAGAGGAAAGGGAGAGAGGGAGGATTGAAATTTGAGGGCAAGGAAGGAAGCTGAGGTGGATGACATGAGATATTGGAAAGAGTTAATAGGGAGGGAGTGGGGTGTGGGGAGAGTACATAAGTAATGGAGAGGCCAGGAGGGTGAGCAGGGAATTTAAGTGTAGCAGTCACAGTAAGCACTGGCTACTAAGTGCTGTCATAGTTTGTGCTCAAAAGAGCTGAGATTCGGTGCATTGGTGATATCCACTGAGAGTGTGTTGAACCAGTTAGAGGCCCTAACTTTGTAGAAGAACTGCCTTTGAGTGGTCTAGCAGTGGGAACCTGTGAAGAGTAATCTTACAGAACTCCTGGTAAAGCAGATGGCACAGTGAGGTGAAAGTATAGACTGAACCCCTGGTGGAAAGAGGCCTGGCATTGTCTTCTTGCAAGTAAGCAGGTATGATGTGTAATTCTGCCTTGAAGTTGTAGCCAGTTAGCCTGTTCATAGAGGTCACATGTGTGTGAGCCTATAGGCTGTGGTGAGGAGCCAGCAGGCCTTGTTTAAGGCTAGGTTGTATGCCGGAGGGCAATGTCAGTAGCTGATCCATAAACTATGAGGCCATTGTCAATTAAAGAAGTGATTGAGCTCTGCATGGCAAGTTTTAATGCTTCATCTGTCAGACAGTGCCTATGCCTATACAGCAGGCCTATGTGTGTATTCACAGCTTTAGCAAGTTTATTTATATGCGTGGGGTATGAAAGAGTGGAGTCGAGAGTCACTCCCAGGTATTCGAACTGGTCTACCTGTTCCAGCACAGTGCCACCAGTATTGTAGATTAGCAGTTATTGGAGCTTGTGTTTGTTGTGAGTACCATGAAACAGCATTGATTCAGTTTTTGAGTAGTTCAGGATGAGTCTGCGTGACCTGAACCAGGTTTCAGCTTCTGAGGAACTATGCTGTAGGTGTTGCTGGAGGTGATGCAGGTCAGAGTGGCTCGAGAAAAATAACTGCATCATCTGCATAGAGTAAATCTGGACATGGCAAGTGGCAGGGAGGTCATTCATGAAGATGCTGAAGAGTAGGGGCCAAGGACGGAACCTTGTGGTACACTTAAATGGTCTGGGGGAGTTGAAATGGTGTTCCAGTTCTGATCAGCTGAGAGTGGTCACTAAGGTAACTTTGGAACCATTGAGTGGCATTTGGTGAAAGGCCAAGATGTGATAGCTGTCCAGTTAGGGAGTGGTTAACTGCATCAAACACCTTAGTCAGATCAGTAAAGGTGGCGCTGGCCAATTGGTTGTGGTCTAGTGTTTGGTGGATGAAGGAGGTGAAGTGTAGTAGTGCAGTAGTGGTGCTGTGACCTTGACAAAAACCATGTTGTTGGGAACATTGGAGGTTATATTTTTCCAGGCAGTCTACACGTTGTTCAGCAACTATCCTTCCCAAAGTCTTGGAGAGTGGGGAAGGATGGATAAAGGCCTGTAGTTGCTTGTGAGAGTCTTATCACCACTTTTTAGGATAGGAGTCACCACAGCGGACTTCCTTTACTTGGGAATTGAGAGAGCATTAGAGAGCTATTGAGAATTTTTATAAGGTGCAGAACTTCATCAAAGGTGAGGGTGATGAGTTTCAAATCGAGAGTCCGCACTATGCCTAGACTTCCTGAGTACTTTGAGTAGATATTTCTGGCTAGACCTTTAGTGATGACCTTAAAATAAAATTGGGGGTCACAGCTGGCCTCACTCAGGGAATGGTGGGATTGTTACTGTTAGTGTAAGATCAAAGACATTAGGTGGGAGCACATGACTAAAGTCACAAAATGTTGAGTTGAAGGCATTAGCAATGGTTACTTTATCCAAGGTGATACTTCCATCAGTGTTGAGCATTGCCGGTGAAATTTTTTTTTCCCCATTTACCTCAGATAGGTTGTCCCAGAACTACTTCCTATCATTCCAGGTGTTTGCGAGGGCATTCCTAAAGTAGGAGTCTTTCACCTGGTGGATAGCTCTCGTTCAGGCATTTCATGTTGATTAGTAGGCCTGAGTATTCCCTAGGGTGTTGGATGCTTTAGCACAGTACCATAGTTGGTCACTGGATTTCATCCGTTCAAGGACGTCATGAGACACACTTGGGTTTAGTCATCCCCTAATTTCTTGTACAGAGCATGAACATCACATGCTGCATTAAAGGTAGTGATCAAGTATTCTAGGGCTGAATCCATGTCCTGAGCATCATCAGTTGAGACCAGTCGAGTGATTAGAAGGTGTGTTTAATGGACCTAATCAACCAAGTAGAAGTATTCTACTGACAATGAATTTTGGTGGGGTTGTTGAATTTGTTAGACCAGAGGGAATGACTAGAGAATGGTCACTTATGGTGTCTGGGGTACTTCAGACTTAGTGATGTGATGTGAGTCGATTCGTGAGGATCCAGTCCAAGAGAGGAGGAGGTCCCCAACCTGTAGTTTATCCGATTGGGTGACTGTACCATTTGTGCCAGGTTGGAAGCTCCTAAGGCATCCTTATAGGTACTTGCACAGGGGGCCAGCCAGTTGACATTGAAGTCACCAAACAGAATCACTTCTGAGTTTCACCCACAGGAGCTGATGCAATTGATAAGGAAAGAAAGACCCGGATTAGTCACCTTAGGTGGGATATATACTGACATAATGGTAAATGGCTTATTGTGTGTGCTGAGTAGTACCTTAATGGCTAGAATCTGAATGTCATTTCCAGTGTTAGGTAGGGCCAGAACATGACCCACAGAGTGTATCTTTAGGGTAGAGGTGCAGCCCCTACCTTTCTTAGTCAGCCTGTGATGCCTAAAGACTGTGTAACCAGGAATGGCACTAGCGGCGTCTTGGATCATTCAGGATAGCCATGTCTCAGCAACAGTAGTATGTCCGGTTGTGTTGGGAGATCCAGGCAGTGATGGTATCGCTCCTCAGAAGGAGGCTGCAGATATTTATACTTGCCAAGGATAGAGTAGCGGAAGGGTTGGACTTCACTGATGCCAGATTCTGGAGATTCCTGGTTGGGCTGAACATTTCCTGAAAGAAGTAGCAATAGTAGTATTAGGTGTTTGAGAAAGGCTTTTACGTATTTCCTTTGGTGTAACTGTGTCCTCCCTTTCAGTGGTAAATTATAAAGATGAGGTTATAGCTAAAGTTAGCAGGATATGGGAATCTGAAGTTTGGCATCCTCTCCTTCAGACCATTGTGTAACGTTCAGCATCAGCACTTACTGACATCTAACTTTCCTCATGAGCACCTTGAGTTCTTCCTAGCTCCTCCTCCTCCTCTGGAAATAATTAGTTTTGCTTTTCATCAAACCAGTAAAAGACACAATTCTGGGATGGGCCCTTTCCACTTTGAACATTTTAGACCAAAAGTCCTAATTGAGCCGGCCCGCCGGCACAGCGGTGGGATTTCTGCTTGCGATGCGGCGACCTGGGTTTGGAAATGAACCCGATCATCGAGGAGGCATGGAGGGAGAAGGATTGAGCGTCCGATGGGCAGCTCTCCTTCCGGGAGGTGCGGTAACATTCAGAGCACTGGGGACCCTGGAGGAGGCTGGAGAACTCACGCCTGATGTTCAAACGGGGGAGGGAGGCAGGTGGACGCTGGCATCATTGCACGTCCCCGCCTCCTCGGGGGAGGAAAATGGGAGGGAACAAAAATCCCACGCCTTGCGTCTCGGTGACACTCTTCCCCAGGAAAGCCCTGATTGGCCACCGGAGCCATTCCCCCCCACCACCAGTCACAGTTCCGGGGTCCGATATAGGGGGTCAGAACCGTGGCCTCACTCTCTGGGGAGTAAGCCAGGGATGACCAGGGGAGATGGCAATTTCCGGTGGCCGGGGCTCCAGGGGCCCGTGACCAGAGTCAATGGTCAATGAGAAGCATGGGGAAAAAAATAGGAAAATATATTAAAAAAAAAAAAAAAAAGTCAAAATTGCCTTGGCTGTAGGTTGTGATAAAATACTAGAAACAAACTGTTTCCTCTTTTGCACTCTCTGGATCTGAAAATATGCACATTTGACTGAAAAAAAACTTGGCAGTTTAAGAGACCTTGTCTGTCCCCTTGGCTTAGCATGCAGCCTTTGAAATTCCATTGAACAGGGGCAAAGTTATTGAAGTGCAGAATTAGGGGTTTAACATTAAACAACCTACTCAACCCTAACTATTGTTGTGTTCAAGTTCAAAAGTAATTTGTTTGACTGGCAAGTCATTACAGATGGACAATACAAACTATGTATATTCACCTACAATCACATATATTCACACACAAATAAAAAAACAGAAATAACATTTTCCATCTTCAATTATTTCACTTTGATCTGGTTATAGTTGCTGTGGATATAGTTGTGCTACCATGTCACCGTAGTTCGACAGCTATAGAATTGGTTCTCATGGGAATATGAAAACAAGCTAATTAGCCAATAATTGGCATGAAAATGGCTCTTAGATCCTTGCATACCCAAAGGTCTCAGCACATTAGGCTGAATGTAACCCACAGGAACCATGGTGCTATCCTGTTTGGGCAGTGCTATCCTCATTAGGCTTCTGTGGACCATATTCTGTTTGAGGCTGTGTCAGCACAATACATAATCATTATTTTCAATTTATTCATTCTCGGTTTACAATTCCTTGGAGCACATAACAGCCCTTTTACAAAGGTTCCACATCAGTGGGAAGGGTGACAGACGTATAATGGATGGTATCACATAAAATATTGACAAGAAAGTATTTGTAATGACAATATGATATTATTATTGCAACTAAAATTAAAACTATGAATTAGTAGGAAATCATAATAACCTAATAAAGCTCCTCTTAGTCAGTTATTTTGATTTTCTACCAATCCATAGTTTTAATTTTAGTTGCACTGTTAATGTCATATTGTCATTTTAAATACTTTTTCTTGTCAATATATTATAGCTCAGGTCCTTTTCAAGTACATGTAGTTAGATTTGGTGAACAAAATTTCAGGTAAGTGAAGATAAACAGTGGAAAGAAGGTGGAGGTGACAGGTGCAAAGTGAAAAAGGATCGTGAATGAGGCAGGAAATAGGCAGAGCTGTTAGGGTGAAAGATGTAATTCGCAGAGAAAAGGGGTGCAGTACAGTATGTACACAAGGATGTGTCCTTACTAATGAGCTAGTGTCATGAATTAAAGCAGTCACAGGAACTGTTAGCTGCAAGATGCTGATGAAGAGTGCCTCTGAATGATCCCAACTTTGGTAAGGAAGAGAGATCTCTGGGCAGCACATTAAACCATAGTGGTGCTCTATCTGCAAAAGGTCATTGCCCTTGTGCAGTCCAGTATATTGGGACAAAGAAGAGTTGGTTGACTGAGCTATGAGTGTGCTGGGAGCTGCAAGATAGGTTGAGTAAAACCAGAAGGTAAGAGCCTGAGAAGTGCCTTTATAGTCAGCAAGCAGGTTTGATAGTTAAACATCCCATTTAGCTGAAACCAACCTGTTTGAACATACAGTTCACATGTGTGTAAGGTGTGTTGCTCCAGTAAGAAGTCAGCATGCTTTATTGAGTGCCAACTGATATTCTGAGGATGGTAATAGTGGAAGCTGAGCCATAGATAACCAGACCATAGTGAACAATGGGTACTGTGAAGCATATAGATGGCACTGTGTCATCCTGGCCCCATATTTAAACAGCAGGCTCTTGTTGAAGTGCAGTAACTGTCTTGAATATTTACCCCAAGCTGTCTACTCACCAGTTGCCACACAATATTTCTGTCAACACAGCACACATGTCTGTCACTGAATATAGGAACCTATACCACTTAGCTCAGTAGAACCCAAAGTCCACAGGACAGTAGCTACAGGAACTAGTAACATAATGTAAGAAAACATGTTCTGCATTAATAAATGCTTGTTGGGATATTTGCTGCTGTACTGTCTGGGCTTAGTGACATGTTATCTGTATTATAAAGAAGATTGCCCAATTAAAGGGGGCAGACCCCAGTGTCCCACAGCCCTGCCATGAGTGGCCGGAGCTCACTACCCCACTCTTGACCTATTCCATTATTATAAAGAATGTGTATTAAAAAGGGCCATGATTGGTTAAAATATGATGAGAAATTTAGGAAAAGAATTGCGCATTTTGGGGATGTGAAATGGGATGCCATGCAGATTGACCTGTGGCTGGAAATTTACACAGGTCCAACTGGGAAGGAGGCTAGGGGTGGTGCCGAAGGCCTGTTGGGGATACAATAGGGCATTCTGCCCATGGCCAAACCTCCGGTTCCTCTATGCTCTAAGTGTGGGGAGCACCATCCAGTGTCCAAATGCAAGTACTGCTGGGAGAAGGGGTCCAGCAACCAGGATGACTCATACCAACAGCCATTTTGGACCAACCAAGGCTCTTTAGGGGGCAGCAGTGGGGAGGGGTACCAGGGGAGAGCATTGGGGGAGGGGACACACCTATCAGACACTACGACAGGACAATTGAAAGACCAGCGGGCGGAGGTTTCTGGCTGGCTCGGACACCCATCAGAGTGGAGGCAATAGAGAGGTGGTTGAGGAACTACCTGGACCAGGAGGCTGCTAGTAAATTGCAGACAGGTTTTAGCTCACAGTTTTAAGGCTGTAGGAAAGGGATGAAGGCAAAGAACAGCTAATTCACACGGGGAAGGAGGTAACCCTGGCACACAAAATTTGGAAGGAGTTGTATTCAGTAGGTGGAAGGCCCATTTGCCTCCCGCATTTGGCAAATTTGTGGGTTTCACCATTGGGTTTAGTGCTCAAAAAACAGACGGGGGAGTACCGGTGATACATCACCTATCCTACCTGATGGAAGATTCAGTCAATGACTTTACTGGGGAGGAAGGCAGCAGGGTCACATATGCCACCCTGCTTCCACTTAGGCCATAGGATTGGGCTTTGGTAGGGTTTCAGGTAGAAGGGCAGTATTATTTTGACAAGGCCATGCCTATGAGATCCTCGATAGCATGCACCACATTTAAGATGTTCAGTATCTGGCTGCAGTGGTTCTTCCAGACTTGGTATGTATGCCAGACGGTGGTGCACTACTTAAATGATTTCCTGCTCATTGGAGAGGGGAAAAGAAGACTAAAGCCATGCTTCAGGATTTCAAAGTTCTATGCCAAGATTTCGGGTGCCATTAGTGGTAGATAAGACTGAAGGGCCCATTTGAATGATAGAATTCTTAGGTTGGAGCTGGACATGGTACAGAAACTGTACCGTTTACCAGACCAAAAGGTAAGAAGACTACAGGAGTTGTTGGGGACAGTCAGGTGACACAGGAAGATGCGACTACAATAGGCACAACAGCTGCTGGGGCAACTGAATTGTGCATGTAGAGCCATTGCTCCAGGGTGCATGTTTACACAGCGCTTAGCCTGTGTGACTTTGGGGGGCGGCAAAACAGCCCCATCACTGAGTAGATATTAATAAAGGAACTGGGGACGATGTGGTAGTTTAGCATTTCCTGCAGACATACAATGGGCAGATGTTCTGGCAGGAGAATTGGCCATACAACACAGATTTGAAGCTGTACATGGATGTGGTATGGGGATTGGCATGTGGATTATTTCAAGGTTGATGGTTTGCAGAACCATGGCCGGAGGAATGGGTATGGGAAAGGGTGACAAGACATCACTTTTCTGGAGCTGTTCCTCATATGGGTGGCAATGATAGTTTGGGGAGGGGAGCTCAGAACAGGCAAGTCACATTCTGGAGTGATAATCGCAGTTGTGGAACTGGTGAACAAGAAAAGGATGAAGTCAGAAAGGGTCATGAGGGTGTTGAGAAGGATGGTGGGTCTCGACCTGACCTTGAACGTGTCATTCAGGGCCAAGCACATTGATGGTGTGTACAGTGTGATAACTGATTGCCTTTCCCAATTGCAGATGGACAAATTCAGGACCATCGCATCTGGAACAGAGTTGTGGCAGACCACCATCCCAACGTATGTATGGATGATTAGATTGTGGGAGCTTAGTACTGTTCTGCAAACTCGTTGGCCTCCAGGACCCTTTGGGCTTATGAAACCTCTTTGAGGGCATTTCAAAAATTCTAGAAACAGTATGGTGGACAAGTAAGTGGGGCAGTGACAAGGAGCAGGTGGCTAGATTCATTATAGCAGGATGGAACCAGAATGTATGATGCAACCATAGGTGCATTTGGTGGGCCATAGGGCAGATCTGTATGCTGAAGGTTGGGAGGATTCAACAAAAAGCAACTTGGTCCACAGAATGATGTTGGGCTGATTACTGGGAGTGGATAAGAAGCAGAATAGGGGCTTGATGGTGGTACTAAACCACATTTGCAGCTCAGGGAGTGAAGCAACGCTCTTTAAAGACTTGTACACTACAATGTGTAGCTGGGCATTTAGATTGAGCAAGGTGGTGGGGTACGGCAAGATGTTAGAGGGAGGGAGCTACGATGGAATGACAGAATGGGGGGAAGCAATTGCAGTGCTACTAAGAAGATCAAAGACCAATCAGTAGGGATAGTGCAGTATGGTATGGTTAAGTTCAAACACTGTCTAGCATCAAGGCTAAGTGGGTGGTGCTGAGTACAAACAGGGTTGCCAGCCCAAATTAAATCAAACCAACAAAATCAGCACTCTACAACCTGTCTTTTAGGATAAAATCCAGGTCTGGGACACAATGCTTTATGTCAAATGAACATTTATTCGATCCCACGGACCACAGGTAACCACACAAAACAGAAGAATAAGCGTAAACACTCCCCAGCGCTTCGACTCACTAATGAGTCTTCATCAGGGGGTAAAGGTTAATAGTCTGACCATAGCCTTTATATAATGAATAAACTAATCAATCAATCAATAAATCTAATGACACTTGAATTCTGAAGCTCATGTTAACCCTATATTAGGTCACTAGATGGAGCTCTTACATCAAATCATTATTGTTTAAAATACAAATGTAAGTGGAAAAAGGAAAAACTAAATGAAATAAAATAACACAGATGTTGTAGATATTATATTTAGAGACTTTTAAAAGGACCTGACCTCCAGCATATCCTGATAGAAGGAGAGAGACTGAGTGCAAGGCAACCAAAGAAATCAAGGCAACCACAAAGTAGGACCTCTCAGATAGTGAGGACTTTATTGCTGGAGGATAGTCCAAAAAGTGTAATTTTGCCCTGTAAGGGAAATAAACAAAAGATTCTGTTATTTTTGAAAGAACAGCACTATTATTCTGAAAATTATTATTAAAGGAACATACAGGAGGATCTTGCTTTTTCTAAACTTATTTCAAAAAAGGTTTCAAGTCCCATTTGTCATTAAGACCTTGTGGTTTGACACTATGCATAGTGTAAATCCAGAAGTTCTCTCTCTGTAATAGCAAATTGGATCTGTCCCCCCCATTCTTCATTTGAGACACTTGTTCCAAGCCTACAAATTTCAAATCATCTAGTTTTGAATTATATGCAACAGAAAAATGTACGCCAACAGGTGTATCTAACTTATTGTTAGTTATGGATCTAATGTTCCTGAATTCTTAGCTTTAAAGGTCTAACTGTTTTGCCTATGTATACTAAATTACATGTACACCATAAAGCATAAACAACATAAGGAGTATTACATGTAATGAGTTCCCTGATCTCAGCTTTGACATTCACTAAAGTAGGATGGTAGAACTCTTTGGATGGTACCCCATAGTTACAGATGTTGCATTTGTTACATCTATAAAAACCATTTAAGCGGCGTGACAACCATGTATCAGTGGTTTTATTGGTGTAAGGTGTACAGCTGTGTACCAGTTTGTCTTTAAGTTTTTCACTTCTATTAAAAGTAACTCTAGGTTTAAGACCCACAGCTGCTCTACCACATTATCTCCCAATAAAATAGACCAATTTTTATGTATAATGTTACCAATCTGGCCTGCTACATGGTTGAAATCTGTCACAAATGTGCAGGGTATTTGATCTCCAATGATGTGTTTATTTTGTTTGTATTCCTAAGTAAATTCTCTCTATCCATTTGAATAACTCTTTCCTTTGTTTTCATCAAAAGTTCCTTATCGTAACCCCTAATTTCAAATCTAAATATCAAATCATCAATTTGTTGTAAAATGCACTCTGAACTACAGTTTCTTTTGATTCTTAGCATCTGTCCAAATGGTATTGAATTTTTCAGACTGTGGGGTGGGCACTACTAGCCAATAACAATGAATTAGTAGCCGTTTCCTTCCTAAAACCTTTGGATTCTATTTTGTTACCATTCTCATTAACATACAAGTATAAATCCAAAAAAGAAATGCAGTAGCGATCAGTAACATAGGTGAATTTTAAGTTAAATTCGTTGTCATTCAGCCAATCAATAAATTCAGACACAATATTAATGGGCCCATCCCAAATACATAAAATATCGTCAATAAAATGATACCAATGTACAATATTCATAACAATTGGATTGGCTTCAGAAAAGACAACAAATTTCTCCCAGAATCCAAGAAACAAAGTAGCATAGCTGGGTGCCATAGAGGCTCCCATAGCAGTACCACATTTCTGCAAATAAAATTCACCTTTAAATTCAAAATATTTGTGCGTTAACAAAAATTCAGTGGCCTCCACAATAAATTCATGTGGTATGAATTCTTTTTTGGATAATTCTTCCATCCAAAACTTAACTATTTTAAGGCCCAATTGGTGTTGAATCAAGTATACAAAGACTCAACATCAATACATAGCCAATGGTAGTTTGTTTCCACTGTATGTCCTTCACAATATTGAACACATACGCATGTCCTTAATATATGAAGGTAATTTGGCTACCTCAAATTGAAAAAATAAATCAATAAATTAACCCAAATTTTGTGTTAAGGAATTACAGCCTGAAACTATTGGTCTTCCTGGTGGTTTTGATATATTTTATGAATTTTCGTAAAATATAGAAACTAGGGATAGTGGGATTTTCCTGCCAGATGAAATCATATTCTTTCTCAGATATTAGACCACTATCAACAGTATACTTGAGCAATTGGAATAACTCTCTTATAAAACTGGGTGGGGTCTGATGGTAGTTTGCAATAATTGTTAGTATTGTTTAATAATGAATACACTATATCATTATAATGAACTGTGTCCATTATTACAATATTCCCACCTTTATCTGCTGGTTTTATGGTAATATCATGATTTCCTGTTAAGTTCTCCAAAGCTACTTTCTCGCCATAGGTGAGATTATAATATCTAGGTTTAACCTCTTTTTCCAAAACCTCTTTAACCTGCTTGTTAACCGCTTTTTCAAAAGCATTTATACTAGAATTAAATACATTAGGGTTAAAGGTGGATACACCTGAAAATCTACTTTTTCTTATGATTGAAATGAATCCACCAGCATTAAGCATAGAGCTACCTGCAGGCTGGGACTGGGAAGACATCTTTCAGTCTCTGCTTGTTCATTTATTATAAGTCTCTAGCCTAGCAAGATTGAGTTCAGCATCAGTGTCACTTATTTCATATTCAGTCTCTATATGAGCATCCTTCATTATAGTTTGTGTAGGTGCTTCAGTTGCTGAAATCAGTAGACCCAAGTCCTCAATATTCCCAGGTTCTTCTATATCAATTCTCCCATGGTTGTAGTTGGTTGTTTAAGATGAAAAAAATATTTTAATTTAATTTTCCGAAAGATCCAATTTGCTATTACAGAGAGAGAGCTTCTGGATTTACACTATGCATAGTGTCAAACCACAAGGTCTTAATGACAAATGGGACTTGAAACCTTTTTTGAAATAAGTTTAGAAAAAGCAAGATCCTCCTGTATGTTCCTTTAATAATAATTTTGAGAATAATAGTGTTGTTCTTTCAAAAATAACAGAATCTTTTGTTTATTTCCCTTACAGGGCAAAATTACACTTTTTGGACTATCCTCCAGCAATAAAGTCCTCACTATCTGAGAGGTCCTACTTTGTGGTTGCCTTGATTTCTTTGGTTGCCTTGCACTCAGGCTCTCTCCTTCTACCAGGATATGCTGGAGGTCAGGTCGTTTTAAAAGTCTCTAAATATAATATCTACAACATCTGTGTTATTTTATTTCATTTCGTTTTTTCTTTTTCCACTTACGTTTGTATTTTAAACAATAATGATTTGATGCAAGAGCTCCATCTAGTGACCTAATATAGGGTTAACATGAGCTTCAGAATTCAAGTGTCATTAGATTTATTGATTGATTGATTTGTTGTTCATTATATAAAGGCTATGGTCAGACTATTAACCTTTACCCCCTGATGAAGTCATTAGTGTGTCAAAGCGAGAGCATTTATGCTTATTCTTCTGTTTGTGTGGTTACCTGTAGTCCATGGGATCGAATAAATGTTCATTTGACATAAAGCATTGTGTCCTGGACCGATTTTATCCTAAAAGACAGGTTGTAGAGTGCTGATTTTGTTGGTTTGGTATGGTTAAGGAAACATCCTAATGCACCTGTTTCCCATTGGGGCTCTGCACGTGTACACGGCAGACTGCCCAAAAGAGGATGTTCATACATGGGGATGTCAGGCCAGTCTCAGGGTACCAGGTGACAGCTGTGCTGCACAAGTGCCTCAGATTTTGGGGAACTGAGGGAAGGATATTCCTCCACTCTTTTAAGACTGATGGGGAGCTGGCGACCTGAACAAATTCATAGATCTCGAACCTTCAGGATGGTCACTCTGGCTAAGATAATTCCATTCTTGGATTGAGGCATGTGATTCTGTTCTCTGGACCTCCAGGACACGTTCTTTCACATCCCAGTCCATCCGTCTCTCCAGCGATTCCTCCACTTCAGCGCAGAGGGATCCCTTTACAAATTCTGGGCCATGCCCTTCTGCCTCTTTCCAGCTTCCAGGGTCTTCATCAAATGCATGGCAGTGGTGGCAGCATTCCTGTGGTGCTGAAGGGTCCGGGTGTACCCCTTCCTGAATGACTGGCTGATTGCAGCCCCCTTCAAGCTGGAGGTGGAGCTGCCAGGGATCTGGCCCTCAGATCTCACTCTCAGATTGGCCTCTCATCAATGAGGCCAAATCAGAACTCATGCCATTGCAGGTGATTCAATTCATTGGGACAGAGCTCAACTGTTCGAGCCAGAGCACAGCTCTCGGCAAACGGGGCCGAAGTCCTTTCCTCCTTTGTACAATCATTTCTGGTTGGGCAATTGCACCCTGCCCGGAACTTCCTGCACCTCCTGGGCCTCATGGTGACCTGCACCAGTGTGGTCCATTGAGCCCATTGGCACTTGCATCCCCTGCAATGGGGACTGGCCCACCAGTGGTCACAGTGCTCCAGTCCCCTGGACCAGCCAGTGACAGTGACCCAGGAGACATGGAACAGCATCCAGTGGTGGCTCATTTCAGCTCATCTGCAGGAAGGTATCCAGTATGTCCACACAGAGCCAATGGTCACTGTGGTGACCAACGCCTCTCTGATGGGTTGGGGTGCCAATCTGGGGGAGCTCGGAGCGCAATGCCTCTGGTCCCCCTAGGAGACTCTATGCCACATCAACCTGCTGGAGCTTTGAGTGGTCTGACTAGCCCTCACTGCCTTCATTCCATTTGTACAGGCTCAAGTGGTCCAGGTCCAGATGGACAACACCACGACCATGTACTACCTAAACCACCAGGGCGGGATGCACTCCTTGCCTCTGTGCAAGGAGGCTGTCATACTTGGTCTTTCTTCAGCAGACTGGAGGCATGTTCTTAGCCATCCATGTGGAAGGAGCCTTCAACACTCTGGCTGATGCCTTAAGCCGGTAGGTGCTGCATCTCACGAGTGGTCTCTAGTGCCGGAGGTAGTTCGAGATCTGTTCTCCCACTGGGACACTCCTCAGGTGAATCTGTTTGACTCCAGGGAGAATGCAAAGCTGAGTCTGTTCCATGCCCATCCCCCTCAGCAGAGTTCACTGCAGAGGGATGTCTTCTCGACCCCAAGCCTCTTCTACGCCTTCCCTCCATTTCCCTTGATCCACAAGGTGCTTCTCAAAGTGAAGAGGGACAAGATGCAGGTGATTCTTGTAGCCCCACACTGGCACCATTAATTCTGGTATCCAGATCTCCTCAGCCTCAGCTCCAGGCTTCTGAGGTGCCTTGCAGCCCACCCGGACCTGATCTTGGTCAACAAGGGGAAGGTACTCCACCCGGACCTTCAATGTCTGCACTTGACGGCCTGGTACCTGAGAGGCTAGAGTTCCAGGCCCTGGGTCATTCTGACTAGGTCCTCAACATTGTTGAGACATCCCATAAGGAGTAGACCAGAAAATACTATGCCTTCAAATAGAAGCATAGAATTTGACGGCAGATAAGGACCGCTTGGCCCACCTAGTCTGCCCATTTTCCTACCTAACACATAAGCTACAGATCCTTGTTAACCAAACAGCTTACTTCCTCCTACCCCACACTAGGACTGCCTTATGTCTATCCCATGCATTCTTGAATTCCCCCACTGTTCTTGACTCCATACTTCCTCAGGGAGGCTGATCCATGCATCCACAACCTCTCCATGAAAAATACTTCCTTACATTACCTCTGAGCCATCTCTCTATCTTCAAATTGTGCCCCCTTGTTCTTGCACATCTCTTTTTCTGAAAGATGCTACCCTCTTGGACTTTGTTGATTCCCTTGAGGTACTTGAAAGTTTCTATCATGTCCCCTCACTACCTTCTTTCCTCAAGGGTATAGATTTTAAGTTCCTTTAGTCTTTCTTCATATGTCTTCTGGTGCAGACCCTGCACCATTTTGGTTGCTCTCCTCTGGACACCCTCCACTCTGTCTATGTCTTTATGAAGATGAGGTCTCCAGAACTGCACACAGTACTCCAGATGGGGTCTCACCAACTGTCTATACAGAAGGATAACAACTTCCTGTTTTCTACTATTGATGCCTCTTCCTATGCATCCCAGTATCCTTCCAGCCTTACTTACTGCCTTCTCACATTGCTTGCCCACCTTTAGGTCATCTGATATAATTACCCCAGGTCTCTTTCCATTTTTACTGTTGTCAGTATCTCACCCCCCATTGTGTACTGGTCCCCTGGGTTTTTGTTTCCCATGTGCATTACCTTACACTTCTTTGCATTGAATCTGAGCTGCTATACATTTGATCATTCCTCCAACCTTGCTAAGTTCCTTCTCATACTTTCCGTCTTGTGTATCAACCCTGTTGCAGATCTTTTGTGTCGTCTGCAATAAGACATACTTTTTCTTCCATTTCCTCTGCAATGTATCTTATAAAGACATTAAAAGGACTGCTCCAGTACTGAACCCTCGGTACCCGCTAGTAACCCTCCTTTCTTCACTGTGTACTCCATTTACTACTACCCTTTGCATCCTCTTGTCTAGCCAATTTTTTTATCCAGGCTACCACCTTGGGGCCCACTCCAAGGCTGGCTAACTTGTGTATTAATCTTTTGTGTGAGACTGTATCAAATGCCTTGCTAAAATCTAGGTAGGCCATGTCCACAGCCCCTTCCTGGTCTACTGCTTTGGTCACCCAGTCAAAGAAATTTATTATATTCATCTGACATGACCTTCCCATCATGAATCCATGCTGCCTTGGGTCATGTGCCCCACTGGCCTCTAGATACTCAACAGTTCTTTCCTTCGGAAGTGATTCCATCATTTTCCCTACCACTGAGGTCATACTAACTGGTCTGTAGTTTCCTACCTCTGTCCTGCTCCCACTTTTGAGAAGAGGAATCACATCTGCCCTTCTCCAGTCCTCAGGTGCCACCCATCCCCCAGGATTTTTAAAGAGAGTAGTCAGTGGTGTCACTAGTTCTGCCCTTAGTTCTTTTAGAATTCTTGGGTGAATTCCATCAGGCCCCATTGCTCTGTCCACCTTCAATTTTATTTGTTCTTTCAGACACTTTTCTTCTATAAATGGACTGGTATCGAGCCCGGACTGTTTTTCTTGTTTGGTTTTGGTACCTCCCCCTCCTCTTCCTTTGTGAATACTGAGCAGAAATATTCATTCAGTATCCCTGCTTTTTCACTGTCCCCCTCTACCCACATTCACTCCCCTTTATTCTGCCTCAGTATCCCTCCTTTGGTCTTTCTTCGCTCCCTAATGTACCTATAAAAGGTCTTATCCCTCTTCTTAACAGAGTTGGCTATCCTTTCCTCCGTTTGGGCCTTTGCTAGTCTGACTGCCTTACCAGCCTCTTTCTGCTTTAACTATAAAGTTCTCTGTCCTGCTCCTTCTATGTTTCCTTATATTTCCTGAATGCTATCCTTTTCTCCTTAACCTTCCCTGCCACCTCTTTTGAGAACCATAGCGTTTTTTCCTTCGTTGTGTTTTATTGATTTGCTTTACACAAAGGCTTGTTGCCTCTGTGATGGCTGTTTTGATCACTCCCCATTGTTCTTCCACCCCTCCTTCTTGCCTGTTTGCTAGTGCTTTTCTAAGGCACTCTCTCATTTTCCCAAAGTCAGCCCTCCTAAAGTCCAATACTCTTGCTTTTGTATGGCTTGATTGTATGGCTATGTTTATCATGAACTATACTGTTTGGTGGTCACTTGTTACCAGATGGCTACCCATCTCTAAATCTGAGATTCTTTCTCCATCCCCATTTGAGAGTACCAGGTCTAAGATTGCTCCCTCCAGAGTGGGTTCCAATACTAGCTGTCTGAGGCATGCCCCCTGTAGGGCATCAAGAATGACCCTGCTCTTGGATATGCCTGCAGCAAAGGTGCTCCAGTTAACATCTGGCATATTCAGGTCCCTCATCAACAATATCTCCCCTTTTTCTACCATTCTAAGGAAGCCTTCTATCATTTCCTTTTCCATTCCTCCCCTGAGATGGGGGTCTGTATACAACCCGTGCAGATTGTGGTGCTATTTCCTGTCTCCAGGGTGACCCAGACTGCCTCATCTGCTCCTGTTTACTCTTTAGTTCTGTTGCTCTGATCCCTTCCATTACATAGAAAGCTACTCCTCCTGCTGCCCTATTGCAGGCACCTCTCTGATCTGAGAGAGGAGGTTGCCCATCTCCAGGCTGACCTAGCTAGGATTTGTGAAACCTCCTCACTCACCCAGTCATGGTTCTCTGTGTACTATGTTTCTGTGACTGCCACAATATCCAGGCAACCCTCTTCCATCAAGGCCACTAGTTCAGGGAGCTTGTTACACAGACTACAGGTGTTAGTACTTATCACCCTCCACTTTTTGATAGCCTTACCCCTTTTAGCCCCATTCCTTTCCTTTACTGCCTTTGCCTTTTTTACCTTTACCTCTGTCCCGCTCCCTAATAACTCCTCTACCTTGGTTTTACCTCACTAATTACCATGTTTTGTGGGGGGATGCTGGGATTTCCCTGCTCTTTTTCAGTGCCTACCCCCTTGGCTAGTTTAAATGCTTGCCAATGAAGCATTTAAACCTCTCACCTAGGATCCTGGTCCCCCCCCGGACAGATGCAGACTATCGCACCAGTATAGGTTTGCATCCTTCCAGGTGGCTCCTAGTCCCCAAAGAGTGAAAACTCAGCCCTCACATTTCACAACCACATGATGCCTAAAATCCGCCACTAACACACAGCTTGGCATCTCTTCACCATAGAACCTGCCTTCCCCAAATGCTCTCCGACTCGCTGTTACATCATCCGTTTCTGTCCCTTGTAGACTATGGTCTACTAGTATATGGTGCTGCCGACACCACTGCACTCAATAAAATTCACTTAATCCTGAATAAAGCCTGCAGATTGATTACTGGTGCCCCAGGCTCACACACACCTGTCAGCTGTATATCGAGGCTAACCTGCTTACCCTGGATGAACGGCTCCAATACCAAACCTGTCTCCTCACAAAAAAACCCTACTCAGGCTCTCCCCCGCTGGGGTAACGGCATCCATCCACCAGAGCCCTCCCACTACTGCAACATGGTCTTCCTACAAGACCACTCTAATCATCCCCAGATTAAGAACCAGCCGTTGCCAGAGGTCCTTCTGCTATAGAGCCCCAACCTGGTTTAACTCTCTCCCTGCCCCCATCACCAATGCCACCACCATCTCCAAGTTCAAAACCATCCTTCGGAACCACATCATCAGCACTCGTAACTGCTCCTGTCTCTGAAAGTAGCCTCCACCTCTGCTTCTCTTGACAACACCCTCCAGGCAGCTCTCCACCTAGCCATCCCCACCACCACTTCCCTGTACACCATGCCTATGTTTAATCTGGCCAGTGCCAGCTGTTTCAGTATTTACCAACTAGATTGCTCACTTGATACCAACTTGTGTAACACCTGTTATCGATTACATGTACCCTGTAACCTAATTGTATTTGTCTTACCACAGTGTGACATGGCACCTCTGTTGATCGCCTATTGTTTTGCAAATCTATGCTATGTAACCAAAACACAATGTATGTCTTTATATGACTGAAATACTTTTGAAACGAGCCTCTGGCTCAAAGGTTGTAAACTGATTCTTATAAATAAATAAATAAATAAAACCCTGAGCACCACACCAGTTTTTCAACCACTGATAGAATTATCTGGTGAGTAGTGCCCTAGCATCACCCCTTGCCATAGACAGGCAGCACCTCCGAGAAGGTTACCACATGTGCTACTTGTTCAGGCCCCCTAACTCTACAAACTCCTCTTGCACTGCTCTGATCCCAGTCCTAGCCAGGTCATTTTTCCTTGGTGGACAATGACATCCAGCTCCCTGCTACTCCTCCCATGATCCTAAGGATTTGCTTCCTGTCCTTCTCAGCTGTGGTGCCAGGAAGGCGCCTTACCTCCCTCTCCCCTTCCTCCCCCACTACTACCTCCCAAATGATTGAGTCCCCACCAGGAGTTGTTTCCTTCCCCTGTGGGGTTCCATGCCACCCTCCTATGGGTCTCCTTTGTGAAGGTTCCCAGCATCCTCCTTGGTCTCCACTGCAGGTGCCTTCATAGAGGAACCACTATTCACCAGAAGAGCAAATTAATTATGGAGAGGTACAACTGGAGGGATGCAACTTTGTTCCACCACCCTCTCCCTCCCTGAGCCCACCCTGGTCCAGCCTCTCCTCTTTCTTGGCAACCTCTGAGGTAGTGGCATTGGTCCTGGTGGTCCCTGGGTGGGCGAGGAGGTTCCATCAATCCTAGTTAGGTCAACCTGGAGATGGGCAACCTCCTCTCTCAGACCAGAGAGGTGCCTGCAAATAGGGCAGCATCACAGCCTCTAGAATGTCTCCTGGAACACTGCCACCCCACAGCCATTGCACTGCACCACTGCTGTCATATCTCATTTTGTGTCCCCTCTCCTGTTTCTCGGTATGCTTACTCTCTCCTCTCCTTACAATTCTCACCCTTCCTGTTCTGGGACAGTAACTTCCTATCTTTTTTAGTAGCTGCCTCCTTCCTTGCTCAATGTCAGACCACCAGCAGCTGGGGGAGGAGTGAGCTATTTTTTTCCTTTAAGGTTGACAAAACCAATGTTTCTCTATGATCCTTCCTTCCTGTTGCCAGTCAGATCCAGTGGCTATAAAAGTAGAACTGGCTTAGGGTGGGTTGGAGGGCAATTAGTAAGAAAAAGGCTAACAGGAAGTTGTAATTTGAGTCATCTGCTTTTATAGTGTCTAAGCCACACCGCCATTAAGCTTTCTCTCCTCCTACTGGTTTAGCAAAGTCAGCTGATACAATACCTTCCCAGCACAGAACACACACTGACTTTTTCTTTTTAACCCTGAATAAGACCCCTTGTACTTCTAATAAAGTGTCTGTCTCACTTAATCGCAACAGACACTGCCTCTGCTGAGATACAAGTTTTAAATTAATATGAAAATGTAGCTATTTTAGTTAGCTGCTTTCTGCTCTACAAGCAAGGCTAGCAACAGGAAGCTGTAATTTGAGTCACCTGCTTTTATAGTGTCTTAGCCACACCCCAATTAAGCTCTCTCTCTCTCTCTCTCTCTCCTGCTGGTTTAGCAAATTCACCTGATACAATACCCTTCCCAACACAGAACACACACTGGCTTTCTTTGTTTTTCTTTTAACCCTAAATAAGACCCCTTCTATTTCTAATAAAGTATATAGCTTATTAATCTCAGCAGACATTGACTCTTGCTGAGATATAAGTTTTAAATTAATAAGAAAATGTAGCTGTTTTAGTTAGCTGCTTTCTGCTCTACAAGCAAGGCTAGCAACAGCAAATTCCCCATTTGGTGTTAGGATAAGGGGTTGGACCCTTCCTCCTGTTCTTTGGCTAGCATTCTGGACTACCTGTGGTCCCTTTCTCAGCTAGGGCTTTGGTTGATGATCCTTGAAATGCACCTGGCAGCCATCTCTGCTTACCAGGCATGGGCGGAAGCAGTCGGTGGCACAGGAGAAAGTGGTCAGGTGCTTTTTCAAAGGCCTTGATCACATATCCCCTCAGGTGCGAGAACCTCCACCTCCAGTCAGATCTACTGCTTGCATTGGCTAAGCTCATGAGCAAGCCATTCGAACCAATGCACAGGTGTGATGTATTTCACCTGTTGTGGAAGACTGCCTTCTTGGTGGCTATCACATCAGCCAGAAGGATGGGAGAGCTCCAGGTGCTTTCCATCAAGTCTCTTTATCTGGTCTTCTACAGGGACAAGGCATCCTGTGCCCCCACCTGAAACTCCTTCTGAAGGTGATGTTGGAGTTTCACCTTAAGCAGGTGTTGACTCTGCCAGTGTTCTACCCCAGTCACACCTTGGAGGTTGAATATAGTCTCCATACTTTGGACCCTATAAGAGCACTCTTATTACAAGGAGCAGATGGCTGAAGTATGGGGAGAGGTTCGCCAGCTGTTTGTCACCAGCACTGAAGCCGCACCTGGCAGACCTGCAGCCAAGTGGATGATAGGTAGGTGGGTCATCTCCTAAATAGATCTGTGCTATAGGTTGGTGGGCATGGAGCCTTCCAATGGGATAAGAGCTCATTCTGCCTGCCATGCCGCTGCTTCAGTGGCTGCTTCCAGGGATGTCCCTGTCCAGGAAATCTGCAGGGCTGCTACCTAGTAGTCAGAGCACACCTTCCTTACCCACTACCACATCGACCTTGAGTCATGCCGGAATGCTGGTTTTGGGACCTTGGTTCTCCAGTCCTTATTTCCCTAGTAGGTGGTGCGCGTCTTGCCTCCCTCCTTCTGGAGAATTGCTAGGAATCTGCCAGTAAGTGTGGATTGAACAACATATCCATGTCCCTAGAAATACAGGTTACCCACCTGTAACAGGAGTTCTAGGAGTGATATATGGTGTTCATCCACACAACCCACCCAACCTCTCCAGCTTCGACGCACAACCTGGCTTCCAGTGAGCTAGATCTGGCATCATGGGGCAGAGCGGAGAGTTTTACCACCTGGGTGGGTGGGAGGAGCCAGCTTGAAGACCTTCCAGCAAGATTTAAAGTGGCAAGGAACCTGCCAACAAGTGTGGATGAACATCATATACCACTCCTAAAACTCCTGTTACAGGTGAGTAACCTGTATTTACCAGGTAGACATAGCAGAACCCCATTGTGTTGTTAAATGCATATACATTGCAGATTGTTTGAGACGCCTTTTAGTACCATGCATTCCTGCTGTAAACTAAGCCAGTCTGAGATTTCATGATGATGATGATGTGTATATGCATCCCATAATGCTTTCTATTATGGGGTATGTGTGATGATGTGTATCTTTGAAACTTGGCTTTCTTGCCACTGGCCATTGAGGTAACCCTTGTTTCAGTGCTTCTGCACTGAAGTTCTTTGTCTTTAGCTTTTGTTTTAGCTTCCTCAAACAAACAAGACAAACACTGAGATGAAATAGTTTCACTAAAACATTAGATTGGTGGGTCAGTAGGTGCTAAGTGCAGAGGAAGAACATGCATAGTCTGTTACTGCAAACTGATGTATTGAAGAAGGATATGCCATTGCTGATGGTAATCCTCTGTTTTAAATAAACATCACAAAGTTATTGTGTCTTGAACCTGAAATTCTGTGTCTGGTACATCTTTAACACTCAGTCCCTCCACAGAAGTGGTGAGATGCAGATATTTCTACTGTCTCTCTGACTTTGGTGACTAGTCTATATGTAAAACAATTGATTTTTATTTACTATTGGCATAGCTGCAGTCGTTTTGTATTCTGACTGGCTGTGATTACTGCATGCCTTAAAGAGTTAGTGTACTGCCAGAAACTACCTGCAATTACTTGAAATATTCAGATGTAGTCAGCTATCACTTCTAAGTATTTTTCCTTTCTGTCTGCTAATTAGACCATTTTCCACCTGGCAAAACTGGGTGTAGTGTGGAGCAGCACTCTTTTCCTCCCATTACATCAACACAGAGACCACACTAAATATGACATCACTAGTAATCAATGAGAACCATTTCCACTGCCAGGCTTAATTTATTTATTTATTTATTTATTGAAAAACGCTTTTACCTGGAAAGGCACACTGAGCAAAAAGATGTTCATCTCACGGTGCACTTGGGGTTACAGAGGAGGCAAGTAAACATAAAAATAATTGAGCTTAACAGTAGTATATTACAGCTCAATGTATAGGTGGAAGGTATTACAATTGAGCGTATTCATAGGGAGACAGTATAGTACACAGCAGTAGCAGTCAATGACAGTTAATACAGCATCTTGGTTACATTGCGAGTTAGAAACAGAGCAGAACATGAACATAGGGGTTTGGAATACAAATCGGAGTATACATGAGGCAGCATGAGGGACATAAGTGCAAGTTACAGAACAGGGTAGTAAAACAGAACTTGGGTGCCAGTAGCAGAAGTTGAGCAAGAGGAGGATATACCAGGTAGAACAGGGGGTAGGGAGAGCAAGATGGGGGTGGGGAAGGAGGGTGAGGGTGTGAGGAGGTGAAGGGGAGGTTCGGTGAGGAGGGGTGGGAGCGGGGTTGAGGTGGGGAATTGACAGTATGGGAGTGAGTAAAGAGAGTAAAGAGAGTGTAAGTGTGCGAGGTAATTAGGTAAGCCAGACTATTAGGCAATAGCCGGGCTGCTGGTCAGGTGCGGGGAAGGGAGAAGGTGACAGGGGGGTGGTCAGGGGCAGCAGCAGTTGGGTGTAAAGAAATTAGAGAAGGCATAGGAGAGAGAGAGAGAGAGTCTGGATGAAGAATTGCGGATCTGGGTTGGCAGGTCATTCCAGAGTTTGGGGAGGAGGTAAGAGGAAGTGGATTGGCCGGTGGAGGTCCTTCGATGGGGGATGAATAATAGCCTAATGTCAGCAGACCTGAGGGTGTGGGAGGGGGAGGAGGGAGAATAGGCGGATGAGAGGTGGAGGCCAGGCCAGACATTAGAAGTGAATTTAGTGCAATGAATTAGGTGACGGTTGTAAGAAGGCAGGGACAGGGAGCGATAAAGCATGCAGTGGTGTGTATGGGGCAAAAGCGCGAATGCATTGAAGAGGGGGTCTAATCTGGCTAGGTGGTATGTGCAGCGGAGCGGTAAACTACATCATAGTAATCAAGGAGGGTAGAATCATTTTCTGGACTATTTCGATCTGACAGGAAGTGAGAGACTAGTGCAGTTATGATAGAGGGCACCAAGTTTGGGCGTAATTTAGAGATGATGGCATCCATGTGAGTAGAGAAGGAGAGGTGACAATCAAGCCAAACCCTAGATACCTGAAGGTGGGTACTTCTTTGAGGATGGTGTTATTTAAGGTGTGGAATCTCAGAGGGAGGTGAGTTTGATAGTCGCTGTCTGTGCCGAAGTCATGGAGTTTGTCTTCTTAGCATTTAGGAGAGTTGGTTGCTGAGGAACCAGTGTTGGATTTTGTTGAAGTCGGTTTGAAGTTTGAGGTGATTTCTTCATGGATCCGGCCGGAGGTGAAGAGGACTGCATTGTCTATGTACATGTGAATGGCAGAGGAAGAGCACAAGTTTGGCAGGTCATTTAGAAGGATGGAGAAGAGGATGGGGCTGAGAACAGACTTTAGGGTACACCTGTGGTGACTGGGAGGGGGAGATATGGTCAGCTATTTTGATGGATTGGATAGATTGCCTATATCATGCTATCAACTCAAGTCTGTCCTCTTCCAGGCTGGATTTCTGCCAACAACGTTCCAACCTTCACCCAACTCTCAATTCCCTCAAGGTTCCATCAAACCAAGGGGATCAAAGGTGGAGAGGGAGAAAGCAAACTCAGACAGGAGCTACGGAATCCAGGGCCCCCAGCAACACACTATTATACAGCATCACTAGGCTCCCCAGATCTAAGCATTCCAATGGTCTACTTGATATGTCCAGCACTGCCATCAGACCCTCTGGAATTACCCCCTCCCTGGTGAGTTCCATGATGCCCTGATGCAGAAACCCACTCTGGAACACTTCTAGGATCACCTGACTCCTGGTATATGTTGTGGATGGTACACCCCAGTCTACTTTGGGAAGGTTGAAGTCTACCACTATTAGTATATCTCCTTTCCCTGAAGTTTTCAATATTTGCAAGCATAGTTCCCTGTCCCTTTCCTCTCCATGGTTGGATGTTCTGTAAACCACTCCAAACTTCATCTTCCTCCTTCTGTTGGACTGTAGCTGAACCCACAATTCTTCCACCCTCCACTTCTCTGACTCATCCTTCATGCATGTTATATAAACCACTAACTCTTTTCCCTAACACACTTCCCTCCTGCATAATTTATATTCAGGAATCAAAGGTCCCAGCGATGGTGTGTGTGGTCCAAGTCTAAATTACTGCCAATATGTCCACCCTCCCTTCTGCTAACAGTACCTGCAGATTGCCCATCTAGTTTTCAAGACTCTGTGCATTCAGAGTCACCACCTGTCACCTACAATCTCAGCCTCCTTCTCTCTCTTATTTCCCTACCCTTTATGTGCCACCCCACCTCCCATTGTTAAGTGCTTCACTCCCCTTCCTCCTCCACCCTCCAGATCCCTTTTGCTGGTAGGGGGAGAGATCTGTTGCCCTCCTCCTCCTCCAGGAGCCTTTGAATCTACAGGCCCACCACCCCTTCAGTAGTTTAAGTTTGATTATGTACCCCCAGTTTGTCCCTGAAAACCCTTGAGCCCTCTCTACTGAGGTGGAGCCAGTGCATTGAAAAAAGTGTTTTATCTAACCAACTTCCTAACAGTCCCCAGTACACATGAACTTTTCCTGCTTGCATAATCTCCTCAGCCATTCATTAAATTATTCTGCCCTTTTCTTCCTGACAGTTGCTTGCACTTTCATACTGGAGTCACATCTGAGAAAGCCAGGATCTTACCTCCTCCTTTCAGGTCTTCCCATAGTGCCCTGATTCTACCTTGCACTGTCTCCACCTCCACCACAGCTAGGATGCCATGTATAACTCAAGTTTGGTTTCCTCCCACCCCCTTACAAATTCCCTGATTTTTGGTCACTTTTCCCCATTTGCATCATTGGATGCAAACCACCCTTCCTTCTTCAATTAGTGTGCCCTTCCTTCCCAGTGAATATCCTTAATCATGGAGTCCCCTAGGATCACCATCCTTCTATCCACCTCAATGATTCCCTTTCTTCTTCCACTATGCTACCAACTGCTCCCCCCCTAACTGCTACCTTTGACCCTGTTTAACTTACTGTCATATGCACTACCAGCATCTCAGCTGTTTCTCATTTCCCCACTGCGCCCTTCCCTTTCTGACTAGCTATGCTTGCTTACACCTTTCCTTCCCCTTTTAATACCCTGTCCTCTCCCTCCCCAGCCTGTGCTCCACTTTGCTTCTTCCTTACCAACCTTGACTAGTCCCCCCCATCCTTGATCCTGGCTTAACCTGCCCTCCTACTCCACCTTTCTAATACCTCTTCCCCCATACCCGACAGTGATGCAAAGCTATTCATTAAAGGCATCCCTTCAAGATTTGTCCCTCCTGTTGCAACCCTTACAGTTCCACCCCATCTCCCAATCACATTCCAGTCCACCTCCTGCACCCTTTACCTCTGAGGAAAGGTAACCCTATATACTGGATGATTCTCCATTTCCTTCCATTGCCCAAGAGCTCTTGCTCCCCAATTCACTTCCTCTGCCTTTCACTCCACTGCCCTGCTCCTCTGTCTCTCCACTCCATCCTTCCCTTCTCCCATCTGAGCTGTCTTACTTCTCACCCTTAGCTGCTCCATGCCCTACACACTGGACAGCCCCAGCCCTCTGTCCTCCACTTAATCCCCAGAAGACTGCTGCTGCCCACATCCATCACAGCACACCATCCTCCTCCTCCTCCTTCTCCTTCTGATGCCTATACATGCGCCTATTATCCTGCATCCTCCTGGTCTCAGCTTCTCCCAATTCCTAGAAATGTATCTCAGTATATAACCTACAGTAGTTAGGATGTTTACAGCAATCTGAAAATTCCCTCAATTCACTTCTCCCTCCTGCTCCCCTGATGTGGCACAAATGTAAGCTGACCCTAGACATGGATCAGCTGCAATCTCCTTTCAACCCCCTACAGCGCACTTCCTGCTCTCCCTTTACACTTACCTTTCCTGCTATGACTGGTGTGGCCTGTGGCCTGCAGTCCTCCTTGTGGCAACCCTGCCAATGCCCCCAGATACCACGGAGTCAAACACCACACTCCTGCTTTGTGGCACTCTGCTTTGCTTGGCTGAGAGTTTTATTGTATGGACTTTATATTTCAGCCCATGGGGAGTATGAGCCCTCCCACATTTGTTGAATCCAGAAGCTATAAGGCCATCCACATTCCACAGTTATGAATGCAATGTTGCACTGCACACTTAAAGGTCAAATGAAGGTAGGAGGAAATACCTTGGTTGTAAAAGACTGTTTTGTTCTGATAAAAAACAATGGTGAGTGCCGTGACTAATTATTCAGGTACTGAGAAATACTATACCTTCCAGGGGCCTCATTATGCTCCTGGGTGGTCTGATATTTTACAATACTACCCACCCTGTCAGGTAATATTGCTACTATTAACAATGTGCTTTGCAACATAAACACACAGCAGTCCTCAAAAACAAACTGAAACAGTCTACTGATTCAAGTCACTGGTCAGTATCACTATAATGTGAGAGCACTGTAGAAGCTATGATGAAACTGTAATGAAATCATTTTAAGCACAATCAAATAAAGCATCAATTTTGGATTACCAGATGAAATATTAGAGCTTATTCATATCTTGTACAGTAGTAGCATTAATTTATAATCTGTAAAATGTTTATTTAAAAACTATTTGAAATAACAGAAAGCACATAATTTATTTGTAGACGTAATCTGTTGCACAAATCTCATGTTGCAGTATAAATCTGCTCAATGCATCTCCCTCAGGTTAGTGTCTCCAAATGTTCTATATTTCTAGTGCTATGACAATAATGGAGTCCATTCTTAAGCTAGGGTGTATTCAAAAACAGGGTTTTAAATAACTGATTAGCACTTTTTTCCTTGGGACAATACTAACTGTACAGAAACCATTTATATAGGTTTTCTAGCAGTGTTATGTTTGTTAAACACAGTGAGGCAAGTGCTATGCATTTTCACAATGTTTTAGAACTTTTATGAGCAAAACGCTAATCAATTTTTAGAGTTAAATAAAACCCTGAAAAATGAGGAAGTTTTATGAGACTATTCCGCGATGTGCAAAGCTTGTGTCATTCAGCACATTTATATGGTTTCTCCCCCATGTGAACCCGCTGGTGTCTAGTAAGACTGCTTTGTACAGTAAAACTCTTGTTACATTCAATTCATTTATATGGTTTCTCTCTCAGGCTTAGTGTCTCTAAATGGTTAGGGATTTCTGATACCGTGACGAGAACGGACCCCATTCTTAAGCCAGGGCATATTCAAAACTCAAGAAATCAGTACTGTATTAATCTTTGATGTTTGCTGACAGTGGTCTTCTCAGAACATGCAACATCCCCAAAATGGCTTCCTTTTGAAGTTGATAAGGTGTCACAAATATTGGTAGCATATTTAAATGTGCCTGAAAGTTCTTTTTGACTAGTCCCATTGCTCTAAGCACTACTGGAACAATTTATGTGTCCTTATTCCACATCAGTTTGGTTTCTGACTGCATATCTAGATATTTCTTGATTTTGCATGTCTGTACGTAGGATACTGTAGTCACTAGGAGTGGTTATTTCGATCAGCAATGCTACCTTTGTTCTTTTTTCTTGCATTACAATATCTGGTTTTCTCGCTTCCACTTTCTTGGCAGTTGGTATTGGGCGATCCCATGTGATCATTACTTCTTCATTCTCTGTGATTCTTTGTGGTTCATGTTTCCAGTGTTTCTCTGCTACCTGTATGTTATAGTGTTTCCACAGTTTCAGTGGATCAGTCTTTGCTATATCATTATGTCTGTCGTATACAGGCCTTCTGCCATGAGTACTTTGCACCCAGCCAAAGAGATGCACAACTTTTCTAATTCTGAACTATAGAACCTGCACTTGTCTATTTATCCTGTTTTATGATGGATTTTGTGAACCATTTTGTGCATAGCCCACTATCTTGAGCTGTCATTATCAGTTTTCATCTCGTTGACCTAAATTCACCACTTTTTAATCACTCATGGGTCAGGGCTTGATTGACCTGTGTTTGTTCAGTAGCTCCTGTATTTTCCACTGTAAGTATGGGCTTTCCAGTTGTTTTTTTTCTGTTGGTCTTTGTCCTTATACTTCTTTTCTGATTCTTTGCACTTTCTGTTGCTGACTGTTCCTTATCTGCTTGTGGCTTGACATCAATCTCTGCTACCCTCCCAAGAAGGCTTCTCCCATTTGATGAGTGAAGTCATCTTAGGCTTATTTTCTTCATTATGTAAGACCTTGACTATATTTAGGTCCAAGGATGTCAGTGAGGCATGTATGTAGCCCCACTATTACGGATCTATATGTGTAATCAATCTCAATGAGGCCCTATCCTTCCCCCAACCTTGGGATGTATAATCTTGGCATGCACTGGTTTTGTATATTAACTGATGAGCATGAAACATTTTTCTTGTTTTTATATTTAGCTTGTTCAACTCTTTCTGTGGCTAGTCTATCACACCAAAGCTGTGTGGATATCACTGGAAGGGTGAGTTGGTTTATAACTTGCATTTTATTTCATGTTTTCAAAGCAGTTTTCAGAATGAGCTTCAACCTTCTGAAATATTCCTTGCTTATTTTTATTCTCATTTATTCATGTTGTGCTGTTGTTCCTTCATCTATTCCCAGGTATTTATACACTCCCTCTTGCTCAAGTTCTTTTATGTCACAAACCTCTGCCAGATTCATGTTTTCTTTATGAGTTAACTTTCCTGCTGCAAATGTTGCTTTGGCATATTTGTCTAGGTCAAATGTCATCTGTATGTCATCAGAAAGGGTCTTATCAATTTGTAGTTCTTTCAAATGTTTGGATGGAGTTTAGGTCATCTACAAATAGCAGGTGAGATGTTAGCTGTTGATTGTTTTTGTTTCGGGGTTAAGCTGTATCACATAGCCTAGGTTGTTGTTTAGGCTACTCAAGGAATTGAGGGCAAGACAAAACAGAAGTGGTGACAGGGAGTCTCCTTGAAATATCCCTCATTGGGTACTTATATTTGGGATGGTGATTTGACCTTTCTCATGATTTAATTATAGGGTGGTTTGCCACATTCTCATTGTTGTAATGACATTTATCAGTGCAGGACACATCCTGTACATCTGTAAACACTCAGTGATCCAGGAGTGCAGGATGTTTTTTGTAGTCGATCCGTGATACACTAAGGTTTCAGCATTTTTATGGCTCTCCACTATGACTTTGTTCAACAAGAGATGGTCCTTTGTACTTAGAATCACACATGAAACTGTATGAGGCAGAAAGGCTGAATGCCCATATAGCCTCAGACCTGCAAATAAAAACTTGGCAGCTTGTTTGATTTCATGAAACCGTCAAGTCTGTTCTTAAAATGTTCTTATTATCTCTAAAGATTACATTTGTAGGCAGCTTACTCCAGGGTTTAACAATCCATTGGAAAAATACAGCCTTTTTTTGTTTTTCACCTATTTCTAGTTAGTTACAGTGGGTGGCCTCTGGTATTGACCCGATTTGTTTAAGATCTAGACCACTTTCAACAAACAGATGTTCATCATTAAAGATGTCCCATGACAGTAAGAGATCACCCCTTGCCCTTCTATCTTCTAGGGACACCAGATCAAATTTCAGGAGCCTGTCTGGATATGGAAGCATTTTGTAAGATACTAAATATTTTGTTACTCTTCTCTGAACTCTTTTGATTCTTGCTATATCCCTTTTTTTGTATGGACTCCATAACTGTGAACCAAAACCTAAATGAGGTCTCACATATGCTCTATATAAAGGCAACATAATGTCTGTTTTGTTTGATATTGTATTGTATTGCCCACCATATCTTATTTGCTTTACTTATAATATTTGAGATATGGGAGTCAAATTACATCCCTACATCAACTGTAATTCCCAGATCCTTTTCACTGTCCTTACTAAGTAAATCACTGTCATAAAGATAATACTGATGCTTGGATTCTTTTTCTGAAACACAAGACACAACATTTAGAAGATATTAAAATAAAGATTCCATTTATGTGGACCAGGTTTGTAATAGGTTTTAGATCTTTCCTGAATAACTTTAAAATCAGTTTCACTACTGCAGATGTTACTGATTTTGCAGTCGCTTGCATATTTAATATTACTTTGATGTTTATAGACAGATCAGATAAAAGACCTGGAAGATAAGTGGGGCAAAACTGAACCTTGTGAACACCACTTAATGTCTTTCCAGCTACTAACATGTCCATCTATTATAACTCCTGCTTCCTATTAGTTAACCAATTTGAGATCCATCTAATAAAAACTGGTTCAATATTATGGAGCTGTAACTTCTGTATCAAGGCCCAATGAGGTGCAGAATCAATGGCCTTCTTAAAATCTAGAAAAATAACATCACATGGAATACAGGTTTTCACTAACAGTCATAGAAACATATTAAATGTGCTATACATGATCAGCCCTTTACAAATCCATGTTGAGTTTGATCTAGACTTCCAATAACAGAGGTTAAATCATCCTTAATGATTTGTTCTAGAATTTTGCAAAAAATTGATGTTAAATTTATAGGATGATGGTTATCTGAAATACTTTTTGATCCTTTTTTGAATAAGGGTATCACATTAGCATGTTTCTATCCTGTTGGTACCAGACCAGTATTCAGACTTGATCAAAAATAATTTTTAAGGGAACGCAAAGATGGTCCTTCATTAGACAATTTAGATCACTTGAAATTCCATCAGGACTGGCATATCAGCCTTTTTTTATAGCCATCAATTTAGATTTAATAGTTTTGAGTGGTATGTCTACATTATAAACAGGCTGATCACCGAACGTAGCATTACAACTTGCACTATTATCTGAGAAGGCCTTGCAGAACTGTGAGTTAAAGTGTACAGTCATATCACTTGGATGGTATAAGGTCTTATTATCAGAGCTGATTGGACCAACCTGCAAGTTTCTTTCTTTAAGGAGCGATGTAACTGAACATCAATTTACAGTTTCCTTTTGGGCTAGTTCAGCTAGTGATTTTCCATTGATGTTTTTGCCTTTTCATTTCTTTTTCACAAAGTTTCTATACCCACCTGAATGCAGAGAGGGTCTATTACATTTATTTGAATAGTATTTTTGTAATAATTGTTTTTCTTTTAATCAATTTCTGCAATTTAAAGGTTTACATTTGGGTTGATAACCCAACTTCTTTTAGGAACTTTAGGAATGAATTTATTTGTGGAGTTCCAGATTGCTGTGGTTAAAGAGTTCCACATATCGTTAATATTATTTTTGTTTAACTGAGTGGTCCAGTCAATAGCCACCAGATAATTATTCAAAGCAACAGTATTTGTTTTGTAGAACGCAAATACTTCTGTAACATTGTCCACTTTCCATTGAATATTATGAGTTTTAAAATTAATAGTAAAATGGTCACTGTTACCCAGAGGAGCAGATGGGCAACAATTTTGAATAATTATTGGTTTATTACCTAAGACAATGTCAAGAATATTAGACTCGTGGGTTGGGAATGTAATGTGTTGAATTAAATTCAACTCCACGCAAGTATTCAACAAATCTTTTGATGAATCAGTTCTGGCAGATTTGTTTGTCCAGTTTATGTCACCAAGATTTAGGTCTTGCATAAACAAAATATTCCATAATTCAGTGGCTGATGACATCTCTGCAATTATATCGTTTAATATTTCTGGTTTAGAGTCAGGTGGTCTATAACAAAGTCCCAGAATTAAATTAGTATTTAGTTGTTAAATATGAAGCCAAACAGATTTCATTAAAGAGCAGTTGTGCTTAATTTTGTGAGAAATTTCAGATACACACACAGATGAGGCTATTAAGAAGCTACACACACCTCTCCAGTTTGACCCTACTAAGATGGAATAATGTATAACCTGGGATACAAGTTTCAGGTGTGCTCATATAGTTCATCAAGTTTCTGTAATGCCTATAACATCAGAATTTTCAGTGCTAACTCTTAGTAGTAGTTCATTCATTTTGTTGACCAAACTACCAGCATTTAACATACATTTTATTTCTTGATTATTTTTGTTATCCTGATTAGATTTAGTAAAATGAGGTAATGAGGAAACATTTGACTGTGTATTTTCCCTCTTTGATATTAGTTTAAATTGATTGAAGGGATATAGTGCAAACAAAATTGCATCTTTAGCAAAATATTTTGGATTGCAAATAAAATGTTTCCGATGATCAATAAAAACTAGATTACCTAAAGGGCACCAATTTGACAGGCTGGCATTAATTCTTCAATACTGTGGTTGTTCTGTATCCTAGTTCTTGGGATAGGTAGAAAGCCAGAAATGAAGACAATACATTTTTTTGCTTTAGTTCTATCACCTAATTGAGTTAATTCTAGACAGATATCCTTCTCACGTGGCCTACATTATTTGTGCCCACATGAAGGATAACATTAGAAGGGCCTGATACAAGTTAATCCAACCTCGCTGTTATATCTTCAATTTTGGCACCTGGGATGGAAAACACCAACACTTTATTTTCAGGGTTTGACATACGATTTTCTTTTATTGCCTTTTTGTTCTATTGCCATGAGATTATTGCAATCTAGATGATTATGGAATATATCTGCATTAATTCCAGTGTATAGTTTATATGCTGTTGGCAAACAGGTTATTGAGAGATAGTTCTTGGGGAGACTGGCAGGCTCAGATTTGATAAGTGTGGTATTATCTGTTAGCCACATGGGTGTCAACTCAGTATGTGCATAAATAGTTTTTAGAGGTGGCTAAATCTTGATGTAGAGATGTTAGTACTTTTAGACAGAAGTTGGGTATCGCATCTGGAACTGGGGTTTTCCAGTTGGAGGCCTTCCTTATGTTCACTTCTATCTCCTTAGCTGATATGTCAGGCCACTTCATATCGCTGGTAGTGCTATTTCATGTGCTATCTTTTATTTCCTTCATCCATTTGCTTCCCTATTATGTTCAACTGGGTCTTTGTAAATGTTTCTCCAGAATTCCTCAATGTATTTCTTTACCAGTGCTGTTTTTACTTTGGTTATTTTCTTTCCCAGCTCCCTACAGAATTTCTTTGAGTGTTCTCTAAACCATCTATTTTGCATTTTTTCGTTGTTCCTTTCTATGCATCTCCTGAGCTTCTCAGCTTGAGCAGAGATTGTGAGCTTGTTATTCAAGATGGTAAAACTTAGGTCCTGCTCTGTTTTAATACAGTGCTTTTCTTTGATTTCATCCACTTTCCTGATGACGTGCATTGATCTATTACCCTTTCTAAACTCCTCCAGAAGTGATGCCTCTGATCTTAGCTCTGTAATTGTCCTTTCTATCTGTTTTTTCCATAGTGGTATGCTACATTTCCCTGTCTTTTTGCTCTTGTTTCCTTTCTTTTGTGGCACTGCTCTGTTTATTAGTCTTGCTGCACAATAGTGTACTCTGTTTATTTCAGTGACATCATATGGCTCCCTCTGGATGGCTCCAATAACTTTGTTTAAAAGTTTTATTTGTTCCCTGTGTGTGTCATGCATAATTTTTGCAGTCTTTTCCTTTGACGCATTTTGATATATTTGTCCATGTCAATTAAGTCTTGCAGGTCTTCTCTCATATTTTCTTCCTCTTGGTTTAGGGTTGTTCCTGTAATTAGCATTCCTGCTCTTCTGCTCTCTGTATGGGTTGAAGTGGAACTTCAGCGGTTTTGTTGGGATATGACACTTGATGTGCACTTTGCTGAGTGTCGTTAGGACGTGTGTCATGTTTTGTTTCATGTACCAGTATTGGCTGAGCAGTTGTCTGCTGTAGCAGCTTACCACATAATAATGGTGGAGGTGGAGTCTCTACCTCAAACCCTTCTTTCTTTAACTGTTCAAGGACTTCTATTTCGATGTATTGCCTTTCTAGATCACTGAACTGTGTACTTTCATTACATTCCACTTTTGTGTGGTTATTCTTGTCTTTGTGATGTTTGCCACATCTGGATGTCTCCACTTATATGTCTTTTCAAATATTATCTGCAGTTTTTGTTGCTATGCTGGTAACAGCTTTCTTTTTGGCATACATGCTGCAGTATATCAGGTCCCTTTTCTTTGCTGGGTCCCATGCATCTGCTCTTCCAGCTTTAAAAACCTCTGGTACCTCTTCCTTCTCTTTTGCTACTTCTTCACCAGCTTCTTTCAGTAGTCTGCCCAAGCTAATATTATCTACATACTTTTTTGCTTTTATTTGTCCTATTAGGGATCTAAAGTTGCCATCTGTCACACTTTTCAGTTTGTCTGTGGTGACTATTGGTCTTTGCTGCGACTTGCTCTGATGTATAAGTGTATATCCTCTCATTGGAAATTCGGGGTGTGTTTCATAGTAATAACAGTACATCATTTCTAGTTTGTCCTCGTAAGTCCACTAACCATTTCCAGTCCTCTGGGCTGGCTGGTCAGTCTTTTAATTTTGTGGTTTGCTGGCTTTGCTGCCATGGTGGTACCCTGTTCTCTATGGTCTAATACTGTGGCAGGGGTAGTACTACTGCTAGAGGATGCGGCACTATCACCTCGTCCAGCCCTTTCCTAAGGTTGGGCACTTTTATTTTATGCTGTGATCTGTGCACCCAGCTTCTAGTTTAATTTTTAAAACTCTCCATATATTTTGTGTGTGTGTATATATTATTTCTGTACAGCCATCTCACCTTGCTGAGATTCTGTTAAAAATAGGGCCCACTGTGTGAAGGTACTCACTGAGCCATAAACGTGAAATAACTGTGGCTTGTCACTAGTGTCACAGAGTGCTCCCCAATGATTCAACACTTTCATATCATCACTCCAGCTGAGCTTCTCTCCAGAGTGAATTCGCTGATGTGTTATCAAAGTACTCTTCTGGCAAAAACTCCTGTTACATTCAGCACATGTATATGGTCTCTCTCAGAGTGAATTCGCTGATGGTACATCTATATTACCCTTCTGGGCAAAGTCTTGTTACATTCAGCACATTTATATGGTCTCTCTCCAGAGTGAATGTTGATGTATCATTAGCTTACTTCTGTGGACAAAGCTCTTGTCACAGTCAATGCATTTATATGGTTTCTCTCCGTAGTGAATGCAATGATGTGTCATTAGCTTACTTTTGTGGACAAAACTCTTGTCACAGTCTGTGCATTTATATGGTCTCTCCCCAGAGTGAATTCGCTGATGGTTTATTAGGTTACCTTTGTGGCTAAAACTCTTGTCACAGTCTGTGCATTTATATGGGCTCTCCCCAGAGTGAATTCGCTGATGGTTTATTAGGTTACCTTTGTGGCCAAAACTCTTGTCACAGTCAGTGCATTTATATGGTTTCTCTCCGGAGTGAATTCGTTGATGCTTTATTAGGCTACCCTTGCAGGAAAAATCTTTATCATATTCAGCACAATTATATGGTCTCTCCCAGAGTGAATTCCAGATGGTTTATCATATCACCCTTCTGGACAAAACTTTGTTACATTCAGCACATTTAAATGGTCTCTCTCCAGAGTGACTTTCGCTGGTGGTATATCATAGTACTCTTCTGGGCAAAACCCTTGTTACATTCAGCACATTTATATGGTCTCTCCCAGAGTGAATTCGCTGATGTGATATCAGGTTACCCTTCTGGGCAAAACCCTTGTTGCATTGAGCACATTTATATGATTTCTTGTGAATTTGGTGTGTTACAGTTTTCTGCTGCACAATAAAACTCTTATCAGTACCTTTAGCAACATTTATCTGGCTTGAACTCTTCTGATATTTTACATTTAATTGCCCTCTCCTTTATAAATCTGTTCTACAGTGATGAGATGTAGGCTAAAGCAAACTTTTTCAAATGAAGGATACTGATGAGGTTTCTTTGCCACATTACTCAGCTGCCAATTCTCAATCGAGGATTGCTGGCTCCAACTCTCACTGCACTCAGACTTCCTAGTGACTGAAAATAGATATTTAATTAGTATTTGCTTACAATAAGGAATTGCATTTGTTAGCAGTTTTATCTTAATCTTTTTGAGAGCTCCATCAACTTTCGTGAGATGTAACCTCAAAAATCTGTTTTTTCAGACATCTCCATTTTACAATACACAGTACTTTGGATTAAATTATTTTACAGCATTTCAATTTATTGTTTTTATTGATAAGATTCACAAAATGGATCTGACCCGTTTTGGCTTTCATTGGTAAGTACCTGGTCACAAGGGAGCATGTTGACAGGTAATAAAACATGGTGGTAGGGTATGATAATCAAAAACAGCAATGATTCAAGACAAAAGATCATTAAGCAGCTTAAGCAGAACCATGTGGAATATTTCAAGCACGGAAAAAAATATTTCCAAAACACAGACAGAAATCTAAGTCAGAGTAGGATAGAGTAAAATATCAGGCTACAGATGTCCTTTCCCTAAGTTTAAAAAAAAAACATTTTAAAATATGGGCTGTCACATACGCAAGACACAGCACAATACAACAATAACTACCCTCCCTTGAGTAAAATACAAAAATAACAATATTGTTTTGAAAAGCTAGTGTACTGCTTGGGATGAACAGTCATTTTCAGATGCAGTCAGCTATTAGTTCTTATATCTCAAATATTTTTTTTTTTCTGTTTATTATTGAGAACATTTTCCTCCTGGCAGGACTGGATAATGCATGGAGTAGCACTCTGTCTAGAGGGGGAAAAGTCAGTTTTGTTCCTTCCATTACATCATCAGAAATTAGACCAAACACCTTGAGGCGTCTCAATCCTTGAAGCCTGAGCAGTGACTCTCACAAGCTACCAGGGAAAATGCAGGAAATTGTGAAATTGCTAGTAAACAGGGAGAGCCAGTCCATGCTGCTTCATGTGGAAGTGAAACAAGCCTGCGACAAGGCCTGGCATAACTATAAATCCTCAATCCTCCCAGATGACCATACCTCCTACCGCATGCTCTGCAATAGATGCACCAAGGCCATCCGCCTAGCTAAGTCAGAATATTTTAATAACACACTTAATGCTAACATTAGCAGTCCATCTAAATTCTGCAAAGTTATTAACTCCCTTTTCTCCCCCACAACAACTAGCCCTCCCCCTCTTCTTCTTGTCCAGGGGACTCTCCTTTCTGACCTCCAGAAGGTAGCCTCCGTTCAATTCCTACTTCACTACCAGCACCCTGACTCTCCTTGACTCCCTTCCACCCACAGCCACTCCTTCTCCTCAGTCTTCCTTCCCCCATCCATCAGGGCTGAACCGCTTCTACTTCAGACCCATTCCCCCACCGAAACCCTAGACGCCCTACACACCCTAAACTACTCCAAAGGTAAATCCCCCGATGGTCTAGATAAACTGCTCTTCCTATCTTCTCCCGCCATCACTACCCCTCTTGCAGCCCTACAAAACCTCTCCTTCGCTACCGAGTCACTCCCCTCCGAATGGAAGCATGCCACTGTTCTACCCCTCCGGAAAGCCGCGGACCCTCCCTCCGCATCCAATTACCGCCCCATCTCCCTCCTCCCCACCCTCGCTAAACTCCAGGAACACCTAGTGCTATCCCAACTCTCCCACTTCCTCTCAGAAACTAACTTCTTCACCCCTTTCCAGTCTGGGTTCTGAAAACACCACTCCACCACCTCCTCTCTACTAAGACTCATAGACCATATCCTCACTGGGATGGATAAAGGGCTAATCACTGCTGCTATTTTCATAGACCTGGCAAAAGCCTTCGACACTGTATCCCATTCTCTCCTACTATCCTGCCTTTCTGAAGCTGGGTTAGCCGAATCCACCACAAACTGGTTCAGTGCCTACCTACTAAATAGAACCCAATCCATCAAAATAGCTGACCATATCTCCCCCCTCCCAGTCACCACAGGTGTACCCTAAGGCTCTGTTCTCAGCCCCATCCTCTTCTCCATCCTTCTAAATGACCTGCCAAACTTGTGCTCTTCCTCTGCCATTCACATGTACGCAGACAATGCAGTCCTCTTCACCTCCGGCCGGATCCATGAAGAAATCACCTCCAAACTTCAAACCGACTTCAACAAAATCCAACACTGGTTCCTCAGCAACCAACTCTCCCTAAATGCTAAGAAGACAAACTCCATGACTTTCGGCACCAGACAGCGACTATCCAAACTCACCTCCCCTCTGAGATTCCACACCTTAAATAACACCATCCTCAAAGAAGTACCCACCTTCAGGTATCTAGGGGTTTGGCTTGATTGTCACCTCTCCTTCTCTACTCACATGGATGCCATCATCTCTAAATTACGCCCCAAACTTGGTGCCCTCTATCATAACTGCACTAGTCTCTCACTTCCTGTCAGATGCGAAATAGTCCAGAAAATGATTCTACCCTCCTTCGATTACTATGATGTAGTTTACCGCTCCGCTGCACATACCACCCTAGCCAGATTAGACCCCCTCTTCAATGCATTCGCCGCTTTGCCCCCCATACACACCACTGCATGCTTTATCGTTCCCTGTCCCTGCCTTCTTTAAGTAACCGTCACCTAATTCATTGCACTAAATTCACTTCTAATGTCTGGCTCGGCTCCCTACCTCTCATCCGTCCTATTCTCCCCTCCTCCCCCTCCCACACCCTCAGGTCTGCTGACATTAGGCTATTATTCATCCCCATCGAGGGACCTCCACCGGCCAATCCACTTCTCTACCTCCCCCCAAACTCTGGAATGACCTGCCAACCCAGATCCGCATTCTTCATCCAGACTCTCTCTCTCTCTCTCTATGCCTTCTCTAATTTCTTTACACCCAACTGCTGCTGCCCCTGACCACCCCTGTCACCTTCTCCCTTCCCCGCACCTGACCAGCAGCCCGGCTATTGCCTAATAGTCTGGCTTACCTAATTACCTCGCACACTTACACCTCTTTACTCTCTTTACTCACTCCCATACTGTCAATTCCCCACCTCAACCCACGCTCCCACCCCTCCTCACCGAACCTCCCTTCACACCTCCTCACACCCTCACCCTCCTTTCCCACCCCATCTTGCTCTCCCTACCCCTGTTCTACCTGGTATATCCTCCTCTTTGCACCTTCTGCTACTGGCACCCAAGTTCTGTTTTACTACCCCTGTTCTGTAACTTGCACTTATGTCCCTCATGCTGCCTCATGTATACTCCGATTTGTATTCCAAACCCCTATGTTCATGTTCTGCTCTGTTCCTAACTCGCAATGTAACCAAGATGCTGTATTAACTGTCATTGACTGCTACTGCTGTGTACTATACTGTCTCCCTATGAATCGCTCAATTGTAATACCTTCCACCTATACATTGACGCTGTAATATACTACTGTTAAGCTCAATTATTTTTTATGTTTACTTGCCTCCTCTGTAACCCCCCCCCAGGTCACCCCGTGAGATGAACATCTTTTTGCTCAGTGTGCCTTTCCAGGTAAAACGTTTTCAATAAATAAATAAATAAATAAATTAAGCCTGGCAGTGGGAAATGGTTCTCATTGATTACTAGTGATGTCATATTTAGTGTGGTCTCTGTGTTGATGTAATGGGAGGAAAAGAGTGCTGCTCCACACTACACCCCAGTTTTGCCAGGTGGAAAATGGTCTAATTAGCAGACAGAAAGGAAAAAATACTTAAGAAGTGATAGCTGACTACATCTGAATATTTCAAGTAATTGCAGGTAGTTTCTGGCAGTACACTAACTCTTTAGGCATGCAGTAATCACAGCCAGTCAGAATACAAAACGACTGCAGCTATGCCAATAGTAAATAAAAATCAATTGTTTTACATATAGACTGTCACCAAAGTCAGAGACAGTAAAATATCTGCATCTCACCACTTCTGTGGAGGGACTGAGTGTTAAAGATGTACCAGACACAGAATTTCAGGTTCAAGACACAATAACTTTGTGATGTTTATTTAAAAACAGAGGATTACCATCAGCAATGGCATATCCTTCTTCAATACATCAGTTTGCAGTAACAGACTATGCATGTTCTTCCTCTGCACTTAGCACCTACTGACCCACCAATCTAATGTTTTAGTGAAACTATTTCATCTCAGTGTTTGTCTTGTTTGTTTGAGGAAGCTAAAACAAAAGCTAAAGACAAAGAACTTCAGTGCAGAAGCACTGAAACAAGGGTTACCTCAATGGCCAGTGGCAAGAAAGCCAAGTTTCAAAGATACACATCATCACACATACCCCCATAATAGAAAGCATTATGGGATGCATATGCACATCATCATCATCATGAAATCTCAGACTGGCTTAGTTTACAGCAGGAATGCATGGTACTAAAAGGGCGTCTCAAACAATCTGCAATGTATATGCATTTAACAACACAATGGGGGTTCTGGTATGTCTACCTGGTAAATACAGGTTACTCACCTGTAACAGGAGTTTTAGGAGTGGTATATGATGTTCATCCACACTTGTTGGCAGGTTCCTTGCCACTTTAAATCTTGCTGGAAGGTCTTCAAGCTGGCTCCTCCCACCCACCCAGGTGGTAAAACTCTCCGCTCTGCCCCATGATGCCAGATCTAGCTCACTGGAAGCCAGGTTGTGCGCGTCAAGCGTGAGAGGTTGTGGTTGTGTGGATGAACACCATATATCACTCCTAGAACTCCTGTTACAGGTGGGTAACCTGTATTTCTAGGGACATGGATATGTTGTTCAATCCACACTTACTGGCAGATTCTAGCAATTCTCCAGAAGGAGGGAGGCAAGAGCGCACCACCTACTAGGGAAATAAGGACTGGAGAACCAAGGTCCCAAAACCAGCATTCGGCATGACTCAAGGTCGATGTGGTAGTGGGTAAGGAAGGTGTGCTCTGACTACTAGGTAGCAGCCCTGCAGATTTCCTGGACAGGACATCCTGGAAGCAGCCACTGAAGCAGCGGCATGGCAGGCAGAATGAGCTCTTATCCCATTGGAAGGCTCCATGCCCACCAACCTATAGCACAGATCTATTTAGGAGATGACCCACCTACCTATCATCCACTTGGCTGCAGGTCTGCCAGGTGCGCTTCAGTGCTGGTGACAAACAGCTGGCGAACCTCTCCCCATACTTCAGCCATCTGCTCTTTGTAATAAGAGTGCCTTATAGGGTCCAAAGTATGGAGACTATATTCAACCTCAAGGTGTGACTGGGGTAGAACACTGGCAGAGTCAACACTCTGCTTAAGGTGAAACTCCAACATCACCTTCAGAAGGAGTTTCAGGTGGGGGCACAGGATGCCTTGTCCCTGTAGAAGACCAGATAAAGAGACTTGATGGAAAGCACCTGGAGCTCTCCCATCCTTCTGGCTGATGTGATAGCCACCAAGAAGGCAGTCTTCCACAACAGGTGAAATACATCACACCTGTGCATTGGTTCGAATGGCTTGCTCATGAGCTTAGCCAATGCAAGCAGTAGATCTGACGGAGGTGGAGGTTCTCGCACCTGAGGGGATATGTGATCAAGGCCTTTGAAAAAGCACCTGACCACTTTCTCCTGTGCCACCGACTGCTTCCTGGCCCATGCCTGGTAAGCAGAGATGGCTGCCAGGTGCATTTCAAGGATCATCAACCAAAGCCCTAGCTGAGAAAGGGACCACAGGTAGTCCAGAATGCTAGCCAAAGAACAGGAGGAAGGGTCCAACTCCTTATCCAACACCAAATGGGGAATTTGCTGTTGCTAGCCTTGCTTGTAGAGCAGAAAGCAGCTAACTAAAACAGCTACATTTTCTTATTAATTTAAAACTTATATCTCAGCAAGAGTCAATGTCTGCTGAGATTAAGTAAACATATACTTTATTAGAAATAGAAGGGGTCTTATTTAGGGTTAAAAAAAGAAAAACAAAGAAAGCCAGTGTGTGTTCTGTGTTGGGAAGGGTATTGTATCAGGTGAATTTGCTAAACCAGTAGGAGAGAGAGAGAGAGAGAGAGAGCTTAATTGGGGTGTGGCTAAGACACTATAAAAGCAGGTGACTCAAATTACAGCTTCCTGTTGCTAGCCTTGCTTGTAGAGCAGAAAGCAGCTAACTAAAATAGCTACATTTTCATATTAATTTAAAACTTGTATCTCAGCAAGAGGCAGTGTCTGTTGCGATTAGTAGACAGACACTTTATTAGAAGTACAAGGGTCTTATTCAGGGTTAAAAAGAAAAAGTCAGTGTGTGTTCTGTGCTGGAAGGGTATTGTATCAGCTGACTTTGCTAAACCAGTAGGAGGAGAGAAAGCTTAATTGGCGGTGTGGCTTAGACACTATAAAAGCAGATGACTCAAATTACAACTTCCTGTTAGCCTTTTTTCTTACTAATTGCCCTCCAACCCACCCTAAGCCAGTTCTACTTTTATAGCCACTGGATCTGACTGGCAACAGGAAGGGAAGGATCATAGAGAAACATTGGTTTTGTCAACCTTAAAGGAAAAAAATAGCTCACTCCTCCCCCAGCTGCTGGTGGTCTGACATTGAGCAAGGAAGGAGGCAGCTACTAAAAAAGATAGGAAGTTACTGTCCCAGAACAGGAAGGGTGAGAATTGTAAGGAGAGGAGAGAGTAAGCATACCGAGAAACAGGAGAGGGGACACAAAATGAGATATGACAGCAGTGGTGCAGTGCAATGGCTGTGGGGTGGCAGTGTTCCAGGAGACATTCTAGAGGCTGTGATGCTGCCCTATTTGCAGGCACCTCTCTGGTCTGAGAGAGGAGGTTGCCCATCTCCAGGTTGACCTAACTAGGATTGATGGAACCTCCTCCGCCCACCCAGGGACCACCAGGACCAATGCCACTACCTCAGAGGTTGCCAAGAAAGAGGAGAGGCTGGACCAGGGTGGGCCCAGGAAGGGAGAGGGTGGTGAACAAAGTTGCATCCCTCCAGTTGTACCTCTCCATAATTAATCTGCTCTTCTGGTGAATAGTGGTTCCTCTATGAAGGCACCTGCAGTGGAGACCAAGGAGGATGCTGGGAACCTTCACAAAGGAGACCCATAGGAGGGTGGCATGGAACCCCACAGGGGAAGGAAACAACTCCTGGTGGGGACTCAATCATTTGGGAGGTAGTAGTGGGGGAGGAAGGGGAGAGGGAGGTAAGGCGCCTTCCTGGCGCCACAGCTTGGAAGGACAGGAAGCAAATCCTTAGGATCATGGGAGGAGTAGCACGGGAGCTGGATGTCATTGTCCACCAAGGAAAAAATGACCTGGCTAGGACTGGGATCAGAGCAGTGCAAGAGGAGTTTGTAGAGTTAGAGGGGCCTTAGACAAGTAGCACATGTGGTAACCTTCTGGAGGTGCTGCCTGTCTATGGCAAGGGTGATGCTAGGGCACTACTCACCAGATAATTCTATCAGTGGTTGAAAACTGGTGTGGTGCTCAGGGTTTTTATTTATTTATTTATTTATAAGAATCAGTTTACAACCTTTGAGCCAGAGGCTCGTTTCCAAAGGTATTTCGTCATATAAAGACATACATTGTGTTTTTGGTTACATAGCATAGATTTGCAAAACAATAGGCGATCAACAGAGGTGCCATGTCACACTGTGGTAAGACAAATACAATTAGGTTACAGGGTACATGTAATCGATAACAGGTGTTACACAAGTTGGTATCAAGTGAGCAATCTAGTTGGTAAATACTGAAACAGCTGGCACTGGCCAGATTAAACATAGGCATGGTGTACAGGGAAGTGGTGGTGGGATGGCTAGGTGGAAGCTGCCTGGAGGGTGTTGTCAAGAGAAGCAGAGGTGGAGGCTACTTTCAGAGACAGGAGCAGTTATGAGTGCTGATGATGTGGTTCGAAGGATGGTTTTGAACTTGGAGATGGTGGTGGCATTGGTGATGGGGCAGGAGGAGAGTTAAACCAGGTTGGGGCTCTATAGCAGAAGGACCTCTGGCACGCTGGTTCTTAATCTGGGGATGATTAGAGTGGTCTTGTAGGAAGACCATGTTGCAGTAGTGGGAGGGCTCTGGTGGATGGATGCCGCTACTCCCAGCGGGGAGAGCCTGAGTAGGGTTTTTGTGAGGAGACAGGTTTGGTATTGGAGCCTGCTCATCCAGGGTAAGCAGGTTAGCCTCGATATACAGCTGACAGGTGTGTGTGAGCCTGGGGCACCAGTAATCAATCTGCAGGCTTTATTCAGGATTAAGTGAATTTTATTGAGTGCAGTGGTGTCGGCAGCACCATATACTGGTAGACCATAGTCTACAAGGGACAGAAACGGATGATGTAACAGCGAGTCGGAGAGCATTTGGGGGAAGGCAGGTTCTATGGTGAAAGAGATGCCAAGCTGTGTGTTAGTGGCGGATTTTAGGCATCGATGTGGTTGTGAAATGTGAGGGCTGAGTTTTCACTTCTTTGGGGACTAGGGAGCCACCTGGAAGGATGCAAACCTATACTGGTGCGATAGTCTGCATCTGTCCGGGGGGGGACCAGGATCCTAGGTGAGAGGTTTAAATGCTTCATTGGCAAGCATTTAAACTAGCCAAGGGGGTAGGCACTGAAAAAGAGCAGGGAAATCCCAGCATCCCCCCACAAAACATGGTAATTAGTGAGGTAAAAACCAAGGTAGAGGAGTTATTAGGGAGCGACAGAGGTAAAGGTAAAAAGGCAAAGGCAGTAAGGAAAGGAATGGGGCTAAAAGGGGAGGCTATCAAAAAGTGGAGGGTGATAAGTACTAACACCTGTAGTCTGTGTAACAAGCTCCTGAACTAGTGGCCTTGATGGAAGAGGTTGCCTGGATATTGTGGCAGTCACAGAAACATAGTACACAGAGAACCATGACTGGGTGAGTGAGGAGGTTTCACAAATCCTAGCTAGGTCAGCCTGGAGATGGGCAACCTCCTCTCTCAGATCAGAGAGGTGCTGCAATAGGGCAGCAGGAGGGAGTAGCTTTCTTGTAATGGAAGGGATCAGAGCAACAGAACTAAAGAGTAAACAGGGAGCAGATGAGGCAGTCTGGGTCACCCTGGAGACAGGAAATAGCACCACAATCTGCACGGGGGTTGTATACAGACCCCCATCTCAGGGGGAGGGAATGGAAAAGGAAATGATAGAAGGCTTCCTTAGAATGGTAGAAAAAGGGGAGATATTGTTGATGAGGGACCTAAATATGCCAGATGTTAACTGGAGCACCTTTGCTGCAGGCATATCCAAGAGCAGGGTCATTCTTGATGCCCTACAGGGGGCATGCCTCAGACAGCTAGTATTGGAACCCACTTGGAGGAGCAATCTAGACCTGGTACTTTCAAATGGGGATGGAGAAAGAATCTCAGATTTAGAGATGGGTAGCCATCTGGTAACAAGTGACCACCAAACAGTATAGTTCATGATAAACATAGCCATACAATCAAGCCATACAAAAGCAAGAGTATTGGACTTTAGGAGGGCTGACTTTGGGAAAATGAGAGAGTGCCTTAGAAAAGCACTAGCAAACAGGCAAGAAGGAGGGGTGGAAGAACAATGGGGAGTGATCAAAACAGCCATCACAGAGGCAACAAGCCTTTGTGTAAAGCAAATCAATAAAACACAACGAAGGAAAAAACGCTATGGTTCTCAAAAGAGGTGGCAGGAAGGTTAAGGAGAAAAGGATAGCATTCAGGAAATATAAGGAAACACAGAAGGAGCAGGACTGAGAACTTTATCAGTTAAAGCAGAAAGAGGCTGGTAAGGCAGTCAGACTAGCAAAGGCCCAAACGGAGGAAAGGATAGCCAACTCTGTTAAGAAGAGGGATAAGACCTTTTATAGGTATATTAGGGAGCGAAGAAAGACCAAAGGAGGGATACTGAGGCAGAATAAAGGGGAGTGAATGTGGGTAGAGGGGGACAGTGAAAAAGCAGGGATACTGAATGAATATTTCTGCTCAGTATTCACAAAGGAAGAGGAGGGGGAGGTACCAAAACCAAACAAGAAAAACAGTCCGGGCTCGATACCAGTCCATTTATAGAAGAAAAGTGTCTGAAAGAACAAATAAAATTGAAGGTGGACAAAGCAATGGGGCCTGATGGGATTCACCCAAGAATTCTAAAAGAACTAAGGGCAGAACTAGTGACACCGCTGGCTACTCTCTTTAAAAATCCTGGGGATGGGTGGCAACCTGAGGACTGGAGAAGGGCAGATGTGATTCCTCTTCAAAAGTGGGAGCAGGACAGAGGTAGGAAACTACAGACCAGTTAGTATGACCTCAGTGGTAGGGAAATGATGGAATCACTTCGAAGGAAAGAACTGTTGAGTATCTAGAGGCCAGTGGGGACATGACCCAAGGCAGCATGGATTCATGATGGAAGGTCATGTCAGATGAATATAATAAATTTCTTTGACTGGGTGACCAAAGCAGTAGACCAGGAGGGCTGTGGACATGGCCTACCTAGATTTTAGCAAGGCATTTGATACAGTCTCACACAAAAGATTAATACACAAGTTAGCCAGCCTTGGAGTGGGCCCCAAGGTGGTAGCCTGGATAAAAAAATTGGCTAGACAAGAGGATGCAAAGGGTAGTAGTAAATGGAGTACACAGTGAAGAAAGGAGGGTTACTAGCGGGGTACCGCAGGGTTCAGTACTGGGAACGGTCCTTTTTAATGTCTTTATAAGATACATTGCAGAGGAAATGGAAGAAAAAGTATGTCTTATTGCAGACGACACAAAGATCTGCAACAGGGTTGATACACAAGACGGAAAGTATGAGAAGGAACTTAGCAAGGTTAGAGGAATGATCAAATGTATAGCAGCTCAGATTCAATGCAAAGAAGTGTAAGGTAATGCACATGGGAAACAAAAACCCAGGGGACCAGTACACAATGGGGGGTGAGATACTGACAACAGTAAAAATGGAAAGAGACCTGGGGTAATTATATCAGATGACCTAAAGGTGGGCAAGCAATGTGAGAAGGCAGTAAGTAAGGCTGGAAGGATACTGGGATGCATGAAGAGGCATCAATAGTAGAAAACAGGAAGTTGTTATCCTTCTGTATAGACAGTTGGTGAGACCCCATCTGGAGTACTGTGTGCAGTTCTGGAGACCTCATCTTCATAAAGACATAGACAGAGGAGGGTGTCCAGAGGAGAGAACTAAAATGGTGCAGGGTCTGCACCAGAAGACATATGAAGAAAGACTAAAGGAACTTAAAATCTATACCCTGAGGAAAGAAGGTAGTGAGGGACATGATAGAAACTTTCAAGTACCTCAAGGAATCAACAAAGTCCAAGAGGGTAGCATCTTTCAGAAAAAGAGATGTGCAGAACAAGGGGCACAATTTGAAGATAGAGGGGATGGCTCAGAGGTAATGTAAGGAAGTATTTTTCATGGAGAGGGTTGTGGATGCATGGACTCAGCCTCCTGAGGAGGTAGGGAGTCAAGAACAGTGGGGGAATTCAAGAATGCATGGGATAGACATAAGGCAGTCCTAGTGTGGGGTAGGAGGAAGTAAGCTGTTTGGTTAACAAGGATCTGTAGCTTATGTGTTAGGTAGGAAAATGGGCAGACTAGGTGGGCCAAGCGGTCCTTATCTGCCGTCAAATTCTATGCTTCTATTTGAAGGCATAGTATTTTCTGGTCTACTCCTTATGGGATGTCTCAACAATGTTGAGGACCTAGTCAGAATGACCCAGGGCCTGGAACTCTAGCTTCCAGGTACCAGGCCGCCAAGTGCAGACATTGAAGTCCGGTGGAGTACCTTCCCTTGTTGACCAAGATCAGGTCCGGTGGGCTGCAAGGCACCTCAGAAGCCTGGAGCTGAGGCTGAGGAGATCTGGATACCAGAATTAATGGTGCCAGTGGGGCTACAAGAATCACCTGCATCTTGTCCCTCTTCACTTTGAGAAGCACCTTGTGGATCAAGGGAAATGGAGGAAGGCGAGAAGAGGCTTGGGGTCGAAGACATCCCTCTGCAGTGAACTCTGCTGAGGGGATGGGCATGGAACAGACTCAGCTTTGCATTCTCCCTGGAGTCAAACAGATTCACCTGAGGAGTGTCCCAGTGGGAGAACAGATCTCGAACTACCTCCGGCACTAGAGACCACTCGTGAGATGCAGCACCTACCGGCTTAAGGCATCAGCCAGAGTGTTGAAGGCTCCTTCCACATGGATGGCTAAGAACATGCCTCCAGTCTGCTGAAGAAAGACCAAGTATGACAGCCTCCTTGCACAGAGGCAAGGAGTGCATCCCGCCCTGGTGGTTTAGGTAGTACATGGTCGTGGTGTTGTCCATCTGGACCTGGACCACTTGAGCCTGTACAAATGGAATGAAGGCAGTGAGGGCTAGTCAGACCACTCAAAGCTCCAGCAGGTTGATGTGGCATAGAGTCTCCTAGGGGACCAGAGGCATTGCGCTCCGAGCTCCCCCAGATTGGCACCCCAACCCATCAGAGAGTGCTGGTCACCACAGTGACCATTGGCTCTGTGTGGACATACTGGATACCTTCCTGCAGATGAGCTGAAATGAGCCACCACTGGATGCTGTTCCATGTCTCTGGGTCACTGTCACTGGCTGGTCCAGGGACTGGAGCACTGTGACCACTGGTGGGCCAGTCCCCATTGCAGGGGATGCAAGTGCCAATGGGCTCAATGGACCACACTGGTGCAGGTCACCATGAGGCCCAGGAGGTGCAGGAAGTTCGGGCAGAGTGCAATTGCCCAACCAGAAATGATTGTACAAAGGAGGAAAGGACTTGGCCCGTTTGCCGGAGCTGTGCTCTGGCTCCACAGTTGAGCTCTGTCCCAATGAATTGAATCACCTGCAATGGCATGAGTTCTGATTTGGCCTCATTGATGAGGAGGCCAATCTGAGAGCAGATCTGGAGGGCCAGATCCCTGGCAGCTCCACCTCCAGCTTGAAGGGGGCTGCAATCAGCCAGTCATTCAGGAAGGGGTACACCCGGACCCTTCAGCACCACAGGAATGCTGCCACCACTGCCATGCATTTGATGAAGACCCTGGAAGCTGGAAAGAGGCAGAAGGGCATGGCCCAGAATTTGTAAAGGGATCCCTCTGCGCTGAAGTGGAGGAATCGCTGGAGAGACGGATGGACTGGGATGTGAAAGAACGTGTCCTGGAGGTCCAGAGAACAGAATCACATGCCTCAATCCAAGAATGGAATTATCTTAGCCAGAGTGACCATCCTGAAGGTTCGAGATCTTATGAACTTGTTCAGGTCGCCAGCTCCCCATCAGTCTTAAAAGAGTGGGAGGAATATCCTTCCCTCAGTTCCCCCAAAAATCTGAGGCACTTGTGCAGCACAGCTGTCACCTGGTACCCTGAGACTGGCCTGACATCCCCATGTATGAACATCCTCTTTTTGGGCAGTCTGCCGTGTACACGTGCAGAGCCCCAATGGGGAAACAGGTGCATTAGGATGTTTCCTTAACCATACCAAACCAACAAAATCAGCACTCTACAACCTGTCTTTTTAGGATAAAATCCCGGTCCAGGACACAATGCTTTATGTCAAATGAACATTTATTCGATCCCATGGACTACAGGTAACCACACAAAACAGAAGAATAAGCGCAAATGCTCCCCAGCGCTTTGACACACTAATGACTTCATCAGGGGGTAAAGGTTAATAGTCTGACCATAGCCTTTATATAATGAACAACAAATCAATCAATCAATAAATCTAATGACACTTGAATTCTGAAGCTCATGTTAACCCTATATTAGGTCACTAGATGGAGCTCTTGCATCAAATCATTATTGTTTAAAATACAAACGTAAGTGGAAAAGGAAAAAACGAAATGAAATAAAATAACACAGATGTTGTAGATATTATATTTAGAGACTTTTAAAAGGACCTGACCTCCAGCATATCCTGGTAGAAGGAGAGAGCCTGAGTGCAAGGCAACCAAAGAAATCAAGGCAACCACAAAGTAGGACCTCTCAGATAGTGAGGACTTTATTGCTGGAGGATAGTCCAAAAAGTGTAATTTTGCCCTGTAAGGGAAATAAACAAAAGATTCTGTTATTTTTGAAAGAACAACACTATTATTCTCAAAATTATTATTAAAGGAACATACAGGAGGATCTTGCTTTTTCTAAACTTATTTCAAAAAAGGTTTCAAGTCCCATTTGTCATTAAGACCTTGTGGTTTGACACTATGCATAGTGTAAATCCAGAAGCTCTCTCTCTGTAATAGCAAATTGATCTTCGAAAATTAAATTAAAATATTTTTTCATCTTAAACAACCAACTACAACCATGGGAGAATTGATATAGAAGAACCTGGGAATATTGAGGACTTGGGTCTCACTGATTTCAGCAACTGAAGCACCTACACAAACTATAATGAAGGATGCTCATATAGAGACTGAATATGAAATAAGTGACACTGATGCTGAACTCAATCTTGCTGGGCTAGAGAGACTTATAATAAATGAACAAGCAGAGACTGAAAGATGTCTTCCCCAGTCCCAGCCTGCAGGTAGCTCTATGCTTAATGCTGGTGGATTCATTTCAATCATAAGAAAAAGTAGATTTTCAGGTGTATCCACCTTTAACCCTAATGTATTTAATTCTAGTATAAATGCTTTTGAAAAGCGGTTAACAAGCAGGTTAAAGAGGTTTTGGAAAAGAGGTTAAACCTAGATATTATAATCTCACCTATGGCGAAGAAAGTAGCTTTGGAGAACTTAACAGGAAATCATGATATTACCATAAAACCAGCAGATAAAGGTGGGAATATTGTAATAATGGACACAGTTCATTATAATGATATAGTGTATTCATTATTAAACAATACTAACAATTATTGCAAACTACCATCAGACCCCACCCAGTTTTATAAGAGAGAGTTATTCCAATTGCTCAAGTATACTGTTGATAGTGGTCTAATATCTGAGAAAGAATATGATTTCATCTGGCAGGAAAATCCCACTATCCCTAGTTTCTATATTTTACCGAAAATTCATAAAAATATATCAAAACCACCAGGAAGACCAATAGTTTCAGGCTGTAATTCCTTAACACAAAATTTGGGTTAATTTATTGATTTATTTTTTCAATTTGAGGTAGCCAAATTACCTTCATATATTAAGGACAGTACGTATGTGTTCAATATTGTGAAGGACATACAGTGGAAACCAAACTACCATTGGCTATGTATTGATGTTGAGTCTTTGTATACTTCGATTCAACACCAATTGGGCCTTAAAATAGTTAAGTTTTGGATGGAAGAATTATCCAAAAAAAGAATTCATACCACATGAATTTATTGTGGAGGCCACTGAATTTTTGTTAACGCACAAATATTTTGAATTTAAAGGTGAATTTTATTTGCAGAAATGTGGTACTGCTATGGGAGCCTCTATGGCACCCAGCTATGCTACTTTGTTTCTTGGATTCTGGGAGAAATTTGTTGTCTTTTCTGAAGCCAATCCAATTGTTATGAATATTGTACATTGGTATCATTTATTGATGATATTTTATGTATTTGGGATGGGCCCATTAATATTGTGTCTGAATTTATTGATTGGCTGAATGACAACGAATTTAACTTAAAATTCACCTATGTTACTGATCGCTACTGCATTTCTTTTTTGGATTTATACTTGTATGTTAATGAGAATGGTAACAAAATAGAATCCAAAGGTTTTAGGAAGGAAACGGCTACTAATTCATTGTTATTGGCTAGTAGTGCCCACCCCCACAGTCTGAAAAATTCAATACCATTTGGACAGATGCTAAGAATCAAAAGAAACTGTAGTTCAGAGAGTGCATTTTTACAACAAATTGATGATTTGATATTTAGATTTGAAATTAGGGGTTACGATAAGGAACTTTTGATGAAAACAAAGGAAAGAGTTATTCAAATGGATAGAGAGAATTTACTTAGGAATACAAACAAAATAAACACATCATTGGGAGATCAAATACCCTGCACATTTGTGACAGATTTCAACCATGTAGCAGGCCAGATTGGTAACATTATACATAAAAATTGGTCTATTTTATTGGGAGATAATGTGGTAGGCTTAGCTGTGGGTCTTAAACCTAGAGTTACTTTTAATAGAAGTGAAAAACTTAAAGACAAACTGGTACACAGCTGTACACCTTACACCAATAAAACCACTGATACATGGTTGTCACGCCGCTTAAATGGTTTTTATAGATGTAACAAATGCAACATCTGTAACTATGGGGTACCATCCAAAGAGTTCTACCATCCTACTTTAGTGAATGTCAAAGCTGAGATCAGGGAACTCATTACATGTAATACTCCTTATGTTGTTTATGCTTTATGGTGTACATGTAATTTAGTATACATAGGCAAAACAGTTAGACCTTTAAAGCTAAGAATTCAGGAACACATTCGATCCATAACTAACAATAAGTTAGATACACCTGTTGGCGTACATTTTTCTGTTGCATATAATTCAAAACTAGATGATTTGAAATTTGTAGGCTTGGAACAAGTGTCTCAAATGAAGAATGGGGGGGACAGATCCAATTTGCTATTACAGAGAGAGAACTTCTGGATTTACACTATGCATAGTGTCAAACCACAAGGTCTTAATGACAAATGGGACTTGAAACCTTTTTGAAATAAGTTTAGAAAAGCAAGATCCTCCTGTATGTTCCTTTAATAATAATTTTCAGAATAATAGTGCTGTTCTTTCAAAATAACAGAATCTTTTGTTTATTTCCCTTACAGGGCAAATTACACTTTTGGACTATCCTCCAGCAATAAAGTCCTCACTATCTGAGAGGTCCTACTTTGTGGTTGCCTTGATTTCTTTGGTTGCCTTGCACTCAGTCTCTCTCCTTCTATCAGGATATGCTGGAGGTCAGGTCCTTTTAAAAGTCTCTAAATATAATATCTACAACATCTGTGTTATTTTATTTCATTTAGTTTTTTCTTTTTCCACTTACATTTGTATTTTAAACAATAATGATTTGATGTAAGAGCTCCATCTAGTGACCTAATATAGGGTTAACATGAGCTTCAGAATTCAAGTGTCATTAGATTTATTGATTGATTGATTAGTTTATTCATTATATAAAGGCTATGGTCAGACTATTAACCTTACCCCTGATGAAGACTCATTAGTGAGTCGAGGCTGGGAATGTTTAGCTATTCTTCTGTTTTGTGTGGTTACCTGTGGTCCGTGGGATCGAATAAATGTTCATTTGACATAAAGCATTGTGTCCCAGACCTGGATTTTATCCTAAAAAGACAGGTTGTAGAGTGCTGATTTTGTTGGTTTGATTTAATTTGGGCTGGCAACCCTGTTTGTACTCAGCACCACCCCACTTAGCCTTGATCGCAGCACGAGTGTTTGAACTTAACCATACCATACTGCACTATCCCTACTGATTGGTCTTTGATCTTCTTAGTAGCACTGCAATTGCTTCCCCAGCCCATTCTGTCATTCCATCGTAGCTCCCTCCCTCTAACATCTTGCCGTACCCCACCACCTTGCTCAATCTAAATGCCCAGCTACACATTGTAGTGTACAAGTCTTTAAAGAGCGTTGCTTCACTCCCTGAGCTGCAAATGTGGTTTAGTACCACCATCAAGCCCCTATTCTGCTTCTTATCCACTCCCAGTAATCAGCCCAACATCATTCTGTGGACCAAGTTGCTTTTTGTTGAATCCTCCCAACCTTCAGCATACAGATCTGCCCTATGGCCACCAAATGCACCCCTATGGTTGCATGCGCCACATTCTGGTTCCATCCTGCTATAATGAATCTAGCCACCTGCTCCCTTGTCACTGCCCCACTTACTTGTCCACCATACTGTTTCTAGAATTTTTGAAATGCCCTCAAAGAGGTTTCATAAGCCCAAAGGGTCCTGGAGGCCAACGAGTTGCAGAACAGTACTTAAGCTCCCACAATCTAATCATCCATACATACGTTGGGATGGTGGTCTGCCACAACTCTGTTCCAGGTGCGATGGTCCTGAATTTGTCCATCTGCAATTGGGAAAGGCAATCAGTTATCACACTGTACACACCATCAATGTGCTTGGCCCTGAATGACACGTTCAAGGTCAGGTCGAGACCCACCATCCTTCTCAACACCCTCATGACCCTTTCTGACTTCATCCTTTTCTTGTTCACCAGTTCCACAACTGCACGATTATCACTCCAGAATGTGACTTGCCTGTTCCTGAGCTCCCCTCCCCAAACTATCATTGCCACCCATATGAGGAACAGCTCCAGAAAAGTGATGTCTTGTCACCCTTTCCCATACCCATTCCTCCGGCCATGGTTCTGCAAACCATCAACCTTGGAAATAATCCACATGCCAATGCCCCATACCACATCCATGTACAGCTTCAAATCTGTGTTGTATGGCCAATTCTCCTGCCAGAACATCTGCCCATTGTATGTCTGCAGGAAATGCCTCCAAACTACCACATCATCCCCAGTTTCTTTATTAATATCTACTCAGTGATGGGGCTGTTTTGCCGCCCCCCCCCAAGTCACACAGGCTAAGCGCCGTATAAACATGCACCCTGGAGCAATGGCTCTACATGCACAATTCAGTTGCCCCAGCAGCTGTTGTGCCTATTGTAGTCGCATCTTCCTGTGTCACCTGACTGTCCCCAACAACTCCTGTAGTCTTCTTACCTTTTGGTCTGGTAAACGGTACAGTTTCTGTACCATGTCCAGCTCCAACCTAAGAATTCTATCATTCAAATGGGCCCTTCAGTCTTATCTACCAATAATGGCACCCCGAAATCTTGGCATAGAACTTTGAAATCCTGAAGCATGGCTTTAGTCTTCTTTTCCCCTCTCCAATGAGCAGGAAATCATTTAAGTAGTGCACCACCGTCTGGCATACATACCAAGTCTGGAAGAACCACTGCAGCCAGATACTGAACATCTTAAATGTGGTGCATGCTATCGAGGATCTCATAGGCATGGCCTTGTCAAAATAATACTGCCCTTCTACCTGAAACCCTACCAAAGCCCAATCCTTATGGCCTAAGTGGAAGCAGGGTGGCATATGTGACCCTGCTGCCTTCCTCCCCAGTAAAGTCATTGACTGAATCTTCCATCAGGTAGGATAGGTGATGTATCACCCGGTACTCCCCCGTCTGTTTTTTGAGCACTAAACCCAATGGTGAAACCCACAAATTTGCCAAATGCGGGAGGCAAATGGGCCTTCCACCCTCGCTGAATACAACTCCTTCCAAATTTTGTGTGCCAGGGTTACCTCCTTCCCCGTGTGAATTAGCTGTTCTTTGCCTTCATCCCTTTCCTACAGCCTTAAAACTGTGAGCTAAAACCTGTCTGCAATTTACTAGCAGCCTCCTGGTCCAGGTAGTTCCTCAACCACCTCTCTATTGCCTCCACTCTGATGGGTGTCCGAGCCAGCCAGAAACCTCCGCCCGCTGGTCTTTCAATTGTCCTGTCGTAGTGTCTGATAGGTGTGTCCCTCCCCAATGCTCTCCCTGGTACCCTCCCCACTGCTGCCCCTAAAGAGCCTTGGTTGGTCCAAAATGGCTGTTGGTATGAGTCATCCTGGTGCTGGACCCCTTCTCCCAGCAGTACTTGCATTTGGACACTGGATGGTGCTCCCACACTTAGAGCATAGAGGAACGGAGGTTTGGCCATGGAGCAGAATGCCCTATTGTATCCCCAACAGGCCTTCGGCACCACCCCTAGCCTCCTTCCCAGTTGGACCTGTGTAAATTTCCAGCCACAGGTCAATCTGCATGGCATCCCATTTCACATCCCCAAAATGCTCAATTCTTTTCCTAAATTTCTCATCATATTTTAACCAATCATGGCCCTTTTTAATACACATTCTTTATAATAATGGAATAGGTCAAGAGTGGGGTAGTGAGCTCCGGCCACTCATGGCAGGGCTGTGGGACACTGAGGGTCTGCCCTTTAATTGGGCAATCTTCTTTATAATACAGATAACATGTCACTAAGCCCAGACAGTACAGCAGCAAATATCCCAACAAGCATTTATTAATGCAGAACATGTTTTCTTACATTATGTTACTAGTTCCTGTAGCTACTGTCCTGTGGACTTTGGGTTCTACTGAGCTAAGTGGTATAGGTTCCTATATTCAGTGACAGACATGTGTGCTGTGTTGACAGAAATATTGTGTGGCAACTGGTGAGTAGACAGCTTGGGGTAAATATTCAGACAGTTACTGCACTTCAACAAGAGCCTGCTGTTTAAATATGGGGCCAGGATGACACAGTGCCATCTATAGCTTCACAGTACCCATTGTTCACTATGGTCTGGTTATCTATGGCTCAGCTTCCACTATTACCATCCTCAGAATATCAGTGGCACTCAATAAAGCATGCTGACTTCTTACTGGAGCAACACACCTTACCCACACATGTGAACTGTATGTTCAAACAGGTTGGTTTCAGCTAAATGGGATGTTTAACTATCAAACCTGCTTGCTGACTATAAAGGCACTTCTCAGGCTCTTACCTTCTGGTTTTACTCAACCTATCTTGCAGCTCCCAGCACACTCATAGCTCAGTCAACCAACTCTTCTTTGTCCCAATATACTGGACTGCACAAGGGCAATGACCTTTTGCAGATAGAGCACCACTATGGTTTAATGTGCTGCCCAGAGATCTCTTCCTTACCAAAGTTGGGATCATTCAGAGGCACTCTTCATCAGCATCTTGCAGCTAACAGTTCCTGTGACTGCTTTAATTCATGACACTAGCTCATTAGTAAGGACACATCCTTGTGTACATACTGTACTGCACCCCTTTTCTCTGCGAATTACATCTTTCACCCTAACAGCTCTGCCCTATTTCCTGCCTCATTCACCGATCCTTTTTTCACTTTGCACCTGTCACCCTCCACCTTCTTTCCACTGTTTATCTTCACTTACCTGAAATTTTGTTCACCCAAATCTAACTACACGTACTTGAAAAAGGACCTTGAGCTATAATATATTGACAAGAAAGTATTTAAAATGACAATATGACATTAACAGTGCAACTAAAATTAAAACTATGGATTGGTAGAAAATCAAAAATAACTGACTAAGAGGAGCTTTATTAGGTTATTTATGATTTCCTACTAATTCATAGTTTTAATTTTAGTTGCAATAGTAATGTCATATTGTCATTACAAATACTTTCTTGTCAATATTTTATGTGATACCATCCATTATACGTCTGTCACCCTTCCCACTGATGTGGAACCTTTGTAAAAGGGCTGTTATGTGCTCCAAGGAATTGTAAACCGAGAATGAATAAATTGAAAATAATGATTATGTATTGTGCTGACACAGCCTCAAACAGAATATGGTCCACAGAAGCCTAATGAGGATAGCACTGCCCAAACAGGATAGCACCATGGTTCCTGTGGGTTACATTCAGCCTAATGTGCTGAGACCTTTGGGTATGCAAGGATCTAAGAGCCATTTTCATGCCAATTATTGGCTAATTAGCTTGTTTTCATATTCCCATGAGAACCAATTCTATAGCTGTCGAACTACGGTGACATGGTAGCACAACTATATCCACAGCAACTATAACCAGATCAAAGTGAAATAATTGAAGATGGAAAATGTTATTTCTGTTTTTTTATTTGTGTGTGAATATATGTGATTGTAGGTGAATATACATAGTTTGTATTGTCCATCTGTAATGACTTGCCAGTCAAACAAATTACTTTTGAACTTGAACACAACAATAGTTAGGGTTGAGTAGGTTGTTTAATGTTAAACCCCTAATTCTGCACTTCAATAACTTTGCCCCTGTTCAATGGAATTTCAAAGGCTGCATGCTAAGCCAAGGGGACAGACAAGGTCTCTTAAACTGCCAAGTTTTTTTCAGTCAAATGTGCATATTTTCAGATCCAGAGAGTGCAAAAGAGGAAACAGTTTGTTTCTAGTATTTTATCACAACCTACAGCCAAGGCAATTTGACTTTTTTTTTTTTTTTTATATTTTCCTATTTTTTCCCATGCTTCTCATTGACCATTGACTCTGGTCACGGGCCCTGGAGCCCCGGCCACCGGAAATTGCCATCTCCCCTGGTCATCCCTGGCTTACTCCCCAGAGAGTGAGGCCACGGTTCTGACCCCCTATATCGGACCCCGGAACTGTGACTGGTGGTGGGGGGGAATGGCTCCGGTGGCCAATCAGGGCTTTCCTGGGGAAGAGTGTCACCGAGACGCAAGGCGTGGGATTTTTGTTCCCTCCCATTTTCCTCCCCCGAGGAGGCGGGGACGTGCAATGATGCCAGCGTCCACCCTGCCTCCCTCCCCCCCGTTTGAACATCAGCAGCGTGAGTTCTCCCAGCCTCCGCCAGGGGTCCCCAGTGCTCTGAATGTTACCCGCACCCTCCCCCCGGAAAAGGAGAGCTGCCCATCGGACGCTCAATCCTTTTCCCTCTGGCCGGCCCTCCGATGATCCGGGTTCATTTCCAAACCCAGGTCGCCGGCATCGCAAGCAGAAATCCCACCGCTGTGCCGGCGGGCCGGCTCAATTAGGACTTTTGGTCTAAAATGTTCAAAGTGGAAAGGGCCCATCCCAGAATTGTGTCTTTTACTGGTTTGATGAAAAGCAAAACTAATTATTTCCAGAGGAGGAGGAGGAGCTAGGAAGAACTCAAGGTGCTCATGAGGAAAGTTAGATGTCAGTAAGTGGATGCTGAGCGTTACACAATGGTCTGAAGGAGAGGATGCCAAACTTCAGATTCCCATATCCTGCTAACTTTAGCTATAACCTCATCTTTATAATTTACCACTGAAAGGGAGGACACAGTTACACCAAAGGAAATAATGTAAAAGCCTTTCTCAAACACCTAATACTACTATTGCTACTTCTTTCAGGAAATGTTCAGCCCAACCAGGAATCTCCAGAATCTGGCATCAGTGAAGTCCAACCCTTCCGCTACTCTATCCTTGGCAAGTATAAATATCTGCAGCCTCCTTCTGAGGAACGATACCATCACTGCCTGGATCTCCCAACACAACCCGGACATACTACTGTTGCTGAGACATGGCTATCCTGAATGATCCAAGACGCCGCTAGTGCCATTCCTGGTTACACAGTCTTTAGGCATCACAGGCTGACTAAGAAAGGTAGGGGCTGCACCCTCTACCTTAAAGATACACTTGTGGGTCATGTTCTGGCCCTACCTAACACTGGAAATGACATTCAGATTCTAGCCATTAAGGTACTACTCAGCACACACAATAAGCCATTTACCATTATGTCAGTATATATCCCACCTAAGGTGACTAATCCGGGTCTTTCTTTCCTTATCAATTGCATCAGCTCCTGTGGGTGAAACTCAGAAGTGATTCTGTTTGGTGACTTCAATGTCAACTGGCTGGCCCCCTGTGCAAGTACCTATAAGGATGCCTTAGGAGCTTCCAACCTGGCACAAATGGTACAGTCACCCAATCGGATAAACTACAGGTTGGGGACCTCCTCTCTCTTGGACTGGATCCTCACGAATCGACCTCACACATCACATCACTAAGTCTGAAGTACTCCCAGACACCATAAGTGACCATTCTCTAGTCATTTCCCTCTGGTCTAACAAATTCAACAACCCCCACCAAAATTCATTGTCAGTAGAATACTTCTACTTGGTTGATTAGGTCCATTAAACACACACCTTCTAATCACTCGACTGGTCTCCAACTGATGATGCTCAGGACATGGATTCAGCCCTAGAATACTTGATCACTACCTTTAATGCAGCATGTGATGTTCATGCTCTGTACAAGAAATTAGGGGATGACTAAACCCAAGTGTGTCTCATGACGTCCTTGAACGGATGAAATCCAGTGACCAACTATGGTACTGTGCTAAAGCATCCAACACCCTAGGGAATACTCAGGCCTACTAATCAACATGAAATGCCTGAACGAGAGCTATCCACCAGGTGAAAGACTCCTACTTTAGGAATGCCCTCGCAAACACCTGGAATGATAGGAAGTAGTTCTGGGACAACCTATCTGAGGTAAATGGGGAAAAAAAAATTTCACCGGCAATGCTCAACACTGATGGAAGTATCACCTTGGATAAAGTAACCATTGCTAATGCCTTCAACTCAACATTTTGTGACTTTAGTCATGTGCTCCCACCTAATGTCTTTGATCTTACACTAACAGTAACCAATCCCACCATTCCCTGAGTGAGGCCAGCTGTGACCCCCCCAATTTTATTTTAAGGTCATCACTAAAGGTCTAGCCAGGAAATATCTACTCAAAGTACTCAGGAAGTCTAGGCATAGTGCGGACTCTCGATTTGAAACTCATCACCCTCACCTTTGATGAAGTTCTGGCACCCCTTATAAAAATTCTCAATAGCTCTCTAATGCTCTCTCAATTCCCAAGTAAAGGAAGTCCGCTGTGGTGACTCCTATCCTAAAAAGTGGTGATAAGACTCTCACAAGCAACTACAGGCCTTTATCCATCCTTCCCCACTCTCCAAGACTTTGGGAAGGATAGTTGCTGAACAACTTGTAGACTGCCTGGAAAAATATAACCTCCAATGTTCCCAACAACATGGTTTTTGTCAAGGTCACAGCACCACTACTGCACTACTACACTTCACCTCCTTCATCCACCAAACACTAGACCACAACCAATTGGCCAGCGCCACCTTTACTGATCTGACTAAGGTGTTTGATGCAGTTAACCACTCCCTAACTGGACAGCTATCACATCTTGGCCTTTCACCAAATGCCACTCAATGGTTCCAAAGTTACCTTAGTGACCACTCTCAGCTGATCAGAACTGGAGACACCATTTCAACTCCCCCCCAGACCATTTAAGTGTACCACAAGGTTCCGTCCTTGGCCCCCTACTCTTCAGCATCTTCATGAATGACCTCCCTGCCACTTGCCATGTCCAGATTCTACTCTATGCAGATGATGCAGTTATTTTTCTCGAGCCACTCTGACCTGCATCACCTCCAGCAACACCTACAGCATAGTTCCTCAGAAGCTGAAACCTGGTTCAGGTCACGCAGACTCATCCTGAACTACTCAAAAACTGAATCAATGCTGTTTCATGGTACTCACAACAAACACAAGCTCCAATAACTGCTAATCTACAATACTGGTGGCACTGTGCTGGAACAGGTAGACCAGTTCGATACCTGGGAGTGACTCTCGACTCCACTCTTTCATACCCCACGATATAAATAAACTTGCTAAAGCTGTGAATACACACATAGGCCTGCTGTATAGGCATAGGCACTGTCTGACAGATGAAGCATTAAAACTTGCCATGCAGAGCTCAATCACTTCTTTAATTGACAATGGCCTCATAGTTTATGGATCAGCTACTGACATTGCCCTCCGGCATACAACCTAGCCTTAAACAAGGCCTGCTGGCTCCTCACCACAGCCTATAGGCTCACACACATGTGACCTCTATGAACAGGCTAACTGGCTACAACTTCAAGGCAGAATTACACATCATACCTGCTTACTTGCAAAGAAGACAATGCTAGGCCTCTTTCCACCAGGGGTTCAGTCTATACTTTCACCTCACTGTGCCATCTGCTTTACCAGGAGTTCTGTAAGATTACTCTTCACAGGTTCCCACTGCTAGACCACTCAAAGGCAGTTCTTCTACAAAGTTAGGGCCTCTAACTGGTTCAACACACTCTCAGTGGATATCACCAATGCACCGAATCTAGCTCTTTTGAGCACAAACTATGACAGCACTTAGTAGCCAGTGCTCTACTGTGACTGCTACACTTAAATTCCCTGCTCACCCTCCTGGCCTCTCCATTACTTATGCACTCTCCCACACCCCACTCCTCCCTATTAACTCTTTCCAATATCTCATGTCATCCACCTCAGCTTCCTTCCTTGCCCTCAAATTTCAATCCTCCCTCTCTCCCTTTCCTCTCACATCCTTGTCCCTCCCCTCATCTATTTCCCCTGCACCTCCTAGCATGCACATTCTTTCTGTTTCTCCCTTAGCCCTCCTTAACACCCTTCTACTTCTCATTTTTCTCTCCTTTCTCCTACTTGCCTATCCTAACTCTCATCTCCTCCCCCACCAATCGTGTTACCCCTACTTACATCTCCCATTCCTTCTCCCTTCCCCTCTGCCATCGTCTGCTCCTGTCCTTCACCACCTACCAAAACCCTCCAATCCCCCACCCCTCCTCGGTTCTTGCCTGTCCCTTACTACCTTGTCCTCTCACCAACTACCTCTGGCCCCCTCATGCACTTGTCAGATCTCTATTTCAATTGTAACTACCCCAGGTTCTCCTTGTATAATGTCTGGTGATATTGCACCATTACTTCCGTCCACATTGATCCTGACAAAGCCAGTGGCAGCTCATGTACTGTAATTGTATTAAATGTTCTCTACCTGCCTGTTCTTGTCTATGCTTGTCCATTGTCTATGACATGGAACTTTTTTTATAAGAGCACTGTTTTGCTCAAAGGTGTTATCTGAAATTGTGACAAATAAACAAACACTACGGAAGACTGCGAGTCATCATACTGTGAGTAAATGCAGTTTATAGCTCATGTAGGGTACAATAAATGCCCGTAATGTGCTGATGTTTGATTCAGTTTTGGGAAAGGTTCTATTTTGTCATTTAAATATAGTTCAGTTTGAAACACAGCAATAATCATGATAAGTATGTAGGAGCTAAAGAGATATTTTGGGCATGTATATGTTTGCATACATATATGCTTTTCTCGAGTAAGATTTGAATCATCAGTTCAGCATGTCCAAATCAGTTTGGCAAACATAAGAAATCATGGAATCCAGAGGAGAAAAGAAAAGTTGAGCTACGCTGTCAAAAATAAGAGGTCTGTTAATTTCACCTGATTTTTTTCCCATTGTCTGAAGGTATACCAGCAATATTGTCCCCACTAGTAAGCCCAGTTAGAAGAAAAAAAACTGGCAAGGTAACGTTGATTTTTTTTTGTGCAAGAAGAATATGGCTGCGTAGGTGTTGGGATCACATTTTGTATTAGCCCATGAAATGGAGAAATTGGAGGATGACTTAAAAGATGATGTACAAATGGCAGGTGCTTCTGCCAGTCCTTCACATCACATGAAATGCTACCTATTTTGGCACAATATGCTGCTCAAACAGGCCACATATATACCAGATCACCTTTGATGGTGTACACCATTTAGTTGGGCATTCTAGCATCAGTGCAGCTTTGGCTGACTTAAAATCGTGAGGCCTTCAAGGCCTATTAGAAAAGCGAGGATAGCTTACATTTAAAAAAGAAGTACTGGAGGACATAAAGGTTTTCTGCAATGAGTTACCATTGCTCTTTTAGATATGAACACCAAATTTCAAACACTGACCTCTAGAATGGAACGCTTAGAGGAAAGAGTTTCCCAAATAGAAGACTCCACAGCATACAGCATTTTGAAAAACAGATGCAGGCCTTGAGACAAAGTTACTGAACAAGATCAGGTGAAAAGAGTGAATATTAGGCTATGTAAACTTCTGGAGGAGTAGGAACTGAAAATCTGGTGGCTTATTTTGAAAAGATTCTAACTAACCGCATGAGATTCAATGAATGGTTGAAAAAGTGGTGTGGAGCTCAGGGTTTTTGCTTCATTGGGGACTGGGGAGCTGCCTGGAAAGATACAGGCCTATACTGGTGTGATGGTCTGCATCTGTCTTAGGGGGAGCCAGGATCCTAGGTGATGGACTTAAATGCTTCACTGACAAACATTTAAACTAGCCAAGGGGGAGGCACTGAAAAAGCAGGGGAACTGCTAGCCTCCCCACAAAACACAGCAATTAGTAATGTGAACACCAAGGTAGAAGTCCTTAGGGAGCAGGACAGGGATAAATGCAAAAAAGACAAAGGCAGTAAGGACAGTGATGAGCCTAAAATGGATAAGGCCATCAAAAAATGGAGGGTGATGAGTACCAATGCCCATAGTCTGCGTAACAAGCTCCCTGAACTAGTGGCCCAGATGGAAGAAGGATGCCTGGATATTGTGGCAGTCACTGAAACATGGTACACAGAAAACCATGACTGGGATGTTGACATACCAGGATGTACAGGAGGGACAGGGACGGTAAAAGAGGAAGATGAGTGGCTGTCTATGTAAGGGAAAGGATTAAAGCAACAGAACTAAACGAGTAAACAGGAAGTAGATGAGTCACTATTGGTCACCTTGGAGACAGGAAATGGCTCCACGATCTGTATGGGGGTTGAGTTGAATGGCCTCACATCTTTGCAGTGGCATAGGAGATGGGCCTGGTTGCATAGCTCAGCAGATAGGTACAATTAATTTATGATACACTTACAGCAATAAGTCAATAATACAAGTTCCACAAAGATACCTCTGAAGACTTCCAATTCCTGCAGACCTGGCTCTCTAGCAACCACCAAGTCCTGAACCTAGAAAAAACCTGTGCTATGCTATTCGGATCCTCTAAGAAACAGTCTGCCCCTGCAAATAGGCTCCGGGTTCAATGTCTTGATGGCTCTCTCATCTCAAACACTGAGTACTTCAAGTACCTTGGGGTTACTTTGGATCCCACACTTCACCTATCTCAACATGTCAATATGGTGTGCCGTGCTGTGAATGCTAAAACTGGTGGAGCTTATTGCGTGCGCCACTCACTCACTCCTGCTAGACTTTCTGTTGTGAGAGGTATTCTCTTACCCCAGCTCCAATATGCTCTGCCCCTCCTCTTTGCTGCAAACTCTGCTACACTCCACAAATGGGACACTGTCTACAACAACATCTGTAGATTCGCCTTAACTGCCCCACGTCTTACCCATCATTGTCTCCTTTACGCTGGCTTAAATTGGCCGTCACCTAAGGATATTTGAGCCTGCTCCTTGGGCTGCTTTATCGACTCCCTGTCTAGACCTCCCTGCCCTGTCTGTCTTGCCAACCTCCTGACTCCTGCCTCACACACCTGCACTCAGGTCTTCCTCTGTCCCCATGCTCTCCACTAAACCTTGCATGACAAAAATGGGTGAACAGACATTTGCCCATTTGCTCCCAAATTCTGGAACTCACTCCCCTTATGGTGAAAACTTCATCCTCCATTGAGAATTCAAAACTCGCTGTTCACCCACCTCCTAGCCTCTGGCCAATGCAAATGCTCTTAATTTGCTTTGTCCCACTGCAGGCTGTCGGGTCTGACCCTGAGTACTACACTAATGTTCTCCCATGCAATACGCTTGTCTAGGTGGCTATGAACCTTGATGTCTTTACTGTCCTCAGCTGTCTTATGGTTACCCTAATTGCTTTATTTTACATCCTTATTATGAGCTATGCCTAAAATGTACCCTTATGTAACTATTACTGTGCTACCCAATGTATATCTTGTTTTGCTCCTGTACACCTATATTATGTCTGTGCATTTCTGCATATTGTAACCAATGTCCTGTGCTCTCCCGGGTCGTGCCTGAAAATAGGCAGGTCTGTAGCCTAGTGCACTTACCCGGTTACCAAAAGCTAATAAATAAATAAATAAATAAGAGAGGAACTAGATAAAGATGTTGTTTATCTCCCTTAATTTTTGCCCTTATTATTGAACCCTTAGCTATCAACATTAGAGAAAACAAAGAAATCTCTGGTATAATACTTAATTTGAAGGAGGACAAAATGGGATTATATGCTGATGATATTTTACTCTACATCACCAAACCAGAGATATCAATTATGCATATAATTCAAGTAACAAATACATTTGGTAGTTATCAGGATATAGATTAAATTGAGCCAAAGCAGCCTTGTTAAATAAATATAATATATATATATATATATATATATATTTCAAGGGATGCCAGGAGTACAAATGAAAATGCAGATGATAATATTAGATATCTGGGAGTCAAAATAAGCCCTCTAATTGAAGACCTTTATAAAGAAAATTATGAAGAACTATTAACGCATATTGACTTGGATCTCAAAAAATGGAACTCACTGTATTTAACACTGATTGGCAGGGTTAATCTAATTAAAATGCTAATTTTGCCTAAGGAACTCTTTTTGTTTGAAGCTCTGACAATCCCAATCCAAACTATTTTTTTTTTTTGCAAAACTTAAAACTTTAGTTATGAAATGTTTATGGAAAAATAACAGTGTGAGGACCGGCATTACTGGATTTTTATTTATATTATACCTCAGCACAGTTAGTACAAATTTGGCATTGGCTTCATAAAGAAAAATTGGACTTTCCCTTTGCATAAATTGAATTAAAAGCCCAATGTAGCTGGCCCGTCGGCACAGCGGTTGGATTTCTGCTTGCGACGCCAGCGACCCAGGTTCGGCAATGGACTCGGGTTGCCGGAAGGCAGGCGGTGGAGGAGGATAAGCGTCCAGAGACAGCTCTCCTTCTCTGGGCAGGGGTGGGCAGGGGTTGCATACCGTGTGAAGCTGACTCCTGGCAGAGGCTGGGAATGCAGCATACAGGCAAGGCACAGTGTGCTAAGGGGGCAGTGGCAGATGTCGGCGTATCCTTGATGTCAGACATCCTCCCCACAGGAAAAGTGGAAAATCGGCTCGCTGCCTGTCAAGATGACTGCTCTCCGTTCCTGAGTGCCCCAGTGCCTGGCCAGGGGCCTCCTGTTCCTCAGCAGCATCCCCAGGCCCTAATGGAAGTGTGTGCTGGGGTCCTTCTCTCCCCCAGTGCCCTTCCCCCTCGAAGGAGGGGGATCTGACCAGTGATAGGATTACACTGGGATATCCCAGGGGTCGGCTGCAATCTGAGGACCTGAGAAGGGCTGGCTAAGGTCAGTCAGAATGAAAGGAACTTGCAGAGTCTGAAGGATTGGGGGACAGTGAAGCACAGGAGGGTATAAACACATAATGCAAAGGAAAAAAAAGCACAATTGTATAAGTAATTTATTAATTTGCTTTACTCTGGTATCCCTACTAAGAAACTAAAATCAGCAATAACCATTAAGACCACATATCAATGTTGGATCTATGCTCAAAACAGGATGAATGATATAGGAGATATCTCCAAGTATACCCTGATTTATAAAAATTATAATTTCATAATAAGTTGCGAAAGAAGTCTAACAAATGACATATCACTCACGCCAAATTGTGCACGTTATTCTTGTGATAGATAGAAATTTTGTGAATCTAAACAACTGAACCATTTTAGATGCTTCTCAAGAAATTCTGAAAATTCCAGTCAATGTAAGGTACTGCTGCATCTATTAAACTGTGCAGCTATGTATCAGTCATAAAATCTACTTCTGAGCAGTTCTCTTTGAATGTAAAAGGAACAATCTTGTCCTCACTGCTAGGTTTTGAAATTAGATAGTTCATGCATTTCTCTACAGGGTTACGTTGGTTTAGAAATGTCATAAGACTTTCCATGTCTTATACTTAGCTTCATCAACTGTAGTAAGCACTTTTTGACAAGCTGGGGAATTTCTAATTTTAGCAGGACATCCTTTTGAAATTCCAGTAATAGATTTTTCAATATTGGCAACAACTCTTGAAAAATAAACAGTGCTTTTACAAACTGTACATCTTAGAAGTGCCTTTGCTTTGGCCTCATCATCACCAGCAGACTTTGACACATACAGTATTCGAGATCTTGAACTATCATGCGGCAGATTGACTTGAAAGCATGAAGTGAATCTTTACTTGCAAGCCAACAAACTTGTTTTATCACACTGAAATAAGCCAGCTCATTGTGTATAACATGCTTTTTCCTGCAGTTCCCAAGTTTCTTGGGGCTGTAGTGGTACATTTTAACATTTTTTCAGGGTGTTTTCTACTTTTTGAACAAAGTTTTTTTTTTATGATATCGAAACTCCAGTTTAGGGCTATGCAATGCAAGGGTATTAAGGTGGGGCACATTCTCGGATTTTTGATATGCCCATGGTAGGTATCAGTGTCAGTGGCTTAGTAGGTAGCATACTCGCCTCTGAGGCCAGGAGATCAGAGGGCTGTGGGTTCAGTTCCCACATTTGGCACATGGGTTAATACCCCAGTATTGACACTGCACTGCAGCATGAGAGGGTGCTGCACTTATGAGGTGCCGTCTTTTGGATGAAATTTTAAACCAATCTGCCTGGCTTGGTGGTAGTTCAGGTGGATGTTCAAGATCCTATGGCATTTGCTCGAGAAAGAGTAGGAAATTTCCTCGGTGTCCTGGCCAAATGTCCCTCGTTCACTAAAAATACCACCAACAGCTTAATCTGGTTCAATTTCAGTTGATTACCATCTACCCCCGGCTTCCCTGAAAAGGGACTTCAGGCCAAAGTGGGTTCACCAGGTCAGCAAAGTTCAACAAACAGTAGTATGGACCATCACCACACTGGCACTATCGAAAAAGGTAGATATGAGAATCGGTCCTAACTTGCTCACATCATTAAGTTCCACACTCAACAAAGAGCTTATTGCTTTAAAAACACCATCTGCATGAGAATGTTCGAGAGGTATAACTTGAATTAACACAGCTGTAACCTTTTTTCAGCGCCATCAACAAAACAAAGGAAAACATTTTCTCACTCCTCTATGCTTGCATCTGTGCTGTCATCTGCGTGAACGGTAACAGTTTTTGTATTTTTGACAGTCTGGATCTGTGTTTTAGACATGATAGCTGATACTGCATTGTAGAAATCTCTGGCCCAGTTACTATTTACAAAACTACTGCCAAGTTTAACCCCATTTGTTTCTTGCAATGTGCAAAGTCACTTCATATTTTTATTTGTCTTTTGTTAACAGGGTAAGGCCCACTAGGCACAAGTGCCTGTTTTCAGGGGTGACCTGGGAGCACTGTGTGGTTAAGTGACTTGCTTAGAGTCGCACAGCATGCAAGTGGAGGTTGTGAGAATCAAACTCAGGTCTGGTCTGCTGGATGTATCAAGCTTGTTCACACCTTGTTCCTCCAACCCCTTGGCAATATGCCAGAAGGGGGGGGCTAACTTTTTAGCTAATGAATATGCTGTGATTAATGAATGCTCATTTTATTTTTTGTAGCTTCCTCCGTCAGAGAAAATGCTTGCTATATTGCTATTTCAGATATGTTAAAATCGAATGCATGTTAACCAGTTTCCTGACTATGCAGCTTTGCACAAATTATATATGGATTTGATCTTTCATGTGCTCTCAATGACTCTGTTCTGAATTTTTGAACCAGTGGCACGCGCACACACACACACACACACACACACCCCTCCACCAAAATAGCTAGGTTTATTTTTATTTATTTTGTCTATAGCCCAAAAAATGCTTTTTTCCTTTCCTCTACCATCTCAGGGCAGGTTCAGTCTCGTAGCCTCACACACACTTCCACCAAAGCAGCTAGGTTTATTTATTTTTTTCTATAGCCCCAAAAATACTTTTTTCCCTTTTCTCTCTCCTCATAGGACAGGTTTGGTATCACAGCACACCACACACACCTTCACCAGTGTAGCTAGGTTTATTTTCTTTTTTTCTGTAGCCCCAGAAATGCCCTTTCTTCTATTCTCTCAGAGCAAGTTTGGTCTCACATACACACACAACTCTACCAATATAGATAGGTTTTGTCTTTTTTCTACAGCTCCAAAATACAGGTTACTCACCTGTAACAGGAGTTCTAGGAATGGTATATGTTGTCCATCCACACTTATTGGCAGGTTCCTTGCGCTTTAAATCTTGTCAAGCTGGCTCCTCCACCCACCGGGTGGTAAAACTCGGCTCCATGACACCAGATCTGGCCGCTGGAAGCTCAGGTTGTCTTGTCGAGCCGGGGAGGTCGGGTGGGTGGTGGATGAACAACATATACCATTCCTAGAACTCCTGTTACAGGTGAGTAACCTGTATTTCTAGGGACATGGATATGTTGTTCATCCACACGTCTGGCAGACTCTAGCAGTTCTCCGGAGGAGGAGGCAAGCACACCCCTTAATACTTACTTGGGAAATAAGGACTGGAGAACCGAGGCCCCAAAACCAGCATCCCAACGTGACTCAAGGTCGATGTGGTAGTGGGTAATGAAGGTGTTTGCTGGCTTCCAGGTAGCAGCCCTGCAGATTTCCTGGATAGGGACGTCTCTGGAAGCAGCCACTGATGCAGCAGTATGGCAGGTAGAATGAGCTCTTATCCCTCTGGGAGGCTCCATGCCCACCAACCCATAGCAGAGATCTATGCAGGAGGTGACCCATCTGCTTATTGTCCGCTTGGCTGCAGGTCTGCCAGGTGCAGCTTCAGCGTAGGTGACAAACAGCTGGTGAACCTCTCCCCGAATCCCAGCCATGCACTCCTTGTAATTGGTGAGCGCCCTCCTAGGGTCCAAAGTATGGAGCCTATATTCGGCCTCCGAGGTGTGATTGGGGCAGAACACCGGCAGAGTCAACACCTGATTAAGGTGAAACTCTGACACCACCTTCAGAAGGAATTTCGGGTGGGGGCGTAGGACAACCTTGTCCTTGTGGAAGACCAGGTAAGGACACTCGATGCTCAGCACCTGGAGTTCTCCCATCCTTCTGGCTGACGTGATAGCCACCAAGAAGGCAGTCTTCCACGACAGGTGGGGGAGACCACACCTATGCATTGGTTCGAATGGCTTTCCCATGAGCTTTGCCACTACCAGCAGTAAATCCCACGGAGGTGGGGGTTCCCACACTGGAGGGGAAATGTGATCAAGGCCTTTGAAAAAGCGCCCAACCAGCTTCTCCTGCGCCACTGACTGCTGACCGGCCAGCACCCAGTAAGCAGAAATGGCTGCCAGGTGCACCTTTAGGGTCGTCGACCTAAGCCCTTGACTAGATAGGGACCATAGATAGTCCAAAATGCTGGCCACAGAACAAGAGGAAGGGTCCAAGCTCTTACCCGATACCAAATGGAGAATCTCTTCCATTTGAAGGTGTAGCATTTTCTGGTCGACTTTCACGGCAACAGTTCTCAAACTTTGTCATAGTGAGCCTCCCTAAGCCAAGAAAAAGATCTTGAGCCTCCCCCAAAATACTGAAATATTTTTGGGCCTCCCCATAGAAAAATAGCCTACTTTTCACAGTACATCGGGAATAAATTGAAACCTCTTTGCATAGCTTGCTCTCACGTTATTAAGCTTATTGTAACCCCCCCCCACAGGACAACCTACTTGCTCCAATATTTTGACTCTTGAACCATTGTTTCCCCTTACTGCCATACCTTCATGGGTCTGACTGCTTTTTCTGCTGCCCATCTTACTAGAAGAACCTTCCTGCCAACCTCTGCCTCTCCCCCTCTCATCCTGCTCTTAAGCAGCTTCTCAGAGATCATTTTGCTCCCTCCTGCTCTTATTCCTTGTACCTGTATGGTTAATTCTTGTGTTTGGACTGTTCTGCTGCCAGTCTAATTGACCACTTGTTCCTCGCATTGTTAGTTTATTGTTCTTAATTTGTTTGGACTTTTATTCATTTAGTATTGCTTGAATGTTTTGCAGTTACATTTTGAATTCTATTCTCTCACTACCAACCCCTGGGCACACCTGAAAAAAGCCATGGCGCAGTGTACAGTAACGTCCCTGGTCACCGACTTGTGAATAAATACAAACATTCACCTACTATTATCCTCTTTCAGTTTGCCTTATCCCTTCACTCAAACTCTATAAGTTCAAAATTTAAATACAGTACTTTTTCAAGACTTGCTTGAGCCTCCCCTAGAATAGGCTGGGGCCTCCCCAGGAAGGCTGGCCTCACCATTTGAGAACCCCTGCTTTACGGGATGCCTCAATGATGTTGAGGACCTCGTCGGAAAGACCCAAGGCCTGGAACTCTAGCCGCTCAGGAACCAGACCATCAGGTGCAGGGATTGAAGATCCAGATGGAACATCTTCCCCTGATTGACAGAGCAGGTCCGGGTGAGCTGGAAGCTGCCTCGGGAGCCTGGAGCTGAGGCTGAAGAGATCTGGGTACCAGAACTGGCGTGGCCAGTCTGGGGCTATCAGAATCACCTGCGCCTTGTCCTTCCTCGCTTTGAGCAGGACCCTGTGAATCAGGGAAAGGGGAAACGTAAAGAGGCCCGGGGTCCTGACCTTGAAGGCATCCCCTGCAGCGAGCCCTGCTGAGGGCGGGCATGAAACAGCCTCAACCGTGTTCTCCTGAGGCAAACAGATCCACCAGAGGTGTGCCCCAGAGGGAGAACAGATCTTGTGCTACCTCCGGCAGGAGAGACCACTCGTGCGATGCAGCCCCTATCCGGCTCAGGGCATTGGCCAGGGTGTTGGAGGCTCCTGCCACATGAATGGCTAGGAGATCTGCCTCCAGGCTGCGCACAAGTGACCAGATGCAGAGAGCTACCTTGCATAAAAGCATGGAGCGCGTCCCGCCCTGGCGGTTTAGGTAGTACATGGTCGTGGTATTGTCTGTCTGGACTCAGACCACTTGACCCCGGAGAAACGGAGCAAAGGCGGTGACAGCTAGGTGGACTGCACAGAGCTCCAGCAGGTTGATGTGGCATCGGGACTCCCGCGGGGACCAGAGGCTGTGCACTCGGTGTTCCCCCAGATGGGCACCCCAACCCATCAAAGAGACGTCAGTCGACAGAGAGACCATCGGCTCGGGGTGGACAAACGGGATGCCCTCCTGCAGATGAGATGGAGCGGTCCACCACTGGGACGTTCGCATCTCCTGGAGTCGTCATCACGAGCTGGTCCAAGGGATCATGGCGTTGTGACCATTGGCTGGCCAGTCCCCACAGAAGGGGCGCATGTGTAACGTGCCCCAACAGACTGGTACAGGCCGCCATGAGACCCAGGAGGTGCAGGAAGTCCCGGTAGGCAATTGCCCAACCAGAAATGATTGGGCAAAGGAGTAAGAACCTCGACCCTGTCCGCCGGGAGCCGTGCTCTGGCTGGGAAGAGTCGAGCTCTGCCCCAAGGAACAGTATCACCTGCTTCGCTCGAGTTCTGATTTGGCCTCATTGATAAGGAGGCTGACCTGAGAGCAAACTCGGAGGGCAGATCTCTGGACCGCCTCCACCTCTTGTCTGGAGGGGCTGCTATCAGCCAGTTGTCCAGGTAAGGGTACACCCAGACCCCTCAGCACCGCAGGAATGCTGTCACCACTGCCATGCATTTGGTGAAGACCCTGGGAGCTAGAGAAGGCCGAAGGGCATGGCCTGGAACTCGAACAGGGATCCCTCTGCTCTGAAGTGGAGGAATCTCCGGTGAGATGGATGGATAGGGACGTGAAAGAACGCGTCCTGAAAGTCCAGAGAGCAGAACCACACGCCGTGTTCCAGAGATGGAATTATCTGAGCCAGAGTGACCATTCTGAAGGTTTGAGACCTTAGGAACTTGTTTAGGTCATGCAGGTCGAGAATGGGGCGCCAGCCCCCTGTCCATTTCGGAACCAGGAAATACCTGGACACAAACCCCGGGTCTGAAGGAGGGTCCTCCACCTCTCTCATCACCTTCTTCTGGAGGAGGAGAGCGATGTTGGCTCGACGAGCCGCCAGTGAGGCTGGGGACCCCGAAGCCCCCCCGAGGGGCGACGGCTCTGTAGGGCGGTGCCTGCTCGAATTCTAGAGGCAGGCCTCTTCCCACCACCTCCAAGACCCACCTGTCCATGGTAACAGTGGACCAGGTGGAAAGGAAGTGCCAGAGCCGTCCCCCCATAGGGCGAACCAGGGGTGAGGCGGCGGGGATGGGGGCGACACCCCTCAGCCTGTCACTGCACAGGCTTGGAGGAGGGACCGGCCGAGGGACCTCCTGGGCCTTTTCCTCCTTGCTTCCTACTGGAGGAAGATGACAGCTTGGGTTTGGGGTACCAAGGTCGAGCCTGCTGGCCCTGATGTTGCTGGGCCGGGCACACCACGGGCACAGAAGGGCGAAAGGGCTTAGGCTGAGGCTTACGGCCTTTGTCCTTCTGCATGGAGGAGACCGAGTCCAAGGTGGCATTGGACTTTTCGATCCTCTGGAGGTGACCTTCCACTCCAGGGCTGAAGGGGTCAGTTCCCAGAAAGGGAACATCTGCCAATTTGTGCTGGGTATCCGAGGTAAAAGTGGATATCCTCAGCCACGCCCGCCGATGCATGGCCACTGCAGTCGCCACTGATCTGGCACAAGAGTCTCCGATGTCAAGAGCAGTCTGGAGCTGCTGCTTAGCCACTGCCCTGCCCTGATCCCACACCTGCTTGACCGTGGTCTGCAGGTCCACGGGAAGATTGGGAATGACCTCATCCAGGGAGCCCAACAGGGCATGGGAGAAGTGTGCCATTAAGATGGCCGAACTGGCCCGACGAAGGCCGAGAGAAGATGCAGCATAGACTTTCCGCCCCGCGTAATCCAGTTTCTTGGATTCTTCGTCGGGTGGTTTGTCCACGTCCCTGGTGTTCCCGGGGTGCCGGAAAACTCTATCGGTAACCAACCCCTCAGCAGAGGGGTGTTCTGAAAAACCGGACAGGGAACCGGTAGGGACCACGTACTTCCTAGCCATCCTGGCCGAAGGCGCAGGGCAGGAAGCCAGACACTGCCATAGCTCCAAGGCCGGACCAACGATTGCTCCGACCACCAGAAAGGCCTCCGTTGGAGAATCCCTTCAGTCCAGAATCTCCGTGAGGGGATATCTGGCCCATTTGGAAACAGGTTCGAGCTTCATCCCAGTGGACTCCGAGATGAGTCGAAGTAGGCCAAGGAAGGACAAAGGGCTATCGTCCACTGACTGCCCCCCTGAGGACTCCAAGTCCATCCACCTGGAGAACAGGGAGGAGTCATCTTCAGACTCCGACGAGTCTTCGAATAGCTGCCTCGAGCCTGAGACACCCTCCACCTGCCGAGGTTTATCGGGAGTGAGAGTGACCGACAGCCTATGGGGCAGCCCCTGAGCTGACCGAGAACTCTTGGTCGGAGCCCCAACTAACAGCTGAGGAGGCGGCGGTTCCACCAAAATCAGTGGGGCAGCAGTAATAGGCTGAACAACCGGTCTGGGAACAGGCTCCTCGACCACCACGAGGGGTTGTTTCAGCCGCTCCGGTGACAGCCACTTAATGGCCGGTGAAGACGACTGAGTTGGCTTATTCCCGGCCACCAGTAGCTGTTGCCACATAAGCTCTTCATATTTCTGACGCAACTTGCGCCCAAGCCTCCCTTCGTCCGAGGAGGAGGAAGAAGAGGAAGAGCGGCGGCGCCCACTTAGCGTTCCTCGAGACCGAGACCCTATGACGCATGGATCGGCTGGACCGCGTAGGAGGTCCGAGATCGAGAATCTCGCTAGGCCAAGGTCGGCGCGGCGGGGTACCGAGAATCGGTACTCCCTTCAGCTCAGAAGACTGCACCGACGGCTCTGGAACCGGAGGCACAGTCGAGCCGACAGGATCCTCAACTCTCGCCGGGGGAACTGGGGAGAGGGGATTTTCAGCTTCACCAGCCGACAACCTGTCTAACAGGTCGAAAAATCTCGACCGTGTGACTGGTGTCTCGGTCAACTGGCCTGTGGGGACACCGTGAAGCCACTGGCGAAGCTGAAGGGTCGACGAGTTGACTGTGTCGACAGGGAGGAGATCTTTCCGCTCCCAAGAGCGCCGACGATGGACTTACTCCTTACTCTTTTTGACCGAGAAAAAGGTCCAGAAGAGGTTGGACCCTCACCCTTAGTCAAGAGGGTCAAGCAAAGCTCCTTAAAAGAAGCCGAATATGAGGCACAGAGAGAGAGGCGGGACAAATGCGCGGCGAAGATGGGCCGGCCTGCGCCGCCTCCTCGCCAGAGAAGCGATCATCTGCTCGGAGCTGTTCCGTGAGAGCCCGCAGCCGTGACACCGCCAATCGGGCCTCCTCGATTTAACTGAGGAAATCTCTTCTCGACTCCCAACTGCAGGCGGGCAGCACGATCTTCGAGGACATGAACCGAAAAGAAGAGCACAGGTCGCAAGCCTGCGGTTCATGCTCAAGGCCTAAGCAGTAGACGCACGTGCAGTGCGGGTCTGTCTGAGACATTTTCTGCCCGCAGGGGCATCTCCGAAATCCAGGAGTCGATTTATCCATCGCAGCCACGAGGAGAAGAAGACCAAAGTGTTTTTGGTAAATTTGAAATGAGTTTCAAAGTTTGAAGAGTTAAGCACCAAATCTTAATCGCAGAGCGTTAAGGAGGGAACCTGAGCTTCCAAGCGGTAAGGAAGATCTGACGTCATGGGGCGGAGCCGAGAGTTTTACCACCTGGGTGGGTGGGAGGAGCCAGCTTGAAGACCTTCCGGCAAGATTTAAAGCGGCAAGGAACCCGCCAATAAGTGTGGATGAACAACATATCCACGTCCCTAGAACACGCTTTTTCCCTTTCCCCTACCCTCTCAGAGCAGGTTTGGTCTCACAGCCACACACACACACCGCCACCAATGTAGCTACTCTAGTAGAAGGTAGTTGGGTATATTTTGTCTGTAGCCCAAAACACTGCTTTTCTTACTTTAATAGTAATATTTCTAGTAAGTCCTCAGTTGTTCCCAATATCTGCTACCCTCACAGGACAAGGGCACTGGAATAGGGCAGGGCAGGCAGGTTTGAATTCATAGCCAACTCACACTGCTTCACCAATGTATGTAGCCAGCAAGGTTTTATTTATTTTTTATTTGCAACAATACATTTTCCCTTTCTATAGAGTTTATTTAGTTGTCAGTTGTGCCCAGTTAAGTGTCCTCTGTTTACAGCCCTTGCTTTTTACATTTAGAGCAGGTTCCATCTGGTCTCAAAGCCACACATCCCGGGTGGGTGTCGCTTCCACCACACTGTAGCAAACCTAGGTTAAATGGTGAGGTTTAAACATTATACTTTTCTTTTTTGGGTAATATAAATAAATAAAATCCTTTTGTTTCCAATTCCTTTAAACTGTTTGATTTATGCATCAGTTGTTTTTTTTCCCAAATTACTGTATGTTGGGTAAGCCTGGTACTCTTCAGTGGTCCCCAATGCACACAGTCAGCCCCCCCCACACACACACATGGCTTCCACCACTAGTAGACTGTACTGATTGTGATTTTTTTAAAGGTAAAAAAATGTGTGTGTGTGTGTGTGTGTGTATCTCTCTATATATATCTATCTATCTCTATATATCTATATCTACACACACACATACATATATACATACACACATATACATATACATATATATTTATTTATTTATTAAGGAGGAAGTATAGCGCAGTGGTCTAAGGCTCTGAGCTGCAAATCTGGTGACAACCAGCAAACCAGACCTGGGTTTGAATCCAACAGCTTCCACTTGCATACTGTGTGACCTTGAGCAAGTCACTTAACCTTGTGCTCCCAGGTCGCTCCTGTAAAAAAGCTTTCAGCTTAGTGTGCTATACCTGGCTAAAACAACTAAATAAAAATATATAATACATTTTTTTTATTATATATATATATATATATATATATATATATATACATACATACACATACATACACACACACATGCATACATACACACACACACATTTCATACGTATATACATACATACACACACACACACACACACACACACACACACACACACATATATATACATTGCCTTTAACAGAAGTTGTCACATCCTCTGCCCTTTCAGTCCAACAGCAGGCTTGGTTTCACACCCTAAGTCACTCTCTTCCCAACACTTTACTAAGAGTATATAATTCTTAATAAAATAAGTCTTTATGCTTGGTTTTCTTCATCTTCAATTTATCTGCCCTTTCTTTTAGTTCCTATGTCCTGACTTCCCAGTTGGCTAGCTGAGTCCACACAATCTTTGTCACATACACATATATACTACACACACACACACACACACACACACACACACACACAAACTGCCGCTTCCTTTTTCTATAGTTTTTACTTTTTTTGCAGATTAGATTGAGAATTACAGCCCCCAACAGACAGTCAGCAGGCCAGACACCCTTTTCTTTTATTAACTTTTCAAAACATTTCCAGATTTCATTCTTTACATCGATCTCAGTTACACATCAAATAAATCAGAAAACAATAAAAATGTTATATTTACAGTGCAAGCATTCCAATTTAGAGTTAGATATGTTTTTTTCAATGGTTAATATACATCAATATAATGAAGAATGATTGATTTGTATCCATATGTCTGGTTATTTAGCCTTTCTTTACAGTTTTATACTCTGCCTCTAATTAAGTTTCAATTTTTCTGTTTTTCATCTCCTTTTCTTTGCCGGGCAAACAGAGTGGGGTAACATCTCTGTGTAAGTCCCTTTTGGGACCTAACGAAGGGACAAAGTCCTTATGTTTTTGCTGGTAATGTACCCATTTACGCCTCTTCAAGTCAAACTTTCTTGTGCGATCAGAGATTCTGGCTGAAAGTCTATCTATGGTGTGTATTTCAATTGCTAATTTCCTCCACATGTCCCTTATAGGGATGGATACAGTATACCATTTCTAAGGCACTGCCTTATGGGCTGCCAGTATAAGTGCAGTCACCTGTCAATATGTGTTCCCATCGATCCTTACCCCTTCTGGCACTGTAAAGGTCAAAATATACAATGCTTTAAAAAAGATCTGGGCAATCATATATTTCTGAAAGTTCTTTTATTATATCTTCCCAGAAATTTCTTAATAGTCTGCATCCTCAGAAGACGTGTGTGATCAGCCTTTCTGCACCCACACTTACTCCAACATTCTCCCATCGTGTCACCAAAGAACTTCACCGTTACTGCTGGGGTGCCAGAAAAATCTATTTCTGATTTCCCATATGTACTCTCTCCAGTATGAAGAGGTGCTAATTTTTAAGGCCAGAAGAGGGTCTTGCTCCTTTGGAGCAGATCCCTACCTGACCCAAGGCAAAGAAATGTAAGCTTTGGCCGCAGGAGGGCCCCGTTGAGCTTGAAGCAGACCCCAACTCAACCCAAGGCACATAAACATAAGGCACAACTGCAGAATGCCATTACTAGGAAAACAAACTCTGCCTTTGTCTCTTTGTCTTTTCAATTTGGCACAATTTTTCGTCCACCTCTAATTTATTTATTTATTTATTTGCACATCAATTTACAACCTTTTGAGCCAGAGGCTCATTTTCAAAGGTACTACTAATAGTAGGGCTCAGCAGCTTTGGACTCCATGTATTGCTTGCCTGCATTGCTTGTGACCATGTCTGCTGCTTCTAATGATAGACAGTGCAACTTGACAGTATAAAATTAATACTTTTAAATTTTAAGTCTAAAAACCTTGCCTGGTGCTCCCGATATAGCTTAGAAAATAGAGAATTCATGACTTTCATTTTCTAAGCCCTAAACCCTGCCTCCATCTCCCGATACAGCCTCTGGCACTTACATTTTTAAAATCTCCACTTGCCAGGAGCTGTCTTTAACTAAAGCTAGTATGGGAAAGGGATCAATTTCTGAAGCCTTCCCTGGAGCTCATGTAAAATTAACTACCTGCTGCCAGAGTGCCTGATTTTAGAGGATTTCTAGATGCTCAGTTCAAATTACCATAAACCTTGCCAGAGCTTCCCACTCATGGCTAAACTAGCTTGGCAGCAGCTCTCACAAACTGAACTACTCATATAGACAGGTACAGTGAGAATTTGAAAACTGCTTTTCTTTCTAGTCTGTCTCAGAGCTTAACAGAAATCAAGCTGTGGGTTGTTCAGTATAACCCTGATATCCCTTGTCTATCTGAAACATGACGCAAACCCTCCACCCCGACCACTTTTGCTCGATGCAAAATTATAACCTAACCAGGCAAGACAGAAACATAGAAAATGAAACACAGAATTTAATGGCAGATAACTACCACTTGGCCCACCCAGTCTGCCCATTTCTCTACCTAAAGGATAAGCTGCAGATCCTAGTTAACCAACAACCTACTTCTTCCTACCCCCACACCCTAGAATTGTCTTTTGTCTATCCCATGTATGCTTGAATTCCACTATTTCTGACTCCGCAACCTCCTCAGAACAGCCGTTCCATGCATCTACAACCCTCTCTGTGAATAAATACTGCCTCACATTACCTCTAAGCCATCCCCCCTCTGTCTTCAATTTGCACCCCCTTGTTCTTGCAGACCTTTTTTCTGAAAGATGCTACCCTCTTGGACTTTGTTGATTCCCTTGAGGTACTTGAAAGTTTCGATCATGTCCCCTCTCTCCTACCTTTCCTCAAGGGTATACATATTAAGCTCATTAAGTCTCTCTCTTCATATGTCTTCTGGTGCAGATCCAGCACCATTTTAGTTGCCCTCCTCTGGACTGCCTGCATCCTGTCTATGTCTTTGTGGGAGATTTGGTATCCAGAACTTCATGCAGTACTCCAGATGAGTTCTCACCATTTGTCTGTGCAGAGGGATAACAACTTACTGTTTTCTACTGCTGATGCCTCTCCTAGACTCTCAACAAAGTGTGGAGCTGCTGTCTCTATGTACTATAAATCTCATTTGTTACTACTACAAAATGTTTTACCCACCCTCTCTCACTGTGAAACGACTAATGCAACCTTACAACTTGGCTCCAAGAATTGACACACAGACAGTGCCTATAACCCTCCTGGTAATGGCATCACAGGTCTTGAGGAACTCCTCTCCCAAGTGGACAATGCCAATGGCCAATTTGAAGTCCTTATACTGGGGACCTTAATTTAAACTGGACCAGTAAATCAAACCAGATATCTCGCATTGTGGTACACAATAGCTTTCACCAATTAATCACCAACGCAACTAGGGTCATAGCTCCCTCTTGGTCCAGTACACTCATCAACTGGGCCCATTACAAACCTCCCTGCCAGTATAGTTTGTGCAGGTATCCTTGCAGATTATACAAGTGACCACTCTCCGATCTACTGCATCTAGCACTCCACTAGTAGATCATCTCCTCCTCAGAAACTCATCACCTTTCATAGTCTGGCTAACTTTAATTTAAGGCAGTTTAAGCATAATCTCTCCAAGATGGACTGGCAACCCATCTACACTGCACCTAATATCCAGTATGCCCTAGACCACTTCCTCACCCGCTTTGGTCATCTCCAAGACACCCATGCTCCCCGTGTAACACGTCGTATGCATGGAACCCAAACAAAGTGGCAAACTAAATACCTTCTCACCAAATTAAGGGTGAGGGACAACACTTGGTGGTGTTTCAAGGCCTCAGGGCTTCAGTCTGACTATAACAACTACAGATTACTGTGAAACACTTGTAAAAGGAACATTTGATTAGCCAAAAGCTCCTTCTGCAAAAACTTACTAACAAAAGCTACAGAGACTCCAAGAAATTCTGCTCAACCATAAAAACACTCTTTGGAGCTAATCATATGGCCACTACAAGCAATATGCTATTAAATGGCATACACAGAAGGGAGAAGCAAGATGGCTGAACATATGGTGAAGCTGTGAGGGAGGTCAGTGTTCCGTAGCTCTGTACATGTGTTAGTGAGTGCAGTGACGAGTTTTGTATAGCTAATAACTGAACATATGCTGGTTAAACATAAGGACAGGCAAAGCAGCTCATCTGAAGAATATAGCTCACCCCACATTAAGGCACTGGAGAAAACATTTAGACCTGAAACCAGACCCAGAGGCCAGAAGACACCTGGCATTGTTAGTGATTTCAAGCTAGGCTCTCCAGCACCACAAGGCCAAAACTCTCATATGGTGGCTCAACAACAATTTATGCAAGGGCTGCAAACTGCATTACTACCTCCACAGTTGACATTTCAGCTGCTGTTCAGTGTTAGAGTAAAAATCATGATGAGGACCAGGGTCACCCAAAGATTACACCCAAGCCAGATGAGCTATATAGAACTGTGTATGTAGAGTGCCCAACTTAACATTTAGATTCATCAAGACACACCATGGAGTCGATGGAGGACTCTATTGACAAGATCATGCAAGGAATCAAACGTCTAGACTGCAAGTTCCAAGCAATGAGCTAGAAAGTAGATTTCATTCAAACCAAGGTTAAGCACAACTACGAAGGTAATATTGTACTAAATAAACAAACCCGAAATAATTCTCGGAATATTCAGTAGCTTACCAATGCTGTTAAAGTGAATGAATTATCTACTGCAACTCTAGTTAAAGGCAATTATAATATGAACAGAAAGACTGAAAGCTTGGAATACCAAATCGAGATATTGTAATTTGCACATACTGGGTTTGCCACTGAAGTTAGATACCAACATACTAAAATGCCAGCAGAATAGGCCTAATGGTCTTTTGTGTCTGCTTGTTTGGTCAGTCCCCACCCTGGGAGGTGACCTTTTTGCCCCCTGCCCTTTCTGGCTTCTCCCTTCCCAGTCCTGGATATTCTTGCTGCACTGGACTTTGCTTCCAGAACCCTTCCCCTGTACTTATCCCATCCCCTCTTGAATCCCTCTTCTGTCTCTGCCCTCCACCAGCCCCCTGGGCAGCACATTCCATGACTCCATCACCCTCTCAGTGAAGTAGCATCTCCTCTTTCTGCCCTAAATCTCCCCCTTCAGCATCCACCCATGCCTTTAGTTGCCCCCTTCCTTCTTCAGAGCACCCTGAATGCTCCTCCCTATTTACCCCCTTCTTTACTTGAAAGACCTCTATCATGTCCCCTTGGTCACTTCTCTTCCAATGTTACATATGTAGCTCTTTGAGCCTCTCCCATAGGTTCTGTCCCCCAAGCCCCAGATCATTTTGACTGCCCTCCTCTGGACCCTCTCCAGGAGTTCAATGGCATATTTGCACCACTTAAGGGAATATTTTTTATTTTATTTCTTTTGATAGGTTGTAATTATGTGAAAGGAGTTCTGTTTTTCACCATTTACTGTATAGCCTGCCAGCTCTCAAATTTGGTTAGTTTTATATTGCTGGTATCAAACCTTCTGAGGAGGTTAGGTTCAGCAGAATATCATCTGCGAACAGTGAATTTTATATTAGCATGCCCATAGCAGCATTCCTCCACCTCAAATGAGTACTTGCAGGTATTGATGCTACTAGGGGCTCAAGATATAGGACAAAGAGTAGAGGGGGATAATGGGCATCCCTGTCGTGTCCCACAGTAAAGTGGGAAGAGGTCAGATATCGAACCATCCAGCCTCAAGTAGGCCTGAGGGACATAATATATATTTTGGAGTTGTTTGATTAACTTTCTGGTAAGACCAAAATGGAAGAGAAACACCCAGAGGAAGGGCCATATTACCCTGTCAAAGGCATTCTCTGTGTTGAACCTCAGAAGGACCAAGGTTATTTTTTAGGTTCGGACGTAATCTGTTAATAGATATTGTGACGTGGACATCCAGCTCTGAGTGCTGTGTCAATTTTTTATTACATATAAAATATGTGATGGGAAGGTCAGTTTGAGGAAACTACTGTCTTACTGGAACCGACACATCAAGACCCCCCCAGGGATAAGTTCAAAGGACAGGACATAGCTAAACTGCAGATATCCGGTGTGCAATTACCTTGTCAACTTGCTTTCATCCCAGGAAATAAGATTAGCCATTCATAATTCCCTCAGGTAAAATCCTTTGACGTGCAGTAGTTGTCAGGAAGCCCTTGAAAGGAAGAGGTGGCAGGGAGAAGTCAGAATGGACATTGAAGAGAGGTTGATGACTGGGCCAGGGAGGACCCATATGAATTTGGAAGGCCCAATATACATTCCCAGGGAACAACTGAATTACATCAGAGAGACTTTTGAGATGTAGATTCCAAGGTCCAGACAAAATTAAAGAGGCAAATACACTTTTGCTTTGAGTACAGTGACTTAGATCAAGGAAACTGTTGAGATGTATGTGTAGCAGAGCACAAAACAGTTTGGTCTGGTTAACCTGAGGGAGGAAAGGCAGTGAGGTCACCTATTATGTTATTTTAAATATTTATTTGGACATCCTGTGAGACAAAATATAGATGTTGTTACACAAAGGTGGAGTTATGTGACCTCAGAGAAGGCCAGCTCAGAACTGTGTTTAATTGCTGAGAGAACCTTGACAGAGACACACAAGACAATTTTCTGACTGAGAGAAGACAGACCATCAAAGCACTGAAGGAAAGTAAGCATATATTAGATTAGACCAGTCTGAATGTATGTATTGTAGGAACTGCACTTTTACCTGTTTGTTTTAAGGCTGTATGTGTTGGGATGTATTTTGTTCTGTAATTTTTGTTCTGTTGTGATATTTTAAAGTAAAGATATATTTTACAATGGAAACTGTCGGGAGTGCTTATTTCTTTTTAAGTGGAGCTTTTTAAAGGTTATAAGTAACACTGCATATGAGCTTATTGTATACCAAACTGGGAAATGGATAGAGTTTTCTGAAGTCTTGCATAGGTTCTAAGGGTTCATTTGAAAGACCTGGTTGGGTGCCCGTAAGCAAAGATATCTGGCCCCTGAAGACAGAATTACCAGAGTCTGATAATTTGGTACACTAACAAGAGGTTATCAGTTTGAATCCCTCTAGAGCTTGAGACTAAGGTGACTTGAACCCACAAAACAGACAAGAGGGTTACCTTATTCTGTTCACTGTACACAAATTATAAGCTCAGAGGTTGGTACTTTGAGTAGAAGGCTGACCGGCTAAGCGAATTTGTGAGTACTGGTGTGGTGGAAGCCTACAAACAGTTTGGTGGTATAAGCTTCATTGTTCAGTAGGTCAGCTTGAGACCATTTAGCTCACTTGGAAAAGAAAGGCAGTGTTTTATTTCAAAAGGAAACATAACTATATCCCTTGACTTACAGTTAAGTTCACTCATTTATTTTTTCTCTGAACTCCAGTCAGAATAGTATAAGTAGTGAGGAAGAAGAAAATGGCTTCTGACTACAGCAGGAACACTGTAGATTTCTTAATGCAGTTGTACGGGGACAGGGGAGTCCAGTTTGGGGTGAAAGCCAGTAAGCAGAAGCTCATAGAGGCCCTGATGGTAGCAGATACCCAGAGCAGCGAGTCACAGACTGTGACTGAAAGGGACCAAACCTCAAGTCGAAGGGCTAGCTGCCAGTGAAGGGTCCCGAGCCGATGTGGTGGGCAGCAGGGCAACTGTCAGTAAAGGGCCCCAGCAGCAGGGACAAGTCACCAGTATCCTGAATCTGGATGTTCTCAAGTTGCAACTGGAGTTGCGCAGGATGGAGCTGGAGTCCCAGGAGAGGAGAGAAAGAGAACAGAGAGTGGCAGACTGTGAGGAGCGTGAGCGCCAGCGAGCTGCAGAGAAGAAGAGAGCGTGAGAATGCAGAGAGGCAGAGGAGAGAGGAGCACCAGTGGCAACATAAACTGGAGAAGCTACGACTCCAACCAGCGGCACCAGGGCAGGTAAGTGGATTGGGTTTAACTGGGACTTCAGGACTGGGTTACAAATTGAACTCCAAATAAATAGCAGAGTTTAAGGATGGGGAGGACATGGACGTCTTTTTAAATTCTTTCGAAAAAGTTGGTATTAAGGCTAAAATTCCTAGAGAGTCCTGAAGCTTCCAGCTATCCCCACTACTTACCAGAAAAGCTTAGGACACATTGGGTCAAATGAACAATGAAGACAGAGATGATTACAAGAAGTTAAAAACTGCACTGCTAAAAAAAGTTTGAATTCACTGCTGAATCTACAGAGCTAAATTCCGAAAGCTCAGGAGAAGCTCTGATATGAGCTACTAGGAACTAGCCATGAAACAATGTCAGTTTTTAAAACATTGGTGGGAAGGAATTGAGGCAAACACTGTTGATAAAATTGAAAATGTGATTTTATTAAAACAGTTTTACTGGGCATGCCCAGCAGAGTTAAAAACCTGGCTAGAGGACCAAGATCCAAAAACAGTGCAAGAGGCTGCTGAACTCTCGGACTGCTATGCCAAGAGCAGACCTGCTCCGAGAGCGAATGAGGTGAGTGTGAGTGCAGAAAGGGAAAAGTGCACCTTCAGGGCAACTAAAACCCTCACTGCCTCCACCAAAACCAGTTAGCTCCAGGTTTCAAAGAAAAGATTTCTTCAAAGTAAGAAATGTTTGTTGGTTATATAAAGAAACTGGGCACATTGCCAGACAGCGTCCAAGAAGGGCAAGCAATAATACACAAAGTAGTACCACAAAGGAAGTGGGTTGATTGTGTGTCCCTGGAAGCATGCCAGTGAACATGAGGGAACACATGCACCCAGTCATGATAAATGGCCTACAGACACAGGGGTTAAAGGACACAGGGCATTGTTGACAATGGTAAGGGGATCTGGTACAGCCTGGTCAGCGTATACCCAACAAATACATAACTGTACAAGGGTTTACTGGTGAAGAGAAAACATTGCCACTGGCCAGTGTTCTCCTGGACTGGGGTGAAACAGGGGGAACTGTGTAACAGGTGGCTGTAGCAAACACATTAGCAGTGGATGTGTTCCTGGGTAACAATCTCCAACAGGGGATGGTATGTGTAGTTATCCATAGCCAAGCAGCTAGGGAAAACTGTAGTTCCCTGAGCCCCCCAGTAGCCATTGGGGAAGATACTGAGAGGCTGGTTCCCCAGCCTGTGTCTCCAGAGGGGGAAGACTATAAAAAGGGTTAGAAATGTCCCTAGTAGCAAGTAACCATCCAGCTACAGAGGGTCACTCCAAAAAGGGAGGGGTGACCCCTTTTGTCAGAGGGTAGGGATTGACGGTGATCCTGAGGGCCCTGACCCTAGTGCTAGGGACCCTAGTTTAGTGACTGAGGGGGACCTGTCCCATGCATTGGGAAGGTGTGAGGGCTTCACAGCTGCTAGAGGAGTGACCCTCATTTAGGGAAGCTGAGGGCTTGGGCAGACTCAGACGGTGCACGGGAAGGTGATGGCAGACATAAGGTGTATTGGGAAGATGGACTTATGTATACATAGGCAGTACAGAGGGAGGGATGCTAGGCTGGCAGCTTGTCGTTCCCCAGGGATCTCGTGAGCTGTTGCTCAAGGCTGCCCATGATATTCCGTGTCTGGTCATCTGGGAACTGCTCGCACAAAGCAGCAGGTGGCCCAGAATTTCTATTGGCCTAACTTCACCCAGCAGGTGAAGGAGTATAGCAGTCTACGCACGGTGCCAGAAATAGGAAAGTAGGCAAGAAACCCAGGCCACCCTGATCCCCTTGCCAGCAGTGGAGGAGCCATTCCAGGGCTGGGAATGGATATTGTGGGGTCTTAAATACCCTCAGCTCCTCAGGAAGAGATTCATCCTGACTGGTGGATTATGCCACCCGGTACCCAGAGGCAGTCGCCCTAACCTCACTGAGACAGACCAAGTGGCAGATGCCTTGCTTGAGATTGTCTCCTGTGTTGGTTTTCTGCAGGAGTAATCACCGATCAAAGGGATTCCTTCATGTCAGACCTAATGAATTGCCTATGGAAGAAGTGTAGGGTGGTGCAGAGATGCACGTCACTGTATCACCCACAAGCCAATGGGCTTGTGGAATGCTTCAATGGTACCCTAAAGTCAATGCTCCAGGCGTTTGCTGAACAGCATGCAAGGGAGTGGGAGAAATACCTTTCCCACCTGTTTGCATACAGGGAGGTGCCCCAAGAGTTGACAGGATTTTCCCCTTCAAGCTCTTTTATGGACGCCGGGTACGTGGGCCCCTAGACTTAATCCAGAAGGACTGGGAAGGCAAGCACGCCACCCAGGGAACTCCTATTGTGGATTACATCCTAATATTTAGGGAAAGGCTGAAGGAGCTTATGGGGACAGCCCAGAGCAACCTGGCAGCTGCCCAGCAGAAACAAAAAGTATGGTATGACCGCAGAGCCAGAGCGCGCTTGTACATGGTGGGTCAGGAAGTCATGGTCCTTATTTCGGTCCAGAAAGACAAGCTGCAAGCTGAGTGGGCAGGACCATACAGAGTGGTTAGGAAGGTAAATGACACAAACTACATTGTGGAGTTACCTAACTGTAGACAGAAAGGATTTACCATGTCAACATGATGAACCCATATGCAAATAGGACTGACATAGTGTTCACAGTGTGTAGTCATGGGGAGGGGACAGATGGAGACCCCCTTCTGGACTTGCTGAAAGAAAGAGAGTCAGCCAAAGTCCTCTGTGGAGGCAGTAAAATTGTCTCCCCAGCTGGCCCCGGACCAGATCCAGAAAGTGAGGAGGTTTAGCAGACTTTGTCCCCATGTTTAGCACCAATCCTGGACTAACCCCTTAGCAACACACGATGTGGCGACAGGGACACAGACTCCCATATGGCCGGACAGCATCGGTGCAGAGGCTATCCAAAAGGACATTAAGAGGGAAGTGGAGGATGCTGGATTTAGGGTAATCCAGGAGATCCCACAGTCCCCTGTGCCTCACCTGTAGTCCTTGTACCCAAGCCAGATGGCTTAACTTATTTCTGTGTAGACTATCGTGGACTGAATGCAGTCACAAAGTCAGATGCCCACCCGATGCCCCAGGGGGTAACCTACCTTATGACCCTTGACCTGACAAAGGGGTACTGACAGGTAGAGTTGATGGACACAGCTAGGGAGAGGTTGGCCTTCATCACTCAGGATAATTGGAATTCAAAGTAATGCCTTTTGGAATGAAGAATGCCCCAGCCACTTTCCAAAGGTTAGTGAACCAGGTTTTAAATGGTGCTGAAAAGTATACAATTTTCAGTACCAGCTGGGAGGAACACCTGGCACACCTTAGGGAACTGCTGGGCAAAATACAGAGGCTGGTTCACTATCAAATCCGAGAAGTTGCAGGTGGCCATGGGAGAAGTGGCATACCGATGATAGTTGGGCAGGGACACCTCAGTCCTAACCAAATCAGATAGAAGTAATGCAGGCATGGCCCAGACCAGAAACTCAGAAGCAGGTCAGGAATTTTCTCGGGACAGCAGGGTACTATCAAAATTTGTACCAAATTACAGTGCCATGGCTGCTCCGTATCTGGCCCTGACAAAGCAGACACCAAGAAATTACCTGGGGTCCAGCCTGTGAGGATGCCTTTCCCAAACTAAAGGAAACATAGAAACATAGAAGTTGACGGCAGATAAGGACCGCAAGGCCCATCCAGTCTGCCCATTTCTTTTTCTACCTTATAAATGTGCCATTGGCCTTTGCTCTGTCAGTGACCTATCTAGTCATAGTCATTTATTGCTCCCTTATGCCTATCCCATGCCTGTTTGAAGCCCTGCACTGTATTCATAGCCACCACTTCTTGTGCTAAGCCATTCCATGCATCTACCACCCTTTCTGTGAAAAGATTTTCTCACATTTCCCCCTTAATGGCCTCCCTCTAATCTCATTTTGTCAGTCCTCTTGTCCTGCTGTTTTCTTATATTTTAAACATTGTTAGACTCTTTTACCTTGTTTATGCCTTCAGGTGTTTGAATGCCTCGAGCATATCACCCTCTCCCTCCTTTGCTCAAGGGTATACATATTGAGCTCCGTTAATCTGTCCTCAAATGTCTTCTGATGCAGTCCCTGCACCATTTTTGTTGCCCTTCTCTGGACTGCCTCAATTTGATCAATGTCCTTGTGAAGGTGTGGCCTCCAATACTGCCACGCAGTACTCCAGATGGAGCCTAACCAATGTCTTGTACAGAGGGATTATTACCTCCCTCTTGACTTGTGATACCTAATACCCTACCACCCCCTAGCCTTACCTCTGCTTTGAGAGCCTGCTTGGGGGATGATTTTCTAGGTCATCAGTGATGATGATGCCCCAAGTCTCTTTCTTCCTTTGTGACTGCTAGCAACTCCCTCCCAGCCTATAAGTGGCTTCAGGGTTTCTCTTCCCTATGTGCATGATTTTGCACTTCTTTGCATTAAATCCCAGTTGCCACTCTTCTGACCATTCTGCTAGTTTATCAGATCTCTTTCTCATTCTGCCCACCCATCTGGATCATCTACTCTGTTGCAGATCTTGGTGTCATCTGCACAGACAAGCCTTACCCTCTAGTCCATCTAGCGGGTCACTAATGAAGATGTTGAATAGGACTGGCCCCAGGACTGATCCCCAGCTACCCACTTGTGACTTGCATCTCTTCTGACTGTATACCATTTACCACCACTCTCTGTTTTCTGCCAGTCAACCAGTTTGCCACCCAGTTGACCAACTTCTGACCCACCAGAGCCTACCTCAGCTTATTTATCAATCTTCTATGTGGAACAGTGTCAAAACTTTGCTGAAGTCAAGGTGGCGATATCAACTGCTTCCCTTGGTCCACCACTCTGGTTACCCAGTCAAAGAAATCTATGAGATTGGTTTGACAGGACCTTCCTTTGTAAACCCATGCTGTCTTGGATCCTGTGCCCTATGGATTCCAGGTGTTGCACTATCCTTTCCTTAAGAGTGCCTCCATAATCTTGCCCACTACTGAGGTGTAAGACTGGCCGGTCTGTGGTTCCCGCCTCCTCCTGCTACCACTCTTGTGGGTGGGATCACATGAGCCCTCTCCAGTCTTCTGGGACCTCTCCTGTGCTCAGAAACTCACTAAACAATTCTGCTAATGGCTCTGCTAGTTCCTTCTTTAGCTCCTTAAGTACCCTGGGATGTATGCCATCAGGTCCCATGCCTTATCCACCCTGAGCTTAGCAAGCTCTTGTGGGACCCCTTTTTTTGTGAAGGGGTAGTGCTCACCTCCCTCCCGCTGTGTCCATGATGCTGAGCTGTGGGCCCCCTGCCTTCTCTTTCAGTAAATACTGAGCAAAAGTATCTATTTAGGATAGATGCCTTTACCAGGGTCCTCCTCCTCACATGCTCCATTTTCTCCATTAAGTTTAGCAATACCCCTCTGGACTTTCTCCTTTCACTAATGTATCTATAGAAAGTCTTGTCACCTTCTTTTACTGTTCGTGCTAGTGTTTCCTCAGTTTGGGACTTTGCCTGCCTACTGCCTTACCTGCTTCCCTTAGGGCAGTTTGGTATGCCTCCCTATCTTCATCCGCTGTGTTCCTTATATTTCCTGAAGGCCAGCCTTTTGGCTCTGACCCTTTCTGCTACTGTATTTGAGAACCAAAGTGGTTTCCTCTTCTTTGCACTTCCTTTCTGTCTAACACAATGGGATGTTGCTTCAAGTATTGCATCTTAATGCTTGCCCACTTTGCCTGTACCTCCTCACCTGTGTTTCTTTTTGCCAGGGCTAGCTTAACTCTGTTGGCCATCTTATCAAAGTCAGCCTCTGAAGTCCCATATTTTGCCTTGGAATGGGATGATTTAGATGTAGTAGCCAAATTGAACCATACCATGTGATGGTCACTGGCCCCAGGTGACCTTCTACCTGGAGATATGTGATCCCTTCTTTGTTAGTCAGTACTAGATCTAGGATAGCCTCTGTCTCTTGTGGGTTGCTGTACCAGTTGTTTGAGGCCCTCCCTGCAGGAATCCACTAGGTCTAGTTCTGGCAGATGTTCCTGCTGGTATTGACCAATCTGTATCTGGCATGTTGAAGTCTCCATTATCAGAACCTCCTTTAGCTGTCATTGTTTTGTATATCTTCTAACAGTAATGTATGTCCTCCCTCTGGTCTGGGGGCCTGTAGACAACCCCAGTTCTTATGGCTGTCCCATTTCCTGTTTCAGGGTGACCCACAGTTCTTCTGGCTCCTTATGTGTATTCTGAATTTCTGTAGCTTTGATATTTTCATTAACATACAGGGCCACTCCTCCCCCTTTTGCACCTCGGTCTCTTCTGGAACAATACATAGCCAGGTACTGAAGTCTCCCAAGTGTGGTTACTGGTAAACCACGTCTCACTAGTTGCTACTATGTCCAGTTTAGCCTCTGACATTATTGCCTGCAGGTCTGGGATCTTATTTCCCAGGCTGTGAGCATTTGTGTACATGATTTTCCATTGGCCAGATTTTGGTGCGTTAGTTGTTGGGTGAAGTTTGGCATTACCCTGTGCATCTGTGAGGAGACAAACCTTTTTTCTTACCTGGTGATGCAAATGAATGGCAAACACGCTGAATTCTGTTTGACCACTAGCTGAGGGGAGGTGTTCTTCCATTCAGCGTATGGGGTTCTGCACCCTCTCCCCATTTGCTAGTTTAAATATTCTGCAAATCGTCAAACTTCTGCCCCAATGCACTGACTCCTCTTTAGTCAGATGCAGTCCATCAAATTTAAAGAACTTTGCTCCCAGAACTGTTGCCAGTTCCTACAAATCTGTGTCCTTTTCCTGGCACCAGTCCTTGAGCCACATGTTTAGCTCCCTATCTCCCTTCTCTGACCTTCCGTCCATCTGTCCCTTCTCCCAGACTGGCAGGATCTCAGAAGGAGATGCCAGACGGAAATAGATGATAGTTTGTCACCCAGCCTAGTCAGGTGTTCCTTGGTCTCCACAACTGACCGGCTGGTGAGATCATTAGTCTATGTGTACTAGGACACCAATGTTTTCTCCTGCTTTGTGAACAATTTTGCAATCGGGTCAGTGTCTCTCCATGCTGATGTACTGGGAGACATCTGACCATCACCCTGGCTGGAGATGGGTATCAACTCCCGAATCATGGAGTCTCCTATGATCAAGTTTTTGGATTTCTTTGTGCTTGTTTAGTTTTGGTTCCTGATTTGGGTGAGTATTGTTGTGCTAGCTCCTGTGCCGAGTGTCCTGCTCTGCAGTGTCTTCTGCCTCTTTATTTGATTTCAGAGATAGAGGCAGATACCTGTTTGTAGTGTTTATATTGTTTTGAGGTAATGTGTTGGAGAGCAGAGTGATGGGGCACCTGATTTGCTCCTCCTAACCACCTGCCAACCTCCTGGACCAACTACTCTCTGGGTTGAGGTTTTTCTGTTGGATGCTGGGGAAATGGCGGTGGTTCTATAATGTATTCCTCTTCAATATGAAATTTGAGGCGCAATCTCTGCCCATGCTGCTGGAGCTGAGACCTAAGATCTCCAAAGGCCCAGCATGTGGACAGTGTCCTAAATCCTGTAAGACTGTCCTTCTGAAAAATTGTTCCACAGTATCTGCAGTTAATAAAATCCATTCCAAATAAGTTGCTGGGTTTGTAACTTAGTCAGAGTAATTAGAAGGAAAAAGGAAAAAATGCAAGTAATGGTTTAATTGTGCTTTGTTTAACTTGTTATAACAAGTTAAATTACTAGTGCCCCTGTAAATGAGATCACCTTGTGGAGGCCCCACTGATCCGCCCCTTCCTGCTCTGCCACAGGAAATGTCACAACTGTGGTACCCTATAAAAGGAGTGTAGCGTGGGTTGGTTGGGGATGGGGGTGGGTGGTGGGGCCCTTCCCCTGCCTAAAAAGAAGAACCACAGACCAAAGAACAAGGAGGTAAGAGCAGAAACAATCAGTCAACAACAAATGCAGTAACCCTGAAAGCTTATCCTAATGTTAGATAAAAATGTAAAACCTGTAAAGCACCACCTGTAATAATTTCAGAGAAGATATACCCTGTAAGAAACACTTTGCTCCAGAGAAAAATAAAGCAGTAACGGAAGATATACCTTGCAAAAGACAATTTGAATCAGAAGATTACAGCAGTAATCTGTTAGCACACACTTGTAGGCACACCTTGTAATAATGCAGAAGAAGGTATACCAGCAACAACAATTTGAATCAGAGAAAAATAAAGCAATGAAATGTTAGCAACAAACAGTAGCAATCTCTGTGGTAAAAAATAAAACACCAACACACAGTAAATCTGCTTAGCCAACTAAGTCTTATCCTTCTCCCTCACTCTGGTAAGTTTCTCTAATCTGCCTTTCAAGCAGTCTTAGAAGGAAAGAGCTCAGGTGAAGCTAGGTGCCTTGGCCAGCACTGTGCTGTGCTTCTTTTTTGACAAGTCCCAACTATAGTAAAACCCTTATAGTTTATTGTACTGTTTCTAAGTTATTTTTTTTTCAGTTCTGTTTCTCACTCTGCGGTATGGGGCATCCTTTCGAGTAGCTCACTTGGCAAATACCTCTCCCTCCCTGCCTGAACCCTCACTGCTGGCATTCTTACCAACTAAGTCCAGATAGATCAGCCCCCTGGTTACCAAGTTATCCCTGGGGAGGGCTTGCCCACCCTCGGTGACCTTGCAGACTCAAAGCCCTACCTGGACATCGGGTTGGTGCCTGATGAGATCTCTGGTGTGCTAAGCTGACCTTGGGATGTGGGCCTTGCCACTGGAGCCCTCACCACCTCCACAAGACTGCAAAACATTTTCCCACTTTTGCCCTATAAGTGCTTCCCAATTCCCTCAAATGTGATGTGCAATGACACCATGGCACATGACAACCCAGCCGGCATCTGCCGCACTTGCCCCTCAGAAAGAACTGGAAGGGGACAGGATCAGTTGTGTTCCAGGACAGTAGCTTCTGCTGTTGTTTTCACAGAGTTCTTGTGGATTTTACTTGGTAGGTTAGTTCTTTTCTTTCTTACTTCTAAGGGGCTAGCAGGATATTGTTTTGGGGGCTGCTGGATGTTTGTAAACTGATTTGGTGGCTGTAAGTGGGGCTCATTTTGTGGATGTTTCACTGTGTAACAGGCTGCACTGGTAGAGGCCTATTTCTTCAGATTTAAAACCTATTTGGTGGGATTTGCTTGGGCCTGGTTCTTTGGCTGCTGGGCTTGAGGGGAGACATGGGCTGATACACTCTCTCTCTAGTCAGGTATCTGCACAGGACCCTCCCTCCCAGAAGTCTGCAAATTTATGGGGAACACCTGCCCTGCAATTGGAGGAAAAGGCTGCAGGTGCACCTCATGTAGTTCTAGCCACTGGGGTTGGATTTAAAGGCTGGGAGAGAGGAGCTTGGGAGTTGTTCATTTCCTTATAAGTTTAATGTGTTGTACTGCACCTAGTAACAGGGTTACTGGTGTACAGTGGGACTGTCTCTAAGATTAGTGGGTGACCTGATTAGGCAGTAGGGTATATTAGACTAGGGGGAACCTGGTGGCTCACCCAGAAACCTAATTGGAAGGGATGGAACCACACATTATGGGCCGACATCTTTGGGAGGGTGGTGGGGTGCACAGAGTGTGGAGCAGCCATGATACTGGACTGGGCTTGGAAGTTCAGTGGTTGCCCAGTGTGTTACCAGCTAGCACAGCTTAGGGAGGAGGTTACGGGGATTAGGAGAAAGTTGGGGAAGGGGTGGTATGGTTGGGGAAGGGGGCTGGGAATCTCCCACAGGGTTGCACCAAGCACTGGGGGTGGGGGCATAGGGAAAGGAGTGGAGGAGAATACTCTGGGGTCACATAGGGACCCTGGCAGAGGGGGTCCAAAAGGACACTACCAAGGAAGCAGGCAGGTAACTGGGGACCCTCACAAAGGGGGGACGGAGGGACAATATTCTCAGGAAAGTAGGCAGATGGCCAGGGCTGGACAGAAGGAAGCAAGGCGGGGAGGTGGATCAGACCTTACACTCAGTAACCGCTTCAATTCTCTTCTTCTGCTCAAGGATGAGGGGGGTGATGTAACCATGACAGGGGTGGTTAGAGAAGGAAAGGAAGTGGGAGTGGGAGGCAGGAGGCAAGGGCCAGATAGCAGGAAGAACAGTGGGGGGACCTGGAATGCAGGAGAATGGGGGGCACTGTGAATCAGAGCAGAAGGGGCAGGGGGAAGAGGGAGGAAAGCACAAGGAGAAGGACCAGTTGGGAGGAAAGGAAAAGGAGAAGGACCAGAAGTACAAGGAGGATTCAGTAAAGGGAGCTGAGGGTTTAGGCCAGGGGAGCATGACGAGCAAGGAGGAACTAAATGGAGACAGGAAAGAAGGGAGGATGAGCCAGGCTAGTTTAGCAGATGGGGAGAAGGACCAGTTGCGAGCAGTGAGGGGGGAATTAGCAAGGTACAGAAGGATACTCAGGAGGAGGAGGCATAGGATTGGAGAGGAGGGGTGGCCATGGTAAATAAGGAGGGGGTGGCATGTGGCACCCAGATAGGGGAGGAACAAGGGAGCAAGCTGAGTGGAGGCCTGTATAAAGGATGAGGGACATGGAAGGGGAATGGAGGAAAGGAGTGGTCAGAGTGCTTCCTGCTGGGATTCTATGATCAGGGTATCAAATGGGATAGGGAGGGAGAAGCCTGGCCAGTTAGAACAAGATGCTTCCCTGGACTAACAGTGCACAGGGCTAAGCACGAGGTATATCAGCTGGCAAAGGACTGTGGGGGTTCCCCAGACATAATGGTCCACCTGGGTACAAATTACATTGAGGTAAATAGCGAGCTAGAGATACAGGCAAGATTCAGGGAGCTCGCCAGGGTCTGTCATGATATAGGATGCACAGTTTCCTTCTCAGAAATCCTACCAGTGCCAAGGGCTAGTGGGGAACACAAAAGGAAAATTAGGGAGATAAACCAGTGGCTCAGTGAGTGGTGTGAGGCCAGAGGGTATGGGTTGATGGGGGATTGGGGGGGAAGACCTGGGAGGATAAGGAGCTGTATGCTGAGATGAGACTACATCTCAATTTGTAGGGAGGGAATCCTTAAGTTGAAAATAGAGGGTTCATTGGTGAAAAGTGTGGTTTAAACTTGTGAAGGGGGGTGGCATGGGAGAAAAGGCTGTCAAGGGGATGCCGATAAAGGAGGGACTCTGTCTCCACCCCCCTGGAGACCAGGAGGATTGCAGGAAAAGGCCAACTGGCAAAGTGCAGACCAGGGGAAAACAGAATCCCCATGGGAACACGAGCAGGGGAAATGGAACTATAGGAAAAGGGTGGAAGGTAGCCCTGCTAAATGCCAGGAGCTTGGGCAATAAAATGCCTGAGCTCCAGGCGATGCTAACTGAGGGAGCAGTGGATGTGGCAGCGGTCACTGAGACTTGGGCCACTGCAAGATATGACTGGAACCTGAACCTGGAGGGTTACACTATGTTCAGGAAGGACAGGGGGGAGGGAAGGGGAGGAGGGGTAGCAATGATAGTCAAAAACTGCATTGACATAGGGGAGTAGAGGAGGAGGGGAACCTTGGGCGATTTGGGTCACCTTGATAACGAGGGGCAAGAGAGTAAAAATAGGAGTGGTGTACAGACCCCTGCCCTGGCGGAGGAGCTGGAGGACAGTGTGGTGGCAGATGTTAGGAGACACTGCAGACTGGGCAGAGGAACGGTGGTGGTGTTGGGGGACTTAAACATGCCAGGAACAGACTGGGAAACTATGACATCCTCTGTGACCAGGGAACAGAGGTTGTTGAATGTCTTTCAAGACGCGTTCCTAACTCAGCAGGTGAGGGAACCAACCAGGGAGGCACGGGTACTGGATGTGGTCCTGGCAGACAGTGACCAGATTGGGAGCCTGGAGGCAAGGGACCCATTGGCGGGGAGTGAAGATGCCACAGTCTGGTTCTGCCTGGACCTAGGAGGGGTAGAAGGCTGCACAATGACAGAAGTAACCGACTTCAGGGGGCAGATTTTAGGAAATGGAAGGTTCCTTAGGAGCATTAGGATGGGATTGGGTCAGACATGGACGCTGATAGTAGGTGGAAATCATCAGGAGAGGGGTGCAGGATGCTACCAGCACCTGTGCAAGAGTAAGACGAAAATGCGGTAGGGCCCAAAAACCCTGTTGGTGGACCAGGGAGGTCCAGGAGGTGGTGTGGGGAAAGAAAGCAGCCTATAAGCAATTCAAGTGCTCAAGGAGTGAAAGGGATCGAGGGGAGTATGAGCTGATGGCTAGAAGGGCCACTAGAGTGGAGAGGGTGGCTGAGGCAAGGAAGGAGCAGAACCTGGCCAGGGAAATTAGGAGAGGGAACAAGGGGTTCTTTAGATACATTGGGGAAAAACGAAGGGTGAAGGGGCAGATTAGCAGGATTAAAACAGGGGAGAGATGACCACAAGACCCGGGGGAGCAGGCTGAGGTACTAAATGAGTACTTCACCTCAGTTTTCACCAGGGAAATTGGGGGTGCTGCATCATACATGGGAGGAGACAGAGATACTGAGAAGGGGAGACCCTTACCGATTGGCAGGTCTGGGGAGAGGAGGAGGCATCACTGGCAGGTGGCGGGAGGGCTAAGCAGGGAGAAGAGGTACCAGAAGTGGAAATCACAGCAGAGAGAGTGAGGGAAGCCCTCAGCTCCCTTAAGATGGAGAAAGCACCGGGGCCGGATAAATTACATCCCAGAGTGCTGAAGGAACTTGCAGATGTCCTGGCAAAACCCTTGCAGAGCTTTCACCATCTCTCTGAGGACAGGGTGGGTGCCCCAAGACTGGAAGGTGGCACATAGTGCCTATCCGGAGGGGGATCAAGGGAGGTGGCAGGGAACTACAGGCCTGTCAGCCTGACATCGGTGGTGGGCAAGGTGATGGAGGGCATTGTCAAGGAGAGGCTAGGGGGGGACCTGGATAAGTCAGGATGCCTGGACGATAGACAGCATGGATTCATACTGGGGAAATCGTGTCAGACAAACCTGGTTGAGTTTTATGACTGGGTGACAAGTGCCTTGGACCTGGGTAGACCAGTGGATGTCCTCTTTCTAGACTTCAGTAAGGCATTTGAATCTGTTCCTCACGTGGGCATGTTGGATAAGCTGGGAGAAATGGGGTGGGAACCAGGTGATCAGATGGATAGCAATTGGCTCCAGGACCGGAACCAGAGGGTCGAGAGTTGGTGGGATAGTCTCATCCCCAAGGAGGGCCATTAGTGCGGTCCCTCAGGGATCAGTCCTTGGGCCCCTTCTGTTCAACGCCTATGTATCTGACATAAGGACAGGAATCAAGAGTGAGAGGAGTCTCTTTGCAGATGACTCAAAACTAGGGGCAGTGGTGGATGGGGAGGAGGGGAGGGTGGCCCTACAGGGGGACCTGGAGGCTCTGGAAAAATGGTCTAGAAAGTGGAAGCTGAGGTTCAATGCAGGGAAATGCAAGGTACTCCACCAGGGGGCCAGAAACCCAGGCCAAGTGTACACCCTGGAGGGAAATGCTACAAGTCTCAATGGCTGAGAGGGACCTGGGGGTGGTGGTGGATGTCAAGATGAACAACTCTGAGACTTGTAGGAGGGCAGCAGCCAAGGCCAACAGGATGCTGGGATACATTGCTAGGGGTATCACCTCCAGAAGGAGGAGTGATACTCCTCTGTATAACTTCTTGGTGAGGCCGCACCTTGAGTATCATGCGGCAGTTTTGGAGGCCACACTTAAAGAGAGACATTAAGAGGCAACCAAAATGATTTGGGGCTTGGGGACAGGACCTATGAGGAGAGGCTCGAAGAGCTAAATATGTACACATTGGAAGAGAGAAGGGACCGGGGGGACATGATAGAGGTCTTCAGGTACATGAAGAGGGTAAATAGGGGAGGAACAGTCAGGGTGCTTCAAAGGAAGGAGGAAGGGGCTACTAGAAGGCATGGGTGGAAGCTGGAGGGGGGAAGATTCAGGGGAGAAAGGAGGAGGTGCTACTTTTCGGAGAGGGTGGTGGAGCCATGGAATGCACTACCTAGGGGGCTGCTGGAGGCAGAGACAGTGGAGGGGTTCAATAGGGGGTGAGACAGGTACAGGGGAAGGGTTCTGGAAGCAAAATCCAGTGCAGCAAGAATATCCAGAACTGGGAAGGGAGAAGCCAGAGAAGGCGAGGGGGACAGCAAGGTCAGCACCCAGGGTGGGGGCTGACCAAACGAGCAGACACGAAAGACTGTTAGGCCTATTCTGTTGGCATTTTAGTATGTTAGTATGTTAGTAACCTCTCTGGAGAGGGTCCAGAGGAGGGCAACCAAAATGATTTGGAGCTTGGGGGACTGGACCTATGAGGAGAGGCTCGAAGAGCTAAATATGTACACATTGGAAGAGAGAGGGACCGGGGGGACATGACAGAGGTTTTCAGGTACATGAAGAGGGTAAATAGAGGAGGAACAGTCAGGGTGCTTCGAAGGAAGGAGGAAGGGCCACTAGAGGGCATGGGTGGAAGCTAGAGGGGAAGATTCAGGGAGAAAGGAGGAGGTGCTACTTCACTGAGAGGGTGGTGGAGCCATGGAATGCACTGCCTAGGGGCTGGTGGAGGCAGAAACAGTGGAGGGTTCAAGAGGGGTGGGACAGGTACAGGGAAGGGTTCTGGAAGCAAAATCCAATGCAGCTAGAATATCCGGAACTGGGAAGGAGAAGCCAGAGAAGGTGAGGGGACAGCAAGGTCAGCACTCAGGGTGGGGCAGACCAAGCGAGCAGACACGAAAGACCGTTAGGCCTATTCTGCTGGCATTTTAGTATGTTAGTCAGTCATTCTGCAATACCTCTGATCTCCACTGTGGGCTGCAAGGACACTGGACAACCCTTAGCTCTCACCCGGGAGAGAAAAGGTGTCTACAGATGATCATCTTCTCTCTCTCCCTGCCAACCTGGAGCATGAGTCACTGGCATGGCGAAATTGTGACGTCCAGTGCCTCAAACCTCAGTGCCACCAGGCTGGCCTGTTGCAAAGTTAGAATGTGGACATTTTCAGGTTTAACATTAAGGTGCATGATACAAGTCCCCACAGCTTTGTTTTTCCTAGATGCTGAAAAGGATTTTGATCGTGTACCCTGGCAATTCCTATTCAGTTACTGCAAGTATTGCAATCTGATCGGACCGCTGGAGTGCGCTCACTGTATCTCTCTGGAATCATATCAACATTCTGAAAATGAATCTTCTACCGAGACCACTATATCCGCTGGGTATGGTGTGTCCCTTTTCTCTAAGGTACAGTTTATGAGACTGTAGAGAATGTTCAACACCTTTCTGTGTGGAAAAACAAAATGTTACAGAGGATGTACTTCAAATTAACAGCTCCTAAGTTACAAGGTGGGCTTGCCCTCCCTTCCCTTTTTAACTTACTATGGGGCTCAGCACATAAGCAGAATTCCCCTCTGGTGCAAAAAGGACACTCCAATAGCAGATAATGCGTATTGTCCCATCTGTTTACATACAGAGACATCCGGCATTTAAATTCTCTACCTCATTGCCCACGCTTGCATATACTTCCCCCTCAGTTTCCCCATTCCCTCAAAGCCTTCCCGATTGGCTGATCTCTTAGAGCCTTACACCAAGTGCAAAACCATTTCTGAGAGAACTGGCTTTGGTCTTCTGCCCAGCCCATACAGAATAACACTGCACTTGAATTGGTCATCACCCTCTTCTGGCCCAGCTTAAATATTAGTACCTTAGCAGACTTTCTCCAGGAGATGGATTAGCTCTTCTTCCTTTTCTCCAAAATAAATACCAACTTCAGCAAGCAGACATTAAATTCCTGCAGGTTTAAAAACAAAAAAAAAAACACAACTCTCACCTTTGTGGGACCCAAAGCCTGGGCTATGCAGCCCCTGGAAGTCCTCTCTTTGAGTTTTCAAGTAGCAGACCAACCCCATGCATTCTCCAGGGTGTATAAACAACTGCAGGCACTTGACCTTTGTCTCCCCTCTGGAATGTGTTACTACTGGACTCAAGAACTGTCTCTCCCATCAGAGAAAGAGTTCTGGAAAAACATGTGGGTCTCAGTTTATAACTACTTTAAACAAAACCAGCTTCGCTTGACCCAGTTCAACATTATGCACAATTTGTATTATATCCCGATAAAGCTACACAGAATAGGTCAAGTCCCATCTCCTCTCGCTGTAAACTGGTCCCAGGATCATTGTACCACCTCCTCTGGGACTGTTCCCGTACTCAGGCCGCTTGGGGATCTATAAAACAAGCTTTAGACCCATTTTTGAGTTTGGAATCTCTATTCACTCTGGAACGTTGCTTACTCGCTATATAACCCCCTGGAACACCAAGAACAAATAAAGCACATCTTGTCCTATTTGCCTCCACAACAAAACTGGTCGTGTTAAGACTCTGGAAGGAGGATACTCTTCCCTCACATAGGCTGCATACCGTTCAACATATTTGGGAGCCTCTTTTGGTTTGGCCTTACTCTGCCTATAGAAACCTTAAACTATTCACATGCCCCTTTTCTTCCTTTTTTTTTCTCTCACCCTTTACTGACAGTCCCTTACTGACAGTGACTGAGTCTCTTTTTTTAAAGTTGCACAGACTGCTTGGAATGGGGGGGAGGGAGGCAGTGGGATGCTTATTGTTTGTAGTGTAGTGTTTTGGTGGGTTTGATTTTTTTGTATAATTGCAGCTTCCTGACATATACACTGTTACTTATGCTTCTGTATGCTGCTTACAAAATGTAATAAAGTACATTAAATTAAAAAAAAAAAGTGCTGTATCCATATATCAGTAAAACAAAGAACCTCAGTACGCAAGTATTAAGACAAGGTTTACCCCAAAGGGCATTGGCCGGGAAGCCAGGTTTCAAAGAAATACAAAATCAAACATATCCCCATAATGCAAAGGACCATGGGATGCATATGCAAATCCCCACAAAGTATTATACTGGTTCAACTTTAAACAGAACTGCATGGTGCTGAAAGGTCTCTCACACAGTATGCATTTTGTATTTCTTTGAAACTTGGCTTCCTGGCCAATGCCCTTTGGTGATTACCTTTGCATTAGCGCTATGCATTGAGGTTCTTTTGTCTTTAGCTTTTTTTTTTGCTTTTTATTAGAGAAGTTTAATGATCACTTTGCCACTGCAGGGCATGTCTTTGACACCTCACATATCAGCAAACTTAGCCCAGCAAGAGACTACACTGTTGGCTTCACTGACAACCACAACCATAACCAATGGCATCCCAACCCCATCAGCTTCCTCACAATTAAGTTCAAGCAGTGGAGGACCGCCTTTCTCTGGATACAAAAAAGAGTGCGGTGCAGATAATATTGAACCTTACCTCCAAAACTTGCCCATACCTTTCTGATCACCCCATTACACACTTATTCAACACCTCTCTGATACAAGGTGAGCTACTCGTCTCGTGGAAAATTGCTCACATCCTACCATTATTCAAGACTGGGGATCAGAGTGTTCTGAACAATTACCGGCCTATTTCTATACTATCTGTCCTCTCTAAATTACTTGAAAAAATTGTCAACATCCAACTTAGAGAACATTTGGATTCACAAAAGTTGCTAAATCCGGCTCAGTCTGGCTTCAGAGCCAAACGCAGTACAGTATCAGCTCCTGCCAAAGTAACTACAGACTGGCAAATGGCCTTGGACTCTAAGAAGCATGCATTTGCCCTCTTCCTTGATCCAAGTAAGGCCTTTGATACCGAGGATCATACCATCATGCTTACTTCACTGAATAACATGGACTTGATAGTTCTGTCATTAAATGGTTCACCAGCAAGGATTGTCAGAACTAGTTCAGTAAAGATTCGAACCCTCCTCGAACCCTGGTGTTCGGTTCTAACAGAACTTCGAACACTAAGCGACCAAATGAGGTTGATCACCTCGAGATGCGAGAAGTCTGTTTGCACTTGCGTACCTATGTACGGGTCAGGTGGGGGTTGAGTAAGCTGCGTGAGCTGCGGGATCTGTGGAGGTATTTAGGCAGATGTGCCGCGAGGAGGAGCGCCATTTGCTGAGGATTGAAGCGGAGGCAGAAGCAGCCTAGCTAAACTGTAGCGTTAGCATACTGTCTTGTCCAGTGGCCACTTCCATCATCCATTTTCCTGTGAGACCGAGAACAAGAGAAAGGCTGAAGAAGCTCAAAATCGGGTGGGAGTGGGACTAGGGGGAGATTCAGGACAGGTGGAGGGATTAATCAAGAATTGGGAAGGGACTGTGGAACAGGGAGAGATCGAGACCGAGATCAATCAATATCAGGACTGGAGGAGGACTCAGGAGGACTCAGAGAGAGAATAAAAAAATAAGAATAAGTGAAGAACCTTGTGAAATGTGATTATTTGAAACTGCAGCACTGCTCAGTCAGTGGTGCACACTGACACTCAGCAGCTACCAGCAACAAGCATACAAGGGGGGCAAAAAGGCAAATAAATCTGAACCTTTCCCAGTGTAGTGTGTGTGTGCACAGAGAGAAGCTCAGTGTGTGCCCTTGACTGCACTGTACCTACCCAGTGTGTGTGTTACAGAGAGAAGCCCAGTGGCTAGTTGTGTGGTGGCATTAACCTTACATGACAGAAATGTAGAAATATAATTCTCATTCCCTGGGTTGCGTATGTGACTCCATCTCCTGTGGTCAGCCCATCACCCTGCTACTGTGTGCCCTTTGACTGTACTGTACCCTACCCATTGTGTGTGTTACAGAGAGAAGCCCAGTGGCTAGTTGTGTGGTGGCATTAACCTTACATGACAGAAATGTAGAAATATAATTCTCATTCCCCGAGTTGTTGGTTATGTATGTGACTCCATCTCCTGTGGTCAGCCCATCACCCTGCTACTGTGTACCCCTTGACTGCACTGTACCCTACCCAGTGTGCGTTACAGAGAGAAGCCCAGTGGCCAGTTGTGTGGTAGCATTGTGTGGTAGCATTAACAGAAATGTAGAAATATGATTCTCATTCCCTGGGTTGCGTGTGTGACTCCGTCTCCTGTGGTCAGCCCATCACCCTGCTGCTGTGCACCCTTGATTGCAATGTGTATGCCTATGCCCAGTAGCCCAATCATTCTGTAAGCCTTGAACCTGGGATCCTTTAGTTGCAAACTGTTATATTCTTCAATTACTTACAGTCCACGGTATCTCAGTGTCACACAACCAAAATAAAATTTTGAGTTGTAGCCAGCGATCACAGATCACATTGTTTTGTTACACAGGAACTGTTTGGGTGTGGGTGTGTTCACCGCAATATACTGGTAGTACTGGCACTTACTGTCTGTTATGGCTGACAGCAACATAGATGAAGCATCTAGTGCTGGTGTTGGAGCAGGTGTTGGTGGTAGTAGTAATCCTGGTGCTAACAGAAATAGCCAAAATGTTTCACGTGATAAAAATTCAACAAACAGCAAAAGAGCAACAGTGAAGTGTGGTAAAGGGGGACCTTTTAAGAAAACCTGTACAGCTGCTGGAGTCACACGGAGAGGCACCATAAGGTATGCCATTCATGCTGGTAAGATCCCTGTGACTAGCAGCAATAATGCAAGTGACAGTGAGTCCCTCTTTGACTCAGACAGTAGCTCTTTGTCTCAGTCCGACACTGTTGTGTCTCGCGACAAATCATTACTTCCTCAACAAAGTGAAATGAGCAAGTCTGCTGACAATGAATCAGGTAGTGCACTTACAAATACATCCAGCACTGTTGGCAATGAAAAGGACATATCCATTGAATCCACCACTTCTGTGTTGGCCAGCAATGAAAATCCATCAGAGTCTTCTGCCCACTCTTCTAGCACCAAGGAGCATGTCCCAGGTTCTGTTAGGACAGGTGAAAAGACACAAACAGTCTTTAGCTATCTTCCTAGCACTCAAACAAAATCTGTCACACCTGAGGTGTGGAATTATTTCTCTGGCAGTAAAACTGATCCACGCAGAGCAATTTGTTCCCTGTGTAAACAGAGTGTAAGCCGTGGTAAAGTTGTGTCATGCCTTGGCACTACAGCTCTTAAACGCCATCTGAAAAAGCATTCGGTTTTGCTTGATCATCCAAAACCCATGTCCTCCATCTTCCAGACCGCACGTGAGAAGGGTCAGGAATCTGAAATGGGTACTGAATTGTCTGAACTTGATGCGGGCAGAATCACTGCCAGCCCTAGGATCACTGTTACCACCAATGCCAGCACCATTAGTACCAGTTGCACATCCAGTGATGGCACTGAATGTATAAGTCCTAGTCCACCATCACTGCGTCCATCTGCCCATCGAAGCACGGTGTATAATAAACCAGCAGGGACATGTTGCAAACAGCTAACACCGTCTCAGGCATTTGAAAGGAAGAATATCTTTACTAGAAATCATCCAAAGACCCTTCATCTTAATCACCGAATTGATGAACTGTTAGCTGGAGCCCTTCTCCCATACTCTTTGGTAGATCATGAGGATTTTAGGGAGCTCATGACATTAGCAGAGCCTCGTTACAGTGTTCCTCATCGAAGGTACTTTTCCTATGTTGAAGTACCAAACATTTATCAGGTTTTAAAAGCAACAGTGATGCTTGCACTTAAAACTGCAGAGAGTGGGGTTATTCATGTCACAACAGATATGTGGACCAGCACTCAAAACATAGATTACATGTCCTTACCGCTCATTGGGTCATGCTTTTCTTGTGCTTCTTCAAAACAGACACCCCAAAGAAGCTTGCTGCATATAAAAAGTTTGGGCAAAGTAATACTGCTGCAAACATCTTGCAGGAACTAAATGACTCCATGATGAATGGGTTTATTCTCACGGTCTAAAATGTGGCTTCATGGTAAGTGACAATGGAGCCAACATCTTAAAAGCAGTACAGGATGGATGATTTCTGCATGCTTCTTGCTTTGCACATTGCTTACACTTAATTGTCATGGGATTTCTCAGCAACGAAACACAAGTGGATGGTATGATTGCTGTTTGCAAAAAAATTGTGACTCACTTTTCACATTCAACCAAGGCTATACGGACATTGTCCGAACTGCAAAAAAAACACAAGCTGCCCCAGCAAAAGCTGATTCAAAATGTTTCCACTCGTTGGAACTCAACGCTTTATATGCTGCAGCGCCTCTTGGAGCAAAAGCAAGCTGTACATGAGTACTGCTCCAGTTACATTATTGGAGATGGCATTATGCTGTCTGAGCTGCAGTGGAAATTAATGGAGACAGTGTGCTGTATCCTAGCTCCTTTGAGACAGCTACAAGGGACATGTCTTCTGAAGGTGCATCTGTGAGTCAGGTTATCCCACCATAATGCTCATTTCACATCATCTTAGTGTTCTAAATCTACAAATAGAAAAAGACAGATCTGAAGCGCAGACAACATGTCGCCTGTATCATGGGAATCTCGAAGAGAATGAGCGAGTGCTTCAAAACCAATGACAAATTAGTTGCAATGACTGAAATCAAGACACTACATCCTTGCAACTCTCTTAGATCCCAGGTTCAAGGCTATACATCTTCCAAAAACAGATGATATAGAGCAGTACAAATGTATGTTGCTAGATGAGCTGCAGTACTCATGGGAGTCAAACACAGACACGCACAGTACCCTCAGGTTGTCATCACCACAACATGCAGGTTCATCTTCACGAAGGGATACAGAACTGGAAAAGTCACCAAACATTAACAGTAGTTGTTGCACAACTGCCACTTCTTCAACCCTTAGTAGCAAGCTAAATCTGTGGCAAAACCTTTCCCAAATTACTGCCATACCAGCTTCTGCTGATTCCTCTTCTGAGTGGTCTCTGTCCATTATGGTAGACAGTTACCTGCAAGAACTGCCTATTCCTATTGATGCATGCCCTTTTGAATACTGGAGATCAAAAAGTCAATTTGGACAGAGCTTATGATGAAGCCTGTAAATATCTTGGTTGTCCTGCAACAAGTGTCTCTTCAGAACGCATGTTTAGTACAGCTGGCAATATTGTAACAGACACCAGAAATAGGCTGCTGCCAGAAAATGTACACATGTCAACTTTTATTAAAGTTAATAAATCAAGATTTTCGTATCCCTATAAGAGTATACAAACTGATCCTGAAGTGATTGATGTTGTGGATGTTGATGGTGATGACAACTCAGATGGCAGTGGCTGGTAAATATTGTGTGGGACGGAGTCTCTCTGCACCAAAAAGGAAAGTTTTACAGACTGTGATGACTTTGGTTGTCGTCTGTCTCCTTTCTCAGTCTACTACCTTGGACTATATACTCTCAAACTTTCACCATTTCATGGCAAACTGCTTTGTAGCTAGGGTCTAAACTAAAGTCAGCAAGTTTTATATACAGGGCAATTTTAACATCAGTGGGAACAGGCCCAAATTTGGCATAAAGGGACACTGTCACATCAATCCTTTCTGTATCATATTATTTATAGTTAAAGTGAAAACATATATTTTTGGATTTACCTTCTGTGACTTTGTGGTGCATCAGTATGGGCTGGGACAGGAGAAGTCTATTTTTCAATTTTAAAGAGGACAAAACAATGAGTTCTAATTGGTAGCTGTTTATTATTTTTCAATTACAGAAATGTTAGCCATAAATGAAAAATGGATGCTAGTACATGGGTGAGGGTTGTGGGTTGGTTTTAACATGGGTGTAAGGGTGGCATGGATGCTACTGCACAGATGAGGGTGGTGGAAGAAAAGTGGAATGGGTGATGGGGTGAAAGGCGGGTGTTATTTTAGTTCTTTCATTTAGAGATTCATGATCAGCTGGGAATGGTGAGGAAAAAAAATGATGACAGACCGAACCTACTGTACACATATATTCTTATTAAATACATTGCAAACTGCTGCCACCTAGCACAATTGTCCTGTCCCCTTTAAAAAGAATAAAGGAATCAGAAATAAAAGAAAATCTGCATCAGCAGTTTTCACAGAATGTGATATCATAGTGTTTTTGCTTTACAAGTAATGATAATTTGATACATAATGGGGTTGACAGACACTGTCCCTAAACATCACATGCCAACTGCTGCAGCTACATTAAATGTTCCTTAGTATGTGGTGAGGAAACCACTGTTTATTTATGTGACTGAAATACAGATTTTATTGAAGTATCAGCTGCAAAAATGCATCATCTTAGAAAGTTGTAAGTATTACTTCAATTTGCCGACAAAAATGTTGGTATATGTATGCACTACCTTAGAAAATTGCATGCATTTTTGCCAGCAACAATGACTGGCATATTTTTTTTATTCAAATGTCTTGACTGACTACGTTATGACATAATATGTTTTGCAACAGTTCCACATGCTGCTGCTGTAGTACTTGGCTTAACTTTGTTATAAAAGCTATCTTTTAAACATAGCAACTTTTGATTTACTCATTTAAAACAGAAAGCAGCAAATAACTGAAATTAGGTAATATCAGTTATTTTTTCTCATAATTCATGACGATGAGTATATATAGCTGAGTACATAAATGGCTAATGTGCCTCTTTCTTTCACTAAGGAACTATGATGCAGCTGCAGCAGGAAAACTTTTAACATATTGGTGGGTGGGCCTGTTACGTATTAAGTTGCTGGCTTTAGCAAACAGAAGAAACCATAGATAAACCTAGTTGTATTCCTATCAATGTCACACATGATAATTTCTTTCCCCCTTATAGTGAACATTTTTTCCTTTACATGTATTTCATTACTATCTTTGTTACTGGCAGCACAATAAAAAAAAACAGGGTTCGAGTTCTAAAAAGTTCTAAAAAAGATTAGAACCCTAGAACTTTTTCAAAAGTTCTAGACTAGAACCCAGAACTTCAGAGGGTTCTGACAACCCTATCACCAGCTACCTAAGCAATAGGTTACAAGTCAAAGCCATAGGAAATCTGTCCTCACAAAAATCCTTGTTACAAGTAGCCCACAAGGCTCTATCCTGGGCCCTATCCTCTTTGCATTTGATATAATGCACCTGACTGTGGTTAGTTCTTTTAGTTTGAAATTATGTAAATATATATACCATAGCAACTATGTTAGTGCTATAGGTGTTTTAGGTGGGTATATCACTTTAAATTGAGTACTATTTAAGAAGCACTAATTGCAGCACTTCTAGATCCGTAGGAGGTTGGATCACTGTGCCTGGTGGTGGCATGGTGATGCGAGTTCAGCTTCCTTTTTACTACTAGATACTCTTGTGTTTCGGTATGTATTTTGAACAAAAAGTGGAACTGAAGATACAATTTTCCAAGACAGGTGGTGCCTTTTTTTCCGGTTCTTTTTTAGAATATCATTTTGGCAGGTTTCCAATTCTGACTTTTTCAGGCAAAACTGAAAACAAGATGGCGGCCATATGACTGAGGAATCTTTTCATACCATGCAGGATTCCTCTTGTATCATGTAACTATATTGAAATGTCTACTGAGCATGCTCAGAAAATACAGGTTACTCACCTGTAACAGGAGTTCTAGGAATGGTATATGTTGTTCATCCACACTGGATGGTTCCTTGCCGCTTTAAATCTTGCCGGAAGGTCTTCAAAGCTGGCTCCTCCTCCCACCCGGTGGTAAACCTTGGCTCTGCCCCATGATGTCAGATCTGCCCGCTGGAAGCTCAGGTTGTGCATCGGGCCGGGAGGTCGAGAATGTGGATGAACAACATATACCATTCCTAGAACTCCCATGCTACAGTGAGTAACCTGTATTTAGGGACATGGATATGTTGTTCATCCACACTGTCTGGCAGACTCTAGCAGTTCTCCGGGAGGAGGGAGGCAAGGGGCACATCCCTTTGATACTTACTTGGGAAATAAGGACTGAGAACCGAGGCCCCAAAACCAGCATCCCGGCGTGACTCAAGGTCATGTGGTAGTGGGTAATGAAGGTGTTTGCTGACTTCCAGGTAGCAGCCCTGCAGATTTCCTGGATAGGGACATCCCTGAAGCAGCCACCGCGCGGCAGTATGGGTAGAATGAGCTCTTATCCCCTGGAAGGCTCCATAACCAGCAACTCATAGCAGAGATCTATGCAGGAGGTGACCCATCTGCTTATCATCCGCTGGCTGCAGGTCTGCCAGGTGCAGCTTCAGCGAGGTGACAAACAGCTGGCTAACCTCTCCCGAATCCCAGCCGTGCACTCCTTATAGTAGGCGAGCGCCCTTCTAGGGTCCAAAGTATGGAGCCTATATTCAGCCTCCGAGGTGTGACTGGGGTAGAACACCGGCAGAGTCAACACCTGATTAAGGTGAAACTCCGACACCACCTTCGGAAGGAATTTCGGTTGGGGGCGAAGACAACCTTGTCCCTGTGGAAGACCAGGTAAGGAGACTCTATGCTCAGTGCCTGGAGTTCTCCCATCCTTTTGGCTGATGTGATAGCCACCAAGAAGGCGGTCTTCCACGACAGGTGGGGGAGACCACACCTGTGCATTGGTTCGAATGGCTTGCCCATGAGCTTTGCCAGTACCAGCAGTAAATTCCACGGAGGTGGGGGTTTCCGCACTGAAGGGGAAATGTGATCAAGGCCTTTGAAGAAGCGCCCGACCACTTTCTCCTGCACCACTGACTGCTGACCAGCCCGTGCCCAGTAAGCAGAAATGGCTGCCAGGTGCACCTTTAGGGTCGTCGACCTAAGCCCTTGACTAGATAGGGACCATAGATAGTCCAAAATGCTGGCCACAGAACAAGAGGAAGGGTCCAAGCCCTTACCCCGACACCAAATGGAGAATCTCTTCCATTTGAAGGCGTAGCATTTTCTGGTCGACTCCTTATGGGATGCCTCAACGACATTGAGGACCTCGTCGGAAAGACCCAAGGCCTGGAACTCTAGCCACTCAAGAACCAGGAAGTCAGGTGCAGGGATTGAAGGTCCGGATGGAAAACCTTCCCCTGATTGACTGAGAGCAGGTCCGGGCAAGCTGGAAGCTGCCTCGGGAGCCTGGAGCTGAGGCTGAGGAGATCTGGGTACCAGAACTGGCGTGGCCAGTCTGGAGCTATCAGAATCACCTGCACCTTGTTCCTCCTCACTTTGAGCAGGACCCTGTGAATCAGGGGAAAGGGGGGGGGAGGCATAAGAGAGGCCCGGGGTCCACGGCCTCAAGAATGCATCCCCCTGCCTCGAGCCCTGCTGAGGGGTCGGGCATGAAACAGCCTCAACTTTGCGTTCTCCCGAGGCAAACAGATCCACCAGAGGTGTGCCCCAGAGGGAGACCAGATCTTGTACTACCTCCAGCAGGAGAGACCACTCGTGCGATGCAGCCCCTATCTGGCTCAGGGTGTTGGAGGCTACTGCCACATGAATGGCCAGGAGATCCGCCTCCAGGCTGCGCACAAGTGACCAGATGCAGAGAGTTTCCTTGCATAGAAGCATGGAGCGCGTCCCACCCTTGCGGTTTAGGTAGTACATGGTCGTGGTATTGTCCATCTGGACTCGGACCACTTGACCCCGGAGAAACGGAGCACAGGCGGTGAGAGCTAGGCGGACCGCTCGGAGCTCCAGCAGGTTGATGTGGCATCGGGACTCCCACGGGGACCAGAGGCTGTGCACTTGGTGTTCCCCCAGATGGGCACCCCAACCCATCAGAGAGGCGTCGGTCGATAGAGAGACCGTTGGCTCGAGGCGGACAAACGGGATGCCCTCCTGCAGATGAGATGGAATGGTCCACCACTGGAGAGCGTTCCACATCTCCTGGGTCGTCACCATGAGCTGGTCCAAGGGATTTCAGCTGCCAGACCACTGGCTAGCCAGTCCCCACTGAAGGGGACGATGTGCCAACGTGCCCAACGGACCACGCTGGTACAGGCCGCCATGAGACCTAGGGAGGCGAGGAACTCCTGGGCAGGTGTGATTGCCCAACCAGAAATGACTGGGCAAAGGAGGTAAGAACCTCGGCCCTGTCCACCGGGAGCTGTGCTCTGGCTCGAAAAGAGTCGAGCTCTGCCCCGATGAACAGTATCACCTGCTTCAGCTCGAGTTCCGATTTGGCCTCATTGATAAGGAGGCCAACTTGAGAGCAAACCCGGAGGGCCAGATCTCTGGACCGCCTCCACCTCCTGTCTGGAGGGACTGCTATCAGCCAATCGCTCAGGTAAGGTACACCCGACCCTCGGCGCCAGGAGGGAATGCTGTCACCACTGCCATGCATTTGGTGAAGACCCTGGGAGCTAGAGAAAGGTCAAGAGCATGGCCTGAACTTGAATAGGGATCCTCCGCTCTGAAGTGGAGGAATCTCTGGTGAGACAGACGGATAGGGACGTGAAAGAACGCGTCCTGGAAGTCCAGAGAGCAGAACCACACGCCGTGTTCCAGAGATGGTATTATCTGAGCCAGAGTGACCATTCTGAAGGTTTGAGACCTTAGGAACTTGTTTAGGTCGTGTAGGTTGAGGATGGGGCGCCAGCCCCCCATCTGTTTTGGAACCAGGAAATACCTGGACACAAACCCGGTCTGAAGGAGGGTCTTCCACCTCTTATCACCTCCTTCTGGAGGAGGACAGCCGATGTCCGGCTTGACGAGCCGCCAGTGAGGCTGGGACCGGGCCCCCGGGAGGGGCGACGGCTCTGAAGGGCGGTGCCTGCTCGAATTCTAGAGGCAGGCCTCTTCCCACCACCTCCAAGACCGACCTGTCCATGGTAACAGCGGACCAGGTGGAAAGGAAGTGCCGGAGCCGTCCCCCCACGGGGGAGGAACCAGGGTGAGGTGACGGAATGGGGCGACACCCTCAGCCCTTCACTGGGCAGGCTTGGAAGAGGGACCAGCCGAGGAACCTCCTGGCCCTTACCTCCTTGCTTCCTATTAGAGGAAGATGACGGCTTGGTTTAGGTACTATGTCGAGCCTGCTGGTTCTGGCGTTGTTGGGCTGGAAAGCTGCTGGCACAGAAGGCGAAAGGGCTTAGCTGAGGCTTACAGCCTTTGTCCGGCTCGCGAGAAGAGACCAAGTCCAATGTGGCATTGGACTTTTCAATCCTCTGGAGGTGACCTTCCACCCAGGGTCAAGAGGTCGGTTCCCAGGAAGGAACATCCGCAAGTTTGTGCTGGGTATCCGAGGTGAAGGTGGATATCCTCAGCCACGCCCGCCGACGCATGGCCACTGCGCTCGCCGCTGACCTGGCACAAGAGTCTCTGATGTCAAGAGCAGTCTGGAGCTGCTGCTTAGCCACTGCCCTGCCCTGATCCCGCACCTGTTTGACCGTGGTCTGCAGGTCCGCGGGAAGATGGGGAATGACCTCATCCAGGAAGCCCAACAGGGCATGGGAGAAGTGTGCCATCAGGATGGCCAAACTGGCCTGACGAAGGCCGAGAGAAGAAGCAGCATAGACTTTTCACCCAGCGTAATCCAGTTTCTTGGATTCTTTGTCGGGCGGTTTGTCCACGCCCGCCTCCGCTGCGCTGAAAACGCTATCGGTGACCAACCCTCAGCAGAGGGTGTTCCAAAACCGACAGGGAACTGGTGGGACTGCGATTTCCTGGCCATCCTGGCTCAAGGCGCAGGGCAGGAAGTCGGACGCTGCCATAGTTCCAAGGCCGGACTCACGATGGCTTCGGCCACCAGAAAGGCCTCCGCCGGAGATCCTCGGGTCCAGAATCTCCGTGAGGGGACATTCGCCCATTTGGAAACGGGTTCGAGCTTCATCCCAGTGGACTCCAGATGAGCCAAGTAGGCCAAGAAAGGATGAAGGGCTATCGTCCACTGACTGCCCCCCTGAGGACTCCAAGTCCATACGCCTGGAGAACAAGGAGGAGTCATCTTCAGACTCCGACGAGTCTTCGAAGAGCTGCCTCAAGCCTGAGACACCCTCCACCTGCCGAGGTTTATTGGGAGTGAGAGTGACCGACAGCCTATGGGGCAGCCCTTGAGCCGATCGAGAACTCTTGGTCGGAGCCCCAACTAACGGCTGAGGAGGAGGCAGTTCCACCAAAATCGGTGGGGCAGCAGAAATTGGACGAACAACCAGTCTGAAACAGGCTCTCAACCACCGCGAGGGGTTGTTTCTGCACTCCGTGACAGCCACTTAATGGCCGTGAAGACGACTGGGTCGGCTTATTCCCAGCAACAGAAGCTGCCACATAAAGTCTTCATATTTCTGACGCATCCTTGCCAAGCCTCCTCATTCGAGGAGGAGGAAGAAGAGGAAGGTGGCGCCGCTGCTTGGTGTGGTGCCGAGACCGAGACTGCCTATGACAGCGGGATCAGCTGGACCGCGAGGAGGTCCAAGACTGAGAATCTCGGCTAGGCCGAGGTCGGCGCGGCGGGGTACCGAGAATCGGTACACCCTTCGGCTCGGACGACTGCACCGACAGCTCCGGAACCGGAGGCACAGATGAGCCGACGGGATCCTCAGCTCTCGCCGGGGGAACCAGGGAGAGGGAATTTTCAGCTTCACCAGCAGACAACCTGTCTAACGGGTTGAGAAAAATCTCAACCGCGTCAGCGGGTGTCTCGGTCAACTGGCCTGACGGGATGCCGTGAAGCCAGTGGCCGAAGCTGAAGGTTCGACCGAAGTCGACTGTCGGCAAGGGGAGGGAGATCTTTCCCGCTCCCAAGAGCGTCAACGAGGGGACTTACCCTTACTCTTTTTCCAGAAGAGGTTGGACCCTCGCCTTTTGTCGAGAGGGTCAAGCAAAACTCCTTAAAAGAAGCCTAATAAGAGGCGCCAGAGAGAGCGGACTAATGCCGTGGGTCGAAGATGGAGCGCCTGCGCCCGCCTCCTCCTCGGAGGGCAATCATCTGCTCGAAGTATTCACAGTGAGCACCGCAGCCGCTGACACTGCCAATCGGCCTCCTTCGATTTAACCGGAGTGAAATTACTGGACGCCCAACTGAAGACAGGCAGCACCATCTTCGAGGACATACCCTAAAAAGAAGAGCACAGGTCGAAAGCCTGTGGTTCGTGCTCAAGGCCTAAGCAGTAGACACACGTGGAGTGCGGGTCTGTCCGAGACATTTTCTGTCCGCACGGACATTTCCGAAATCCGGGAGTCGATTTATCCATCGCAGCCTCGAGGAGAAGAAGACCGAAGTATTTTGTAAATATTTGAAACGAGTTTCAAAGTTTGAAGAATTAGGCACCAAATCTTAATCGCAGAGCGTTAAGGAGGGAACCTGAGCTTCCAAGCGGTAAGGAAGATCTGGCATCATGGGGCGGAGCCGAGAGTTTTACCACCCGGGTGGGTGGGAGGAGCCAGCTTGAAGACCTTCCGCAAGATTTAAAGCAGCAAGGAACCTGCCAGACAGTGTGGATGAAACACATATCCATGTCCCTAGAATTATTTTTTTCTAATTTTAAATTGCAATAACTTCAAATGGCATATTGCTTTTCACCAGACTAGTAAAAAGCACATCTATGGGGTAACATAGAAACATAGAAGTTGACGGCAGATAAGGACCGCAAGGCCCATCCAGTCTGCCCATTTCTTTTTCTACCTTATAAATGTGCCATTGGCCTTTGATCTGTCAGTGACCTATCTATTCATAGTCATTTGTATTGCTCCCTTATGCCTATCCCATGCCTTTTTGAAGCCCTGCACTGTATTCATAGCCACCACTTCTTGTGGTAAACCATTCCATGCATCTACCACCCTTTCTGTGAAAAAGAATTTCCTCACATTCCCCTTAATCGGCCTCCTCTAATCTCATGTTGTGTCCTCTTGTCCTGCTATTTTTCTTATATTTAAACATGTTAGACTCTTTCACCCTTGTTTATGCCCTTAAGGTGTTTGAATGCCTCGATCATATCACCTCTCTCCTCCTTTTGCTCAAGGGTATACATATTGAGCTCTGTTAATCTGTCCTCATATGTCTTCTGATGCAGTCCCTGCACCATTTTGCTGCCCTTCTCTGGACTGCCTCAATTTGGTTAATGTACTTGTGAAGGTGTGGCTCCAATACTGCACGCAGTACTCCAGATGGGGCCTAACTAATGTCTTGTACAGAGGGATTATTACCCTCCCTCTTACGACTTGGATACCCTACTAATACACCCTAACACCCCCTAGCCTTACCTACTGCTTTAGAGGTCTGCTTGATGATTTTAGGTCATCAGCGATGATGATGCCCAAGTCTCTTTCTTCCTTGTGACTGCTAGCAACCCCTCCCAGCCTATAAGTGGCTTCAGGGTTTCTCTTCCTATGTGCATGATTTTGCACTTCTTTGCATTAAATCCCAGTTGCCACTCTTCTGACCATTCTGCTAGTTTATCCAGATCTCTTCTCATTCTGCCCACCCCATCTGGATCATCTACTCTGTTGCAGATCTTGGTGTCATCTGCAAACAGACAAGCCTTACTTTCTAGTCCATCTAAGTAGGTAGATCCTCGCAGATGGGGTAGTCCCTTTCTGTTCTGAAATTGTCTTGCAAAACAATCAAACCCTTTGGGCTGTAGGCAAGTTCAAAGAAAATGCCAGCAAGTCATTGGGTAAAACATATTTTTTCACCTCTCCCTAACTTGGAGACTGCACATCTGTCCATAACAAAACTAGCAAGATTAAGAGATCTATCCCACAGGAAGTTGCATACCAAATTTCGTGCAAATTTGTTTAATAGTTGCAAAGTTATTAAAGTGCAAATTCTTGAGTTTAACATTGAAGTGCTTACCCTACCTATAGGGGCACGACCGTGTGTATGGTGGACTGGGGAGAATGGGAAGGATCTAACTGGTCAACACTGAAAAACAACGTGTTTCATCAATGTCTGTGATGTGCCACACATCCCTCCTCTCTCAATGACCAAATCTGTATAATGGAGATACTTGCCTGCTCGCTCACACCTGGAATCAATTTATTCCCTCCTTGGTGCACTTCTCATGCCCCTGCTCTCTCAATGACCCAATGTTCATAATGCAGACACTTGCCAGCTCTCCCATGCCCTAAAATCAGTCCACTCTCTTCTTTGTGCACTTCTCATGTCACTCCCCCTCCTCTCTCCATGACCAAATGGTTACAATGCAGACACTTGCCTGCTCACCCATGCCTGGAATCAATCTGTTCCTCCTCTGTGCACTTCTCATGTCCCTCCTATCTGAATGACCAAATGGTTACAATGCAGACACTTGCCTGCTCACCCACGCTGGAATCAATCTGTTCCTCTTTTGTGCACTTCTCACATCCCTCCTATCTGAATGACCAAATGGTTACAATGCAGACACTTGCCTGCTCACCCACGCTGGAATCAATCTGTTCGTCCTCTGTGCATTTCTCATGTCCCTCCTGTCTGAATGGCCAAATATTTTTTTTTCCCCCGTTGTTTAGATCCCCACTCCCACATGTCCCCAATGTGATGCACGCATGTGGAGGCTTGTGTTTCCATGTCTTAAGGGATGCCTACCACCTTACCTGTCTCACTGATACTGCCTACACCTGTTACCGACCCACCATCTGGTGATGGTGGGACTATGGGCAGGTGACTCCCCCCTTCCTGGGAGAGGAGAGCCACTCCTGCTCTCACCTCCCCCTGATCAGCACCACGGAGGCCTGAGGTTATTTCCAAACCTGGGTCACTGGCGCAGCATGAGGTAAGGTATCCCGCGCCTCAGCCCTCAGTGCCACTTGGCTGACCATGGTCAAATGTTTAGAATGCATAAAACAGCCTGCAGGTGCTTTCACCAACCTGCTTCAACAACTTTGTTGTGGACATCCTCTGTAGCAACGGTCGAATTGCCGACAGTTGGTATTTCGCCTGTCAGGATAACAGTTTTTTTTTTGGGTGGGGGACACTGTGGTCATGTGGGGTGCTATGCCCCCACACCCCCAATCTTTAGATAATCAACTCTGAGTCAGAGTTGAATTGAAACCAGCAAAACAACAATGAAACTGCAGCTGGTGAACCAGAACATTTATAGCAACAATCTTGAATCTGCTCGAAATTGTCTCTGTAATGGTCTTTTGTTGTAACGGTTTCACTACAATAATGTGATACCCCTGTTCACCCATTCCTGGAATCAGTCCATTATCCCCTCTGTGCACTTCCCATGTCTCTACTTTCTGAATGACCAAATGTTTATAATGGAGACACCTGCCTTCTCACCCATGCCTGGAATCAGTGAATTCCCTTCTCTGTGCACTTCTTATGTCAGTCCTCTCTGAATTACCAAATGTTTATAGAACGTAGAATTTGACGGCAGATAAGGACCACTTGGCCCACCCAGTCTGCCCATTTTCCTACCTGATGGATAAGTTGCAGATCCTAGTTAACCAGCAGCCTACTTCTTCCTACCCCAACCCCCTAGAATTGCCTTATGACTGTCCCATGCATGCTTGAATTCCACCACTGTTTTGACTCCACAACCTCCTCTGGAAGGCCGTTCCATACATCCACAACCCTCTGTGAGAAAAATACTTCCTTAAATTACCTCTGAGCCACCCCTTCTATCTTCAAATTGTGCCCCTTGTTCTTGCACACCCTTTTTGAAAGATGCTACCCTCTTGGACTTTGTTGATTCCCTTGAGGTACTTGAAAGTTTCTGTCATGTCCCCCTCTCCTCCTTTCCTCAAGGCTATACATATTAAGCTCCTTAAGTCTCTTCATATGTCTTCCAGTGCAGACCCTGCATCATTTTAGTTGCCCTCCTCTGGACAGCTTCCATCCTGTCTATGTCTTTGCGAGATTGGTCTCCAGAACTGCACGCAGTACTCCAGATGTGGTCTCACCAGCTGTCTGTACAGAGGATAATAACTTCTTGTTTTCTACTGGTGATGCCTCTCCTATGCATCCCAGTATTCCCCACCCTCCTTGCTGCCCTCTCACATTGCTTACCCACCTTTAGGTCATCTGATATGACTACCCCAGGTCCCTTTTCCATTTTTTGTTGTTGTTAGTATCTCACCCCCATTGTGTACTCTTCCCTGGGTTTTGTTTCCAGTGCATTACCTTGCACTTCTTAGCATTGAATCTAAGCTGCCATACATTTGACCATTCCTCTAATCTTGTCAAGTCCCTTCTCATCCTTTCCACCCCACCTTGTGCATCAACTCTGTTGCAGATCTTTGTGTCATCTGCAAAGAGACATTCTTTCTTCCAGTCCCTCTGCAATGTCGCTATAAAGACACTGAAGAGGACCGTCCTAATATTGAACCCTGTGGTACCCCACTGCTAACCCCTTTTTCAGAGTGGACTCCATTTACTATTCTCTGTATCCTATTCTCCAGCCAATTCTTTACCCAGGCTGTCATCTTGGGACCCACTCCCAGGCTGGCTAACTTGTATATTAATCTTTTGTGTGGGACTGTATCAAATGCCTTGCTAAAGTCTAGGTAGGCCATGTCCACAGCCCTCTCTGGTCTACTACTTTGGTCACCAGTCAAAGAAATCTATCAGATTTTTCTGGCATGACCTTCCGCTGTGAATCCATGCTGCCTTGGGTCCTGTGCCCCTCTGGCCTCTAGATACTCAACAATTCTTTCCTTCAGAAGTGATTCCATCATTTTCCCTACCACTGAGGTTAAACTAACAGGTCTGTAGTTTCCTGCTTCTGCCTTGCTCCCACTTTTGTGAAGGGGAATCACATCTGCCCTCCTCCAGTCCTCAGGTACCACCCCATCCTCCCATGATTTGTTAAAGAGGTTAGTCAGTGGTGTCACTAGTTCTACCCTTAGAACTAGAACTTAGAACTTAGAACTATAATGTAGATACTTGCCTGCTCACCCTCACCTGGAATCAGTCCATTCCTCCTCCGCACTTCTCTTGTCCTGCCTCTCTGAATTACCAAATGTTTATAATGCCGATACTTGTCTGCTCACCCACACCTGGAATCGAGAGCAAAGGCTCAAGTTTCAAAGGGTGATGCAGGGCTTGCATTATGTCCTGTGTCACACCTGTTGCTTGGTGCAGTTGCATGGGTCTAAATGCAGAAAACAAAAGGCCATACTTTTCTCACTTTCTGCCATAGGTCAAAAACATTCCCTACATAGCTTAGCAGATTCTATCACTTTTGGGAGAACCAACTGAATGTGTGACAAAATGTAAATATCTTGGGCTCTGGATAGACCACAAGCTTACATTCTCTGACCGTACTGAGGAACTTTCAAAGAAGCTAAAGCAGAGATGGGGCTGACTGTTCTCCCGGATCAAGCATCTTCTATTCTATGACATCAAAAAACAGTGGTCCAAACCACCTTTCTATCCTTATTGCACTACACCGACTTCCTCTATGGCCAAAGCTCTGCCTCCACACACTCTAAACTTGTCTCACTTTATCACTGAGCTTTGTGATTTATCTCTGCTTTACCATACCTCACCCACCACTGCTCTCTATATACTGCAATACGCTGGACATCCCTCAAGTTCAGAAGACAAAGAAATGCCACCTTTTGGACTTTTAAAGCTTCCAAGTATACCTCTGACTGTTTGCTCCTTTGCACTGTAGACAATTACTCCTTATGCAGCGTCTCATTTATCTCCTTATATATTCCTAAAGTTAAGTCACATTTTGGTATAGTGTCTATAAGCTATGTATTCCCTCACCTATGGAACAAATTACAAAAAACTCTAAAGCTGGCTGCCCCGACAACCTTCTCCTCCTCTTTCAAAAAGCTTTTCTTTCATTCCTTTATAGTATCCTGTAACTGCCCCCTCGGAGGCCAGTGAAATAAGTGTGGGACATCCATCCCCAGGCCTTGTGATTCCCTGTTTATCACTCCTTCTCCCTTCTTCTTCCTATCAGCCCCTCCAATCCCTTTTCCTGAACTGTTCATGTACATACTGTATAATAATGTATGTTTACTATATTCTTTCTTAGCCTCTTGCGTATTTGCCAGTATAGGCCTTGCCTAGTACTATAGTATGTTATATGTCTTTATCACATTGTATTTCTTGATTGTACACTCAATTTTTTCCTTTGTATATTGTTTACTTTTATTTGCATTCGTCCAGGTCTACCTTGCAAATGAGCTCACTCAATGGTAGTTCACCTTGTAAAATAAAGATTGATTGATTGAAGCTCCTTTGGCACAACTGAACCCAATTTTAATACAACAGGCGTAGTTGTGACAGTTTCCTCATTTTGCAGCAGCTTACACCAAAGATTCGTCTCAAGCCCCATAAAAAGGATCCCCCCAAATGGTGCAAGTTAGACCAGGGAAAAGCTGGTCTAACTTGTCGTATTTGGTGCTCAGGATTGAAAATCCAGATTGCTGGCTGGTAGAATCCACAAGCTGCACGTGCCACATGCTCGGCACACCAGGGGCTTGCAACATTCTGGGGGCTTTGAAACTCGAGCCGTATGCGACTCCAATCTCAGTATAATCTCATATCAATTTTAACAGTAATACATTTCTTTCTAAAACACTTACTGGCTTTACTCCTGTCAAGCTTTCTAAAATTATAGCCTACATGTAATTCCATACTCCCTCTCCTTCCAACTGTTCTTGTTTTTCTTCCCAACTTTCTCGCAACCATATCTGAAAGAAATCCCATACAAAATCATTATCAAGCCATCTATGATACTTACCAGTGGGAATTACTTCAAGATGATCCTCCTGCTCTGCAGTCTTTTCCACCTTCACATCAACAAAAGGTAGTTTGTCATTCCTCTCTTCTTCCTCAAAATTAACAAAAGGAAGTTCGTCATTCCGTTCTTCCTCCTTCACAACAAAAGGCAGTTTGTCATTCCCATCTTCTTCCTCCAAATTAACAAAAGGGAGTTCATCATTTCTTCTTCCTCCTTCACAACAACAAAGTGAGCTCCCCATCCCCCTCTCCCATCTTCACATCAACAAAAGGCAGTTTGTCGTTCCTCTCTTCCTCTTTTACATCAATACATGGGAGTTCTTCATCCCTCTCAGACAGCAATAACAATTGCTCATTGGGGACACTGTAGCCTGTACATAGAAAAAAAAAATCACAATACAATACAAATGTTATTTATAATCAGAGCTACATAAATGTAAAAGAAAACTTCCAACAATTAATGTATTGTACCAACTGATGTTTATGGTTGAAACTGATTGGTGATGGTTCATAACCACAACACTTTATGGCAACAAAAACCTCTAAAGCCAGATTATTAATTTATATACTTATATATTCCTGCACATCCTCTCCTCTCCATGCTTACATATCCATGCACTCCTGTTCTCTATATACCAATATATTCCTGAACCTCTTTTCTCTCCATACTAATATATGCCTAAACCCCTTTCAATTCATTCTTACATATTTCTGTACCTCCTGTTCTCTCCATATTTGCATATTCCTGTACACATTGTTTCCTGCATATTTACATATCCATGCACTTCATTTCTCTCCATACTTACATATTCCTGTACCCCCTTTACTCTTGATACAAACATATTCCTGTACACACCGATCTCTTCATACTTACATATTCCTGCATCCTTGTTCTCTTCATACTTAACACATTTCTGCACCCCAGTTCTCTCTATACACTCAAGGAGAGGAGGAGAAGGGGGGACATGATAGAAACTTTCAAGTACATCAAGGGAATCAACACAGTCTGAGAGGGTAGCATCTTATAGAAAGAGATGTGCAAGAACAAGGAGACACAATTTGAAGATAGAGGGGGAACAGTTCAGAGGTAATGTGAGGAGTATTTTAAATGGAGAGGTTGGGAGACATGGAACAGCTTTCTGAGGAGGCAGTGGAGATGAAAACAGTGGTGGAATTCAAGAATGCATGGGACAGACATAAGGCAATTCTAGGGGGGTAGGAGGAAGTAGGCTGTTGGGTGACTAGGATCTGCAGTCTATCCATTAGGTAGGGAAATGGGCAGAATAAGTGGGCCAAGCAGTCCTTATCTACCATCAAATTCTATGTTTCTATGTTTATGTTATACGTACATATTCCTGCACCCCCTGTTCTCTCCATACTTACATATTCTCATATCTTCTCATAGCCTGTTCTTTCCATACTTAGATATTCCAGCACCACTGTTCTCTTCATACTTACATATTCCTGCCTGCCATGTACTCATCATACAGTTGCATATACCTGCCTCCATGTTCTCACCATACTTAGCAGTTCATATTAGAAACATAGAATTTGAAGGCAGATAAGGACCGCTTGGCCAATCCAGTCTGTCCATTTTCCAACCTAGTGGATAAGCTGCATATCCTAGTTAACCAGCAGCCTACATCTGTCTACCCCTTCCCCCTAGAACTGCCTTATGACTGTCTCATGCACGCTTGAATTCAACCACTGTTTTTGACTCCACTACCTCCTCCGGAAGGCCGTTCCATGCATCCACAACCCTCTCTGTGAAAAATTCCTTACCTTACATATTCCTGCATCCATGTTCTCTGCATACTTACATATTTCTACATTCCTGTTCTCTCCACATGCAAATATTCTGTCACCCTTGTTCTTTTCATACTTACATATTCCTGTACCCCTGTTCTCTTAATTCTGGCATTTTCTTACACCTCTGTTCTCGCCATACTTACATATTCTTCTAGCTTTGTTCTCTCCATACTTACATGTGCCTACACCCATGTTCTCTCCATACCTGCATATTCCTGCATCTCTCATTCCCTCCATACTTACATATTCCCACACCCTGTTCTCTCCATATTTGCATATTCCAGCACCCCTATTCTCTTCATACTTATATATTCCTGCATGCCATGTTCTCTCTATACTTACATATTCAAGCATCCGTTCTCTCCATAGTAACATATTACTGCACTCTATTGTTCCCTCCATACTTAATATCCTTCTACCCACTCTTCTCTCCATACTTACATTTTCCAGCACCTCCTGTTCTCTCCACATGTACATATTCCTGAACTCATTTTCTCCATACTTACATTTCCTGTACCTCTATTCTCCCCATATTTACACATTGCTGCACCCATTCTCTCTATACTTACATATTCCTGAACCCCATGTTGCCTCCATATTTGCACAGTCCTTCAAGCACCCCATGGTTTCATCATACTTACAGCACATATTCCTGCACCACCTGTTCGCTCCACATTCACATATTCCTGCACCCCATGTTCTCACTGTACTTCCAGTCCATTTTCCTACACCCAAGTTCTCACCATACTTACAGTCCATGTTCCTACACCCATGCTCTTTGCATACTTATATATTTCTATACTTCTATTGTCTCAACACTTACATATTTTGTCATCCTAGTTTTCTTCATACTTATGTGTTCCTGCATCCCAGCCTCTTAATCTTCACATATTGTTACACCTCTGTTCTCGCCATGCTTACATATTTTCCAGCCTTTATCTCCACACTTACATTCCAACACTGCCTGTTCTCTTCACACTTACATTTTCCTGAACTCATTCTCTCCACACTTACATTTTCATGTACCCTCTGTTCTTCCATACATACATACATAATTCCTGCACCCCTGTTCTCTCCACAATTACATATTCATGCACCCCTGTTCTGTTCTATTACTATTCCTACATTGCCTGTTCTCTCCACAATTACATTTTCCTGAACTCATTCTCACCACACTTACATTTTCATGTACCCTCTTTTCTCTCCATATATCATACATATTCCGCACCCATATGCTCTCTCCATACTTGCATATTCCTCCAGGCACCCCATGTTCGCACCATCCTGTACAGTGCCTGCTACAGATAAGTTGAATGGTACCTCCATATACCAGTCGGTACCTCCTCCTGCCATTCGTTAGAGAGCCCCCTGCTGATCAGTAGTGGTGTGGTAGAGATAGCTTTTTGTGGTATGTTCAATGTTTTTTTAAATGCATTAAGATGATCTTCTCTAATCAACCACTGGGTGGCTACCAAGATCTATCAAGGCAGATCTGCCTTGATTTCACTGTAACATAGTCTGTCTCCCCTAATTAACCAAGCAGATGGTGTCAGGTGTTTTTGAAAATTCAAAATAAATAACAAACAGCTCCTCCGAAAAACAGGTGCTCGAGTTACTACTGAAGTCAAAAAAGAAAAACAAAACTCAGCACTCTGTAATTGGCGTTCACAGCAGGCATATTTTATTAACAAAAAATGACGCCAAGCCTCACCACAAGGAACAAACAATCCCGACCAGTTTCATGCAGCACATCATCGAGATGATCTGATGTGCTGTCTATAAACTCAATCAAATATTTGGTTCCTTACAGTGGCTCATCAAACCTTTGTTAACCTGACATAAGTCTTTAATTGTTCCCTGGAGCTAATTCATAAATGTGTTCCTTGCTCAGCTTCCCATTTTGTATTGATGTTGGTATTGGCCTCTCTGTCTTCTACATTGCACTAATTTGAATAAAAATAATTCGTGAAAGTGGTGTGTCACTGTTTTTATGGGAATATTGTCACTATATTTAAAGAAACACTGTCAGCTACTGTAGATTGTGACTGTTTTAATTTTTGCTTTTTATTATAATAAATTTAACTGATTCAAAATGTGCCTGTGGTGTGTTATTTTTATGTGCTATACTCAGATTTACACTAAACTGAGCAAGAAATGTGGTTTTAATTGATTTCTTTCTTTATCGGAGTGGGCCACCCGTAATACCACAAGACGTACCAACTTGAAGTGCATTCTCACTGCTAAAGTGCTGATGGTCTGCAGTGAGAACACACTTCCAGAATGAAGCAGACAACATTAATATGTCCCAAACCGCTCACTCATCCAACATTGTGATGTCAGACTATGGAGAGAACAGAAGCGATAAAGGCTGGGACAGCACAAAACACCCACAAGGGTGAGCACATTAACCTCAGCACCTCCTCACACCGCCTTACTTGCACAACATTTATACAGACGAGACCTTGCATGATTGACACAACTTATTTATTAAAATCATTATATAACTTCCCTACTCAAAACCAGCTGTAACAATTTAATTTACAGTACATGCAGATGTTGAAGTTGAACTGTGAACCTGCTGTTCTTTGCTGCAATTTCAAAAAGCTGGAGGAAGAAACAATGGACAGACAGCATGGTTGGTGGTGGCATGGTAGCCCCAAATTTTCATAACTCCTGAAACAGATCTCTAACATGGCATCAAAAAAGGTTACATTTAACACTACAAGGAGATGAGAGCAACTAGAGAAGAGAGACATTCTGTTTTCTCCTGCAGCTAGCTACTGTACATTGCAAGACTCAATAAAACTGATAGTGTGTGAGACTGTGTCTCTTTGTGTGATGGGAGGGTTAAACTTTTGGCAAAATGGGACCTCGGCTTGAGAAATATAAGCCAGCAAGAAAACAAGATAAGGGACAGGTCTACAAGAAAAATTAAAAAGCTAACACTACAAGAAAAACTCATCTTCCCCATATCTAAACCAGGGGACTAATACTATATATAGTTGCAGTAACTAAAGAATAAAAACATTTCATTCTGTGAGTTACAGTAGGTACCTGTACATCAGAAATGCAAGATATACATTGTTTCAATACATTTTCACTTTATTACAGTTAAAATAAAAAATGCTCATTTTTTTTGTTAGACAGTGTCCCATTAAAAACATTGAACATTTTATTGTGAGAGGCTGCATGTTTTGATCAGTTTAGTGATTAGTGCCCATGTTGGGTGTACTGCTGACTGCCCTTATGTTTTTGATTTTTATTTGTAATCTACTGTACAAGACTGTGGTTCATTTGAGATTTTTCTGATGGGTACTGGCCTGTTTTCATATTAACATACTAAAATGCCAGCAGAATAGGCCTAACGGTCTTTTGTGTCTGCTCGTTTGGTCAGCCCCCTTGGTGCTGACCTTGCTGTACCCCTCGCCTTCTCTGGCTTCTCCCTTCCCAGTTCCAGATATTCTTGCTGCATTGGATTTTGCTTCCAGAACCCTTCCCCTGTACCTGTCCCACCCCCTCTTGAACCCATCCACTGTCTCTGCCTCCACCAGCCCCCTAGGTAGTGCATTCCATGGCTCCACCACCCTCTCAGTGAAGTAGCACCTCTTCCTTTCTCTCCTGAATCTTTCCCCCTCCAGCTTCCACCCATGCCCTCTAGTGGCCCCTTCCTCCTTTCTTCAAGCACCCTGACTGTTCCTCCCTATTTACCCTCTTCATGTACCTGAAGACCTCGATCATGTCCCCCGGTCCTTCCCTCTTCCAATGTGTACATATTTAGCTCTTCGAGCCTCCTCATAGGTCCTGTCCCCAAGCCCCAAATCATTTTGTTGCCCTCCTCTGGACCCTCTCCAGGAGGTTAATGTCCCTCTAAGTGTGGCCTCCAAAACTGCACGCAGTACTCCAGGTGCGGCCTCACCAAGCAGTTATATAGAGAGAGTATCACTTCCCTCCTTCTGGAGGTGATCCCCCTAGCGATGCATCCCAGCATCCTGTTGGCCTTGGCTGCTGCCCTCCTACAAGTCTCAGAGTTGTTCATCTTGACATCCACCACCATCCGCAGGTCCCTCTCAGCCATTGAGACTTCTAGTATTCCCAGTGTACACTTGGCCTGGGTTTCTGCCCCAGGTGGAGTACCTTGCATTTCCTGCATTAAACCTCAGCTTCCACTTTCTAGACCATCTTTCCAGAGCCTCCAGGTCCCCTGCAAGGCCACCCTCCCCTCCTCCCCATCCACCACCGCCCCAGTTTGAGTCATCTGCAAAGAGACTCATCTCTCCCTGATTCCTGTCCCTATGTCAGATCGTGGCGTTGAACAGAAGGGGCCCAGGACTGATCCCTGTGGGACCCACTATGACCCTCCTTGGGATGAGACTATCCCACCAACTATGACCCTCTGGGTCCGGTCCTGGAGCCAATTGCCTATCCATCTGCTCATCTGGTTTCCTTCCCCCATTTCTCCCAGCTTGTCCAACAGGTCCACGTGAGGAACAGAGTCAAATGCATTGCTGAAGTCTAGAAAGAGGACATCCACTGGTTTACCCAGGTCCAAGGCACTTGTCACCCAGTCATAGAACTCCACCAGGTTTGTCTGACACGATTTCCTCGGGATGAATCCATGATGCCTATTGTGCAGGCACCATGACTTATCCAGGTCCCCCCCAGCCTCTCCTTGACAATGCCCTCCATCACCTTGTCCACCACCGATGTCCGGCTGACAGGCCTGTAGTTCCCTGCCACCTCCCTTGATCCCCCTTTGTGGATAGGCACTATATGTTCCAACCTCCAGTCTTGGGGCACCCACCATGTCCTCATAGAAATGGTGAAAAGCTCTGCCAGGGGTTTCGTCAGGACATCTGCAAGTTCCTTCAGCACTCTAGGATGTAACATATCCGGCCCCAGTGCTTTCTCCATCTTAAGGGAGCCGAGGGCTTCCCTCACTCTCTCTGCTGTGATTTCCACTTCTGGTACCTCTTCTCCCTGCTTAGCCCTCCCCCCACCTGCCAGTGATGCCTCCCCCTCTCCCCAGACCTGCCGAACGGTAAGGGTCCCCCCTCCTCATTAACTCTGTCTCCTCCCATGTATGGTGCAGCACCCCCAACTTCCCTGGTGAAAACTGAGGTGAAGTACTCATTTAGTACCTCAGCCTGCTCCCCGGTCTTGTGCCCATCTCTCCCCTGATTTAATCCTGCTAATCTGCCCTTCACCCTTCATCTTTCCCCAATGTATCTAAAGAACCCTTTTTCCCTCTCCCAATTTCCTGGCCAGGTTCTGCTCCTTCCTTGTCTTAGCCACCTCACCACTCTAGTGGCCCTTCTAGCCATCAGCCGTGCTCCCCTCGATCCCTTTCCTCCTTGAGCACTTGAATTTTTATAGGCAGCTTTCTTTCCCACACCACCTCCTGACCTCTCTGGTCCACCAACAGGGTTTTTGGGCCCCACCGATTGTCTTACTTTGCACAGGTGCTGGTAGCATCCTGCACCCCTCTCCTGATGATTTCCCACCTACTATCAGCATCCATGTCTGACCTAATCCCATCCAAATGCTCCTTAAGGATCCTTCCCATTTCCTTAAAATCCACCCCCTGAAGTCGGTTACTTCGTCTTTGTGCAGCCTTCTACCCTCCTAGGTCCAGGCAGAACCAGACCGTGGCATGGTCACTTCCTGCCAATGGGTCCCTTACCTCCGGGCTCAATCTGGTCACTGTCTGCCAGGACCACATCCAGTACCCGTGTCTCCTGGTCGGTTCCCCACCTGCTGAGTTAGGAACGCTGCCTTGAAAGACATCCAACAACCTCTGTTCCTGGTCACAGAGGATGTCATAGTCTCCCAGTCTGTTCCTGGCATGTTTAAGTCCCCTAACACCACCACCGTTCCTCTGCCCAGTCTGCAGTGTCTCCTAACATCTGCCACCAGACTGTCCTCCAGCTCTCCGGCCAGGGCAGGGGTCTCATACACCACTCTATTTTTACTCTCTTGCCCCCTTGTTATCAAGGTGACCCAAATCGCCTTCGGTTCCCTCCGCCTCCCTCTACTCCCCTATGCCAATGCAGTTTTTGACTCATCATTGCTACCCCTCCTCAACACAGTGTAACCCTCCAGGTTCAGGTCCCATTCGGTCTCAGTGACTGCTGCCACATCCACTGCTCCCGCAGTTAACATCACCTGGAGCTCAGGCATTTTATTGCCCAAGCTCCTGGCATTTAGCAGGACTACCTTCCACCCTTTCCCTATAGTTCCATTTCCCCTCCTCATGTTCCCATGGGGATTCTGTTTTTTCCTGGTCTGCACTTTGCCAGTTGGCATTTTCCTGCAATCCTCCTGGTCCCCAGCGGGTTGGAGACAGAGTCCTCCTTTATCGGCACCCTTGACAACCTATTCTCCATCCCACCCCTTCACAAGTTTAAACCCCACTTTTAACGAATGAACTCCTCTATTTTCAACTTAAGGATTCCTCTCCCCACCAAATTGAGATGTAGTCTATCTCTAGCATATAGCTCCTTATCCTCCCAGGTCTCCCCTCAATCCCCCATCAACCCATACCCTCTGACCTCACACCACTCCCTGAGCCACTGGTTTATCTCCCTAATTTTCCTTTTGTGTTCCCCACTAGCTCTTGGCACTGGCAGGATTTCTGAGAAGGAAACTGTGCATCCTATGTCATGACAGACCCTGGCGAGCTCCTGAATCTTGCCTGTATCCCTAGCTCGCTATTTCCTCAATGTCATTTGTACCCAGGTGGACCATTATGTCTGGGGAACCCCCACAGTCCTTTGCCAGCTGACATACCTCATGCTTAGCCCTGTGCACTGTTAGTCCAGGGAAGCATCTTGTTCTAACTGGCCAGGCTTGTCCCTCCCTATCCCATTTGATACCCCTGATCATAGAATCCCCCAGCAGGAGCACTCTGACCACTCCTTTTCCTCCATTCCTCCCTTTCCATATCCCTCATCCTTTCTACCAGCCCCTCCACCCAGCTGGCTCCTTGTTCCTCCCCCTATCTGGGTGCCACATGCCACCCCCCTCCTTATTTACCATGGCCACCCCTCCTCCAATCCTATGCCTCCTCCTGCTGAGTATCCTTCTGTACCTTGCTAATTCCCCTCACTGCTCACAACTGGTCCTTCTCCTCCATCTGCTAAACTAGCCTGGCTCATCCTCCCTTCCTTCCTGTCTCCATTTAGTTCCTCCTTGCTCATCGTGCTCCCCTGGCCTGAACCCTCAGCCCCCTTACTGAATCCTCCTTGTACTCTGGTCCTCTCTTTACCTTCCTCCCAACTGGTCCTTCTCCTTTGTTTCCTCCCTCTTTCCCTGCCCATCCTGCTCTGATTCACTGCTCCCCCATTCTCCTGCATTCCAGGTCCCCCCCTGTTCTTCCTGCTATCTGGCCCCTGCCTCCTACTCCCTTTCCGTCCCTAACCACCCCTGTCATGGCTACATCACCCCCCTCATCCTTGAGCAGAAGAAGAGAACTGAAGCGGTTACTGAGTGTAAGGTCTGATCCACCTCCCCGCCTTGCTTCCTTCTGTCCAGCCCTGGCCATCTGCCTACTTCCCTGAGAATGTTGTCCCTCCATCCCCCTTTTGTGAGGGTCCCCAGTTACCTGCCTGCTTCCTTGGTTATGTCCTTTTGGACCCCCTCTGCCAGGGTCCCTACATGACCCCTGAGTATTCTCCTGCACTCCTTTCCCTATACCCCCACCCCCCAGTGCTTGGTGCAACCCTGTGGGAGATTTCCGGCCCCCTTCGCCAACCATACCACCCCCCTTCCCCCAGCTTTCTTCTCATCCCTGCAACCTCCTTCCTAAGCTGTGCAAGCTGGTAGCACATTGGGCAACCATCAAACTTCCAAGCCCAGTCCAGTATCATGGCTGCTCCACACCCTGTGCACCCCACCACCCTCCCAAAGATGCCAGTCCTAATGATGTGTGGTTCCATCGCCTTCCAAATAGGTTTCCTTGGGTGAGCCACCAGGTTCCCCCCAGTCCAAGATACCCTACTGCCTAATCAGGTCACCCACTAATCTTAGAGACAGTCCCACTGCAAACCAGTAACCCTGTTACTAGGTGCAGTACAACACATTAAACTTATAAGGGAAATGAACAACTCCCTAAGCTCCTCTCTCCCAGCCTTTAAATCCAACCCAGTGGCTAGAACTACATGAGCTGCACCGCAGCCTTTTCCTCCAACTGCAGGGCAGGTGTTCCCCTATAAATTTGCAGACTTCTGGGAGGGAGGGTGGGGAGGGTGGGTCTTAGGCAGACACCTGACTCAGAGAGAGAGTGCATCAGCCCTGTGTCTCCCTCCAAGCCCAGCAGTCAAAGAACCAGGCCCAAGCAAATCCCACCAAATAGGTTTTAAATCAGAAGAAATAGGCCTCTACCAGCGCAGCCTGTTACACAGTGAAACATCCACAAAATGAGCCCCACTTACAGCCACCAAATCAGTTTACAAACATCCAGCAGCCCCCAAAACAATACCCTGCTAGCCCCTTAGAAGTAAGAAAGAAAAGAACTAACCTACCAAGTAAAATCCACAAGAACCCTGTGAAAACAACAGCAGAAGCTACTGTCCTGGAACATAACTGATCCTGTCCCCTTCCAGTTCTTTCTGAGAAGACAAAGCAGCTAGCACCTCAACCTGATTCAGCCCTGCCTCCAGTCAATTTCCTTCAAACTGTGTCCAGCTTCTGTGAAAGTCAATAAGCAGCATGACATTGTCTGGCAATAAATCAACTAATGTCAATAAGACATACAGAAGATTGTGTTAAAAAATAATAATGGGTAAACAAAAAAATGCAAGACAAAAAAAGTATGGATAGATAGTATGACTCCAGCAGCTAATTGTAAATGCATTTGCAAACTGTCATGCTGAGCCATAACTGTTGAATGAGACTGTGAAAAATCACATTGCAGGTGCCTATTTAAGCATAAATTACACCCAGTTCTACTCATAATGATAAAAGCTCTCTGTTATTCCCATTATCACTTTGTCTGTCTTTTTATTTTGTCTTGCATATTTTCTCATTTCCTTTATTTTTAACAAGGTCTTCTGAATGTCTTATTCAGACTCTACACCAACTCATAGCATGCATGGGATGCTTCATCAATTCATTTTGTAATGGCTATGCTTCAAATTACATCACTTCAGTACTGATCTACCACAATTGTTGTAGCCATCATGCGTGCTATGGTCGTCTCTATATTTATGTGTTTTTTTTTTTGTTTTGTTTTTTATGTACTCGAGGGGCAACATACATATATTACATAAAAATAAAAACATGCAATTTAATCAGATAAATGGTTGCACCGTGAATGTACAGTATTGACATTTCTGTAGGACTGCAGGGATTGGAACATGCAGCAACCACTTTGTAATTCAAGGACGGATACAATGATCTGCTTTGATGTATCTGGAGCAGGTGGAGTCTGGAACACAGCCTATCATAGCCAACTTAACAGTCACTTAAATACAAATCATTTAAAATGTGGTATTGGGTAAATCTAAGCTTGTTCTGGATAACAGAATGGTAGAGATATTTCCATATTTGTGACCGACTGAAAGAAATAGTTGGCATTAACAAACTTCAGATTTTAGAGCCTGGGAGAGTTGCTGGATGGCCAAATGTTAAAAGCTAGGAATATAGCAATGAGATACTGTGCATACTTGCATATTCTTGCACCCTCTGTTCTCTCCATACTTATATATTACTGCACCCTGTTCTCTTCATAACATATTCTTGAACACCTGTTCTCAACACATGTATGTATTCCCACACCCAGTTATCTCCATCCTTACATGTTAATGCACTCCCTTTCTCTACAATTACATATTCCTGCAGTTGCTGTTCTCTCCATATTTACATATTCCTGCATACAGTTCTATCCAAATTTACATATTCCTGCACTCCTGTTCTTCCTATAATTACAGATTCCTGCACCCCCTCTTTTCTCCATACTTAAATATTCTTGCACTGCTATTCTCTTCAGACTTGTATTACCCAACACCCCATTATATCCATATTTTCCTGTGTAAGTTCTATCTTTTCAAATGCATTTATTTTTATCTGTGTAGGAATACTGAACTCCCTATAGTCTTTACTGTGATTGTCCTGTAAGGTATGTGAATATAATGGAGTATTAAATATTATTTTTATATACTTCATGCTTTCTATAGAAACATAGAATTTGACGGCAGATAAGGACCGCTTGGCCCACCCAGTCTGCCCATTTCCCTACCTGATGGATAAGCTGTAGATCCTAGTTAACCAGTAGCCTACTTCTTCCTACCCCCACCCCTAGAATTGCCTTATGACTGTCCCATGCATGCTTGAAGTCAACCACTGTTTGTGACTGCACAACCTCCTCTGAAAGGCCGTTCCATACATCCACCACCCTCTCTGTGAAAAAATACTTCCTTAAATTACCTCTGAGCAGCCCCCTTCTATCTTCAAATTGTGCCCTCTTGTTCTTGCACACCTCTTTTTTTTGAAAGATGCTACCCTCTTGGACTTTGTTGATTCCCTTGATGTACTTGAAAGTTTCTATCATGTCCCTACCTCTCCCTCCTTTCCTCGAGGCTATACATATTAAGCTCCTTAAGTCTCTCTTCATATGTCTTCCAGTGCAGACCCTGCACCATTTTAGTTGCCCTCCTCTGGACAGCTTCCATCCTTTCTATGTCTTTGCGGAGATTAGGACTCCAGAACTGCACGCAGTACTCCAGATGGGGTCTCACTAGCTGTCTGTACAGAGGGATAACAACTTCCTGTTTTCTACTGGTGATGCTCTCCTATGCATCCCAGTATCCCCAGCTCTCCTTGCTGCCCTCTCACATTGCTTGCCCATCTTTAGGTCATCTGATATGACTACCCCAGGTGCCTTTCCATTTTGTTGTTGTTAGTATCTCACCCCCATTGTGTACTCTTCCCTGGGTTTTTGTTTCCCAGGTGCATTACCTTGCACTTCTTAGCATTGAATCTAAGCTGCCATACATTTGACCATTCCTCTAACCTTGCCAAGTCCCTTCTCATCCTTTCCACCCCACCCTGTGCATCAACTCTGTTGCAGATCTTTGTGTCATCTGCAAAAAAAATACTTATAAAGACATTGAAGAGGACTGGTCCTAATACTGAACCCTGCGGTACCCCACTACTAACCCCCTTTTGTTAAGAATGGACTCCATTTACTATTACTCTCTGTGTCCTATTCTCCAGCAAATTCTTTACTCAGACTGTCATCTTGGGACCCATTCCATGGCTGAGTGGGACTGTGTCAACTGTAACAGTCCTGACTAGTAGATGTATGGTAGGGGAAGGAAGTAAAAGAGTTAGCATAGGGGTTTTATGAAGCACATTTACAATTTTCTGTGGCTGTCCTGGTCAGTAGGGTGTTAAAAGTAGCCAGGGGATGTGAAGAGGCAATTTGTAGTACTTTTGTAGCTTGTTCCAAAGTGTAGGAAGAAAGTAGTCAATGGAAAATGTGCCAAAATGAGTTTTGACTTTGGAAAAAACAAGTGATATAGTTGGATTTTCTTAGTGCATACGATCCAGGAATATAAATAGGGAGACTGTCTGAGATATATGAGGGCAGTTTCTTGACGATAGCATAGTAGGCCGAGATTGCAGCATTTTTGTATCACTTTATGCCAAGGGAAGTCCAGCCGACCAGGGCATATAAGGAACAGTGGGGGGCTCCCGATATGAGTCTTAAAGTCTGGTGATATAAGATGTCAAGCTTTTTTAGAGCTGTGATGTTCCATTGTCCGTACAGAATATCCCCATAGTGGAGTAATGGGAGGAAGGTGGATTGTACGAGTCTGGTTCTCGCTTCCAACATTAGCAAGTGCTTAATACAGAAGAATATGCAGAGCCTCTGTTTAAGTTTTTTGGAAAATTCTTCAATATGGTCAAGAAAGGACAATTTATGGTCAATCCACATCCCTAGGTATCTAAATGTATGTACCAGTTCCAGAGGTTCATTAAGAAGAGTAGTAATTGAGGTCTACCCACCCACCACATTAGTAGGGGTGGGCCTCTGAAAAGGAGAGAAGAGCATAACTTTTTTTTTGCATTAAGCAGTAGTTTAAGATGCAATAGATTGTTCTGTAGATGGTTAAAGTCAAGTTGGAGGTCTGACCATGTTTTGTCAGGGGTAGGTCCAGAAATGCATAATACAGTGTCATCTGCATATAAGTGGATGTCAGCATGATGGTTGCCAGCGTAGCTATTATTTACATAGATGGCAAAAAGGAGTGCGCCCAGTACTGAGCCTTGCGGTACATCTCTATGGAGGGTTTTCATGGGGGAAAGTTTCCTTCTACTTTAACCTGCTGCAATCATCCCACAAGGTAGCATTCAAACCATTTGAGAGTGGTACAGTCCAGACCAAAGTTACAGAGAATATCCAGCAGGAGTGCATGGTCCACTGTGTCAAATGTCTTGTTAGATCCAAGAATAGGGCACCTACATAGAGTTTATTGTCCAATGCATTCAGCCAGTCATTGGTAACTTTTGCAAGTGCACAGATAATGCTATGTTGAGGTCTGAAGCCAAATTGTATAGGGGTGAGTAGGCAATGTAGTTCAAGATGGTCTCTAATCTGCAGGCTGAGAATATTTTCCAACATTTTGAATAAGGTAGGAAGCAGAGAGATCAACAGATAGTTATTAAGGTCCTTAGGGTCCCCCAATATGAATAATGGGACAACATGGTCAGTTTTCCTGCTATCCAGAAGGGAACTCTGCATAAGGGACAGATTGAAGATGTGTGTTATGGGGACGGCTAGTATATGGTAGCTGATTTTCAGAAAGTAAGGGTCAATGAAGTCAGAACTAGCACTTTTTCTAATGTCTAGGTTAATTAACATGTCTTCAACTTGTTTCAGAGATACCTGGTTGAAGGAGAAGGATGTCTTGTGCTGCCTATAGAGATAGTTTCTCAGGGCATTAGCAGGGGAGGAATCAAAGGCCAATCCAGTTCTGGCAAAGTAGTTGTTTAGCCCATTCAATATACCATGTTTATCTGTGAGCATTACACTGTTGACTGAGATCTTGGATGGACAGGTGTTGGATGTCCTTTGACCCCAACTTCCTAAATGATCTTCCAAAAGGTGGATGTGCTGAGGGTAGATGCATTCAATTTGGTGTTATAGTAACTGGACTTGGCAGCCCTTACAGGCTTAGTCCATTGATTTCTGGCAAATCTGAAGGAAACCCAGTCAACATGGAGCTTAGTTTTTCATGCCTTTTTCCATAAGGCATCCCTGTGCAAAAACAGCAGACTTGACGTTGGTAGAAAATCAGGGGCAATAGACTTTCTTTGTTCAGGTTTTTACCAGTGGAGCATACCGGTTAATTGCGTCCATAAGGATAGTATGGAAAATATTATACACTTCAATAAAGGAAGAGGCAAGATAGAACTCTTCCCAATTAGAATGCTGTAGGTCAGTAAGGAAGGTAGAAATGTCAAAATTCTGTCTGCACCTTTTTTGGATGTATCTGGAGGAGGAGGAGATTGTTTTTGGCAGGGACCTTATGGTTCTATGGAATTCTTTACCAGCTTTGGTCAGAGAGGCCCCCACTGTTGATATTTTTAAGGCCCACCTGAAGAAACTCCTATGTTCACACGCATTTGATGTTTAGAGAAGGATTTATTTTATAGCTGTGATTTATTATGTTTTACTTTTGTATAAATGTGTGATATTTTTGTGTTAAATGCTATTTGAAATTTTGTACGGCACCCAGAGCCGCTGGGATTGGGTGTCTTAAATAAATTTGCTTTGCCTTACACATGCAATGATGCTGTAGTCACTGAGATTGCTAGAAAGCACTCCCACATGAGAGAACAGATGAGGTTTGTTAACCAATATCCTATCAAGTAGCAAACTGTTGGCTGGATTTTTGGCATTTGGTCGGGGGTTCCATAATGAGTTGATGGAGACCAAAGGCATCACTTAGATCCTTGAGAGGCTTAGAACAGGTGGGACACCAATCAAGATTTAGATCACCTACAAGAATGACCTCTGGAGATGCAGAGTTGAGTAGGGAGCTCAGGTGCTGAATGACCTTTAGGCCAGCCAATGGGGGTCTACAACATGCAATCATTTGAATGGACTGGGACGGGGACAGTTGTAATTTAATTGATAGACTATCATATTCTTTAGGCTTAGAAATAGAGCTGATGATAGAAGCACAGTACTCAGCCTGTACATATATAACAACTCCACCCATTCTGATCCGTCTGTCCATTCTATAGACATTATAAGAAGGTTCATTTATTTCAGTGTCCTTGGTTGAGGGTTTAAGCCATGACTTGGAGATAGCCAATACATCAAGGGTAGCAAGGTTTATCCATGTTGGGATACCACTGAAGATGAACTGAAATGGAAACAGCACTGAACTGTAGTACAGTGGATTTGGAATAGAGATATCCCAAGTGATACTGCATCTGGGTGGCATCAGAACACCAATTCAGGTGTCTGAGCTGTTGTGAAATCTGGTAACAGTGCAGGTTGAACTCTGAGAAAGAACCAGTCTGACACCCACATAGAGCACTGCATGCAGTTCTGCTATTATTACATGAGGACAGGTGGGGACAGAGTGAGTCAGTCTACAGGAGAGCTACCAAGATGATTCAGGGACATCATAATATACCTGACAAAGAAAGGCTGATGGACCTTAAGATGTGCTTGCTGCAAACCAGATGCAAAAGACAGAGTGAGAGGACATGCTAGAAACATTCACATTTCTAAAAGGGTTAAAAGGTGACAACAGGAAATGGTGCATCTTCAGTGTAAACTGTATTACTTGCAGTAACATGAAGAAGCTGGTACAAGGCAGGTTAAATAAGAATGCCAGGAAGTACTTTTTTATGCTGAGGGTGGTGGACAGCTGGAACAGACTGACTAATGAGAACTGTATCAGCTAAAAGAGAAGGAAGCAGGGAAGGCAGTCAGAACAGCAAAGGCCCAAACTGAGGAAAAGATAGCCAACTCAGTTAAGAATCGGGATAAAACTTTTTATAGGTACATCAGGGAGTGAAGGAAGTCCAAGGGAGGGATAGCGAGGCTTAATAAAAGGGGTTGGGAGAAATGTTACTGCGAAAAGGCAGAGGTACTAAACAAATATTTTTGCTCACTATTCACAAATGAAGAGGGGGAGGTACCTAAACAAAACAACAGAAACATTCTGCATATGGAGGTTGATATCAGCCCATTCACAGAAGAAAGAGTTCTGAAAGAACTCTTAAAACTGAAGGTGGACAGAGTAATGGGGCCTGACGGGATTCATCCCAGAATTCTAAAAGAACTAAGGGTAGATCTAGTGATACCACTGACAACCCTCAAACAAATCATGGGAGGATGGGGTGGTACCAGATGACTGGAGGAGGGCAGATGTTATTCTACTTCACAAAAGTGGTAGCAGGGCAGAAGCAGGAAACTACAGACCTGTTAGTTTGACCTCAGTGATAGGGAAAATTATGGAATCACTTCTGAAGGAAAGAACTGTTGAGTACCTAGAAGCCAGAGGGGCACATTACCCAAGGCAGCATGGATTCACAGCATGAAGGTCATGTCAGATGAATCTAATAGATTTCTTTGACTAGGTGACCAAAGTAGTAGATCAGGGAGGGGCTATGGACATGACCTACCTAGACTTTAGCAAGGCATTTGACACAGTCCAACACAAAAGAGTAATATATAAGTTATCCAGCCTTGGAGTGGGTCCTAAGATGGTAGCATGGGTAAAAAAGTGGCTGGAGGACAGGACACAGAGGGTAACAGTAAATGGAGTCCACTCTGAAGAAAGGGGGGTTACTAGTGGGGTACCGCAGGGTTCAGTTCTAGGACCGGTCCTCTTCAATGTTTTTGTAAGTGGCATTGCAGAGGGAATAGAAGGAAAAGTATGTCTCTTTGCAGATGATCCAAAGATCTTCAACAGGGCTGATACACAAGGTGGAGTGGAAAGAAAGAGAACAGACTTGGAAAGTTGGAAGAATAGTACAATGTATGGCAGCTTAGATTCAATGCTAAGAAGTACAAAGTAATGCACCTGGGAAACAAAAACCCAGGGAAAGAGTACACAATAGGAGGAGAGATACTGACAACAACAAAAATGGAAAGGGACCTGGGGTAGTCATATCAGATGACCTAAAGGTGGGTAAGCAATGTGAGAGGGCAGTAAGGAGGGCTGGGGGATATTAGGATGCATAGGCATAGGGAGAGGCATTACCAGTAGAAAACAGGAAGCTGTTATCTTTCTGTACAGACACCTGGTGAGACCCCATCTGGAGTACTACATGCAGTTCTGGAGACCCAGTCTTCACAAGGACATAGACAGGATGGAGGCAATCTAGAGAACGCAACTAAATTGTTTCAGAGTCTGCACCTGAAGGCATATTAAGAGAGACTTAAGGAGCTTAATATGTATACCCTAGAGAAAAGAAGGGAGAAGGGGACATGATAGAAACTTTCAAGTACCTCAAGGGAATGAACAAAGTCCAAAAGGGTAGCATCTTTCAGAAAAAGAGGTGTGCAAGAACAAGGGGGCACAATTTGAAGCTCAGAGGTACTGTGAGGAAGTATCTTTTCACAGAGAGGGTTGTGGATACATGGAACAGCCTTCTTGAGGAGGTTGTGGAGTCAAAAATAGTGGGGGAATTCAACAATGCATGGGACAGACATAAGGCAATTCTAGGGGGCAGGGGTAGGAGGAAGTAAGCTGTTGGTTAACTAGGATCGACAGCTTATGTTTACATGTTAATTAAGTTGTCTGTTCAAAATCAGTGTTGGGGTGCAAGAATAATCAGGACAGACACATGGGTATGGGGGAAGGCAATGAGGATAAAAAGTGGAGGGAGAAGACAAGTACCCACTAGGGGACTCACTCTCATCAGTTATGCAATAAGGGCAGAACAGATAGATAAAATGGCCATCCTCTGCTGTCAAGTCTTATATTGTCATCTCCTGCAAAGTCCTTCCCTCTGATAACACAAAGTATCCCAAAATGAAAGTGAATGTTAAGCTCATAGTGGTAGGGTTCAAGAATGCATAGGACAGGCATAAGTGAATCTTATGGTAAGGGAAGGGGGGTGAATGGGCTAAAGATCGAGCAGGATATGCAGCGATACTATAGGTAGGGAAATGTGAGTGGACTGGGTAGGCCAACTGGTCCTCAACTGTTGAAAAATGTTATGTTTCCAAGTATCAATGTACTTTACATACTGCGTTTTTCAAACAAACAAATGCACAGGAGTGTTATAACCAAGCCCCCAAGCCACTCTTTTCATCCTTTCTCCCAACACATTATCAGACTTGAAGTTGCTAAAAGTAAGCCCATCCCCCTCAGAATAAAGATTCCTCCTCTGAGCCTTGGTTGATCCTTACCTACTGAACCCATGGTTCCATAGTTCTGCACTATCACTTCCATGTGAAGCTCTTTCTCCTGTTTGCTTAACATCTTCCATTCTTTTTCAAAAAAATCAGCAGCAACATCTTCAAAGGTTTCTGGTACCTGAAAGAACATGAGATATGTTTAATTGCTTTAGGTTTCACATTACACATATTATGTGTACTTGACCCATTGAAAAATTAGCAGCTTTTAAACAGGATGGGGATAGGAGGTTAAGATCCACAGTCTACAAGACTAAGAGGTTTGCTGGCACTTCCACAACAAGTGAAGACAGACAGAGATTGCAATGTAGGGCAGACAAGGAGGAGCAGAGATGGAATAAGGATATTAGGAAGGTGCTAGGTGGAGTCAGTCAAGTGAGGAGAGATACCTAGCTAGTAGAAGAAGGCAGCCTGTCTGAAACATCAGGCATCTTGGGACTAAAATGGGGGACCTACAGACAATGGTGATGGAAGCCAGGCTGGACATAGTTGTCATGGAAATGTAGGTGACACAAAATCCCATCTGGGATCTGGCTATCCCAATGTGTGTCCTATTTTGAAGGGATATGAAAAAGGGCAGGAAAAGGGGTTACGCTATATAATGGGACTGTAAAAAAGCAATAGAGGGGAAGAATGTTTGGGGGGATAATATGAATATGGCTTCCTTGTACAATGGGTGATGGAGCTAAACAGATGGAGCCATCCTTGACTTGGTACTGTCAAATCAGGACATAGTAGGATGGGCCAGAGTAAAGAGACCCTGGGGATGTGATAATTACTCAGTGTGGTACAGTATTAGCCCTAGGAAGCCAGCACCTCAAGTCAAGGACAATGGCGTTGGATATCAGGGCAGTGGTTACAGAAGACAAAGGGAAGATCCTCCATGACAAACTGAGGGAGCGGCAGGGACAGAGAGAGAGAGGGGAACATCAAAGTGAGTCTGACAGAGGTCACCAAAGCTTGTCTGAAGCAGGAAGGAAAAAACACCAAATGAATAAATCCAATTTGGTATACAAGAGAGGTTAGAGAAGCAGTAAGAACGAAAAGAGTGGCATGAAAAATGTACAAGGAGGATGTCAGAGAACAACTGGGAGGTATACCTAGGAAAGCTAAAGGAGACCAATAATTTAATTTAGACAAGGCCCTTCTGCAACCATCTGCATAGACATTTCCAGCATTGATGAGAAGTATTCTATGCTGCTAATGACTGTGGCACTCAGCAACCAGCAAGGGAATACTGTGGACATGGGAATGTTCCTCGGTGTTTTGGAATTTAGTGACAACGTTTAATCAATATGAATGTAATGAAAACATCTGCATGAGTTATGAAACTTATTTCTTTAAACGGAGCAAAATACAACATATAATAGGAAGACAGAACGCCAATATGCATCAAGCTATTACATCTGAAGTACAACTGGCTATTGCGATTTTGAGATGGGACACAAGCAAGTATCGGTCCATTGAAACACAGAAACATAGAATGTGATGGCAGATAAGGACCACTTGGTCCACCTAGTCTGCCTATTCCCCTACCTAATGGATAAGCTGAAGATTCTAGTTAACCAACAGCCTACTTCCTCCTATGCCCCACTTGAATTGCTTTCCCAAGATGGGTCCCAAGATGGCAGCCTGGGTAAAGAATTGGCTGGATAATAGGACACAGAGAGTAATAGTAAATGGAGTCCACTCAAAAAAAAAGGGGGTTTAGTAGTGGGCTACAGTATTAGGACCAGTCCTCTTCAATGTCTTTATAAGTGACATTGCAGAGGGACTGGAAGGAAAAGTATGTCTCTTTGCAGATGACACAAAGATCTGCAACAGAGTTGATGCACAAAGTGGAGTGGAAAGGATGAGAAGGGACTTGGCAAGGTTAGAGGAATGGTCAAATGTATGGCAGCTTAGATTCAATCCTAAGAGGTGCAAGGTAATACCTGGAAACAAAAACCAGGGAAGAGTACACAGTGGGGGTGAGATACTAACAACAACAGAAATGGAAAGGGACCTGGAGGCTGGAGGGATACTGGGATACATAGGAGAGGCATCACCAGTAGAAAACAGGAAGTTATTTTCTCTGTACAGACAGCTAGTGAGACCCCATCTGAGTACTGTGGTATCATGCAGTTCTGAGACCCAATCTCTGCAAAGACATAGGCAGGATGGAAGCTGTCCAGAGGAGGGCAACTAAAATGGTGCAGGGTCTACATCAGAAACTATATGAAGAGAGACTGAGAGAGCTTAATATGTATACCCTAGATGAAAGGAGGGACAGGGGGGACATGATAGAAACTTTCAAGTACCTCAAGGGAATCAACAAAGTCCAAGAGGGTAGCATCTTTCAAAAAAACAGGTGTGCAAGAACAAGGGGGCACAATTTGAAGATAGAAGGGGTGGCTCAGAGGTAATTTAAGGAAGTATTTTTCACAGAGAGGGTGGTGGATGTATGGAACCAGCCTTCCAGAGGAGGTTGTGGAGTCACAAACAGTGGTGAAATTCAAGCATGCATGGGACAGTCATAAGGCAATTCTAGGGGTTGGGGGGGTAGGAAGAAGTAGGCTGCTGGTTAACTAGGATCTGCAGCTTATCCATCAGGTAGGGAAATGGGCAGACTGGGTGGGCCAAGCGATCCTTATCTGCCATCAAATTCTATGTTTATGTCTATCCCATGCATTATTGAATTCCCTCACTGTTTTTGACTGTACAATCTCCTCAGGAAGGAGGTTCCATGCACCCACAGCCCTCTTTGTGAAAACATACATCCTCATATTACCTCTGAACTGTCCCCCCATCTTCAAATTGTGCCCCCTTGTTCTTGCACATTCCTTTTTCTGAAAGATGTTACCTTCTTGGACATTGCTGATTCCTTTGAGGTATTTGAAAACTTCTATCAGGTCACCCCCTCTCCCTCCTTCACTCAAGGCAATGCAACTTAAGCTCATTTAGTCTTTCTTCATATGTCTTCTGGTGCAGACCCTGCACCGTTTTGGTAGCCCTCCTCTGGACAACCTCCATCCTGTCTGTGTCTTCGAGGAGATGGGGTCTCCAGAACTGTACACAGTACTCCAGATGTGGTCTTGCCAACTGTCTTTACAGAGGGATAACTTCCTGTTTTCTACTGGTGATGCCTCTCCTTATGCATCCCAGTATCCCCCCAGACCTCCTTATTACCTTCTCACACTGCTGTCCCACCTTTAGGTCATCTGATATGACTACCCCCAGGTCTCCTTCCATTTTTGTTGCTGTCAGTATCTCACTCTCCTCCCACTGTGTACTCTTCCCCTAGGTTTTTGTTTCCCAGGTGCATTACTTTGCATTTCTTTGGTTGAATCTAAGCTGCCATACATGTGACCATTCCTCCAACCTTGCCAAGTCCCTTTTCACCCTTTCCACACCACCTTGTATATCAACCCTTTTGCAGATCTTTGTGTCATCTGCAGAGAGACATATTTTTCCTTCCAGTTCCTCTACGTCACTTGTAAAGACACTGAAAAGGACCAGCCCCAGCACTGAACCCTGCAGTACCCCAGTAGTAACCCCCCTTTCTTCACTGTGGACTCCATTTACTATTACCCTCTGTGTCCTGTTGTCTAGCCAGTGTTTTACCTAGGCTACCACCCTGGGATCCATTCCCAGGCTGGCTAATTTGTTTATTAATCTTTTGTGCGGGACTGTATCAAATGCTTTGCTAAAGCCCAGGTAGGCCATGTCAGCAACCCCTCCCTGGTCTACTACTTTGGTCACCCAGTCTAAGAAATCAATTAGATTGGTCCGACATGACATTCCTGCTGCAGCTCCATGCGGTCTTGGGTTCTGTGCCCCACTGGCCTCCAGGTACTCAACAATTCTTTCCTTCAAAAGTAATTCCATCAGACTTCTGGTGGAAACATAGCAGTGTAAGCATGTGGGGGCTCAATCTCTTATCCCTTCACTGCTAATACAGGCACTTCCTTCCTGATAGAATGACTATCTTTACACAAAAACTTACAGATTTACAAATTCTAACCTCAGGAAGGATAACTATACATAATACATCCCTTCAGGGCATGGCACGACTAGAGAGAAACCACTACCAGCCCCTGCAAGACATACTGGAGGAGGACCGTGGCCTGCTGGACTCTGATGCTGCCTCTCGCACCACTCCTCAATCAGAGAGTAACCAGGGCAAAAGTGGAAAAAAAAAAATGCCTGAAAACTTGCAATCGGGTGCAATTCTCTTAGCTATATCAGAGTTTCGAACCAAAATGAGGGACGTGCTCAAGGATATTTGCACGGACCCGATAGATCTACAAACATGGGTAACGGAGGCAAATGTTCAGATCTCAGAGAATACAAATAAAATTGCTATTTTGGAATGAGCTGTTTAAGTTCTGGCAGAGGAACAACTCCATACCTCCAGGAGATAAGAAGATATGGAAAATCGTGGATGACAGAAAAATATTAAGGTGTATGGGATTCGAGAGACAGAGAGAGAGAGAGAGAGAGAGAGGGGAGGGGAATGACCTGGTGGCAATTTCGGACTATCTACCACACTTGGTCCTGGACTTGGGCCCTGATTATCACATTGACATCGAGAGGGCAGACAGGGTGCTGGGTCCCTGGCCCTTGAAACCTGAGGCCAGAACCAAATCTTTTGTAATGAGATTCTCGAGCTTTTACCAGAAGGATCAGTTCCTCATAAATGCATGGCACAAACAGAAAGTGATGTTAGCAGACCACCATATAATTTTCAACAGTGACTATGCACCTGCCACTCAACATTTGAGAAGAGAGTATTCCCCCCTGTTCCCCTTCTTAAGAGCCAAAAAGTTCAACACTCCGTACCCAGCAAAATTAACTGTTCAGTTAGCCAATGGTTCAGTTACCTACAATACAGCCTCAGAGGCCAAAATCGGTCTTCCTTCAGCGGGGGATCCTATCTAAAAATGACCCCAAATAAGGAGAGAGGGACCTAGCTGAGCTTCCAAGGCCTTGTACTCAAGAAAAGCACAGAATGGAGACTTGGGATCACCAGTTGCAGAAGTTACTGGACAGAGTGCATCTACTAAGGAATCTGACATTACAGGATAATTAGGAGCTAACATCTTCCATGAAGGTAACGGACAAGCTTAGGGGGTCAGCTACGTCTGCCAGATTGGGGTTGAGGATGGGCTATTGCTCCCGTTTAGGCCTCACTGCTACTAACATAATAATATTAACAGCTTCCATCATCTATCTGACTAACAGGTGAGGGCAGTGGAGCGCCTTGCTTTTCCCTTCCTCTGTGTGGCTCAACTCGGCGATACTCCCCCCCCCTTTCCCGACTGTGAAGTTGAATTTCTTCTCTCCCCTCCTCTCATGAATTGCTGAATTTTACTTGGTGAGCACTTTACGACCCAGCCTTTACAAAGAAAGGAACTGGAACTGGACTAATAAAACTAAATGTAATGTTTCCATTTATTTATTCTGATTCTAGAACTCTAAACTGACTGGCTGTGTTTGAGAAGAGTTCCCAAAGCTAAGTGCTTTTTGATATAATTTTCAGTTTAAAAATTGTTTTGTTTTATGTAAATTTAGGTGACTGTGAAAGACAACCCTGTAAGCTCCAGGAAGATATACAATTTGTGTGGTAGATATTTGTTGGAAGTCAGAAGGATCAACACATTTATTTAGTGTGATCTTTCTACTCTGATGTAGTTAATTTTAATACTATAGTTTAAACCCTTTCTGTGTGTGCCTTTGGTGGTGTCTGATATTGAGAACCAAAGTGTCATTTGTGGGTATCCTGTCTGTTTTGGTACGTACTTTATTTTCTTTGTTAAACAGCTGAGTATACCTATTGCCTAATATTTTATAGTACATTGTATCTTTTTGCTCAGTCTCTGATTTTTCTTCTTTCTCCAATGTTTTAGAACTGTTTAGTTATTGTGGCAGAGTGTGGTACTGTGTTCTTTTTCTGTAGTTCAAGGTGCTTTTGAACTGCTGATTTCTTTGGTTTAAAGTACTACATTTTTTCTATTTAAAAAAGCTACATCAACTTGGTTTGTTGTCACCTGTTTGTTGTTGCAAGTAGCAGAAGTTTTGCATTGTGCTCTGATTCTGTGATAGAATCTGTATTAGTAGAAGGTAGATTATTGTGATTGTAGTTACCTTTGATGGGAAGGATAAAGAGGTGAGATAGAAGTGTATGTATTTTCAAATATTATAGAGGAACAGTGGCAGGATTTTAGGACAGTAAATTAATAAAAGGAACTAGGAGAGCTTCTAGTGCAGACAAGTAGTGGAATAGCAGTATAACTGCAGTATAATGTGGGAGTGGTGCAATGCAGTGGCTGTGGGGCAGCCATATTCAGGCAGATCTTCTGGACACTGAGGTGCTGCCCTATCTGCATGTATCTTTCTGGACTGTGGGATGAGGTAGCCAGACTCAGAGCGGAAGTAAACTGGGTCAGGAGTACCATCACCCCTATCCAGAGACCACTCAGTCCAATGCAGCTACCTCAAAGGATGCAGAGAACGAGGAGTACTTGGATGACAGTGGGCTCAGGGAGGGTTAGACCAGTCAGGCAGAGGTGCATCCCAGATCCTATTCCACTCAAGAACTCATATGCCACACTGCCAAACAGGGACAACCAAATAGAGTTACCCAGAGAAATGGAAGGAAAGGATGTGGAGGTTAGCCAAGTGCAAAAGATGGAGATTAGTGCCCAGGAGGTGGATAGGCAGAATAGGGACAAAATTCAGCAGAAAGGCAGACAGCAAGGTGAACCAGGATAAAGGACAACCAAGGAAGGGGCTGAGTAGAACAGCTGAAACAGTCTAGGGAGGTCAAATCATGGAAGTCATGTGTAAATGCCAGGAGCCTTAGCAACAAGATGGAAGATCTGGAGGCTGTCATGGTGCAGTCAGACCTGGACATTGTGGCCATCACTGAAACCTGGTGTAATGATAACCACGACTGGGAGCTGGCCATACCTGGCTACAACATATTCAGAAGAGACAGGGCAGGCAGGAAGGGAGGAGTGGCACTGTAGTGAAAAATGACATAAGGGCCACAGAGATCCAGGAGGAACAAAATGGGGAGAGATGCAGTGGGTTAAGCTGGAAAGGAAAATGGGCCAGCCATCCGCAGCAGGTGTGGTCTATAGACCACCAGCCCAGGAGGAAGAAACAGATAGGAGTTGATGCTAGCCATCCAGAGGATGGCAGACAAGGGTGAGGTAGTACTGGTTGGAGACTTCAATATTCCAGACGTGACTGGAGCATTCCAGCAGCAGCATCAACTAGAGCAGATTTATCCTGGACTCTTCAGGGTGCCTTCTCAAGCAACTGGTCATGGAACCAACTCGGCAGAAGGCAATACTGGACCTTGTACTCACAAACAGGGACAGTGTGATGGGGGTAAGAGTGGGGGAGCACCTGGGGAACAGTGACCACCAGTCACTGTGGTTTGAAATCACAGAAAGAGCAGAACCAAACCACACAAAAACACGTATCCTGGATTTTAGGGGGGCAAACTTTGGGAAAATGGGGAGATACTTGAAAGAGGCATTAAGGGGAATGGGGCAGGAATCAGGGGTTGAGGAACAGTGGGACGTATTTAAAATGGGGATTACAAGAGCAACAGAATTATGTATTAAGCAGGTTAGCAAGAGGAAAAGGAAGAGGAGACCATTATGGTTTTCCAAAGAGGTAGCAAAGAAAGTGAAAGCCAAAAAGATTGCATTCAGGCAATACAAAAAGACACAGGCAGGAGGGGATAGGGAGAAGTACCAGGAGAAGCAAAGGGAGGCAGGGAGGTCAGTAAGGGAAGCCAAAGCTCAGACAGAAGAACACATTGCAAAATCAGTGGGTAGAGGGACAAAACCTTTACAGGTACATAAGTGAAAAAGAAAGGCAAAGGGAGGGATAGTGAGACTGAAGGGGAGGATGGGGCTGTGTGGAGGATGACAACAGTAAAGCTGACATATTGAACAGGTATTTCTGCTCAGTCTTTACTAAGGAAGAGGAGGGTAATGGGTCTAAATGGAGTACAAGGGTGAGAATGGTGCAGAAATGGACACAAGTCCCTTTACATGAGAAAGGGTCCTGAAGGAACTGGAAGTAATAAGAGTTGATAAAGCAATGGGGCCAGATGGGGTGCACCCTAGGGTCCTTAAAGAACTAAGAGAGGTGGTGGCTGAACCTTCGCTATCCTGTTTAGCTGATCACTAGAAACAGGGAGGTACCCAAAGACTGGAGGATAGCAGATGTAGTCCCCTTATACAAAAGTAGGAACAAAGAGGAAGCGGGGAACTACAGACCAGTCAGCCTCACCTCGGTAGTGGGAAGATCATGGAAGCACTACTGAAGGAGAGATTGGTGGAACATCTGGTTGTCAATGGACTACAGGACCCAAGGCAGCATGGTTTCACCAGGGAAGGTCATGTCAGACCAACCTCATTGAATTTTTTGACTGGGTGACTAGGAGGTGGATCAGGGAGGGCAGTGGACATGGCCTATCTGGACTTCAGCAAGGCCTTTGACACTGTGCCACATAGAAGACTATTGCACAAACTGGGGAATATGGGTGTGGGCAGGACAGTAGTGTGGTGGGTAGGTAACCGGCTGGGCAGCAGGACACAGAGGGTGGTGGTAAATGGCTGTCACTCCACAGAGGGAAGAGTGACCAGTGGGGTACCACAGGGATCAGTGCTGGGACCGGTACTATTCAATATCTTCATCAGTGACATTGCACAGGACCTAGAAGGCAGAATTTCACTGTTCACTGATGACACAAAGCTCTGTAACAGAGTAGACACACCAGAGGGTGTAGACAGAATGAGAAGGGACCTGCAGAAACTTGAAGAATGGTCAGCAGTTTGGCAGTTGAAATTCAATGCAAGGAAGTGCAAGATAATGCATATGGGGCACAAAAACCCTGGCACAATATATCAGTTGGGGGGTGAAGATATAGCATGCACCAAGCAGGAAAGGGATCTTGGAGTTATCATCTCTGATTACCTCAAGGCAGGGAAACAGTGTGACAAGGCAGCAGGTAAAGCAAATAGGATGCTGGGATGCATAGGCAGGGACATCACCAGCAGGAAAAGGGAGGTCATAATTCCACTATACAAGACACTAGTGAGGCGCACCTGGAGTACACTGTGCAGTTCGGGAGACCTTACCTACGTAAGGACATAGACAGGGTAGAGAAGGTTCAGAGAAGGGCAACAAAGATGGTGCATGGATTGCATCACAAGTCCTATGAGGACAGGTTGAAGGCACTGAACATGTACTCCTGGAGGAGAGGAGGAGAGAGGGATGATAGATACATACAAGTATCTTACAGGGAGGAACAGGGTGCAGGAATGCACTATTTTCAAGCGAAAAAGATGTTCCAGGACTAGAGGCATGGGATGAAGTTGGAGGAGGACAATTCAGAGGAAGCGTGAGGAAGAATTTCTTCACAGAGCGGGTGGTGGACAAGTGGAACACCCTGCCAGAGGAAGTGGTGGGGGCTGAAGCAATCACGGGATTTAAGAATGCATGGGATAGACATAAAAGAATTCTGGAGATCGGGGTAAGGGGCAACAGACTTCCTGGAAAACATAAACTGAACTTACAAGCTTAAATGGGCAGACTGGGTGGGCCATAGGCCCTTATCTGCCGACACTGTCTATGTATCTATGTATCTATGTAGCAAGCAGTTCAGGTGGAATCAGGGGAGTATGTGCTAAGATTGTGAGATCAGGAATTTGATGCCTTGATGAGATGGACACCAATGGGAATACCTCATGCTCTCATTGGGGGGGTGGGAGGATGCCCGGGACTGGGGGTGGGGTTATAAATAGTCTGCCACCCCCTCCTGACTTCAGGTTACCATAAGCAAGCATTCTAAATTATCTTTCAATGACTACGTCAAAGATGTCTCTAGAAGGTTAAAAGCAAGGTTAGGTTTCTTCTACAGAAATAGGCCCCTTTTCCCCCTTGAAATTCAAAACAAGCTTGTACAGGCCACTTTTCTTCCCCTACTCGACTATGGCGATGTACTCTATTCCTCCACCACTCTTGCAAATCTAAGTAAACTGGACATCCTTTATCACCGTGCGTTACGGTTCATTACCAACTCCCTTACCGCTCGCATCACTGTGACTTATATGCAGCTGTTGGTTGGACATCCTTACTACTAGACACCTGCTCCATGCTGGGCATGGACTCTTAAACTGCTCCTGCAGAAATTGCCAAGCTATCTCTCTTCCTTATTAGTATCTACATAGTGCATACTTTAAGAAAATCTGACTTTATTATGCTTGACATACCAAGGACTGAGACCTCCTTTAGTAAACGTTATTGCATATGCCCTTCCTCCATCTGGAACCAATTACAAAACCATGCTGAAACTAACTAGCACAGTTTCAATAAACTTCTACAAATCGCGTAGTTCAGCCAAAATAAAAGACACCTGTAACTGTCATTAAGTCTCTTCCTTCCCCATGTGTGCCATATTTATCCACTGATAAGGTATAATTGCTACGTCATATTAACAGTTTTCCCTTCCCCTTCCACTCCTGGCTTTATCTATGCTTACGCTTCACTGCTACTCTATCAAATCACTCCTTCTCCCCCCCATATCAGTTGTCCATTTGTTCAAACTGCCAAAATATATGTATTGCACACACCAGTCATCAGGTTTCATTTATCAGTATGCGACCTGTAAGTCGCTTCCCTATGTCATATTAATGTTTACCACCTGCAGTCACCCTATGTGGTACCCTTGTATGTATATCCAGCCTGTATCATGTAACATGCATTTCATGTATATACTGTTATTACCTATGTTTGTACATTAAGTGTTTATGTCACAGGACCTCCTTGTGAATGAGCTTGCTCAATGGAGTTTTCCTGCAATAAACTTGAACTTGAACTAATCCTGTAACAATAACCTTGACATATTAGATCTGGTCGTGGGAAGGGGGGGATCTGACCCTCCTTGGTCCTGAGGGCACCCTCTCTGTTCTAAAGGGTTAATATCTGGGCGGGTTTCCAAACCTGCCTCCGGGGACATTAACAGACTGAGCTCCTGGATTTCCAGTTTCTGAATGTGATCTCAGTTTGACAGTCTAGATGGGACTATAAATTACCAATATAAGAATTTTGTGAAGTCATAATAACCTTCCCCCCATACAACAATGCTGAGGTGTTCTGGGGTTTTCTCCATATGATCCAGGAGTTAAAGCTGGCTCTATAGATAAAGAGAGGCGTTATCTAGAAAGGGGTGCTTCATGTGTCTCCCAAAATATAACAGGTCCCTTGGTCATAAGTTAGCAGGGGATCTTCATTCTCTTATTGCATGTTTGAATTATTTTTCTAATTAGACCTTCAAGGGGAATTCATTTTTATTTTTTTCAAAGGTGGAGGGATAGCTCTTCCCCCCAGAATTTTGGGTTATTCAACACCTTGTGAATAATATATAACATCCATGTCATCACCACCGCAGGGACAGTTACTACTGTGGAACTATTCCTGGGGGAGGGTTCCCTCTCAAGTGGGTCTGTATCCATCTTCAGTGGGTCATATCCCACTTTCCTAGGAAGAAGGAGCTTCCCTCTTATCCTTGGACCAGGGCTGGAGATGGTCATAACTCCCACAACAGTGGAAGAACGAATGTATATAGTTTTCTCCAAATGGAGACAGGTTAATAGACAAGGTTCTTGGCTGTTGATAAGAATGTTATGTTTTGTTTATGCGTTTAATTCAAAAATAGATGGTGACACAACTCTTATTACAAGTCATAATACCCCCTCCTTGGCCAGAGACACTGAAGACAACTATGTATTGGGATATCACTCAATCCGGGTTTTCTTAAAGGACCCCGGATTTGGGGAGGGAAACATGGGAGTATGATTTTTACTATTTACTTATGCCCTCTAGGGATACAGTGATATTCTAGGCAAACAATTACAATATTTCCACTATGGGATTATGGTTAACGAACCGGTAAATATTTTCTCTCAGAATGTGAATGGCTTGCATTCCCCTGTTAAACATTCTAGGATTATGCAGCACTTAGGAAAGCAGATCTATATTTATTTACAGGAATCTCACCTCTCATCAGCTGAACATTTAAAACTACAGTGGGGAGGCCGATATCGGGTACTGGCATCCTCTCATCCAGGAGGACACAAGAGGGGAATGGCTATTTGAATTCCTACATCGACCCCACTAGAAATTCAGGACACTTATCTGGATCCGCAGAGTAGCTATGTGATTCTTACGGGGTCACTTTACTCCCAGACCATAACCTTAGTTAATACTCATCTTCCCCCACAAAGGTCACTCCCTGTAATATGGACCTTTGTACAGAGGGTTATGGAGAGGCTCAAGGGGGTCTTAATTATAGGTGGAGATTTTAATATCCCCTTCCACCCACATTTTGGATTTCTTTAACCCTTAGCCGAGTAGGCTATCTAAGGCAGCTAAATACTTAACACGGAATTTTACCTTTTTCACCAGGGAATTCAATGAGTTATTGAAAAACTGGTGTGGAGCTCAGAGTTTTGGCTTCATTGGGGACTGGGGAACCACCTGGAGGGATGCAGACCTATACTGGTGCGATGGTCTGCATCTGTCCGAGGGGGGACCAGGATCCTAGGTGAGAGGTTTAAATGCTTCATTGACAAGCATTTAAACTAGCCAAGGGGGGAGGCACTGAAAAGGAGCAGGGAAATCTGAGCCTCCCCCCCACAAAACATGGTGATTAATGAGGTAAACACCAAGGTACAGAAGTTATTAGGGAGTAGAACAGATTTAAATGTAAAAAAGGCAAAGGCAGTAAGGACAGAAATGGGGCTAAAAGGGATAAGGCTATCAAAAAGTGGAGAGTGATGAGTACTAATGCCCGTAGTCTGTGTCTCCCTGAACTAGTGGCCTTGAGGAAGAGGGTTGCCTGGATACTGTGGCAGTCTCAGAAACATGGTACACAGAGTACCATAACTGGGATGTTAACATACCAGGACACGCAATCTACAGGAGGGACAGGGAGGGTAAAAGAGGAGGAGGAGGAGTAGCTCTCTATATAAAGGAAGGGATCACAGCAACAGAACTAAAGAGTAAACAGGGAGCAGATGAAGCACTTTGGGTCACCATGGAGATAGGAAATGGCACCACAATCCGCATGCGAGTTATATACAGATCCCCATCTCAGGGGGAAGGAATGGACAAGGAAATGATAGAAGGCTTTCTTAGAATGGCAGAAAAAGGGGAGATATTGCTGATGGGGGACCTGAATATGCCAGATGTTAACTGGAGCACCTTTGCTGCAGGCACATCCAAGAGCAGGGTCATTCTTGATGCCCAACAGGGGGCAAGCCTCCGATAGCTAGTATGGGAACCCACTCAGGAGGGAGCAATCTTAGACCTGGTACTTTCAAATGGGGATGGAGAAAGAATCTCAGATTTAGAAGTGGGTAGCCATCTGGGACCAAGCGACCACCAAACAGTATGGTTCACGATAAACACAGCCATCCAATCAAGCCATACAAAAGCAAGAGTACTAGACTTTAGGAGGGCTGACTTTGGGAAAATGAGAGCATGCCTCAGAAAAGCACTAGCAAACAGGCAAGAAGGAGGGGTGGAGGAACAATGGGGAGTGATCAAAACAGCCATCACAGAGGTAACAAACCTTTGTGTAAAGCAAAATCAATAAAACACGATGAAGGAAAAAAATGCTATGGTTCACAAAAGAGGTGGCAGGGAATGTTAAGGAGAAAAAGACAGCGTTCAGGAAATAAGGAAACATAGAAGGAGCAGGACAGATAACTTTATCAGTTAAAGCAGAAAGAGGCTGGGAAGGCAGTCAGAATAGCAAAGGCCCAAACCGAGGAAAGGATAGCCAATTCTGTTAAGAAGGGGGATTAGACATTTTATAGGCACGTTAGAGAGTGAAGAAAGATGAAAGGAGGAATACTGAAGCTTAGTAAAGGGGAAGGAATGTGGGTGGAGGGTAACATTGAAAAAGCGAGGGATACCGAACGAATATTTCTGCTCAGTATTCACAAAGGAAGAGGAGGGGGAGTTACCTATGTGACAGAAATGGGAAGGAAAGAGTTAATGGTTTGGATTCTGTACGTGCCTTATTTTTTAGCAGTGTGGAAAAAATTACACTGAGGCTGAAATCCTCGTTCAGCAACTAGCTTGTGGAATTTCTAGCTGCTAGATAAGAGCTGGGTCATAAATCTCGAGTGGACATCTCCAGACACACACACAGACCTTGCAGACATGGACACAGGGCAGTTTGAATGGATTGGATCATTCAAATATAAACTTAAGGTGAAAAGGGAATATAATTGGTCACCAATAGGTGTTCACTCTGATTGGGACAATTAAATACATACATGTTAGTTGGTTGGTGCATTTAAGGGGAGAATAGGAATGACCTAGTCTCCATAGAGTATATAAGCTTCTGTAAGACAGAGAACTCTCTCTGTTGCCTTTGGAAAGCTGGGAGTGGAAACATAAGCTTGGAGCCTACCCTTGTAGCTGTGTCCATGGAAGCTGGCAGTTAGAACAGGGTCCAGAGTCTCTTGTAAGGACAGGGAAGGGTAAGTTTAATGATAGCATATTTTAGTAATAGCCTTCTTCTTTTGCCATCTGTTATTTAAAAACATTTGTTTACTTTTCCTGTATCAGTGTTATCCTCTTGTGTTGTAAATAAATTTCCTGTAAATGCTCATTGCACTTTCTGTTAAGTAAAAGCTATTTATTTGCTCAACAGTTGCGACTGATGTAATTTTTCTAAGGTAACACAGAATTTGATGGCAGATAAGGACTGCTTGGCCCATCCAGTCTGCCCATTTCCCTACCTACCTACTGGATAAGCTGCAGATCCTAGTTAACCAGCAGCCTACTTCTTCCTACCCCCCCCCAGAATTGCCTTATGACTATCCCATGCATGCTTGAATTCCACCACTGATTTTGACTCCACAACCTCCTCCAGAAGGCCATTCCATGCATCCACAACCCTTTCTGTGAAAAAATACTTCCTAATTACCTCTGAGCTGCCACCCTCTATCTTCAAATTGTGCCCTCTTGTTCTTGCACACCTCTTTTTTGAAGATCGACCTCTTGGACTTTGTTGATTCCCTTGAGGTACCTGAAAGTTTCTATCATGTCCACCCTCTCCTCCTTTCCTCGAGGCTATACATATCAAGCTCCTTAAGTCTCTCTTCATGTGTCTTCTGGTGCAGACCCTGCACCATTTTAGTTGGCCTTTCTGGACAGCTTCCATCCTGTCTATGTCTTCGGAGATTGGGTCTCCAGAACTGCACACAGTACTCCAGATGGGGTCTCACCAGCTGTCTGTACAGAGGGATAATAACTTCCATTTTCTACTGGTGATGCCTCTCCATGCATCCCAGTATCCCCCAGCTCTCCTTGCTGCCCTCTCACATTGCTTGCCCATCTTTAGGTCATCTGATATGACTACCCCAGGTCCCTTTCCATTTTGTTGTTGTTAGTATCTCACCCCGATTGTACTCTTCCCCTGGGTTTTTGTTTCCCAGATGCATTACCTTGCACTTCTTAGCATTGAATCTAAGCTGTCATACATTTGACCATTCCTCTAACCTTGCCAAGTCCTTCTCATCCTTTCCACCCCACCCTGTGCATCAACTCTGTTGCAGATCTTGAGTCATCTGCAAAGAGACATATTTTCCTTCAGTCCTTCTGCAATGTAAACATAAAGACATTGAAGAGGACCATCCTAATACTGAACCCTGCTGTACCCCACTAGTAACCCTCCTTTCTTCTGAGGACTCCATTTACTATTCTCTCTGTGTCCTATTCTCCAGCCAATTCTTTAGCCAGGCTGTCATCTGGGACCCACTCCCAGGCTGGCTAACTTGTATATTAATCTTTGTGTGACTGTGTCAAATGCCTTGCTAAAGTCTAGGTAGGCCATGTCCACAGCCCCTCCCTGATCTACTACTTTGGTCACCCAGTCAAAGAAATCTAATCAGATTCATCTGGCATGACCTTCCTGCTGTGAATCCATACTGCCTAGGGTCCTGTGCCCCTCTAGCCTCTAGATACTCGACAATTCTTTCCTTTAGAAGTGATTCCATCATTTTCCCTATCACTGAGGTTAAACTAACAGGTCTATAGTTTCCTGCTTCTGCCTTACTCCCACTTTTGTGAAGGGGAATCACATCTGCCCTCCTCCGTCCTCGGGTACCACCCATCCTCCCATGATTTGTTAAAAGGGTAGTCAGTGGTGTCACTAGTTCTACCCTTGGTTCTTTTAGAATTCTGGGATTAGATCCCATCAGTCCCATTGCTTTGTCCACCTTCAGTTTTAAGAGTTCTTTCAGAACCCTTTCTTCTGTAAATGGGCGGTATCAACTTCTGTATCCAGAGTGTTACTGTTTGTTTTATGTACCTCCCCCTCTTCCTTTCTAAATACTGAGCAAAAATATTTGTTTAGTATCTCTGCCTTTTCACAGTCTCCCTCTGCCCACCCTCCCTTTCCTTTATTAAGCCTCACTATCCCTCCCTTGGTCTTCCTTCACTCCCTGATGTACATACAAAAGGTTTTATCCCCCTTCTTAACTGAGTTGGCTATCTTTTCCTTGGTTTGGGTCTTTGCTGTTCTGACTGCCTTCCCAGCTTCCTTTTGCTTTGACTGATACAGTTCTCTTTCCAGCTCCTTCTGCGATTCCTTGTATTTCCTGAATGCTTTCTTTTTCTCTTGAACCTTCACTGCCACTTCCTTTGAGAACCATAGTGGTTTCTTACATTGTCTTGTTTTGTTTATTTGCTTCACACAAAGGCTCGTTACCTCTAATGGCAGTTTTTATTATTCCCCATTGTTCTTCCACCCCTCCTTCCTGCCCATTTGCTAGTGCATTCCTTAGCACTCACCCATTTTGGCAAAGTCAGTCCTCCTAAAGTCCAGTACTTTTGTCTTTGTGTAGTTGACTCTATTGCTGTGTTTATTGTGAACCATACTGTTCGATGGTCGCTAGTTCCCAGATGGCTACCCACTTCTCATCTGTGATCCTCCTCCATCTCCATTTGAGAGTATCAAGTCTAATATTGCTCCTCTCGAGTGGGCTCCAGTACTAGTTGTCTAAGGCATGCCCCTGTAGGGCATCTAGAATAACTGCACTCCAGTTAACATCTGGCATATTCAGATCACCCATCAGTAATATCTCCCCTTTTTCTGCCATTCTAAGTATACTTTCTATCATTTCCTTGTCCATTTCCTCCCTGAGAAGGGGGTCTGTATACAACCCCTGTGCGGACTGAGGTGCCATTGCCTGTCTCCAAATTTACCCACAGTGGAGGCAGTATAGCGCAGTGGTCTAAGGCTCTGAGCTGCAAATTTGGTGACATCCAGGAGACCAGACCTGGGTTTGAATCCCACAGCTTCCACTTGCATACTGTGTCACCCTGAGCAGGTCACTTAACCTCCTTGTGCTCCCAGGTCACTCCTGTAAAAAAGCTTTCAGCTTAGTGTGCTATACCTGGTTAAACAACTAAATAAATAAAAAATAAATAAATGAAGAGTGCTTCTTCTCCTCCCTGTTTACACTTTTGTTCTGTTGCTTTTACTCCTTCCCTTATGTAAAGAACTCCTCCTCCTCCTCCTCTTTTACCCTCCCTGTCCCTCCTGTAGGTAGTGTATCCTGGTATGTTTACGTCCCAGTCATGGTTTTGTGTGTACCATGTTTCTGTGACTGCCACGATATCCAGATGTTCCTCCTCCATCAAGGCCACTAATTCAGGAAGCTTGTTACCTAAACTACGGGCATTGGTACTCATTGCTCTCCATTTTTTGATGGCTTTACCTTCTGTTGCAGCATCCCCCACTGACCATTCTACCTTGGTCTTTTTCTCATTTAGTACCCTGTTTTGTAGGGAGAGGCTGGGATTTTTCTGCTGCTTGTCAGTGCCTCCCCCTTTGACTAGTTTAAAAGCTTGCCAATGAAGTATTTAAACAGATTGCTCAAAAGACTTGTTCCTTTCCTGGACAGATGCAGACCATCCTGCCAGTATAGGCTGGTGTCCCTCCAGGTGGAACCCCAGTCCCCAATGAAGCCAAACCCCTGTGCTCCACACCATTTTTTCAACCATTCATTAAACTGCATGGTGCAAAGTACCCTTGTCTCACTCCTGCCATTGATAGGCAGCACCTCTGAGAAGGATACTGTGTGTGCTACTTGTCTTAGGCCCCTCCCCAACTCTGCAATGTCCTCCTACACTGCTCTAACTCATGATGAGCCAAGTCATTTGTCCCTAGGTAAGATTTGGTTTTCCACTGGCTAAGGTAAACTCTGTGTAGCATCCGCCACCTGAAAGGGACACACAACCAGACCTTAACTTGTGCAATTGCACGTGTGATTATTCAAGTCTGTACACTTGAAAGAGGTGCTGGAAGGAAAGTCAGGCTGGTGGCAGCAAATACCCGAGGACACACACCTCTCTGAAAGCTGTTTCAGCCCAGAGGAAGAGGAAGGTTGTCACAACCTAAACCAAACAAGAAAAACACTCTGAAGACAGGGGTCGGTACCAGTCCATTTACAGAAGAAAGGGTTCTGAAAAAACTAATAAAATTGAAGGTGTACAAAGCAATGGGGCCTGATGGGATTCACCTAAGAATTATAAAAGAACTAAGGGTAGAACTAGTGACACCGCTGACTACTCTCTTTAACAAATCATGGGAGGATGGGGTGGTACCCAAGGACTGGAGGAGGGCAGATATGATTCCTCTTCACAAAAGTGGGAGCAGGACAGAGGCAGGAAACTACAAACCAGTTAGTTTGACCTCAGTGTTAGGGAAAATGATGGAATCACTTCTGAAGGAAAGAATTGTTGAGTACCTAGAGGCCAGTGGGGCACAGGACCCAAGGCAGCATGGGTTCACAATGGGAATGTCGTGTCAGATGAATCTAATAGATTTCTTTGACTGGGTGACCAAAGTAGTAGACCAGGAAGGGGCTGTGGACATGGCCTACCTAGATTTTAGCAAGGCATTTGATACAGTCTCACACAAAAGATTAATACAGAAGATAGGCAGTCTTGGAGTGGGTCCCAAGGTGGTAGCCTGGATAAAAAATTGGCTAGACAACAGGATGCAAAGGGTAGTAGTAAATGGAGTACACAGTGAAGAAAGAAGGGTTACTAGCGGGGTATCGCAGTGTTCAGTACAAGAACCGGTCCTTTTTAATGTCTTTCTAAGTGACATTGCAGAGGAACTAGAAGGAAAAGTATGTCTCTTTGCAGATGACAAAGATCTACAATAGGGTTGATGCACAAGATGGAGAGGAAAGGATGAGAGGGGACTTGGCAAGGTTGGAGGAATGGTCAAATGTATGGCAGCTCAGATTCAATGCAAAGAAGTGCAAGGTAAAGCACATGGAAACCAAAAACCCTGGGGAAGTGTACACACTGGATGGTGAGTTACTGACAACAGTAAAAATAGAAAGGGACCTGGGGGTAATTGTATCAGATGACCTAAAGGTGGGCAAGCAATGTAAGAAGGCAGTAAAGAAGGCTGGTGGGATACTGGGATGCATAGGAAGAGGCATCAATTATAGAAAACAGGAAGTTGTTATCCCTCTGTACAGGCAGTTAGTGAGACCCCATCTGGAGTACTGTGTGCAGTTCTGGAGACCCCATCTCCGCAAAGACAGAGTGGAGGCTGTCCAGAGGAGGGCAACTAAAATGGTGCAGGGTCTGCACCAGAAGACATATGAAGAAAGACTAAAGGAGCTTAATATGTATACTCTTGAGGAAAGAAGAGAGAGAGGGGACATGATAGAAACTTTCAAGTACCTCAATGAAATTAACAAAGTCCAAGAGGGTAGCAAATTCCAGAAAAAGAGATGTGCAAGAACAAGGGGGCACAATCTGAAGATAGAGGGGGAACAGCTCAGGGGTTATGTAAGTATTTTTTCACTGATAGGGTTGTGGATGCATGGAACAGCCTCCCTGAGGAGGTCGTGGAGTCAAGAACAGTGGGGGACTTCAAGAATGCATGGGACAGGCATAAGGCAGTCCTAGTGGGGGGTAAGAGGAAGTAAGCTGTTGCTTAACTAGGATCTGTAACTAATCTGTTAGGTAGGAAAATGGGCAGACTAGGTGGGCCAAGCGGTTCTTATCTGCCATCAAATTCTATGTTTCTATGTAAGCCGAGTAGGCTATATAAGGCAGCTAAATACTTAAAAGGGAATTTTACCTTTTTGGGCATAGAGGACAAAAAAAGGAGGAGGTGGGGAACATACCTAATCCAATTAACAGAAACACTCTGGATGAGGGGTTAATCCCAGTCCTTTCACAGAAGAAAGGGTTCTGAAAGAACTCCTAAAACTGAAGGTGGACAAAGCAATGAGGCCAGATGAAATTCACCCCAGAATTCTAAAAGAATTAAGCAGAGAACTAGTGACACTACTGACTACCCTTTTTAACAAATCATGGGAGGATGGTGTAGTACCCGAGGACTGGAGGAAGACAGATGTGATCCCCCTTCACAAAAGTGAGACCAAGAGAGAGGCAGAAAACTACAGACCTGTCACTTTGACCTCTGTGGTAGGGAAAGTGATGGAATCACTTCTGAAGGAAAGAATTGTTGAGTACCTAGAGGCCAGTGGGGTACAGGACCCAAGGCAGCATGGGGCTCACAGTGGGAAGGTCATGTCAGATTAATCTAATTGATTTCTTTGACTGGATTACCAAAATAGTATACCAGGGAGGGGCTGTGGACATGGCCTACCTAGACTTTAGCAAGGCATTTGACACAGTCCCACACAAAAGATTAATAGTCAAATTAACCAGCCTGGGAGTGGGTCCTAGGGTGGTAGCCTGGAAGTAAAACATTGGCTGGACAACCGTCACAGAAAGTAATTGTAAATGGAGTCCGCTCTGAAGAAAGAAGAGGGTTATTAGTGGGGTACCACAGGTTTCAGTACTGGGTCCAGTCCTTTTAATGTCTTTATAAGTGACATTGCAGAGGGACTGGAAGGAAACGTATGCCTCTTTGCAGATGGCACAAAGATCTGCAACAGGGTTGATACACAAGGAGGGGTGGAAAGGATAAGAAGGGACTTGGCAAGGTCGGAGGAATGGTCAGAAGTATGGCAGCTTGGATTCAATGCAAAGAAGTGCAAAATAATGCACCTGGGAAACAAAAACAAAGGGGAAGATTACACAATGGGGGTGGAGTAGTAACAACAACAAAAATGGAAAGGGACCTGGGGGTAATCATATCAGATGACCTTAAGGTTGGCAAGCAATGTGAGAAGGTGGTAGGGAGGCCGGGGGATACTGGGATGTATAGGGAGAGGTATCACCAGCAGAAAACAGGAAGTTGTTATCCCTCTGTACAGACAGTTGGTGAGACCCCATCTGGAGTACTGTGTCCAGTTCTGGAGACCCCATCTCCACAAGGACATAGACAGGATGGAGGCAGTTCAGCAGAGGGCAACTAAAATGGTGCAGGGTCTGCAAGAGAAGCCATACTAGGAGAGACTAAAGGAGCTTAATATGTATACCCTTGAGGAAAGGAGGAAGAGGGGGGAACATAATAGAAATGTTTAGGTACCTCAGTGGAATTAAAGTCCAAGAGGGTAGCATCTTTCAGAAAAAGAGATGTGGAAGAACAAGGGGACATAATTTGAAGATGGGGGGGATGGCTCAGGGGCAATGTGAGGAAGTATTTTATTCACAGAGAGGGTGGTGGATGTATGGAACAGCCTTTCTGAGGAGGTTGTGGGGTCTAAAACTGTGGGAGAATTCAAGAATGCATGAGGCAACTTTTGTGGGGAGGCAGGAAGATACAGACTGTTGGTTAAATAGAATCTACAGCTTGTCCTCTAGGTAAGGAAATGGGCAGACTAGCTGGGCCAAGCGGTCCTTATTTGCCATCAAAGTTTATGTTTCTATGAGGATACCTGGAGAAGAATATTTTCATCTGTCCCAGGGTACACCTTTTTTTCTGGGCGACATAACACATACTCAAGACTAGATTATTTTTTCATTACAGGAGAACATGTTAGTCCAGTTCAGGACATTTTAATTGAGCCAAGTGTATTATCTGACCACAATCCATTGATTCTTAAAATGAATCTGGTCAAACAAAAGAGATTCAGGTTCTGGAGGTTCATGCTTTCCTTCTTAGGTATCATGAGTTCCAGGACTACCTTTGGGAACGCATTCCACAAGTAATTCAGGACAATTCTACTCCTGAAGTCTCCCATCTGATTCAGTGGGATGTTTTAAAAGCAGTTTTACAAGGTGAGATACTGGAATATGCTTCCCAAAAATAAAAGGAGATGAATGCTAGGCTTAATTAATTATTTAACAGACCACCTAGTTTCATACTAACTCTTATATAGACAGGGTGATACAGCTCGTCAACAGCGGATTAGAAGTTTAAAACAAGAAATACAAAACATACTAGATTTTGGAACTCTCCAGAGCCTGAATTATTTTAGACAGTATAACTATGGGGGAAGGGGGAAGAGAAAGAGGAGCTTGGGTTTGGCTTGGAAATTAAGAGCCAATCAATGGGCCTATACTAGTTTAAAAATAAAATCTACTATAATCGTCCACAACTAGCTATAAGGAAGAACAAATCAGGCAGGTTTTCACACCATTTTCTGAGTCTTTATATGCAGCCCCTCAGCCACCCCGATACAAGATAAAGTAATACATCCATTCTTGGATAAGCTTCACTTGCCTAAGTTATCAGAGTTCCATAAACGATTGTTGAAGTGACCCATTAGACCTGAAGAGATACTCCAACAGGTAAAAGATTTAAAACGCTTGAACTGTGTGGCCTGGTGGTGCTGAGGGTTGAGGTGCTGTGCGCCACACCTCGACCCAGGTTCACGGAGGACGGCTCTCTTATCCTGAGGAGGAATGTAGGCTTCCACCACTCTGCAGTGGCTCCTGGGGATGCCCAGAGATACTGCTAGAGCTAGTGCAATGAAGGGAGGAGTGCAGTGGTCAGTGCTAGACGTCACTGCACGTCTGCACTCCTAGGGAACAAAGGAGGAAAAACTAGCAGCATCACCCACAGCAGCTTGATGGCCCCAGCTTCCTGAGCCCAGCAGTGGCCCAGGAGTGACCTCACATGCCGGTATTGCGGTACTGGATCCTGGCCTGGTGCGGGGACTAAAGTGGGGTCCCTCTCATGGGTACAGCAGCATATGCCAGCCAGTGTGTGTGTGTGTGTGTGTGTGTGTGTGTGTGTGTGTGGCACCACAAGGGGTCGTCGGTGGAAGCATAGCGGTGGCTGGATGTAAGGCAGAGTGGTGGCTGCACAGGAGAAAAATAAAGTAGTGATAAAAAAAAAAAAAAAAAACTTGAAACGTCCCTAGCCCAGATGTTTTTGGTCCGGAATGGTATAAAACCTTTATCCCTCAGCTACTTCCCAGTTTTCTATTGGCTTGTCGAGCAGTGGCAGAGGGATAGTCCCCCCACCCTCCCGGAGTTATGCTGTTCTTTCTGCCCTACTTAAACCCGAGAAGGACACTACTCTTCTATCATCCCCGAACCCTATTTCAATTTTGAATGTGGACTACAAAATATTTATGGCCATTTAGGCCAAACGGCTGGAACCTATACTTCTTCAGTTAATACAACAGTACCAATCAGGTTTTATAAAATAGAGAAGCACATCTGATAATTTACGTCAAGTCCTATTACTGCTGGAGTATATACATCCCAGAAAAATCCCCTCTACTACAATAAGTTTAGATGCAGATCAAGTGTTCAATAGGGTGGGGTGGGATTCCTATGGGCTACCCTTTCAAAGTGTTCTTTCCCGGATTTGTTTCTTGCATGTCTGAAATATATTTATATCCATCCTAAGGCCTACATTCGAGTTAATGTTTCTTTATCCCAACCAATACAAATACAAAGGGGCACGAGACAGGGATGCCCTTTATCCCCACTACTTTTTGCTCTTTACATTAAGCCCCAAGCTGAGACTACTTGGAGGAATGTTCAGATTGAGGGGGTCCCTGTGGGTCAGAGAGAACATAAGGCGGCATTGTTACGAACATACAAAATTTGCCAGCAGATAAAGGCCTAGAGGTCTATCAAGTCTGCTCGAATGTGCAGCTAGCACCCCTTATTCTGCAGCTGCCCTTCCCTTCCACCCTTCCCCTTCATTAGCCCTCCCCCTTGTCCTGTCCTATCCTCATTTGAAGCAGTCCGCTGTTCTACTACATACCACTTCAGCAGGTAACGCACTCCACCCAGCTACCACCCTCTCTATAAAAAAAAAAGTGTCTCCTCATCTCCCTCCTGAACCTTCCTCGCTCCAGTCTCATATCATGGCCCTTGGTGTCCCTTCCCTCCCTTACTTTGAACAGCCCCTCTGTACCTGTCTTGTTTATTCCTTTCATGTATTTAAAGGTTTCAATCATGTCACCCGGTCTCTCCTCTCCTCCACTGAGTACATGTTCAACTCCTTCAACCTCCTCTTGTATGATAAGTCCCCCAGCCCCTTGATCATCTTTGTCGCTCTGTGCTGCACCCCCTCCAGTAACTTAATGTCCCTCTTCAGATATGGACGCCAATACTGCACGCAGTACTCCAGGTGTGGTCTAACTAATGACCTATACAGTGGCAGAATCACCTCCTCCCTCCTCGAGAATATATCCCTTGCAATACAACCCAGCATTTTGTTGGCCTTTGCAGCTGCCTTCCTACATTGTGCCGAGTTGTTCATTGACCCTGTAATGAGCACACCCAGATTCTTCTCCTCCTCTGTCTGGGCTAGCTGCACTCATAGAAACATAGACTTTGACGGCAGACAAGGACCACTTGGCCCACTCAGTCTGCCCATTTCCCTACCTACTGGATAAGCTGCAGATTCCAGTTAACCAACAGCCTGTTTCCTGCAACCCCCCACTATAATTGCTTTGTGTCTGTCCCATGCAAGTTTGAATTCCCCCACTGTTTTAGACCCAATAACCCCCTCAGGAAGGCTGTTCCATGTATCCACCTCTCTCTCTGTGAAAACAAATTTCCTCACATTACCCCTGAGCTCTCCTCTATCTTTAAACTGTGCCCCCTTGTTCTTACACATCTTTTTTTCTGAAAGATGCTACCCTCCTGGAATTTGTTGATTCCCTTGAGGTACTTGAACGTTTCAATCATGTCCCCCGTCCCTCCTTTCATCAAGGGTATACATATTAAGCTCTCTCAGTCTCTCTTCATATGGTTGCTGATGTAGACCCTGCACCATTTTAATTGCCCTCCTCTGGACTGCTTCCATCCTGTCTATGTCCTTGCATAGATGAGGTCTCCAAAACTGCACACAGTACTCACTCCCCCTAGCTGGTAACTCCTCCTTGGGTTCTTCATCCCAAAATGCAGCACCTTGCACTTTTTGGCATTAAAGCCCAGTTGCCAGGTGTCTGACCAGGTTTCAAGCTTTGCCAGATCATCCTGTAACCCCTGCCATCCCCCTAGGTTATCCACCACCGCACCTACCTTGGTATCATCAGCAAATAGACTGATCTTGCTCTTGATGTCCCATGATATGCCTGCAATGAATATCCCAAACACCACTAGTCCCAACACCGAGCCCTGTGGAACACCGCTCGTCACTGCCTTTGGGTGTGAGAGCTCTCCACCCACCACCACCCTCTGTTGCCTTCCTTGCAGCCATTTTCCTACCCATCTCACCAGCTTTGCACCCACCCCATGCCTACTAACTTCCTTCCCAGCCTTCCATGTGGCACTGAGTCTAATGCCTTACTGAAATCCAGATACAGGACATCCACTGCATGGTTACTGTCCAGTTGCCTAGTTACCCAGTCATAGAACTCGACCAGGTTGGTTTGGCAGGATCTGCCACATATGAAGCCATGCTGTCTGCTGTCCTGTAGTCCTTTGGCCTCTAGGAGGGCTACCAGCCTCTCCTTCAGGATAGTCTCCATTAGCTTACCCACGATGGATGTAAGGCTCACTGGTCTGTAGTTTCCCGGTTCATCCTTGGGGCCACTCTTGTGGAGGGGCACCACATGAGCCATCCTCTAGTCCTGAGGTACACACCCTGAATGTAGTGAGGCATTAACTAGGTCTGCCAAAGGTCCTGCAAGGACCTCTGCCAGCTCTTTCAGTACCCTGGGGTGGATGCCATCTGGGCCTGGCACCTTGTCCACCCTCAGTGCCTTCAAACCCTCTTGAACTCTGCTCTCCATGATTTCCCCATCTATCACCTCTTCCCCCCCTGCTTCTGCCATTTCTCCCACCTTGGGTGTCACCACTCCCATTCTCTTTAGTAAATGCTGAGCAGAAGTACTCATTTAGTGCTTCCGCCTTATCGCACCCTGCTTCCACCCAACCCTCCTCCTTCCTAATCCTTACTATGTGGTCCTTACAGCTCCTTTTCTCCCTGATGTACTTAAAGAAGTCCTTCTCCCAGTTCTTAATGCCTTGTGCCAGCCTGAGTTCCGTAGATGCTTTGGCTCCCCTTACTGCCCTTGTCACCTCCTTCGATTCTGTCAAGTACTCCTCCCTGTCCTCCCCCTCCCTGTTTTCTTGTACCTCCTAAAGGCAGCTCTTTTCCTCCTTACCTTTTCCATGACCTCCTTCCTCAAGCAGATCAGTTTCTTAGCTCTAGCCTTCTTGCTCTGGGATTTGCAGCAGGTTTTGGTTGCCACCACTATCCCCAGCTTTATGAGCTCTCGCCTCTGGTTAGTGTCCATACTGGGTTGAATTCTGGCAAGGTACCCTTTTACCACTTCCCCCATCCTCCCAAAGTCGGCCCTCCTGAAGTCCAGCACTATTGTGCCAGATTCCACTCCTTCCTTGCCCATATCCAATGTGAGCCATACTGAGTGGTGGTCACTCCCTGACAGCGGTTCCTCCACTGTAAGTTCTCTTACAAAGTCCCCATTTGCCAGCACCAGGTCAAGGGTATTCCCTAACCTGGTTGGTTCACTGACCATTTGCAGCAGAAAGCTGTCCTGGAAGGCATCCAGCAGTACCTGCTCCCTTTTGTTCCTGGTTGTAGGGGTGCTCCAGTCCACTCCTGGCATGTTGAAGTCCCCCACAATCACCACACTAACCTTCTCACAGATCCTCTGGATCTGTCCCGCTAGTTCCCTGTCTACTCCGCTGAGATGGTGGCCTGTACACCACTCACATTCTAAGAATCCTATCCTTAGAATCCTGGATTTTCATCCAAAGTGACTCCATACTACCCTCCCTTTCTCCCTTACACACTTCAGTCCTTCCTTCACATATAGTGCCACCTCCCCTCCTTTCCCAATCACCCCGTCCCTACTAAATAACCTGTACCCTGGTACAGACAGGTCCCAGTCATTGTATTGAGTGGCCCATGTTTCAGTCATGACTGCAATGTCCACCTCTCCCTCTGCCATGAGAACCTGTAACTCTGCAGTTTTTCTCCCAAGGCTCCTAGCATTAAGGATAACCACCTTCCACCCTTTTCTCCCCCTCCCATCCTGTCCTCCTTTCCTAGCATCACCAAGAGTACTTGCCATTTGTCCTTTGTTACTGTTATGGAGGGTAAGCTCATATGGTTTCCCAACCTGTGGTCTCTGCATATCTCTTCCCCAATTGCCACCCCCCCACTCCTAGTTTAAATTCCCAACTTCCTCTACGTACTGCTCCATCCTCTATTTCAACACTCTCTTTCCTTCATCACTCAAGTGTAGTCTGTCCTTGGTATAGAGACTACTGTCATCCCAGGTCCCTCCCCACCACCCACTCCCAACAGCCCATATCCTTTAGCAGAACACCAGGTTCTTAGCCATCCATTAAATTCCTCTATTCTCAGTTTTCTTGTTGTGCTTGCCTTTGGCACTGGAAGTATCTCTGAAAAAGTTACTGATCTCCCCCTCACATAATTGTGCTAGTTCCTCAAACCTCCTCTGGACTGTATCTACTGTCTTGTCAGCCAGGTCGTTTGTCCCAAGATGTATAATTAAATGAGGCTTGTCCCGACTCCTTCTAGCATATTTCAGAAAAAATTATCCCATCCTTTCCGCTGTCACTCCTGGCATGGCCTCTACCCAGATGCAACTATGCCTCTCCTCCTTGCTACCCCACCTAACTCCTCTTAGTACTGAGTTGTCCAACACTAAGATTCCAACCCTGTTACTCCCTGCTCACTTCCATTCATCTCCCTCTCTCATTTCCAGCTGCTCTTCTTCCTCCTGCACATTATCTCCCCTTTTCACCCCTGTTGCAATTCTCCCAGTAGAACTTCCCCCTGCTCCAGTTTGGTCCAGGCATTTATCAATTACTCCTCTAATTTCATCAGTTCCCTCCTCCACCTTCTTCCTCTCTAGCAGAGCACAACTATTTTCTGAAGGCCCTTCACAAATGCCCGCTCCCTCTCTCTTCATAGTAACCTGTTCTCTCCTTTCAACTCCATGACTTTTACCACTTCTTCGCCTCCCCTCACAAGTCCCCATCTCCTCCTTCCATTTGTCTTTTGTCTCCTGACCTGGTTTCCCCGACAATTGTTCTTCCTGGCCTGGGTCCCTTTGTCTCCGCTTCCCTTCTTCTGACCCTCGCCTCACCACTGTTGGCTTAACTCACCCTCCCTCATCTCCCCTTCTTCCTCCCTCCAGTACTGGGCTAAACCCACCCCCAATCTGCCTTGCCTGTCTTAGTTCCTCCTGCAGACCCTCAATCTCCTTCTAAGTTTTTTTATGTGGTTGCACACTAAACATCCTCCCACACTCCAGGCAATTTTTAGAAAGACTGGTGCACCGCAGTTGTTGCAGCCTACCACCCTACTCATTGCTGTTGTTGCCCACCAGCGACCCCCCACCTTTCCAGATGCAGGATACCAAACACTCCCCCAAGTCTCCCCTCTCCCTCCTCTATCAGTGCAAAACATTTTCTTTATTTCCCTTACCTCCTTTGTTGCACACATTTAGATATATTGAGCAACTGCTTTTTATATTCCTATCCTTCCTATCCACACTCAAAAACAGACTTTAAGTAGACATTGCACAACCTTCTTCAAACTCCTACTCCTCCTTTCCCCAATGCAATAACAATGCGAAGTACTAATAATGAAAGCTCCTAGATTTGCATTTACTTCCCTTCCACTGAGAGAGCAGTCACCTCTTCGCTTGCTACTGTTCCTTTCCTGGTATGCCCCTCCTACTCCACACCCCCTGCTATACCAAGTGTTTAGCTCCTGCCAATCATATTTAACAGGGCATATAATCAAGAGTTGGGGAATGGGAGGCAAAAATTTGCAGCAACCAAAGACAGCAAAGAATACACCACTACGTTTTAAATCCTCAGTAGCCCAAAAACAATTCTAAGTAAAGATAACAAAGAAAGTACAGTGTCACCAAAGCCCACAATCCAAGTCTAAAAGAAAAACAGCAATTACCAGTTACTGTAAAGCACTGAATTGAATATGCTTCCTTCCCCTTCTGGCTTCTATAACATTCAAAAATACATACATTTCAATTTCAGCTCTTTACCATTACCATCAAAAGGTAACTACAAATCACAATATTCTACCTTATACTAATACAGATTATAAAAAGGGTGTCAGAAATGCTGCAATCTCATTGGCTGTTAGGATTCTGACAGCCTTACATTAATCCATGTTATACTGTCATGTACAGCCTGATTAACATGGCACATGGATTCTTCCTGTCAGCATTCCATCCTTTAGCACTGCTGAATGACTGGAATGCTGCATTCTGGTTTTGTACCAGCATTCTGAAACTGTTGGTGGAAGAACTATTTTATTACAAATCTCCCTCTAAATGAAGAAAACATTCAAAAAGTATACTTTTAACACTTTTCTTTTGGAATAATTTTTTTATAATAGTAATAAAGCACTCCCAGGAGTTAGATTAACAGTTAGTTAATCACCCCCTAGGGACAATATGGCACTCGGCTGCGCCTTGTGCCACATTACACCCCTAGGGGGTGATTAACAGACTGTTAATCTAACCCCTGGTCATGCCTTATTGCTTAATTCTATCACAGAACCAGAGCACAATGCAAAAACATCTGCTGCTTAGCAACAACAAACAGGTGACAACATACCAAGTTGATGTAGCTTTTTTAAAATAGAAAAAAAATGTAATCTTTTAAACCAGTAGAAATCAGCAGTCCCAAAAGCACCTTGAATCACAAGAAAGAACACAGTACCACACCTTTGCCACAATAATCAAACAGTTCTAAAACATTGGAGAAAGAAGAAAAAAAAATCAGAGACTGCACAAAAAGATACAATGTACTATAAAGTATTAGGCAACAGTATACTCAGTTGTCCAACAGAGAAAACAAAGTACCCACCAAAACAGACAGAATACCCACAAATGACACTTAGGTTCTCAATATCAGACACCACCAAAGGCACACACAGAAAGGGTTTAAACTATAGTGTTAATTTTAACCACATCAGAGTAGAATGATCACACTAAATAAATGCATTGATCCTTCTGACTTCCAACGAATATCTACCACACAAATTTTATATCTTCCTGGGAGCCTACAGGGTTGTCTTTCACAACCACCTAAATTTACATAAAACAAAACAATTTTTAAACTGAAAATTACAGCAAAAAGCACTTGGCTTTAGGAGCTCTTCTCAAACACAGCCACTCAGCTCAGAGTTCTAGAATCCAATGACATTCTGGTGATGGCCCTCTATCCGGAGACTTCTCTTCCTGTGCTGTGGGAAACTCTGGGACACTTTAAAGCTGTTTGGAGTTTACAGTTAAATGTAGTTAAAATGGATCTTCTCCCACTATTCTTTACCTCATCCCCGTCTCTTAAAAACAAACATCCCATAAAGTGGTATGAAACAAAATTTATATATTTGGAAATCCATATTCCAAGCAACTTGGATAAACTGGAGCTGGTAAATTATGAACCTTTATCAATTCAGATTCAATCCAATTTATCCTGTTGGTCCAAGTTACCTTTACATTTTTTTCCAAAGAATCAAGACCAATTGCATGATAATCTTGCCAAAATTATTATATTTATTTCAAATGATACCACAGGTATCTGGTTTTAGCCAAATCAGAAGACAGGAAAATTAGGAGTTATTATCCCACAAACTACTGCCTACATACCCACAGTAGTTTATCCACATTCAGCTTCACTGACAGTAGGTTATTCACCTGTTAACCACGCCTACAGTAGGTTATTTGCCTAAAACCATGCCCCATAGTAGGTAATCCATATTCCCCTCTTATCCACAGCGTCTTTCCGCTTGCACTTGCGCACTCATGAGATTGTTACATGCAGGGCTCGAAATAACTGGCTGTCCACCAGTCTCGGACAGCCATTTTTTCATTGGGACAGGCGTTTTATTTTGTTTGCCTTTCCCTTGGACAGGCAGTTCTGCTTTATAACTTTGCTACACCTATTAGGGTGCTAGGACCCAACCACGGCACTCTGTTTAGGAAAAAGAGATGTCAGGACCTCATGATCTGAAGATACACCACAGGGCTCGAAATAAGGGGGCGCTAAGCGCTAATCTGCGCTTCTGTTTTGGTAATTGGCACCTGCCGCTTTAAGAGGCAGCAAGTTAAGGGTGCTCCTAGTAGCTCCTTGTGTGTCTGCGATCTGCAGTAAGTAAATCACGCACGGTGCTGAAATGGGATGTGAGCAAGTCGATTCGGCGAGCAGAAAGGGAAAGGGGCATGAAATATGTAAACGCGCTGCTGGAAAGCCGAAACTCCTACAGCTGAAACTTCATGAGGACGAGTTAGCAAGCACAAAATGGAAGGGGCGGGAAATATGTAAAACATGGAGAGCTGAAACAGGATATGGACAGGTCAGTCAGGAGAAAAGGGAAGGGGTGTGAATAAGCAAAACGTGCTGGATAGCTGAAATTCATTTTGCTACCGAGAGTAAAAGAAAAAGATATGACTACGTTTACAGTGAGTGCATGTAAAGAGAGATAGGGACTGGTGGAGTATGTAAACTGACACCAGAGCACATGAAGAGAGAGACAGAGAGAGTGGGGGAAGTACTCAAACAATGATGAGAAGTTTGGAAATATTTAATCAGAGGAAGCCAGTTTAAGTATGAGCAGTCTACGTTGAGCAGCATACAGGAGGAGGGGGAAGGTTGTAGCACTCTTCAATCGAACTGTATAGCATGACAGTATTATACCCTTACTGCAGTTTCAGCTTTGCTGGAAGAGGTACAGTGTGTGTACACTGTAATAGCCTGTGAAAGTCAAGTATGTAATTTTACATTTTATTTATTTTTTTTAGCTCTTGTCATATTGTGCTTTTTATCAAGATGTTATTGTCCACAATAACATGGCTGCCATAGGGAGAGAGTGTCTGCCAACTTCTCTGCATCCTCTGCTGTACTAGTGCTTCAATGCTTTTTTTTGGGGGGGTGGGAGTTTAATATATCCTTCCTGCTCTAGTGTTCAAGGATGTTTGGCAGTGTTCACTTGTACAATACCTTACCTGTAACCTGCCACATTATGATTTTTTTCTCAGAATGTAAAAGTACATTTATTCACATATGTACTTTTACATTCTGAGAAAGAAATCATAGTGTGACAGGTTACAGGTATTGTGTAAGAGTTACCACTGCCAAACATCCTTCAACACTAAACCTGGGAAGGATATATTCTCCACAACCTGCCCAACTCCAAAAGCACTGAAGCATTAGTACAGCAGAGGATGCAGAGAAGTTGGCAGACACCCTTCCCCATGGCAGCTGGGTTACTGTGGAGAATAAAATCTTGATAAAAGTACAGTACTCTGTGGAGAGCTCAAACGTTCATTATTTTTTATTTTAGTTTATCCAGGATAGCCCAGCTAAGATGCAACATCTTGTTTCTTGTGGGGTCCTGCTTCTTACCTACAGCTTGGAGGACTGGGGCACTGGGTGCTTGCTTATGCATTGAAGCAATAATCCACAGTAGTGTGTTGGTTATAGTGGCATTTACCTACTTCTGGTATAGTTTGGTCATGAGGACGAAGGCCCAGTGACTTGACTTCACAACAGAAGTTGGTAAATCCCACCATAACCCACACCCTGCAGTGGATTATTAAAACAAGGTTAAAAAAAATCTGAAACAAGGCAGTTGTGCAGAAGGGGAACAGAGAGTGAAAAAAAATTATATAAAAATAGTGTGGACAGGCAAAAGTTTTGTGGGACAGGTAAAATTTATGTCCCACCTGTCCCTCGGACAGGCAACTCAAAAAAAATTATTTCTAGCCCTGGTTACATGAGCTCTTGTACACTGTAACCAAGTATGCTATTCCTGTCTCCCACTGTATTTATGCAACACTAATCAAAAGAGACTGACCCTGGAAACTGAGCTCGAACTCGAATGAACACCGAGAGACAAACTGCTTGTTGTGGTGAGCCGGGCACAAGGGGCTGGGGGAGCGCGACAACGAACAGAGAGAGGGAGAGACAGAAAAACAACTTTTAGCATCACAACTGAGCAAGTCAGAAACAATAAATCAAATGCGAGTTCTTTTCTTCCATGACTACTTCATTTCAGACAATCAGAGTTACAGGGCAAAAATGGAATTTCAAAAGTGAAGCGCGACTCTGGGCAAGCATACTACCACCAGCAGCAATGCCGTGCCCACACTCACGGCTTTACTTTTCAAACCTTAATTTTCACATCGAACAGAGATGATTTTTCAGTAGGAGTTACATAAAAAATTCTGTGCAACTCCTAGTGGTATAATAGTAATAACATCCATCTTATAGGATATACTTGCAATAACTGGCTTCCGCAAAGCCTCTGCATTTAATCATCCACAGAAGCCAGTTATTGCTTTGTATGCTCCTACAAGATGGGCGTCATCAATTAAATATCCTTATCTTCCCATCTAACTTTTATTTTAAGTGGTGGGACAAAATTATATCGAACTTTATTTGGGACAGTCAGAGGCCGAGGATCAGGATGTCTCTATTGCAACTTCTGCTTTCACTGGGTGGATGTAACCTACCAAACTTGAAATTCCATGCACTGGCAGCTTTTTTTTTTTTTTTTTTTTTTTTTTTTAAACTACTGACCTTGTGGTTGTCTCCTACATATGAGGAAACCTGGAAAGACCTGGAATTTGCAATAAATGACCTATATATCGAATCACTAAGATAACCTTGGCCTTGGTAAACAAGACACCACCCATGTGGGATTTTACACCTTTTGCAGCCCATTTTCTAAATTATGTTACAAGTTAAAATTACATAAGGGTTTCAGGGAATTCTTTTTCACACATATCTTAGAAGACAGGCGATTCCTTCCGGCAGCCCTGGACCACACCTTTTTAAAATCGAGAAGGGTGGGGCTTCAATTTTTTAAGCAATTCCTTTCTCCAGTAGGCATTATTACATTTGAAACCCTTAAAATAAGTTATGGCTCATCTGACAATGACCTTTTCAAACATACCCAGGTCAAAAACTATTTAATGCGACAAAGAGTGGATACCTCTAAGCTACTCAACCCCATTCAATGTCTTGGAAATATCTTGAGAATAATACAAATGGTCATATGATGGGGGGCACCTATACAAAATTCTTCGTGATGGGTGACTCATCGGTCTCAATGTTGAATAGTTGGTGCAGGGATCTAGAATTAGATTTCTCAGAACAAGAGTGGTTACAAGCATCCCCACTGGCATGCATAGTAACCCATTCTATTAAATAGTGTGAATTCACCTGGAAATGTCGCAGTCATTTTTTTTTTTGCTCACTGGCAATTCTAACTAAATACCTCCCCATCACATATGGCAGGTGCTGGTGGAGATGTTTATGCTCGTTGACCAACCTTAGCCATGTTTTTTGGATATACCCACATTTAACACCATTCTGGTGCACATTACAACAGGAAATTTTGGATTGCTTAGGAAAGGTGACCAAACTCACTGCTGAGATGGTTATGTTGTCTCTATTTAATCCTCATAGACCCCCTTGGTATTGAACCCTATTACCTATCTAAATTTTGGCAGCCAAAAAGGCAATAACAAGATGATGGAGGTCTCCTATCATTCCCACTGTGAAAGACTGGAGGGGGGTGGCATTTGATATCTACTATATGGAATCCCTTATGGCTAAACTCTATGTGTGAGGTGCTTTGGAGGCCATCAGTGATGCACCTATCTAGGCATGATCCAGATTTTGTCCCTTGACCCTCTCCATATAAAAACCCTGAAGGCAGCGAGGGGGACAAGGTCTTGGGACGGCCTCAAATACAGCCTTCACATCTGTTATAATAACTTACTAGCCCATAGAAGAATTCAATTTGCAATGAGCTTATGGGGTTATGATTCTGCAATGCTAGAAATCCAGTCATTTTGTGAAGGTAATGGCTTTAAACAAAACAAGGAAACTGCTCTGTATATGCTAACTATACAAGGTTTTACTGAAAATGAACAATGTAACAATATTATGCAATGATGACTGTACAACTTGCTGTCTGTCACATCCAACTAATAAAAATAAATTAACAAAAAAAAGTGATTCCATCATTTTCCCTACCACTCAGGTCAAACTGACAGATCTGTAGTTTCCTGCCTCAGTCTTGCTCCCACTTTTGTGAAGGAGAATCATATCCACCCTCCTCCAGTCCCTCAGGTACTACACCATCCTCTCATGATTTATTAAAAATGATAGTCAGTGGTGTGACTAGTTTTTCCCTTAGTTATTTTAGAATTCTGGGGTGAATCCCATTAGGCCTCATTGCTTTATCCACCTTCAGGTGTTAGGACTTTTTTCAGAACCCTTTCTTCTGTGAAAGGAATAATATCAACCCCACTATCCAGAGTGCTTCTATTGACTGGAGTAGGAATCTCCCCCTGCTCTTCCATTGTGAATACTGAGCAGAAGTATTCATTCAGTATCCCTGCTTTTTCACTGTCGCTCTCTGCCTAAGCACCTTCCTCTTTATTCCACCTCAGTCTTTCTTTGCTCCCTAATGTACCTATAAAAGGTTTTATCCCTCTTCTTAACCGAGTTGGCCATCTTTTCCTTAGTTTGGGCCTTTGCTATTCTGACCGTTTTTCCTGCTTCCTTCTGCTTTAACTGGTACAGTTATCTGTCCTGCTCCTTCTGTGTTTCCTTAGACTACCTGAATGCTGTCTTTTTCTCCCTAACCTTCCCCACCACTTCTTTTGAGAACCACAGTGTTTTTTTTCTTTCATTTTGATTTGTTTATTTGCTTCACACAAAGGCTTGTTGCCTCTGTGATGGCAGTTTTGATGTTTCCCCATTGTTGCTCCACCACACCTTCTTGCCTGTTTGCTACTGTTTTTCTGAGGCACTCTCCCATTTTGACAAAATCAACCCTCCTGAAGTCCAGTACCTTCACATTTATATGGCTTGACTCTACAGCTAAGTTTATCATGAACCACACTGTTTGGTGACTGTTTGTTCCCAGATGGCTACCCACTTCTTGATCGGAGATCCTCTCTCTGTCCCCATTGAAAGTACCAGATCTAAGATTGTTCCCTCCTAAGTGGGTTCCAAAACTAGCTGTCCAAGGTATGCTCCCTGCAGGGCATCGAGAATGTCCTTGCTCTTGGATGTGGCTGCAGCAAAGGTGCTCCAGTCAATACCTGGCATATTCAGGTCCCTTATCAGCAATATCTCCCCATTCTCTGCCATCCTAAACACTTGTTTGGTATGTCTAGGGTTGTGGTCTGCTCTGTTGTGTGTGAGGTTTGCAATGCTATCATGGACACCTGCATGCATAAGATAACAACCCCTACAGGCACACAGCTGCAAGACATCTTGGATGGCTTTGAAGAAAGATTTAGTTTATCACAGACAGCCAGTGCAATAGATGGCATACACATAACATTTCAGGCACCACACATGATAACATCCCCTAAGGACACATGACTACAAGAAATCTTGTATTACTATGAGTAAAGATTTGGTTTATCACAGATAGACAGTGCAATAGATGGTATACACAAACCAGTTCAAGCACCAGCAAAAGATGCAACAGACTTCTTCAACCATAAAGGTTAGCACTCTATAGCGATGTAGGCAGTGCTGGAGCACCAGTACTGCTTTCAGGATGCTTACATTGAATGGCCCGGTAAAGTTCACAATGCCCGTATTCTTGCAAGCAGTGGACTGTATGCGAAGTCTATGGATGGGCTTCTTTCCTCAATGTGACACGTGAAATATGTGGGATACAGGTGTCCATTCATTTACTTGGTGACCCAGCCTACCCACTGATGTCATGGCTGATTAAATAATTCCCTGACGCTGGAAACCTCACAGTTGAGCAGAAACACTTTAACCACTGTCTGTCAAGTGGCAGTATGGTAGTGGAGAATGACTTTGGTTGGCTAAAGGGAAGATGGCAATGTGTGTTGAAAAGGCTTGATGCACACATTTCCTTTGTTACATCCATGGTGCTTGTGTGCTGCATTCTACACAACACTTGTGAGTGACAAGGGGCTGTTTTTAATTTGGACTGGATCAGGGAGGCTGATGGTGGGGACTTGCAAAAGCCGTCAGGCACTGAAATGCAAGACATTCAAAGGGGCAGAACGGGGGATCAGGCAAGACAAATCAGAAATGCTATTGCTCAACATCTCAGCAGAAAGTACAACAACTAAGGTAATTTGTGTCATGTACATACATTGGGCAAAAAAGAGAACTGTGAAGGCACATCACACTGGTTGTTTTCCAGGTTTCATTACTGCACTGTTCTTGCTGTGTGTCTAAAAAAGATCACATGAGTGGCCTGACAAGCAAGTATGGAGTCATTAGACAAGCTGGCTGCATGCAGCCATCCAGTGCATGATGTGGTTCTTGTATATCTGCAAGTCTCACAGAGCTGGCTACACTTAACACATATTAGTATGAAAGTTGTCATCCTGGTGTTGGCAGATGGATGTGCAATGTTCGTTGCTATGCATGCCATGCATGCCATTATTGTCTCACAGAATGCACCCAGTGTTGACATCCTCCTGCCATTCAATTCAGTTGTGTTCCAAGGGAAGTCACTTATTTCTTAGTATAGTTTATGGTGGGGCAAGCCAAAGTCCTGTCCTTCTGCCATCGACACCAACACGCTAGTGTAGGGATAGTACTCATGAAGTGAAGGGAGGGAGTGAGGGGCACTACTAGTGGAGAGACTGAGTACACCGTGGCAGGGAGAGGGATAATACTGGGAGAGGTGATGAGGGAGGTTGGCAGTCAAACAGGAGGAGGGAGAGGGTCTCAATTGAGAGGGTGGGCGGAAGCAGTGGACAAATGGTAAAGGCACCATTTTGAGTGGCCCTGGGAATAAGAACCTGGATGGGGGTGCGACGGACACAAGGAAAGAGGAGGGGGTGTACTGGTGTTGGGACCCATACTCAAGGGATAAGATGGAGCCACAAGGGGACAGGAAAGTTAGATATGGGTGGAGTCCATACTGGGATTAAAGGCAGACAAAGCAAGACGGGCAATTCTAAGGTGCACAAGCTGGGGTAGAAGGAATTTTCACATTGTGGTACATGTGGGGACAAACGACCTAGGAGGGGAAATAGTAGAGGTAGAAAGAGAGAGGTTACAGGAAGTGGGAAGGTTGTGCAAGGAGAATGGGGAGTCTGTGGCCTTCTTGGAGATGATCCCTGTACCCTGCGCAAGCACAGTGAGAAAGGAGAGGATTGGAGAGTTGAACGCATGGTTGGTAGAATGGTGTCAAATAAAGGGGTTTGGGGTTGTGGGTGGCTGACAGTACCTGGGATAATAACTATCTGTTTGCAAGGAATAGGCTGTACCTGAGTGGGGAGGGGGAGGAGGTTCTGAAGCAAGGACTGGGGAGGTATACTGCAATAAAGGTGGGTTTAAAAGTTAGGAGGTGGCAAGTGGAGAGCAGGTAGGCAGGGATCTGATAGGGTGGAGTCACGGCCTACCCCCCAGGCTAGCAAGGAAAGACTCAGGGTAGCCGAAAAGGGAGGAGATGGAGGGTGGTCTCACTAAATGTGAGAAGCTTAGGCAACAAATCCACTGAGCTACAGGCACTCTTGGCAGTGTGGAGGGTAGATATGTGGCTGACATAGAAATGTGGGCAACCGAGCACCAGGAATGGGATCTGGCAATCCCAGGGAACAAATCATACAGGAAGGACCATGGGGTGAGGTGGGGTGGTAGTCTATGTGAGGGATGGGAACAAATACACAAGGAATGAGGGGGAGGAAAGGAGAACAGAGGCAATCTGACTGCAGCTCATATACTTAAGAGGTAGGAAACTGAGGTTTTCGGGTGGTATAAAGGCCACCATCCCAGTCTGAGGAGACTGACAGGGAATTTGTGGGACAAATTAGAAAGGTATGCAGAAAAGGGAAGGTGGTCATCATGGGGGATTTCAACTTGCCAGGGGCTGACTGGACCATTCCAGTCACCATCAGTGCTAGGGAGCAAGTGCTCCAAGATGCGATCCAGGAGGATCTCCTGATGCAGTTGGTTAGTGGACCTACTAGGCTAAAGAACATGTCAGATCTAGTATTGTCGAATGGGGAGGCAGTAAGGGAAATGGGGGGGGTGAGGATATAGCATGCATCAAGCAGGAAAGGGATCTTGGGGTTGTCATCTCTGATGACCTCAAGGTAGGGAAACAGTGTGACAAGGCAGCAGGTAAAGCAAATAGGATGCTGGGATGTATAGGCAGGGGCATCACCAGCAGGAAAAGGGAGGTCATAGTTCCGCTATACAAGACACTAATGAGGCCCCACCTGGAGTACAGTGTACAGTTCTGGAGACCATACCTACGTAAGGACACAGACAGGGTGGAGAAGGTTCAGAGGAGGGCAACAAAGATGGATTGCATCACAAGTCCTATGAAGACAGGTTGAAGGAACTGAACATGTACTCCCCTGGAGGAGAGGAGGAAGAGACGGGATATGATAGAGACATACAAGTATCTTACAGGGAGGAGCAGGGTGCAGGAAAACACTATTTTTAAGGGAAAAAGATATTCCAGGACTAGAGGGCATGGGATGAAGTTGGAGGGAGGACGATTCAGAGGAAACATGAGAAAGAATTTCTTCACAGAACAGGTGGTGGACAAGTGGAACACCCTACCAGAGGAAGTGGTGGGGGCTGAAAGAATCACGGGATTTAAGAATGCATGGAATAGACATAAAGGAATTCTAGAGGTCAGGGGTAAGGGGCAACAGACTTCTAGGAAAACAAACTGAACTTACAAGCTCAAATGGGCAGACTGGGTGGGCCATAGGCCCTTATCTGCCAACACTGTCTATGTATGTATGTATCTGTAAGGGTGGAGGACCAGCTAGCTGACAGCAATCACTAAATGGTGTGGTTTAATATCATGATGTACTGGGAATCAGACAACCCAGTAACCTGGATGGTAAACTTCAGGGGGTGGATTTTGGGAGGATGTAGGAAGTCCTGAAAGGGAAACTGGAAGGCATAAGGCAGGAGCTGGACACAGAGCAAACATGGGATATTATTAAACAGGAATTACAGGGATGAAGGAAGCCTGCACCGAGACACAGAGGAAGAGGAGCAGAGCAAGGAAACCAGACTTTTTTTTGGTTTTTTGTTTTCGTTTTTAAATTATATGACTCAGAGTGTGGGTGCTTCAATCTTTTGAAATTTCTTGAAGACTTCATGCAACATCACGAACATATAGTTTTTCAAGCCAATTTTAATTTTATACCAAATTAAACAAATTTTGTTTAAAGGGAGACCATATTAGATTGTGTGTCTCTATCACATTTTCAGATGTACACACAGCTCTATCTAGCCTAGCAAACACAATTCCCTCCATTCTTCCTTAAAAGGATCTTCTACTTGTTTCCAATGCTGGAGTATTACCTTGCCAGCAATTAGTATACCAATATTCCAGAGAGTCCTTTGTGTTCCCAGTGGGTCCCTAACTTGGCTCAAATCAATTTTCTAGCCAAATATTGCAATTCCAGGATCAAAGGGGAACAAACTGACCCAATGGTCTCCCCAATAAAAGACCATTTATATTTCCAAAGTGGTATAAATTTCACACACTTAAACAACATATGGGATGACAAGCCCCTTTCATTCTGACATCTTTGGCAGAGCAGTGAAAGTGTTTTCAATCTTACGTAATCTAGTAGGTGTAAGATAAATTCTATGAACTATATTAAAGTAAATTTGGCAAGGAAACCAGGCTGGTCGAACAGAGAGGTAGTGGTGGTGGTGGCGAGGTCAAAATAAGAGGTGTACCAGAAGCATAAGGGGTGAGAAGGAAGGACAGGAAGCAGTATGCAAGGATGGTCCAGGAGGTGGACTAGAAAGTGAGAGAAGCCAAGGCCCAGAGGCGGCTGAGATTAGCACAAGAAATAGAGGGGTAGGGGAGAAAGACTTTTTCAGATACATCATTTGACATCAGGGAGAAAAGGAAGTGCAAAGAGACAATAGTGAGGCTAAAAAAGGGTGGAGAGTGGATGGAAAAAGGGGAGGAGTAGGCAGAAGCACTGAAAGAATACTTCTGCTCAGTATTCATGGAAGTAAAAGGGGGACCACTACCACCACAGCCTGGGAGGATGAGGGGAGAGGAGATGGCAGATAGAAGGATTGAGGGAAGTAAAGTCCTAAAGGGACTGAGGGCACTGAGGGTAGACAAGGCACCAGGGCCTGATAGTATCCACCGAGGGTGCTGAGGGAGATGTCAGAGGTGTTGGTAGATCTGTACAGCGCCCCACTGGAGACGGGATGTGTGTCACTGGACTGGAGGGTGGCACATTAATTTATTTACTGAATTTTGTTGACCCAGTAGGCCCACTGAGACTGGAAGTCTCTTTTCAGGGGCGACTGTGGGGGGGATACAGATTTCAACCAACTGAAACTGAACCAGATTAAGCTGTTGGCGGTATTTCTAGTGAATGGAGGAAATCTGGTAGGATGCCAGGGAAATTTCACAACTCTTTTGAGAATTGTCATGTGATATTTAACATCCAATCATCAACCACCAGAACAGGCAGCTGGGACCTCAGTTTAACATCTCATTTGAAAGATGTCACCTCAGGAGTGCAGCATCCTCCTCAAGTTGCACTACAGTGTCAGTATTGGGATATTAACCCAAGTGCCTGGTGTGAGGATAGAACCCATAGCCTTCTGAGCTCCCAGCCTCAGTGGCAAGTGTGTTATCTGCTGAGCCACTGACAATGAGTGTCATTACACAACAGCGGACAAAGGGATGAACCGGGTAATTATCATCTGGTAAGTCTTACCTCCACAGTGTACAAACTCATGGAAACAATACTAAAGGAAAGACTTCTGTCGTACCTAGAGGACAACGACCTCCAGGATGTGAGGCAGCATGGGTACATTTTGGGGAAGTCCTGTCAAACCAACCTGATAGAATATTATGACTAGGCGGCAGGTGAGCTGGATAAGGGTCATTACTTGGACTTCAGCAAGGCCTTTGATCTGTGCCTCATGGGCAACTTGGGCAGAAGCTAACTGGTGTAATGGTAAGAGTAAAAAATGATGAACTGGATTACAAGCTGGCAGAATGGGAGGCTAGCTCTCAACTCCTAAGCTGTTGACGAGCGGAGTGCCACAGGGCTCTATGCTGGGACCAGTATTATTTGGGCTCTTCATATCAGACACTGTGCATAGAGGAGTGAGAAGAAAAAATTACTCACCTTAGTAATGTTGTTTCTTCTATTGGAGTCTTGCTATATTATGACATATGCAGTGAGTCCCAACCTTTGAACTGCTCCGGAGGTGAAAGAGTTAACTTTCTATGCCAGGCATGGAACTTTGAGCTCAAGCTTGATTGAAAACTCTATCTGTTGTTCTTCAAATTCAAGCTGTCAGATCTTTATGAGCAAAACTCACTAAGACTCTGTGTGGAAGCTGTAAACCCACACTCAGCCAACTGGCTACTAATTATATAAAAACATATTTTTGGTGACAAAACAAAGACTCAAGTCATGAGACCCAAAAAACAAACATAATACATGTCACCCCAAAAGGAGGGGTGAAAAACAAGGTGGGCATCTACTAAGTGCCAACACTGCCCTGCCCACCCACATCCCAAAAGTAAAGGTTCTGAGAGGGGCAGGTGGGGGGATCATAATATAGCAAGACTCCATTAGCAGAAATAACATTACTAAGGTGAGTAATTTTTTCTTCAAACAACATGAAGCCTTGCTATATTATGACACATGCAGACTACACAGCAGTACCTCCATGGAGGAGGGACAGAACCTACTTAGGAAATAGGCTCTGAAGCATGCTGTGCCAAACCGAGCATCACCCTAGCCTGATGTCCAGGAGTAATGCTTGCAAAGTGTGAACTGTTTTCCAGGTAGCTGCTTGACATATCTCCAGGATAGGGATGTCCCTGGCAGCAGCCAGAGATGCAGCTGTACCTCTGGTAGACTTAGCCCTCAGGCCTGAGGAAGGAACCTTACCCAGTTTTTCATAGCAGAATTGGATACAAGAGACAATCCACCTGGCAGTGGATCTTTTGGTGGCAGGTTTCCCTCTGCCAACCTCACCATAAGTGAGGAATAGTTGGAGGGAGTCAAACCTGTGACCCTTGGTACGATCTATGTAGTAGCTAAGGGATCTTTTGACATCTAAACTCTGCAACCTCCTCTCATCAGAGGAAAAATGGTCAGTGAAGTACACAGGGAGAGACAGATTGATTAGGGTTGAAATCTGAAACCACCTTACGCAAGAATTTTCTGTTAGTCCTGAGGACTACCTTATCTCTGTGAAAGAGATAAATTCAGGCTCCACTGACAAAGCTTGTAACTCATTTATGCATCTGGCAGAAGTGATGGCTACCAAAAACACAGTTTTCCAAGTCAAGTACTTAAGCTCTGCTGAAGACAAGGGCCCAAAAGGGGGTTGCATAAGCTGGGAAATGCAAATGTTAAGATCTCAGGCAGGGACAAAATCCCTGAATGGGGGGTTGGTGTGAAGCAACCCTTTGAAAAACCAGGATGGGCTGAAAGAGAAGAGGGTTTACCTGCTGATAAGAAAGCAGACACGGCTGCCAGGTGCACTTTTAGGGTAGCTGGTCTCAGCCCCAAAGCATTTAGATGGACCATACAGTGTAGTACAGGACCGTGGGTAAACCAGCAGATTCTGGGGGAATATGCTTTGCAGAGCACCATAAAGAAAATCTCTTCCATTTGGAATTATAAGTAGCCCTGGTGGAAGGCTTCCTATATGCCTTCAGGATATCTTTTACACCTTGGGAGAGGTGTAGTTCAGCAAACACTCACTCCTCAAGAGCCAGGCCTTGAGATTGAGAGATTTGAGGTTCGGGTACCAAACTCTCCTCTGAGCACAGGTTAACAGATTGTGATTCCTGGTAAGACACAGGGGAAGATGGACTGCTAAGGACATAAGCAGTGGGTACCAGGGCTGTCTGGCCCAGTCTGGAGCAATCAGGATCATCTTGCAGGGTTGAGATCTGATTTTGACTAGCACTTTGAACAGCAGAGGGAAGGGGGGAAGGCATAGAGAAACTTCCCTTCCCAACTGAGAAGGAAGGCATCCAGGGGGACTGAGCCCAACACTGGGGGACTGCAACAAAAAAAGGGGAAGTTGGTGATTGTCTGGGGCTGCAAAAAGATCCATCTAGGGTGTGCCTCATCTGGCGAATACCACCTCCAGTACTAGGGGATCCAGAGCCCATTCGTGATGGCCCTGGGAAATCCTGCTGAGAGCATCTGCCAGGACATTGTCTTTGCCTGGAAGGTGAACTGCTACAAGAGAGGTGTTCAGAGAGTAAGCCAGAGACCACAGCTTCATTGCTTCGGTGCACAAGGCCATAGACCGAGTGTCCCCTTGCTTGTTGATGTACCACATTGTGGTGGTATTGTCTGTTCTGACCTGAATAACTTTGTTCTGAACAGATTTGGAATAAACTTGAAGTGCTAGACAAACTGCTCTGAGTTCCAACAGATTGATGTGGAGCACAGATTCCTGAGGGGACCACAATCCCTGAGTAGTGAAGTCACCTATGTGAGCTCCCCACCCCAAGAGGGATGCATCTGTAGTAAGGATTAAGGAGCAAGACTGAGGGGTGAAGGGAACCCCCTGTCTCAAAATTTCCCTGATCCTGCCACCACTGAAGGGCTTGGATCAGGGTTTGAGTCACTGGGATTTATTTGGTTAGCGGGTCCCTCCTTTGAGACCAAAAGGCTCTCAAATGGAAATGGATGTTCCTCATCTGAAATCTGGCACCCTGCACTACTGTTGTCAAAGCAGCCATGTGTCCCAAGAGCTGGAGAAAATGCCTTACTGGTCGAGAGACCTACAGGGTGAAGGAGGAAGCCAGAGAAATCAGGGTCCTTGCTCTTTCCAGAGGAAGGAAGGCTCTGGCTTCTTTTGTGTTCAGTTCTGCACCTATTAAGGTGAGAAGCTGGACAGGTTTTAGGACTGACTTTGGAAGACTGAGAAGGAAACCTAGATCAGTTAGCAGTTGCTGAGTTACCTGAAGATGTAACCTGACTTGGTCTGGAGACTGGCCTACTATAAGACAGTCATCCAAGTAAGGAAATATGGCAATTTGCCTTCTTAAGTGTGCAACTGCTACTGCCTGGCATTTTGTGAATACCCTTGGGGCAGATGTGAGGCCGAAGGGCATTGCTCTGAACTGGTAATGGCCTGAGGGCAGTTCGAATCTGAGGTACTTTTGATGGGAGCTTCTGATGAGAACATGAAAATAGGCATCCTTGAGGTCCAGGGACACTAGCCAGTCCCCTGGCCTTAAAGAGGGTAAAATAATTCCCTGAGTCACCATTTTGAATTTTGGTTTTAAAAAATGTTTGTTTAGGTACCCAAGATCCAGGATGGGCCACATTTCTCCTGTCTTTTTTGGGGGTAAGGAAGTACCTGGAGTACAATCCTTTGCCCTGGTGTAGGGGTGGAACCCTTTCCACAGCTCTGGAAGCCAGGAGGGTAGAGACTTCTGCTTCTAGGGCAAGAGCCTCTGAAAGATTTGCAGGTGGAAAGGATCTAGTTCTCATCTTTGGAAATTTTTTGAAGCTGAGAACCAGTCCCTGGCTTACTACTTCCAGGACCCACTTGTCTGATGTTAGAGACTCCCAGTCCTGGACAAAGTAAGCCAGCTTGCCCCCTACGGGTAGTGGAGAATCAGCCCTAGGCACCCCATCAGGGTGCCTGCTTGGCAGGGTCTTAAGGCTGAGGGGTGGAGGCAGATCTGCTTGCACCCCATCTGCCTCTCCCTCTAAAGAACCCCCTCTGTGCATAAGCTGAAAAGGAGGCCTGGGCTTGGTTAAAAGGCCTGCCTCTGGGAGGCTGCCTTTGAGGAGTGACCTGCCTTTCCTTGGCCTGTGCACTCCTATAGGTGGTCCTATATTCATCCACTTCTTCATGTAATTCTCCGTTTGCTCCCCAAACAGAGAGTTGCCCACAACAGAAAAATCCATGGCCTTAGTCTGGGTATCCTGTGACAGGCTAGTACATCTGAGCCAAGCCATACTACGAAGGGCCACAGATGTAGCCATGACTCTAGATGATACATCATTAGAGTCCACTGCAGCATGGAATTGCACTTTAGATGCCTCATACCATCAGCGGCCACCTCGCTCAGCTCTTGGCAAGCTGGCCAGGGACCTGCTTTGCTAGAGCCAAAATAGTATCCCATCTGGATTTCTGGTATCTAGCAACATAAGCCATATAATTTGCCTGTCTGAGTCCCAAGGATACTGCCATGTACTGTTTCTTTGCCATGGCATCAACCTTTCTGGAGTCCTTGTCAGGGGGGTATGAGGTCAAGGGAATATTTGCCTTGTCACAGGCTGCAGCCTGCACAGTCCCCACATGGCTGCACTGTTGTGCAAGGAACTCCATATCAGAGCTGAATAATGTACACCATTTGTCCATTCTTTTATCAACAGGAAGTACAGTGTGAGGAGCTTTTAGAATTTTTACTGTCTGTTTCCAAAAAGATTTATGCAGAGGAATACAGTCTCCTAGACTCTGGGATATCCATCATTTCTACATAATCAGGCTCTTCTTGATCATCCATAGCTTCCTCCATAGGGAGCTGAAGGGTTTCAGCCACTTTTTTATAAAACATAAAATGAGAAGGGGACTCAGAAAGCCTAGGGAGACACCTGAAGGTCTGTCTGGAGAATGTCCGTTCAATGGGCACATCCAGACTTTCAAACCACATTCACCTCTCATACCTCTTCCCCTCCTCATGTTCAGAAAATTCCTCTAAATCATATCTTGAAGTTAGTGGAACCAACCGAACCGTACGCATACCTGATGGTGCCAGTTCGGTCGGAACCGGGAAGAGTGACTGAACAATTTTAATTGCTTTAGCTATTTCTTCAGCAGTTGGAGAGGGAAGTTTTGGCTGCACACCAGCTGATTTTCTAGTTCTCTTTGCTGGAACCGACTCCTCAGAATTAGCTCTCCTTTTGCCAGAGGAAGTATCGCCCTGGTCAGAAGGCACTCCCTTCGGTTCAGTTTCAACCGAACCGGGCTGGCCATCCGGTTCAGCTGACTTTTTGGCCTCCCTTTCCTTGAGCCTACCAACTCTTTTATCCAGGGTAGCTGCAGGAAAACTTTTACATATCTGGCAGTCTGCATTGAGGTGGTCAAACCCCAGACAATAAACACAAGTGGTGTGGGGGTCAGCTTTGGCAAAGGCTTCCCCACAGACACTACAGCGTTGAAACCCAGTGGGCCCAGTTTTCCTTTTGGGTTTCTCAGACAGTGCCAGCCTAACCAAAAACTTGCCTGTTTATGGCAATCCGCCAAGCAAGACTCCCTTATCGGTTCCCAACCGTGTCACAGGTCATGGAAAAAACCGTAATGAAATCCGTTTTTCTTAGAACCGGGAACTGCACTTCTAAAGATAGATAATGTATTAGAAACAACCTGATCGGTTCAAACCGAACCGATAAAACTGTTTACAAGTTCCACACAGAAAGTAAATGTAAAACCTATCTAGTACTTACACATACCACAGATAAAGTGTGAACCGACCGGTTGCGGTTTAAATTCGGTTAAAAAACCAAAAACTTAATACTTTAACCGACAAAATGAACCGAGCAGAAGGAGAAATCTCCGGAGCAACTGTTCAGTGAGGCGGAGTAAAGAACCTGACAGTTTGAGTTTGAAGAACAACAGATAGAGTTTTCAACCGAGCTTGAGCTCAAAGTTCCATGCCTGGCATGGAAAGTTAACTCTTTCACCCCCGGAGCAGTTCTAAGGTTGGGACTCACTGCATATGTCATAATATAGCAAGACTTCATGTTGTTTGAAAGGTAAATCTGTTCTCAGATGACACGAGAATGGGAGCAGTGGTGGATGGAGAGATGGGATGGAAGCAGCTGCAGCAGGACCTAAGGAAGTTACAGGAGTGTCAGAGAGATGGCAGCTGGGGTTCAATGCAAAGAAATGTAAGGCTATATACTTAAGGGCAAAGAACCCAAGGAGAGAATACTGGTTGGGGGGGTAAGCTGGGGATCTCTGAGGAGGAGAAGGACCTAGGGGTAATGGTAACAGGTACCATGAATAATACTGTCCAGTGCAGGAGAGCAGCTGCAAAAGCGAACAAAATGTTAGGGTACATAGCGAGGGGGGTTTCGTCCAGGCAAACAAACAGAGGCGATCTTGACCCTCTACAGGTCACTGGTAAGGCTGCACTTGGAGTAGAGTGTGCCGTTTTGGAGGCCATATCTAAAGCATGATACAATAGTACCTCATTATAACGAACTGGCTTGGGTCAATGTTTTTGTTTGTTACAACGATGGTATGCTATAGATGAAATACTTGAAAACCACTGAAAAATACAGCACTTAACCAGAGCTTGAATGAAATGCACACTAAACTGTGTAGTACTGTAGTAGCAGAAAATATTTATTTATGTACAGAAAGTTGAAAAGGTATTTACTTTTAAAGTTAAACATTTGTTGCTTTATTTATTATTTATTGAAATAAGCATCCAAAGTTTTCTGGATTTTCACACCCCTTGTTTGCTCCGCTCCGTTCATGCAGTTCAGAATCTCTATTTTCTGCTCCAGATCCAATGCCTTTCTTTTTCATTTCTCAACCATGATAGACACAGACAGATCAGACCATGACACAACCAAAGTAAGCAGCATTTTATTCATTTGGAACAGCTGCAATCCGTGAACTGCGAAGGGCAAACACTGCAGAATATGGAGGAATGTTTATTAATTAACAGGGCTTGATTTGTAATCAATTAAGCACTCAAAGTTTTCATTCTTGTTTCAATTCTTAGTACAAGTAATGTTAGTGTCAAGTACTTAGGAACTAAGAAACAGGCTCTGTAACTACTGTGACTAGAACTGAAGGGGGGTGGGAAACAATTGTGTCCGCACTTGAAAAATAAGGAGGTGATATTGGAGTCCAACAACCTTGTTCCTTATAACCGGGATTCATTATAATGAGGGACTACTGAGTCAGACTACTGGAAGGGTGCAGAGGAGGGCATCGAAGATGATATGTGAAATGGAGGGAAGATACTATGAGACCAGGTTGGAAGACCTGAATATGTACACACTGGAGGATAGAAGGGACATGATAGAGACACTCAAGTATCTGAGGGGAATTAATAAGGATGGAGCAGACGGGGTCTCTAAGCTAAGGAGGGGGCAGGACACCAGGGGTACTGAGCTAAGACTAAAGGGGGAAGATTTAGGAGGAAAATGAGGAGACACTGTTTCACTGAGCGGGTGGTAGGAAAATGGAACACACTCCCAGAATGGTGGTATCATGTAAATCTGTAAGCAGCTTTAAAAGGGGCACGGGACAGGAAGCAGGGGAGAGTGAAGGTGGGGGATGGAAGTGGGGAGACAAAGGAGGGGTGGGGCCACTGCGAACTAGGAGTACTAGCTACACACTTGAGAAGACAATGATAGACCGGGTGGTCAGTTTCTGCTGGCACATTCGTATGTTCATGTGTGTGACCACCTTTCAGTGTGCCACCGCAGGGCATGTGTTGACATGAATCCTAATCATTAATGGTTTTGGTTCATGGAACAAGTCATTACTGGAGCCCTTTGCCATTGTACAGGCTTGGATTTGCCATTCTTAAGGCAAGTATGGATCTCATCAGGACACTGGTACATTGAGGCACAGCAAGCTGTATTATATGGGAAGGTGCACACAATTTGAACATATGCACAATGTGGTGTGAGGAATCACTCTTCTAGCATCCACAGTCCCTCTGCTATTCTCACGTTGTCAGTCCTCCCACCACTGTGAAAGACTCCCCTTACGTAGCAATACCAATCATTGCTTTTGCTTCCCACTCACTCTCGCTCTGTCTCCCCCTCATTTTCTCTGCCAGTGGAAACCAAATATTACCTTAGAAAAATGACATCACAGTCACAACTGTTGAGCAAATAAATAGCATTTTACTTAACAGAAAGTGCACTGAGCATTTACAGGATATATATTTACAACACAAGAGAATAATACGAATACAGGAAAAGTGAACAAATGTTTTTAAATAACAAATGGCAAAAGAAAAAAGCTATTACTGCAATATGCTAGTACTAAACTTATTCTTCCCTGTCCTTTCTAGAGACCAGTGGACCCTAACTGCCAGTTCCCACAGACATAGCTAAAAGGGTAGGCTCTAATCTTAGTTACTCCCTCCAGCTTCCAAAGTAAGAGGAACCCCCTTCATTGCCTTTCAGCATATTATATACTCTCTTGAGAATAGATCATTCCTAGTCTCCCTTTGAATGCACCAACCATCTACCATGTATGTATTTAATTGTCCCAATCAGAGTGAACACCTATCAGTGACCAATTACATTCCCTTTTACCCTTAAGTTTATATTTGAGTGAACCAATCCCTTCAAACTGGCCTGTGTGTGTGGACATGTCCACTTGAGGTTTATGACCCAGGTCTTAGCTAGCCAGATGCTGTGGATGCTGCTGGACAATGGATTCTAGCCTGTGTGGGTTTTTTTTCAATCTGCTAAAAAAACACCAGCTAGAGAATCCAAACACCAAGCACATAATCCAAAACATTAACTCCTTCCTTCCCATTCCTGTCACATCTCCGCCCCTCCAGATAATGAAGGTGTGTTCCTAGGGCCAACCCAAGTGACACAGCCATTCATGCAACTACTGGGAAGTGCCCACAGTATCCAGCCATGCCATTAACACTGTCTAGCTAGCCCATCTGCATTTGCATTTTTTTTGCCACTGCAATGCTGGATGGTCATGTTGTACACCTGCAGTATCAAACTCCAACGTAGTAGTTTTTCATTTGCCCCTTGACCTATGAAGGCATATCAGGGGTTATGATCTGAGACCACAGTAAATTCTCCTCCCATATAGGTAAGGCTGCAGCTTCTGAAGGGCCCACACACTATTCCTAAGCAGTTCTTCTCGATTGTGGCTTATGCCTCGTCTCTGGACAAAAGTCTCCAGCTGAGGTACACAACCGGGTGCTCCTCTCCCTGCTGGGTAACTTGGCTCAGCATGGCCCCCAGCCCATGATCTGAGGCAACCACATGAACCATAAACTTTAAACAATAATTGGAGCTGGCCAATACAGCTGGGCCACTTAAGGCCTTCTTTAGCTCCTGGAAAGCGACCTCACAGCCTTCTGACCACTTCACTGTATCTGGCTTTCCCTTCATGGTTAGGTGTGTCAGGGGCTTGGCCAGATCGCTATAGCGAAGAACGAAACCTTTATTAGTACCTGGCTGTCCTCAGAAATGCCCTGACCTGTTTCTTGGTGGTAGGAGTAGGCCAGGCCAGGATGGCAGCAACCTTGGCAGGCTCCGGGCAGATGTATCCACTACCCACCTAGTGCTCAAGGTAGGATACTTCTGCCATACCTATCTGGCAGTTTTCTGCCTCGACTGTCAGACCTGCATTCTTTAGTCTGTGGAACACATCCCATACATTCTTGATGTGCTCATCCCAGGTCTGGCTGTATGTGTCTATATCATCCATATACGCCAATGCAAACTCATCTACCCCAGACGGAATGGGATGCACAGGCTGTTGAAAGGTTGCAGTTGCATTCTTCATTCCAAATGGCATTACCTTGAATTCATATAAACCAAATGGAGTGACAAAAGCTAATCTTTCCCTGGCTGCAGGGGTCAGAGTTACCTGCCAATAGCCCTTTGTTAGGTCAATTGTGGTCAAATACTTGGCTCCCCCCAGTGGCTCCAGGGTCTCATCTGTTCTGGGCATGGGATAAGCATCAAACTCCATGCAGCTATTAAGCTTCCAGTAGTCAAAGCAGAATCGTGTGGTGCCATCCCATTTGGGGATCAATACCACAGGTGATGCCCAGGGGCTACTAGATTACTCCAAGTTCCAGCATCTCCTTGAGCGCCTCTTTCACAGTCTGCTTAACATGCTCAGGTACCCTGTAGAAGGACTGTTTCAGGGGAACCTGGGTCCCTGTATCCACATATTGCTCTGCCATCATGGTGTACCCAAGTTTCCCTGGGAACATGTCCTCAAATTCTCTCAGCACACCCCTAATTACTTGCACCTGGGCAGGTGTCAGCTTTTCAGAAAGGGTAAGGTTGTCCACAGAGGATGCAAACCCTGCCTCCCAAGCAAGTCCACCAGTGAATAAATCTCTGTTTCATCCTCTGGGGCACTGCATACAGCGAGGAACAATTCCTTCCTGTTATGGTAGGGCTTCAGCCTGTTAACATGATACACCTTTCACCTGCATCTCCTGTCCAGTAGCTCTATCATGTAATTAACATCACTAACCTTTTGGACAAGGGAGAATGGGCCCTCCCATGCGGCCTATAATTTATTCTGTCGGACAGGGATGAGTGCTATCACTGACTGTCCCACCTCATATTCTCTGGCTCAGGCCCCACGGTCATACCAGACTTTCTGCCACTGTTATGCAATGGCCAGGTGCTCCGGAGCAAACCCCATGAGCTCCTTAAGGAGAGTCCTGAAGTTTAGGATGTACTCCACAACAGACTCCCCTTGGGAGGCATGGACACCTTCCCACTCATCCTGAATCAAACCTAAGGGACCCCGCACCCTATGACCAAAAGGTGAGAACCCTGTGGACTCCTGTGGGACTTCCCTGTATGCAAATAGGAGATGAGGCAAATATTTGTCCCAGTCCCACTTATGCTGGTCTGCAAAAGTCCTTAGCAAGGTCTTAAGGGTTGAATTAAACCACTCCACCAGACCATTAGCTTGGGATGGTATGGGGAGGTTTTGAGCTGCTTTACCCCACACATCTTCCACAAAATACTCATTAACCCTAACATGAAATTGGCACCCTGATCTGACAGCATCTCCTGGGGAAAGCTCACCTAGCTTAATATTCCCAACAGTGCATCTGCCACTAGTTCTGCCTCGGAGGATGATAGAGCCACTGCCTCTGGGTATAACACTAGTCTACAACTACCAGGATATACCACTTTCCAGTGCGACTTGGGGTGCTCAGCAGCCCCACTACATCCACAGCTACCCTCTTGAAGGGTTCATTAATAATGGGCAGGGGCACCAAAGCCGCCTTGGCCTTGTCCCCCATTTTCCCTACCCGCTGGCACTGCGGAAAAGTCCTGTAATAATTTGCCACATCCTTGCCAATACCAGGCCAGAATAAATTGTTGGTTAGACGCTTTTTTGTGCACCTCACCCCCAAGTGGCCTAAAAATGGGATATCATGGGCAAGGGCCAAAAGCTGCTCACAGTGAACCTGAGGGACTACCAGCTGCTGGAGCACCTCACTATTTAGCCCTTCCTCTGTTGTACATTCTCTGTACAGCAGCCCATTGTCCCAGTAAATGGAGTCTTTACCCCCCCCCGAGGACCCTCAGCCCTATTAGCTATTTCCTTCCAGTTTTTGCAAGGTAGGGTCAGTTCACTGTGCAGCACTAAGCTGCCCTTGTCTGGCCCTTCCCAGTGCCCCTTCAGAAGGAAGTCCTGTGGGCTTCCCTATTTGTTACTGGGATTCAGGACTGCTGCTTCTAGCCAGCCGCTCCCCTGGGCGAGACACTTTCTCAGTTGCTGAGGGTGTGGCTGAACCACCTGGAGTCACCCCCTTCACCCTCAGAAGCTTGCCCTTGTGCCTGACTATGAGTTACAACACACACCAGTTTTTTTCTGTGGTCAGAATCATTCCCCACAATCACATTTACAGGGAGGTCCTTTACGACTCCCACCTCCTTTTTTCCATGGCCCCCTTCCCAGCTCAGGAAGACTCTAGCCATTGGTATTTGGACTGCTGGCCCTGTGAATGCCCAAACCCTGGAGTATTTCTCAGGCACCATCTGCTCTGCCTGGATGAGATCCTGCCTCACTAGGGAGATATCACTGCCTGTGTCCCTCAGTGCCTGTGTTACTGTTAGATTAACTGAAATGGGATGCAGATTCTTTTCAGAGGAGAGTGGTTCTTCATGCTAGACACACCCCATAAACACACCAGTCCTATTTTGATCACCCTTCCCCCATACCTCTGCCTCTTAACCATTTTCTGAGGACAGTTATGTCTCAAATGTTCCACTTGACTGCAAATATGACATTTCTTGGGTCCTGTCTCTTGAGTCCCTTTAGAAACAGAGGCAGGCCGGCCCGGTGGCGCTGAGGGTTGAGGCACTGGATGCCACACCTCGCACCATGCCGGCGACCCTGGTTCGGGAATGGACTCGGGTCGTCGGGGGTCAGTTGGGGGGAGGGAGGATTGAGCATCCCGACAGATGCTCTCCTCCCTCAGGGGTGGATTCCCGGCACTCAGGAGGTTGTGGCTCCGTTCTCGGAGTCCGGGGAGGGGGGACGTTGTTAGGCGCTTGAGGGAGGCGTGTGTCAGCACGTCACCCCTCTAGGACATACGTCCTTGTGTGCCGGTGTCCCAGAGGGCGGGGGTTGTGGGCAGAAAAGCGGGAAAAACAGTCTTCGGTGTCCCTAGATGAAGACTGCCCCATCCAGAGACCACCTAGAACAGACCCCGCTGTGCAGGAGAAGGAGAGGACTGGAAAAAGGCACTCTAGGGGCAGATTCTGAAAGGGGGCTATGTGGATATGAGCAGTCGGAAGGAGGGGGGACACTGAGGGCAAAAAGAAAGGAGAATAAAGCAAAAAAAAAAAAGAAAGAAACAGAGGGTTCTGCTTTGGGCTTAGGTGCAGACTGGTTTCCTTTGAGCTGCCCCCCATGGGATGCCTTATAACCATGTGCTGCCCCCCCACCAAGAGACTTACGTTGTGTGTATGGCTGGCTAGACAGATACTTGTCAGCGCTTGCTGCCATGTCTTTTGAGGAAGTGCATGCCCTGTCTAACAGCCATACACGCATATCCTCAGGCACAATTTTAAGAAATTTTTCTCTCACCGACACATCTTTGATTAGTTCTACAGTGTCTGCTTTAGCCCCATCCACCCACCTATCAAGGTAAGTACACAGTTGAACCTGCAGTTCTACATAACTGTCTTCTAGGCTTTGCTTTAACTCCCCAAATTTCCTTCTATAAGCCTCAGGAGTTAATTCAAAATGTTTCAACAACACTGTTTTAACTTTCATAATTAGCATAGTCTTCATTACTCATTTTAGAAAATGCATGCAAAGCTCTTCCTGTAAGTAAGGGTGTAAGATAAGATAACCAGGAAGCCGTAGTCAATTGGAATTGCTCACAGACTCTCTTAAATTACCTTAAAAATAGATCAAAGTCATCTCACCCTTTAAACTGAGGGAACAACTTAGAATTAATTTTTGCTTCATGAGGTAAACTCACTCTACCTTTACTCATGGTTTGCTGGCTGCGCTCCTTCTCATGCTGTTCTCTTTCTCTTTCTTCACGTTCTTTCTGTCTGCCAGTCTCTTTTCTTCCAGTTCTTTCTCTGCTTCCAGTCTTTTTGTCTTTGCTTCCCATCTTTTTGTTTCCGCATCCAACCTTCTTGCTTCTGCTTCAGCATCCAGTCTTTTCACTTCCAGCACCTTGTCTTGCAGTAACGGCTTCAGTCACAGAGTATCAAGCTGGTATGGGGGGTCTGCTGCCTCAGTTCCTGCCTCACCCACAGAGACTGTCTGCTTCTGGTCATGTGCCACGGGGGCAGCTATGAGGTCTGCCTTTTTCTTATGTTTTAGACCTTCAGACCGAATCCTCTTTTCCTGGCACCTTTCACAAAGCTGTGGCACAGTAAGTGAGTCACACTCTGAGGAGCTCATTCTTTTAACTTACTCTACACTGTGCCAACTAGAAACAAATACAACTATTGTACAAGTGTATTCTCTTCTATATCCTGTTTTGCAACTGCTAAGGTAAGTGTTCTAGTAGCAAACTCTGCATCTCAGTGTGCAACGCAGTCCACTATCATCATTCTACTGCTGTCAAGCAATTGTGACAACCCACCTCTCCCTCTGGGCTGGAACAGCTTTCAGAGAGGTGTCTGTCCTCAGGTATTCACTGCCACCAGCTGGACTGTCTTCCAGTACCCCATTCAAGTTTATAAACTTGAATAATTAAACGTGCAATTGCACAAGTTAAAGTGTGGTAGTGTCTCTCTCTTGGGTGGTCGATGCTACACAGAGTTTGCCTCAGCCAGTGGAAACCAAATATTGCCTTAGAAAAATGATATCACAGTCAACTGTTGAGCAAATAAATAGCTTTTTACTTGACAGAAAACGCACTGAGCATTTACAGGATATATATTTACAACACAAGAGAATAACACTAATACAGGAAAAGTGAACAAATGTTTTTAAATAACAGATGGCAAAAGAAAAAAGCTATTACTGCAATATGCTAGTACTAAACTTACTCTTCCCTGACCTTTCCAGAAACTACTGGACCCTATGCTAACTGCCAGCTCCCACAGACATAGCTAGAAGGGAAGGCTCTAATCTTAGTTACCCCCTCTGGCTTCTAAAGTAAGAGAAACCCCCTTCATTGCCTTTCAGCATATTATATACTCTCTTGAGAATGGGTCATTCCTATTCTCCCTTTGAATGCACCAACCATCTACCATGTATGTATTTAATTGTCCTAATCAGACTGAACACCTATCAGTGACCAATTATATTCCCTTTTTCCCTTACATTTATATTTGAGTGAACCAATCCCTTCAAACGAGCCTGTGTGTGTAGACATGTCCACTCGAGATTTATGACCCAGATTTTATTTAGCCAGATGCTGTGGATGCTGCTGGACAGTGGATTCTAGCCTGTGTGTTTTTTTTTCAAACTGCTAAAAAAAACTAAACTAAAGCTAGAGAAGCTGAACAAGCACATAATCCAAACCATTAACTCCTTCCTTCCCATTTATGTCACATTGCAATAAACTAATAACAGACTGCATGGCAGAGATTGAACACAGCAATGTATTTAACATTGAAACATAGTAACAAACACAGAACAAGAAAAAAAAAAAAAACACACACTGCACACTTAGAAAAAAATATACTGCACACAATTCCACAGTATTGCAGTACCCTGAACACTGGTGATCCCAGTCCATCATTCAGTGGTAATACAACCCCTGTTCTGGTGTGTCTCACCACCAAAATCAAAACTCTGTCACTTCACTCATTATTTCTTTATATGTCCCCACCGCTCTGATACACTGAGCAAACATGCTGCTAAACAGACAGGAATTGTGGAAGTTGGCACATAAGCACACCAGTGCTGTGTGCAATCCCTTTTGCAATTACCATACGTTTAGGCAATTGCTGAGAATGAGAGAGAAAGAGAGAGAGAGAGAGAGAGAGAGAGAGAAGAATGTCTGCTGGGGAAAGCAAGAACTGTTGTTGCCGAGTCCCGTGTGGTTAATGCCAGGATTCCATGTGTGGGATAGTTGAAATACATGAATGTGGGGAGTGGACACATTGGGGTACATCATTGGTGCCTGTAGTAATGGCAGCCAATCCCATTCAGTCAGAAGTTACATCACTGTGTACTCATGATCAATGCAAAAACATTCCATGCAGTCACTGTGCTTGATACATCACTGCTCCATTTCCATGATAAACTGCATACACTGCCTCTTCATGTCAAAATATTTTGCATTGGACTGGCCCATATACTGTCCTTAAAGTATTCTGACATTGCTGAAACTACGGAATCAGCACAATACTTGCAATCACGGTGCGTGCCAAGTGTGGGCTGATTATCTTGACTCTGAGGCGCCGGTACATTTACTCAACATCAATGGCCAAAAATAGGTTCATAGGTGTAATACGAGTTCAGGGTAGGTTCCCATTATGAACTCGTCACCTATTGGCGAAAATTTTATTTATTTTTACCCATATATTTATCCAATTCGAATTTAAATTGTTCTAAATCTTTACTGTTGGCCACTTCTGTAGGCAAGGAATTCCATAAGGGTGGCATTCTCTGAGTAAAAAATGTATTTCTTGTAGATGTATTATTTATTTCTGATCTAAACTTCAGGTTATGTGATCTTGTTTCATACCCTATTTCCACTCTCTGAAGGCAAAGAGACTCACGTAATGCCTGGTCTTGAATAGATCTATATGCAAGACACATATCACTTTGAAATGCATGATATTCGAGTGAGAAGAGCCAAAGATTTTAGCCTTGTACAATAATCATATCCTGATAATCCTTTAATTTATTTTGTAATTCTCCTTTCAATTTTTTCTACAGTGCTAATTCCTCCCGCAGATGTTGGTGTGCAGAAGGGGACACAGTAATCAATTTGTGATCTTACAAAGCTGGAATATAAAGGGATTATTACTTATGCTCCTCTACTCCTAATATTTTTAAGTATGCAAGATACAGTACCATGACAATTTTTATATTATTATTATTATGAGTAGTACATTTTAAATCCTGTGTTATTATAATTCCTAGATCTTTTTCTGAACTAACTGATTCTAAATTATGACTATTTATCCTGTATGACGCACACATATTTTTTTCTCTTAAATGCATTAGTTTACACTTTTTTGGGTTAAAAGTCATTTTATTCTCAATTGACCATTTAACTAAATTATCATGGTTTTCCTGTAATATACTAAATGATACCGAGTTATTGACAATACTACCATGTTTACTGTCATCTGCGTATTTATGTAACCAAACATCTTTTGATGTTTGCACATTTGCAATCAGTAAATTAAATAGCAAGGGGACAAGCATTGAGCCTTGTGGAACTCCACTGCTTATCTCTCCCCAAACAGAAAATGACCTTTGATACAAACATGTTGTTTTCTATTATTGAGCCAAGAATGTATCCAATTGACAATATTAATATGAAAGCCATATTTACCCAGTTCTTTAATCAATATTCCACGAGGCACAGAATCAAAGGCCTTTTCAAAATCTAAAACAAAATAATGTCCACTGGGAGTCCCTGATCAAGGGCTACACTCACTGGTTCAAAGAAGTTAACCAGGTTAAGTTGACATGATCTACCTTGGACAAAGCCATGCTGAGACATATAGCAGTAAAATGTATCTTTTTCAGGTGGCCTAACATTCTCTCTTCTAGTATTCTCTCCATTAGTTTTCCTACACACGACGCTAGGCTAATGGGTCTATAATTACTTGCTAATTGTCCATTTCCCTTTTTGTGTATAGGAACCACATTAGCTGAAGTCCAATTTCTTAAGGCATAGCCTTCATTAACAGATGTATTAAACGTGAGGGTAAATAAGTCTACTAGTTCAAAAGTTAATTCCTTAATACATTTAGTTGGAATTCTGTCTGGGCCTGCTGAAGATTTAAGCAATAACGTATGGCCAGGGGTTATATTAACAGTCCGTTAATCACTCTCTAGGGGTGTAATGTGGCAAAAGGCGTAGCAGCCAATCAGATTGCAGCATTTCTGAGAGCCTTTTTATAATTAGCCGTGATGGAATCTATTGTCTTTTTAACCTTTTCGGTACTAATAACTAAGACATTATCTTTCTCACTATGAATATCTAAATGTATAATATCTTTACTCTTAAAAATACTTAGAAAATACTCATTAAATTCTCGAGCCATTTCAGATTCTTTAACAATTATTTAATTGTCTTTAATTAAGGGGCCAATTGTTGGTTGATTACCTTTCAGTGATCCATCATAATTATAACATTTCTTTTTATTATCCGTGGTATCAGTTGCCAATTTCAGTTTGACATTTTTCTTAGCACTTCTAATCATTTTTTTACAATGGTTTGAAATTTTTGTAAATTTTTGCTTTTTCTCGTTTGTCGGATTTTTCTTGTATCTTATATACGCCTTCTTTTTTTTTCACTAATCATTTTATATTTCCATTTAACCATGGAGGAACTCTATTTTTATTATTTGTATATTTTATAGTTTCATGCACCCAGATCTCAATACAGTATTCAAATGTGTTTTTGATAACTGTCCATATTGGTTTGCTATTTTTATTTAATAACTCAGATTTCCAATTCCAATTTTTTAGGTATTGTTTAATTGCTACATAATTTGCTTTGTAAAAATTTTTGATCTTGGTAATACCACAATTTGTGTAAGAGAAATTTTTGATACTCCAGAGAACCATGTTATGATCACCATCTCCCAACGGTGCAACTGCCTTTGGTAATTCCCTTACGTTAGTAATGTTTGTAAGAATTAAATCAAAAAATAATTTTCTTTTCTTATTGGTTTAATGACTAGTTGATCTAAGGTATGTAGGAGGGTTAGGTCAATAAATGTATTATTTGATTTTGTTTTTCCAGTAAGTGATGGCCAACAAATATTTGGAAAATTGAAGTCTCCCACTAAAATAAGATTTTCGTATCCTTCCAGATGTTCTACAGTTTGTAAGAATGCATCATTTATGTTATTTTCCAAATTTGTCGATCTATAGCATAATCCAGTTGTTCGTGCTATAACTGTATTTATCTGCACTAGGATAATTCCAAGGTCATTATTTATTGAAATTTGCTTACTATTCAACCTGTCTTTTATAGAAAAATAATGCTACTCCACCTCCTTTAGAATTTTGTTTATTTTTATTATATATAGTATAACCTGGGATATTTATACCCCAGGTAGAGTCATTAAACCAGGTTTCAGCTATGCCACATATGTCAATAGTATCCCTATGTAGAACACATTTTAGTTCATCTAATCTATTGTTCAGACTTCTGGCATTCACCAATAATAAATTTAAATTATTAAATGTTGTGGAATGACCTTTGTCAGGATCAGGACTTGCTGGATTATGGTTTTCTTCAGTGTCTGATTGCCCCCTCACTTTGTCATCATCGTAATCATCTTCAGCGGCCTGACTGAGGTCACAGGAAGTATCCATCACCACTGTTTGCATAGTATCAGAGTGGGTTCCAAGAGTGGCACTGATGGCACAGGGTTGGGGAGGGGCACTATGATACAGGGGGAAGAGGGCAGCCACAGAGTACTGTCTGATAGTTGCACACTCAAGAAGACTTAACAGACCATATGCACAGAATCTGCTGGCACATTTTGTATGCTTATATGTTTGGTATTGGAATTTGGCACTTCCCCACCCTGAGATGACACTCTGCAGTCTCTGGATGTTTATTCTTGGGTGCTTTCATTGTAAGATAAAACCCAGAAATGGCACTGGACAGTTGTTTAACATATGCTTTGGTGGGTAACATATGCATTGGGCATGGAGTCGAGTCCTTTGCCAGAGAGTTACTGTACTGACAATGCCCTCCACCACTGTGACTTGATCAAAACATTAAGAAACACTGGCTAGAAAATTCAGACAATGGCTAGCTAACTGTCAGACCATCATCACCCAACATTAAATTCTGAGTTTCCAACAGGTTGGAAACTAAAGTCAAGTCCTGCTTTTTCACCGCTCTGCTCCCCTTTACACATCCTCTTCTATACATATATACTGAGCAAGTGGCTAGACAAGAAAGCACAATCTGCACTGGTGTATAAAACAAAAGGCCTAAAGTTGACTGTAATCAGTCCACCAGGAGAGCCACTAGGTGCCTACCTAGCATTGCTCATGTGCCTTATCTTAAGACGTGGCATAGCGACCTTGTATGTTGCCAAAGCAGTCGACTAACAAAATTGGCATTATATGGGCAAGTCACCATGAGCATCCATGGGCAAACAAACTGTGTATTGTTTAGTCCATACTGTGTTTTTCAGGAGTGTAATACCAGCAGGAAAGTGTGAATATGGAATGCCTATACTTGCAGTACCACAGTATTCCACTTCTGTGTGTGAAGGGAAGGGAGGTTTGGCAACCATATTTAGAATACCCACAACTATGCTGTGATACAGGCCAGTCACATGGGAGAATAAAATGGCTGTGGTCCAGGACTGCACAATGGCACTTGCATATATTACAACCTTAAGGAGAACACCGAACAACCGAAAGGCATCCTGAGTATGTACTTGGTATATGACAGAGTAGCTAGAGATCTTGAGGAAAAGCATATATTTCAGCTGATCACTGCTAAAGTGAAATAGGAGATGCCCATTAAATAATGGTACAGAGATGCTGCCAGCTCACATCAAAACACACATGCCGTGCATCCAGATTTAATGGTACACCAATGCAGCACTGCTTCCTTACTGTGGCCTGATACTGTGCATATGACATGTACCCAAATACATGCTGTTAGTAGAAGTGCCCATCGATACTGTGCATACAGTATGAGGCACACCCAGATGCATGCTGTTGGCAGAACTGCACATCCCTGGACAGTACTAACACTGAAACTGATGTATATCTAAATTGGCTCTTAGCGATGATTCAGCAAGGATCGACTGACTGAAACATAAGTCCTTAGTTGCTGTGATGGCAGGAGGCTGTGGCAGATGGTTTGTTTCTTGCAGAAGGAAATCAGGTGGTCACAAAAAATTAATTCTTCTAAGTCTGTGATTTTGGTAGTAAATAATCTGAAAAAGATGAATGACACACCACTGAACAAACACTGATGGGGCAGTACCAGAAGGTTGGGGTTACTATTTCAGGCCTAACAGATGCCGAACAAACGTGTGGCAAGCACCGTGAAACAACAGTGAATAAAGTTTAAATCACCCACTTGTTTACACCTTGAGAGGATGCAACATACGCAGACTTCCTCCATCACCACCCCAGTTTGCAACCAGAACAACAGTGACCATGGTACAGTTTCAATGTGGACCTTCAATATTGGTGTACAATGTGCACAATGGTGCCATCTGAAGAGTGGTCATTCAGCATTTCTGAACAACAGTGACCATGCTGGAACTTGAATGTGGACCTTCAACATCGGTGTACAATGTGCACAATAGTGCCATCTGAACAGTGGTCATTCAGTATTCCTGGACCAGCTGATGGAACAACTTGTTAGGCTGCATTATAGCAAACAGCCATGTGAACCAGCTTAAAAACAACAAACTGTACAGCACCAGGAGGCAGATCACCAGCCCTAACATTTCATACCACAATGCACTTCTACAGGAACACTGGATCTCAGCTATCACTGCAACATTTAAGTAATCAGATAACTTAAAGTAACAGCAAGCCTTTTATCAGTACAATTGGATGTCACCTGCTACTGATGGCATTACTGATAAACCAACTCTTGTAGTACTATTATGAGCAGCAGCTGTGTTTTTACTGTTGGTAGTGGTCGTACCATGCATGACTGTGGGCCAATCAGCTTGCAGCACTTTCACTACTTGTTTTACAAGTGGAGTTGCATGCCTTAGCCTTTCAGTCTCAAGCCCCCTTTCACCACCTGGGTATTTCTGTAAACCACAGCAAACTGAGCATTATTACTTAAATATGTGCTACTAAAGTGAAGATTAATATATTTCATAAACTAGACAGAAAGCACCTGATTCAAAAGTTAATCATTTTCTTCCTCCACCTACCTTTAGGGTCTCCACCTTGGCAACAGTACTGTGGCACTCATGCACAGGAGACTTTTCACAAGCTGCATGAACAGGTTTATGTTCATCCGATTCCTCACAAATCCAACCCAGTGGCTGGTGCTGCTGCTGGTCACAGGTGTTGCTCTTTTCCAGCTCTTTATTTCCAGTAAGACGTTTTACAATCTCCACTATCACTGCAAGTTTCCTGTTTGCTCGTAGTACCTTCTGCTCTAACACATCAACACATTCACCACAGGAGACATTTCCTTCTACATACTCCCAATACTTTGTGATACAGGCTCTGCAAAAGTTGTGCCCACAATCTATAATGACAGGATCATTAAAATAATCCACACAGATGGGACACATAACTTCATTTTTCAGTAGTTCCAGCTCTTTTATTGCCATGTTCACTGCTGTCTGTTAAAGAGGTCTACTCCACTTCTGTTTCCTGGAACACAGAAACATATAAATGTAGAAAGGGTTTGTTTCTGTTTCAATACTAATCATGTCATGCTCAGTTAAAAACACTTGCACTGCTACTGAACTTTATTGTGGTGTTTTATTATTGCTTTCAGTACTAACCACATCATGTACAGTTAAACACACCAGCACTACTAGTGAACCTTATTATGGTGTTTTATTGCTACACTGGTGGGCCGATTTGCATGCTTTTGTAGAGGTATCCCCTTATGTCAAACATATCCTATTACAGAAATCTGAAAACAGTCACAGGCTCACTGGGTATTTGGATCTCCACAACACCACAGATTTGGTTCCTTTAGTAATGGCTAGTAGTTCCAAAATCTACATTCCCACGGTTCAGAGTTTTTTCCTGCAGTATCATTTCACAAATACTGATATCAAAGTTCCCACGTTCAGATGATATAAATAATTACTCATCAGTGTATAATATTTATGGAAAAGATAAGCATGTAAAACTGTAAGAGTGTCTTTTATTTTCTGTTGCTGTCTACAAGAGAAGAAACTTTCCTGCCATTCATGAAGGGAGACTGGCGTGCATATCATGTAGGTGCATTACTTCACTTCTGTAACCCCTGTAATTAGACAGCTAAACCCATTCATGAAGGGAGACCAGTGTGCATATCATGTAGGTGAACTACTTCACTTTTGTAACCCCTGTAGTTAGACAGTTAAACTTATTAATATATCATATTGGTGAGATATTGGGAAAACTGCAAACAAGGCACAGGTGAAACCACGCCTGCATCTTACCAGTATGCCTCTCGAATCACATCATTCGAGCAAGACTTCATTCACTGATAGACTGCTTAGCAAACATAAAACACAGAAAACCCATTGACAGACACTGCTACCTGCATAATTCCAGCTTCCATCCTAGGCATACAAAAAAACATTTAATCTTCAGTCAGGATATTCTATAACATCAAATCTGATCTGATGAAAGAACAAGAGACAGACAGCTCTCCTCACTTCAGAATTCCATAATCCGGCAGGGTCACACCCCATGACAAACTGACACAGAAATGTTATGGACCATACAAATACCATGAGAAAATCTGCTGGAATACAAACAAAAAAGATCAAACTGATCACACACACCCCTAGCTGTCACTCACAGCCCTATGCTAAAACCCCTTCAACACATTATTAAAGAGGCTGAGTGAAGATGAATACTTAAAGAGCCAATGATGTGAAAAGTGCTGATGAAGCAGAATCTGAATAAGCATACCCCCAGTACATCTCATACCAAAAGCTAGATTTTTGCATTCCATCATTTTAAACTTATTAGCCATTTTATAACCCTGAGTTTGCCACCTGCTCAAAACAGCCTGTTTCAGTGAAGAGCCGCTGCTGATGTTATCTAGGGGACTCGTAGCCTAGTATTCCCTGTTAGTAAGCTTATAGAGCCTGTTCCTCTGAAGCTGTAAAAGAAAGATCGCATGAAATAGTCATCAAAGTAAAGCAGCAGCACCATGCACAAACCTTGCTATAAACCATAACACGAAGGGGAACAGTCTTAAGCTGGAGGGTGGAGGTTTAGGAGGAGATCAGGAAGCCCTTCTTCACAGAGAGGGTGGTGGACACTTGGAATGCACTGCTAGAAGCGGTAATCACATTGAAGACAGTGGGCAGCTTTAAGAGGCTGGGATAGGCTAGGGAAGGTAAGGATCATGGGTAAGGTGGATGGGAGAAGTGGGGAGGAGGAGGGCAGGGACATTAGCTCAAGCTGCGGACCCCCTGTCTGAGCAGACTTGATAAACCAAATGGCCTTCTTCTGCTGGCTTCTTCATATGTTCATATAAAACCTATATGTGTTTCAGGTTATGAAGCAAAGTTGACAAAAATGTGTTGTTTAATGCCTTTTTCATGTGGTCCATTTCTCCAGGGTTGCTGGATGCTGAGTCAGTATGCCTCTGGGCTATTGAAGCCATTTGGAGTGTTACTCCACTGTGCCCATTAAGAAACTGTGTTGTTGTTAGTATTGTAATATTGGTAACTTCACTGCTCTTTGTTAGTGTCTGCCCGACAATGTTGTAATAGAGGCCTTATATGTGTTAATTCCTACTGGGGTGGAAGTGTTAACACTGGTAAAATTATCAATTTAATTAAGAGTAGAACATAGATGAGCATGAATGTAGGTCAAAATGGCCTAATAGGGAGAAAAAAATGAGCTGGCTAAAATTAGAAACTACTAGTAAGGTTTCAAAACAGCAGTACCTCTCCCACTCCCATTAACAAGGAGCTGGAATAATTGTTTTAAAGTGCCATTCTTGGAAATCACCTCAATGGAACAACAGATGTGAATGATCTCAGCCTTTCACCACACTAGACATATATATTTAGCCTGCAAACCTCACAACAGTGTGTTATGACCTAGCATCCAACAACCCTGGAAAAAAAGGATTACAACAAAAAGGCACCCACACAAAGTATTGTTAGCCTTGTTACAAAACTTGAAACATAGAATTTGATGGCAGATAAGGACCGCTTGGCCCATCCAGTCTGCCCATTTTCCTGCCTACTGGATAAGCTGCAGATCCTAGTTAACCAGCAGCCTACTTCTTCCTACCCCCACCCCCTAGAATTGCCTTATGACTGTCCCATGCATGCTTGAATTCCACCACTGTTTTTGACTCCACAACCTCCTCCGGAAGGCCGTTCGATGCATCCACAACCCTCTCTGTGAAAAATACTTCCTTAAATTACCTCTGAGCTGCCCCCCCCTTCTATCTTCAAATTGTGCCCCCTAGTTCTTCTTACCTCTTTTTCTGAAAGATGGTACCCTCTTGGACTTTGTTGATTCCCTTGAGGTACTTGAAAGTTTCTATTATATCCCCCCTCTCCCTCCTTTCCTCGAGGCTATACATATTAAGCTCCTTAAGTCTCTCTTCATGTCTTCCGGTGCAGACCCTGCACCATTTTAGTTGCCCTCCTCTGGACAGCTTCCATCCTGTCTATGTCTTTGCGAAGATTGGGTCTCCAGAACTGCACACAGTACTCAGATGGGGTCTGACCAGCTGTCTGTTCAGAGGATAACTTCCTGTTTTCTACTGGTGATGCCTCTCCTATGCATCCCAGTATACCCCAGCCCTCCCTGCTGCCTCTCACATTGCCTGCCACCTTTAGGTCATCTGATATGACTACCCCCAGGTCCCTTTCCATTTTTGTTGTTGTTAGTATCTCATCCCCCATTGTGTACTCTTCCCCTGGGTTTTTGTTTCCCAGGTGCATTACCTTGCTCTTCTTAGCATTGAATCTAAGCTGCCATACATCTGACTATTCCTCTAACCTTGCCAAGTCCCTTTTCATCCTTTCCACCCCACCTTGTGCATCAACTCTGTTGCAGATCTTTGTGTCATCTGCAAAGAGACATACTTTTCCTTCCAGTCCCTTTGCAATGTCGCTTATAAAGACACTGAAGAGAACCGGTCCTAATACTGGAGTCCTGCGGTACCCCACTAGTAACCCCCTTTCTTCTGAGTGGACTCCATTTACTATTACTTTCTGTGTTCTATTCTCCAGCCAATTTTTTACCCAGGCTGTCATCTTGGGACTCACTCTCAGGCTAGCTAACTTGTATATTAATCTTTTGTGTGCGACTGTGTCAAATTCCTTGCTAAAGTCTAGGTAGGCCATGTCCACAGCTCCTCCCTGGTCTACTACTTTGGTCACCCAGTTAAAGAAATCTATTAGATTTGTCTGACATGACCTTCCCGCTGTGAACCCATGCTGCCTTGGGTCCTGTGCTCCACTGGCCTCTAGGTACTCGACTATTCTTTCCTTCAGAAGTGACTCCATCACTTTCCCTACCACAGAGGTCAGACTGACAGGTCTGTAGCTTCCTGCCTCTGTCTTGGACCCACTTTTGTGAAGGGGAATCACATCCACCTTCCTCCAGTCCTCAGGCACCACACCATCCTCCCATGATTTATTAAAAAGAGTAAACAGTGGTTTCACTAGTTCCTCCCTTAATTCTTTTAGAATTCTGGGTGAATTCCATCAGGCTCCATTGCTTTGTTCACCTTCAGTTTTAGGAGTTCTTGCAGAACCGTTTCTTCTGTGAAAAGGACTGGGATCGACCCCCCTATCAAGAGTGCTTCTATTAATTGGATTAGGCACTTCCCCCTCCTCTTTTGTGAATACTGAGCAGAAATATTCATTCAGTATTCCTGCTTTTTCACTGTCCCCCTCTGCCCACCGACCGTTCATTCTATTTAGCCTCACTATCCCTCTCTTTGTCTTTCTACGCTCGCTGATGTACCTATAAAGGTTTTATTCCTTCTTAACTGAGTTGGCTATCTTTTCCTCAGTTTGGGCCTTTGCTATTCTGACTTACCTCCCTGCTTCCTTCTGCCTTAACTGGTACAGCTCTCTGTCCTGTTCCTTCTGTGTTTCCTTATACTTCCAGAATGCTATCTTTTTCTTCCTGACTTTCACAGCCACCTCTTTTGAGAACCATAGTGGCTTTTTCTTTCATTTTGATTTGTTTATTTGCTTCACACACAAAGGCATGATGCCTCTGTGATGGCAGTTTTGATCATTTCCCATTGTTGCTCCACACCTCCTTCTAGCCTGTTTGCTAGTGCTTTTCTGAGGCACTCTCCCATCTTGCCAAAGTCAGCCCTCCTAAAGTCCAGTACCTTCACTTTTATATGGCTTGACTCTGTAGCTGAGTTTAACGTGAACCACACTGTTTGATGGTCACTTGTCCCCTTATGGCAACCCACTCCTAGATCTTAGATCCTCTCACTGCCCCCGTTTGAGAGTATGAGGTCTAAGATCGCTCCCTCACAAGTGGGTTCTGAAACTAGCTGTCTAATGCCTGCCACCAGTAGGGCATCAAGAATGACCCTGCTCTTGGATGTGGCTGCAGCAAATGTGCTCCAGTTAACATCTGGCATATTCAGGTCTCCCATCAACAGCATCTCCCCTTTCTCTGCCATTCTAAGAATGCCTTCTATCATATCCTTGTCCATTCCTTCCCCCTGACATGGGGGTCTGTACACAACCCCTGTGCAGATTGTGGTGCCCTTTCCAGTCTCCAAGGTGACCCACAGTGCCTCCTCTCCTCCCTGTTTACTCTTTTGTTCAGTTGCTTTTATCCCTTCCTTTACATAGAGAGCTATTCCTCCCCCTCTTCTCCCCTGCCTGTCTCTCTTGTAGATGATGTACCCTGGTATGTTAACATCCCAGTCATGGTTCTCTATGTACCATGTTTGTGTGTTTCAATCCAGCAATGTAGTTTACATAATTCAGTGCATGAAGTTCACAAATTAATGCTATATTGGGAAAACTAGGCAACCATCAACACACAGTAGTAAACCAGGTTAACAGCACATCAGTAGGACACCATTTTTCACAAACAAATCATTCCCTCTCTGATGTTTCTGTCCTGATACTAAGTGACAACTTCAAAAACACACAGGACAGAAGAACATGGGAACTAAAAGAAATCAAGCAATTAAAATCTAATATTTGTGGACTGAATAGGGACGTTGGATTTATGATGCAGTCTTTTGTTACTAGTTTACCAACTTTTTTTTTTCTGAGTTCCTCCCAGTTCTGTTTTTAATTACCTGTTTCTAGCATCCTTCCTGTCTCTTCTATAAACATCTTTTCAGCTTCAGTGCTGCCCACCCCCTACCCCACCGCTTGATTAGTTCTTCTCACACATCACTGTGTAAATACTGTTTATTTTTTTCTCTCTCTACATCACTGTGTATACAAATCTTACACTCTGTTTAGCAAGACCCTCGTGTTCAGATGAGATGCACGGTGAATTCCTGGATGTCCCACACATCTCTGGTCTTGCATGGGCGATCGGGGGCATGACCATATTCAAATACCACCAATGCACCCCCCAGCTGCACCGCTGTGCACAATACTGTGATGCACCTAAGCAAGTGAGGGGCCCCCCATGCATAAGCTGCGCATCACAATACTGAGACCCCCCCAAAGTGCAACTATGGCCAGTTGTACAAGTACATTGTTATACTTTTGAAACCCTACTTTAACTATGCATGGAGCAGGTTGGTGCCCTGTGCACCATCTAGGGCCAGATACACCTTTTCCCCCTCCCCAGCCCTGACTGCTGTACAAAAAAGTAGAACCCTGTAGCCCTGTTTCCATAGTGTAGGGACCCCCCCTTCCCCAGCCCTGATTGCTATAATATAAACTCCCTTCCATGATCACCCTGGTAGTCTAGTGTGCCTCCCTGGACATCATGAAAAAAACATCTGCCCTGATCCCCTGGTACTGAAGAGCCCCCCTCCCCAGCCTTGACTGATATAATATAAATTCTCTTCTGTGATCACCCCGCTAGTCTAGTGTGACCCCCGGACATCATGAAATGAAACATCTGCCCTCATTGCCTGAAACTGAAGTGTCCCCGGTCCCAATCGTAGATGTCAAACAAAACCCACTTCCTATTCTTGGTAGATATGCCCCGCTCTGCCAGCCAGTGACCCATCACCTCATTCCTCCCAACCTGACTGGAGCAATAGACTGGTACAGCCACCCAACTTGCTTGCCTACTCCTGCCCCTCATTCTAAGTCCTCACCTCATTCCACCAATGGCAGTGATCCCTGCACTGTGAAGGGCCAGTTCCAGGTATGACTCATCCTTCACTAACCTATCTCTTACCCCAACCTCTCTCCTGCCCTCCTCTCTACCCTGTGGGAACCAGTTCACTTGAGCCAATATTTATTTATTGAATTTTGATGACCGGGTAGGCCCACTGGGCCCAGAAGGTCCCTTTTTCAGAGTGACCCAGAGAGACATTCAGTGGCATTACATTTAGTTACATGGTATACAAGGTGAAATAGACAGTATATAGGTATTAACTGACATACAGGTTCAATAGTTACAGTTTTGACAGTGATTCATAACAGCAGAAGCAAACTATCCAAAGAGGGTTGGCACAACTCTTATAGGTAAGGTGATAGGCATAAAACTGCTGGGGGGCTGTCAGGTGACATGACACAGGCAAGTGCTTGTCTCGAGTAGATGCGCCTTGAGCCTGGTACAGAAGTTCATGAGTGAGGGGACTTCCTGCATCTCTGGTGGAAGTTTTTTCCACAGATGGGGGCTGTGGAAGAGAATGATTTCTGGCCTACACTGGTTCTGACCCTAGGGGTTTCTAGTAGAGTCCTCCCTGTGGACCTAAGGGATCGAGGGTTATATTTGGAGGCTAAGGTTGATGAGAGGCTGGGTGGAGCAGTAAGACTGAGCAGTTTAAATGCTAGGCAGAGGAGAGGGTATTGGAGACATACTTCGAAAGAAGGCCACTGTAGTTTGGCAAGTGTGTTGTAGTGGTGGCTTCTGGAATGATCCTAGGTTGCAAACCTCGCTACCTTGTTATACAGAATCTGCATCCGGTGGACCTCCAGCTTGGCCATGCCCTGTGTTACAGGGGCTGCGTAGGTCAGTGTGGGGAGCAGGATGCATGAAGCAATGGAGAGCCTGGCTTCTGGAATAAGCTGGTACTTAATCCGACATAAAATGCCAAGTTTCCCATTTATAGACTTGGTCACTTGTTCCACATGACTCTTGCAGGTGAGGCCTTAGTCAAGCATAAGCCCTAGGTATTTTAAGGAGAGCACAACTTCAATGCTGGTCCCAGCCAGTGACTTAAGCTGTAGGGATCTGGTCCTGTCTTGCCCCAAGGATCTGGCCATGAACAGCATGGTTTTTGTTTTGCCTGCGTTCAAGACCATTCTGCTTATTTTTAGCCAGATCTCCAGTGACTTAAGGTCAGATTGGAGTAAGGGCTGAGAGCCCCTAGGTTATCCGAGGAGCAGAATATAATGGTGTCATCCACGTACTGTACAACTGTGCTTCCTCCGCAGTGTGGGTTTAGATGATTGGAAAACAGTGAGAAAAATAGGGGACCAAGGATCGAGCCCTGTGGTACACCCTCCTTAAGGGGTAACAGATCCGACAGTTGGAAGGGTGTGCTAACTCTTTGGGTGTGGTCAGACAAATAGCTCTTGAACCACGTAAAAAGATAGGCCTAGACCCCCTACCTCTTAAGTTTTACTAGCAGGAGGTTATGGCTGACAAGGCCAAAGGCCTTGGACAGGTCAATGAATACCTTGCCAGTGGGGGTCCATGGCTCTGAGTACGTCCATTAGGTTCGTGAGGGCAGTGTCCGTGCCATAGTTCATTCGAAAACCGTGTTGAGACCCAAAACTAGTACTTTTTGTTCTGTCTGTGGTGCTCCCAGATTGCACTAGCCCTGTGTTTACTTGCCCCTTGCAACTGATTTTTTGCTCACTTTGCTCCGGTAATGTTCCCCCCATCTTTATCCTCTCCTTCCCCAGCTGGTTTCCCCTGTCTACCCCCCTACCCTCCTTGTTGTCCCTGCACTGAACCTTCACTCATTCAATAACTGCTAAATAATCTGCCTCTTAACTGTGATCCATTCCTGCAAGGAGTTGGTTCCAAGGCTACATTAAATGTCTGTACTATGTTCTTCAGACATACCACTTGATATATTTAACTATAACTTATGTCACAAATGGGATTGTATGATTATTTATATTTCTCTACTGTATGTCTTGCAACAAATGCAACTGAATGTTTAATTTCTCAGATATGTTAAATGCTAAACTGTACGTCTAATTCTTCATCCAATTGTACCATCCTCTGCCCCCCAGTTGCACCAGGTGACAAGCAACTTGCTGTTTAGTGTGCCTTCATGGTGAAACATCTAAATAAACAAACAAACAAATAAATAAATAAACCTCACAATGCACCTGCCAGCCACCAACTGATCCATACAGGAGTGCTGAGCAGTATATAGTACACATTCATTGGGTGATGGGCCAAGCACTAGGCATGTATCATATACTGTACAGCACTGCCATACAGTTCAGTCAGCAGCTGGCTGGTGCAGTGCGAGGTGGGCAGTGCCAGCCACAGGCAACCATACAGGAGTGCTGTGCTGCATATAATATACACCCATAGAGTGATGGGTCAAGCACTAGGCATGTATCATATACTGTACAGCACTACCACACAGTTCAGTCAGCAGCTGGCTGGTGCAGTGTGAGGTGGGCTGTGACAGACACTGACTGAACCATACAGGCGTGCTATGCTGTATATAGTATACATTCATTGGGTGATGGGTCAAGCACCAGGAGTGTATCATATACTGTACAGCACTGCCGCACAGTTCAGTCAGCAAATGGCTGGTGCAGTGTGAGGTGGGCAGTGCCAGTCACTGACTGAACCATACAGGAGTGCTGTGCTGTATATAGAATACATTCACTGGGTGACAGGTCAAGCACTAGGCGTATATTATATACTATACAGCACTGCTGCACAGTTCAGTCAGCAGATGGCTGGTGGGGTGTGACAGTCACCAGCTGTGATCGGGTTGAGGGGGAGGAGGGTGGGTCACTGGCTAACAAGGTGGAGGGTGGGGGCCACTTGACTATTAGGGAACGGGGAGCAGGTTTTTTTTTTTATTTTATTTTTTTTACATGCACAATTGGGGCAGGGGGACACTTCTCCACCTAGAGATCAGGCAAATATTTTATTTCATGATGATTGGGGCTGAGGAAAGGAATCACTTCACCACCAAGCAATTGGGGCAGATGTTTATGGGGTGGGAGGGGTCACACTAGACTAACAGAGTGATCAGGAAGGGGATTTTATGTTACGCTGATCAAGGCCAGAGAAGGGGGTCCCTACACTATGGAAATGGGGCTACAGGATTCTACTTTTTGTACAGTGATCAGGGGTGGAGAGTGGGCTGGCTCGGTGCATTCTGCCAGGCACAAGCATGCAAATAGCCCATAATGGGCATGCAAATAGCCGCTTGCATCATATCGTAAGCGGGCTTATTGCAAGTTTGGACTGAATATTGCCCATGGGGGCTGTGGCCCATACAGGAAAGTGCCACACATTCCACTATGGGCATTTCTCAGCCCTGCACCTTGGATGCACTGTGTGGGACTTGGCACCCCCTGCTACGCTCTGCACATCCAGGGTCCAATATTCAAAACAAATAGCACGATCTGTTCAGATTGCACAATCTGTCTGAATATGGCATCACAGCCAGCCGGCCCAATTTATTTGAGTGGTTCATGGTTTTGCGTGTGCATCTGGCTAGCTCTGAATATAGGGCCCCTAGGCCTTTGTTTTCTGTTCCTCCATTTCTTCACTGCTTCCATTAATTTCTTATCACCTCCTAGCTATCTACCCTTCCTGCCTACCGTAAACACCCTCAAGTCTTTCTTATTTGTGTTCCTGTCTGGTCACATTCTTATTGCCTCTTCCTAGCATCCCTTTATTTTCACATGACCTGTTCCTATTAATTACCCCCCCTTAGTTCTTCTCACAGATCCTATTTTTGTTACTTTGTAACTTATATAGACTCGTATCTAAGGTTTTTATTGCGCTGTCTTTCTTTCTTCACTTCTGAGCTTCACACTACCTACCATTCATGATATATGCCCCATCATACACAGCGCTGTGACCTCTACACTCATCTTGGTGGCTCCCTCCTGAGCACCGCATCTTTGTAGTAGGTAATTTCATCGACATCATCAGACCAGCCACCCCTGCTGCCCTTGCTGTTCCGCTCAACCCCGACCCCTCTACCTACTATCCCAGATCTAGGGCTGCACTAAACCAGCCAGTCCCTAGGACATGCACCATCGATGGGGGAAATCAGGCCTTCACCCACTATGCCCCGAAACTGTGGAACTCATTCCCATCCCAAGCATGGTCTTCCCCCTCCCATACTGCATTTAAAACTTCCCTTTGGAACTTCCTGAAGGCTCCCTCCACTTGCTCCTGCACCTCGTAGTCTTGCCCACGCTATGCTGACATTGGGGGCCTCTACATCCCCGGGCCCACCGCACTTACCCTCCTGGTTGCCTGGGCAAGCCTTGACAAACTGGATTTCTCTTACTAGCATCGTCTGCTCTCCCTTAGCAGGTGAACTTGACCCTCCCACTGCCTCTGTAGGCCCTAGCTCTTATCTCTCCCGGGTCATCTGTAACCACTCCCAGGTGTGTGTGTTTTTTTACTGAATGTCACCACTCTACGTATTCTGTCATTTCACTGTATTCAATAGTTGTATTAGTCACTCACTGTATGTAAAAGTTGTATTAATCACTGTTCATGTAAAACTCAAGTCTGTTAGTCTCCCGGGTCGCACCTGAAAATAGGCACTTGGACGTCTAGTGTGACTTACCCGGTAAACAAAAGCAAGCAAATAAATAAATAAATAAATTCCACCCCTCCTATAATTCCCTTCAATTATTTTTATACTTTGCTTCACAGCATATATAAATACTGCTTATGCTGCTCAGTTGTGTTATGCACCTGAAGAAGAGACCTGTGAGGCCTCGATAGCCTGTGCACAATTCCATCTTTGTGCAAGACACTTGTTGATCTAATAAAAGGTATTAGACCTTCCAGCATCTCCTTAGTAAACACAGAAATATAGAATTTAATGGCAGATAATGACCACTTGGCCCACACAATGTGCACATTTGTTCCTCCTGCCTATATTGTCACTACAGATCCTACTTGATCTGCGCTCCCCCGCAACATTTTCCTCCGAGAAGCCTACTATTTTCGCATTCACCATTTATGCTTGAAGACTATTCCAGGCATCTACTACCCTTACCGTGAAGAAGTACTTCCTCATATCTCCCCTGAATTTACCCACATCCGGCACTTTTTTTTTTTTCCAGTTGGTCAAGTTTTTCTCACAGTTTCCAAGCCACTCTACAGATACTGACTGCCCCAGCTCCACTTTCACCAGGACTTCGGTTTACACTTGAGATAATATGACCTGGGTGCTCAACAGGGTGCAGAGGGTAGTCAGGGTCAGCAGCAGCTCAGTAAGCTATGGATTTTTCTTGTGTTCTCCCTTGAGGAGCAGAGTGCAATGCCACCTGGAAGCTCCGATGCATGCTTCTGTGCG